>CM061174.1:11358131-12608131 GCA_030763345.1 Mythimna separata | reverse complement strand
GTGGAGATCGGTTGGAAATGAAAATATAGCCAAATAAATCCATGAAATGCGTTTAAAAAAAAAGTTTATTTATTACTTGCACAGAACAAATGACGTAATACAAATATGATCTAACTAAAATAAAATAAAAAGGTAAGAAAATATGTTATTATCTATACTAATATAATAAAGAGGTAAAGTTGTTTTTTTTTGTTTGTATGAGGTAATCTGTAAAAGTACTGGTCCGATTGCTATTTTTTTTTACCAATAAAAAGCTGCTGTATTCCTAAGTGACATAGGCTATATTTTATGTACGCGGGCGAAGCTGCGGGCTAAAGTCTCGTGTAAACTAAAACTGACAACAAGAATCAGCAACGCGGTAAGACCAGGAAGAGATAACATGACGAGTTGGACTCATGCATAAAAGATTGGCCAGATGTAGCTAGGAACAAAGAAAATTAAAGAAAGGAAGAGAGCCCTTTGCTCTGCAGTGGGAAACAACAGACTCATTAAAATAAATAGTCTTGTAGAGATTGTAGCAGATAGAGCGGCGTAGCATTTACTTAAACCCATAGAAAAGATGAGTCTACCTGACTCACATTTCTCGCAGGTCAAACGACAAGAAGTAATGACCGTTAGACCGTTTTCACATTATCCGATCCGATAACGGTATCGGACGCCGATACGATATCGGGGTAAGTAAAATGTATGAAATGCTATGCTCCGATATCCGATATCGGGTCGGACAATATGAAAGACAGGTACATATCTCATACATTTACCTTATCCCGATATCGTATCGGCGTCCGATACCGATATCGGATCGGATAATGTGAAAACGGTCTTATAGACAGGCTTTACCCCTATCTTACCTAATGGTAAGTGTTCTTGTGACTGTACGCACAATGAAAGTGGTTACAAAACTATTTATGCGAAAAGTAAAGAAAACAAAAAATATTTTTATTTATCTTTAATTCTCAATTTCTTTAATAAATAAAAATATATTTTAAATAAAATATATTTATATTATAGTTTTACTTCCCTTAACGGGAAACTAAAGTTGAAACTACACACTTTGCATAACTAAGAGCATACAAGGCCATGTATTTTGAAACGGACGTGATATCGCATAGTAATAGGAGCTCCATCTCAAGAATGTAACGTGTGATACAGTGAACAAAAAAAAAGTAATGTGGCTGACGGAGTTTGGTATATAGCTTCATCCTTATAACAGTTCAAATTAGATTGTCAAATGGATCGTTTTAAGAAGTCGTGGTAGGTCCTCTGTACAAATTACTGTATTGCTATTGCACGATATCGCGAATTAGGAATTCGCGCAATGTAGTGACAGTTTTCCTGATGACTAATTAGAACTGACCATCTTAGTACCGAATATTTCGTCAAGCTTTTTAGACAGTCATTGTGTATCATGAGGGTTCTATTCTCTTATAATAATAATACATTTTAATAATAAATTTTATTTATTGTTTACAAGGACCAGATTACACAATGGTTACAATAGGCACATATATGAGAAAAACAAGAATCTAGTAAGCGGGTGAAGCACTGTACTCCTAAATAGGCTACAAAGCAACCTGAGCTTAGGAGAGACAGGACCGATCCCGATTATACAATATAAATATTGAGGTCATATAATGGCGCAAGACGTGCCACATTTTTTTTCAATCAAGCTTTTTAATTCAAAGTGAGGTATAATACAAATCCAAAAGGAAAAGGTGAACCATGCGTACGTGCTTTAGTCGGTAAGGTGCCCGTTAAACTTGCATTGTATAGTTTACATCTCCGTCATACTTATAAACTAACCAGATCGGCTCAAATAAGCACTAAATTTTAAATCCGTGTCTTAGTTTAGCAAGTAGGTCACGTTAGCAACTGGGGCAAGTATGCCTGGTTTACCATAATGAAATTCTCTAGTGGCAGAAAGCGCGTAAAGAAAATAACTCCTTACGCTCCTGCCCCCGGAGGAGACGGTGAGCAATAACTAGTTCATCGTCTCATAAGAATCAACACAGAGTCAACGGCGCGTCGTGCTCAACTTTAGTAACTTTGAAAAACGCAAGCGTCGTTCATATACAAGGGCGACCAAAATTGATCGCCTCCACTATTGGGAGATTATAACATTATATTAATTTTTCCGAAGTTTTATCCAACCCAACACGGTTTGGTTATTTTTGACACACATTGTCCTATCGGGGATGTAAGTGAAAAATGCACAACGACATAAAAGATCGTAGAAAAGGAGACGCGTGTGGGGAGGGGGAAGATGTCAGTATAATTGACGGTTTAAAAAGTACTTAAATGAAGACATGTCACGTTATACGTGGTTTTAGTCATTCGGGGTAGGACTAAAGTTCTTGTAATGTAAATAAAGACATGTCTTTTAAAATGATCAGTTTTGTGTTTTATTAATTAAACAAGGTATTTATTATTAAAAACAATCTTCTTAGCATCTGAATAAAAGGTACCTATAGACTCTCTGAAGTTGGAATTAAACATAAAATATCACTGTTGTCTAATATTAGTAATTAACTATTTTAATTTTAAGCATCATTGTGCCTCAGCCTAATCATCTGTCTAGCGCTGCCACTGGATTCACCAGCTAACGGTAGGAGGGATTCACATCGGCGTCAGGTCGACAATGAAGTACCTGGGACTCGTCCACGACAGCTGATGGAATTTCAAGGAGCATTTCTGGCGTCTGGCTCCCAAGCTGAATCGGACCGGATGGATCTCGCCCAGCAGCTCCTGCTGAACCTTGGGGATCCAGACGCCCCCTGCTGGAGGCTCTACGTAGGAATCGTTCGGTCTATGGCTTTACGGGGCGCCAGTGTGGGCGCCGACGAACTCGTACCAAATGGAACCGGCTATACGGTGATCCGAGGCTACCGTACAATTTCTCGTGAAGCGGCGAGCCTTCTTGCTAGCCTGCTACCATGGCATCTGGACGATTTGCGTACGGAAGTGCAACGCCAGGAACGAAAGTCCGCTGTCGCGACGAATCGCGGCATGACGGACAAAGTTTCGACGGGATCACGTGTTGGTGAAATGGCGTCAACGAATATCGCAACCCAGTGCTGGGTACGCCACAATTATGGCGGTAAGTCCCGTCTTTGAGGCGTAGCTGGAAAGACCTCACGCGTCCTTAACTTTCGCATGTCACAGGTTCTCACTGGACATGGTAAGTTCGAGAGATTCTAGCTCCGGACTCGTGAGTAAGCAACGCCCGGGTGTCGCCACTGTGTCGACCGCCCGGAAAGTAGCGGTTTGCCCTGCTTAAGAATAGCATCTTGATTCAGGACATGGTCTGCAGTGAAAAGAAGTGGCAGGCGGTCGCCTTCTTCTGCGAAGTAGTAATGCTAGCAAAGGAGGAGGTCGACTGCATCAAGCAAAGACAAGGTCGACTGCATCAGGCAAAGACAACGGCGCTCTCGCCGCAGTCGCTGCCGTCGCGATTCCGATCCCAATTTAAGGCCACCGTTGGCGCGTGCTTGCGGGCGCTGAGCAATGGGTAGCCCGCTATCCGGTCGTCTGGTAAAAGTCCAGACTGAGCCCAAGTTGTTTACGACGCACACTGTTTCGGCGCACCTCAAGGAGTTGTAAGCAAACTGTAGGGGCCCAGCAGGGTCGAAGCCTCCTGGGACCAAGGGTTGATGCGTATTACCAGGGCCCTGAGATCAAGACCAGAAAGGAACAAGGTATATTGTTTAGTTTGTATGAGTCTGATACTGTTTCCCGCTCCACCCAAGGGCGGGATTCGTCATTGGATGATTTCTTTACCTGCCATAAAAAAATCTTATTCCAAAAAAAAATCCCTGAATTTGTACCTATTTGTCCAGTTTTTCTGAACCACTAAATCCAAACTGTATCAAAACATTAATATTGTTTCATCACCCCAAACGAGACAAGTCAATGCTTCTTGACTTGTCTCGTTCGGGGAACTCCCATTAATGGCGATAAGTATGACAAGACCGCTTTCACACCGAGTGGCACGCAATTTTAAACACCGTACAAAAAGATATGTATGGATATCCGCATCTACGACACTAATTCGTTTAATTTTTAATACTTGTTGCTTTATACGATTTGTAAAACAAGGTAAATAAATAAAATTAAAAAAAAATCGTATGTCAGTATGTGCGCATTGATATTCTAAAGCCAATGATGCAATAAAAAAAAATGCCAATTTCGACTTGTCTTTATATACGTAGGGACCGTCGAAACCCATGACATGAAGAGCAGTAGCCAATCACTTAGCTCCGTCAACCAAACTATGATATTTATATCACATAGAATTTCCGGCAAGCTTGGAAATCTCGTAAATCTTGCTACGAGTAACTACGCCGTAGCGCTACGACACGTAGCGGAGTTTAAAGGATGTTGCAGATTTTCAGTTACTTTTATAATTTCCTAGATTTTTTATATTAATAACTTGGTTTTTGTTTCATTAACTTGATGGTCTACCACTACTTGTGTATCTTGTAGCTTTGCACAGTTTGTGCAAATGCACAAACTGTGCAAACTTGGTAAATACCAAGTTTCAAAATTAGAACATATTTTTTCTTCGTTTAGTATTTAATTTTTTTCTGTATTTCATTATTTTAATATAATAAAGGCGCAAGATTGTATTTTTGTTACTCCTTTACGCTCAATAATGTATTACATTATATAATGTACCTATAACATTTAGCATAGGAGTAGACCACATGGTCTACTCGTATGCTAAATGTTATCGAAATCTCTAAATGACCACATAGTCTACTCGTATATGCCTGGAATAGGAAAAAGTATACTTTTTATTCCGAGAGTACGCTATGTTAGGATAATTTTCTAATATCACGCGGGCGAAGCCGCTGGCAGTAGCCAATATTACAATAAAAATTTTAACTCTATTTTAACGATATCGCGACTGTTTCAATGGTGCTACATATTTTTCATGCACTAGAGATATAAATTATACGAATTTTACGTGACGATATCCACTAGGGATCAATTTGCGAATAATTATAGAGTCACTACAAATGGTAAATGGCATTTATTTTGTAAATAGGTTTGAAAAAAGTTTTTTACACATGTATTTAAACTACACGAGGCCGGTGTTTCTTAGCTGACTACTCTGAAACTAATTCAGAGTAGTCTTATTTAAAGGTCATACAGTAAGTAGACATGCAGGAGCTCGTGGCTAGATAATAACAGCCGCACGAGTCGATTTTCAAGGTTAAGCAACGCTTGCCAAGGTTGGTCTGTGGATGTGTGACCTTAACATACCTAGTTTCCTTCGTGCCTCGGAAAGTATGCTAAGCCATGGGTTCCGGCTGTCATTTGCAGATCTTTTGCAGTCGTTACGGATAGTCAGAGGCCAGTAAATCTGACTCCAGTCTTGCCATGAAGTACCGTGGTACCCCAGTTAATGGGTTATGGAGGTCTGGTAGGCAGCCACTCCTCGTAAAATACTGGCATTCAGCTAAATCTGGCTTGACTGGAAGCCGACCCCAATATATTTGGAAAAAATGCTAGGTAGATGATGAAAATTTATTTATTTTATTTTTATATAAAAATATCCGGCATGACGAGAAAATCGAATATTTTCCCTCAGCTTATATTTTCAGATTAGTTTATCCGAAGGTGATACAAAATTTATGACAACCACTTTACGACAGATACCATAAATTTGCATTTATTGCTATTTACGATTAGTAAAATATTTCTTTTATAGCACATTAAATGATACCTAGATCTCGTTGGTGAGTTGAGGGGTCAGTGAGCTCGATTCTCAGTACTTTTACAAGCTTTTTTATATAACATAAACTAGTGTCAGTAATCCTTCGATGGTAAGCAGTAATGTAATCGTTGATGGTGAGGCGGACTAGTTTATTAAGAGCTTATATTTGTTTTGCCGTTTTCGTATATTTTTTTAGGTGGGTTTTTATCCGAAGACTGAGAGCCGTCTAGCCTACTCTAGGGTGGAACGGTCGACAAGCTACCCATTACCAGTCGTCAGCAAAGACACGCCTAAAGTGGCTAGATATCGGGGTCGGGGTCCCAGTATCGACTGGGGCGTGAGGACGTCACAACATCACGCGTGATGGAATGTGATGCCCGTTCCATCACGCGTGCAGCCGCCTCTTTCGCTAGCATTATTACTTTGCAGAAGGAAGCTACCGTAACTCATTTCTCATTGCTCCGGTCCGATGGCTGTGCCAGGGCCAGGAAGGTGTATATTTGTTTAGGTCAGACATTGCCATTAAATTTTGAAACAGTAACCCCAAATCGGTTGAGCTGAAAAATTTGCATACATGTTTAGTTTGGATGACAATGCATGCTTAGCGAAGTGACGTCATTCTAAATCTAATATGACGGACTCTTGAAGATGTAATGCTTTGTTATTCTAAATAAATAAAAATAAAACCTCCGGTATCCACACACAATAATTATATTAACTTTTATAGAGAGAAGCACAAGCCCAATAAAATTGAAAGTTATTTAATCTATACTAATATTATAAAGAGGAAAACTTTGTTTGTTTGATTGTAATGAATAGGCTCGAAAACTACTGGACCGTTTTTAAAAATAATTTCACCATTCGAAAGCTACATTATCCACGAGTAACATAGGCTAAATTTTATTCTGGAAAAAAATAGGGTTCCGTAAGATATTTAGGTTTAGGTGTAAAAAAACAACTAGAAAAGTTACTTATTTTGCGTACGCTGTCTAAACTGTAAAAGATAGAACCATAAAATGTTCTAATTAATTGTAGATCTTATAAATATCCACAAAAAAGTCCGCGAAGCACTATACCTATCTATGTCGAGTGAGGCACAACAACCATTTTTTTTATCTAAAAATCTTGAATTTTTTGGACTACATTTAAACGCATTTATTTTACTCATGCTATTAACCCTTATCAAAATAAATTATTTTATCACTAAGTACAGTTTATGTAGATAATATTTGGTCCTTGAATGATTAAAATTGGACGTTTGGTTTTGAAGTTATGGCGAAATTAAAATATTACGATTCCTGCTGCACGGTCTGTTGCGAAGTCTCTTTCTTATGAATTGTGCTATCATAGTATAGGTAGATAGAATTGATTTGAGAAATTGTTCGCAAAGGGCATCTGAAGGAACATGGTGGTTTTTTTACAGCTCTGCAAACTGTACCCGTTTAAAATCGCACCACAGGTTGCGTTTGACCATCAATAATGTGAAGTCTGTTGAGTAAAAATGCACGCACTCAAGAGTTAATTTAATTCATAAATTGCTAAGTTAACTCTCGGTAAAGAAGGTAGTACTCGCTGAAAAAAAACATTGTATGATTTATTAAGGCGTCAGTCAAATATCACCCCGAGTAAAAATCTGCCTAAAAAATGTCTAAACGACAATAAGAGGCTTAAGGATGTCTTTCTCACAGTATTGTTATAGCAGGTTTATTCCATTGGCAGGGCAAGAGGAGGTTTTGTCCCATACATTGACCCAAACTAGGGCAGTAGGATTCAGATTCTGACGCCAAAAGAGTATGGCGGTGCTCCGCCTAGCGAAATAGACTTCGCTAGACTTCGTAATGTCTACCGTGTTTTCTGGGCGTTCCGCAGAATGGTGACACCTGGACTTCTTTTCTTCCCGCCGAATCCAAAATATCTACCTCTCGAAACACTCATGTTCGGTTAGTATTTGCATAATGCAAAAAGTCAGAACGCCATGACGCCTCTGTAGTTACTCTTTAAAGAGAGAATATACCGAAGTACCTAATAACTGAGGCGTGCAAAAGTTAGTGGCCCTAATACGTTAATGGCAACTGAAGGAACATGGTGGAATTTAAAAAAGAGGCAAATACTTAACCTTCTATTGACTTCAGGATCAGCTTTGTGCTGACCATTCATAATATATTTTGACAACTAAAAACTACTTTATGCACTTTTTTTCAGCCTACATAAGTAAGTGCTATTTACACTTAGTGGTGTTTTTTTTTGGAAGGAGAATCATCAGAATGGTTTCTCACGCTCTTGGGCGGAGCGGGAGGGCATGTCAGACTCTTACTGACTAAACCCCACCCCGTTCCCCTTCGTTCCTTCGATCTGGGGATCACGGTGAGAACCTTTCGGATTTTCCGTGTTCCCCAGAGCCTTTAGCCCTACCGGGCCCCTACAGTTTGCTGACATCTCCTTGAGGCGCGCGTGGACCAGATCGCACCGTCGACGACTAGGCTCGGTCCAGGTTATTACCAGACTGCCGGACGGCGTGCTGTTCGCCGTCCGCGAGCCCGCGCCTACGGTGGTCGGAAATCGGGATCGGGATCTTGGCGGCGGCGGCGCTCGCGGTCGGCAGCCTCCTTCGCTAACATTACTGCTTTGCAGAAGGAGGCTGCCGCCCACCACCCCGAGGCGAGGACGCTCTGGACCATGGCCTGTACCAGGGCCCGGAGCGAGAGGTCGCCGCCGCCGATAGACTCTACAAGGACACGACGGCGCTCCGCCCAAGCAGGGCACACCTCTACCGTGTGCTCCACCGTATCCTCCGGGCGGACCACACAGTGGCGACACCCGGGCGTCCTTTCCTCCTTGATCCGATGCAGGGACCTCCCGAACTTACCGTGTCTACTTAGTAGTGCTTGGAATTCATTCAAGGTTAATAACTATGATTTTTTTGGTCAGCAAATAATTTTAAAATCTTTGTTAAACCGTAATATAGACTAGAGACATATGTACATATACAAACGCCTTTATCCATGGAGTAGGTAAATATTCAGATCAACTGCTGCAATCCTCACTTATTATTTCTGCTTCGTTGATGTTCGTAAGGCAATCGGCTTCTTCATCTCTATGGTGACCCATTATGTGGAATGGTGACCCTTTATGTGGATCGCCCTGAGAACACGGTGGAGCATTCGGTAAGGATGTGCACCGTTTGAACGAGGCACCGCCGTGTTTTTGTGGGGGTCATCGGTTGCAGCGACCTCTCGCGCCGGGCCCTGGTTCAGAGCAGGGTGGAATGGCAGGCGGTTGCGTCCTTCTAAGAAGCAGTAATCCGGCCAAGGTGGCGGCCGTATAGATGAGGAAATGGCCCTCACGCCTCAGCGTTGAGGAAATAAGATCCCGACCTCGATTTCCAGCCACCGAAGAAGTGGGCTTGTAGACAGCGAGCAATGGGGCGCCGTCCGACCGTTCGGTGACCAAACATCTACACCGAGAATGAGTCGACGGTGTTCCAAGCGTGCCTCATGGAGATGTCAGCAAAACCATAGAGACCCAGCAGGGTCGCCAAGCCTACTGGGGTCATGGGTTCGCTTCTGAAAGGCATGCAGGCAGGCAAGGAGTGGGTTTTGGTCAGTAAAAGTCCGTCACGCCCTTATGCGTCAGCTAAGAGCGGGGGAAGTCATTGGATTATTTCCCAACTAAAAAAAGCAATGAAGTTAAACTGTTTTATGTGAAAGTAAAATGAATGAATTGGATGCTTTCGGAATTATTTGCAAGTGTAGAATTATTGGTTACTTTTGTGCAGTTTAATAAACTTAACGCGGGCGAAGTCGCGGGCAACAACTAGTTGATTTATAAAATTGGTTTCCGTTAATTCATTTATAAAAGTTCCGTGAATAAAATGTATCGTTAAACGAAATGGAACTAATCTCGGAATAATGAACTGCAAAATCCGCTTCGCGTTAAAAATAACTTTTTAAAAGGTTTGCTCAAATCCGTTTGAATAAGTTCTGAATGGTCGAACGAAGCTGAACAACATCGCTGACGATTGTATGAAAAAATCTATTATTGACTTGTTTTCATAGTGTTCGATTGGATGCATCTGATGTGAACAAAGGTAATCTAAAAATATATGTAAGTCCATTTTAATTGCAAACATTTTGATTGCAAATAAATAATTTAATTTCAAATTTTCTAGATCAGGAAATTTTAGTGTAAGTTTTTTTATTGATAGTCTTCTAGGAATCGTCTATAATTTGACCATCACCTCACCTGATGGCAAGCGATGATGTGGTCGACAATGAAGCAAGCTTGCCTAGAACTGACCTATTCACTCTGGATGTAAAGA
Source organism: Mythimna separata (assembly GCA_030763345.1). Lineage (NCBI taxonomy): Eukaryota > Metazoa > Arthropoda > Insecta > Lepidoptera > Noctuidae > Mythimna > Mythimna separata. The sequence continues at coordinate 12,598,094 of CM061174.1, read as the reverse complement.
TCCTTTGGCTATAGCTATCAGGAAACACAGAATTCAGCAGGCAATTCCACTCTTTATCTGTATGCTCAATGATTGCGTTTCGAAAACGTTTTGTACATATACTCCTATGATGGAACAGGCTTGGCAAAATCAGGCTTTGCAATTCCGATACACACTGCCCGAAATGTAAACCAACAGCCTAATAACTCAGCATCGATGCTCAAAGGCTGTGAAGTTTTGACTAGTACATTAAGCTGGTATTTGGCAGAATCATCATTAAAATTATTAAAATTATGAGGAAATCGATGAATTGAGAATGAGAGGAAAGTCACAGAAAATATGAATTGAGTGAGGCGTGATATGATCGAAAAAGGAGCCAGTGATAGCGTTACTGCTGACAGGATAGAATGTGAAAAAAGGTGTGGCATCAGCCCTAAGTAATATAGGACGAGAGCAGGTAGATGATGATGATGATGATGCAAAGATGAGAGCAGTACACCACACGTGATTAAACTTGCGCTTGATAGCGCAGTTGTTAAAAAGAAAAGAAAGAAAGAAAATTTCTTTATTTACATGAACAGTGGCAAATTTACAAAACATGTACAATATTTAAAAAAAAACTGTATGAAATTTGCGCCACGTCCATGCAAAACGACTGGTTTTTTTTTAGCAGCTAGTTGAGCTGTTGCCTTGATGTAAGCGCGATGAGCCAAAATTAAGAGAGATGTCAACGCTACCCCAAGAAGCACAAGGTTGTTGGTTACCGGCAAGGTAATTGCTCATTTGAGTACCTGAATGTCTGTTATATTTAAAATTCAGTTTATTTTAAGGCAAACTAACTTTTACCTAACATATTTCATAAGGCATTAAATTTCATTCGACTTATAAATCATAGTAAGAATCTACTACAATCCCTACATTCCAATATAATCTCACAAATTGTCACAAAGAATGACATACCTCTAATATATAATATACAATACACGGCGAAAATCTTCAGAATCCGCGGTCCATTCCACCATACTAAATAGAGCGCCAACTTTTTCCGACAAAACTAACTTCATTTTTCGAGTACTCAGCCGTAAAAGGGACGTTCAACCTTCGGGAAAAGGGAAACACCCCGTGTCGTTATTAGAATTTTGTCAGTTTCCTTAGCACCACCGCCTTCAAGTTTATTGGAAAAGAATAGGTCATGTGTGGGTTGGACTTGTGTTTTAAGGGATCCGTAGGCACTATTGGAATTATTTTTGTTTATCTTTTTATAACTGTAGCTTGTCTATATGTTGAGTATGCACTACAAACTGGGAAAACTGATGTACAGAAATAAAACTAAAACAATCACCGTAAGCGTGGGCTTGTGGACGGCAAACAATGGGTTGCTCGCCGTCCAGCCGTCCGGTAACCATCCGGATCGACCTCGAGACAAAGACAACGGCAAGCAGCAACGGAAGGAACACAAATGGAATTCTATAAAAGTCTGACACTCCCTTTTATTTTACGCAGAGTGTAATTTTAGGTTGGAAGTCATCCAATGATTTCTTCCGTTCTAGGACACAGCGGGAGTGCGTGTCAGACTTTTACTAACTACAACGCACTACTATGTTTCTTATTTACCTTGCGTTCCAGGACCCCGGTTTCCTTTTCGAAAACCAAACCCATGACCTCAGTAGATTTCGGCAATACTGATTACTTAGCGCTTGGATTACTACGCGCCGTTGCGTCAGACCGGGGCCGTGAAACTATTTTATGATTTCCCACCGAAAAAAGGTTCCCGATGATATTCATTACAAAGAACAGAACCCTAAAAAATAAACTTTTCTCTCTATGGACCCTTAGATTGTTCTGAAAACAATTTCTTTGGGGTCTTGTCAGACGTTCGGTTTTGACTCAAGTACATTTTTGTAATAAATAGAAATGTCTACGCGCCTTGTTTGATCTGTGAGAGCCATTATTTTTTTATTTGCGAGATTTCTATTAGGATTTACTTTAGCTGTTGGAATTGGTTTTTGTAATGGGAACTAAAATATGTAGAATAATCTCTTTTCGTTTTTCTAGTAGGTAGGTCCTTAGTTATAACGAGTTCTTTCATCACATCGTAGACAACAGGCTATCCTTGACATAAGTACTTTTTAGTTTGTGAAAATAGAACTACTAACTAACGCCCGTTTTCAATAACCTACCGCAGATCATAAATAGATAGCTATCTCCGATAAACAGTAAGATTCTAGTTGTCAATGTCACAATTTTGGTAGGAAATGCTAACCGTCGGTAGGTTATAGGAAAGCAAGTAAGGGCAAAAGGATAGATTTGTTTATCTTTAGTAGCTGCAACTTTAGATAGGTAGCTTATTGAAAATGGGCGTTACTAAACATTTATTTTCTGTTTTAACAGACACAGTAAATTATTAACAAATAAATTATTTTATAAATTTTCAGAAATTATGTGTGCCACAGACTCGATTGCGCAAAATAATTGTTGTCTACACTACATTTTATTTAAAAAATCAAATCGACGGTGGTTGCTCACAATGGGCGTCATCAGAAGGCTGAAGTCACCCAAAGTGCAATGAAGAGGGCTATGCTTGAAGTTTCTTTGAGTGTTCTTTTTTTTAATTGTTATAAACTAGTGCTTGACTGCGATCCCACCTGATGGTAAGCAGTGATGCAATCGTCGATGGTTAGGCGCACTAGTTTATTAAGAGCCCATATTCCCTCTAGCCTTGAGGACACCCAAATTATAGTCGGACGGGAAAACCGCAGCAGGCCAATAATCGTTCCAGTCCCTCTATGTTCGGATCAGAAGAGAAGATATCCGCAAGAGAACCAAGTTTATCGACACCATATACCAGAAGATTGGAGGGTGAGGGGCATGACTCTGAGCGAGACGTGGCTGACATATCTCCGTTTCACAGAAGATATTGTTATATTTCCTTCTTCAAAAACTGAGCTCTATTGCATGCTTATGGTCACCTAAAGGGCGATGGAAAGGGTTATGGTCGGAATTTCCTTGCGTGATCACATCAACTTGTTCACTTTTTTAAAATATTCGCAAATAATATACAAGTTATTTTATATTTGTGGGTTTAAAACCGACAAAATTTTCATTTTGAGCACTACAGGTGGCGAAATACGTGCTGAATAAAAGTTAGGATTTTAGGCGACGGACACAGAAAAGAGCTTGCGTGGGTTTTCAGGCAAGCGCGAAGTATTAAACATATGAAACCGTCGGTTTTAACGTCCATACTGAAGTGACTATGCCAAGGCCTCGCAAACATATGATCGTGTTTTGTTTCACACTGAGAAAACCTATCTAGCCTGTATTATGCGCTAGGAGAAACCTTGAGGTGGGCCCAAACCTTTCACCCCGACTCTAGGCTCAGGTTTGCGGACGGGGAGTAAAGAGTAAGTGCCGTCCGTTTCAGACATAGGCCTGTGAACTTTATTGTGCAAAAATGGAGATACTAAAAATAAGTTATTCAGTATGAAAAGTGAAGCACGTACATGAAACTAACTTCTGTACTTATTTATTTTGTGCCCTTCCGCGCTAACTAGGGTAGGTACTACCCTAGTTAGCGCGGATACACTTTCGACCAGTCCTTGGACCTAAACCCGTGTAGGTCTGTTGTTTAGACTTTAGGTGTCATAAAATGATGTCCTGAGTAATATTGTTTGCCCTTTCTGTGGAAAACTTTGTGTGATAAAATTGGTGGCTGTACCCGAAAATTTTCAATTTGACGGAATAATGTTTTTGAGAATGGAAAAGGTAAAATAATGAGCTGAGAATATTAAGTTAATATTTTTGGTAGGTTGTCCTTTCTGTTTGATATATCTAGATTAATAGTTTGCGTGTTGTATCTAAACTAATTATTTACATAAATAATGTGAGTATAGATATATAGTCTATATATTGTATTGAATTGAATATCTAAAGCCTACATTACAATAAACCATTTTAGTGATCAAGAATAGTTTATTTATTGCTCGCTCGCAGATGATGGTGGGTACCATCATCTACACAATTATTTTGTCTAGAAGAGATTTCCACTCTGATTGGCATCTTAAACCAATATCCTACTAATAGTATAAATGCAAAACTTTATTTATTTATTATATGCTTTATTGCAAGTACACCATTAACGTTTGAATCCCCAACCGGTCCTATGAGACCGCGCTGTTATTGTTTTACTATTGTGTCTCGTTTCGCGGGTATCTGAGTAACTACTACATACAACAAAGGAACTAAAACTATAAAACAGGTACAAACAATGGGCGGCCTTATCGCATTCCGTGATCTCTTCCAGGCAACCTGGAATGGACAGAGATTGCATGGACAAGAAATGGGGCAGCCAATGGTGTTACAATGCGACGTATGGAAACCTGGTATATAGGAAGTACTAAGTCCTGTAATAGCGTATTGGATATTTTTATACTGTGAGTATGGTCTCTTGGGATATTTTTTTACTTTCACACCGACAAGTTCACTGGCAGCAGCTAATATACAACATGTAACATAATTAACGCACATCCTCTTGGGGGGTCATTGTACTGGTCATTATGAACAACTTTTACTATGGGACCGAACCTGAAATCGAGAAAAAATAATCAGCTGATCCATACATTTTGACGAAATAAGCGAACATAAATGTAGGGAACAGCTGATTATTTTTTCTTGATTTCAGGTTCGGTCCCATAGTAAAAGTTGTTCATAATGATGAGTACAATGACCCCCTAAGAGGATGTGCATTAATTATGTTACATATTGTATAGATATAATTATGTATAATAGGTCAAGCCTTGACTCATCAACGCTCGGCCCAAACCCTTAGATCTAAAACGTTGAAATTTTCCTCAGAGTTTGATTTTATGACGTATACAAAGAATAAGAAAGGATTTTTTTTAAATCACCGCCTTTGCAGATGAAACGGGGATCCAAAGTATGTATAAAAAACCTACTTTCACGCGAGCAAAGCCACTGGCACAAGCTAATTATAATAATAAAAGAAAAATATCGTTTCTTTTTAATCCTACTGTAGTTTCTTCCTAGAACGCGAGATTGTAATAACTATGCTAGAACACCCGCGTCTTAAGCCAGCTGGCTTTATCTTTGAAAAGTTTGCTTTTATCTCTTTTTTTAATCGTTAAGTTTTAAGAGAAATGAAAGGTTTCATACAGAAGCATTACAGCAAAAATGTTAATTATGATCTTGTTTTCTCGATTGTAGAAGCTACGAATCTCTATTGTAATAAGTCTTGAAAATAGATAATTTATTTAATTTTATAGTGGCTCAGCCCACGTGGAAATAGAAATTTGTTTCAAGAGAAAGTTTTACAAGAATCAAGGTCAGGACCAGGCCCGACTCGAAGTGCCTCAAAGAGATGTCAGTGAAACCGTAAAGGTCCAGCAGGCGATGCCTGCTAGGGCTGCGGGAACGTTTGAAAGAGTGACTATTTATTTATTTGGGAAAACAAACAATTACACACAGTTTCTTAATTAATAAAGCCTTAGTATCTAATGTTAGTAATATATGACTATGGCCCTAGAACGCAAAAGGCAACTGAATGACTGGCTAAAAGGAAGATACGACTGACTAAAACTACAATTTGATATTAGTTAGTACATGTCTGATACTCCCTCTGATTTCAACCTAGAGCGGGAAAAGTCAATGGAAGATTTCGATTTCACCCATCGAATCTTTGCTTTCACAAAGTCGCCTGTGTTTCATGTAAATTCATACTTGTAGACCTTACAAACACCCATATTATGAGATTGTCGCACATTAAAATTATGAGTAGGAAAACTACCAAAAAAATGTTTTTTATTATCCCAGAAATGTATCACAAGTACTACCAATTTCATGCCTCAATAGAAGCGCCAATATCGAACTTCCTCCGAAAATACGGATAAAATAAATCCGTTTCCGCGCCATAACATAAAATATTGAACAACAAAAACGGCGTGGTCTACAAAATTCTCTAGGACAACATTTATTTTCATTCGTTCATAGGTTCGACCAAAGCCATTACGCTAAAGCTGAAAATTCCCTCTTCGGCACTTGGCCCAAATAAATGGCAGTGCAAATAATTTTGGGGACAAACAACGCCGGACCAAATTCTTATAGACGTCTCTAAAGGTGGTAGCGTCGGCAAAAGCAATGTTTTTGATGAAATATTATGACTAAGACTTAGTTTTTTAATCAGTTTAACTCATTGTGTTATGGGTTGTTATGCTCACTTCTCAAGTTTAAGGGCCTGTTTCACAATGTCCGAGTAGCCAGTACTTCCCGGATAAATTCAAAAATGGAACAGAATTTGTATGAAATTATCTGTCAAGTAAGTTATTGGGAACTTAATCATAGGTGGTGAAATAGGCCCTAAGGGCCTGTTTCACAATGTCCGAGTAGGCACTACTCACTGAATAAATTCAAAAATTTGAACAGAATTTGTATGAAATTATCTGCCATGTAAGATACTCGAAACTTAATCATAGGTGGTGAAATAGGCCCTAAGTCTGATACTATATGTGAGGACTTGTAATTGGCTTGCTATAGTTTGTTTGTATTTCTACTTAGTTCATAAAAACTGTAAGATCCCAAGCAGTAATATATAAATAAATAAAGTTTTGATTTCCCTCCTCAAAAAAAGGGATTCTAGGATTGGTCTAAGGACTTACTATGGCCTTGGAACATTTAGTAAGAAACAAGTTGTTTGATGATTTTTCACCTAAAAACTACAAACTTTTACTCATATTTTTTTATCTTATTATAACGTAGTACCGAATTTGACCCGAAAATATGTTGTATCTCAAAATTTTCTCTCTCCATTTTTCTGCCATTACAGGAAATATATCAGCACTACTACATTATTCACGTTGTTGTGGCCATACTGGGCCGGCTCGCTCATGGTTGGCCACCCTGAATATTTTACCTGCCACCCGGCGTTGTCAATTTTGTAGTAGCCGGCGACTAAATAAATTACGTTTCGCTGACAACACCGGCCGAATTTAGTTGGAGATGAATGATGTTTAGTGTAGGGATGTTCTTTATATAATAAAACTACTCTTAGTATTTTTGTCCCTGCCTTTTTTCTGGAAAATAGTTTTTCTTATAAAACTTTTACACCTTTAAATCTGTATTTTGACATAGGGAAAATTAATATAATCATCATCATGTTCCTGGCCTTTTCCTTTGTTATTTGGTCTCGACGCAACACGTGTTTTTCTTTCAATCCGTTCTGTCAGCCTCATGCTATCATTTACTCCCTTTTCTTACTGCACTTCATACAATCCATTTATCCTTTGGCCTCCCTTCCCTCTCCATCTATCTACATCAATACTCACAACTCTTTTTGTATCACACTTTTCGTCCCTCTTCTTTACATGATCATACCAAGACCAACGATTCCTCTTGAACTTTCCAGTTACTCTTGAAACACGAATAGTAGTACCAGTATTATTAGGCTTTTTGATTATTTGTGCCAAGTTTCAAGTTTAGTAGTCAAATATTTTTTAATCTCCATGCAATCTTTAAAACCTCCTAAACTATTAATTTGGGGGTAGTTTTAAACGCCAACCTTTACTATGTACTTAGGTTACAATTTGTGCAAATTTTAAAATTTAAGATTATTAGAACACGTCTGCATACAAACGGCATTACTTGTGTATCGTGCGTGTGTTCACAAATATGTAAACTCACACGTACAAGACACTCACACCCGGAACAGCTATTTGGTCATACAAGTATTTATTCTGTGTGGGAACCGAACAGCGATCGGCCGCGACCACCGTTCATTAATATTTAATTGGGCAGATGGAAATGACTGATGTCATCCTCATATGCCTAGCCTTCTCCCAACTATATATTGGGGTCGGCTTCCAGTCAAGCCGGATTTACCTGAATACCAGTATTTTACGAGGAGCGGCTGCCTACCAGACCTCCACAACCCATTAACTGGGGTAACACGGTACTTCATAGCAACACTGGAGTCAGATTTACTGGCTTCTGACTATCCGTAACGACTGCCAAAGATCTATAAATGACAGCCGAGACCTACGGCTTAACGTGCTTTCCGAGGCACGGAGGAAACTCGTTATGTTATTTATTTATTTATTTATTCATTCTTCATGCAACTCAATGTACAAAGGCGGACTTAATGCCATGGGCATTCTCTACCAGTCAACCTAGGGTGGCGAAGAGATAATATGGTAGGTGCATAAAAAGAAAATGTAAATTGAAACAGAGTAAGTATAAGGAGTATACATAATAGAGTAAAAATAAACATACATATATATTTAATATAATAAATACATATATATACATATACTAATATAAAGTTAGGAAATGAAAATTTTGAGACGATTCAGCTACTAGTGTAGAAAATAGTTCCGCAATTTCCGCTTAAATGCATATCGACTTTTAGCCGTCTTGATATCGAAAGGAAGCGCATTCCACAGAAGGATGGACTGGATATAGAAAGAAGAATGGACAAAATCAGAAGTATGAGAAGGACAGAGCAGTAGGAGATTATTAGTAGATCGCAGATTCCTAGCGTGTGAAGAACATAGGAACTGAAAATGAGTTATGAGATAGGCTGGGGGCGTGGGAGAATTGAGTAGAGAGAAAAGAGTAGTCAGAGCGCGCAAATTCCTTCTCTGGCGAATCGGCAACCAGTTGAGTTCCAACCTGAAGCTCGAAACATGGTCGTATTTTCTCAGGTTAAATATGAACCGGATACAGTTGTTGAGCAGTCTGTCTAGCTTATCCAGCAAAACCGCGTTCAGGTCAAAGTAACACACGTCACCATAGTCTAGGATAGGGAATATCAAAGTCTGCACAAGCATTGTCTTCGTTTTAGCAGGTAAAAAGTTCCTCAGACGATATAGACACCGCAAAGTCCCGTTGACTTTTTGGCATACACTAGAAACATGACTTTGCCAGCCGAGCGTCGAGTCCAGGTGCAAACCGAGATCCTTTACACTAGGGCTGATGGGGATAACGGCACCATTGAAAACAATAGGGGGCAGAGCGCTAACCGCCACTCTACCCACCATGCGCGAGCTACCAATAACAATGGCCTGACACTACTGATTGCATCCAGATCTCGGTTTATATCCTCTATAGCGTCTGATAAACTTTCCACCCGCGCAGATGCATACAACTGAAGATCATCGGCATAAAGATGATACGAACACCGAAGACAGTGAGTTATAAAATTTATGAAGATAGAAAATAACAATGGAGAAAGAATACCGCCTTGTGGAACTCCAGCTTCCAGATCACGCCAACTCGATGAGCTCTCGTCAACGCGAACCGACTGCTGGCGACCACGAAGATAAGATGAGAACCATTCCAGCGCCTCGGGAGAAACCATTAGATGGGAAAGGATAGACAGGAGCATATCGTGACTGACGGCATTAAAGGCATTGGAGAAATCTATCAATACCAACACAGAAACCTTTGTATCTTCCATTGCTTCTCTAACGTCGCCAGTCACTTTAAGGAGAGCGGAAGTTGTACTGTGTCCAGGTCTAAATCCAGACTGGAATGTGCTTAAGAGGCTATTTCGATGAACAAACCTCGATTTGATGTTGAACAAACCTCATGTTAAGATGGTCACCCATCCACAGACCAACCTTGGCAAGCGCTGTTTAACCTTGAAGATCAAACAGCGATCAAGCAACCCGGAACAGCTATCTGGTCATACAAATATTTATTCTGAGCGGGAACCGAACAGCGACCACGACCGCTGTTCATTAATATTTAATTGGGCAGATGGAAATTACTGATGTGTTATTTCTAAATACTTACCCATAACCTGCCTCATATTGCATCAATTGCTCATAATGCAGTGTACCTATTTCACACCAGGCCCACCCCCTTGTGGTAAAGCGTGGGCTTGCGGCGTGGAGCGCGAGCAATGGGTAGCTCACCGTCCAGCTGTTCCATAAGTGTCTGGACTGAGCCTGAGTTGTCGACGGCGCGTAGTGTTCTACGGGCGCTTCAAGGATATGTCAGCAAATTGTAGGAGCCCAGCAGGGTCAGGGCCTACCGTGGCTATGGGTTTGCTTCTGAAAAGAAAATCTGGGGTCCTGGGATGCAAGGCAAAGAAGGAACATAGGGGAGGATAAGAAGTCATTGGATGACCTAAACCTAAAAAAAATGTGTTGCGGTAAAATGTGCACCATGTGTCACGTAATTTATAGTCTAATATCCAAACCTTAAAATGTAAAAACCTTTTCGATCACCAAACTTTTTCAGGCCTTATATCTCTCTCAAGAATCAAATCACCCAATCACAAAAATTGCCTAATAAATCAAATAGTTGAATAATTCATGCCCTAATATTTTGAAGTTATCCTTACGAAGGAGAGATACAAATGTCAGGAGTTATTCTTGAGAAGTCCAATTATTTATACAGACGGAAAATTAGGTTGCTTGTATAGTAGAAATGAGCGAGGTAGCTAAGCGTTGCGAGAACGTAAAACGACGCTGTAAAAAGGTGTTATTATTTTCACTAAAACGAATCGTAATTAAATTTTACTTAATAATATCCCTTATATATCGTTTTTGTTAGTGGTCCTAAGTTTTCTACTACTTTTTTTTGTTGCAGTTGGTTCTCCTACGAATAAATAAATACAATTGTGCAAGGAGGTGCAATAGTGATACCGTGTTTTACTGAGTAGTGTGTCAACGTAGTAAACTCGTTTCAGAAAGAGACGTCAAGCCCGCTGGTCACCACTCACGTCTCTCTCACGCTCCGCCCAGCTGTCTTCGACCAGAGTTACAAAGCCAGAGGCTCTATTCCGAGCTCTTTACTGATTGTCTGTAGGATAGACCTACCACGAGTTCTTAACGCGATCCACTTTGCAACTTAAACTGGAAGGGATTGAGTTATGAAGGTTGTATAACTTTATACCTCTTTCTCGCTTTCACGATAGACATTTTAGCACATCATGGTAAGACCCCGGGTTAATTCATTAATCCCCGACCGGTCCTATGAGACCGCGCTGTTATTGTTTTACTATTGTATCTCGTTTTGCGGGTATGTGATAGTTTAAGATGATAAAGTGAACCTATAGGTTGACCTATAGGTTATTCTCTCGCACAGCTCAGTTACCTCGCACATCTTTAATGGAAAATACCTTTACTTTTACTGAAGTCACAATCAACTAAGATTGATATCGTTCATCATAAGGCTTTAATATCATTTATTTTATTGTAATATCCTCATTTGTTTTCGCGATTCGTCTGTTTTATTTAATGGAAGGAATAAAAGATGGCTGTCGTTTGTTTGATCTGCTTCATTTATATTAAATCGTAAAGCCTTTGTTATTGCTGGAGCTAAAAATAAGTTAACAATGTTTATTTGAGGTTTGTTAACTCATATAGAACTTTGTATAAATCGTTATTAAAGGATTTATTTTTTTGAGCTAGTAGTAAATAGAATAACTGGAAACTTCTCCCGTTCTGGGTGGATCGAGATATTTGGGCGTGTTAGAAAAATTGTCTCACACTAGAAATTAACTCAACCATGTACGAGTAAATTCATGTGCACAAGAAACCCAGGCCTATTGCTTCGGGTTAAATAAAAGAAATGAAATTTGACATGCATTGTTGTGCATTTAACATGGAACCGATAAAAGTTAACCTAAGTATTTTAAAGCCAGGCGACAAAGTCCAAAGATATTGTTTTTAAATAAAGTTTTAAGCTGAATCAGCATTATTATTAATACTTTATCGGATTCACGAGAACTTCTGTTTGAGAAGCTTTAGCCGTTTAAATATTTATATATTATAAATCGGTATTTACTTTTAAATATTCCATTTATTTGTAAGGTTTGGAATCGAATTCCATATTTTTTTATGGAAATTGTGTTATTTAATTATAATACAACAAAATTTGATAAAACCTTATATTATTAATTTAAATGAAAACAATAATTCATCCATAATAAAGTTTTCTGAATCCTATTTGAATACAAGTTATTTATTAAAGCCACTTGGCAACAAATTCTATTAGAAAGACGAGAATGATCATATTTCGGAAATTAAAACAATTTCATATTATAAATGTGAAAGTAACCCTGTCTGTTACTTACGCTTTCACGGTTAAACTGCTGAACTGAGTTTGATAAAATTTGGTACAGAGCAATCTTGAACCCGAAGGATGGACATAGGCTATTTATAAAGGGTGTAAAAAGACCCTTAACGAAAACGAAAACCCTATATTGTCCTCATCATTGGGATAGTTTTTTTCTTCTAGACCATACCTGGGAATTCACTAGTTCTGGAGATATTGAAGGTCAAAGTTAACAATTTTTTTTCGTTTTTTTTTCAGAATTGTATTCCAAGTATCATTGGTAAACTTTCTTCCGAACAAACATTATCGAAATTATCAATTTTTCATGACAAATTATGCATTTGAAGTCACAAAAATGCAATGAAAACTAAACACAACGAGCGCCTCACACATACAAGCGAGCGCTCAGTTCAACGACCAAGCGCGAGCGGGCGATCGCGCAGCTGTTCGAAGTTATTATTAATTAATTATTTTTTAATGATGAAAAAAAAAAGTTTTTTCCCAGCAATATTTTTTGGTCTAAGTTACTTAAATACATGTACAGAATGTGTAGTTATCGGCTTTGTGATCGGTCTTTTTACACCCATGAGTCCATCAAATAACTCCTCCCGCTCTAGGTGTAGCGAGAAGGAGTGTCAGACTTTTAATGCCTAAAACCCACCTATGTTCCTACAGGTGTTGAGTCTTGCTACTTATTTTATTAGAGTATTCTAGAAATACTTCCACTGTGTATCGCGGGTCCTATATTCGCACGGAAAAATGATCGGTGTATCATTATTTTTTATTAACATTTTTATTAATCTTGACAGTTCCTAGTCTATTTAGAATAGATAATTTACTGACTACATATTTACAGGAATACAGAACAGGGTGCTCAGTCTCACAAAACTCCATTGTAAATGATCTTCCAACCAGACAAGTGTTTTGTCTAGTCTGGGCAACGGTCCTGTATTTAATATTGAACTATATTATAATGTGCTAATCACGCGGAGTACTCTAATACAGTGATGCAGAATTTTTGGATTTCTATATTTACTTCTTGTCACTTATCATTCTTCTGAAAAAACTTTTCATATAAATCAAAATCTTAAAACTAAGGAACTTCAAAAGCAGACATTGAAAAACGATCACGTGTCTCCACAATATTAATCTTAAAACCTCGGATAGTTTCACATAGCTGTTCACTTTATTACTCACAACTTCGACGGCTAATGGGAGTTTTTCTTCGCCCTATTTCTCAACAGAATGGTTTCAACTGTAATCTATCTTTATAAAGCCGACTGTCCATAATGGGATCAGTAGAGCCCCATAAATCTTTATTTGTAGTTCTTGTCTTAGACGGAGCGAATTTTCAAGGTCTTCTAGTGTAGTAATGGGGAAAGAGTTGAGTGTTTTTTGTTTTTGAAGTGGGTTTTCCATCAAATATTTTTCTCGCCCTGATGAGGAGCTTGTGACTAGATAATAACAGCCGCATGGGTCGATCGTCAAGGTTAAGCAACGCTTGCCAAAGTTGGTCGGTGGATGAGTGATATACCGAGTTTCCTCCGTGCCTCGGAAAGCACGTTAAGCCGTTGGTCCCAGCTGTCATTTGTAGATCTTTGGCAGTCGTTACGGATAGTCAGAAGCCAGTAAATCTGACTCCAGTCTTGCCACGTAGTACCGTGTTACCCCAGTTAATGGGTTGTGGAGGTCTGGTAGGCAGCCGCTCTTCGTAAAATACTGGTATGCAGCTAAATCCGGCTTGATTGGATGCCGACCCCAATATAGTTGGGAAAAGGCTAGGCAGATGATGAACTTTTCTCGCCCTGATTGGAGCGAGGGTTTGTCAAACTTTTGATGACTACTCTCGGGTTAATACTCGTAACTCTTTCTAACAATCCCGCAGCGTTATCAGGCATCTGCTCTTATGGGGTCAGTCTATTTTGCTGACATCTCTTTACCACAACACGCCGATGGCTCGAGCATGTCCTTATCGGACGGCTGAACGGCGAGCTACGCATTGCTTACCGTTAGGAAACCCGTGACTGCTGCGTAAAGACGTGCTCTTTCACACGGTTCAGCCACCCCCACACACACCCACACACTCTCTCACCCACCCCCCAACACACTTCACACACACCCACACACACACACACCCACACTTTCCCCTGCATTAGTGTATTGGAATAAACCAGAGCCAGGTGGGTATACCCACACGTTTGCTGACAGATTCAGATTAGTCTACAGTAATTTTTTGGGGAAGTCATCAAATAACTTTTCACGCTCGAAATGGAGCGTTAGAATTTACTGGCTAAAACCTATTCGTGTTTTTTCTGCCTCATCATCTACCTAGCCTTTTCCCAACTATATTGGGGTCGGCTTCCAGTCAAGCCGGATTTAGCTGAATACCAGTATTTTACAAGGCGTGGCTGCCTACTAGACCTCCACAACCCATTAATTGGGGTAACACAGTACTTCATGGCAAGACTGGACCCGTGTTTCTTCTATTCTCCTTTATATTTCAGGGCTAAGGTGACTGGTGACTACTTCGAAGAATACCATAACATTGGCTTAGATTTGCTCTAGAAGGTCCAGCCAATTTTACTGATAGCTCTTTGAGGCGCACGTGGAACATAACGCGTTGTCGATTTGGGCCATCTGTATTGATCTAGCCCCCGCTAGGCACTCGAGTAAGACCTGAATGACTAGCGGCAAAACTTTGTTTGGTCAATGTACCCGCGAATTTACTAACAAGATCTAATGTAGTTCGAGTATTTTGATAGAATTCGTTATTCTGTTTAATTTTATGTTTTTAATTTTTTTATTTACCATTTTTTTAGACTTCTTGATACCATTACTTTATTAATCAAATCTAAAATATTAATTTGTCACATTGCTTTTAATTATAATAATATCGATACCTTTGGGTAGAAAGGTCGTATAAACCAAAACCCGACTTTTCAGTAGAACAGAAAAACTATTTTTTTTTTTACATAAAAATTCATAACTTTTTTCCTTTTAAAGTTATAAAAAAATGATCTATGAGAAAGGTTCTTACATTTTGCAGATGAAAAAGGTTAAATCATCAAAACCCAGCTATCTTCTTTAGTTTTAAAGTTAGCTTGCATTTACGTCTAAGAAAAAATCAATGTTTGGTTTATACACCCCATGAAAATGTACTTTGAAAAAACTGTGGGGGTCGTATGTCCATTTTTGGTAACCATAAGGGTCATATTTAATGTCGTAAAAACCCATATATGTAATTTTTTTTTGTATTAAAAACCATTTATAATCATAGATCAATTGAATTCTGACTAATAAATAATCCTGTTACACATAGAATTAGTAGGAACTCAATATTATTATTATTCTAATACCCAATAATGCGATGGGTCCTATGTATATGGGCCAAACTGCAAAATTGCAACTTTACAGGAGAGCGTTTCAAAGTTTCAATTTACTATAACTTCAGATTGATGAAACCAAACTTTACAATTATTTGCTAGTTTGCTAAGACAATTATCTTCCTCATTTATACTATAGTATTTTATACATACATATATAGGATGTTTTTTTACGTCACATTGACCCTTCTACGTTACTTTTCGTTTAAATTATTTTTCTTAAAAAACAGTGTAAATGGGCCCATGTGCCATATTGGTCATTATACGCGTATTACGTAAATTAACATAAAGTATATATTTTTATATTTTGTACCCATAAAATAAAGTAACAATTGAAGTAGATGATATGTAATCAATAAGAATATGAGCTATTTCGATATTTAGTTATTTATGTCACATTGACACTTATACGTTTTACAAGCTGCTAAATTACGAACAGGGTTTTCAGTTAGATCATTTGAAAAATAAAAAAATACGCTATAGTTCAATTCATTTATTGAAAAAAATAATTAATTAGCTTTAAAACTTCATTTATGAACCCGGTCTTTGAGTCTTTTTGGTATTTTTATGACAAAAATTACAAAATAATTAAGAAGGAAACTGTTAATACAGATCTTAGTTTGATTAACAATATAATGTACTTTACATTATTATTTCAATTACAAAATTACAAAAAAAAAACAAAATTAAAACCTATCTACATAAAAAAAAACTCTGTAAGTACTATAATCAATAATAAAAATACCAATATCAACATTACTAGAAATTCTTAACAAGTCTTCATTAATTTTCTTTTTCTTCAAATTATTAGTCTCTTTATAAAATTACAAAAAAATAAGTGATAAAATATAATGACCACCCAAATAACTTCGTGACCAACAAACATCTATTACCTAAAATATATGTCGCAGGTTTTTCATCAAATTAGGTTTTTGATCAAAAACCTAGGTTTTTGATGAAAAACCGGAAGATGACACATTTTAAACTCAATTTCATCATAAACCTGTATCAATCCAGATTTTTGATCAAAAACCTGAACTAGTTTAGGTTTATGATCAATCTAATAAAAAATCCCTTTGACAGCGCCTTTAACGAACCTGTATCGACAAATGAACTGAGTTTGCGCGAAATTGTTTCTAAGATGTCTTTATTTGGAGGCCAAGGTTTTAAGAAATGCTCGTGCGAAAAATCTAAAGTGCACTGCAAGAAAAATCGATGTGCATCTAAAAAAAATTATGTTTTATGCTACTCTAGATGTCACAAGTCAACAAACTGTCATAATAAATAAAGCATACTAGCAGATTTATAAAAAGCAAGCACGTGGTAAACGTTTTTTTATTACAGTTTATTCTTTATTTTAGGGTTCCGTACCTCAAAAGGAAAAAACGAAACATTAATAGCCTCACTTTGTTGTCTGTCTGTCTGTCTGTCAACACCCTTTATCGCAGGAACGCGTAAAGGTATCAAGTTAAAAATATTATCGCAGTCACTTGAAGCTGTGCAAAATGAATAAAAATATAAACTTGAAATTTGACTGAAAAAAAAATACGCCCATTTATGTCGCAAAAAATGTACATTTCGATACTGTCCTACTGTCTGTGTTGACCTAGAATCTTGAAATTTGGCATGCAGCAAGGTCTTATAGCACAAATATTAAGAAATCTCTGAAAAATAAAAATTTGTCGCTACATGGGTAAAAAAAAAGGTTGAAAAATCTCCAAGACTCGCTTCGAGAATTGAACTGTTTTCATATGTAAGTTGGTACGGAACCCTCAGTGCGCGAGTCCGCCTCGCACTTGCCCGGTTTTTTCATTTTGGTTCAATTTAGTCATCTAAAATGGTTACGAAACAGCATTTTTTGGATTTATCTTTTAGTTGCTATAATACCTACGTACTCAATACTCAAATCTTTATAAAGTAAACATTTGCCAAAAGAAACATTTCATTTCATAATTGGATTGAAGAACGAGAATATTGATTTAATCATGGATATAAAATTTTGATAAATAAATAATTGTTTTCTTTCTACTAAGTTGCAAATGATGATGGATTGATTTATTTATTTCATTTAAATTGATTCATTTGTCATAAAACAAAGGTAACCCGTGGTTTTGACAACAGCTTTATCATAAACCCAAACTAGTTCAGGTTTTTGATCAAAAATCTGGATTGATACAGGTTTATGATGAAATTGAGTTTAAAATGTGTCATCTTCCGGTTTTTCATCAAAAACCTAGGTTTTTGATCAAAAACCTAATTTTATGAAAAACCTGCGACATATATACCTATTAAAAAATTCCCAAAAAATGTATCATTTTAGATTTTTGACTAAAACTAGAATGGTATCATTTATTTTAGTTTATAACTGCACTTTAAGTTAGTAAATGATCACCAAATTTTGATGATCAAACTATATTTCTAACTGACTACACCGTTGGAATGCTACTTCGAGACATGGGGCGCCCCGACTAGGATAGGTTAGGTTAGAAGGGGATTGTGGAGTCTAGTGAACGAGCAAACACAGACCCCATAAACCCCTTCGTGGTTATTGTTATTAAGCTACTCAGAAGTAGTCGATGGTCCTCTACCAACATTGGAATTTATTTACTGTTTTTAAGTACTAGGTATTTATTTGGAGATAATTTACTTTTATAGGATAAACAGATGTTACATATTGAAATCTCATTTTGTATTCAAATTCTGTTTAAGTTTTGGTGTTCATTTGCTATTTTTTTACGGCAACATTTTACTAAATCTGATGTTCAGTTAAACATAATCCAAAAAATAAAAAAATAAAAATAACTATCTGGTATAAACAAAATAAAAAACATCAACATTACTAAAAATTATTGATAAGTCTTCATTAATTTTCTTCATTAGCGCTTTCATTAATTGGCACAATGTCATTCGATGCTACTAAATTTTCTTAACAGCTTTGGTATGCAAGTGGGATAATATTTTTTCTACATAAATCAAGCAAGTCCAATTGTCAAATCAGCAGATTGGCTCGAACTACGAAACAAACGCGCGGGAACTACCCACGTATAAGTCTCTAACTACCTCTTTGGCCCTTTTACGTTTCAATTCATGTTAGATATGCCTTTATACTGTAATAAAAAATCGTGTTTCTGTGCAGATTTTTTAATTTTTTAATGGCTCACATAATTATTTATACTTAAAAGATGCGTTTACCATAAAAAAGTAAAAATGGCCAAATTGTTAGTTTGGCCCTTATACATAGGACCCATCGAATGGTCGATTCAAATAAAATAAAACTTCCTGAAATATAAAATCAACATTTATTAAGTATTATAATACATTCTAATCAATGGTATCTGTCCGGTACCGATCATTTATCGCGCTCGTTCTTCTGCTTGTCGCTGCGCGCAAATGCGAGCCTTGTATGTTGATCGTAAAGTGCTTCTTGTAATCTTCTTCTTCCTGCTCTTATCCTATATTACTTGGAGTCGGCGCAACACGTTTTCTTCTTCCATTCTGTCCTGTCGTCCGTAACACTATCACTAACTTCCTTTTCTTTCTTATCGATCCTTACTCAATCTATCCATCTTTTCTTTGGCCTCCCTATCCCTCTCCATCCATCCACATATAATTCAGAACTCTTTTAGTAACATGCGTTTCATCCCTTCTCTTCACATGACCATACCAAGACAAACGATTTCCTTCCAACTTTTCAGTCACTGGCGCCACTTTCAAACTTCCCCCAAATACACTCATTTCTCAGTTTGTTCATTTTTGTCACACCACACATCTCAATATTCTCATCTGCACTACATGCAATCTTTTTTCATCCATCTTTTTCACAACCCAACCAAACTTGTAGATTTTACCCTTCAACTTGAGGGGCATCCGTGGATCACAAGTTGTTCCCGTGACCTGTCGCTATTTCATCCATCCTTCGTTGCTCGGATGTGTTATGTCCCGGTCTACCTCACCATCTCCTTGGACAAGCGAACCGAGGTACTGAAAGTCGGAACAAATCGGTATGGGCGTCCTAGCGAGAACTAAAGGTGAAAGATTGGAGGGACCGCCGAAATCGCAGAACAAGTACTCTGTTTTGGTTCTACTCAATTTCAGGCCAACACTCTCCAATCTTTGCCACAACACCTCCAATCTGCTCTGAACCTCAAGGCCACTCTCGGCAACTAGCACAATGTCATCGGCAAACAGCATACACCAGGGGGAGGCCCCCTTGTGTATGCTGTTTGCCGATGTTTTCCTGAATGTCTAACGTCAAAGCGTACATTATCAGCAGGAAGAGTTAAGGGCTGAGAGTCGACCCCTGATGTGGGTCAAACTGCCACTGGTGCCTACTGTAGACCGGACTTGTATACTACACTGACTGTCCATGATCGGATCAACTGCACATACTTCACAGGCACACCTTTCTCCTTAAGGGTCCACCACAGAACCTCACGATGTACCCGGTCGTATGCCTTTTCGAGGTCAATTAATACCATGTGCAAGTTTTTATGTGCACCTCTGTATTTCTCGCACAGCTGGCGTATAGCGAAAATGGCATCCGTTGTACCCCGACCAGGCATAAAACCGAATTGGTTCTGTGAAATTTCACTCTCTTCTCTCAACCGCCTTTCAATACTTCTTCCTCCCTTACTTTCATAGTATGTGACATTAGCTTTATTCCTCATAATCGTTGCACTCAAGAACATCACCTTGGTTTTTAAAAATGGGCACCAAAAAACTTTTGTACCAATCATCAGGTATGAATTCTTATTTTAACAACTTATTGAAGAACAAAGCTAACCACATCCATCCATCCACTCGCAGTAACTTCCAAACTTCAACTGTTATTCCAAACTGGGCCAATGGCCTTACCATTCTACATTCCATTTACTGCTATTCTGACTTCATCCATTCTAACCATTCTCACTAACCCCACACTTTCTGGTTTAGTTTCTAAAATCACTCCATCATTTTCTTCATTCATTAGTCTTTCAAAATATTCCTTCCACCTCTCTTTGATTTTTTCATCATCTGATAGAACCATTCCAGGTACATTCCTTACACATTTTACTTTACAAACATCCTAAATTAAGGTGCGACTTGCAATGAACATGGTTTATACACCAACGTTGCGAACTGTGTTTGGATTTACGACGTCAAATTTATCCCGTGTTTAAGTAATGCATTTAACACTTTAGGGAATATAAACCATTTACAATTAATGCATTTAATACTTTAGGGCGTATGAACCATTTACAAATAATGCATTTAACACTTTAGGGCGTATAAACCATTTACAAATAATACATTTAACACTTTAGGGCGTATAAACCATTTTCAATTAACGACTATTTTTACACCCTGAGTTAATATAAATTATGGTCATTACGTCATAACAAAAATACAAAAAAAAATATTTGGCTTTTACATTGAAAATTTACCTTTTTTAAGAGGCTATGACCGAAAATTTCTGGGTCGTATTAACCATTTTTGAGCGAATTTCTACATTTCCTATATACAGATCGATAGAGAAAAAAAATCTGAGAAAAATGGTATATATAACTCAATTTGGCCAAAATGGTTTATACGACCTTTCTACCCAAAGGATGTATAAAGACAGATAGTGCTTGTGGCAACTAACCTAATTTTAATTGTGATGTTACTTAATGTAAATTTTGTTTTAACATATTTGCAAACAATCGTTGGCAAATAAAAATAACCGTAAAAATCATTGCAATTTCTCTCCGGTATTAAAAATATTTTCACAAGAATTCAATTTAATTTGTTCCAAGCCAATAAAAATAATTTCATCAGTAAAGTGGCTCGAAAACAAATTGAATACGAAATTGAAAACAAGAATCTAATTGAAATACAAAACAGAACGACCAAATGTTGTTTCATACTGAAATGAAATGACATTGAACTATTTAGATGCAAGCTTCTGCCAACGTACTGAATAATGAATTTGGGGACCGAGCACAGAGTCCATTAGCAACTAGAGTTGACATTATCTAATTATTACTTGTATTGTAATATAGAAATGCTAAATTATTGGAACTGGAACAATTTACCTGCTGCAGTCTTTTCGTTCAATTATAATGTAGCTGCTTTCAAAACTAGAGAGAATAGGCTCTTAGCCTTTTGAATATCGTAATTAGAGACACAATAGAAAGACAATGAGAGAGCAAACCCTGCGTTCGCTCGGGGTTTAACAGATTAATAAACTAGTACGCTTTTCCATCAAAGATTGCACTATTTACCATCCAAGCGGGATCACAGTTAACCACTGGTTTACATTATTTAAAAAAAAAACTTCTGCCAGCCGTTTCGTCCACGTGAATATTGGTAATAGTAGAAGCAAAGTTGAAGTCAGAGACAAATAAAAAGTAGCCTATGTCTGTCCTTGGAAATGATGATTACGGACCGTGGAGTTTCTTACCAGTCCTTCTCATAGGAAATGGTCAATTTAAAATTTTCGTTTGCATATTAGTACTTTGTAAAAAAAAAATTGAAATAAACTACTACATTTTTTTACTATTCATTTCTTCTTGTTTTTTTTTATGGTATGCGCCATGCTTGGCACAATTTTTTTTCTTTACGTACTGATACGCTTGGTTTGATGGATTTTGCCAGTACCATTGCCAGCAGTGCCCGCTAGTTCCATTCTGCGGTCTATGGTACTGACTATGAATATGAGAATAAGTAAGGTTGGCAAAATTGGGTGAGGGTCTTCCATAAAATTTTGTTCTTGTAAAGGAATTATGCCTACAGCCTCGGTGTTTTACTCGGCGGCTATTCCCAAACATTCTGTGGTCTAGGCGAAGTAATGTTGCTTTATACTTTAGATGAGTTTCCCTACTTTTCACACAACATAACTAGCTACAAATGGGTTTACTATAGAAACACTTTTTTACTTACCCATTTTTTAGTATAAAAAATTATTAAATAATTTCTACTTAGAGTGGGGCGAGAAGAAGTATCAGAACCATGGCTTGCAACAGGTCTAGTTGGGTATACCAACAAGTTAACTTATGTATTAAGCTTTTTTTTCTTTCTTCTTTCTTTCTTCATTTACCTGCATTATTTTTAGGAGTAGGTAATCATCAAATAACTTCCCTCACGCTAAGTGAAGCGAGGAGTGTTAGACTTTTACTGACTAAAACTCCCTCTGTGTTCCTTCGGTTTTTTTTTTTTTTCCCCGGTAGGGGAATCATTAGAATGACTTCTCCCACTCTTGGGCGGAGCGGGAGGGCGTGTCAGACTCTTACTGACTAAACCCCTACCCCGTTCCTTCGTTGCCATCGATCTGGGGGACACGGTGACAACCTTTCGGATACCGTGTTCCCCAGAGGCTTCGGCCCTACCGGGCCCCTACAGTTTGCTGACATCTCCTTGAGGCGCGCGTGGAACAGAACGCGCCGTCGACGACTAGGCTCGGTCCAGATTATTACCAGACTGCCGGACGGCGAGCTACCCAGTGCTCGCTGTCCGCGAGCCCGCGCCTACGGTGGTCGGAAATCGGGATCGGGATCTCGGCGGCGGCGGCGTGAGTTCCGTTGCCTCACGCGGTCGGCAGCCTCCTTCGCTAACATTACTACTTCGCAGAAGGAGGCGACTGCCTGCCACCCCTCCTCGCGTGAGTTCCTTCGGTTGGCCTTTGCGTTTCAGAGCTGCAGTGATTTTTTCGTTATAGCATACATAGTTGTCTCCTGAGACAAGAAGTAGCGTTGTCTTTCGTCCACAAACCAACCTCGGAAAGCATTGTTTAAACTTAAAGATCTATCCTGAAACTGAAACTGTATTACAAGAAAAAAGCTCATCATTAAAAATCAGAGTCAGAAATAGAAAAAAAAATTGTTTCAATTTAAAAGCAACTTTACATGTTTTTTAAGTTGAGAAGTCATATTGTATAATGTCTTCTTTTGGTCTAGAGTGCAGCGGGAGGGTATTTACTGACTAAAACCACATCTACGTTCCTTCTTTGCATTGAGTTCCAGGACCCAGGGTTTCTCTTTCGGAAGTCAAACCATGGCCCCAGATTGATTCAGAAACCAACTGCAGACCAAAACAGAAGACAAGTCATCCAATGTCCCTTTTCTGGTAATGTATACTTATAGTGGCATTTGTTTTATAACAGTAATCTTTTGAGCATATCAAAAATATCCCATCCCCACAAAAAACGTCTATTTTAATTTCCTCTCTTGCTCACTGACCATACTGACAGGCAAAACGCAGTACCTAACCGCACATTCGTACAAATGTTCAATTTCGTGCGACACGCAGTCAAATTGAATTCTTTGTCGTTTACCATGTTTTGCATATTGCTGTATCCATTCATACGCATCAATGAACGGGCTCCATTCAGTTTTATTGTAGATACTTAGAGGAAAAAGAAAATACAGGTAGGAAATTCGAAATAGTATGTATACTGCAGTAGTAGTTGTATTTCTACTGCTGAAAAAAAAAGTATAACTGTAGCGCTGCCCGCCCACGACCGACAATCGGTGAACGATTTTTTGTAGTTGAAAAATAGAACATACTGTTGTGCGCACGGCCTACAAAAAGTCGGTCAGAATATACTATTGGATTATAATTTGTGACGATTATCGGACCTACAAAAAGTCTGTTGTGGGCAGGCAGCGTATACCAGAAATGTTTTGGAGGTTTGATTCCAATTCTGAAAGGTCGGAACTTCCCATTGATCTCGAACATTCACTTCCAATTTCGGTTCCGATAAATTTTAATCGGACCTTATATCGAAAGTACGAACAAGTTTATACTTAACGCATGGGGAACTTCCCTTCCGCATTTTCCTCTTTGCTTCTGAATAAAAAACTTGGAAACATAAGAGTGAATATTAGTTAGTAACAATCTGACACGCCTTCCAGCTCTGCCTAAGAGCGTAAGAAGTAACTGGATGATTTCCCACCTTAAGAAAAAACAACTTTTGTTACATTTGTTCGTCTTAAGAACGCTCATCATCATCATAGCCGAAAGACGTCCACTGCTGGACATAGGCCTCCCCCAAGCGTCGCCACAGCGACCAGCCCTGTTCGTCTCGCATCCATCGGATTCCCGCGACTCTCGCCAGGTCGTCGGTCCACCTTGTGGGAGGCCTTCCGACGCTGCGTCTTCCGGTACGTGGCCACCACTCTAGAACCTTCCGTCCCCATCGTCCATCTGTTCTACGAGCTTAACGTTTGAATCCCCAACCGGTCCTATGAGACCGCGCTGTTATTGTTTTACTGATGTGTCTCGTTTCGCGGGTATCTGAGTAGTTAAGAATGCTACGTTGCCATAATCAGGTTTAGAAACATAAAAAAGAAAATAAACTAATACCAAACTTATAGACAATAATCTCATTACTACCCAAACAAGTAATATCCGGCTATCGACTTATTAAGTCTATTAACAATATGGGTCACGTGTTCTTGAGGTTATCGACTTGTCTTGTCGAATATTATTACATCTCACTATTCTTCTATACTTATTATAAAGAGGAAAACTTAATTTATACTACACCTGCTCGGAAAGTACCTTGATACTTTATCAAATTTACGGTAGAAAGTACGTCATTGCATATCGAACAAATATGCGGCGAGAAAACGCATCTGAGCGGGAGAGAAAAGTGTATGAAAATCCATTTCTTACGTGGTTTTTCTTTTTTAATTTTGGGTAAGACTATGCGCTGGTAACCTAAATATCAAAAACCAAAACAGTTTTTACAGTGAATTTTTATCTCCAAGTTCGCAAAATGACACTGGCCACTAGCTGTGTGTTCGATGGTGTCAAACAATTTGAAAAAAGAACATGTGAAAATTGCAGACACCATTGGCGCCATTTTCATTTTGTGTGTTGTTTTTCGTAGAAAAGTAAAATAAAACTATTTTCTTCGTAGGTGTAGTATAAAGCACTATGTATCACTCGAGAGAAAGTGCGATTCCCGTTCTCGGGTGTTTTAAAGCCCTCGCCTACGGCTCGGGCTTCAAACGACACCCTCGACGGTAATCGGTCACTTTCTCCTCTCGGTGAACAATGTACTATTGTTTGGTTGTAATGAATAGGCTTAAAAAGTACTGGACCCTTTTTAAAAATTCTTTCACCATTCGAAAGCTACATTATCCACGAGTAACATAAGCTAAATTTTATTTTGGAAAAGATAGGGTTTTGTAAGATATTTGAGTTTTTCGGACACAAGGTGTAAAAAATCATGTTACATATAATTTATATAGCAGAACAACGTTTTCTGAGTCAGCTAGTTTGTTATATACTTGCTGGTGCCACCGGCTTTGCCTGCGTGTTAGTAAAATATTGTCGCAAGGAGTAAAACGTATCTTATGTGCTATACCAATGTATGGTCTACCTGTGTACCCATTTTCATCGAAATCCCTTCAGCCCTTCAAGCGTGAAGAAGTTACAAAGATACACACAAACTTTCGCCTATATAATATTAATCTATATATAAATAAAAGCAGAAACTGACTGACACTACTGCGACTAGGAGTGTAAATTTTGTACAAGGTTTTCTTGTATGACGTAGGCCAGCACTAAGAGAAGATTTTCCATAATTTATCCACCAAGTTAATGAAATGGGCCCAAAGTTTGTATGGAGAAACCTGCTCTCACGCGGGCGAATCCGCTGGCAGAAGCTAGTTGAGGCAAATAAAAAAAAATGAATAAACCGTTCAATTATTTTCTCCTTATTGCTCAATGCATACCTTTAACATAAACATACTCTATACTACTAACTACTACTCACAGAAGGGTTGTACATCCAAACGATCAGTGGCCTAGGGTTGGCCCTCAACTCCTGAAGCGGCCGAAAACCGGACAGAATACAAATGGGCTACTCAAAAAAGCCGATACTTTTATGAGAAAAATATGGCCGCCGTATTACGGGGGATAGAGCACGGAGTAATGATACATTGACGCTGTATTTTGGGATGTGGATAGTGGTGTTGTATTGTAGTTGTGTGTGATATACTAGTTTTTGGCTGCAACTTCGCTCGCTTTAAAGTAAAAAATTATGTCAGTGGAATAAAAGCCCGTAATTGGAAATATACTTTGTACTGTTTTAGAACTTGGTCTACCCGTGTACCAAATGGCATCTTAATCCGTTTAGCTGTATAAACGTAATGGAGTAAGCAACATTCAAAAAATCTTAAATTTCATAGATAAATTCGACTTCTATGAGTAACTAAGCGGATTAATATACTTATATATTAATCCGCTTAGCCTGAAAATCACAAGACCAATAGGTAGTCATAGTACGGGTAATTGGAAAGGCGTACGAGATGATTGCTTATGTACGCAAAGCTCATTGCGGTAGCTCGCCGTCTGGCCGTCTGGTAAGGACTGAGCCCAAGTAGTCAACGGTACGTAGTGTTCTACGCGCGCCTCCATCGCAGGCCGATGCCCGCTGGGTAGTGAGGAATTTCTGAAGCCTCTGGTTCTAGCACAAAGAACAATTGAAGGCTATACGTGTGGTTTTAGTCAGTAAAAGTTTGAGTTTCCTTTTTCATCCTTTCATTCATTTTGCACATCGAAAGCAACTTACAATAAACAGATACAATTACTTATTGCCAGTAAAAATACTTATGTAGGTAACTATTATATTGAATCTTAGTTATCTATTAATTAATTTACAATAATAAATTTAATTTTCAACTCAGTATTGTGGTTTCAGAGTTCACATTAAACATTTTCAGTAATAATAATTTTGAGCAACTGTTATCAGCTTTTATTGAAAATTAACAATGTACATCATTTAAACATCGACGTTGTAAATTATTGTTCAAAATAGTACTTAACAATTTGTTACAAATTCATTTTAGTTTTATAATAATTAATGAACATTTAATTATAATGCGGCAACTCAAAAAAGATCAAATAAAAACTGATGCGCATCGAACCGTTAAACGCCGTGAAGGCAATTTTGTATTAAAAGGAGACCGATACCCTTCCATACAATCTTGGGCCTAGGTTGATAGTTGTTTGTAAAAAAATGAAACTGATGTCAGTTAATAGCTTATATATTTTTAACCATTTACAGAAAATTCTGTGGACCAAATAAATCAGAGAAAAGAGTTATAAGAGATTAAGTAAAAGTGAGGTTATGCAAGATATTACGTTTTAATTGACAGTATTTGATGACACAGAATATGATATGTAACACAAAATAAAACATTTTTTAGATTAATATTTTTTATTTATAAACGGCATGTAAACTAAAACTATTTATACTTCGAAGCATAGTTCATTTTTGTATAAAATTGCAAATTCTCGATTCATGAGTCAAGCCATGGTGAAGTTGGTGACTGATTCACGATACAACAGAACGACCACTGCAGAGACAAATACAACGGTGGCCAAGTTGTCTTGATTCATCAGCAGACAATCTTTGAGCCAAATACCAGCAAGTTGAGCAAATATTGTAACTTCTAATTACCTGAAACATGGGAATAGTTTATTCAACAAATTATGACCAACTAAGTAGCATTCCGTCAGTTTTGGTATTTAAATATTCTCCATGATTTCCGACCAGTTTCAGTCCATTTTTTTGTTAATATACCCGATGAAGAGTATATATCGGGAAGTTTGAAAATGGCGCCAGCGACTGAAAAATTGAATGGGAATCGTTTTTCTTGGTATGGTCATGTAAAAGAGTGATGAGTTTACATGTGTATAGAGGGAGAGGGAGGCCAAAGAAAAGATGAATAGATCGTATGAGAAGTGAGATAGAAGAAAAGGGAGTTAGTTATAGCGTGGCGAGTGGCAGGACAGAATGAAAAAAACGTGTTGCGCCAATCCCAAATAAAACGATATGAGGGCAGGAAGATTATGATGACAACGGAGAAAAAGAACGGTGAATGGTGGTAGACGCTGGTTGATAAAATATGGGTTAGGTAATACCTACTTACAGGTTGTGGCGCTCGTCATTGAGCGAAATCATTGACAGTATAGTTTCATCATCACGTCGCTGTTGGTTTAGTGCATTGCAGCAGTTATACTACAATTTATACGACAATTTATGGTATCAATAATATATCCTTTCGATAAGTCACCCGTAAAATCCAATATACTGCACCAAAGCCAAAGTTTAAATTGTTCGACACAAAGGTCTTAAATACAACTTAATTAAATTGGAAGTCCGAAGAAAGAAAAATTGAGGTCGACAGATATACTTAGTAATCAGTAAAATATTAGAAAATTCACTGAAAACGTAAATGCACGAAACAGAATTCAAAGAGTATAGACGAAAGTAGTGATTGAACATGCGTGTATATCGAAACGAATTTAATTTTTTTTAATCGATTTATTTTATAAATAAGATTTAAAAAATAAATCTATTTGTATCGATTTCTTAGCTTAGCCGAACTAAATGATATCGATCTATACAGCCAAATTAATCCGAATCCGAATCGTAAATAAAATCACTGGATAGTACCACTTAACGATTTTTGTGTGTATCTCAACGCAAACTGACCAATGCGTAAAACTTCGAAAAAGCGTTTTCTCTTTATAAACAAACGTAACAGCACAATATAAAAAAACAATGCGAATTGCGAAATTCAGATTTTTGTAAAACTCTATTGCACATTGAAATATATGATCAATACCATTTTTATTTTTAAGTGCTTAAGACTTTATTTACTAACGTATTTTATTTACTAACGTATTTTATTTTACGGTTCATTGTAAGGTTATGCGCTACTGAAACCGAATATCCAAAAAACCGAAACTATTATGAAGTCTGATATCGGATAAATATCGGTTTGTAATCGAATCTAATAAAGCGCCCGTCTCTACGATTGATCACACATAGAGTAGAAAAGAGTATATACGTCAGTGTCATCACAAATTAAAAAAATACCTTAAAAAAAAACAGGTATACGAGCTCCTTGGAATATATTGTAGTAACTGACTGCTAACCTAAAATAGGTTACTCACGACTAAAACTTATTTTTTAGATATCTCATCTTCCGGGCACGCATAGCCCTAGTTATTTTTGTATTTTGAAATAGAAAATAATAACTAATTTTTTAAGCCATATTTCAACCCCTTACTGCTGCTGGGCCCAGAAGTCCCAGTCTCCTTTCTCATTAAAACATTTTGTTATTAAAATTTGCAATAAATAATAATAGCACTCAAAACAAAGCGACCACGCTTGTTCAGTAAAAGCATCTTCACTTTGAACAAAGAATAGATAAATACAGAAGGTTAACTCTATATAACGAGCGAGAACATTCACACGCAGATGTAGTGACATCTACATCATCATCTACATAGTCTATTCCCAACTATATTGGGGTTGGCTGCTAGTCAAGCCAGATTTAGCAGAATACCAGTATTTTACGAGGAGCGACCAGACTTCCACAACCCATTAACTGGGGTAACACGGTATTTCATGGCAAGACTGGAGTCAGACTATCCGTAACGACTGCCAAAGACCTACATGACATCCTGGACTTACGGCTTATCGTGCTTAAAAAAAATAAAAATATTAACTTAACTTCAAAATTTTCCGGTAGGTATCTAAGTTCTCCTTACAATTAGAACATTCATAACACGCCGAAATTAACTCATCATCACACAACACCCATCTGGTTGGAGGATTCTCACTTTTCAATAGATGTTTGCAGGACTTCACAGTCTGTTACCGAATACATTCAAAATAGTCTGCCCTGGAGGCAAACGGCGACGATAACTTCTCGCGCTGGACACTGGTTTAGGCCATTGTCCAGAGCGAGAAGGAACTAGATGCGGTCGCGTCCTTCTGCAAAACAGCAATGTTTGTTAGCGTAAGCGTGTGTTTGCGAGACGACGTGCAATGGATAGCTCGCCGTGCACCCGTGTCCAGTATGGACCGAACCAAAGTAGTCATTGCATAAATAACAACCTAACAAAAAAACATTCAACATTCTTTCGATTGTAATTTGGGTGTCTTTAAGGCTAGAGTGAATAGGCTTTTAATAAACTAGTGCATCTCACCATATACGATTGCATCACTGCTTACCATCAGGTGGGATTGCAGTCAGGCACTAGTTTATATCAATTTAAAAATCTAAGGTACAGGTCGCGTATGTGCGCCATTTTTCACTCATTTAATAAATTCGACCTTCTGTCTCCACTTTACGGTAAAGCATCTTCACTTTGACCGCTGACGCGCACCTAATACAATTTGCGCTCACAATGAGATGCACTGCTGAGCAGGCTTTTACGATATTTATTGTAAGAAATGAGAAGCAATATAGACGGTGAACAAATAAGGAATATTGCGGAGTTATGATTGTTCGGCGAGTAATTGAGTAGGGATCGCAATCAAAGCGGATTCTTTTATGAATGCTGGCGGAAAAGCCGTCGGCTTTGACTGTAGCCGCTTTTAGATAGAGTTTTGTATTTTACGAGTAGTTGTTTGTTGGATTGTAAGTCTGTGTGAAGTTTTTATGTCTACTTTATGTTTATTTATCAAATCAAATCAAATATCATTTATTTGCGTAAAATGTGGTAGGTAAAAAGGTCTTAAATATAGGAGAGTAAGTGCAAAGACACATTCCGCCATTTAGTGATGGCATGCAAATATTTAGAAGTAGACTGAGTAACATACAATAACTCTCATATAATGACATGAGCAGATCTATACCTAAATTATTTAAACAAAATATTAAACACACATTACGGTAACAAAATAACATGTGGTTTAGGTAAATACTAAAAAAGCCTAAAAAAATAAAAGCCTCTCTCTTGAGAGAGCAGTGGTTGGGAGCAGTGGTGGCCCAGTGATTACGGCCTGAACTGTATAATAGCATAGTCATATTCAGTCTTATAATGTTCCCACTGCTGGGAGTCAGATCTCCTCTCTAGGAGAGGAATTTAATATATCTTTTTATAAAAAGAGAAACTGACTGACTGACATAAATCAACGCACAGTCGAAAATACTGGCACTAGGAGCGTGAAATTTTGTACATGATTTCTTTTTATGATATTGGCGAGCACGGATCTATCAAAATTCACTCCCTACGGTTATTATACGGAGTTCTATAGATTGTATGAAGAAAACTAATACTGGCAGAAACCAGTAGGAATATATTTTATGTAAACCATTGAGTCCATGAAATTTACCATTTCAGGACGTTTACTAACAATAGTATCTCTGCTTACGCTTAAAAAGGTTTTTAGAATCACTGTTCAAATTCAAATAAGAATATCTTATTTGAATTTAAACTATGTTTTGCTGCCTGATGTGTTAATAAACATCCCAACAAAAATATCTTGCAAAAAGAAAGATGGAAAGAAATGTGTGATAAAGTAAAAAATATGTAGAATCAAAGCGCCTATTATCAGTAAAATGATAGCATTAAAAGCTATTTTTGTGCCATCAAAGATAGTCAGCAACAGTCGCGTGCGTGTAACCTAGACCCTAATCAAGCCCAAGAAATCTAGACTAACCCTGATGCCATTGATAAGAAAAAAAAAACACGAGTAGGTCATATAGCCGCGGAGAATCTTAACACCGCGATTCAGGTTAGTGACGTAATAGATCAACGCCATCTATCGAGCAATTAAGAACTAATATTTAATAGAGTCAACTTAAATGTACGGTTGTACTGCCATCTATAGATTTTTTGCGGCAACCTTTGCTTCGCTACAATCGCGGTCATAACAAATTGCATCGTTTGAGCGCCATCTAGTGTAAACTAACTACAAATTATTTACGATATTGATAATATTAGTACTTACAATGTAAACAAGCAGTTTTTCTTCGTTTCTTACCACGAACAGATAACAGAACACACAGAAGGCACATTATAGTTTATTTTGATTTACTTTATAGGTACATGAATTGAAAAAATACTTTTTGAATTCTAGTTCATAGTAGGCACTTATCTTTCTTTAAAAAAGATGTTACATGAGCGTGACGATGAACGTTAAATACATCAATTTATCTCTAAAACTTGATAGTATTTATTATGCCAATTAGTAAAGTCGTTACTCAGTCACACAGTTCACACACTTTGATTTCCAAATGTCTTTAAACATTCTTTCACATCGAACATTACACGCGTTTCCGAATTCATTTCATAGATTCATTTCATTTCAAGAAACTTTAGTTAGTTCAAAACCAAGCAATTTACACTTTACAGAAAGTAATAACTAAACACAAAACTTTAAACGACTGAACTTTTAAAATTGAATAAACAAAACAAACAACCATTAATAGCAATTGAAACTACATTGAAGTTAGCAACATTTCAAAAACGTAATTTGCGCAAGTTTACTGCGCATGTCATAGTAGACACTCGTAATTTTCGTGAACTTACAAATTCTCATTCATTAAATATCTGAAGTCAGGCTTATCCGCTAGAACAAATTTAAAAATTTGTACTTGCACACAGTATCAAATTTTACCCACACTCAGTCACATTTTTACGTTTTTATAGAACAGACAGAGATGGAATTTAAGCCATATACGGAAGCCAGTGTGTCGTTTGAGACAGAAACACACTGGTGTCTTGTGGTTGTGATCTCTTTCTAATTTTAAGTGTTAGAGTGAGATGGGAGAGAATGCTCAAGGCGGCAACATTGCATAATTGAATGAATGAATTTCGTATTGAACACGAATTGGCAACTAAGCGTAGCCGCATAGGCGCGCGAAGTTTAAAGTTTTGATTTAGATTGCGCGCGAAGTTTAAAGTTATGATTTTTAATAAATTAATTTATTTGTTGTTTTCTATGCTTTAGGTGTTAGGTATCAATTATTTAGCCATTACAAGCCGGGCTTATTTACATGTATTGGCCTTCCGCCCCTGGTCAGCAATATCGTTCTATAATAAGAAATACATAAAACCAAATAACAAAAGGAAAAGCCTCGGATATTTCATTCCGAACCTTCGTATGAAGATAAATATCATGCAAGCGAAAATAAACCTTATCGTTGAACAAATAAAGGCTTTGCACTCTTCTAAGCTTAATACAAAGGAGTAATTTAGATAGGTTTGTACAAGTCTGACGTTTGATCACGATATGGAATAAAATGAAGGTACTCTGAAATACGCGCCTTAATTTATCACCCCTAGGCTTTTTAAATGAAAAAGAAAATGAGTATATTATATATTTAGACTTATATAACTCACATTGCTACTTAAATTCCTTTTCTAATGTAATATATAAAAATCTCTTGTGTTTTTTATCAAACTCTTCCTTTGATTTTTTTTTTTTGTAGTTTCCTGTCAGCTATAGTAGAATGGTATATATTGTCAGGTCTGAGAATATCTATTCTCATACTTAGGTTATTTACTTACCGTAGGCTATGTTTTCACGCTCCTACCACTACACTCCATTTTGGCTAACAAATATGGATAGGCTCGCGTTTGACCACTATCTCACCAGATAGGAAGCGATGATGTGGCTAACGATGGAAGCAAGCTTGCATAGAAGTCACCTATTCACTTTTGTTTGTAGCTATTAGGAAACACAGACTCGGGCAGGGAATCCGGTATGCACGGTGAATGTGTTTCTATAACACCTTAGACCCACCATTAACCAGCATTTAACGGTGGTACGAAAATGCTGTTTAACCAGTAATTCTGAGCAAACTTGCAGAATAACCACGCCTAAGGCCAGCCAAGAATCCACCAAAATAATAAACTAAGAATTAAATCATGTAACGGAGGTGGGGATATGGAAAAGCTCGTGGCTAGATAATAACAGCCGCAAAGGTCTATCTTCAAGGTTAAGCAATGCTTCAAACTTGCAGAATAACCACGTCTAAGGTAACCCAAGTATTTACCTACATACAGTCTGTTTTTTTATACCCCGAGACTAAAATGACATTACAACACAAAGAACTGGCATCATTCCTATAGTAAATTTGGCATGAGTCAATTTAGTTTCTGAGTATAAAAACAGACGATAGTAGATATTGTCGGGATCGGAGATAATAAAAAGGTTTATTCGCGTACTAATGGAAGATAATGTAGGATAATCACATAGGATTTGTTCCTATGAAATTACTCTTTTACATAAATATAGTTAAATCACTCACGCCTAAGGCTGATACTTAACAGCCAATATAATTTTCTCTATAATTTTCATTATAGAACTCGAATAACGTGTTTATGTCGTAGTAACTGCTGCCTGCGGATTTAGGTAGATAGAAGTGATATGGAACATACACTTGAAATAAAGAGGCTGGAATATCAACCGTTCAAGCATGAAGAAGTAAGTAACAAACATACACACTCGCAAAGAGGTACTCCCTGATGAAAGAGGCGCTACAATATGTCCTAAGCCACTATGTAACAAAGGTCACACATTTCAATCACATACTACCCTCATTATATTAACAGTACGGCACTCATTCTCAAACCGCGCACGCCTACAATCAGGGCCGCCATTCACGCCTCAAAATATTGTAACATTGAACATCCAATAATGTAATCCTGACTTTCTGGTCTATTTAGTAGCTTCCCAAGTTTGGTCTGTGGATGGGCGACCATCTTAACACACCGAGTTTCCTCTATGCCTCGGAATGCACGTTAGACCGTAGGTCCCAGCTGTCATTTGTAGATCAGTCGTTATGGATAGTCAGAAGCCTGTAAATCTGACTCCAGTCTTGCCATGAAGTACGGTGTTACCTCAGTTAGGGTTATGGAGGTCTGGTAGGCAGCCGCTCCTCGTAAAATACTGGTATTCAGCTAAATCCGGCTTGACTGGAAGCCGACTCCAATATAGTTGGGAAAAGTCTAAGTAGATGAGTAGCTTCTGCCAGCTGCTTTGTCTGCATGAAAGTAAGTTTCCCCGTATAAACTTTGGACTCTCGTGCATCTCTTTAAGAGGTGAATTTAAAAAAAAAATGTTATTCTTGGTACGTATCATATACCTAAAGAACATGATATAGGCAAGAACTGCATATAGGCATCCTAATATAGCGCATATAATAATGCGCTATGTGCAGCCGATCCATATTAAAAGTATGAAAATCAAGAAAATAGTAATCAATTTGTAGTTTTGGTCGTGGCCAGGCTTATCACTATTTCAGTACCAAAGCATGATAAATTGGGATAGGTTTATAAGCAATTCCGATAATATAGCTACCTAATAATGAAGCTCCGTAGCGCGGCCAAGAGATGTGCAATTTTTTTTTTTTATTATTGTTATAAACTAGGGCTTGACTGCGATCCAGGGGCGTAGCTACCGCCGTATCTGCCGTATCAATTATACGGGGCCCCCGGGTCAAGGGGGCCCCCAAAGTGTGTAAGGAAAAAAAATAAAAACTTTATAATTTATTTTATTTTACAAATGACAAAACTTCGATGGGACAAGAACGGCTGTCAGACCTCTCACTATTGTCCATAGAGGCAGAAACTTTAGAAAAACTAAAATCATCATCAGCCATAAATGATTTAATAAATCAGTTTGCCGAAAAAAAGGCAAGAAGAGTGAATATTTAAAATTTGATTTTATTTGTAAAATGGTTAAATTATGTTATGATAAATAAATATTTCTTTTCACAATTTTTTTTTTCTTTTGTGAAAAATCTTTACCCCCATATAAGGGCCCCCAAACAAATTTTTTATACGGGGCCCCGACAAGGCACGCTACGCCGCTGCTGCGATCCCACCAGACGGTAAGCAATGATGCAATCGCTGATGAGAGTGAGGCGCAACTAGTGCGCCTCACCTTTCATTAAGAGCCTATTCACTCTAGCCTTGACACCTACATTATAATCGAACGGGAAAACCGCAGCAGGCAAATTGTTCCAGTCCCTCGATGTACGCGGTATAAACGACGAAACGAAACGCTTAGTCCGAACCGTAGAGGTTTCGACAGCGTAAGGCTGAATACTCGCCGTATACGACGGTTCGTCCGATGATAGAACGAGGATGGCGGAATCAGTTCATGCAATTCCCGCGCACACTTTCCGAAATGCATCCTGTAAAAAACCGAAAGGCTGGCTACCCTACGCCTGTGCTTAAGGCTTTGTAAATTGGACTTAACCAAATCTGGATCACTAATTATTATTAGCCTCTTCACACGCCTTTCCACTGAGTCTAAAGCTGCCAGGTGACATTTTGCAGCTCCAGCCCGTAAGTGGCTGTAGTATTCCACACGCGATCAGTCCTGTGCTTTTGTTGCTGATGTGAAATACCGCCGGACCAATGCTAGAACGCCGAGTTTTCTAGCAGCTATCTTGGCCTTGGACTCAATGAATAGCTCAAGGTTGAGGTCGGAGGAAATTTCAACTCCTAAGAGCTGAAGGCGTTCGGTGCATTCCAGGGATGTGCATTTATTATTTGTTCGTGATTTGTTCCATATTTATTTAGTAAATGTAATATGCCGAAAATAAACATAGGGCATTGAACTTCGTCCATGTTCGAAAATAAAGAAATTTTCGACAGTCAATTGACACAGGTGCAAAATTTTCAGAGATTTTCAATTCTGTTCTTGTATGAGATTGCTTCATTTCGGTGTAGATCACACCTGCTATCCTTTGTATTGGCAGAATAAGAAAACCGGCCAAGAGCATGTCGAGCCACGCTCAGTGTAGGGTTTATCAAAAAAATATTTTAGTAAACCTCTATTCATTTTTAAAAACATATCAAACAATACATCATACATTAGGTATAAAATGAAATAACGATTAATTCTAAAATTTATCTTTAAAAAGAACTTACAAATCTGGTTGTGAACGATCTTAATTTTAAAAGATTGAGCTCCTCACAACTGTTAACAAACTTCTGGGAATGAGCTTTACCATTAATTATTTTCGTCTTAAATATTTGAAGCCTTATCTTGACAATCGACCTCTTAAACTAAACGAGACTGACAAATTTTCTGATCTTAGACTTTGCTGACACCAACAAGATCTTATAAACAATAATTTACTAACTCTAAAATAGAAATAAACTCAATGGATCTTTCGCAATCTTTTGACTTCAGTTTAGTGAAATCATCTTGAATGACAAAACTTTCCAGAATTGTTCGTGTCAAAAAACACAGATCTTATGGGTTATAAATCTTCTACAGTACGGCCGTTATAAATTGGCGAGTCTGAAGTTTGGCTCTGCGAATTTCGTACAAAAAAAAAAGGTTTTAAAAAAATAAATGCAATTTGCAGTTGTTATTGCGGTTAAAAACTGTTATTGGTATTTATTTTTCTTTTTTTTTCTCGCTCTGTGCGAGAGGCAGTGTCTAATTGTCACTATCTAGAACCCACTTGTGTTCCTTCAGTTGTTCTTGACATTCCAAGACCGTGGTATTTCTTTCAAATAATCTCGCAGAACTTGCAGCCATTGATAGCTTCAGGTTTTTTATAGGAATTTACTTTCAACTACAAGATAAACCGATTTTGATGACATTTGGTACGGAGTAAGCTTGAACTCCAAATTTCTTTTTATGTGGGCAATCATCAATCTTTTCCCGCTCGTGGGAGGAGCGGGATGGCGTCTCAGACTTCTACTGACTAAAACCCAGTCCTTTATTCCTAATTTGCCTTCGTTCCAAGGCCCCGGGTTTTCCCACTTTGACTTCGCCTCCACAATAACTATCATTTACGCGGACGAAGCCACTGGCAGACGCTAGTTTACTCTGCTGAAACTGTTTATGATGACAATTTGTTGACTTGTTGGTAAGGGCGAATACACACCGTGCTTAGCATAACGCTCTGTATCATGGCTCAGTGTTTAACTTATAGACCAAGGAGTCATATCAGCGGCCAATGCTAGTACATTTAATACGTTATCTTTTACTATGGGCTTCTCACTGTTTTTGTACTGAGCTGGTTGTAAAACTGTACTAATTTTACATCATAATATTCACTAAGAATCAAGTGTTTACACCACTCTCTCGCAGCAAAGATAATATCCACAGATGGAGGTTCTCGGACGGTTCAGATCTTCAATGTTTTTTGCGGCGTGTCCCTCCCTGCAGACCATGTCCCTTCCATCCTGCATTGCGTGCCCTGTCACATGTTCACGTCATGACCTAGTGACAGCATCAGTGGACGGCATTACCGTGTCCGAATACTGGGCCAGGCAAGGTATTTGAATAGTTTTGCCATCGACACGCTAAGAAGAAGACCACTCTCAATTATATTTTGGTGTGGGTTGTATCGTCAAATAACTCACAAATAAATCACACACTGGGTAGAATAGGACTTTCTTCGAACAATTCAGGAACCTGTCTTTAGAACCTGACCTTAGTTTTGACCTTGGAAATCATCAAAAGATGAAGTGATCGTGATTTTTGTAAAGAGCTACTGAAGGAATACTATACTATGGCTTTAGTCAGTCAGCCACTCCCTCTTGCTTCACCTACATAGAGCAGGAGAAATCAAAGAAAATTCGTCAGTAACCCGTCCCTTCATACTTGCAGCTCGGTAGTTCCATGTCATGTGGAGAGCGGGAGAAAACATTGATGATTTCCCACGTTAACCTCCCAAACGTCAAGTGAGCACACGGGGCTCACTTTAGAAAAGGCCCCAGCTGTCATCCGACCATTGGTCACTGTTTATTTGGAGTTTTTTTTAGCAGGTAGCAACACGTTCTGCAATTAATTTTACTAAATGGTTCTGAATGAACTATTGAACACTGTTTTGTCACCGTAATCTCTGTCAGCATCCTTTAGGTTAAAAAAGCATCACGAACTTCATCAGTGATGCCGCCTTTTCATGCTGGAGGGTTCCCTATTCTGTGGTTTTCCTACCACGTTGCAACTGTGGTATTGTTCTGGGCGCAGCGTTGCAATGCATGGCTGAACTTGCAGTGTTTATGTTAGTCTGTACCGTACCACTGCGTTTTCACCCATGGAGAAGCTTTCGTCGACGTCGACGGCTAAAACGATTTGTTTATAAAATCTGAAAGTAAAGTGCTGATTAGTTAAATATATAAAAAAGAAAATTATACGAATCTCGTAAGATTGGCTTTGGCAGCGTCACTAGACGCAGCAAAAAAAGAGACGCGACCCTAACAGACGACCAACGCCCCGGTTGTCAGGATTCTCAGACTGATTTTTGGCCTTGTAGATCAGAAATCAAGATATCCGCAAGAGAACTAAGATTACCGACATAGCCCGAAGAATCGCCAAACTTAGGTGGCAGTGGGCACCGCACATTGCTCGTAGTACAGATGATCAATGGGGACGGAAGGTTCTAGAGTGGCGGCCACGTACCGGAAGACGCAGCGTTGGAAGGCCTCCCACAAGGTGGACGGACGACCGGGCGAGGGTCGCGGGAATCCGATGGATGCGAGACGCACAGGACCAGCCGCTGTGGCGACCCTTGGGAGAGGCCTATGTCCAGCAGTGGACGTCTTTCGGCTGAGATGATGATGATGAGGCGTGTAGCTTGCGGGCGACAAGCAATGGGTAGCTCGCCGTCTAGTAAGCCGGGCCAAGCTCTAGTGGACGGCTCAGTGTTACAAGTGCGCCTCAAAAAATTTTTCGGCAATACCGTAAGGGCCTTGTAGATCCAACACCGGCTTAGGCCACGAACGAGTTGTTTGAAAAACTTTCCCTAGAACGCAAAGATAAACTGTTGGGAACATAGGTGGGCTTAGTTAGTAAAAGACACAATACGGCCTCCTCTTCCTCCTTGACGTGAGAAAAAGTCAGTAGGCGAATTCAAAAATCTAAAAGAAAATGGTGTACCATCATCTGCCTAGCCTTTTCCTAACTATATTGGGGTCGGCTTCCAGTCAAGCCAGTTTTAGCTGAATACCAGTATTTTAAGAGGAGCGGCTGCCTACCAAACCTCCACAACCCATTGACTGGGGTAACACGGTACTTCATGCCAAGACTGGAGTCAGATTTACTGGCTTCTGACTACCAAACGACTGCCAAAGATCTATAAATGACAGCCGGGACCTATGGCCTAACGTGCTTTCCGAGGCACGGAAGAAACTCGTTATGCTAAGATGGTCACCCATCCACAGACCAACCTTGGCAAGCGTTGCTTAACCTTGAAGATCGACCTGTGCGACTGTTATTATCTAGCCACGAGCTCCTCCTGTGCCGTCACTCAAGCTGACAAAAAGCTTTTGTACACAATAACCAGTGACGTTGGAGATAAAACTGTTATGATAACATTTTGATACCGTAGTCAGTGAATAGGAAAAATCTTTAGCAGTCATTACGGATAGTCAGAAGCCAGTAAATCTGACTCCAGTCTTGCCATGAAGTACCGTGATGCCCAAGTTAATGGGTTGTGAAGGTCTGGTAGGCAGCCGATTCTCGTAAAATACTGGTATTCAGCTAAATCCGGCTTGACTGGAAGCCGACCCCAATAATATAGTTAGGAAAAGGCTAGGTAGATGATGCACGAGTGACGATGTAGATAAATCTGTTATTATAATATTTTGATACCGCAGTCAGTGAATAGGGACGCTTATCTACATTAAACATTTTGCGGATGCACACCAAAACGAATCACCGGTCAATTATGTTTTAATATTAACATAGTGGAAATTTCAAGTTACGGACTTGAAATTTCGACTTCCCAGAGGAATTATAAACCAGAATTATTATTGTGTAACATCCCCAGCGAATGATATTTGAATTCAAAATCAAACCAAATGGATGAATTGCTTGACGTCATTTGCATTAAAATTTGTTTCATCAAATACCTAGTACAGTTTAAATTTCAAATCCAAAATGGAGATTATTTTGACTCCAGACGGAGATTAGAGATTCAGGTGTGTTTGTGTGTCAAAGTCTTCAGAAATTGGAAGACTGAATTTATTGTTACTGGTTTGGGTTTGGTAGTTAATTATAGTTGTCTACAAGTATTTGATAATGAACTGCAGGCCTGGCCAAGTTGCGACTGTTTCTTGTCGAATCTCTTTACAATCGCTCATGCCTCGGCGTAAGCTTAAAAACCGATAAGTTGGTAATTTCGTTAGCATTTATCAAAATTTTAACTTGGCTACGTGTTGGCTACCATCAATAAAACTATAGGATATAACATTGTAAAAACAATTACATTTCTGCCCACGTAACTTAACGTTGAGAAGAGATGTTCTAATAGCGTTAAGGATTGTAAATTATCAACTAGACTAAGCCTGCTGAAATCGAAATTTCAACACTATATGGTGCGAAAACTTTGATAAGGTTGTAGTTAAGTGTCGTAAGTCGCAATACCGACAGTCAAAAAGTCGAACATTATAGTATTTTTGACTCAATATTTTCAAGTAAAGTTCAGTGACTGTTTAGTTATTCACAAAAAGATTTCTAGCGGATATTAATGTGAAATTGGTATTGTTTTGTATCTCAAGCTCAACTGGACACTGTTAACAACTGTGAAATAATTAAACAGACAATATTGTCCTATTCAAAGTTCTAAACGCACTCGATTAGAGCGCTAAAGCGTACAACAGTTCCAAACCGCTTGCATCACCTCCACATCTCACAGTTACTCAGCACGCATTTAGTATTCAGTTGTGTGCATGTAATTATTCACACACGTGCATAATATTCTCCACATTGGGACGCCACTGTGCCCGTGTGAAGCTCCACATAATCTCATTCATTAGAGAGGTGTTCCAATAGGTTTGATTGGCAGGACTAGGTGGTGTTTACACTGGGTATTTGAGATATTTGTGCTAGGAGAGATTTTTTTCGTATGTAGTTGTCTATACTAATATTATAAACAGGAAAAGTTTGTAATTTTGTAAGTTTGTTTGTAGGGGGTAATCTCTAAAGATCCTGGTCAGACAACAAAAATGTAGGTATTGATAGAAAGCTGCTTTCTTCCTGAGTGCTAAAGACTATATTTCATGTGAAAAAAGTAATGTTTACGTCATAAAATTGCTATATTAGTTGTGTGCATGTAATTATTCATACACGAGCTTAATATTCTCCACATTGGGACGCCACTGTGCCCGTGTGAAGCTCCACATAATCTCATTCACTAGAGAGGTGTTCCAATAGGTTTGATTGGCAGAAATAGGTGGCGGTTACACTGGGTATTTCAGATATTAGCTTGAAGATTTTTTTTTTATATGTAGTTATCTATACTAGTCTATACTAATATTATAAAAAGGTAAGGTTTATAATTTTGTAAGTTTGTTTGTAGGTTGTAATCTCTGAAGATCCTGGTCAGACAACAAAAATGTAGGCACTGATAGAAAGCTGCTATCTTCCTGAGTGCTATAGACTATATTTCATGTGTAAAAAATAATGTTTACGTCATAAAATTACTATATTTGTTGTTTGCATGTAATTAATTATTCACACACGTGCATAATATTCTCCACATTGGGACGCCACTGTGCCCGTGTGAAGCTCCACATAATCTCATTCATTAGAGAGGTGTTCCAATAGGTTTGATTGGCAGGACTAGGTGGCGGTTACACTGGGTATTTAAGATAGAGAGTTTTTTTTGTATGTAGTTATCTATACTAGTCTATACTAATATTATAAAAAGGTAAAGCTTGTAATTTCGTAAGTTTGTTTGTAGGGGTAATCTCTGAAGATCCTGGTCAGACAACAAAAATGTAGGCATTAATAGAAAACTGCTTTCTTCCTGAGTGCTATAGGCTACATTTCATGTGAAAAAATAATGTTTACTTCATAAAAATGACTATATTTGTTGTGTGCATGTAATTATTCACACACGTGCATAATATTCTCCACATTGGGACGCCACTGTGCCCGTGTGAAGCTCCACATAATCTCATTCATTAGAGAGGTGTTCCAATAGGTTTGATTGGCAGAAATAGGTGGCGGTTACACTGGGTATTTCAGATATTAGCTTGAAGATTTTTTTTTATATGTAGTTATCTATACTAGTCTATACTAATATTATAAAAAGGTAAAGTTTGTAATTTTTAAAGTTTGTTTGTAGGGGGTAATCTCTGAAGATCCTGGTCAGACAACAAAAATGTAGGTATTGATAGAAAGCTGCTTTCTTCCTGAGTGCTAAAGACTATATTTCATGTGAAAAAAGTAATGTTTACGTCATAAAATTACTATATTCAGTTGTGTGCATGTAATTATTCACACACGTGCATAATATTCTCCACATTGGGACGCCACTGTGCCCGTGTGAA
The DNA here is from genome assembly GCA_030763345.1 of Mythimna separata. Taxonomy (NCBI): domain Eukaryota; kingdom Metazoa; phylum Arthropoda; class Insecta; order Lepidoptera; family Noctuidae; genus Mythimna; species Mythimna separata. The sequence goes on along the minus strand of CM061174.1, from coordinate 12,554,631 downwards.
GCTCCACATAATCTCATTCATTAGAGAGATGTTCCAATAGGTTTGATTGGCAGGACTAGGTCGCGGTTACACTAGGTATTTTAGATATAATGTGCTTGGAAGAATATTGTGTTATGTGTGTGTGTCTCTCAGGTTTTAAAGAGATGGCTATTGAGACATCAGAATTCAATAAAAAAATATAATATAACAATAGTAAGTTGGCCTGTTAAGTCCGTGAGTAAGCTGGGAGAAGGCCTCCCTCTCCCTTTTCCACACACCTCTATCCTCAGCATTGCAGGCCAGACCCTACGTTAGTTTTCCAGCTAATATCTCCACATTCGCCTCGGTCTGCTCATCTACCTAGCCTTTTTCCCAACTATATTGGGGTCGGCTTCCTGTCAAGCCGGATTTAGCTGAATACCAGTATTTTACGAGGAGCGGCTGCCTACCAGACCTCCACAACCCATTAACTGGGGTAACACGGTACTTCATGGCAAGACTGGAGTCAGATTTACTGGCTTCTGACTATCCGTAACGACTGTCAAAGATCTACAAATGACAGCCGGGACCTACGGCTTAACGTGCTATCCGAGGCACGGAGGAAACTCGTTATGTTAAGATGATGATGATGATCACCCATCCACAGACCAACCTTGGCAAGCATTGCTTAACCTTGAAGATCAATCTGTGCGGCTGTTATTATCTAGCCACGAGCTCCTCGGTCTGCTAAGATATAAAAATACTCGTAGTAATTAATTAAAGTATATTATTATTTTGGTTTTTATTCAATTAATTTATTTTTTATTTATTAGCAGCGATATCTATGGCTTATAAATTAAACTACAAATCCTTCATCACTCAATGAAGAGTTCTCCGCGCGATTTGAACATAAATACAACAACCCGAAATTATCTTATCGGCAGTTGCCCAAACCGAACCTCTGGTAGGAGAATCAAGAAAAAGAGAGAGATTTGCGGGACCGTTGTATGAGTGTATAACTCATACAATGGTCCAAAATTATCTCCAGGGCAGTTGTCCTAACCAGACATAACATACGTCTGGTCGGAGGATCCTCCCTTTCCAACGGAGGTTCGCGGGACTTAACACTCTATTCCATATACCTCCAAATGTTTTTAATGTTTGTTATTCCTTCACGCTCAAACAGCTAAAGCGATTTTTTGAAAATTAGCACACGGGTAGTTAGAGCATGCCCTGGAATTATAATACTGTTTCTTTAGTATAATTTTCTAATTTCACGCAGCCACAGCCTCTGCCATAAGCTAATATCACTACAAATCCGTTACCCAACCATATACCATGGACGAAATCCCATCCATATGCAATTTACATTCAAATTCGAGCCCAAAATCTATAGGTATGTTAATAAGAAATTCCAGCAGTATGTGTCCCGATGACCTCGGCGCCAGAGCCTGGTGACAATGGGCCTATTGTCAGTTCGGGCACGTTCGTGAATGATCGGAGAGAATCGATTGTCTCTTCGGGAGCTACGAGTGACTCGAGTAATGCGTTTACGTGTGTTGTAGGTTGTTATTGAGTTTTCTTTATTAGAGTAAGTAATACATATTTTTTCAAAAAAATAAGGCATATACGACTATTGACTTTATATTATTAGTCTTTTTGTCCTTAACTCAGTTTTTTTCCGTCTTTTGTACCTATTTTCAGGATTCTGTACCTCAAATGGAAAAAACAAAACCCTCACAGGATCACTTTTTTGTCGGTCTGTCTGTCAAGACCCTTTAAATCTCGGAAACTTGTAGAGGTATCGAATTAAAATTACAATCATAATTATGCTCAAGTCTGTGGTCCCTTGAAGGATGTGTCTCGAAGATATGTCAGCAAACTGTAGTGCCCCCGTAGGGGCTCAGCGCTGGGACCACTTGAAATTTCTGAAAAGAAAACCCATGGTCCTAGACCGCGGAGTAACAGAAAGAACACAAATGGGTTTTATGATCAGTAAAAGCCTACACCCCTCAACTCCAAATTTTATGAGTTCCAACCGACCAAAATATGAAACAATATTTAAAGTAGCAGAGTTTCTCTAATGATGCCTTATCTTATCTTTGTGTTTTGGTTTCCGCACTTAGTCCCGCTGGGCCATTGTGCGTGGGTCATCCAGCCTTTACTCCAACCAACCCACCTTATTCCAAAAGCAAACTAGCTTCTTAGGTTTGTTCAGGGTGGGTATCTGTCATTGACTTCGGTATTCCCAGAATATGTGTTCTAATTTCACTGACGGCTGTGCACTCCAGGAGTACATGCGCGACGGTTTCCTCTGCCTCCATGCATCCTCTACACAGAGGACTGTCCGTAATACAAATTATGCCTTTTATCATTATTATCATTATTCTAATTTTCACGCATCTCAATCACACAATCTTACTCGTAGTATAAACTAGCCCTTACCATCAATATTGGATGAACTTCTCACGTATGCTCTATTAGATTACGGTCGATAATTAAATATGGATAGACGTGCATGTAAGGACCAATTTGCTAGACAAATAGCGTGTTAAGACGACCTACTGTGAAGGGTATAAAGGTCATTATTGAAGAGCACTTTGTTGTAGTACCAACATTTATCGTGAAAATCTTGACCATAGTAGAAAGAACCTCGTGCTATCTCACTAGTATTATAAAGCTGAATGCTTAAGAGGGTGTGTGTTTGTCACTTCTTTACGCTCGAACGGCTGAACGGATTTTAATGAACTTTGGTACACAGATAGCCTAAGGGATAAGGGCAGGAAGATGAAGAACTCCTGCTCTTATCCCATATTACTTGGGGTCTGCACAACACGTCTTCTTCCTCCATTCCGTCCTGTCATCCGTCACACTATCACTAACTCCCTGCTCTTTCATATCACGCCTCACACAATTCATCTATCTTTTCTTTGGCCTGCCTCACCCTCTCCATCCATCTACATATATATAAACTCAGAACTCTTCTAGTAACATGCGTGTCATCCCTCCTATTCACATGACCATACCAACAAAGATGAGAATCTACTATACCCACTATATTAAGATTATTAAATTTAATACGAGTATTAGTACACTATACAGAGCCAGGTACGAACTAACTCACTTGAACTAACTTGTCTAGAACTAACTGTATTAGGTGTATGATTGAAATTAACTTAGGTTTAACGAGATAATACTGAAACTAAGGCTAGATAATTGGGGAGAATAACTTTTTAGTTTGACTGACTGGTTTCAAAAAGAGTTAATACTCGTATTATATTTGTTACTGAAATGTATTATTTTGCTATAAGTAGGTATGTGTAGTATGAAACCGATTCGCCTACATGTCCTATTGCTGAATGAAAGCCAATCTCTCCCTTTTCCACACACATTTGACTTTTGCCATTGCCAGCTAATCCCTCCGGTAAGAATCGAATTTATCGCTCCACCTTCGTCTTGGTTGCAATCCATGTAACAAAAACGTTTATACTGCCCATAGTTTAAGTATTAGTAATGATCTTATCATAATACATGGTGGATTAGTTGAAGATATTTACCACCATTGCAATTTTCTCAGACCTTTAAGTCTGTCATTTTTTTTATAGAAAAAAAAAACTAGCCGTTCCATGCGCTTTCACTCGCATCTTTGGTTATTTCTCTTTTCTAGTGGATTGTAGCATGATAGAAGAAAATTATCCCCAGTGAGCATACTCCCCAAATATAAGGAGCATAATAAAAGGAGCCTAGTTGCTATTACAGAACATGGTCTACCCATGTACCAAGTTACATAGACATCTTTCAAGTATTCGACCGAAAAGAAGTACAAACATACATTTACACAAACTTTCACCTTTACAAAATTATTGTAATTGGTATAAATAAATGTATCAATCAACTACTTTTACAAATTACCCCTATATTTACCCAGTAATCTGTCCCCTGCATCATTAGCCCTGACTAATGACCTTACCTAACACTAAATTAAGCCATTCTCACCTGGATCCAGTGCATATTAATTGAATTGTTTCGCTCCAACGGATAATTAATGAGTAGCAATTATTAGGTGTGATACCGAGGTAGGTGTTAAATATTAGACAGATGTTATGGTTGGGTGTACTAGGCCAAATCGAATTCTATATACCTAATTGAACAGCAATTGATAGACCACTCAATGGTTTGAACTGGTCTTTTTTTTAAGGTAGGAAATATCAACTGGCTTCTCCCACTAAGCTAAACTAAGGGCATCATCAAAATGACTTCTCCCACTCTGAGCGGGGAGGGAGGGCGTGTCAGACTTCTACAAACTAAAACCCATACCTGTTCCTTCTTTCCCCTAATTCCAGAGTCCCGGGGTTCTCGTCAACCCAGGCCCCAGTAGGCTTCGACCCTGTCGGGCCCCTACGATTTGCTGACATCTATTTTTAAGGCGCGCATGGAACAATACGTGCCGTTGACGACATGGTCTTGGTCCGGACTGTTACTGGACGTCCGGATGGCGAGCTACCCATTACCCGCCGTCCTCGTTTGTGCTGGTCTGTGGCAGGCAGGAATATTGTTATTAGTCGCTTTCAATTAATGCGTTTCTTGACTAACGGCCAGCCACGGCTTAACATCGGCGTAAACCTAATCAAAGTGAAAAAGATAAATTCAGAACATTTTTCTTTTTTGATCACAAATGATATTTTTCCCTTCAAACTTTTTGACCTTGTACGTTTTAATGAATAGCACGTTGCTAAAAATTCCATAAAATATTTAAGATTATCCGAAGATAAAGCCATGACTCAAGTCCTGTTTAACTTACCTGAAAAAATATAATAGAATTTTCCTCTTCACCAAGTTCAAAGAGACCTCTATTGAAGATAACTTTTTCTATCGTTCCCATAGATGAAGCGATCAAAACTTTTCACGTGAAATCGTATTTGCTATCAAGCAAAATTGATATTCCGCACCATGCCGACCTAAGTGTGCTGTCTCGACAGAATTCTTTAAATTATGATCACTTAGTTCAATGTTCTGTATTTTATAGTCACCTGAAACGTCTTTGCAATTTTATACATAAGAGAATCTTTTGTGTAAGAAGTGAAACAGAAGGTTTACTTGGTACATTCTTGAGTCCATAGTAAGCAGCTTACTCATTCAAAAAACTTTGCATCTTTTATCCTTGTTTAGATTCACATAGGATTTAATCGTATCTGGATACAAGATAATACATAGGGCATGGATGAGACTTCATTCTTTCTTTATCTTTCTTTGCTTTGATATTGATCAACAAAATTGATTTTGTTAAAGACGTTGTCAAGTGATGTTGAGAAATCATACACAAAACCTCACGTATGTATGATAAGAGAATTCAAAACTAGCTTCAGTCCATAAAATTCATCATTTCTGCCGAAAGAAGTCCATAGGCCTACTCCAAATAGCGCCACAACGACCGGTCCTGTACGGTTCGCACCCATCGGATTGTCGTAACTCTCACCAGGTCATCAGTCTACCTTAAGGGAAGTCTACCAACGCTGCAACTTCCAGTACTTGATCGCCACTCCAGAACCTTTCGTCCCCATCGACCAATGTGTTCTGCGAACAATGTGGCCCTACTCACTGCCATTCAATGTTAACGATTCTTCGGACTATTTCGGTATCCTTGGTTTTTTCGACGATATTTTAATTTCTGATGTGATCATGTAAGTAAACTCCGAGGGCCATCCCCTTTCCATTGCCCAAAATACCAGTCTCATACAAAAAAAAAATTAAGACTTCTTTACAAATGAGACTTTTGGATTTTCTTTCCAGTTTTAGATGTCAACATGAACTAAAGCAATGCTGGCTCGTAAACCTCAAGTGTTTGTCTGTGGCTGAATCTAGAACTTTTTGAAAAATCTTTTTACTCAATATGAATCGTTTGCCATTATATGATTTTTACTTTCAAATTCTGAAATTAAAGCATTAGGCTGCTTTCTTTTTAAGATATTATAGTACCACTCTTTTGTTTTCATAAGATGTCCTTGTAGCCCTTTATTTTTAACAAACATGTAGTCTCCAAGTCATGAAATAATCCCTTCCTTATTTACTCTGCCCTATTCAAAGCATCCCATTCTTTCAGTATAATGTCACATATTTGAACAAATACAAAGATATCTTGAATTAATGTCCCTTTGAAGTTTTTCCTATACTCAGCTCTTCTACCTTATTTACTGCTTTAAGGGAGGCAGCCATATTAGCTGTTAGTGTCATAAAACAAACAAAATATGTACTGTAATCACTTTACAAACTACCTCCTAAATAATAAAATTGTAATACGATAAATATTGCTATATTCAAGCAAAACTAACCCTTAAAACTTGAGAGTTAAGGTTCAGATTCGAATTAAGGAGGTTAATGATAGTCGAAGGCGTATTTTGAGAGTCTATGATTGATGAGCATGGAAGCTAGTCTGATGCCAGCAGACCCCATGTTATGGTGAAATATTAATGATAGGATGAAAACAGAAACATTAGGAGAAAGAGGGGTCATTGTGACGGGGTTAGAGGATAATGGTTTTGTGTTCAAGGTCATGTGTTATTTATTTTTTGCGAAGAGAAATCAAAACCGCAACTACGAGTCATCATCATCTACCTAGCCTTTTCCCAACTATATTGGGGTCGGCTTCCAGTCAACCCGGATTTAGCTGAATACCAGTATTTTACGAGGCTGCCTACCAGACGTCCACAATCCATTAACTGGGGTAACACGGTAGGTACTTCATGGCAAAACTGGTCCGCATCTACGAGTATTTTCTTCAATTATAATTATCCTCTGTGTCCTAAGACCACAGGTTTCATTTTCAGAAATTTCCCGTAGCCCTAACAGGTATCGGCCTGGTCCCTACGGTTTTTCGTACATCTCTAACATCCACTGCGTGCCGTTTACGACTTGTACTCAGTCCGGACGGTTCCTCGACTAATGGACGACGTGCTACTTATTGGTTTTCGTTTGCAAGCCCTCGAAAATTAATACTTTCCTACACAACCCAGGAACTGCGATACTGTTAATACTGGGGTCAGATTTTCTGGGCTCAGACCCTCATACTCTTTATCGTACTATTTAAGTGACAGTTGGGATTAACGGGTTGACGTGATTTCTGCAACACAAAACCCGAAACACGAAAGCCGGTATGCACCGTATTTAATTATCCATCAACGGACCACGGGTTCGAAGTGCAAAAAAATGTTACCCGGAGAACAAAATTAAAAAAATATATATTTCACATAGACATGAGCACCTATAAAACATCGAAGCTAGGTAGCTAGTTAGGACATCCTTGAAAAACTTCAATTTAAAAAAAAAATCGTTCCATCTAAACTATACACATAGGTAAGATACAATGTTTGGCCGAAATCAAAACAACACACATACGTATGGTCTATTTTTTAAACCCTGAGACTAAAATGACAACACAAAGGAATTGGCATCATTCCTATAGTAAATTTGACATTACTTGTGTCATAATTTAAATTGTCACTTACGGGATATCTTCCGTGGTTTTTATTTATTTTGAGTTCCCGATATTTCGACGGAACCACGGAAGATATCCCGTAAGTGACAATTTAAATTATGAAACAAACCGTGATAGCCTAAAACAGTGTTTACTTGTGTCAATTCAGTCTCAGGGTATAAAAAAACACGATAGGTCCTGTACGATAATTATTATGTGTGGTTGAACCCTGGCTCAAACATTGGTCCACTGGTTCGATACAAAGTTTGCTCCACACTGATAGGCCTAATATGCGGAAGCACAATTAATACCACATAAAATTAACTTTGTTAAAATAAGCTTTAATTTTATAAACCTGTTTCCATGAGATAACGCGGATTTCGTGTTGAATTGGTAATTACCAAATTAGTTCATTAATATGAACGGTTGAATAAGTTTATTATAGTTTAAATGAGCATTATGCTAAAACAAATTTCCTACTGATCAATAATATTTTATTTTATTTGTTGTACAGAAATGAATAATAGAATAAAACTAATCATCATCATCATCATTTGTCTAGCCTTTTCCCAACTACGAGTATATTGGGGTCAAGCCGGATTTAGCTGAATACCAGTATTTTACGAGGAGCGACTGCCTACCAGACCTCCACAACCCATTAACTGGGGTAACACGGTACTTCGTGGCAAGACTGGAGTCAGATTTACTGGTAGTCAGAAGACTATCCGTAACGACTGCCAAAGATCTACAAATGACAGCCGGGACTTACGGCTTAACGTGCTTGCCGAGCACGGAGGAAACTCGGGATGTTACGATGGTCACCCATCCACAGACCAACCTTGGCAAGCGTTGCTTAACCTTGAAGATCGACCCGTGCGGCTGTTATGATCTAGCCACAAGCTCTTCCTCCTAGAATAAAACTAATACATGATGCTTTATTTAGGCTTTTAGGCTCTAGATAATGAGATAATCTATATATTTTTATATTAATATGATTTTATATTTTATTTATTTATTTTTATTGCTAGCTTCTTCTTCATTATTCTGTAAGAATACTTCCTTACGGAATAATCTTACAGAGATAAAACATATGTTAGCAAGCTTATTGGGAATTTTTTTAAAGATAAGGGCTAGGGTGTAAATTACAATTAATAGCACTACATATTGATATAAAAACATAATTATAAGTGAACGCAACTCGGGCCCCCAAGATACAGGCACTGCCTAGTTTGGGGACCACTGTTCAAATGGCTAATTTTAATTTTATCTGTTACTGTAATTATATTATAAGTTAAATAATAAGGGATAATTTGTAACAATGGGCCAATAAACATTATTATTATTATTAAATGCTCTAGGCCCAAACCTGAAAAAATATGCTTGATGTAGTGGTTTGAATTCTATAATGGTTAAATGTTGAACAAGTCACTCTACATTTTTTTATAAAATACTTTTTATCCAATAAACAGATGAGTGAAGTATCCTCTTCTTTATGTATGCATTTCCTTTTACACTACTACGTAATAATACAGGTAGTTCTTAAATAAATCTATATTAATAATATTATAAAGCTGAAGAGTTTGTTTGTTTGATCGGGCCAATCTCTGATCGGATCAGAAACTGCTGCTCCGATTTGAAAAATTCTTTCAGCGTTAGATAGCTCATTTATCGAGGAAGGCCATACATATATCAGATATATCATCACGCTAAGATTAAACTAACACTAAACGCGGGCGAAGCCGCTGACAGAAGCTAGTAAAGTAATTAACAGATGACTGTAGTACCCTCTTCTATATGTATGTATTTCCTTTTACAATAATACCTCTTAAATAAATAAAGTAATAATACTGCAGCCACTGAGACCAATCTCAGGAGATGCACAGAAGACATGGATATAGTCGCACAAAGGAAACATTGCAGTAATAAGTTGCTTCAGTAAAAAATACGTTCCAGAATAAATATAAATGTGGTGCATTTCCCTTGGTGTTTAATGCTGTTGGTAGTTTTATATTTGTTTTTGTTTATAGTTGGTTTTGTTTAAACTGCAGTTTTAAGGATTTTGTAAGATAACAAGTGGGCTTAACGTTTGAATCCCCAACCGGTCCTATGAGACCGCGCTGTTATTGTTTTACTATTGTGTCTCGTTTCGCGGGTATCTGTGTAATTAAAAGGAGTATACTTATAAATGGTTGTACACAAATTAAGTTTGGTAGGTGTCTTCAAGGCTAGAGTGAATAGGCTCTTGATAAACCAGTGCGCTTCAGCATCAACGATTGCAACACTGCTTACCATCAGGGGGAATCACAATCAAAAATAAAGAATATAAACTGAAAATTAAAGTGGTATTTTAAGTGGTAATTTTATTATGTTCATCTCCCACCCAATGAATGACCTCTTGGCCTGTGGCGTTCTAGGACTGCGGCAATAAGCTAAAATTTCTTTAAAGTAAATACTTCCTCCGTAAAGTTATTACACACATTGAGATACTTCCTGCTTTGCATTTTTAACTATACTAATATAATAAAGAGGTAAAGTTTTTTTTTTTTTTTGTATGAAATAATCTGTGGAAGTACTGGTCCGATTGCTAAAATTTTTACACCAATAGAAAGCTGCTGTATTCCTGAGTGACATAGGCTATATTTTATGTACGCGGGCGAAGCTGCGGGCTAAAACTAGTGGAATAATAAATGAATGGCGTGGCATTGGGCAGGGTGCCTATCCTTTTTGGGTAGGAATGAAATTGCAGTCACATGTATGTTACCATTAATCTCAAAACTACCTCCTATTGTGAGACGAAAGGCTTCGGCTTCTTTTGATACATGCTAATTCACCTTTGGACAGAGATGGAGAAGCAGAATATCGATCATACCTCTTTATTGTCAAAAAAAATACCTATTTACTATTGTAATGGCTCTCATATTAGACGGGAGTTCAACCCACTCATTGCTCTTAATTCTTTATTGTACACAAAAACTTATAATTAAGTACAAAATAAAGATTTAAAAAAAGTACAGTGATTGAGTTGAATGATTTTATTATTCATTGCTTTTTAGGATTAATCAAAGTCGGCAAAAATGGAACCCTTCTTACTACATATGTTACTTCCCGTTGACCTAGGATCTTGAAATTTGACATGAAGTAAAATCTCATATAATAAGTATATCAAAAAGTTTGAAAACTGAACTTACGTCACAAACACAAACAAAATTACGATTCGGAAAACTGGGACTCGATTCGGGAATAATTTGACTATTTACAAAGGGCTATGCTCAGAGTTTCCTTGCGCGATCACATCAGAAATGAAGATATGCGCAAGAGAACTAAGGTTACCGACATAGCCCGAAGAATTGCCAAACTTAAGTGGCAGTGGGCAGGGCACATTGCTCAAAGAACAGATGGTCGATGGGGACTGAAGGTTCTAGAGTGGCGGCTACGTACCGGAAGACGCAGCGTTGGAAGGCCTCTCACAAGGTGGACCGACGACCTGGCGAGGGTCGCGGGAATCCGATGGATGCGAGACGCACAGGACCGGTCGCTGTGGCGACGCTTGGGGGAGGCCTATGTCCAACAGTGGACGTCTTTCGGCTGAGATGATGATGATGATGATGATGACAAACTTTGGAACCTGGTTTACTCCCCTTTAGGTTGAATTTCGGAAATTCCTCTCTTAGTGCTCGGCTACGTCAATTTGCAAAATTTCACGCTCCTAGTCCCAAGTAGTTTTGGCTGTGCATTGATATGACAGGTAGTCAGATTCTTCTTTGTATATAGATATATGTATATACTCGTACGTAACTGCATACTCAACAAAGTTATTTCCCTTACCTAGCAACGGAACTAAAAACTGAAACACATAAATCGTCTCTCCTGGCATCCAGCCGAAACACATTCGACGTTTCAAGACCTTTTACGTCCCCTTTCATATAACTGTAGCTACTGTACAGTCGAGGTGTTTATGCCTTCGTCAGTTTTCGAATTCTCTTGTTTATTTTTCTTATGACAGTATTTACACCTCTTGAAGTTATGATTTTGATTTTTATACAGGTATAAGTATTAAAAAAAAATTCAAAAAAAGATGGCTAAAAAAAGTTGGTCTGTAGTGTAGGAAATTTCCACTATACCTTTTATTCAATTCTATTCATCCTCTCTCCCGTAAAACAGGCTTTGCTGTACCCGACAGGGTCCATAATTGAATCTTACTTTTAAACGAGATATCACCTATATAGTTATAGAACGAATTAAAGTATTAAGTATTGAAAAGATAACAACATTGAAAACTATATTTTACTACTTGAAATCCAATAGCACAGGTGCAAAGTTAAATACCTCTTAGGTGAGCCACAAGCTATTGAGAAATACAAACTTTGGCAGGGAACTCTACTCCTTAGCTTTACGTACAATGAATGTGTTCTCAAAACGTTTTGTACGTATGGAAAGGATGTCTACCGTGTAGGTTCTTTGTTTTTTTTTTTATGTAGGTAATCATCTAATCTCCAGTTTTGCCATGTAGTACCGTGTTACCCCAGTTAATGGGTTGTGGAGGTCTGGTAGGCAGCCGCTCCTCGTAAAATATTGGTATTCAGCTAAATCCGTCTTGACTGGAAGCCGACCCTAATACAGTCGGGAAAAGGCTAAGCAGATAATGATGAATCATTTAATGACTGTTCTCGCTGGCGTGTCAAAATTTTATTGAACACAACCACACCTGTGTCTTTCAGTTGCCATTTACGTTCGACGACCACAAGTTTTCTTCTCTCACGCAACGCTGTGTGACCTTTTATTGTAATGTTTCTTTTTTAAAATGCAATTTATGAATTTACTGATTTTTATGAGGAGCTCGTGGCTAGATAATAACAGGCGCATGGGTCAATCTTCAAGGTTAAGCAACGCTTGCCAAGGTTGGTCTGTGAATGGGTCACCATCTTAACATACTGAGTTTCCTCCGTGCCTCGTAAAGCACGTTAAACCGTTGGTCCCGGCTGTCATTTGTAGAACTTTGGCAGTCGTTACGGAAAGTCAGAAGCCAGTAAATCTGACTCCAGTCTTGCCATGAAGTACCGTGTTACCCCAGTTGGGTTGTGGAGGTCTGGTAGGCAGCCACTCCTCGTAAAATCCTGGTATTCAGCTAAATCCGGCTTGACTGGAAGCCGACCCCAATATAGTTGGGAAAAGGCTAGGCTGATGATAAACTTATGAATTTACTGATTTGATAAAGATCAAACAAAACTAAAACTTTAGATGACGAACCTATTTTTCCTGTGGCTATACATAAACATAGGCGGACATAAAAGTAGGTCCCGACATTGGTACTTATTGGGGTTTTATTTTTCGTGTCCGGGATGTCGGCAGGAATGGAATAATAAAGTTACACACAAAAGAAATAAAGTATACTTAGTCAAAATGTATTAAACATTGTGGTAAATTGTTTTCAAGTAAAGTAACAACTTTCTCCAGAAGTTTTGCTCGCGTCAATGTATTGAATTGAAGAAGTAACGAACATAATACATCACACTTAATATATATTTATAAACTTTTGCCTTTTTAATATTAGTGTGATAACAATTATTTTTCAAAGCTCTATATTTTGTTAGTACTTTTCAACTGACTTCAAAAAATTACACCACAACACAGTGACAAAAAGTGGTTACGTGTAAATAGTGTCGCTGCAGCTTCTTGCTGTTGTGATGTAGTAACTATAAATGTTGAAGTGTTTGCGTTGTGGTAGCGATGTAGTCGATATTACCCACATGGTTGCGTTTAACTACAAAATGTGTTGTGTGCAGTGTGAATGAAACTACTTATTTTTTAATTAAAAAAATGTTCTACAAACCGGGAATCTTTAAGTCAAGAGTGAATAGGTTACTTCTAGGTAAGTGCATTTCATCGTCGACCGCAACGTCGCTTTCCATCAGGTGAGATAGCGGTCAAGCGAGAACCTATCATCAATAAAAAAATCTTGTGTTTTTGTGAAAAACGTGGTTGTGGTCTATCTAAGCGTTAAAAAGCCCTAGCGTTAAAAAGAAGTCAGTGAATATTAAATTGGCTGGGTCATTGGACCAACATCACATAAAAAATTACAACATAAGCTCACTTTTGCCAAACGGGCAGTAAAGGGTAAGAATCGTAAAAATGTTTCAGGCACCAAAAATTACGACAAGCTGGTGTGATAAAACATAATGATTTATTTCTTAACCTTTCGTTGACTCAAAGTTACTCCTACAGGAATATTTTTATTTAATTTTGTTACGGAAACTAACTCCACTAATGTCCTAAGAATATTAGACTAGATTTATTCGACCTATTAATAGCATTCATTTGAAGAAACTCACTTAATAAATTATACCCACAACGGAGTTGGAGATTTTAGAACCTGCAAGTTTCACCACTACAAGGCAAAAACCTCTCTCTTCCGATCAATGTTGTTTAATCAAATCTTGATATTTTAATGAGGAGGCTCAGGAAAATTCACACAACCATTTGACGCCACTTAGCTATCAAGTCTTTTCTTTTTGAAAACGTATACATGATAGGTGACGTTTTACGTTTGACATTGATGTAAATCTAACTAATATCATTAACATATGTGTTATGAGATTGACAGATGTCTGGACCTGACGCATCAGTATTGCCATCTGGAGAACGACATTTAAGAACACCTTCATTGGTGCTGTTAGAAGTGAAAAAATGATCAAGAAATAATTTCTCACAACGGTCTAAAACAACTTACATTGAAAATCTCAATAAAATGAACCTAGGTTTATAAAAAACAACGCCCAACATGTCAGCCAAAATTGTACATTTCTTTTTCTTTCTTTCTTTATTCCACACTAGGAATGACTCGTAAGTAATGGGTCGCCACAGACATGTAAAGTCAGTTCAAAACAGGACATTTTTTTCGTTTGGTATAAAAATATAGAAGCTCGAAGAATTAAAAATTACACTTCAGCTTAATTACTAAGATACCCGCGAAACGAGACACAATAGTAAAACAATAACAGCGCGGTCTCAAAGGACCGGTTGGGGATTCAAACGTTAAAACAGATAAACGTTCGAACCCAAAAACTCAACAGACTTTCAACAAAAACTTTTTCATTAAAATGTCCGCCGAAACATCTTGTAAGAGTAGGAAAATGTATAAAAACCACAGTTGAGCCGTTTAGATAAAAACTTTACTCGATTTATGAGACATCGGATGGGTCGAGAGCTTCTCGAGAAAGGTTTAGGCGAGAGGAGACGCGATAAAACAGATGTTCGTAGTACTGGATGCGGTTTAAGGTAGTGGTTGAAAGCGGGGAGACTTCGATCCTTGCTATTAAGGTTCGTGGAGTTTATAGACGGAAGTTGGGGGTAAGCTTTGTTAATCTTCTATCTTCTATACCATAATTTATTAAGCGGAAGAGTTTGTTTGACCTCGCTAATCTCAGAAACTACTGCTTCGAATCAATTTAGCCCATTTATCGAGGAAGACTATAGTTACACTGTTTTAGACTATCACGGTTTGTTTCACAATTTAAATTGTCATTTACCGGATATTTTCCGTGATTTTTCATTATTTTGAGTTCCCGATATTTCGACGCTGTTGCAAGCGCCATGATCGCGGGATGACTGGAGAGTGCGGGTGGATGGAAATCAATTGTTAAGAGCAGACAAATCTGTCTACCCTCTTTAAAAAAAAAAAACGGAAAAATCACGGAAGATATCCCGTAAGTGACAATTTAAATTGTTAAGACTATAGTTCGTTCGCGAATGCAGTGATTTATCAGTGCAACTGCAAGATAAAGGTGTATTTACAGTGGCGTTAAATCCAAACAAATTATATTTTAAAAGATTAAGTTTAATGAATTTATAAAAATACGTTTAAGTGTATTTTGCTTTGATTGGTTAAGGGGTCGGGGCTAGGCCGACGGACAATGATGACTTTACTGCATTCTTAACGCGAACGAACTATAGTTACTATGTAACATCACGCATCATCCCACGGAACCGGAATAGTAATCAAGAAAACGAGTGAAACTGCCGAGTCAGAAACAAGCAAGGACTGAAGCTGTTTGTTTTTTACAAAGTATTGGTATCGCATGACGGGTGATAGGACAGAATGGAAGAAAAAAACATATAACACCGACCCCAAATAATATGCGATAAGGGCAAGAAGAAGAAGATTAGTAAAGATTTTACCCTTTAATGAGTAGCATATATTGATTTAAAATTAATTCAATCAAATTAAACTTCATTCGCCCTATCAGTTAAGCTATCAAAACAATTAGCGAAGATATCATTCAAGTAATAACTGACTCAATTAATTGAAATTATTATAGAAGAATCAAGGGCACTGTCTTTGGCTAGCCTAGAAGTAACTTATTCACTCTTAAATACATGGGTATTTATAGTCTGTGTTTTTTAATATCTGCAACCCCTTGAATGCACTTTCTCATTCTACTCAATAATTCATGAATCCCCGAGCGGTAACCGGCGACCGCGCTGTCATTGTCT
The DNA here is from genome assembly GCA_030763345.1 of Mythimna separata. NCBI lineage: Eukaryota > Metazoa > Arthropoda > Insecta > Lepidoptera > Noctuidae > Mythimna > Mythimna separata. Next base: position 12,538,712 of record CM061174.1, on the reverse strand, counting down.
TACTATTGTGTCTCATTTTACGGGTATCTGATATGTAAGCCCAAAACAATAAAAATAGCATTACACTATCAATATCGCAAGCACAACTAAAGCTTTATTTCCCAAACATGGCTTCCCAAACAAAAAAAAAAGAAGCAAAATGTTCGGAATTCAAACGGTTACAAACCGACTCCCCCTAAGGCTAAGAACTCACGGAGCGATTTTAGCCCGCGCCCGCCGCGGCCGTGGAACTGCGGTTTTATTTCAAAACTCACGAGAACGGTTATTTGCGTGGTTACGCAGCCGCCGCGGTCGCGATCATCACCCGCAGACGTGGCGGGCGATGACCGCAAGACGGGCGGTTGCAAAATAGTGTTGGATTTTTGTACCTCCCGCCACCCGCCGGCCCCCGCGGTCGCCCGCTAACCGACCGCAGAGCGCGCGGGCGCCACCCGCCGAGGCTGCGGGTGACCGCGACCCGCGCGATTCTACTAGTTGCCCGCCGGCACAGCGGGAATCGCAAACAACCGCGTACACCGCGGGCGTAAAACGCGTCGTGAGTTGTGCTTTAACTTTTTACATATATGTATCTGCATTCTATAGAAGCTGCGGGCCCGCAACCGCGGCGGCCGCGGGCGAAAATCGCTCCGTGAGTTCTTAGCCTAACTTGATCAGTAATCTCACATATCGCGACCTATCGCGACACAATGAAAGTGTATCAAGTAAGGCTTTGCTGCGTTCGATACACAGAGTTCGGAAGATTGTATTGGTAGTTACTAGTGACACAAGTAGGTACTAGTGTTACTTGTGGATATCAATATCTATTTTATTGTACACTAGAGTGAGTAAAAGATTTTTTATTATGCATAGGTCTATGTTTGACCAGTGGCTCACCTGATGGTAAGCGATAATGTGACCGATGATGGAGTACGCTTGTCTAGAAGTAATCATACGCATAGTAATTTATTGGTAAGAGATTCTTACAAACCAATCTACTCAAAAAGTAACCTTAACTTAAAGACACCTATGTAAGGAAACACAGACTACAGTAGAAAAATTCACTCCTTACCTTTATCTATACTAATATTATAAAGAGGTAAAATTTGTAAGTTTGTAGGTTTGTAAGTTTGTATGTAGGGTGTAATCTCTGGAACTACTGGTCCGATTTGAAAAATTCTTTCAGTGTTAGATAGCCCATTTATCGAGGAATGCTATAGGCTATATACCATCACGCTACGACCCACGGGGAAAAATGCGGGTGAAACCGCAGGGGACAGCTAGTGCACAATAAATGTGTTCTCAAAAAGCTTTGTACGTATGGGTGGGAAGTCCTTTAAGTACCGTCGGTCCAATGATGAAACGGACATGTTGAAATTAAATTGTGCAATTCCAATGCACACTTCCTGAAATGTAAACGATAGAAAATCGACATGCTGGCAACTCGGCATTGATGCTCAATATTTTGGAGTTTTAACTTGACAAGTGTTTCATTACCAATGATCTTTTTGGCACATGTCACACAGCGGGAAGAATTTGTTGACGATTTCTTAGCAAAAAAAAAGTAGCCTTCACGGCGTCACAGTGCTCTGTAACACGATACAATCGGCATTCAATCCCGAGTCGAACCCAGTTTGTGACGAAGAATTCAGTTGCGACTACGTGGTTCGAATGGAAACATTTTCCGAACAGTATTTATGATTGGCATTGGTTGCAGATTTCTACGGACAGTTAACAAGATTATGGCGAGGGAAATAGGGTAAATGTACATTTTTGGTGGGCATTTTTTAGCGTTTCGTCCTGCTGTTTTTTACTAAAGTTATATTTTTGAAGTATTTCGATCATTTATTTTTAACACCTAAAAAGGTTGCACAACAGATGGTCGATGGGGACAGAAGGCTCTAGAGTGGCAGCCACGTACTGGAAGACGCAGCGTCGGAAGGCCTTACACAAGGTGGACCAACGACCCGACGAGGGTCGCGGGAATCCGATGGATGCGAGACGCACAGGACCGGTTGCTGTGGCGACACTTGGGGGACGTCTATGTCCAGCAGTGGACGTCTTTCGGCTGAGATGATGATGATGCTGAAAAAGGTATGTATAACACAAAAATAGCTGATGCGTGATTTGTTTTCCTGCTCTGGGTAGAGGAGAAGGGTCCTTCAGTTGCCCTTTGCGTTCCAAGACCATGTTATCCCTTTCAAAATAAGAGCTCGTGGCTAGATAGTAACAGCCGCACGGGTCGATCTTCAAGCTTAAGCAACGCTTGCCAAGGTTGGTCTGTGGATGGGTGACCATCATAATATAACGAGATTTCTCCGTGCCTCGGAAAGCACTTTAAGCCGTAAGTCCCGGCTGTCATTTGTAGATCTTTGGCAGTCGTTACGGATAGTCAGAAGCCAGTAAATCTGACTCCAGTCTTGCCATGAATTACCGTGTTACCCCAGTTGGGTTGAATTGTGGAGGTCTGGTAGGCAGCCACTTCTCGTAAAATACTGGTATTTAGCTAAATCTGGCTTGACTGGAAGCCGACCCCAATATAGTTGGGAAAAGGTTAGGCAGATGATGATGTTATCCCTTTCAAAAATTTCCCGTGGTTCTAGCGGCCATCGGCCCAACTGGGCCCATACTTTTGCTGACATCTCTTTGAGGTGTGTTTGAAACACTACTTGCCATCGACGATTCAGGCTTGGTCCTTAATGGAGAGCCATACGGTGATCATTACTCATCGTGGTGCTATCTGCAGTGCGTCGCTAGGTTTAGAATAAATAGTAGATCTGTTCTGTTTCAAAGCGCAAATGAAGGAACACAGGTGGGTTTAAGCAAGTAAAAGTTTGACACGCCCTCTTGCTCCTCAAGAGAAGTCATTGGAAGCTTTCCCACCTCATAAAAAAGTCCCAGCTTTGCACGGGCTTAAAAATTTCTCTACTAAAGTAAAAATAGTAGTAGTAGTGTAGTATTAATCATCTAAACCTTCTTCACGAATTACTCTGACCAAAAATCGCATAAAAATACGTACAGCATTTTTTGTGTTTATCACGAACAACCAGACGCAGCGGCAGACTTCGTTTTATAATATGTAAAAGGAAATGAAACTGGATCTGTTTAAAATTACCAGATAAGTTACCCGGAAATTAAATGGAAGTACTGAAACAGACCGTAAATCTTCTCGGATCAGCGATCTGCGAAGCAAAATATTATTTTGAATTATCAGTTTGTATGTTCACGTTCACACTCGAGCGGTGTAAGGCTCGACGCAAACGAGCCACTGACCACAGCTACTGTCGATCGATCGGTGTTCGGAAGCCGCCACATTTTATAAACCCAGTAGGGGTTAGAGCCTTAAAATGAATTCTGGGAAAAAGTTTATTTTATTTTTATTTTATTTTATTGTCTTCGGAAAACTTACAGCTAGAATAGAGATAGTTGAAAATATTGTAAGGAGGCCAATTACAAGATAGTTTAACAGCGTTAGTTTGCTCACACTATTGTTATTACGACATAGCCCGAAGAATCGCCAAACTTAAGTGGCAGTGGGCAGGGCACATTGCTCGTAGAACAGATGGTCGATGGGGATGGAAGGTTCTGGAGTGGCGGCCACGTACACACGGTGGCGGAGATTGCGTAGCAGGTCATAAATGTGTGCGTAAACGCTACCGCGTGAAACACAACAGGTATTATCGTTGTGTGCTACAAAGTAACTCGTCGTTTCTACACTCACACTCTTGCAAAAAAGCAATTAGTAGCCGTATACAACTATGAAAGTACCTACAGCAAAAATTGGCTACTGCTGTTATCGGCGCCGTGGCGCAATGCGTATGATACGTGACTGACGAGTAAGAGGTCCCAAGTTCGATTCCAATCGTCTGATGTAACAGAAAGTTTGCTTGTCTTTATTTTCTATATTTGATTTACCCCTGTTTTTTTAATAATAATGTTATAGTTACTCTCATAATAATTAAAATATTTTGAAAATATTGTGACAAAGAAAACTGCGATAACGATCCAACTATGTTTATTACAACTTATTAATTACATACATTAAACGGAATGGTCACAATTAACGAATCTGTTCATGATTATCCTTAATACAATATATAAAGTGAAAATATTCTAAGTCAGACAAGGATGGACGTCACTTTTTTTTAAGTTTTTTATTAGTGACATAAATCAACATGTTATCAAGAATGAATTATGATAGATATCGCAATTCTTGATCTCAATAACAATAACATCATGTCACATAATACAACAACAGTATAATTACCTACAGCTTACTTCTTAGTCTTTTTTTTTACTTATCAAAGTTATCAATCAACATGTTTTAAAAAATGAACTATGATAGGTATCGTAACTCTTGATGTCCAAGTAACCTTGACTGGTATTGCGACCCCCTACCTCCACTAACTCACCGGGACCCATCGATGACATCCAGCCCCAATAACTAAGGTGAATGCTTCAGGTCAGCCCGCGAAATTCAAATTTTCTTACGTTTTTTGCATTTTGTAAGCCAGTGATAGGTTGTATGAAGTTAAAAATACTTACGCGACTGTAAAACGTAACTAGTTATATAATTATAACCATAAAAATCGTTAATACAAGCCTCCAAGCTCACTTAGTTGCAGGAACGTTTTTGACCTCGAAAAAATCGTTCCAACACTTAGGTGAGCTTGGAGACTAGTATTGATGATTTTTATGGTTATAATTATATAATTAGTTACGTTTTACAGTCGCGTAAGTATTTTTAACTTCATATAACCTACCACTGGCTTGCAAAATGCAAAAAACGTAAGAAAATTTGAATTTCGCGGGCTGACCTGAAGCATCCCCCCTAACGTAATGCGACCACTAGACCTGCATGGGAGAATATTTTTGTGATGGTAACGTTCTCCATCTTTCTCCATAATATTTTACGCCCATCCTTATCTGACTTAAAACACTTTTCATCACTAAATATAACTATGTTATTGCACCAATCAAAATCTATAAATTTTCTTGCAAACCGCATCCTTTCTTCCTTATGCAACGCCGTCTGTAAAAATTTTTTCGCGGGCTTGCGACATATTTGCTGCTCGTAATTAGTGGCGTCGAACAATTGTCATAGACACGTCGTGCATAATTGCAGTGTTTCTTGTTGTAGCAAAGCCGTCAGCGCTATACGTAGCAACAATATTTCGATGCAGTGGGTTGGCATCCGTATATGCAATTGCTTTTGGACCCGGACGTTTGGCATCGATTGTCCCTTCAGCTGCATATCTATGCACCCAAAACTGCACAGTTTTCCTCTGTAAACAATCACAAAATTACGTTAAAACCCTACAAATATCAACAATGTTAAATTATTTTGCATTACCTATGTTAAGTTTGGATTTGTTACTTACCGGTAGCATTAATCTCCTCGAAATTTCACTTATGGATACATTTTGTTTATGTAATACTATTATCTCAGCCCTCAAAAGTGTAGACAAAATAATGAGACATGTTGTTTATTATTTGTAAAAAGTATCACTTTCCACAACGATTAATTATTTTTTGTCTCGGAGTAAGTTGTAGAACACACGATCGAGATAGGCAAAAGCGTTATGCCAGGTTAACTTATTATCCGACTCATTTCTTAGTAAATAACTAATAAAGTGGGTAGATGATAATATTCATACACTTAGTTTTTAATTACTCAGATACCCGCGAAACGAGACACAATAGTGTAACAATAACAGCGCGGTCTCATAGGACCGGTTGGGGATTCAAACGCTAAAGCAAATATTCCAAGTTTTAGTTTTATTAAACTTCGTTATCATTATACTACAATAAAGTAGAAAAAAATGTTTTGTCAATGGCAAGGATCGAACTCGATACACCTTTAACGGCAAGCAAGCACTTAATAATCAGTGCTAAATTACCATCTAATGAATGAAGCGAATTTGTTTATCTGATTCGTAGCAAACACATATTATACAAATATGTGTGTGTGTATATCGAGTAATAAACGAGTTTTATTTTGTTTGCGAGTTAAGCTGGAGACATAATATTACTTGAATGGGTGACTTATTGTAAGATGTTTTACTTTATGTTTGTTTTATACCCACAGCTACTTGATTATTGTGAACATTATTACTGATTACCTAATACCTACCCATATCATAAAAATATACTTTCCAAAGATTAAGTGTAAGTGTTTGAAGTTAATTTAAATAACTATAATAATTTCATAAGTGAATGTTTGCGAAAATAAAAAAAAAGTTGACAATGTCAACTAACAATAATATAATAATAACGTATCTATTATTATATTACGTAATAATATATGTATTATATATATATTATAAAATTATTTATATTACAAGTTATATACAAAAATTTCGTTACTTAATTTCGTAAATATACATAGTTTATATGTATAAAATTACAAAATTATATTTCGAATATTTTAATTATTACAAGAGAGTAACCATAACATTACTATTAAAAAAAAGCATGAGTAAAACAAAAAGAAAATAACAGATAATTAATTATTATGGGAGTAACTATAACATTACTATTAAAAAACGGGTAAATCAAATAGAAAACAAAAACAAGCAATCTTTCTATTACATCAGACGATAGGAATCGAACTTGGGACCTCTTACTCGTCAGACATGTATCATACGCATTGCGCCACGGCGGAATGACAGTGGCGGCGCGCGCGTAAGAAAACGGAACTAAGCCCCGCACTTCCCCTCTGGGCCGTCCAATCGTAGCGGCTCGCTGGGATGACGATGCGCAGACGAGTTAATTTGTAGCACACAACGATAATACCTGTTGTGTTTCTCGCGGTAGCGTTTATGCACACATTTATCTTTTTTGTGTGCGGTGCTACGCGAACTAAGTAAGAGAGTGTACCGGAAGGCGCAGCGTCGGAAGGCCCCCCACAAGGTAGACCGACGACCTGGCGAGGGTCGCGGGAATCCGATGGATGCGAGACGCGCAGGACCGGTCGCTGTGGCGGCGCTTGGGGGAGGCCTATGTCCAGCAGTGGACGTCTTTCGGCTGAGATGATGATGATGATGATTGTTATTACGAAGACGAAGTAAACAAGGCCGACAGCCTTAATGAATATTGAGTTCATCCATTTTTAATGGATGACAGTGGCTGCTGTCGCCGTTTTGTGTGACCCGCAGCGAGCACAAGCAACGAGGACACTGCTGTAGTAAGGCCACCACCGGTGACACGTGTGCGACGCGTCTATAGAAAATATGTGCTAAATAGAGGCTGTCGCTGGCCACTAGTGACTACAGTCTGTGGCTCGTCTGCACTGAGCCTTAGCTCGAGACACGGCGACAACGTTGTAATAGCGATACACATCCTATACGCACATAAAGTATGTTTTCTCTCACGTATCTTCTTCAGTAAACAAACTCGGTGCGGAAATCGCGCGATTTCGTATCTGTGACAAAGATTATGTGAGAAATAAACGTAAACTTGAGTCTTAAAATGCCGATGCATTCCATGGTCCTGGTTGAGTCCTTTACTGTCCAGTGTGTGGTGCAAGAGAAATTGGCAGTTAGTGCTCGCCTATGTCATATAAAAAAACCTTGTGCTTAGTCCCAGTAGTTTGGGCCATGTGCTAATATGCTAGTCAGTCAGTTTCTCCTTTTATACGAGTACATATACTCGTAAATATTACTAGAAACAAAACTGATTTTAATTCACGATTTAAATACATTTCCTTGAAATCGATATCTGTGTACGGCATATTTATTTACTAAAAAGACAAGTAGGTAAAAGAGACATCACTTTAGATGGATTATGATGGATGATTGATGATATCTACACTTTATTCTGGGCAAACAAGTCATGCTATAATATTATGATTTTGTTTTATACCTACTCATCATCTATCTAGCCTTTTCCCAACTATATTGGGGTCAGCTTCCAGTCAAGCCGCATTTAGCTGAATACCAGTATTTTAAGAGGAGCGGCTGCCTACCAGAATTCCACAACCCATTAACTGGGGTAACACGGTACTTCATTTTGTTTTATACCTACTACGAGCACACAAAAACCTCGTCCGTGAGTCTCTGCGGAGTGCCAACTTCAGCAACGCTGGGTGTCTGACGCCCAGCAAATTTTAATGCTGAGGTGTTCACCCTTTCGGTGCGGGCACGCTCGGCGCGTTCTGTATTTTTTGTTTTTTTTTTATCTACTCTGCCTTCCTTATTTACTCTGCCCTATTCAAAGCGCGTTCTGTTTTTCTTTGTTTTTTTTTTTGTTTGTAATCATTGTGCTGAGTCTGTCCCGAATAAAATATTTTCTATTCTATTCTTTAAGCACCATTGTTTCTGGTTTAGCAAGTTGTCGTTGTTTGTGTCTTTCCTATTTTGAGGTGAAAAATTATCAAATCAAGAACAAGGGGCATATCCTATGAAATATTTTAGGACAGGGTCCTGAAATAGTTATATTATACTACCCGGGTGCAAAATTTCATCCAAATCAGTCCAACAGTTCGACCGTGAAGAAGTAACAAACACACACACTCACAAACCATCGCCTTTATAAAATTATTGTCATTTCTCAGCGGTGTTGCCATTATTTACCCTCTAAAGCATCATTAAGAAATAATTTGGAGAAAATTCAATACTATTTCTTGATTTACTTTTATTTGTATACCATAAAATTCTTTATCATTAACTGAACAACAAATAAAGATCCAGCTTCCATTTATTAATTTACGAGGCAATAAAATGGTTCGTTATCAAGAAACTACGTATATTCTACGTCTGGCTAATGTTCTCGATATTGTACGGTCAGCAGAATAGTTTGGTGGGTAGGCAAAAATAAGCATAGGTATTTGCACTTCGAAAGTCGTTGATTTTGAAGAAACCATGTATAAAAGGTTGAAGTAATCATCAGACTAATTTAGAAGAAATGAGAAGTTCGTGAACAGATTTGCCAGTTGATACTATCATCACATCATTACGAGTATTTGTTGGATTTATTTTTTCACAATAACATTGCTTAAACCCCGTCTAATGAAAGCGCGACCTGAGAAAAAGAGATTAAACCCGAAAAATTTGTATGTGGTATTACTAATTAGTAGGAGAATCATGTCTTGACACTTCACAATTTTTTTTATTTCCTACAATTGCGGCTGAATAATGTTGCCAATTAAATTTAAAAAAAAAATTCATTAGACGCACTCTATTTATATGTATGCATTTATTATTGGACTTATTTATTTTCTGTTTGCCTAATTATTAATTCGCACCTTGGGTTAGGTTTCTGAACATCCTAGGTCCACTACTAGAAAATGCTTAACCCATTAAATCCGCTTCTATAATTTACTAAGAAATCATGGATAACAGAATGTATTTATTATTGCACTGTTACAGTTCTGTTTTTCTATTCACTAACTTGCACCTGCCGTGTTTGGTTTCTGCATCACCCTAAGGTCAACTAGTAGAAAAGGCCTAAGGCATAAAGTCCGCTTTTGTACAGTGTTATTTACTAGTGCATTAAATTTTAATAAATACTTATTTGTGACCTGAAGGTATAATTTTATAAAATCCATTCTAATTAAAACATAACGGACAACATTATCGCAACACATTCTTTTGAAAAGCTCTGCGTAAATGAGTAAGAGACAGCCATCTATACACACTCCACACGCCATGTTTTGCCAACTGTACATCATAATTCTCTCGTTTCAGTATTTTGTTCACGAAGGATTTGTGTAATCGGGTCAGACCCCGACAGATCAAATAGCGATTCTAGCCTGAGGCCCTGTTTACACAAGCACCGTGTGAGTAACTCCACCAGTAACTAAATACCCGTATTTATACTGAAATAAAAGGTAAAGTTTCACTCGGTTCTTTGTTACACGTAGAACTGAAAACGGGTTTTGTATCAGTTTTGACCTTTTGTTAATTAATTAACATTTAACTTGTTTGTGAGAAGTCGTAAAAGTTGTTTGTGCCACTTTGTAATTAGAGGCGGACATAAAAATCTGCATGGTACTACGCAGCTACGAGCGTAGCAAGTTCGCTACGAGGTTTGCTACGGTGCTACGAGTGTCACTATGATACGAATCTGCTACGCTATACTAATAGCGTTTTCACACATAGTTGTTATTCACATGTAGTCATGCCTACATTTATTGTATTTTTTGGTTGCATGAAAGAAATGGGAGTTAATAATAGCATGACGGATGACACAAGACAAAATGGAAGAATGATGCGCCGACTCGAAATAATATGGAAGAGGACAGGAAGATGATGATGATTTAAAAACAGAAAGGCTTACATACTTAAAGGGTAATCATTACCCTTAATAGATATCTATCTATACCTTGAAGTGATTTTCAAGATTTTCAATAACCGTCACAAAGTTGCTTAGGTTCCTACAAGCATATATTTGAACCAAAGAACTATATTCATACAAAGATAGAAAAGCAAACAACTTCAAACAAACATAGAATCACCGATAAAAAATCAAAGAAACTAACGACCATTTTAATGAACAGAGCATGCAAAATTTTGCTTACCAACCTCATAAAAAAACAAGCAACCCATCCGAAAAAACGTATACAATTCCTTTCACTATCCCGCTACGCCCTCAACCCGGCGAAATGAATTTTGTGCATGATGTATTCACTGTTTATACCGCTTTTATTCAAAACTAGCTTTTACCCGCGGCTTCGCTCCCGTCAAATGACTACCCTAGCTCTTCTACGCTACCCTACCCTACACTACCCTAACTATCCTACCTACCCTACCTACCCTACCTACCCTACACTACTCTACCTTCCCTACACTACCCTACCTACCCTACCTACCCTACCTACCCTACCTACTCTACCTACCCTACCTACCCTACCTACCCTACCTACCCTACCTACCCTACCTACCCTACCTACCCTACCTACCCTACCTACCCTACCTACCCTACCTACCCTACCTACCCTACCTACCCTACCTACCCTACCTACCCTACCTACCCTACCTACCCTACCTACCCTACCTACCCTACACTACCCTACCTACCCTACCTACCCTACTTTACCTAACTTTTGATTTAATTTTTTTTTTAATTTTTTTCGCCGTTAAAACCATCTTTGAACTTCAACGAACATTTAAAAAAAAGAATTGGCCAAATTGGTCCCGGCGTTGTTGAGTTAGGCGCTTACCAACACATTTTGCGATTCATTTTTATATTATAGAGAATGAAAGATTCCTATTGCTCCAATTCGTTCGGGTATCTCCGGAAATCTTCGGCAATGTATTCGGCATTTGATTGATGTTTATCATTCAGGAGGATCGTCACACGATTGAACACAAATTGTTTGTTTTGATATATGGGCTGGATTCGGTTTATGCTAAATGATTTCCGATATTTGGGAACTTGCGCAGTAAGGTTTTATTTGAAGAAAGATATGTGTCTGCTGATGGTTTGATTTGATTTGTTGATAAGGTTCTAGTTTTTTTTGGATCATCGGAATGACTTCTTCCGCTCTCCGGCGGAATGAGAGGGCGTGTCAAACTTTTACTGACCAATATCTTTGTTCATTCTTTGCTTTTCGTTCCAGGGCCCTGGGTTTTCCTTTCAGAAGCGAACCCATGACCCCTGTTGGGCCCTTACAGTTTTGCTAATATGTCTTTGAACACTACGCGTCGTCGACGACTTGGGCGCGGTCCGAATGATTACCGGAAGGCCGGACAGCAAGCTACCTATTGCTCGCCGTCCGCAGGCCCGCGACTATAACAATTGAAGTTCTGCATTTATTCGGTACTCAAGACCTAGTTGCTAATAATGTAATGGTTTGCTAAGCAATTAATATTATGTGTAAATATCACCTTAATACTTATTTTGGTGAATGTTTGCAAGTAGTTTTTACCTCGGTAAAACTTGCCGAGAAGTTTGACCCGATGATACATTTCATGCCAAAAATTCTAAATGTACTACAATGTGTAATATCTGACATTATAATGGAAAATTACGACTGTATTCTGTATAAAAATCTAAATATTCTCTAAACCGGACACTGTCAGAACGTAAAAAGCGTGCGAAGTAAAAAAAATATGTTTTGATGCCTCTGGGGTAAACAACTAAACACCATGGTTTTGACAGCTATCAAAAGAAGATATTAATGTTTCTTTATGAAAGGTTAACTCTTTCAAATTGAAGGACTACTCTTTTTTACATAAATAATTTTAATTTTAATAATTTTACTTTATATGATTTGAAATTAAATTAAATTTTGCATAATATTGTGATTTTGATTGTGTCTGTTACTACTGTTTTGATTATTATTTCTGTATATTTAAGTCAATGGTAATAATAATAATTATAACCATTGACCCTAGTCCTGACACTGGTGGACTTCTATTTGTTGTATTTTTTAATTGTTTTTTTTTAAGTAATATTTATAAATGTAATTAATAAGTTATATAGAGAAATATACGAGATAATAATTATTTAATATAATAATATAAATATATTTTTTTTGTTTAATTTGGTAAAAACCAGTCAAGAAGAAATAGAACCAAAATCCTCCGCCATCAAGATATTTTTTAATATTTACTTTTGTTCTTGGGGGTTGGTTGGATCTCTTTTTAAATAACGCTTCAGCCTTAAAGCTACCTACTAAACAAAATAGAAATCAACTTCTTACATCACTAACTTTCAAACTCCGGGCTGCTATAGATTCTTTATGGAAAAAAACCCAATAGCAATTCTTGCTCGGCCCGAAAATTGAACACCCACACTCAGTAGTAATTCAAAGCAGATGACAAAATTCGAAACTTGAACATAATCCATCAAAACATCCAATACTCTTTCAAAACATCGATCCACTAAAGTTTCTCTCTGAATTCTCAATAAAAGCATACGTAAGGCGACAAGACTTGGGCGGTGCGCTGTTCATATGCTAATGTGCAGTGGACACGGTCCGTGGCAATTGTTGGATGCAGATTACAGCCTTTGTGACGCGTCTGGGACTGGACGGAGACTATTAAAGAATACTAGGTCTTGGCTGTGGTTTTGGCTGTGGAATTAAACTTTATTATATGCCAGTAAAGTGGTCTGTGGATGGGTGACCATTTTAGCATACCGAGTTTCCTCCGTGCCTCGGAAAGCACGTTAAGCCGTAGATCCCGGCTATCATTTGTAGATCTTTGGCAGTCGTTACGGATAGTCAAAAGCCAGTAAATCTAACTCCAGTCTTGCCATGAAGCACCGTGTTACCCCAATTAATTCACGAATCCCCGACCGGTCTCATAGGACCGCGCTGCTATTGTCTTACTATTGTGTCTCGTTTCGCGGGTATTGATAGGTTAACACGTTAAGTGCGAAGCGAGGCCTAAATCACCCCTGATGCAACTTCTCTGTGGTGCGGCAAGCAAAAAAGTGAATTTCTCTGTCGTGCGAATGGCATAGCTTTGGTTTGGTCCAGTGTAGGAAAGAGATAAATATATATTTGAGATCACTAATGGGTTCCGGACTCGGTGGTGTACCTACCTTGGTACCGGATGTCTTAGGCCTCGTGCCGCACTGAATTAATATAATTTTAATGCAGTGCGGAACGAGGCTAAAACGTCCCATATCTCAACGCGAGCTTCCCGCGACCAGTGTTGTGCATCACATCGATTGGAGAGCAACAGTACAACATATATATTGAGATTTTTATAAAAAAAGTATATTGATACTGATTTTTTAATGTTAATTCAAGTTCTAATAATTGTATTTTTAAAACCCGAGGCAGAATAAATAGGACAGTTTCTTTTCTACTTCTGGTTGCCTTTTTTTTCTATTCTGTGAACCGCATTAAGAGTTTTTAATATACAAATAGAAAGATAAACCTTATGCATAAACCGTAATCCATTATTTTCCAATAATAAGTCTGTAATAGGTGCCTCTTAATGGTATAGAATGGAACGCTTCGTGCGCGAGTCCGACTCGCACTTGGCCGGTTTTTTTTTCTTTATGGCGCCTTCAAGCACAATTTAGATTATTTAAAAAAAATGTATCCTTTGATAGCTTTGTGTTGTTTTGCCAGGTTTTGCCCTTAAAACGAACTAATGAGATATAATTGATCAAAATCGGTCAAGTCGTTGCGTAGTTAAGACAGTTTAAAAACGTCGATATTATTCTTCCCATCACTAATCGCAGCGAAAATTTGCCCTATTTCAGTGCGTTACGAGGTGTATAAGATCCCATATTTTGTTTTGCTAATAATTCCTAAACTAGCCATCAGATCCCGGGGCGACGGTGGATTAGGGTTCATCAATTCACTGTATATATCAATAAGGACCAAAATTCTCATTTATCTTTGATTTCGCGCCAGAAAATGGATTTAAGTCTGTAAAAGGAGGTGGGGTCTAATAGACCGCGTGTCGCCCTAACGTCTGGTCACGGTACGGGCCGATTATGCCTCATGCCGCAGGAACGGAAAGTATGCAAAAATTGGTGCCGCAGCTAACGTGTTAATGGGTTGTGGTTGTGGTCTGGTAGGCAACCGCTCCTCGTAAAATACTGGTGTTCAGCTAAATCTGCCTTGACTGGAAGCCGACCCCAATATAGTTGGGAAAAGGCTAGGTAGATGATGAAAGTGGAATGGAAGAATAGCTGCTGCCAGCGGTTTAAACTTATCCCAGGGAAACCGAAATCCCCGGGATAAAAAGTATTCTACGTGCTGTTCCAGTACATGGACTACACGTGCTCTAAATTTCATACAATAACGTTAACCAGTTTAGCGTGAACGAGTAACAAACATACACACTCACAAACTTTTGTCTTTATACATAATATCAGTGTAACTTCAAGAGGGTGCATATTTTTATTTTCGTCGTTTCCTTCCATTTTTTTTAAAATGAATTCGCACCTCTATCAATCAAATTACTCCTCTTGCTCTGGTTGAATGATAGGGATCAAACTTTTACAGACTAAAACCCACCTGTGTTCTTTTAGTTGGCTTTTACGTTACAGATTCACGGTAACTTTTTCGAACACTCCAGCAGAACGTTCCTTTATGGGGCTAACAGCCAACTTATTATTATGTCTACTAAATTATTCAATTTTACTTACCCACATATTTGTTTACAAACTTTTGTTAAAAAGAAAACCAAGAACAAACAAACTCACTGTACCTTATTGAGCTTAAATGGAAAAAGAATACGCCAGGTGTTTTAAAATAATATTCAAATAAAACTTTCAAAGAAAACAGAGAGAATTCATCGGAGCGAAGAATTTAAATGCAAGTACAAAGGTAATGGGCATTCTAAGTTTTATAAAAGAGGTATTAATATAAGCAAAGCTTTTAAGAAATAAAATAAAAAGTAGCTTTTATGGCAACACTGTTTCACGTGATATTATAATTTTAAGTTTATCTTGAAGTACATTTGAGTTTTTTTAACCTAGTTTTTTTAACACTGAAGGCTGACACAGCTGCTTTCGACATAAAATAAAAATAAAGTTAAAAATGCGAAAGTATAAAAAGATAACTAACCACAAAGATAGGATAAAATAATCTAAATATCTACTAGCGGTCCCGGCACACAATGTCTTGCCTGGAGACTAGTAACAGTCACTTACGATGTTTTCCCTAAAAAGGCTAGTTGTGCTACAATATTAAAATTTATAGCCAATTATAAGATAATTTATCTTTAACAAATAATACATTTCAGTGGGAAATCATCAATTGATACGTTCTAAGTGTGAGAAAGAGACCTGTGTTCCTTTAAATGTCCTTTGCGTTCCAGGGTCACGAAAGCTCTTTAGTTCATGAATCCCCGACCGGTCCTATGAGACCGCGCTGTTATTGTTTTACTATTGTGTCTCGTTTCGCGGGTATCTGAGTAATTAATATACTATCGTAATCTGGCTAACAAGCAATGCTATTACAACAATCTCTTCCACTAATTAGTAAACTTTTACACGCTATAGAAAAATATTTCTCTCAGGTTAAACTGTAAAAGCTAGCCTTTTAAAATGTTCTTCCTCAAAGTGCCAGATTTCAACATTTTTCTATCCCTTTGGTCATTTTATAGTAATGCATTAAATGAGGGTGATATCGCCACCACCATTACCCGAAACGTGACCAAGCTTAATTTTCTCTCACTAGAAAACCAGCACGAGGTCCAAGTTTTTTTTTGCCACCAGACTATACTTAAGTTATTATAAAAGAATTTTCATGAATATGTACGATAAATTATGTGGTGCAAAATGCATTATTTTGTAAGTTGATAAAGGAAGCTTTACTCGAGAATTATTAAAGAGTTACCGAGTCATAAAACTTGCTAATAATAAACAGATCAAATCACTAATAATAAACTGAGTATTTGTTTATTTAAACTTCATGTACAGTGGTGGCACATAGACGGACTTAATGCAACAATGCATTCTCTACCAATCAACCGTTGGTTTAAAAAAAAAATAACATGTGGTAGGTTTGCATAATAAATAAATAACAACCAGAATAAATAATTTGCTTATAATAATAATATACATAAATACGCTAAAATTATAAACTAATAAATATTAATCACAAAGAGAACTTAAAATATGATTATGACGAAGATCAAACTAAGATTGAGAGGAACGAACGTAAAATGAGACATACACAAGCAAATGACACATACTCAAACATATTACACATACAGAAACAAATTAAAAAAAATAATAATAATGACAAGATAATGACTTAATTTTACTTAACATATTTAAATAAAGAACTACGAATCGCCATCCACTGTCAGACCATCGGAAGGCCAATAGCCACGATGGTATTGGACCCATCACACACTCGTTGCGTCCACATGACATCACAGCGTAACGCTGCCCGCCCACGACCGACAATCGGTGAACGATTTTTTGTAGGTGAAAAATAGAACACACTGATAGCAATAGTGCAACTCACACGGCCTACAAAAAGTCGGACAGAATATACTATAGGATTATAATTTGTGACGATTATCGAACCTACATAAAGTCTGTCGTGGGCGGGTAGCGTAATAGGTAATACCAATGAAATATTATAAAAATAAATACAACGACACACATCAACTCCAACTAATTTCAAGACCTCCTATATAAATAAGCATCTATTTGCTATTAACTGAATATTCCAGGAGCAGATCGACCTAAACTGCCATCGACCCTTACCAATAAGGAATGAAAGAGACCCACGTACTCGTAGGCACCTATTCCGAAAGGACCAAGATACTGGAGGCTACGTGAGAGCATTCGAAATTGAGATCCTGACACACGATCCCACTATTATGTATACCTAGGTAGGTCTGTACTTATTATTTCCTAATATTTAGACTCACATTTTTCTAGTTGTAATGTATAACTTCTAAGGAGGAGCTCGTGACTAGATAATAACAACCGCACGAGTCGATCTTCCCGGTTAAGCAACTTTGCCAAGGTTGGTCTCTGGTTGGGTTACCATCTTAACATAACGAGTTTCCTCCGTGCCTCGGAAAGCACGTTAAGCCGCAGGTCCCGGCTGTCATTTGTAGACCTTTGGTAGTCGTTACGGATAGTCAGAAGCCAGTAAATCTGACTCCAGTCTTACCATAAAGTACCGTGTTACCCCCGTTAATGGGTTGTGTAGGTCTGGTAGGAAACCGCTCCTCGTAAAATACTGGTATTCAGCGAAATCTGGCTTGACTGGAAGCCGACCCTAATAGTTGACGATGATGATGAATGTCTAACTTCTAAATAGAGCAGGCAGCAGAGAATTTTCAGTATTCTAACCGATGCATTTAGGTGAGTGTGCGCAGGAATTACTTAATTACGAGTACTTGATTCCGCCATCACCTTTCTACCATCGGATAACCCCTAACCTTAACCATTAACCTTACATTATTGACACCTCTTTTTTTAAGGTTGAAAATCATTCTATGTCACCTTCCGCTCTTGGGCCGAGAGAGAATTATAAACAGACGGTAAGACAAATTGTTTCAGTCCTTCAATGTACGCGGTATAAACGACGAGTTGAAACGCTTAGTCCGGACTGTAGAGGTGTCAATAACAGAACCTCGGGGCCCTGGAACGAAGGCAAAGAAGAAACAAGAGTGGATTTTCATCATCATCATCATCTCAGCTGAAAGACGTCCACTTCTGGACATAGACCTCCCCCAAGCGTCATCACAGCGACCGGTCTTGTGCGTGCCGCATCCATCGGATTCCTGCGACCCTCTCCAGGTCGTCGGTCCACCTTGTGGGAGGCCTTCCAACGCTGCGTCTTCCAGTACGTGGCCGCTACTCTAGAACCTTCTGTCCCCATCGACCATCTATTCTACAAGCAATGTGCCCGTGTGAGTGGATTTTAGCCAGTATAAATCGAACACTTCTCTCCTTCTCAAGCCCGAAGCGAAACAACTTTACTTGATAATTTCACACAAAAAATGATACAACTGTTATATAACAATCAAATCACATTGTTAACACCTACGCAAGAAATACCCAACAATTGTGAAAATTAAGTAGGTATAATGCAGACGCCAACGCCTACGAAAAGGAGTATTCCCGTTTCGGCAAGTAGTTTTTCGGCACCAAAATTTTCGGCACCCAAGCTATTCCCGATTCGGCACCAATAGGTATTTTAGACTGGTATTTTGTATGGTTACTCATCATCATCATCATCTCAGCCGAATGACGTCCACTGCTGGACATAGGCCTCCCCCAAGCGTCGCTGCAGCGACCGGTCCTGTGCGCCTCGCATCCATAGGATTCCCGCGACCCTCGGCAGGTCGTCGGTTCACCTTGTGGGAGACCTTCCGACGCTGCGTCTTCCAGTACGTGGCCGCCACTCTAGAACCTTCCCGAACGGAAGCTTCATGGTTACTACCTGTCCAAAATACCTATTGGTGCCGAAACCCAATGAAGAAGACCCAATCTATTCCAGATTGGGTGCCGAAAATTTTAGTTCGGAAATCTGGATGCCGAAACGGGAATACTCCTACGAAAATTGAAAAGTAAGATAAGCAAATCCGTGGATATAACGAATATAAAATTCAATTGAAACGAAGAACTCAACCAGTAATTGGTTTATGAAACCTTAGGTTAAAGTCAAAGTCAGCGGGGTTCTTTGGTGTTGAGAAGAAAAATGCGTCCTTTAATTTTCACATTTTTATCTCTACTTTATTATATGTATATCTAATATTATAAAATCAATCATTAACTCTGGAGTTTATTCTCCATAGGAATCAACTTCCACTAACTTCTGACGCTTTGTATGCACTTACATTTTTTTTTAAATTGAAATGATTATAAAATTGAAGAGTTTCTTTTTACGTCCTAATCTTAGAACTACTGGAACTGTAGACCAAAGACATAATGGGTGATACGATATTATTAATTTCGTCATCAATAATATTCTTTCAATTGCCTTTTGTGTCCTAGCGCTGCGATAACTTATTCTAATAATCCCACAGCCTTGTCTGGTGTAGGCCCTGGCGGGACTCGTCAGTTATGAAGAGCTAACCTCTTCGAGTGGCCGGATCTACTCTTTGTTGGAAGCCGTCTGTACCTAATGCTCGCCGTCCGTAAGCCCTTACCAATAGTGAATGGGAATCGCATTGTGTCCTCCCGATTCATATACTCCCTCTTCCCTCCTAATCCTCCTAATCCCTGACAGTTCATTACAGTATGTAGAAGCTGTATTTATATTTGTTGTAAAATATACCTTGTTTCATTAAAAATATACAGCCGGACATAGAACCACCTCCTTTTTTAAGTCGGTTGAAAAAAGAATAAAAAAAAATATCCGGTACTGCTTATTTTTTGTTCTCGCAACTTTTAATACTTCAAGTTTTAGTGCACTACGTACGTATGGGTTCAGCACAGTTCAATAATTAATTTAGTTACTTTTAATTAAATTTCTTGGAGATCGTTTACAATATCATGAGTTTTGTTGTACTTCACTGTTTCCAAGTTACGGTGTTCCAGCAAACTTCGTCGTGTTCCAAATTATTTTGGGAACAGCAGTTTTCCTTGGGAAGATTTGGGTTCTTTAAAATCTACTTTTAGTCTTGATTTCGTTTTGATTTTTAAGTTTTAATCTGAATAGCGTTATTACAATGGATTTTTCTGTTTCCTCAACATCTATCAGATCTTCTCCAAACGCATGCCATTAATCTCGATTTTTTAAAACTTTTATGTGCCACTGCCAACCTTTTCGTAATTACTTATCATATTTCTGGATATTTGCTGACTTAACTTTTATCAAAAAAATACAGATTTTTTCCGATAATAGTGAGCACTCGGCATATTATCATCTCTTGAAGACTCTAGAGGTGACAATTGATGATTAGGATTACACAAGGAGACCCCTCTGTAGTCTTAATCATAAGTCAAACAATCAAAAAAAGTCCGTACTCCAAAAAAACAAATACTTAAAAAGAATGGCCATAGTTCCATTACTAACAAAACAAGAATAAAGCAATGAAATCCCATTACCGATCAACCCAAACAATCTGAAGTATTTATGAGCCATACACAACTTATAATTTTTCAAATCAAAGTCTACCAACTTTGACAACTACGTGTATTGGCAAAATAATCAAGCGCGGAGTTTCGACCACTCAAAACACACCTTTATCAAAAAAAATATTCTCTTACTGCACACAAAAATGAATTTTACTCCCCAAACATAAGGTAGGATTTTTTATGGCAAAACATTCTGAAATGCCTATGAAAGTTGGGCCCACATTAGCCTAGTTTGGAGAACTGCCAGAACAACTATGAAAAATTCAGACGAGAGTGGTCTAGAAGCTGCAAAGTCTAGATAGAGGAGATATTTTTAAGTTATCAGAGTATTGTGTTCATGAATAAAATCTTGGTTTTCATCAAGATTCGTAGAAACCACTGATAGAATAGAATAGAAAACTTTTATTTGGGAGCAACAACACAACTACACCACTTATTTATTTATGTGGGAGATGTAGGTAGTGTGGATGACATAGAAGTGTGTTTGTATGTGTAAGTGGTCTAAATCTATATATCAAATGGACTAGCAAAGACCAGTATTATACACTAATTCGTGTACTCAATAACATGTATCCTTATACCAACACAAAGAAAAAGAGAACAGAGAAAACAGAACAGTTTTTAACATTAGTGTGATTCTGTTAGTACTAACAGAATCACACTAATGTTAAAAAGGCGAAAGCTTGTGTCTTTATATTTTTGTTACATCGCGGATTGGATGTAGCATCCGGCCAGAGCATGCCCTGGAATAGCACATAGAATGCTTATGTACTGAAATTTTGTTCCAATAGTAATAGTTTGTTCCAATAACCTTTTGATACAATAAAATCTCACCATTACCGGGCAGCATCTGCTGGGCGTCCGACAAGCAGCAATCGAATCGGACTCTATAATATCTTAGTTAACTATTCTCCTCAAGTATCACGATTGGAAAAGAAGTGAGATTCAACTTTAAAATGACTAATATCTATATACATATAATAAAATCGTAAGAAAGTCAAAACTGTACATTGAATATTTTTTTAAAAGAATACTTGGGGCGTGATCTACAATCGATACCGAAGCCAAAAATATAGTTTTTAGAATTCATGTCTGTTTGTCTGTTTATCTGTATGTCCGGGCTAAACTCAAAAAGTACTACATGGATTTACTTCAAATTTTGCATGAATATTACTGAGAGGTCGGGAAAACAAATAGGTTATATATTATCACGCTATCACCTACAGGGGAGGAGCTGTGAATCTTTATTTTTCTTACGCATTATGTGGCAGCGTGTAATCTAACGACGCATATATGAATGTTGTTTTTGAGTAAGCCATGCTATTATTTAGCTTTACAATATAAAAACTACCCCATTTAAGTAACTTGGGCAGAAAAACATAATTTAATGAATGTTAGTAGTATAAAGGAAATTTTAAAGCAGCGCCATCTATGACATTACATAAAAATCAAATCAAGTTACATATTAACACTTTTTGGAAATTTATAATTAAATTTTTATCATGTTGGCGAGGTTAGTAGTTAGTTATTCTTAAAATTCATAGATGGCATTTTGCATTTTCTTCATAACAGTTGTATCGTATAGTTCGTTTGACAAATACAAGTTCCGACAAAACCCTCAAAATTTTGAGCAGAGTTGAGGAAGACAATTAAAAATAAAATGCGGTGTTCGGTATTACAAAAAAGTGATGTTCATTGATGATGAAGTAACATTGAAGCTCATTTATCGCAAGAACGTGACAGAATCCAAGAGAAAAGCGTGCGGCACAAATAGAATAAGATCGCCTGTGTCGTGACATAAATCAACTTTCGACATCTGATGATGAATCCATGGTTTACGATATCGAAGAGCAAACGCCGTAAATAAAGAAGGAAGTGGATTTATCTACAATATCGTGATTAACTACGCCGCCCATGGAGATATGGTTGCCTTTGAAGAAGTTTGTACCCACTGCCAAGTCCGCAAATGGAAAAGGGGACTAAATGGCGAGCATTCGAAGTCCAGCCATTTTTTGAAATACATTCGAGCTTATAACAGCGCCTTCCAGATGACTTCGTTTGGTGAACAACAAGCAAGTGTTGAAGTAGACACATCCTCAATTTGGTCTGGTCTGTTCAAAGGATTGCAAAGTATGTTGCATAACGTTAATTCGCAAATTAGCAACTTCAAAGCAGCCCTCGCGTCGGTGCCTGAGAACGAGCGCAACCACTTTAAGTTTGTCAGCAGAGCAGATAGAAGGCCGATCACAGCCCATCCAGGGTGGTATAATGCTTCAACGACGAATGAGGTAGCTGTTGTGTTAGTCGATCAGGAGTGTGATAAAAGAGACATCGTTTTACGCACGCATGATGACCGGCTTCGAAGGATCAGCGAGACTCACCGTGCGTACTATTCTCTTCAATATCCTCTCATTTCAGTTCTGTTGCGGAGAGGTTGGCTACCATTTTGCCCACTATAATGTAGACCCCCAGACAGGCACCCCAAATCATAAAAAAAAACCATCCACTATGCATTTCTACAGCTTCTTGATCCAGTTGAGGGTAAACAATGGTTCTTATCTCCGCCATTATCGTACGCTCTTTACTCAGTTTCTTAGGACATGTACGCCAAAATTGAGACAGAACGGATTTATAAGGTCCAATCAAAGAAAGCTCAAAGCTGAGAACTACGTCTATCTCTATGCAGAATAATACAAATGCTCATTCATGGTCATTCTCCCCTCCACCTTCACAAAAAGTCCGTGGTACATGCACGAGAGGACCCAAGATGCATTTTGTTACGTGCGAAAGTTTGGTCGCCCGGACCTCTTCACTATCATCACTACCAACCCAAAGTAGCCTGAAATAACAGCTCAATTCCTTGCAGGATAGGCTTCGTACGACAGGCACGACTTGATCTCTCGCGTATTCCACCTGAAATTAAGTTCAATTAGAAATGCTAATTTTTAATGCTCAGCTTGGAGACAATGCATGTGTTCAGGAATTTTACCATGTCCTTCTAAGTCATGGCAAACGCACACAAGAAGAGAGAGGTGGACAGGTGGTGCTGCTAGAGTCTCTCGGTAGAGTGGTACACTCTCTTGGTAGAAGTACAGAAGCGGACTTAATGCCTTAGGCATTTTCTACCAGTCAACCTTTGGGTGATACAAAAAAAATAGTATCCAGCTTAGAAGAACTCATTCGCTGTGTGTACGGGGATGTCAGTCGTATACTGCACCAGTAGAATTCTTGAGTGTGTGAGTAGGCCATTTAGATGCCCATAAATGATCAGGCTGCAGCAATTAACGAATGCATTTTCTGAGAAATTGAGGGGAATGATGTGGTCTACACCTCGATAGACACTGTTGTCGAGCAAGATAACGCTACACGTTATCCCGTGGAATTTCTGAACACCCTGTCAGCAAGTGGACTTTCAGTGCATATCATCCACCTATAGGTCAGTGTCCCAATTGTACTTCTTCAGAACCTATCAACTCCAGAGCTGTGTAACGAGACTCGCCTTAAAGTCGTCTCACTCCACAGACACACCATTGGAGCAGAAATTCTTATGGTTGTGGCATCGACGAGGCAGCATTTATACCACGCATTTCCCCCCTACCTTACAACTTCCCGTTCCAGTTCAAGCGCGTACAGTTCTCAGGACGAGTTGCTTCTCACAAAGGCAACTGTACGGTGCTTGCTCCCGCGTCACCAGTCCTGATTCTCTTTACATTTTGGCACCTGGCAACGTAATTTATAGGGAAGTGTTGTAAGGTACGATATCTTTGTACGTATTTTTACACTTTTGTGTCCTGGAATGGAATACATTCCACACATACATCACCATCATCATCTGCCTAGCCTTTTCTCAACTATATTGGGGTCGGCTTCCAGTCAAGCCGGATTTAGCTGAATACCAGTATTTTACGAGCGGCTGCCTACCAGACCTCCACAACCCATTAACTGGGATAACACGGTACTTCATGGCAAGACTGATATTCCACACATACATCATTTTCTCTATTTCCTTCAGTCACAACTTATGACTGAACTCAGCAGGATTCCCATATAATTCTCTAAACTTGCTTCGCTTGCAAAAAAACATGTATTTCAATGCTATTTTAAAAGTTGTTTACTTATAATGCTATAGCGACATCTTAAGTATTTTTGGTACTGTGCCTTCACGCAGGCGACGTCGCGGGCAGCAGCTAGTTAACTAAATAAAATAAAAATTAAATTTACTATATTATACCTAGACCACCACTGCTATTTATGTTTATTTAAATACCACCTAGTGCTACCGGCTTCGCCTACGTTCTAGTAGAAAATCATCCCAAGGGGACACACTCCAGAGAAAAACAAAATTCTATTCTAGGACATTTACACGTGTACCCTTCCGCTCCGCCCTAGTGCGGGAAGTCATTAGATGATTTCCCATCCCGAAAAAAAAAGAGTTAAGTAAGTAAATAAGTAAATGAAACTGTACGGAAGTCTGTTTTTACTGATGAGAAATCCCGACGAGCACACGGCCTGTGATTATTTAAGTGATGAGAAACTTGGACGCCGTTACAAAATTCCTCTTTGCGTAATCTTGATTAAAAATAAATAGGGAACTTCGGTGTTTATTGCTAAAATTAATTATTATGCAAGACTGTTGATTTACGGTATGGAGAACAGAATCAAGAGATAAGTGTCTATATCATTGAATTGCTTCAGCCAGCGGTTTCAACCGCGTGAATGTAGGGAAAATATATTATTTAAAAAAATACCTAGTATTTTCAGGCATCAGCAGCGACGATGGCGACAACGTTTCGCCTCGTCTTTTATACCGCGTACTTACATCAAAGGATAATTTGCCTGCTGCGGTCGTCCCGTTTGATTATAATTTATGTGGCTTTAAGTCTTGTCTCAGTGAATAGGCTCTTAATAAACTAGTGCACCTCCAGTTTTACCGATTTAGATACGGAATCCCAAAAAAACACTATGTTACAGAATTTCAGCATAAATTCTAATCACTCAAAACATAAATAAATCCGTGCTCTGTTTAATTTATTGCTTGTAACTGTTTACCACGAAGTAAAAACCTGATTGATACATAGACTTAGGGAAGAAAGTGCTCACGAAGCAAAAAGTCTAGGAAATTTATAACCTAGCAGTTTTACTACGCCTTTAGACAGTTTTATAACCCTGTAGTTATTCTGTTCTGAACGTCTAGGTTAGTTTGATTATTTTATAAGGAAGTAACAAGTTTGTTTTATTGGAGTAATCATTTTTTATGGTTTTTTTTTTGTGTATAACTATAGCTGTGCTAGTTTCTGCAAGCGACTTCGTCCGTGTGAGTGTTGGTCAATGAAGACGTGAAGTTTAAATCGAAGGCAGATAAAATATAGCCTATGTCCATTTTGGCAATTAAAGCTTGCTCCGAATCAAATTTCACCAAAATTGGTTCAGTTAAATCGAAGGCAGATAAAATATAGCCTATGTCCATTTTGGCAATTAAAGCTTGCTCCGAATCAAATTTCACCAAAATTGGTTCAGTAGTTTAACAGTTAAAGCAGACATACAGACTGATGGATAGAGTTATTTTCACTTTTATTTACATTTTTATAAAATTAGTCAGGATGTTTTTGTGACAGTTGATTGATTAGTTTTGGACGTCTTGATGAAATTGTCAAAGTTTAATATTCGGGTTTTCTCAATTGCTCATGGATCCCATCATAATATGAATTTTTACTAGCTAAAATCCACTCTTCTGTTCCTTCTTTACCTTTCGTTCCAGGGCCCCAGGTTTTCCTTTCAGAAGCAAACCCACGGCGCCAGGATTTTCATAAAAATGAAACCAAACTTGATTAAAAAATTACTTTACCTCTTCTTTTTTTTGACGTTGTTTACAAACCTTAGCTTTGGCGGAAACAGTAAAAAATTAGATAAACCTACAGCAAAATATATTTTTTTAAGGTATTTAATGAAACATTGTATCGTCAATAACCACCAGTATAAAAACACAAACAAGATACAAAAAAATTGTTCATCACATTTTAAAATTAGCAATATACCTGGTAAGGAAACGTTTTTTCCTTCATAACCTTTATAAACGGTGCGTAATAAGCAGTGCCGTAGCTAGCAGTTTATATGCCTGGTGCGAGCTTCTACTTATATATAAGTGGCCCCCTTTTTTATTGAGGGTGAAAATCATTAAACTACCTCTCCCACCCTAGGTGGAGCGGAAGGATGTAAGACTTTTACTGACTAAAACCACATTTGTCCTTTAGTTAAAAAAGATATAACCTAATCAACTCAACTAATTTTTAATTACATTTATACATATAAAAAATTACATGTTATGTGATGTTTTAAACACACATCGTTGCGCCGCTCGCTATTTACTCCTTGTGGTTGCTGATATCCTGAGCATTCAAGGAATCGGCAATCCTGGTTGGGCGTATTTGCAACCATATTAGGTACCTACCTCATCATCATCATCATCATCATCTCAGCCGAAAGACGTCCACTGCTGGACATAGGCCTCCCCCAAGCGCCGCCACAGCGACCGGTCCTGTGCGTCTCGCATCCATCGGATTCCCGCGACCCTCGCCAGGTCGTCGGTCCACCTTGTGGGAGGCCTTCCGACGCTGCGTCTTCCGGTACGTGGCCGCCACTCCAGAACCTTCCGTCCCCATCGACCATCTGTTCTACGAGCAATGTGCCCAGCCCACTGCCTACCTAAACGATAAATAATACTATTGTAAATATAGTATTGTATGCTACTGTAGCGGTTTATTAACCGGGAATTGGTTGAGTTGCAATTGTATAGAAATATTGAAGTGCGAGCGGACGGCTCGCCAGTTACATCTGGTAGTACGTAGTTAGTAGTAAGAAACGATTGCGGAACCAAGAATACGACTTATTTTGTTAAAGTTACCGTTTTCCTTTATTTACCCGGACATTAAACTGAACACTCTCAATTATAAAACATACTTACTAATATAGGGCCCGTGTACGTCCTTAACCTGCGACCAGCCATCGAAGGATGGGCAGCAGCGTCCTTTAAACTTTCGGTGACCTCACTGCGATCCTCAAGCCGCCTCCCAAGTGTAGGAATTATGACAACCGTCCCTCCCTTCCCATTTTGAGGTGGAGGCCTTTGTTCAGCAGTGGACGTGTGATGATGACAAATAGGCACGATCCAGAACTTGATTGTGATTTGACTTTTGTGCCCACTGCTTGGGCACCTCTGGAGCTGCCCTAGTTACGGTACTGGTAATAAGGGAAGCGCATATAATAATAAAGTTATGGGCTACACTGTGGCCCCAGTTGCGCTTAGCCTTATTTGTCAGTTTCGAAGGAAAACCCGGAACTCTGGAAGAAAGGCAAAGAAAAAACGGTGTAAGGTTTAGTCAGTAAAGTCTGACACGCCCTCCTGTTCTGCACAGGAGCGGTAGAAGTCTAATTAATGAATCCCCACAAAAAAAAACTTGGCCCTGGACTGATCATTTTAACACCCAGTGCCTGAGTACCTCTGGCGCTGCCCTAGTTACGGCACTGGTAATAAGGGAAGCGCAGTATAATAATAAAGTTATGGGCTACACTGTGGCCCCGGTTGCGCTTAGCCTTATTTGTTTACGTGGCCATTTCTGTTCGCTATAGTGCTAGGAAAAAACTTGTTTTCTTTTGTAAAAAGCAAAGTAGTATTAGCGTTTTCTTTTATAGAAGGTAGTGGAGATGTTGTGTTTACCGCAGATTGCTTTTAGACACTATAATATTAATTCATGAATCCCCGACCGGTCCTATGAGACCGCGCTGTTATTGGTTTTACTATTGTGTCTCGTTTTGCGGGTATGTGATAGGTTAAATAATGATTTCATTTGATTTTTTTATGTTTAAGATCGTAAGGTTTTTTTTGTAATCCACCATTAAATCTTCTTAAATTCGAATAAAAGTACATTAAAATTGAATAAGTCCGTTTTAGTGAATAGAAATAACTGCTATGCAGCTATGGCAACAAGTATAACAATCGCTTACACTAGCGATCTAAGAAGAGACGTGCGGAGCAGAAACCAACACATACCAATTATTTTTTATATCTACTAGCCTAAACTACCCCATGGTTGGGCAAAGCCCTGAAAGCCCTCTCTCTATCCCTTCCAGCGATCCCAGCTCTGGGCCACTTCTTACTGATTCCACTCGTCCCGCCACCTCCTTCGTGGTCTGCCGCAACCCCGGCGTGCAATTTCAGGACACCAATTTTGTGGTTTTCCGGCCAACCGCACGATCGGCAGTCTTAAACTGAGTCACGTCAACGATCTATGCTTTAGAACACAGTTTAGTGTTGGGTACTAGATCCGTTAGTTTAATAGGTACCAAGTATACTGTGCTCCATAAAACTTTGGCAAACCTTAAAATTGGACTTTGAATGTTAATCGAAGTCCGTTGAGTTTGATTCGGTGTTTCTTCTCAGGCAGGACGTGTAAACGACTTTGTAAAAACCTACTTGCAAAATAAATATTATTTATCAAAGACCAATGCTATGCACAACAACTGAATGTGGAGAACACACAACATTAGTACACATTCTATATTTAAGAAAGATGATGGGAATTAAAAAAAAAAAACTTAACCAAAAACCGGACAGGGCTGTTCGGCGCGTCTTATTTAGCAAAACCAAAAGCCTTTCCAAGTCCAGTTATATCTGGACGCATGAGTGATAGTTTACTCGTACATGCTTATGAAAGTCAAGCCTACAAATTACGCAAAACCCAAACAGCTGAATTATATCTAATTGAATTAAATATATCCCAATTCGTTAGTTAGCAAAACAATAAGCCTAGTATATGCAAATTGGCGTCAGATAGCAGACACAATTAGTGTTCCTTGGCACAAAGCGAGGGACAATAGCCCAGTGATTAGCTTGCTAACAGTGACTTAATGCATTTACAGTACCTACTTGTTTAATACTTGGCTCTTGTTACAGTTACTGTGGATCTTGGCAGTGTTCTGTACGTTTTAGAGGGTGTAAATGATTTATAGTTTATTTTTTTTAAAGAAATACGCTTGTATCGTGGGTGTGTTTTAGATATTTAAAGTCACATGCGCAAGACACGCAGACCCATAATAGCAATCAAGTAGGCCATATAAAAATACAGAGAGGAGCTCGTGGCTAGATAATAACAGCCGCACGGGTCGATCTTAAAGGTTAAGGTCTGGTAGGCAGCCGCTCCTCGTAAAATACTGGTATTCAGCTAAATCCGGCTTGACTGGAAGCCGAGCCCAATATAGTTGGGAAAAAGGTTAGGTAGATGATGATGATGATGAGGCCATATAAAAATACAGAGTGAAATTAAACTAATGGTACAATTGAATTACTTTTTTTCATTATTTATCTATATTGTATTCACATGATAACAAAAACAAACGACAAAAATATTGTAACAAGATTATTAATATTTATGTAACTCATAATGGTTTAAAAGAGTGTCCGTGGAGTTTCTTGGAACGTGTAACTTTTTTTGACTGAACGACATTTTGACACATCAGCCTGTAAAAGGTATATTTAAAATAAAGGTTTCTGATTTCAAATAAGGGATATCTTCTTCAATTTTAGCTTTCGATACCAAGGTTCGTGATGTCTTGTAGTCAATGCGAGATATAAAAAAAAGTAGAAGTCTAGCACGGCCGCCAATCTGACGCTAATTTTCCAGCTGAAGCCCACGATTGCTATTCGCTCAAAAACATACAAACACACTCAAATACATCATCATCTGCCTAGCCTTTTCCCAATATTGGGGTCAGCTTCCAGTCAAGCCGGATTTAGCTGAATACCAGTATTTTACGAGGAGCGGCTGCCTACCAGACCTCCACAACCCATTAACTGGGGTAACACGGTACTTCATGGCAAGACTGGAGTCAGGTTTACTGGCTTCTGATTATCCGTAACGACTGCCAAAGATCTACAAATGACAGCCGGGACCAACAGCTTAACGTGCTTTCCGAGGCACGGAGGAAACTCGTTATGCTAAGATGGTCACCCATCCACAGACTAACCTTGGCAAGCGTTGCTTAACCTTGAAGATCGTCCTGTGCGGCTGTTATTATCTAGCCACGAGCTCCTCACACTCAAATACGTAAAAAAGTATAAAACACTGTGCTGAAACCAATTAAAAATTACCGTCTCCAAAATACTTTCCACCCTCGCTTCGTATCAATCGATAATATTAATTATTTCCCCGTATGAATTTCAAAGCCCATTATAATTATTTAGCTTCCCTGCTCGAAATAACTTTGGTAGCACAAGTAAAGTTAGAAATGGAGGGCGATAATCTTCCTTTAACACCCTTACAGATTATTATCATTATTATGTAATCTACCTACATACAAACATACATATATATACCTACATACACGTGTAACGGATCATATTATAGATACTGCTTCTTCTCACGGAAATGAACAACTTTCTGAAGAGGACTACACAATGTGTTGTTTTGAAAGTGTATGGCATTTCGGGAGATTGTAAGAAATGTCACCAACAATCATATAAAAATACAATATTTGGTTAATAATTAATCAATAATAAATTTTATTTTATTTTTTTAATTTTAGTTGCTTTTCATTGTCATGCCAGACTTTTCATTGTTTTTTTTCTAGCGAAGTAACTACTAATTTTCAGTTTTTAGTCTTTTCCCTATATTTTTGCTATAAGACCTTGCTTCATGCCAAATTTCAAGATTCTAGTTCAACGAGAAGTTACCTATGAATTTTGATTCCTTAGAAAGTGTCAACATGTACGTTGTTGCGATATAAACGGCTATATATTCTTATTTTATTAACTTACAAGTTTGATTTTTGTACAGTATCAATGGACTGCAAACCTTAGTTAGGTTAGGTTTTAATTTCAACTCGATACCTCTAACTTATCTATGAAAACAGTTCAATTCTCGAATCGAGTCTTGAAGATTTTTAATTTTTTTTCTTGTTACGTAACTACGAATTTCCAGTTTTCAGACTTTTCCCTATATTTGTGCTATAAGACTTTGCATTCCAAATTTCAAGATTCTAGTTCACCTCAACGGGAAGAACCCTATGAATTTTGATTCCTTTGACAGTGTCAAAATGTACATTTTTTGCGACATAAACGGGCGTATTTTTTTTTCCCGTCAATTTACAAGTTTGATTGTTGCACAGCTTCAAGGGACCGCGGACTTGAGTGTATAGTTTTAATTTAAATTTGATAACTTTACGCGTTCCTGAAATAAATGGTCTTGACAGACAGACAGACGGACAACAAAGTGATCCTATAAGGGTTCCGTTTTTTTTGAGGTACGGAACCCTAAAAAAGTTGTACGTACTACGTTTCTGTCCACACACTTTTGTCGCGTTGTTGCGTCACACTGCCATTTCGTTTTGCGTAGGAAGATGATTAATTTAGCCTATTTCGTAGTTTCTCTTCTGACTCGATTTCAATTCAGAATTCTCAGAATTTAAATGTCAATTGTAGGTAATATTATTTTTACTTTTAGTCAACTTTGTATTTTTGATGAAAAGGGTTTTCCTGTCCAGGAATAAAATCTGCTTAGCGTAACAAGCAAAGTAACAGATACGTATATAACATCAAAGGAGACCTCATTTCCAGTTAAAATCTGAAGCAAAGTATATAATTTGAAAACCGCTTCCTGGAAATCATAGCCTCTTTACCCAACTGCCAAGTTAGGGTTATATTTTCCGCGTATATGTTGTATGTATGTTTGTAAGTTTCTTTATTACTTCGACTTTCCGAATAGCTAAATAGAAATACATTTAGCTATTCGGAAAGTAAGATATCGTTAGATTCGCCTAAAAAATGCGTGTCTATAAATAGAAAGATATCACAGAAAGCTAAATTATAATTAAAAGTTAAATTAAACTTTTAAAAATGCAGGAAATTAGAAATAAATTCCAAAAACATATATAGGTTTTAATCTGATAAGGCATGCGTATCATATATATCATAAATAAAGAATCTATGACTAAAATATGTTTTTAGAGGAATAGCTTTAGAATGATGAATGATATATTAATAAAGATAAAACCAATAAAATTTTGTTTTATTTAATTATATATGGTAGATTTATATTTCTGAATGCTGAACTGAATGCTTCTTACAGGCACATATTTTAGTAGAACACTGTATATTCGTTTTTTTACAGGAACATTTTAAATAACCTTGGCCACCAAAGCGCAACCATTTTTGGCATATTTCTCTCAGTGATAAGTTTTCATTTGGTATAGGATCTTTCAAAGTAATGTTTGAAAGCTGAGTTGCATTTGGGAGCGCGTAAACACAACCGCCGCATACTCCGAAAGCTATTTCACTAAACTTAATCTAGTAATATAAGTATATCACTAAACTTGGGCCGTTTTATAACTATATTCCTAGTGAGATAGTAATGAATCGCTTTCGTATAACTATGTTACGGTATATAATTATATTCCTAGGGATATAACTATATTACGGCTCTATCTATCTTACTGCGACATATACACCCCTACCCTACTACCTGTGATATCAACATTCTTGTAACCACCCTGACACATAAGTATTTCCTAGTATGAGTATATTCCTATTCGGACATAGATAAAAATAATCTAATGGCTAAGTACCATAATTCAAAAATCATTTTCCGCTAATAGAACACCGGGGTCTGGAACGAAGTATACTCGGCGTCAAAAGACCAGACCGCATAAGGAACAGTATACTTCGTTTCAAAACACAAATCGCAGACGTATGTTACTCAGCCGCTAAACTAAAATGGGACTGGACAGGCCATATCTGCCGCATGTCGCAGAGAAATTGGGCGAAGGCGACAACTGACTGGATTCCGAACAGCAGGAGTTGGCGACGCGGTAGGCCCAGAACGAGATGGCGTCACGACTTAGACTCCTTTTTGAGGATTGGCCGGAAGTGGCTCAGGACAGAAAAGAATGAAAAAATGGAAGGGAGGCCTTTGCCCTGCAGTGGGACTCAACGGGATAATAATAACAAATAAGTACACCACTTATTCTTGATATCCAATTTTTATTAACAACAAAACCTTATTACTAACCCAAACCGTATAAATCTTTCCATCAAATTATATAACGGTTAACTACACTATAACGGTCGTATCCAACATTTAATAGGCACTTAGGGCATCTCAGACGGTGACATAAGTACCTGTCTAGGAGAGCCTATTAGGTACTTACCTATATACGTTATATAGCACGGGAGGATTGGCACACTGCCTGGGCATGTACTCTTTTCTATTTATTATTGATTAACTTGCGCTTGATCTATATCTCACCTGGTAGTAAGCAATGATGTTGTAGTCGAGAATTGAGCACGCTTGTCTAGAAGTAACATATTCACTTTTGACTTAAATACACTGAGTTTGTAGCTATCAGGAAACATAGACTCCGGCTGGAAATTCCAATCCTTAGTGGTATGCATAATGAATGTGTTCTCAAAACGTTTTGTGCGTATGGGTGGAATAACTACCAGGTACCGGAGGTTCATTGTCGTACATCTGGTGGTTTGATGTGATCAGATGTGATGATATGTTTGGTTTGGCAAAATTAAGTGGTGCAATTTGGATGCACACTCCCCGAAATGCTAACTGGTACTTAATTTCAAAGAAATTTCAACTCGACGAGTGCATCATTACCAATGATCCTTATGGCTTGTTTCCCAATTGACTTAAGCGTATCGCAACGCTGTTGTACGTAAGACTATCTTGGGGTCCCGGAATAAAGGCAAAGAAGAAACATAGTAGTGAGTTTTTGTCAGTATGACACGCCTATCGCTCCACCCTCCAGCGGGAGAAGTCATTGAATAGAAAAGCTTTCCTCTTCACGTCTACACCCCTCTCATCTCTCTCTCTTTATTTCTTAACTTTTTTTCTTTTTTTATTATGCATAGGCTCGCGTTTGACCACTATCTTACCTGATGGTAAGCGACGATGTGGCCGACGATGGAGCACGCTTGCCTAGAAGTAACATATTCACTCTTGACTTGAAGACTCTTAACTGGCAAAGTTAGGTTTACTATATTTCTACATGCAAATAAACACTTTAATGTAACAGACCAGTCATTATGAAAGTAATGATAAATGTTACCTCACATAATAATTTTCCGAATCTAACATCAACATTATGAATTTGCATTGACTCATTTATAAACGTCAAAGTTAATTACCTGAATATTACGAGTCGGTCCTTAAAAACTCATTACAGTACATTTTCGACAACATTTCAGACGGAATAATAAATTTATATTATAAGTTAATATCAGTTCTATAAAAAGCCGCTGAAATGCCATTTTTAATTCAACATCTGTAACGTGTAACATAATTAACATACATCCTTTGGAGAGGTCATTGTACTCGTCATTATTAACAACTTTTACTATGGGACCAAACCTGAAATCGAGAAAAAATAATCAGCTGTTCCATACATTTTGACGAAATAAGCGAACATAAATTCCCTAGAGGATGTAAGTACTTTAATTATGTTACATGTTGTATATCAAGTATTTCGGTAACTCATCGAAAAACAAGTGCTAGTCGAACTGGCGCACTGTGGGTTCCTTACCAACTTATTTATGAAAGCTGTTCAATAACCGATTCGAGTCTTGAAGATTCTTCCGAAGTGCAATTTTTTTTCTTGTGACATATCTAAATACAAATTTTCAGTTTTCAGACTTTTCGCTTTATTTTAGCCATGAGACCTTGCTTTATTCCACCCTATGTATTTTGATTCCTTTGCGAGTGTGAGTAATGTACGTTTTTTGCGACATATCTCATTTTCTTTAAATTAAAAGTTTAATTTTTGCGCAGCTTCAAGGAACCACAGACTTGAGTATATGGTTTAAATTTCAACTGGATACCTCTACGTGTTCTCAAGATAAAGGGTATTGACTGACAGACAGTCAGACAGACGGATAAAAAGTGATCCTATAAGAGTTCGGTTTTTTCCTTGTGAGATAATTTGAGACCTCCTAAAAATAAAGGTATTGACAGACAGATGAACAACAAAGTAAACTGCAAATTTATTTTGAAGTACGGAACCTCAAAACAGAAGAAACAGCCCAACCCTCTCACACCCACTTGTAACTAAATAAAGCCTAAAGCCTTAAAACGAATGACCGTAATTTGTTATGTTCCAAGAATCGGCTAAATTAAGTCCTGTTGTGCACACCACTACTTGCCTGTACTAATTTTAGCCAAGTGGTATGCCAATACAGTTAGGTAATACTGTTTACCCTTGTAAGGCCTTATTTATTCATGGGGTTAATTGAGAGAATAAATAAGAGCGTGGAGTACACGCAGTGCGGTGGATTTCGCAATTAGAAGGGTCTTGAGATAAATTAGGATGCTGTTTGACTGCGGTTTTTTAGACTTTGTGATGTCTTGTTAGAACTGGGATGAGTAGCCCATCATCTTCCTGCCCTTGTTGTAGTGAGCTGCAGCTCAGAAATCTTGATGAAATTTCAACATCCAGCTAAGCACGAGTAGGTCTTGTTTTGTCTGTTTTAGTCTAGACCATTTCCTGATACATGATTTCTCACAATGGGTCTCATCAACTGGTTCAAAGCCACCTAAAGGCTAACCGAGAAAGTTATGCTCGGAGTTTTCTTGCGTGATCGAATCAGGAATGAAGATTTTCGCAGAATAACCAAGGTTGTCTTATCGACGTAGCCCGAAAAGCCAAACGTAAGTGGCAGTGAGGGCCCATTCTGGATCAGGATGGTTGTTGGAGCCGAAAGAATCTGAAGTGGCGACCGCGTACCTGAATACGCAGCCTTGACGTGACGTCACACAAGTTGGACCGTTGATCTGATGAGTGGTCTCCGCTACCACAACGAATGGTCCTGTACGTCTCGTATCCATAAATACAGGACCATTCGTTGTGGTATCA
This sequence comes from Mythimna separata, assembly GCA_030763345.1. Taxonomy (NCBI): domain Eukaryota; kingdom Metazoa; phylum Arthropoda; class Insecta; order Lepidoptera; family Noctuidae; genus Mythimna; species Mythimna separata. Next base: position 12,502,364 of record CM061174.1, on the reverse strand, counting down.
ACTAACCTGTGGGACCGGCAGAGGTTAGGGCGGCAAACAGTTCTTACCATTAAAAAATATTAAAATTAAAGGGAATGAACCATTTAGTACTATTAAATGCAGAACGTGTGTGTGTGCTACGTGCAAAAAAACTTCAAATAAGAAGCGACCAATGGAGACTGATCAATTGTGATCCAATGGTGATCAGATGACAGTTGGGGCATTTTCTAGAGTGACCTCCGTGTGCTCACTTGACGTTTGGGAGGTTTAAAAACGACTGCCAGTGCGACAGCTTTGAAAAACTTAGTTTTGTTTTTATGTCTATTTAAAAAATATTAACGTAATTAAGTATATCCTCTACCAGTCTAAACAATCAAAACATGCTGACTCGCTAATTTTAGGCGCTGTTGTTTTTTCACAAGCAAAATCGTTCTCGCGCGAAATACAGCCGATTTACCAAACACACTATTAACCCAGAAGAAAATATTCAACTACCCTAAAAACAACAAAAGTTTACCGATTCAAAGGCACGATAACAATTTTCTCAAAAAAGAACTAGATTTTCCTTTTAAGACACAAGAAACTGTATACTCGTGATATAATTTTTTGTTTTTTTTTTTATTATGTGTAGTGTTTGTTTGTATATTCTAGGTGATTACTTTTTGTGGACAACGTTTTTCTTTTTTACGTTATTTTTTAATTTAGAAGAGTATAAACATGTCTTGAATTGAAATTAAGGATGGTGAGCAATAGGTAGTTTGCCGTCCGATAAAGACCAAGCCTAGGTCGATGGCTGTGTGTACGTGTTTCAAAACGCTGTCAAAATTGACAAGGTCCGAATCTTTCACCAAGAGTTATTGGAGGAAACTCGTTATGTTAAGATGGTCACCCATTCATAGACCAACCTTGGCAAGCGTTGCTTAACTTTGAAGATTGACCTGTGCGGCTGTTATTATCTAGACACGAGCTCCTCATTTTTATTAGTAATCGTTATAATTTTCTTCGCTGTGGCACAACCGTCATTTTGACTCTCACATAGAGGGGGCCACATTTTTTTACAACAAAAAAAACTAGCCCCTAATTCAGATAACTACGCAAAGAAGACAAGTCTTCTACCCTTAGCAGAATTGCGGATTAAAAGCAAACAGAGCCTTAACAGATGAAGATCATTTGTATGCAAGCCTGTAACAGAGTGTATACTAAACCTACCTATGTGTTTCAGGACAGTGCGAAATGCGAATTTTAGATGTAGTTAGCCTGTGTTTGTTTAGCTGTTTTCAGTATTTTGGGGGTATTGTAGAGTGGTGACTAGAGTTAAAACCAGCACATCATACTTCCTACTAATATTATAAATGTGAAAGTTTGTGAGAATGGGTGTATGGATGTTTCTTACTCTTTCACGCAAAAAAAAAAAACCCTGGATTAACATATAGGCTACTTTTTTTCGGACGATGCCGCGGACGGAAGCTAGTATATTATAAAAGCAAAAGTTTTTGTAACTGTTCTTGAACGGTTGAAGGGATTTATCGTCTGTTTTTTAAACCCTGAGACTAAAATGACATTTCAACACAAAAGAACTGGCGTTATTCCTTTAGTAAATTTGACTTTAGCTGTGTCAATTTAGTCTCCGGATATAAAAAACAGATGATAGATGGTTATACGGGTAGACCCTGTCTTGGAATAGCAATCCTTTTATTCCGCAGCGCAGTCCACGTACACACACATAATGTTGACACACAACATATAAAACATATAAAATCGAATATACAATGTACTGTTTTGAAACTGCAAAACCTTTAGGGAGGCTTTAATAAAAGTCACAAATAATCATATAAAAATAACCAAATATACTTGGTCGAAAATCAATAACACATTTTATGTTATTTTTTAGTTGCGGTTTTTTAGAATAACTCTCTAAAAAAACGTGTCGGAAGTGCTAGTTTGCTTTGGATCAATTCAATAAAGGTTGTTCACATGTACCGATTTGTATAAATTAAAAAATTCCTACTCATTATTGTTGATTCAGGTCGAGAATCACTATAACTATCACCTCTCGAAATCTTTTGCAGCTTCAAAACTGCATATTGTATATTTTAAAATACCTACGTTTGCAATCCTTATTTTCTAAATAATATTCTCTTTTGTATGCATCAGCTGTACTGTCTCCCCATCGCCCTAACTTGACTAATAAGGAATGCCTAAGTAACTAAATCCGCCTTTGTACCTTTGGCTACATAAAGATCAAATACATAAATATTGTCGAACTATATTAATTTACTTATATGTACGATACAATGACCAAATGAAAACTTTTGCTCTCGGGAAATAATAAAGCAAACCGCTGACAAAGTCTGTTAGACAATAGAATAGACAGACATAATACATTTATCCTTTATCCTATTAAAACTTTCTGTTAAAGACAATGAAGATACAGCTTCGAACAAGTCCGCCAAATGGTATGTTTTAATTGTGGATATATTATTATCCATTAACTGGAGTAACACGGTACTTCATGGCAAGATTGGAGTCAGATTTAAGTGGCTTCTGAATATCCGAAGCGAAAGATCTACAAATGACAGCCAGAATCTACAGCTTAACCTGGTTTCCGAGGCACGGAGGAAACGTAAGTGGTCACCCATCCACAGACCAACCTTGGCAAGCGTTGCTTAACTTCAAAGATCGACCCGTGCGGCTATTATTATCTAGCCACGAGCTCCGCGCGCCAGCCCATTGTGTTACTTATGGCTCTGAAATGTGGTCCCTCACATTGGGCAACACCAGAAGGCTTAAGGTCACTCAAAGGGCAATGGAAAAGAAATGTAGATATCTGCAGAAGAACCAAGGTTACCGACGTAGCCCGAAGAATCACGCACACCTCAAGGAGATGTTAGCATTCAGCCCAGCAGGGTCTAAGCACGCTGAGGCTATTGGTTGACTTCCGAAAGGAAAACCTGGGGTCCAGTAACACAAGGCAAAGAAGGAACATATCCCGCTCTCCCGCTCCATCCTATAGCGGGAGAAGAAATCAGATGATTTCTCATCTAAAAAATATCCTCAGACATATATTAGGAGCCCAAATTTCACCAAACATGACGTTTGACGCTGTCAAATTGTCAAACAACATGTAATAAGGAAAACATTAGACATTCTTGTCTCAACAAAATTCATACGCAACTTTTGAGGCGCATTTTTATGAACCTTAGACATCGCTTTGAAGAGGACCAGACCCGCGAAGGACTATATTTGAATAATATTATTTTTATAAAGTACTTTTCCCATGAATGCTTTTTTTTTACTGGTATTCAGCTAAATCCGGCTTGACTGGAAGCCGACCCCAGGAAAAAGGCTAAGTAGATGATGATAATGAAAGTACTTTCCCATGTCTTCAGTTTCTGATTTAGTAAATCAATGTGTATGTTACGGTTAATAACCGAAATGCAAATAGGTGTAGCTGGCCACATGCGGTTAAACTTAGTGGAATCCTAGGTACGAGTATTATCTTCAGTTAGATCTAGGTTTAGCCTTCATGATACCGGCTCGAACTAGGCGCAGCCACACAATGGTAGTTAAACTCAGATTTACCCTAGTTATCATTGGATAGAACTAAATTTTCTGTACTGTAGTTAAGCATTTAGTTTTGTTTATAGATTCTTGATTCTATTACAGATTGATTTCATTATAATATAATGTCTAGTGAATAGTGTCTATGATGCCATCTAGTTTATGCCAGGTCCACACTTACCCGGCAGCGTAGATGTTTTTATTGTTGCGTTATTTTACAATTGAAAGATATTTTTAATGTATATTTTTGTGTGCGTCCATTTAGGGCGGAATAAATATGTTTTCTTTCTTTCTTTCTAAATATTCTCAGAACCATCAATAAGCACAAAAATATCATAAACGAGCGGCTCGCGAGTTTTGGAGTAGCCAGTTTACGAACAAGCCAAATCGAGGCTTTGAACCGTTTCGGAGAAGCTCGACAACAAACACTGACACGTTTTTATACGAGTATAATAAAAAATATTCAAGAACACGTACGCTAATGTACAAGTATGTGTAGTACAGTAGCGCGGCCTGTAAACAACTCCATTCCTGCCGGCTTTCCTTTACAAACACAACAACAAACCTTAACAAATTAATTATGTATTAATCAAATCTTATAACTGCATAATACTTGCTTGTGAAAATAACAATCAACAATAAATAAACGCCTGCAAGTTTTTTCGGAGCAATCACTCACAACTTACGCAAAACAGGTCTGTAACCCGGTCTTATAAACGGGAATGTCATACATTTTAATTCATAGTTTCTAGCGACATCTAGCGGTGTTATACAAGCGACAAGCCAGTATAATACGGCTAAATAGCGTTTGCAGGCAACCCGGTATTTATCGAGTTAAATCATAAAATGCGTCCGCTAGAACGAGATGGAATGATACTGAACTTTTTAATTTATTTAGTATTTAGTTTGACAGTTTTGGTTCGCGCTTATTCATGTGTCATATTTCACCTGTTCATTTGCATTTTATTTGATATAATATTCGTATCATAATTTAGAATCTTATAGTTTTATGATTGAAATTGGTTTATAATTATGTAAGTGTAGTCTAGTGATAGTTTTGCGTAGTGATAGTGCAACAAGAACAAGATCAGTTCAGTTGTATTGTTTTGTAATCGTACTTGAATAGGTACCTATGGTAAGAATAATATAATGGTTTTAGTTTGTAGTTTTTCGACAATTAATAAAAACGCCGGTTTGGATTTATTGCATCATTGAGCGAACGGCATTTGGTGAGTGAACTTTAATAATATATTTTACATACTATTTTTAAAATTGTGTTTACATAAATATTGTTTCACTGCGTCATCTTTTGAGGAAATTGTGAATTTGTGAAAAAAGTTGGAAACGCGGTCACTAGATGGCGTTGTTAGTTGAGCGACGGTTTCTGAATCTCGCAGTTAAGATTCGCAGTCGCTTAATTAGGTCAGGTTTATAATAATTTTTGGTACAAGTACAAGCAGCGGATTCACTCGCACGTAAGTGTACCCGTCGCCACTGGTGTAGTATATACATACTCGTACATTAGCATCAGCATTATCGGTCTTGTAATGTTCCCACAATAGGGACTCAGGCCTCCTCTCTAAGAAAGGGAATGGGCTGTAATCCACCACGCGTGCCCAGTATGGATTGGTGGATGTCACATGTCTTCGAATGTTTGGTTCTAGGACATGCCGGTTTCGTCAAGATGTTTTCCTTCACCGTTTTGAGAGCAGTGGTGATGAAATAAATAACACGAAGTAATGCAACTGTCCGGGTTTGAACCCGCGACCTACAACTTGTAAGTCGGGCAGATACCACCTGGCCACCACTGCTCAAGCAATATTATACCCTCCCTAAGAATTGGCAAACCTGTAATCAAAAATCAGTTTTCACTTATTTATTTCGTATCACCTCGACAATTTTCTACCCAGAACCAGTCTAAACTCAAACATACATTAGGAAGCCAATCTCCAAAACCGGACCAATGTACGGTTATAATCCTAATCCTAATCCCGGGAAAACCGGTCCGGGTAAGAGATATTCTTGTAGTAAGTTCCGGTTCATCGAGTCCGGATTATCCCGTTAAAATATAACCGGTTATCTAGCGAGGCGTGAAATGCGTACCGGATCGGGTTCCCTATGAATTTTATTTACGAAAACTAGTTTTGTCGAAGTATGCATGTTCGTGAATTTAAGGGTGGGAAGGAATTTTATGAAGGTTTACGTGATTTTGTCGGTTTGGTGTGACGAATGTTATTTTTATTTTGGGAAGTTTATTTTTTGGAATGGAAATGGAGTTTAGTTTATTTGTGGAGTTTATTTTCCGGATTGTTAGTTGGATATACGAGTTTGTCAACGAACTGATACTGCCAAATAAAATGGAATGTTTTTTTATTGGATTCAGGTTATCTTGTTAGTCTAGTGTATGTGATTTGAGGTTAAGGCTACGCGGAATTTTCAAAAAGGAGACTGCGATACTAGAATGCAAAAGGCAGCTTATTTCCACAAGTGTGGTTTTAGTCAGTAAAAGTCTGATAAGATCAATGTGCCTTTAGCCTGACCAACTGTATTATGTTCTGTAGGTATTCAATTGATGGTAATAGGCACAGAAAAAATGAATGTTTAAATGGACTTACCCCTTTTTTGAGGTGGGAAATCATCAAATAACTTCTTCTGCTGTGAATGAAGCAAAAGGTAATGTAGGACTTTTACTGACTCAAACCATATATATCTTCAGTTCCATGGGTTGTTCGGGAACCCCGAGGTCCTGGAACGCAAGGAAAAGAAGGAACATAGAACTGAGTTTCCCGCTCAGCTTTAGAGCGAGAGAAGTCAAGGTTACTCTTTCGAACCAATTCATAGTCCTAGCAGGCAAATGTAGGCAGGACTTTGGAACCACGGGTGCTCAGAGTGGGGACTCTGCTCGCCCATGGAGTGATTCCAAAGAAGACAGTGGCACAGTGATCACGTGCCACTGCGCACAATGAGGGTAAAAGGAGAGACCATTGTATAATCTCCTCAGGGATGTGCCCTAACAGGCGTTGCATAGAGGGGTGGCACGTGATCACGTGCCGAGGGGTTTCCGGAATGGTCTTTTAAGTGGGAACGACGCCCCCTCTATGTGCTGATGGTGATCACCGGAGTGGTTTTAGTGAGTTAAAAATCCCACACTCCCCGTACTTATCCCCAGAGTCCGAGCGCCACAAGAAAAAAAAAAGGCCAACTCTAGTGGGCACGCGTGGAACATAGCGCGCCCCCAATCCGGCTTATCCTTGCCAGAAATCCGCAAAATAGTACCTATGGTGGATGGGAATGCCCTGTAACTTCCAATGCCCCTGATTTTTGAAAAAAAGGTTTTCAGTATTTATTTAACAGTTCATTCATGAATCTTGCGACCACGCTGTTATTCTCGTACTATTGTGTCTCGTTTCGCGGGTATGTGATAGGTTGACCAGAAAAACTGCCTTATTTTGGAACCTATTAAAATAGGGCTCAGAACATCAAGTGCTCAATTCCAACCTTTATATGTTCTGTGATTCCAACCAACCCGGATTGCTAAAAAACTTTACGAAAACTCGAAGAGAAACTGTCTGATGAGCCAAGAACATTCGCCTAAGCTTTCAATATATCCCCAGCACATAAACAATGATTACTTATGCATTGCAGTGTTCACAGACGGAACATTTCTTGGCAACGACTCTGCACCTGCATACGAAGAAAACGGGAAGTAGGACGTAATATTATGTTTTCATTGTGTAACACTGAAGGCCCGTTTTGAACAAAGATATATAAAGTTGGACAGTGTTTTGCGATAGTGTCTTGTTTTCACAAATTTTATTTGGCGTTGGCTTAGATTTTGGCTTAAAGACTTTCTGTGGTGTTCATAGTTTTTCTGTTACAGGAGGACACTGAGGACCCACCCTTAGTTCTCATATAGACCACCCTCTCAGAGGCCAAATAAGCGAGTTATAAGCTCTTTAAGTTGGGACTTAAGAGTCTTATATGCCTTCACAAATTCTGAATCCAAATCATATAGCGTCGCCATAACGACCGGTCTTGTGCGTCTCGCATCCGTCAGATTCTCGCCACTGCCACCAGATCATCAGTCTAGCTACGACTCATCATTTCAGACGTAAGATGTCCACTGTTGGACGCAGGCATCCCTCAAGCGTCGCCATAACGACCGGTCCTGTGCGTCTCGCATCCATCGAATGCTCATCGGTCTATCTACGACTACCACTCATCATCTGCCTAGCCTTTTCCCATCTGTATTGGGGTCGGCTTCCAATCAGGCCGGATTTAGCTGAATACCAGTATTTTACGAGGAGCGGCTGCCTACCAGACCTCCACAACCCATTAACTGGGGTAACACGGTACTTCTTGGCAAGACTGGAGTCAGATTTACTGGCTTCTGACTATCCGTAACGACTGCCAAAGATCTACAAATGACAGCCGGGACCTACGGCTTAACGTGCTTTCCGAGGCACGGAGGAAACTCGTTATGTTAAGATGGTCACCCATCCACAGATCAACCTAGGCAAGTGTTGCTTAACCTTGAAGATCGTCCTGTGCGGCTGTTATTATTTAGCCAGGAGCTTCTACGACTACCACTATAATAAAATAAATAAACCTCATTGGAATGGAAGTGTGCTACAGATTTTCAAAATAACTCAGTATTCCTCACTCTCGAAGTACCCACTTAAAACTGATCACTCAACAATTATTTACCGTACGCTCATATTATACCAAGTGGAGTACATTTGACCCAATTCTGACGCTCGGGCAAGCAGGCTCGAACGTTTTAACAGAAAAAATATTGACACAACACCCACGAGGTATAAGGGGAAGGTGTGAAGACGCTGGAGCCTAAAAGGATAGCTTAAGTGAAGATTTGCTATCACGAATACAATCTTGTTTGAAGAAAAAAATATTGGTGGATTTGAAAATTGTGTTCTAAGTGAGTGCGGAATTTTTGTGTAGTATGTTTGAGTTTTTTTTTTATTTATGAGAAAAGATTGGAAGAAAAATGAAACATTTTTTGTGACTCGTAGGATATACAACGATAATAATAAAAATGAAGTAAACTATATAACTTAAAGGAAAAAAAATAAAATTACAAAGACTTGTGTAAGGACAAAAAGGCTCAGAATAATTGAGTACCTTTGTTTATTTTTACTGTATAGGTTTACTTTTGTAAGAAATTAAAAAAAAATAGGAAAATCCGAACTTTATATTGTTCTCTTGATCACCATTGGTTGACTGGTAGAGAATGCTTAAAAAGTGGACCACACGGATGCAAGCGAGCTTTCCAACAAAAGTCATCTTGGTGGGAGCTTAGTTTTTGTGTTCGGACTATGTAGTGCTTAGACAGATTTAATCTTCCCACCAACACGTTCGTAAATCAGTCAGTGCGGTCGAAACTGCGGTTGGAAAAATTTGCGTGCTACCTACAGTACGGCCGTTATAAGTTGGCGAGTCTGAAGTTAGGCTCTGCAAATTAAAATAAAGGTTTTAAAAAATAAATGGAATTTGCAGTTGTTATTACTGTTAAAAACTGTTATCGCAAAGCCTAACTTATAACGACCGTACTGTAAGGACGTTGGATGTTGTGAATAACATCTGCTGTCTATACGGATTGAAACTAGGAAGGTCACCTCTGTTAGGAAGCTGGATTGCAACCGACTGGTCCATGCTTAAAGTGTTAAATTCGCCTTTGTACGTTTGTGTTGCTTGAACTTTTAAATAAATAAATTCATATCCGTATTTCTGGGTGAAGCGAGTCGGCTGCATATTTTACATAAATTGTGTCTGGCCGCAAGCGGATCCCCACAACATTGCGGAAATAGCAAAGACCGAGGTACATTTTAGAAGCTTTTTGTTTCTCGAATTCCGTATTAAAGCCAAATAGCCAATGAAAATATAAGAAATATGTAGGAGTTTATGATAAAATTCTATCAATCTTTCACGTTATACAGAGTGTAAAAACACCGATAACAAAGCCGACAACTACACACTTGTAATTAAGTAACTTAGACCAAAAAATATTGCTGGGGAAAAAACTTTTTTTTTCCTCCTTAGAAAATATTTAATTAATAACAATTCGTCATTATAAGCTACTAGCAACCCGTCCCGGCTTCGCACGGGGTAGACAATTATTTATTTTTGGAAATTTGGATATATAAAACACTTTTTTAGTGACTTAAGACTCATTTTTCTACACCTTTGGTTACATTGTTCAAATTTTACCAAGGATCCCTAATTTTTTTCAAAATGAAATGTAGCCTATGTCAAATTGGAAGAATGTAGCATTCTATTGGTGAAAGAATTTTTTAAATCGGCCCAGTACTTTTTGAGCCTATTCATTACAAACATACAAAAATAGGTACAAATCTTTCCTCTTTATAATATTAGTATAGATTTAATTAATACTGGTATTCAGCTAAATCCGGCTTGATCGGAAGCCGACCCCAATACAGTTGGAAAAAGGCTAGGTAGATGATCTCGCAACATAAGTTACAGTAGGTAGTATCTTCCTGTTAGTATGACAGACTTAATTGCGATCAATTTATTAAGTAAATCCAGAGCAAACAAATCTGTCTGACCGTCCGTAAATTGAAATAACGATGGGATCTGGCCACAAATTGGTGCTGATTCTTAATAATCTGTTGAAAATGATATTTATTTGAGTGTCCATTGTTTGACCAGTATCTTAAACAAGTTTATTAAATTAGTAGTAGTTACTGTAGTTAGGCTTTGCTAGAATACAAACTATATATATGAGTCAGATTTGTATTAAATCTGAGATCGTTTCAAAATTCTGAAACGAATTTCTCTTTCTTATACCCTTATATTTTGTGCTTTAGGGGCCCCTAAGAATATTGCTAATACTTAAATAAAATATTTTTAAATATTGAAGCAATAAGAATTCCAACTTCTCCAAAGGCCTATTTTTTGTAGAGATGCCATGATCTTGTAACTGCCTGTTCCACGCGGTACTGGGCAAAGAAACTGATGTTACTACAAACTTCAACAGTTAGTACAAAGTTCATAGTATAATGTCATTTCATTGCCACGTTTGGGCCGTCACGTTTTCTTTATGTGGCGCGGTTCAGTCCCAGATTTCTCTAGGGATGGTACAAGCCCGCATTGCGTGTTCGTCTAGTCCATTCATAGTGATGAGCCATTGTTACCCTGCTCTACGGGCTATGTTTTCAAGGTCATAAACAAGGTCACAACTTAAAGCATACACACATCATCATCTATCTAGACTTTTCCCAACTATATTGGAGTCGGCTTCCAGTCAAGTCGGATTTAACAGAATACCAGTATTTTACGAAGAGCAGCTAACTACCAGACCTCCACAACCCATTAACTGGGGTAACACGGTACTTCATGGCAAGACTGGAGTCAGATTTACTGGCTTCTGACTATCCGTAAAGACTGCTAAAGATCTATAAATGACAGCCGGGACCTACGGCTTAACGTACTTTCCGAGGCACGGAGGAAACTCTACTAGATGGTCACCCATCCACAGACTAACCTTGGCAAGCGTTGCTTAACCTTGACGATCCACCCGTGCGACTGTTATTATCTAGCCACGAGCTCCTCCTAGCTAGTTCTTTATATATATAAAAATGAAACCCGTTTTCCGTTGTCACGACATAACATGAAAACGGCTTGACCGATTTGGTTGATTTTTTTTTTAAATGTTCCTTGTAGTTCAATAATGGTTCTTACGGAGAGAAAAATTTATAAAAAAAGTTAGGTAAATTAGGGTAGGTAGGGTAGTGTAGGGTAGTGTAGGGTAGTGTAGGGTAGTGTAGGGTAGTGTAGGGTAGTGTAGGGTAGTGTAGGGTAGTGTAGGGTAGTGTAGGGTAGTGTAGGGTAGTGTAGGGTAGTGTAGGGTAGTGTAGGGTAGTGTAGGGTAGTGTAGGGTAGTGTAGGGTAGTGTAGGGTAGTGTAGGGTAGTGTAGGGTAGATTAGGGTAGTGTAGGGTAGTGTAGGGTAGTGTAGGGTAGCGTAGGGTAGTGTAGGGTAGTGTAGGGTAGGGTAGGATAGGTAGGGTAGTCATTTGACGGGAGCGAAGCCGCGCGCAAAAGCTAGTTCTTTATATATTCGATATCTAAGCTTTTCCATCGCCAAGGCTATGTCAGCAGTGTAAGTAACAATACACGCAAAAAGCATTTCCAAACAAAATACATACGTAGTCACGCATTAATTGATTAGCCTAGAAACAGTAAGTTAATAAATTTCCATTCTCTCACTATATCATTTATATTCATTTGTTCGTACTTAATGGTAAGTAGGTGGGTCAAGGCCCCGATACGTCCACTAAGAGAAAATTAAATTTAAAAAAGAATATTAAATACTAGCTTTAGCCCGCAGCTTCGCCCGCGTACATAAAATATAGCCTATGTCTCTTAGGAATACAGCAGCTTTCTATTGGTGAAAGAATTTTAGCAATCGGACCAGTACTTCCACAGATTACCTCATACAAACAAAAAAACAAACTTTACCTCTTTATTATATTTGTGTAGATTTATTCAAAACTTTTACTGAATAAATTAACATATTCTGTTTCATCAAAATCGGTTCAGCCGTTAGAGCGTGAAGGAGTTACAAATACACACAAACTTTTTTCTGAAATATTAGTGTGATCTTCTTCTTCTTCTTCCTGCCCCTTACCCCATATTACTTGGGGTCAGTGCAACATGTTTTCTTCTTCTATTCTGTCCTGTTATCCGTCACTCAATTATTAACTCTCTTTTCTTATCACTCCTCACACAATCCATCCATCTTTTCTTTGGCCTCCCTCTTTCTCCATCCATCTAAAATATTTGTGTGATATTCTACAAAAAATAAACAAAGGAAACCCAATTCAAATATCAAAATCCATTTTAGACCAAACGTGGTAACTTTGCTACAGTCTAAAAGTGCCTGCAAATATTTAACTCTGCACTCTCGAATGCAAATTAAATACAGGATCGTGTAACGTTTTTTGGATAACCCGGTAGCCATTGGCTTAGGCTCGGCGCTAACGGGCTACCAACTATCGCCACCGGTAGCTGTTGCGCGCTACCGCCACATTTGTGTCAGAAGCGAGCGATAGCCACTGGCATTCGGAAGCCGCCAAATTTTATAATCCGTTCCCTGCTGCGATGTCTTACGATGCATCGGATACGCAAAGTTTGCTCGCACATGGCATGACATTTTTTATTTATTTATTTGGACATAAAAAATAACATAAAAGATAGCATACAGAAAAAGTAGGCAGTACAGATCTGTCTGTCTGTGTCAAAATTGTTGTCGAGTTCCCGAGCTCCTAAACTTGGTGCGCAAACCTGTATCTTAGGACTTGGAAATTGATTGGCATGGTGACGCGTGCTGTGCGTAGAATATGTCTATCGGTTAACTGCGAAGGGGTGGAGCAGTGCGACAGTGGCGAGTGTCGGCGTTTTGTGTGGCCGGTAGCGACTACAAGTATAGTCTTTTTTACATAGCATGAGTTGGGTGACAGCAAGACGAAGATATGCATCTTCAAGATGTGAGAAAAGGATAGACAGCTACATTGTATGAATCTGACAGCTGTCACCGAAACCATCCTATAGCAAATTTAGTATAGTGAGTCGTGGACATCACTGTAGCAAGTGGCCGCCACATGTGTAACCACACATGTGCGGCGCGTCTATACAAAATATATGAAAATGTTTGTTAAGTCGAAGTGGCCCGTTTGCGCCGAGCCTTAACGTATCCGCCTAACTGCTGGTGTAGGTTTCATCAATTCCAATTTTAGACGTCGAGTTTTATAAATGCACGGTGGAGGGTTAAAATGTTTTCATTCGACGATATTGGGGAAGGGAATGTACGAATGTGTTGTCAAATGTGAAGGGAAATAAAATGTTATATGTATATGAGCGTGACGTATGTTATGGCAATGGGTTTCGGTGCTATGAGGGCTCTGAATTTAACTTTTTATATCGATATATAATGATATCGATTTTTATTTCTTTGAAAATTTATGGACTATTATACCCTAAGACGAAGTACTTTGGGGGTAGGTGGAACAGAGAGTAAAGTCCCACATACCTGCGTTGAAAAGGGAGGACGGGCGTTTAAACGTAATTTGTGTCTGTCTTTTGAAAGGAAAACCGCCACACAGATTTGTGAACCTCTCCACACTGTGCTGAGAACTCCAAAGTTAAAGTTATCTTGCACTTATGATGCTTTTTTTCCACATTAAAGTCAGCTTTCTTTTTTTTCTAATTTTTTTTTACACCTTACGCAACATAAGAATTACTATCGTACTTAAGCATCGACAAACATTCCGACTTCATCCCCTTTGACAGGTGACTATCAATAAATCCGTATCAGGGCGGCGGCCCGTGAAACTGCGACCCTTATCAAGTGTAAACTGATCCTTTGGGGTGTACTCGTATTATACTGGGAGCGTTGGTCAGCAGGTAGTTCTTTAAAAGCTTTAACTTTTGAGAGAAAGTACATGTGTAACTAAAGTAATGCACCACTTTACATCATCATCATCATCATCTGCCTAGCCTTTTCCCAACTATTTTGGGGTCGGCTTCCAGTCAAGCCGGATTTAGCTGAATACCAGTATTTTACAAGGAGCGGCTGCCTACCAGACCTCCACAACCCACTAACTGGGGTAACACGGTAATTTATGGCAAGACTTACATATGTAACTAAAGTAATGCACCACTTTACACGACTCAATAAAAAAAATTAATAGTTTTTTTTGTTTGAAATCTCCAGAATAACTTCTCCCGGTCTTGAGCGGAGCGGGAGGGTGTGTAAGACTTTATGACTCATCGCGAGTAGTCGTTGCTACCGATTGCGTCCACGAGGATACGCGCGGAGGCACGCCGCCGTGTCCTGCGGTGGCGCTCCGCCCAAGCGGCCTTCCCTAAAATATGTCAATTCTTCTAAAATGTTATCAAACTTTAGTTAGTCTTCAGATTACCTGAGAAACCTAGAATAACTAGTTAATTTGCACACTGGCTGATATACGCACAGTAGCGGTAACGAGCGGTTCTCAAGGCGAAATTTTTTAAGCAGAGTTTTAACGCGAAATGAGAGTCTTCATTCCAAATTGTTTTAAAGCGACAATGACAGAATTTAATATACAAAGTTTACACAATGTATAACACACAAGTTTAACTGTACTATAACTACAAAACAACTCAATTTTTTTTTGTTTACAATAAAGTTTTTTCTATTCAGCAATAATCATCGTATACACGGGAAAAAATGGAAGGAGATAAGTGGGAAGATCTTGCGCAACACGAGTATATGTCGCAGGTTTTTCATAAAATCAGGTTTTTGATGAAAAACCATGAATTGTTTTATTCATTTCATTTAAATTGATTTTTTTGTCATAAAATAAAGCTAAACCGTGGTTTTGACAACAACTTTATCATAAACCCGTTTGGGTTTATGATAAAGTTGTTCAGGTTTTTGATCAAAAATCTGGATTGTTGCAGGTTTATGATGAAATTGAGTTTAATATGTGTCATCTTCCGGATTTTCATCAAAAACCTAATTTTATGAAAAACCTGCGACATATATAATAAAGACGAGAGCTTCAAATAAACGTAATAGTACGTTTGATCCTTGTAAAGAATTTCTTGATCACTTGCGTGGGACGTGGGAGTGAAAAGGCGGTCAGGGAGAGTTGGCAGTTGTGTCACGGTCTACCGTACTTCTTGTCGAAGGTCACGCGTCGCCCTACATATTTTATTAGATTCACCTAATTCCACCAAAATGTCTAGACTTTAAAATAGCCCTTGATCTTTTGTTTCAATGTCTCTTTTCAGAGATCTAACTGTGGAAAACACTCGTTAACCTTAATATTTTTATATCTTTCAATTAGCATTTAGCATTAGCGGTCTTGTAATGTTTCCACTGCTGGGACTCAGGCCTCCTCTCTACGAGAGGGAATGGGTCATAATCCACCGCGCGGGCCCAGTGTGGATTGGTGGATGTCATATGTCTCCGAATTTTTGGTTCCAGGACATGCCGGTTTCCTCACAATGTTTTCCTTCACCGTTTTTGAGCAGTGGTAATTTTCTTTAAACCTATTATTAAACCCCATGTATACACTTTTCTTTATAATGTTCCCACTGCTGGGACTCAGGCCTCCTCTCTAGGAGAGGGAATGGGCCATAATCCACCACGCGGGCCCAGTGCGGATTGGTGGATGTCACATGTCTTCGAATTTTTGACTCTAGGACATGCCGGTTTCCTCACGATATTTTCCTTCACCGTTTTTGAGCAGTGGTAATTAAATAAATTACACAAAGTAATGCACCTGTGAGGAGCTCGTGGCTAGATAATAACAGCCGCACAGGTCGATCTTCAAGGTTAAGCAACGCTTGCCTAGGTTGGTCTGTGGATGGGTGACCATCTTAACATAACGAGTTTCCTCCGTGCCTCGGAAAGCACGTTAAGCCGTTGGTCCCGGCTGTCATTTGGAGATCTTTGGCAGTCGTTACGGATAGTCAGAAGCCAGTAAATCTGACTCCAGTCTTGCCATGAAGTACCGTGTTACCCCAGTTAATGGGTTGTGGAGGTCTGGTAGGCAGCCGCTCCTCGTAAAATACTGGTATTCAGCTAAATCCGGCTTGACTGGAAGCCGACCCCAATATAGTTGGGAAAAGGCTAGGCAGATGACACAAAGTAATGCACCTGACTAGGTTTGAACCCGTGACGTACAACTTGCAATTCAGGGCAGTTACCTCTGGGCCACCACTGCTCTCACGAAACAAAAAGAACTCAGGCGTCCTCTCTAGGAGAAGGAATAGGCCGTAATCTACCACCCTACGCATATCTTTCAATAATGTTTTTTCTTTAATTGATATAAACTATAGTTTGTCACACGGCTGCGGTCGACAAAACGTGGTCATTGTCAACGGCGCGTATTGTTCCACGTGCGCCTCAAAGAGATGTCAGCAAACTGTAGGGGCCCAGAAGGGTTGAAGCCTTAACTGGAACAAAGGCTAAAAAGGAACAGAACAGTGGGTTTTAGTCAGCAAAAGTCTGATATAATGACCGCTCCGCCTAGAGCGGGTGAAAGTCATTCTGATGACTTCCCACCCTTAATAAAAAGTCTATAAAGAATTTTTTATTAGATTCCCATAATCTAACTAAAATTAATCTCTTTCCACTTCTGTTCTCTTATTCCAAATAAAACATGAAACAATGAACATTTTAAAAAGATTCTACAGAAAACAGCGCAGACTGAAGTTTTTACACAAGTTTGTTTACAAAACAACACTATTACGTATTGAGATGGAGTGAAGAAAGTTTCGGTATTGTAATCAACTGAAAGCACAATGTTTCAACGTTGCTTGTGCAAATTTTAGGAGCTACGAAGTGTGAGGGAAATGCGAAGGAGGATCATTGTCCTCCAAGCTTCCATTGTAACGTGTAACATGGTAGTGTTACAAAATTCGAAATTTAATGATTTTGCACTGAAGAGGCGCTCCCAGGGACTTAAAAACACCTTCATAAAGATTACAGAATTATAAATGTTACATGTTGAATCTGTAACAGAATCAAGTCTGTATGTTTTCAATGTGTTTAACCCAAAACACTTATAAAAGTGTTAACACTGTTAATAAGTGTAACAGGTAAACGCATACTTACTGCGCAACTGATTATTTCTGTTACACATATTAACACTTATTAACACATATAAAAGGTTACAGTTTGATTCGGTAATATTATTTAATTGAAAAACATTTAATAGTGTTTTTCTGTTAAAACTGTTTTAAAAGACAGTGTTAAAAAACACTTAATACGGTTACTGTTTGAGTCCCTGGGTGCACCGAACCATTGCCGTGACTGCATGCGCGCAGCTCTCGGGTAGCTCGCAAACGGCTCGCGAGCTGCACATTCGGGGCACATTCGCCAGATGTGGACGCACCCGTTCATCTGCTGGGCAAAGGCTTCCCTCTCCCATTTCCAAATTTGAACCCCCAGGATACTACTCTCCATGACTGTCTGACAAACCTCAACCCCGGACCCCTACTGAAGCGTCAAAGACATAGACAAATCAATTTTAAATGTTTAAAAAGGAAACGAAATTATTTACTAGCTAACTTTTATAAAAATATGAATAACACACACGACGATAAAAACCCCATCACCACTAAAATGCTAGCAAGCATGCATAACTTAAATTGTTTGTTCGCTTCGTATTTGCAAAGCAATTTAAATTTTTAACTCTCCATCCGAGTAAGTTGTTTCCAGTTGTATTTTTATCCTTGTACACAGTCACAGGAGATGTTTCTTAAAATAGATATGGGAGTTTGGGATTTGCATGCGACGTCGACGAGTGGAGGCAAGCGGTATTGGAGCAGACGTTGCCCAGCGAACAGATAAGAATGAAGGAAAAGTCAGAATTCTGATTTCTATAAAGATGCGAAATGTTTTTGTGGGGGGGTCCGTACCCCCCGTACAATTGTAATTTGATTACTTTTTCGGATTACTGGATTCATCGAAATACGTCTAAAAAAAAACAAAATTTTGCGTTTGTAAACTTTAAAATTTGAAAAGGTTTTCAATCGAAAGTGTAATTGGTCATTGCTCCCTAAATAATAATTTAGATTAAGGCCTGAGTGTCGACCCAAACGCTATCGCTGAATTTGGATGTATTGCTTCCAACTTTTGTGTGTGTAAATATGATTGACACGGAAGTTGGCTGGGGGTAAATCAAAAAATAAACCCTCCAGTATACTAGAGCAAAGTCTGACACTCCCTGCGTTCCTTCCGTCGTCGTCGCCGTTAACTAAAGGCTACCTATGTTCCTTCCTTTTCCCTCAGGTGTCACTAACCACTAGACCAACAGGCGAGTCTATCAGGTATGTTACCATGGTGCATTTTCCTCATAATTCTCAGAATTAAATTATCCACATACCACCTCCGTCAAATCTTCACACATCTACCTAGGTGTCTAGTCAACAAATTACCCAACTACGTGACTTGAAACTGTATCGTTCACAGCAAATAGAGCACGTTGCCGGTCGCCAGTTACTGGTCTCAGTAAACAGTTAGACAAACGAGCAATGTATGGTAATCGAGTTCTAGGAAGGTTGATTAACATGAAGGTTGTATTAGGACTAGTGGATTTGATGAAGGACTGAAGAATACTGTGTTGTTCTGTGTCTTAAAGTAGTTGATGGATCATGTTTAGAGATTGTATCCAATGATCTTAACTACAATTTGGGTGTTTTTGGCGGGATTTTATCAAGTGAAGTTCAGTAGCTGTTTTCATCATCTGCCTAGCCTTTTCCCAACTATATTGGGGTCGGCTTCCAGTCAAGCCGGATTTAGCTGAATACCAGTATTTTACGAGGAGCGACTGCCTACCAGAAATTCATTCTTAATGAATATCGTTATTGGGCACGCCACAAATATGGCTGTAAGTCCCCTCGCTGAGGAGTAGCTGGAGAGGCACCACAGCGTCGTCAGATTCCATACGACGCAGGTCTGTGGGTGAGGAGCGGTGAGGTTTCTGCGCTGGATTCATGCGGAGGAAACGTCCGAAAAAACAAAACAAACGAAATAAACGTTCGGGAGTCACCATTGTGTAAACTATTCGAAGGATACAGTGGGGGCATGCCGCGCTTAGACCGCTTATTTAGCACCGCTAGGAGCAATCGGCGGCAACTACCTCTCGCGCCAGGCCCAAGAACAGGCCATGGTCCGGAGCGAAGAAGAATGGCTGGCTTTCGCCTCCTTATATATAATATAATACCTAATAAATAAATACTGGCAAAAGAACGTTGACGACACACGCACTGAGCACGACCAGTGTAAAAAGTAATTGTATTTTCTCCAATACATTCACGTACCAAAAGTTTCTTTGTAGTTTATTTCTGAAGTTTCCAATCCAAAACATAGGGAAGAAAAACTCATAAAGGCAGCACTAAATAACTGCTAAATGTTGTAAGTGTGCGTTCATGAATCGGAAAGCAATAAAATGCAATGAAGCGACTACCCTCGTTCGTAACTTTTGTTTCAATAGACATCTGCTAGAGCACAAAGCAGGGAACCTCGCGCTGGTAACGAGGCGTCAGATCAATCAACCGAATTTTTTTTCAAACGATGCTGTCCTCACAAACCAAAAACAAATATCTCAATTTTTTTATAAAAATCCATAAGTAAATCTCAAAATAATAGTTTTGATTTTTCCATTCTCTAGGACATGTACGTCGCTGTGGCGGCGCTTGGGGGAGGCCTATGTCCAACAGTGGACGTCTTTCGGCTGAGATGATGATGAGGGCATGTACGAGTATATGTCCAATCCCTCTCGATTTTAGACATCTTCTTTACTCGCATTACTTTGCAGAAGAAAAGACGCTTTCCATAGCACTCCGGACCATGGCTAAGGCTGAATTAGAGAGAGTACCGCCGCCGACCGCCGCCATAAGGGCACAGTGATGCTCTGCCCAAGCGAGATGAGCAGACATTCACTGTGTCCTTGGAACGATCCACACAATGGTGACACCCAGGCGTTTTTTCCACCTGATTCCAAAAACGGATTCCCGAAGTAGCCATATTCGGTGAGGCCCTGAATCAGGTGGTAAGTAAGGAAGCCAGACACCACGTGTTACATTCATTTTGTCTCTCTCCACTACAATTTTCCTGTCCTATATGTCATTGAGGAAGGTCGACGCCGCCGTCGAGGGCGACCGCGGCGAAGATGATGTGACGATCTGATCGTGTTCGCGGGACAAACTTGGCCAGAGACGGCCCAAGACAGAGAGATTTGGAAGGAGAAAGGGGAGGCCTTTTCCCAGCAGTGGGGCACAAACTAGGCTATAAAAAAAATAAAAAAATATGTCTCTGGTATAAAATTTTAACGATCACGTCTCTAATGGCCGTATAGGCGTTTTAGTGGTCTATGGTGACAGCAGACAACTTCCAAGTGCCTTTAGTTTGTAATAGGAGTCTTAGTCGTAGTTCAAACTTTGTTAATATTATAGAACTGTTGATAAGTTCAATCTTGATTTTGTTTGACCTAAAAAGATAATGTCATCTGTGTTAGTAGTTCTTGTATCTTCTGATTTCGTTCTGGCAGTGTACACTTTGACAAAGAGGTCTGAAAAGCCTTAAAGGCATTCATGATATGAGTCAAAGAAAACACGGAATTCAGAACGAAAAACTTTAATTACAAAGCGGGTTTTACCCACGTCACCGCGAACAAGCCTGATGCTTTTGTAGAATGCAAATATACCATATTAAGAGTACATGTAAAAAATTAAAGCTCATTTCACGAAGCGCTTTAATTACTCAGATACCCGCGAAACGAGACACAATAGTAAAACAATAACAGCGCGGTCTCATAGGACCGGTTGGGGATTCAAACGTTAATACTCACCGCGCGCTATGTAATCGTTCGATGCAAAAGTACAAAAATCCGACGTAAAATCTAACTGAATGAGTGGATCCCCTGAACTTTTTAAGGCTCCTTTTTTATATTCTTTTGTGAAGTAAGTTTAACGCAATAGCTCGTTTCTGGTGATGACGGTTTTGAGCTCAACTGATAATTTACCGCCTATTTTGCAGCTACCCGTCTTGCGATAATTATTATCACCCGCCAAGTTTGTTACTGATAATTTGCATCCGCTACTTTGGCTATTTATCTAATGACTTTTAATGCTTTCGGATGAAGCGGGAGGGCGTATCATATGTTTACTGACTAAAACCACACTTATGTTCCTTCAGTTGCTTTTTACGTTCTAGGACTAGGAGTATACCTTTACGGTGCCCTTATTGGTTTACTGACATCTCTTTGAAGTGCCTGTTGAAAACGCGCCGTCGACAGGACGAGTGAAGGGCGAGATACCCATTGCTCGTCGTCCGGAAGCCCACACCTACGTTGGCTGGAGATCGTTCTGCGATTTTCGACCCCAGTAGCGTCTCCCGTCGTGGTGGTTAGGGAGTGAAGATATACGTTCTTTCACTTTTGCGGCTGCTCCATTCATTAGCGTTACATTTCTTCGTTAGCATTTGAATTCAGAGAAGGATGCAATCGCATCCTTCATATCTTTCACTTGAGACCACGATCTGAATCAGAGCCTGGACCGAGAGGTGTTTGAGGTATATTGGCGACTAGCTGAAGCCTTTCTTATCAATAGAAACTATATGTACCTGTAGTACTTTGCCATTCGTGCTACCAGTCAAACATCTTGAATTATTGTTTTTGGTAAATCGAGGAGCTCGTGGCTAGATAATAACAGCCGCACAGCTCGATCTTCAAGGTTAAGCAACGCTTGCAAAGTTTGGTCTGTGAATGGGTGACCATCTTAACATAACGAGTTTCCTCCGTGCCTCGGATAGCACGTTAAGCCGTAGGTCCCGGCTGTCATTTGTAAATCTAACTACAGTCTTGCCATGAAGTACCGTGTTACCCCAGTTAATGAGTGGTAGAGGTCTGGTAGGCAGCCGCTCCTCGTAAAATATGGTATTCAGCTAAATCCGGCTTGACTGGAAGCCGACCCCAATATAGTTGGGAAAAAGCTAAGTAGACGATGATTGCACAGTTTTACTGTAATCGCACATGGGGTGAAATAATACAACAAGGTATTCTATGTGAGCAAAATCGGCGTATTTTCTGGTATGAAGATCTCGCACAACCTTCTAACAAAACTAAGTAATTATAATCGTTTAGCAAGTAATTCAAAGTTATTCACAGATGGCGCCACGGGCAGCCTAGAGTACAGACTTTAATGAGCGGCTGTGATTAGCCAAATGACTGTAATTTGTCAAGGAACTATTAAGTTTTGAAACAGGAATCAAAGTAATTATAGATTTCAACTGAACTAAGTAAGCTTGTCAAACCCTACTACCAGACGCACAACTTTGTGTTATTTATTTCTTCACCACTGCTCTCAAAACGGTAAAAGAAAACATCGTGAGGAAACCGGCATGTCCTAGAACCAAAAAAATCGAAGACATGTGATATCTACCAACCCGCACTGGGCCTGCGTGGTGGATTACGGCCCATCTCCTAGAGAGAAGGCCTGAGTCCCAACAGTGGGAAAATTAGAAAATGCTAAATTCTAGACCACTAATTTTTTAAGACTGATTAATTCCAGGAGAACAATTTGTAAGCCATAGGCCAGGCTACTGATTACGTTGGCTTGTACTTATTACTTACCTTCGTCGTCTACGAACACCTTGCGTTTACGTTAACTAGTGATAAATTAGGGTACCGTCAAGATTTCATAAATCATTCAGCCGACTGAACGCGCAAACAATTTATGTCTGAGTAGTTCTTTTAATACATTAAGGTTTACTACAGGTTTTTATTTGAATAATGATTTATTTATGGGTGATACGAATGTTTGGTTTTAGGCGAAATTGAGAATGATGTAATACTGCCTTTTCAGGTTTCAGAATTCAACTGGGTATGGTTGAATTTGTTTGATTGAGAGTTTTTAGGGAAAATCGACCAGTTGGCGCTATTTATAGACCAGTGCAGATAGCGTCGTTTACGAACAAAAACCGGGCAAGTGAGAGTCGGACTCGCGCACTGAGGGTTCCGTACCGACTTACCTATGAAACAGTTCAATTCAAGAATCGGGCCTTGAAGATTTTTCATTTTTTTTTTCTTGTGACGTAACTACAAATTTTCAGGTTTCATACTTTTCCCTATATTTGTGCTATAATACCTTGCTTCGTGCCAAATTTCAAGATTCTAGGTCAACGGGAAGTACATACAACATAAAGGGGCGTATCTTTTTTTCCCGTCAACTTACAAGTTTGATTTTTACACGGTTTCAAGGGACCGCGGATTTGAATACAGTTTTAATTTCAACTTGATATCTTCACGCATTCCCAAGATAAAGGGTCTTGACAGACAGACGTACCTATGTCTGAAAATTGAATTTTTTTTTGTTTCTTTTTTTTAATTGATATTTTTTAGTTTTTTTGAAAATTTGGGGACTCTTATTGTGACGAACGTGAAACTACGGAACCCTACAGTGAGCGTGACCCGATACGCTTTTGGCCGGTTTTTAGTCGTAGGTTTGTAAGACTTATCGTTTTCATTAAATAATTGTTTGGAACTTCCAGTTCGCGCTAGGAAGTGAAGACAATCATTATAATTTCGGCTTTTTCTTTTTATTTCACGTTTATAACCTATATTTCTCTCATCATAACCATACCGTGGTTTATGACTCACATCTTCGATATACCGTTTTTTGCTACAGACTACCAATGGTACGGAACCTTTCATGCCTGATTCTGGCTCGTACTTGGCCGGTTTTTTATGTAACTGTTATTTGGAAACTTGGCTTTATGTACATTAGTAGAAATAGGATAAGATAAGATTCAAAGACAAAAACACTTCTGTATGATTTATATTTTAAAATGTACATAATTATTATTATACCTATTTTCAAGCCACTGGAAAAATAAATCGTTCCATTTACTCATTAAATAATTCCAGGAAAGTTGCTTTTTATTATTATATTTTTTCTTTCTGTTCTTTTCTCTTTCTTTTATAATCGAAGGATCATAAGAGTCATCGTCTCCATGACATCCAGCTCGCGCTAGGAAGTTAGGACGCTCGTAATGGTTTCGTCCTTTTCTTTTTATTTCACGTTTATTTATTTATTTATTTGAACTTCATGCAACAGTTAAGGTACACAGGCGGACTTAATGCCGTAGGCATTCTCTACCAGTCAACCTAGGGTGGTGAAGAGAGAAGGTGGCAGGTGCATAAAAAAAAAGAAATGAATAATTAGAAATCGAGGGTACATAATTATATATACAAATAAAATATACTTACATATATATCCAATATAGTATATACCTACATATATATATCTATATAAAATGAAGGAAAGAGGATATTGAAACGACTCCGCTACTTGTGTAGAAAATACTTCCTCAACTTTCGCTTAAATGCATAGTGATCACCTATATTTCTATTATCATGACCATACCGTGGTTGACGACCTATTAACGGTATATTTGTTTTTACGTTGGCTGAAGCATGTCTGTCTTCTAGGTTTGATGCTTGCAAGTATACTGGAGAATAGATTAATTATCAGTAGCCAACCAATATCTGTAACAGAGAACAACATACCGGTCAGTTTGATTCTAGACATTGCACGCGAGAGCATACGAAGGTTTCTATGAACGTGGAACCTGTCAAATCAATAGGGCACGAAATTCGCTTGCCCGAATACAAATCCGCCCGACAACTCCTCTTCCCAGAGACGGTGGGATGAGCCACTCTGCAAAGTAGTACAGGAAAATCTACTCTTAATATCTGCTACTGCTGCAGAGCGTGCCCGCCTGCTGGCTGTGGGAAAGTGGTAGTCGGGTCTTTGGCTTCACGCACTACCGCCATCGAATATAGGCACCTTGTTCGAAGATACCACTTTCCGCTTAGCTGTTTCCCTACGTCTAGGCGCTCCTTGCTGTTCTCCTCATCGCTGCCACTGTGGCGAAGTTGTCAACAGCCTCGGTCACCACGGCCTGTCATGCAGTCGAAGCGCGGGACGCATCCGACGGCACGCGAATATTAACGACATCATCCGACGTGCCCTTGTCACCGTCGTCATTTCGGCTGTTTTAGAACCTCATGGCCTGGCACGTGACGATGATAAAAGACCGGACGGTATGTCTCTATTTCCTTGGAAGATGGGTAGGCCTTTAGTGTGGGACGCTACCTGCGTCGACACTCTTGCGCCATCCTATCTTCCTAGCTCGTCGTGCTTTGCTGGTGCTGCCACTGCGGCTGCGGAGAACTTCAAGCGGCAAAAATATAACAACCTCGTCGGCAGTTATATTTTTGAGCTGTTTTGGGTTGAAACTCTTGGACCGTGGGGCCCGAGTGCTCATTTGTTTTTTAAAGATCTTTCAAAGCGTCTTGTTGACAATTCGCGTGACCCAAGGGCTGGCTTTTACCTCGGTCAGAGATTAAGCATTGCCATACAACGTGGCAATGCTGCCAGTCTTTTGGGCACACTTCCGGTCGATAGCGATGCGGAGGAATTTTTTGATGCCATATTTAAGTTTAGAGTAAGAGTTAGCGTATATGTAGTTTTAATTAGTTAAGTGTTTTTATTTTTCATGTTTTTTCTCTGCATCATAAAATAATAAATAGTTATATTTAATTTTAAAAAAAAGAAAGCTGTGTTAAGATTTCGTTTTAGTTTTCTTTCACCGTGATCTCCTTATCCGATGTTTTTCTTTTAATACAACAAACCCAGGTTAGTTTGACGCTGAAACTCCTGAATGGGTTTGATTAAATTTTGAAAAACATAAAAGAATTTCGATAGCATACAGCATGGTGCACTGATGAGCTGATATTTAGAGGCATGTATACGCTGTCTCTTTTGCACATTAGTTAGGCCAAACCAGTTTTGTTGCGCTCGCGCACTGACTCACCACCCTCTGCGCAGTCCTTCGTTAGCTATCGTTGCGACCTACTGCCTTCTTAAATGATCTTATGCTTGATTTAGATCAAATTAAATAGAAATATTGTAATGAACTACCATTTTATTCATATTTCTCATATCAGTTTATAACACTTGAATTTTTCAAGATTCCCTTGGTTCACATTAATGTGACTAATGCCATAGTAAATCAGAGCATTATATCATTACATTACACTTTACTAATTTCATTTGTGTCCATGGGTAAGGTTTCCATACTTAGGTGCACAATGACCTTTTTCTAGTGTGCTGTATGTGTTTCCTTCGCCCCCCGCAAAAAGTGGCAGAATAATTCGTTCAGAAATTCGTTCCTTGCCATCTCCATAGGTTAACTGCTCTAAGCTTTTTTCTCTATAGGTATTGTGGGGGACGTAACTTAAACGGCAGAGCCTTCGGTACTTTAACACGTATTTATTTATTATCTCTTTTTGGATTATCGTATTATATTTTTAACATATTTATCTTGATACCCTTTTTCAAGCTAACGCGCCTGACATCTCATCCCATTCAGAATATTCGAACGTATAACAGCCAGTAGTACATTACTATTAACGAAAAGGTTTAGTAATAACTCCTTACAGTATCTATTATTTTTATTAACAAAGCATTTGCCTATGCAATCAATGCATCTATGCCAACATAGTAGTAGCTAATTGATACCCTTTCGAAAATATCTGCTGGAGTCAGGCAACGAATTCTTCAAAGGCATTTTGAACTGCCTCTCGGTTTGAACATTTTCCGCATTTTTTAGTTGGCATTTGGATGATAACTTCAAATTGAATATTAATAAATAGTAAAAGAAACTTAGATTGAAAACGGTTCGTTGTTAATAAATTGGATATTTTTAACGATTATTCGTATCCAAGTGAATTTAAAGAATCGCTCTACGGTAAAGGAACAAACTACGTGATTTAGAAATGAAGTCTAAAAAAAACTATCTATTGTATACATTGGTATTTTGCTTTGTTTTATAGGTTTAAATTAAAAAAAAATTGTATAAATTTGAATATCTTGTCATAAAATAAAAATAGTTTCATAATTCCATGATTCTACGGATAAATAAATTGGAACTGTGTGACCATAGAAAGGAGGAGATATGTTGTTAAAAATGTATCGAAACATGGTGTCTCCTGTTGAACGACACTACTACACATGCAGCAATAGTTCCGCAGTCGCGCACACATTCGCAAATCATAAATCAGACCATGTTACACAGACAATTATAAACCTTATTTCTCTAAAAACAGACACAAACATCGATGTGCTGTGCAAAGACATTTATGGTAGTGATTGACTAAATAGAAAAGTTGTGGATATTTTCATTTTTTTGTGCAGTTTTTTTTTTGGGTTCAAAAACAAATTAAATAAAAATCAATATGTTCAGAAAATAATATTATATTACTACTATTTTAACATCTAATTTAGCATAACATAAATCATAACATACAACGTCCGAAAACAAAAAAATCCCACCAAAACCCAGAATTAAAAACCTACAATTTTACCAACTTACTTTACGACAGTTGCTTACGAAATTCTCTACTAGATACTTTGTAAAATAATCAAAATAAGTTAAAATCCATTATTTCAATCGATATTGTGGACGATAGTCTACATTATAGGATATGTACAGGCGCATCACAGACTCGCATCTGACAGCGGCCGTATTATTAAATACACTGCACTAATAAAGTATCGTTTTGTTATTTTTACATTGCTTGTCCAGTTACTGACCGTAAAAGTTATGTAGTGGTTAAAAAGCAATGTATTTACTCTAAAAATAATACACTCGCATTCATATTTCAAAACAAAAATAAAGTAGTAACAGCAAAGAATATTATAAGATTTGCTGTTTTTCTTGATTTTAACGATAAATATAGTATTAAAGTGGTTCTTACATATATGGTAAGAGATTCCGTGATGACCCACGCTTTTCCTATCACTTCGGTTTTTGCACGAAACCGCTGAACCAACCGGCATTTTAAATTTATTTCCAAGCACGTCCGTCGTCACGATCTTTATAAATAACAGACAGCCGTTGCCTAGCACGTTGCACCATCTGTGCATGACTTGCGGACATGAATTCGCCCGCTCACTATTTCTCGGCTTTATTAATTCCCCTTGACAGCGCGCGCGTAAATACGTACTCTCTTGTGTTCGCCGAATTGAATTGTAAACTGGTGAAAAACTAAATAACTGTCCACAAACTATACACCGGTGCCTTGCGAAGTGTAAAAGCTATAACGTGCACGAAGTTGATAATAAATATATCCAACAGCAAAGCAATAAACACAGTGTAAATAAAAAATGGTTGCTAAAATTTAAACTGCTAACGACTAAATTGAACGAGAAAAATAAGCAGCGCGACGTACACAGGCCAACCATCTGATCGGCAAGCGGCCTTCGCTCGACACTCATCACGGCTTCAAGGACGCACGATCACATCGCTCGGGCGCGTTCGGCTGGTGTTCGGACAGCGAAAGATTTCACGACTACCCACAACTGAACGCAGAAACATCAACACAGTATCTACTATTCCAGCGCTCCGCCACAAGTCAGTATAAACACAACATTTCATAATATTTACAAATGTCACTGAGGCGGACTCCTCCCCCCTCACCATCTGTCTTGGTGCCTATGGTGAAAGTATCGAAGACTCCGCAACCCACGGCTTCCACAACAAGCAACATTTTTAGCGATAAATCTTTACAACATTGTGAATCGGCACCTGATTTATGCTCGATTACAGCCAATGTTACTGAGCGCAGGAAACCAAAATTATCAGAATCAGACACCGGTATCTCAGCTAAAATACAAAACCTCTTCATGAAATTTTCCAAAGACCAAGAAAAGCGGTCCGAGAGCCTGCACAAAATAATGAGGTACAGAAAAGTGTCATAATGTCCACTATATACGACGAGTTTTTAGTTCGTGTTTCTCGCCTGGAGTCAGAAAAACAAGACGACAAGATGATTATTAATCAATTGGAAGAAAAACTAGAAATATTAGAACGTAAGTCACGATTATCTGGGATTGAAATTCGAAATATTCCTAAAATAAATGGAGAAAATAAAGATAAGTTATCTAACGTTTTGGTTGATTTGGGCAATACTTTGGACGTTAATATTAATAAATCCAGTATCAGAGATATTTATAGGCTCAATACCAAAGATGGCTCAAACCCAGTGATTGTGGACTTCGTCACAGTATTGGATAGGGAGAACGTTATGAAAGGAGTAAAACGCTTCAATAAATTGAAAGTCAAAGGTAGAAAGCTTAATACCACCCACTTAAACCCGCAATATCAACCTAAACCATTGTATGTGACTGAAACTTTATCGCACAAAACGCATAGACTATACTACTTGTCCAGAGCCTTTACGAAGAATTATGGTTATGCTTTTTGCTGGACTACAAATGGGATAATTTACATTAAGAAAAATTCAGAAGCTGCCCACATCCATATAGCCTGTGAAGCGGACCTGGAGAACATCAGAAAAGCGGAATGACTATCTTTAGTTAGCCACAGTTTGTGTAGATATATGTTGCATGATTATATTCTATGCATGATAAAGTTGTATTTTTTGTCACTTTATTTTTTCGTGATTCTTATTGTAAAATTCTTTTCAAAAACTGCCAATGAATACACACCAAAAATATATGTAAACACTCACTTTTTCGCAATTTGTCTTATCAATAAATTAAATAATACACACATATCCATCACCACTGCACCCAACAAATTACCAAAACTTATAAATATCAACAATACACTTCAAATTATTTACATAAAATACACACTAAACATTACTCTTACATTAAAAAACAACATAGTATACCAACTTACCTATCCAAAAAGATTAAATAGTTACAAATATTTAATTTTTTTATTTAATAATTTAATATTTAAACATCAACGTTTTTTAACTAAATGTGCCCGCCTATCATATCGAGTAACCTGATTTATGCAAACTTTTTTCGCTTTTTTATGACGCAAAATATATTTAGACCAAATAATAATCCTACTATATTTGACTTCTATATTTTCCCTCATAATATAAATTCGATAACATAAATGAATTAATACAAAATGTTGATGAGGTATCGGTATCTAAATCAATGCATGCCGAAATTGAAAACTGCCACAAAATAATCTTACCATCAAATAAGAGGCTTGTGGTCTTCAGTCAGAATATACGCAGCATAAAATGTAATATAACAGGCTTTGAAGTTAAATTAAATAGGCTCAAACTCGAATGCGATGTAATAGTACTGACAGAATGCTGGCTCTTGTGCACTAATACGATACCACATCTAACGGGATACCGGTCGTGTGCTTCCAAAAATAATGTTAGACAAAACGATGGTGTAGTCATATACTATAAAGAACATCTTAGCTTTACCATCATAGAGCCAGAATTCAAAGAAGGAAACTGCTTAGTGGCAACGCTTGAAAATCAAATTGCTTTTATTGCAATGTACCGTTCTCCTTATTTCACAAATTTGGACCCATTTCTCTTATCTCTAAATGAAACTCTAACAAACTGCTCTAATTTAAAAAATATTATAATAGTGGGGGACATCAACATTGCAATAAACTCTAATAAAATCGATGCAAGTGGCGAAAGATACCTCAACCTAGCTGCCTATCATGGCTTGCTCCCAGCACACACACTGAAAAAGTGGTACTTGTATCGACCATTTACTGCTTAAAAGTAAACATCCCTCTACCACCATTGTTCCTCAGGTAACCCTTACGGATCACTACCCAGTCCTATTTTGCATGAACTTTGAGAAAGTTAAAAAGTCTGTGAAATCTACTATTAAAAAGCTAGACAAAGAAAAATTAGAAGAGGATATCTCTAAAATTAATTTCACTCCAATATACGAATCACGTGACCCAAACTTTTCTCTCACATATATCACTCAATGCCTCCAGGATGCAATTAATAAAAATACCATAGTTGCCTCATTGTCAAGACGACGCAGGATAATAAAACCTTGGATAACACAGAGGTTGCTGCGTTGCATAAGAAACAGGGATAATCTGCACAAAAAATCGATACACTCACCAGATAATATAACTTTGAAATTAACATACACGCGATACAGAAACTTCTGTAATACAATACTAAGGAAAGTCCAAAGAACATACGACAAAAACCTAATCCAAACGGCACAAAAAGATAATAAAATTCTTTGGAAAGCAATAAAAAACGTTACAAACACAAATAAACCGAATAACCTTCCAAATGAGCTACTATCTTTATCAGACTGTCCCCAGCAGTCCTTAAGAAGGCACCGAGCTTTTTATACACAAAAACACGTTTTTATAACCCTTGTTTGAAGTAGTAAGTAATTAAATTAAAATCTAAGAAAATATGTTGGTATTATTGAGGATATATACTAGGCCGTATATACGATGGAAACACGATTTGATAAAGTTTGCTTGATAGAATAAATTCACAAAGATACCTCTAAAAACCACAATAAACGCTTAGTACGACGTGAATTCTTGACGGAAGGTTCTCAGATTTTTAATATTAACAAAACTACATGTTTTGTATACGGTATACACTTTATATTTTCAAAATGTTTATTTGTTTAACAATACGAAGGAAATACCTAAACTGGCGCGCAACCAGCCCATCATAACTAGAGCCGCCTCGCCTCCCTCTTATCCGCTTTAGTCATGCTTCGGCCGTCGAACGGGGAACCTGTGTCGCTTGCGATTACGCACGGGTTTAAAAAAGTTACGAGTAAAATTGTGTTAAAATTCACTGTAGGTACTCGTACCTATTTAAAATGAGGAATAAAGTAAACAAAACAAGGGAGAGAAGTGGTTGGCGAAAAATCAATGCTAAACGGTTGCATGAAAAAATGAATTAATATTCGTATACGTATATGTACCTACCTACATACTTATTTACCAATTATCTGACTTGGGTATATTTTTTTTTCAAATGGGATATTTTAAAAAACAATTATTTTATCTTTCTAGATCAAGATATTACAGACCGCGAATTTTGAAAATAAAGAGAATACTGAAAAAAATATATTTGAGAGTGAAAAAAAAATATCTTCGAAATATTTTTTTTTTTAGTTGGGGAATCATCAAAATGACTTCTCCCGCTCTGGTTGGAGCGGGAGGGCGTGTCAGACTTTTACTGACTAAAACCCACTCCTGTTCCTTCTTTGCCCACCTACGAAATATTTTTTTTTTTGTTGGGGAATCATCAAAACGACTTCTCCTGCTCTGGGCGGAGCGGGAGGGCGTGTCAGACTTTTACTGACTAAAACCCACTCCTGTTCCTCCTTTGCCCACCTACGAAATATTTTTTTTTAGTTGGGCGATCATCAAAATGAGTTCTCCCGCTCTGGGCGGAGCGGGAGGGCGTGTCAGACTTTTACTGACTAAAACCCACTCCTGTTCCTCCTTTGCCAACCTACGAAATATTTTTTTTTTTGTTGGGGAATCATCAAAATGACTTCTCCTGCTCTGGGCGGAGCGGGAGGGCGTGTCAGACTTTTACTGACTAAAACCCACTCCTGTTCCTCCTTTGCCCACCTACGAAATATTTTTTTTTAGTTGGGGAATCATCAAAATGAGTTCTCCCGCTCTGGGCGAAGCGGGAGGGCGTGTCAGACTTTTACTGACTAAAACCCACTCCTGTTCCTCCTTTGCCCACCTACGAAATATTTTTTTTTAGTTGGGGAATCATCAAAATGAGTTCTCCCGCTCTGGGCGGAGCGGGAGGGCGTGTCAGACTTTTACTGACTAAAACCCACTCCTGTTCCTCCTTTGCCCACCTACGAAATATTTTTTTTTATTTGGGCGATCATCAAAATGAGTTCTCCCGCTCTGGGCGGAGCGGGAGGGCGTGTCAGACTTTTACTGACTAAAACCCACTCCTGTTCCTCCTTTGCCAACCTACGAAATATTTTTTTTTTGTTGGGGAATCATCAAAATGACTTCTCCTGCTCTGGGCGGAGCGGGAGGGCGTGTCAGACTTTTACTGACTAAAACCCACTCCTGTTCCTCCTTTGCCCACCTACGAAATATTTTTTTTTAGTTGGGGAATCATCAAAATGAGTTCTCCCGCTCTGGGCGAAGCGGGAGGGCGTGTCAGACTTTTACTGACTAAAACCCACTCCTGTTCCTCCTTTGCCCACCTACGAAATATTTTTTTTTAGTTGGGGAATCATCAAAATGAGTTCTCCCGCTCTGGGCGGAGCGGGAGGGCGTGTCAGACTTTTACTGACTAAAACCCACTCCTGTTCCTCCTTTGCCAACCTACGAAATATTTTTTTAGTTGGGGAATCATCAAAATGACTTCTGCTCTGGGCGGAGCGGGAGGGCGTGTCAGACTTTTACTGACTAAAACCCACTCCTGTTCCTTCTTTGCCCTAATTCCGTGGTCCCGGGGATCTCTTTCGTCAACCCAGGCCCCAGAAGGCTTTGGCCCTGTCGGTCCCCTACAGTTTGCTGACATCTCTTTGAGGCGCGCGTGGAGCAATACGCGCCGTCGACGACATGGGCTTGGTCCGGATTGTTACCAGACGTCCGGACGGCGAGCTACCCATTGCTCGTCGCCCGCAAGCATGCGCCTACGGTGGTACCTACTAAGTATGTGATGAAAATATTTTATGCAGCTAAATTCATACTGAATTCTCGGTAATTACTCAGTAAAAAAATAGAAGCAATAAAAAAAGATAATAATATAATTCTGGAAGAACATTATGGAAACAAAGTTAAAAAGTTTTTACTTTGATTGTCTTCTACCAGAAATAATTGATTCAAGGCTGGACAGAAAAATGGAAATTCGTGAGCAACAATATATTTTAGACGCAATAGATAAGAAAGAGTCAGCAAAACGAAAAAAAGCTATGCCTTCCGCGAGTATTATTCCAGAAGCGAAGCGGAAAAAAGTTACAAAATAGTAATACACGTAATAATATTGTACGGCGGCACAGCGCAGTGACGCGCGCGCGGCTCGCTCGCTCGCTTGCCGGTGTGCCTTACGCACACATACACAGAGCGCAAAGAAAACCTAAAGTCGATTAGCGCTAGAAACTCGGTGCGCTCTTAAATAAAGTTAACCATCACTTTGTGGGCGTAGGGCAATCTCGGGCAGATAAAATCACGCAGAAAAATCCAAACCCTATAAGCACTAGAAATGCTGCCTCTAATCAGTCCTATCTTACCGAACTCAACTCATTTGTTTAGAAGAAACAGATGAAAATGAGGTGCATCGTATTATTACAAATCTAAAAACAGATTGTGCTACTGGTTGTGATGGAATTAGTAGTAAATTTTTAAAGGAGTACAAAAACCTTTTAGTTCAACCACTAACCTACATATTCAACTCGTGTCTTCAATGTGGTGTATTCCCTGACTCTTTAAAAAAGTCTGAAGTATGCCCGATATACAAGGGTGGTGACAGACATTGTATAAACAACTACAGGCCTATCTCTATTCTCCCTGCCTTGTCTAAGATCTTGGAGAGAATAATTAATGTGAGACTGACAATGTACCTAGAAAAGCGACATATACTCTCCTCAAACCAATATGGCTTTCGCAGTGGTAGATCTACAGAACAAGCAGTGAATAAATTGACTGCTTTTGTTAGTGATAACCTGGACAAAAATAAGAAATGCCTTGCTATTTTTCTCGATCTTGCTAAGGCTTTCGATACAATTTCTGTTGATATGCTATTGGTCAAGCTAGAAAGACTAGGAATCAGGGGAAATCAGCTAGAACTCTTCAAAAGCTACCTTACGGGGCGCCGACAGTGCGTTCGTGTGGGTGAATTTACCAGTACCGACCACCTTGTCACGCACGGAGTTCCACAGGGCAGCATCTTAGGCCCAACGCTATTTCTCGTATATATATATAACGATCTCACGAATATTACACTTATCCAGGGCGAAATAATCTCATTTGCAGATGATACTGCTTTACTCTTCTCCGCCGATACCTGGAAAGAGGTCTTTGATGCTGCTCAAATTGGACTTGATTCTGTTAGAGGCTGGCTCAGTGAAAACAGTTTAACACTAAATACGGGAAAAACCAAATATATTTGTTTTAGTATCCGCCAAGATTTGGGGTCTAAGAATTATTGCATTCTCTCCCATGAATGTACTCTTGACATTGCTTGCTAATGCCCGAAACTGGAACAAGTTGATACAATCACATACCTAGGAGTTACCATAGATCAAAACCTAAACTTCAAGGAACACATTCGGATTTTAAGTGGGAGACTTAGAAAACTTATATATATTTTCAAAACCCTTCGACATGTCACTGAGCCACCGCTTCTGAAACGAATTTATCTTGCCCTCTGTCAGTCGGTAATAACCTATTGTATACCAGTGTGGGGTGGAGCTCCCAAGACCATACTAAAGTCCTTGGAGGTTGCTCAACGTGCAGTTCTTAAGGTAAGTACTTTCAAACCTATACTGTTTTCAACTACGTTACTCTACCAATCCTGTGAGGTACTGACCGTAACGCAACTATTCCTACTTAAGTTGTTGCTAATACAACATGCTAAGCTTACTTACAATTCCCAAACTCTAAATAAACGCAGAAGACACGCTGTTTGTCTGCAACCGCATACATATAAGACTAAATTTGCAAATAAGTTTTCTAACTTCGTGGGACCATATGTATATAATAGACAAAAATAAAAACCTTAATATATATTCTCTTGATAAGGTAAGCAGTAAGAAAAAGGTAACGGAATTTTTAAAAGGTCTGACGTATGATGAGACTGAGGTACTTCTTACCATACCAAAGTAAATCGTATTCTAAACTAACGTTATTATTCGCAAAATCTCACTGTAATCTAAACCTTTCGAACTCAGGTATACTCAACCATTCACCCACCCACTCATCCTCTTGCAGTCATCCATGCATCACACCGCACACACACACCCGTACACACACGCACAACACAACAAGAGGTTCCCTTAGACACTATTCATTACTCTTCCCAATAACCAAATATCATGTATTCATTAAATTTTAGTATAAAATGCTGGCACATAAGAGTTTTTTAAATGTATTTAATCTCAGGGGGATTAGTCGCTGTAATCCAAAATAAAGGTTCTTCCTAGCTCGGATTCAGATGCTACTTTTGTATAGGTGCATCACCTCTCTCACATCGCTTCCAAGCATTTGTATGTAGTTGAATTATGTGTTGTACTTGTTTTTGAGAAATAAAAATCATTATAATTATTATTTCTTTATTTACTTTTTAAATACATATTATATATATTGTTAAATATTTCTTACAAAAATAATTTAAAAAAAACATTTAAAAATATAAAAAATAGAATGCCACCGTTAGCGGGAGCAGGGTCCAAGTTACCGGTGGTTAGGGCTCCAGAGACAGGAACCTCCTCACAATACGAGCCGTATCCAGGAGTACTGCCTTCTGTATTAGGCCCTTGATCCAACCGCGCAACGACAGCTTCGACAGGTGGTCGTCGAAGCTTTTGGCCATCAGGCCATTGGCGGTCACAACAATCGGCACAATGACAGCCGAGTCCACATTCACACACACACACGGCTTCCACGAGGTTCTCGTCATGCGGGATGGTGACATCGACTATCATTGAGCGGCGCGCTAATCGGTCTATCACCACTATATGCGGCTTATTGGCTACAATATAGAGATGTGCAGAATGTGTCATTGAATTGAAAAGATATATATCTTTTCACCATAGTGAAGTATATCACTCTTTTAGTTCAGTAGTTCATTTAGTCCAATAGTTCAGGTCTTATCTCATCGATGGTTTTCGTTGGTTACTTCAACGATCAGTGCGATGTTTTGAACTCTTATAGTTCAGTAGCTCATTTAGTCCAATGGCTCGTGCGGTGTTTTCGATTACTGAGAACTGCGAACGAGATTTTGTCTTGGTTGTGACGAGATACATATTTTTTTAATGTTACTGTGAATAACAGATTTCCCTTCATGTAAATAAAGAGTTTTTCTTTCTTCTTCTTTCTTTCTTCATACTTTTATTCAGGCTTAGGACTGACAATCTGCGTTCGGTTTAGTTCGCGCGCATCGCGTATTCGCGTCATCTCCCGCTGCGAACTACGTGAAGTAGTGAACTAAAGATATGTTTGTATTGGAACTGGACTAGTGAATGAAGAACTAATCGTAACTGAAGTAGTTTGTTTGAAGGATTCATTCGCGAACGACACACCACTACTACAATAGTCCGGTCAGTGATGATAGACCGATCCCAGTAGAGCGTGACATGGTCATTTTCGAGAGCTGGGTCGGGCACATACTTGTAATACGGTACCTCTGATTCCACAAGTTTGTATTTCAGAGCAAGTTGCTGATGAATAATCCTGGCTACTTGGTTATGCCTGTGCAAATACTCGCCGTTAGCCAGACGAGAACAACCAGAGATAATATGTCTAATGGACTCTCCCGGACGATGGCATGCCCGACACACGTCCACCGTCCCGTCCTTAATTATATGTCTCCGGTAGTTATTCGTCAGGATAACTTCGTCCATAATCGCACAGACAAAACCTTCAGTTTCCCCAAAGAGGTTACTGAACCGTAACCAGGCCACGGACGCTAAGAAATCTACATCAGGCTCATGGAGAGCCCGATAAAAGCGCCCGTGGAGCTCCTTGCTTTTCCATACTTCCTTGCGGTCATCAGTAGTTAGTACCACAGGTTTGTGCCAGTTCTCTTTAGCTATGGACAACGGGGTTAGTCCCTCGTCCATTGCTACCACATCTCGGTGCATACCCACGTCGGAATTGAGAAAATACTCTCTGAGGCTGCACACCTCGCGGTTGTGCAGAGTTTTGGCGTTTAAAAAGCCTCGACCTCCACATTTCCGCGGGATGTACAGTCTCATCACCGACGAGCGTGGGTGATGCATCCGATTTGCGGTCAACAATGTACGAACTCGCCTATCCAGAGCGTCTAGCTCAGTCTGAGTCCATTTGAGTATGCCAAAAGCGTACATCAAGAGTGGCATGACCCAACCATTGAAGGCGCGCACCTTATTTCCACCCGACAGAAGGCTGTTTAAAACCTTCTTCAGGCGGCCAAAGAAGCGCTCCTTCAATGATTGCTTCATGTCAGCGACGTTAATGCTTAACGCTTTCGACATACCCAAATACTTATAGGTTTCGGTCGAGGAGAGGGATCTAAGGTGTATGGAATCTGAGAGTTGAATACCCGCAGATTCCATAATCTTCCCTGGCTTTACATGCATGACTGCACATTTGTCAACACCAAATTCCATCCTAATGGCACTACTGAAAGTTTCAGTTACCTTCAGTAGTTCCATTAGTTGCAGTTTGTTGGAGGCAATGAGTTTCAGATCATCCATGTAAAGAAGGTGAGATAAAACCTGACCACCTCTTCTCAACCGATAGCCCAAGCCTGATTCCTCCAGCAATGTGCTGAGAGGATTCAGAACTAAGCAGAACCAAAGTGGGCTCAGACTGTCGCCCTGGAATATTCCCCGTTTGATCCATATAGGCTCATCGTCCCCCCGGCTTGGTCGACATCCCGGATAGCGAAGGACCGTTTTCCATTGCCCCATACATGACCCAAGGAAGGTGCGAAGAGTTGCATCTATTTTATACAACTCCAGCACCCTCATGAGCCATGTATGAGGAACAGAGTCGTAGGCCTTCTTGTAGTCTATCCAGCATGTCGACAAATCCTTGCGGGACCGACGAACCTGTTGGCTTATGACCATGTCGATGAGAAGTAGCTCCTTAGTGCCGCGGGACCCGTTCCTACATCCATTCTGAGAGGCAGACATAATTGTGTTATTTTCAATATGTTGATAAATTTTCACTCTCAGGATGGATGTAAGAAGTTTATAGACCGTCGACAGACATGTAATCGGCCTATAATTCTTGGGTTCCGCGGTACTACCTGTCTTATGGAGCGGTGGGTGACTCCAGTTGTTAAAAACTCAGGCAGCGACCCAGACTCTAAGGATGCCTAAAATTGAGTTGCTAGGAGCGCGTGTGAGCTGCTATACCATTTTAGCCAAAAGTTTTGCAGTCCGTCCGGTCCCGGAGACTTCCAATTTGGTAACGGACGGACTGCTTTGGCCACCTCTAGTGGACTGATGGTAATTTTTTCCATTTCTGGTATAGCTTCACACACGCGCTCGACATCACGCATCCAGTCATCCTCAGTATGACTGACGGGCACCGACCAGATGCCGCGCCAGAAGGTATTCGTGGCGATAGCATCTGGGCGGCACACCTCAGCCATATTTTGTTCAGGTCGCTCCCAAGTTCTGTATACCCACCTCTCATCGCTCCGGAACATGCGATTCTGTGTGTACCGGTCGACTCGCCGTTTATACCGCCGAATACGGTTGGCCCATGCACAAACTTGCTGCTTCAGGAAGTCGATGCGCTCCGTGACACGGGACATGTATTCTCGGGGGCTGATTCCAGTTCCCGAGAATGCCCGCCTCACAAAGCGCATCAGTCGCGGTCGTGTACTGCCCTCCCTGAAGCAGTATAGTTTGCCAATGAGTACTC
Organism: Mythimna separata; assembly: GCA_030763345.1. Lineage (NCBI taxonomy): Eukaryota > Metazoa > Arthropoda > Insecta > Lepidoptera > Noctuidae > Mythimna > Mythimna separata. The sequence goes on along the minus strand of CM061174.1, from coordinate 12,462,821 downwards.
TGGCCCCATCAATACGCTTCTCGATCCTGCTCTGCCAGGCTGGGACGGCAGGTTTCGGTCGAGTAGCTTCGTTTTGAAACTTTACGTTAGCTACTTGACATGCCGCAACAGCCCCACAGTAGAGGATCGAGTGCGTATCAGTGAGGTCCTCACTGCTTTCGAAGACATTCTTAAGCAGCGAGTCCAGAGCACACACTAGCGCCCTATTTTGTCTGTGCATTGGTAACCTAGGTAAACGGGGTCTAAGCTCGGTCGGAATCGACCTATACTCACGAAGCGCATCCTCCAGAGCGCTCCTCAGTTGGTCGTTGCACTGACTACTTACTGTGACAACCCTAACATCTGCCACCTCATTATCAACAAGATTAGACCGCGGTGGGATTGCGTTAGTAGCCGGTGGTACCGCGGTCTGTGTTACTGTCGGTGTAGAGATGATAAAGTTGCTCAGTACCTCTGAGCGCAGCCGATCAAGTGCGGCGTCGTCCAGCCTGTGGTTGTTCTGGATAACACGCACCTGATCCGACAATCGTTGCAACGAGACGTCTACGGTTGGTTCAAGGTACTGGAACAGAGACAGCATCCTAACACGGTACGCAGTGAGGTTAGTTCCCCCCTCTGTAGCCCCGTAATATGCGCGCATGACGTTCTCGTTCATTGACTGAGTCCATCTCATGCGCTGCACACAACCACCGGCAGCGGGGACCCGGCTCGGGGCCGGTTGGCCCCTAGGTCCCAAGCTCTTCGGTGGCCGGCCTCTCCCCGGCCGACGTACAGGTGTTGGCGACGTCGGCGGGGAAAAATACTCGTCGCTCGAGCTCGACGCGACTGCAGCCGCCGGTGACACTGGCGATCCAGGGTCCGGCGGCGGCGAGGCGGAGCTGAGCGGCGAGTCCGGGGGTGGATGGCGTGCGCGGCGGGCAGCTGCTCTTGTTAGCATATTAATTTCTCACTCTCATCGTAATTTTTTGCAATTCATTTGTGACATATGTCAACTGTCGGTCTAAAAGTTGTGGTTGCTTATTTTATATTTCCATGGTTATTTCATTAGATATTTTGGTTATTTGAGTATTTACATATGTATTTGAGACAATTCTATTAATATTTTCAGGTGAAATTGAGCCCAAAAACTGTTTTATGAATTCAAAATTACGCCGGAGGATAATGCGACGTGTTGACAGTATCTCAAATTATTATTATTATTAAGATTTCTGTGTATGTGACTTACGCCTATACAAAGTTTATTCTGTTAAAAAAAAACTGAGAAACGTCACAGGGATTTCTTCGATTGGTTAGCGATCTTTAATAGCCCCATATATGCCGAGAAATGTATCAATAATTCCAAGAAACGTTTGAAGTTTGATAAGAGGCATACGATCTTTATTAATATATTTTTTCTTTCTGTGTTTTTCTCTTTCTTTTATAATCGAAGGATCATAAGACTCATCGTCTCCATGACATCCAGCTCGCGCTAGGAAGTTAGGACACTCATTATGGTTTCGTCCTTTTCTTTTTATTTCACGTTTATCACCTATATTTCTATTATCATGACCATACCGTGGTTGACGACCTATTAACGGTATATTTGTTTTTACGTTGGCTGAAGCATGTCTGTCTTCTAGGTTTGATGCTTGCAAGTATACTGGAGAATAGATTATCAGTAGCCAACAAATATCTGTAACAGAGAACAACATACCGGTCAGTTTGATTCTAGTCATGGCAGGTACTCGAGAGCATACGAAGGTTTCTATGAACGTGGAACCTGTCACACCAATAAAGCATGCAGTGCTAAGATTCCGTTTTAGTTTTCTTTCTCCGTGATCTCCTAATCCAAATGTTTTTCTTTTAATACAACAAACACAGGTTAGTTTGATGCTGAAACTCCTGAATGGGTTTGATTAACCTATCACATACCCGCTAAACGAGACACAATAGTAAAACAATGACAGCGCGGTCTCATAGGACCGGTCGGGGATTCATGAATTAAATCTTGAAAAACGAGTATAAAAATCTTACGTGAAATTAGGTTCATGGTTGCAGAGGTTTGACTTCACATCATCTCACAGTGACGGACTTGATGAGAGTGAGGGCAGCGGATATATAAATAGATAGATACCGTCGATATCAGTAATTGAAACATTATAAACTAGTAGTATAATTTATTATTTAATTTCAATTCCATGTCTCTTTTAATCGATTTATTAACGAGGGATTTAGATAAAGCATTAGTAACGGGCTGATTCGCTATGGCGGATAGGGTAATGGTAATTTTAATTAAAATATGTTTAAATAAAACGTGTCATAATCAACTAGCTTTTATGCGCGATTTCTTCCGCATTTGGTGCGGTAGATTTTTTTTCTTTATATCAGTTAGAAAAAAATATATTTGTATAAGACACTAGTGTTGTCAACCATCACAAATTCACAAGTAAGTGAAATGTTGACTTCTGCTACAGTTAGTTTTGGTTTCCGTATTTTAGGAGAAAGTAAGGGGAGAACACAATACCAACTTTACCTACCCAATTGTCAACCCCACCTGCACGTGCCAAATGGCAGCGCTGACCAGCTAGTTGCCGTGGTGCTCCCTCTTTCTTCAAACGATCATACTCACTCTTTTTTTCAGCTTTCAAACTACTGTTTTCTGGATCTACACGCTGCCATTCCTTAAATTTTCTTTTCTTTTCTTTCAACACAATCTGAATTTCTGTCGCCCACCACCATGTATCCCTATCTATTGTGCCTTTCCCACTCGTCTCTCCCAAAATCTCTTTCGCTGCATGTGTAATACACTCCGTCAGTTCATTCCAGCTTTCATTTATACTTCGATCATTCATATCTCCCATCTCTATCATTTTGTCCACCATTCGCTCTTTGAACTTCTTCGCCAATCATTATTTTCCAACATAACCAGATGTCGATGCTGTGAGACAAAATCTTGTCCTGGTAGCGCTTTATAGTTTTTGACGTGCTTTATATAGTTGCGCCTGACTAAGAAGTAGTCAATCTGTGTCTTGTGGTAGCTACTCTTATATGTGATGAGATGTTCTTCACTTTTTTTAAACCAAGTATTGACTACTGCAAGGTCAATTGATGTAGCAGTTTGTAACAGCGTCTCTCCTTCATTATTCGGACTTCCGAAACCCCATCCACCATGTACTCTTTCATAAATACCTCTCATTCTTCCCACATGCCCATTAAAATCGCCTCCAACTATCAATTCCTCATGCACAGGGATGGTCATTAGAACAGTATCGAAATCCTTCCAAAACTTCTCTTTTATCATTTCATCACATCCTACTTGTGGGGCATACACACTGACTACATTCAATACCACATTCTCTAACATAACTTTCACAACTATAATTCTATCATTAATCCTTTGTACTTCCATCACGCTTTCTTTCAATTTACTGTCTAGTACTATTCCTACACCATTTCTTTTCCCATCACTTCCACAATAATAGAACTTATATCCCTCACCAATTTCCCTCGCTTTTGTTCCTCTCCATTTAGTTTCCTGCAAGCATGCTATATTTATCCGTCTTCTTTTCAATACATCCGCTAACTCTCTGGTCCTTCCAGTCATCGTCCCAACATTCCAACTAGCATACCTTAATCTAATTTTCCGAGCTAGCTTCTTACGTAACACCCGCCCGGGGTGGTGCAACAACCCTGGTCCATTTCCCACAGGAGCCGGGTGCTGCCCCTGCGCGTCGCCTGTGGGGTACGCCCTAGTCCTATCACGCATTCCCATTATACCAATCATGTTGCAAGTGATTTGGCAATTGTTTTACTGTCGGCCGCCTGCCTGACACCAACCCTCATTGGGCATGCTGTTGTTGGCGGTTTACCCGCCACTATGCGGTGACCTAAGGTGCTGAACAGTACGCACGGTCTCAAAATGTCCCTTAGTCGCCCCTTACGACACCCACGGGAAGAGATGGGATGGTGACATTATTTACGGCCGAAAACCATACAAAAATCTTTCTTTGTGTCATGTTGCAATTTCGGTGTAAAATTTTCAATTTCGCGGGTTGGCAATTTCGGTGGCCGTCGTAATTTCAAAACAACTACATCTTTAGGGTTCCGTAGCCAAATGGCGAAAGACAGAACCCTTATAGATTCGTAATTTCTGTCTACCTGTCTGTCAGTCCCTATGTCTCAGCCATTTTTACCGAAACTATAATAACTATACTGTTGAAACTTGGTAAGTAGATGTATTCTGTGAATTGCATTAAGATTTTTACACAAAAATAGAAAAAAAAAACAAAAAATTTTATGGTTCGCCATAATGAGAACTGAAACTCATTCTTTTTTTCATCAAAGCCGTACGTAATTAAAATTGTGAATTTGTCACGGGAGAAATCGCGAGCAAATCCTAGTCCGTCGATCATTTTACTTTTTAATTAATATTACCATTTCCATATCCACCATTGCGAATCAGCCCGTTTATAATGCTTTATCTAAATTGCTCTTTACTATACGATTAAAAGCGACATAGACTTTAAATTAATAAACAAATTATGTGACTAATTTATAATGTTTCAATTACTGATATCGATGGTATCTATCTATTTATATTTCTGCTGCCCTCACTCTCATCAAGTCCGTCACTGTGAGATAATGTGAAGTCAAACCTCTGCAACCATGAACCTAATTTCACGTAAGATTTTTACACTAAATTTATTTCAATTTTTATTCAATAACTAGCTGTGCCCGCGACTTCGATCGCGTGGATGACAAAACTTGTCAATGAGTTTTTGGTGTAGTATAAGTGTACAGTTCGCTTCAACTAACTTTGCCGCTCTGAAGTTGGCTACAAATCACAGCGCAGTAATCAATTTTACGAAAAAAAACCGCACTGCGCATGCGTGGCTAACGATGCAATAGCCGAACCTCAGTGTTATGTTTCTATCTCAGTCGCTCGTATACGTCCGATACCAGCTTGTGTTCCGCTCGCACAGTACCGTACGATCGTCGATGCGAAAAGTGCTACGCGTATAATTATTACCTACCTGTTTTAAGTTTGCTGTTTTTTGTTATTTATTCTTATAATTACGAACGAACGTATTTTCTTTCTTTCTCCTTTTCTTAGATATATAAAATCAGGTGAATAAAAAAATACACTATTTATTTTCATTATAAAATAAAACAATTTAAAAAAATTTACGTCAGTGAACACTTTTTACGCGATAGTACCTGCGCCGTTGTTAGGAACGCCTAGCTTCAGAGCGGCATAGTTATTTGACGCGTACTGTAGGTAGGTACCTACACTTATACTAGTATGTATATACTAATGAATAAGCAAAATCCCTGAAAACTAATATCTATACGAATAACTAATCCTACCTAAGAGTACTAAAAATAACTTACGTTACACACTATCACATATACTACCTATACTTGAAATTAAAATCTAAATGGCCTACGCCTTATAAAAGTAAGCCTAAGTATGTAACTACGTAGGTATACCTTTACCTACCTAATTATAAAAAAAAAATAACAGAAAAATAAAATACCTGCCTACCTACCTTAATAAACCTATTTCTGATGATAACTAATCTAAACTCAACAAATAAGCAAAATCCCTAAAAACTAACATCTATACGAATGACTAAGGGCCGTGTGCACCGACATAAGTTTAAACATTGATTTTGCAATCCACCCATTATAAATTAATCAATGTTTGCCTTGTTCAAACATTGATTAAATTATAAAGCGGTTTTTTTGTGTTCACCATCATCTTTCGGCGTTCGGTTTCCTAATCGAAACATAACTGAGCGTTTTTGAACGAATGAGTGAGCAATTGCAATACTACTCAATAAAATGTAAGACTACATCTTGAAATTTCGTTCACGCTTACAACTTTTTAACATGGCCAGATAATAGTTTATGCCATAAAATGTGAAAGTTGCTGTTCATTGTTTCTTAGGCTTTACGGGAAACACATTTTATGTTGGAAGGTTTATCAACGCGCTCTTTCTTATCTGTGGCTGTCATTTTTTTAAATTCTCTGATAAAGTTTCGTGGTACTTTTGTTGTAAGAATCGTATATGAAAAATTAACAATTTAGAGTAAATGTGTGTGTATGTGTAGCGTATGAGGTTTTGAAGTTCTGTGTAAATAAGAAGATAGTGTTCGATTGCTTATTTCAACAAAAGGATGTTGAAAGATACTCGTACTAGGTCTTCTCGTCATCGTTTCTACTCATTAAAATAATCTAACATGCATTATAAAATTAAAAGCCATTATTTCTCAAACATAAATAAGTACTTCGTTTGTAAATCAAACAAAATAACCTACAAAAGTTCTGTCAAATGACAGTAACCGACGTCTAAACAGCGTCTTGTAGCTCGATTAAGATAACCATCTGATTAACGTCAATAACCGACGATAAGGCGGTGGTGAACAGGAAATATTGCTAAAACAGCCGTTTTAATATTAAAACAGTCGATTTGGTGTCGGTGAACATCGCCCTAATCCTACCTAACGGTATTGTAAAATAGCCTACGGTCACTACGTACACTATCAAAAATATAATACCTATACTTTAAAATTAAAATCTATACCTACGACTTTTACAAAAATAAATCTAAATAAGTCTAAGAGGCGCTAGTGAACTCCACTGCGGGTGACGTAACCTACGACAAACTTATATTTACTGTTGGTACAGTAGGCGAGTCTAGGGATCGAACCGCAAAATTAAATTTGTTTTTTATTGTATATACTTTTTCATTTTGATAAAAAGTATCCAGTGTGGTCCCCAGGATATTAAAGAATAATTATACCAAGTTTCATCGTAATCGAACCGCTACTTTTTGCGTGATGCCTGAACAAACAGACAGACAGACAGACAGATAGACAAAAATTTTAATCACATTTTTGGGTTCGGTGTTGGTCTAGTAACACCCCCAGCCATATTTTTTTTTGATATTTTCCATGTACAGAATTTTCATTTCTACAGATTTATTATAAGTATAGGTAGATTTTGTTTTTTTTTTTTTGATTATGGAATTTCGTCTGAAATAAAATTATTCTTCAATCAAGCCTGTTCAAGAGTTTGAGGGTCAATGTCTAGAATCAAGCTGACCGGTATGTTGTTCTCTGTTACAGATATTTGTTGGCTACTGATACTCTATTCTCCAGTATACTTGCAAGCATCAAACCAAGAAGACAGGCATGCTTTAGCCAACGTAAAAACTAATATACCGGATGACACATCGAAGGTGTTAATAGCGCGAGCTGGAAAGGGAAAAGAAGAAATCGAAAACCCTTATAAAAATATGCCTAAAAGACATATGCCGTATAAATTACCTAAAAAAATAAGAAATAAAAAGAAACGAGAAGCGTGGTTCTGGCACTACTTCGAAAATTTATTAAAAAAACATTATTATGACTAAGACAAATAAACGTGAAAACCGTGTCGTTATTATTAATATTGTTATTTGAAAATTAGTAAATCGTATGTTTTAGGTACATTTTATTGACTCACGACTTTTACCCTTTGGTTACGAAACCGCACTTGTGTAAGAAAGAAGAAAGAAAGAAAAAATGTTTTATTTGGCACAAATAAATATACACACAGTGTAGAAAACATTTAGGTATATAAAAAAAAAACATAATTAAAACTAACAATTAACAACCTAGACCAGTCACATACCCGCGTAACGAGACACAATAGCAAGACAATAACAGCGCGGTCTCATGCGACCGGTCAGGGATTCATGAATTATTACATATACAAACACTGTGTGCCACACGGTTGCGCCAAATTAATACGTCCAGTTCAGCAATAATGTCAGAAAACCACATGATAGTTTACTGACGCTGATTTTCAACTGAACCTTATTTCGAGTGGACGGATAAAATCGGATTATGTATAAGTGGCCAATATTAGGTGTGAGGTAAATAAAAAAATATAAATATGTGTATTATTGAGAGGCAAAAGATAAAATAATAAAAATAAATGTTGTTCCGTGTACAAACTATCCAGATACCCGCGAAACGAGACACAATAGTAAAACAATAACAGCGCGGTCTCATAGGACCGGTTGGGGATTCAAACGTTAATTGTTGCAAATCGGTCTCACTATCACGTCCTACTGGGAATACGTCGACTAACTGGTAATCTTGTATAAATAAAAATTAACTGGTAAATACACGACGGAGTTTATCTATACTAATATAATAAAAAGGTAAAGTTGTTTTTTGTTTGTATGAGGTAATCTGTGGAAGTACTGGTCCGATTGTTAAAAATTTTTCACCAATAGAAAGCTGCTGTATTCCTGAGTGACATAGGCTATATTTTATGTACGCGGGCGAAGCTGCGGGCTAAAGCTAGTCTCAAATAAGGTTTAGTCCTTACAGTACCGAGTTTTATCAAGTCCGTTCAGCCGTTCAAGGTAGAACAAGTAGCAAACATATACATACACACTCACAATCTTTCGCCTTTTTAATATTTGTGTAAAGTGTGAAAGAAAGAAAGAAAGAAAGAAAGATCCTTTATTTGTTAAACATGCGTATACATAAACTGACAAGGCAGACATGCAAGGTATTGAGTTAATATATTGTGTGTTGTGTTGTGTGTTGTGATATGCCTTACATATTTGTGGATTACATGCTGATTTCAGTGTTTATGGGTGTGTTTGATTTACATAAATACTTCTAAATAAAAGGTAAAGGTACAAAATTGCATTCTACCTAGCGAAGATTATTGAGGCGCAAAAAAATATTTTTATTGGCTGTGACCAAGTCAGCGAACGAAACTATTTAGGCCATGGTCGGTTTCTTTCTCTGGAATGCTTGTTTATATTATGTGCTAGAAATTGTCAAGGCAGTTTGTCGCATTTTTTTTCTTATCATTGGAACAGAGCTTCTTACTTCTTTAGCCTTTAATTTTAAGTCCGGGTAGATAACTGTCATCTGCGAGACAGGGAGCTGATCTTCAGCTTTTGGTCAAAATTCAAATTTCTTTCTAGAGCAGTAGAACTAACTTCTTTCACGGATTTTTCTATTGAGATCAACCAATTACTAATGTAACTTGTTTCTACTGCTTCAATCACACATCGTAGCGTCCTAAACACATATACTTATAGCTTCCTCACTCGATCGCTCAGAAATTTTATGTGGTCTTTAAAGCCGAGATTGGCGTCGAAGGGTATCCCTAAGTACTCGTATATTATTGAACTAGCTGTGCCCGCGACTTCATTCGCGTGGATGTCGGAACTTAACAATGTATTTTTTAGTGCGAAGCGCTGTTGGAGGATACAAATATAATTTATTTTAATTATATAAATTAATAATAATAATTAATAATAATTTATTATTAATTTTTATTTTATTTTATTTGTTGTTGTAGTTGCTCGCTACCTGTGTTGAATGTCAAATACTTAATGGAATTTGGTTTTATCAATTTTTAAGGTTAAAAATGGAAACTAAGCCATTTATTCACATTGCTTTTAATTAAAAGACTTGGAAGAAGACTTGGTTGAAGGTGTTCATGTTTTGACCCAGCTCTTCAAGCCAGAAGACGTAGTGATATTGTGGCTCACTCCCCGAGAGTTCCAACTGTATTTACTAGGCGTCAATACGTTACACAAACTGCCTACATATACACTAATATAATAAAGAGGTAAAGTTTGTTTTTTTGTTTGTATGAGGTAATCTGTGGAAGTACTGGTCCGATTACTAAAAATTTTTCACCAATAGAAAGCTGCTGTAGGTATTCCTGACTGACATAGGCTTTATTTTATGTACGAGGGCGAAGCTGCGGGCTAAAGCTAGTATAGAATAAATTGGCTACTCGCCTGTAAAAAAACAATGATAAATTGATTAAAAACCTTGAAATACGAAGAAACTGAAAACATATTTGTAAGGATAAGAAGAGTTCTAGAAAGCACACTATCACACACACAAATACACCATCATTTGTGCACTCCCTACACACAAGAGCTGCCTTAGTGTATAATTGTATTCTTTTTCTTCTTTAATTATTTTGTTTCTCTTGCCTTGGTTTTATATTCGTATTTATTGATACCATGAGTTGAAGTCTGCTGCCCGCCCCCATAGAAAGATAACATGATACTATCAAAATAACTAAAATAGACTACTTAACTGGATGGTGATGATGGTGTTACTGCTACACGCAGTAACACCATCCGTAAATTGGCGGATTTTTGAGCTGAGTCGTCATGCAACAGATGTTAAAGGAGGACTCCGTGATAGGTGCGCTAAAGTTCACCTAATTTTCAACTCCGATAATTGGAAATCCGAAAATGTTCTTCTCAATATTTTTCATCCTAACAATCACAATTCCTAACTACTTACTCTATCTGTGTCTGTTGTGTGTGATGATCATGAACATTATTCATAATTCTGAAGCATTCAGCTTAATAATGTCGGTAGCAATAAACATCTATTATACTTTTATTTGTTTTCCTATATCTTCTCAACATAACCGTCTTTTACACTGTTATTCAAAGTTATATCTTTTTTGTTTAGATTTATATAACGGTACTATTTTATAGTCATTGTTTTAAGTTAAGTTAGAACTGCGACCATAACGCACAAGCCGAGTGAGCGAAGCCAGAGTCCCGCTCCAGTCATTCTAGACCAGGGTAGATAATTTTTGAAACCAAAAAAAATTACAGTAGGATGAAACCCATTAGAAAAGGAGGGAATTTAAGATCAAATTGAAAGGAAAAATAAATTACGGTCGATCCGAGTTCGGGAAGTGGGAGGGGGAGGTTTTTAAGGGTAAAAAATGGTTTATCTTGATTTCCGGCAAAACTACAAGTCCTATGGAAAAAAGTTAAATGGCAAAGTTGTAGGCAATAAAAAGATCTACAACTTTTGTATTTGCAGATTTTTCACATAACCTCAAAATTTAGGTGAAAAATTCAAAAAACCAAGTTTTTGGTTTTTTATTTATATCTTTTTCAAAAACATTTTTTTTTCTACGAAATTTGGTGAAAACTTACCTTATTATGTCCCAAATACACTGTAATTTATTTGATTAAAAATATTTATTTTTTCGCTTCATTTTAATTTAATATCAAAAAAGCACCCTAATTTTCAATCAAAAATTCTGACGTCAAAATATCAGCTTTTTTCAAAAAGTTTGGGGGCTTTTTGTTCGTTGAAATATCTACTTTCTGATGGTGTAAAGAAAAATATACATTACTATAGGAAATATTCTTAGAAAATGCAAAAAATTGAAATCTCAAATTCGAAAAAAAAATTTTAATCATTATGTACAATTTCATCAAAAAAATGTGATGGCTGCAATTTTTTTTAGTTAAAAAGTTTATTTATTTTACTCGAATTACATTCATGTCATAGAAAATCTCATACAAAATAACAAACAGTGTGATAATGAGCTTCTATTGCGACTAAATCAGGCACATTTCTTAAACGAGCTAAAATGTTTTTATCGAAATCATTAATTGTGTTTTGTTTTTTAATATGCTGTAATATATTTTCTCTTGTATCGTTATTTTGAACTGATGAAATTTTATCTTTAGAAATATTACCGAAAAACCCACCGCAGAGAAAGCAATGAGATTGAAAATTAAATATAAAAGCGTCCTTATTTATTTGTTTTCCTTCCTGTGATTTCTTACGTCTTGAGCCACAGAATGTAGCTATTGCAGTCTCATCATTATAATGACTTTGACAAGTTCGATGAATAAGAGCTGATGTTAAAGTTTCAAATTTTTTGTATCTATTGTCGATTCTCTTCTTGCTAGACGCCACTAAACGATTCAAAGCTGTTTTTTTTATTTCATACACTTGCTTGTCGTCTGACTTATTGCAGATTATACAAACAGATTCTTCCATACTGGTAATCTGAAAAGACAAAATCAAATTAATAATGCCTTCAAAGTTTTATCATGAGTATAACTAAATCTGTTTGTATAAAATAAACGAAGTTACTATTTTTTTATTCTTGTACTGAAATATCATTCAATTTCAATTTTTTAGTTTATGTTACGTTAAACATACTATTTATAAAAGAAAATATTACTATTTTTATTTTGAAGCTGATTAATATAGATTAAAATACAGATAGTATTTACCTTGCTATGCAGATTCCAAACGTAAAGTACGTAAAGTAAATTTCTCACAAATCACTTAGAGTAACTCAGCCTGCACGTGTATTTTTAAAAACGATGCAGATGTTGTACACTACTCTGTATCTCAAATACTGACTAACGGTCTTTACAGCTGCTATGAAATAGCAGGTATGTAGTAAGGCCCAGACTCTCCTAGGTCCGTCCCCACTTCTCAATTAAATAACTTACAATGGGCTTAAATTCACCGAAGGTCACTCAGGTATATAAATTATTTTTAAAACAGCAATAAATAGGCATCTACAAATATTATTTAAAGAAGATTCTACAACTTTTTCAAAATATTGTAGATGTCTTATTAAATATTAACTTTATTAACTTATTTGTTTGTTAATTATAGAAGTATATTTTACTTTGTAATTTTTTCGTTTATCAATAAAACATGAAATCTTACGTTTTTTGAGTAATTAAAGTGTAAATTTTAATAAATACCTGAAAATTGTACATAATGATTAAAAATTTTTTTTCGAATTTGAGGTTTTTTCAATTTTTTGCATTTTCTAAGAATATTTCCTATAGTAATGTATATTTTTCTTTACACCATCAGAAAGTAGATATTTCAACGAACAAAAAGCCCCCAAACTTTTTGAAAAAAGCTGATATTTTGACGTCAGAATTTTTGATTGAAAATTAGGGTGCTTTTTTGATATTAAATTAAAATGAAGCGAAAAAATAAATATTTTTAATCAAATAAATTACAGTGTATTTGGGACATAATAAGGTAAGTTTTCACCAAACTTCGTAGAAAAAATATTTTATTTGAAAAAGATATAAATAAAAAACCAAATACTTGGTTTTTTGAATTTTTCACCTAAATTTTGAGGTTATGTGAAAAATCTGCAAATACAAAAGTTCTAGATCTTTTTATTGCCTACAACTTTGTCATTTAATTTTTTTCCATAGGACTTGTAGTTTTGCCGGAAATCAAGATAAACCATTTTTTACCCTTAAAAACCTCCCCCTCCCACTTCCCGAACTCGGATCGACCGTAATTTATTTTTCCTTTGATCATATTCCCTTGCTTTTCTAATGGGTTTCATCCTACTGTGATTTTATTTCATTTTTTACCATTTTTGTAGGCTTTGACCCCGGTCTATTCGGTCAAGTTTCAGAAACGAATCGGTCCTATTCATAAATAATTATTGGCTTATGTTAGGTTAGAACTGTGACCAATACGTGCGAGCCGAGCGAGCGAAGCGAGCGGTGCCACGGCAGCGGCCGGCGAGCTCTACCTCGAAATTAGTCGCAAAAAGCGATGGTCCAAAAAAAACCCAGAGTCGATTCAGACAAATTAGGTATCAATAGCTTTATTAAAATGCACAATTTACCCCACCGAAAAAAAATTGCCCATATCAATGGGGTATATGAGTTATAGATGAACAAACTATATATGGAAAAATCGTGAATAACTTGTTATTTTACCAATTTTTTCAACAGCATTATATTAATAATAATAATCATAGGAGAATTATAAATATAACTAGCGATCATATGCACTATCAAGTTCAAAGTCCTTTATTAATGAGATTACGCCGGGACGACAAGAACATATTACTGTTATGTTTTATGAACAAGTGGTATTCCGAAAGGTTGACACCGAGTCCCCCCCAGATTATAGGCAACGAAGGAACGGGGTAGGGGTTTAGTCAGTAAGAGTCTGACACGCCCTCCCGCTCCGCCCAAGAGCGGGAGAAGTCATTCTGATGATTCCCCTACCAGAAAAAAAAACTGTTATGTTTTATATAACACGAATAGGATTTCGGAATACTGTTGCAGCTGTATTCATTGTCGCCGCACATTGGGCAGTTGTGCCCACATAATAAGCATTATATATTATCTGGCCTGGGCCAGGTACCAAGACGACCTTATGCAACCTGCTGGGGTCTTAGATGATATATTAATAGACATTGAAAATAATTGAAATGAATATTTTTCCATTTGTTTTTTTTTTAAATAGGTGACTGAAAAAATAAATAATCTGACACAAAAAAGGCACATTCAACTGTAAAAAGATTTCACGACAAAAGTATCTTGACATGTGATTTACAAACTGTGAAATATAAGATTTCAATTTTTCCAATATACCTACTTTGTTAGCCTATAACTATTATATCCCATGGATATGGGCATAATTTTTTCGGTGGGGTAAATTGTGCATTTTAATAAAACTATTGATACCAGAATTGTCTAAATCGACTCTGGGTTTTTGGTCTATACATTTTTGGACCATCACTTTTTTCTAAGTATTTTTTCCATAGTGCCCCCAAGACGACACTCTGACCTGAATTTCATACATTCAAGGCAAATATCAGTGAAACGACCTTTAATCATTCTAAATATTATTTTGTAGGATAAAAGCGTTATGATTAAAAACAGTAGGAGTTTAAATTTCAGAAACGTGCGTCGGTCGCGCGCTTTTATCCTACAGAGTAGTGTGTCGATAGAGTCAGTCGATACACACGCGCGACACCGTTGCGTCACTAGCGAGCGCTACTTCGCTATGGGAGGGGTTTCCCACGCAAAGATGGAGATGTGTGTCTATTGCACGCGAGCATTGTGGTGCACCGCACTATCTTCTATGAAACACAAAAACTGGAGCATTTCGACACAGAAAACTTCATAACAGAAATTCAAAACCGACCAATATTACCAGCGCGTTTGTCAGGCCCTAACATCGGGCGCGATGACGTACGTCGCCGTAGCAGTCGTAACACTCGTAGCAGTCGTAGCACTCGTCAGACTCGTAGCACACCTTATCGACACTACGTCACGTCATTCGCACCAGTAGTATGTACAGCAGTACGTTGTATAAGTTGGCGAGTCTGAAGTTAGGCTCTGCGAATTTTAGCGTTTGAAAACATACACAAAAAAAAAGATTAAAAAAAATGCCAATAACAGTTTATAACAGCAATAACAACTACAAATTGCATTTATTTCTTAAATTGCATTTCGTCCGTCCGTCTGTCACCAGGCTGTATCTCATGAAACTAGATAGCAAGACTGTTCAAATTATTCACAGGTGATCTAATTTTGTGTTGAGGAGCTCGTGGCTAGATAATAACAGCCGCACAGGTCGATTTTCAAGGTTAAGCAACGCTTGCCTAGGTTGGTCTGTGGATGGGTGACCATCTTAACATAACGAGTTTCCTCCGTGCCTCGGAAAGCACGTTAAGCCGTTGGTCCCGGCTGTCATTTGGAGATCTTTGGCAGTCGTTACGGATAGTCAGAAGTCAGTAAATCTGACTCCAGTCTTGCCATGAAGTACCGTGTTACCCCAGTAAATGGGTTGTGGAGGTCTGGTAGGCAGCCGCTCCTCGTAAAATACTGGTATTCAGCTAAATCCGGCTTAACTGGAAGCCGACCCCAATATAGTTGGGAAAAGGCTAGGCAGATGATGATCTAATTTTGTTGCCGCTATAACAAAAAATACTAAAAACTGAATAAAATAAATATTTAAGTGGGGCTCCCATACAACAAACGTGATGTTTTTGCCGTTTTTTGCCAGGGGTGTTACGGAACCTGTACCTGTCGTGCGCGAGTACGATTCGCACTTGGCCGGTTTTTTTTTAACGTAACTGCTATTTGGAAACCTTTACGTAGATTAGTAAAAATAGGATAAGATAGGAATCAAAGACAAAAACACTTTAAATATGTATTATATTTATACAATTTTATATTTATCAGATGGTCAGGGTGGTTTCGAGTTGCGATTCAAAACCAGGTGGGCCTACGTTTTGTTTTTAGGGTTCCGTACCTCAAAAGGAAAAAACGGAACCCTTATAGGATCACTTTGTTGTCCGTCTGTCTGTCCGTCCGTCTGTCAAGACCCTCTTTCTCAGGAACGCGTGGAGGTATGAAGCTGACTACTACTGTCCCTTGAAGCTGTGAAAAAATCAAACTTCTAAGCCAACGCAATCAAAAGATACAGCCGTTTATGCCGCAAATTTTCGACACTTGCAAGAGAATCAAAACCTACAGGGTACTTCCAGTCGACCTAGAATCTTGAAATTTGGCACGAAGCTAGGTATTATAGCACTAAATTAGGGAAAAGTCTGAAAACTGAAAATTTTTAGTCACGTCACCAGAAAAAAAAAGGAAAAGTCTTCAAGACTCGATTCGAGAATGAACTGTTTTCATAGGTCAGTTGGTACGGAACCCTCAGTGCGCGAGTCCGACTCGCACTTGCCTTGTTTTTTTTTTATAAAAAGGAACAACAAACAGCTACAATATAAGACTGTCACATTTTTTAATTTATTCAGTGAGTAGTGCCTACTCAGACATTGTGAAACAGGCCCTTAGGTACTACTGGTATGCAAAACATCAACAATATTGTAGCCCACAGCGCTGCTCACAGATTAACTGTGGGATACTTAAATAAAATAAAATCGCTAGTATGATAGATAAAATAATAAATAAAATAAATTAACTATCGGGCATGACTAAAACAAATAAATAGAAGAAAAAGAAAGTGAAGAGAAACTCATTGTTGAGTTAAGCTCGCCTTTGTACATGAATTATCAAATTAATGTTTGTAAATATGCTATTGTGTACAATAAAGAATAAAGTAAGTAAGTAAGTAAACATTTTTTTTTTATTCAACATATGTATACAGTAAGGAAGAAATTCGTTTTTTTTATGATATGATATCCAAAAGGTAAACCGAGACACTATTCCTAAGACTACGCTGTCCGTTTGCCTGTTAGTCTGTCTATCCGTCTGTCACCAGGCTGTCTAATGAACCGTGATAGTCACAGTTGAAATTTTCAAAGATGATGTATTTCTGTTGCCGCTATATCAAGAAATAATAAAAACTTAAAATTAAAAGATAAAAATTAATATTTGAGTGGGGCTGCCATACAACAAACGTGATTTTTATGCCGATATGTTGCTACGGACAGTTCTAGTCTTGCCATGAAGTACCGTGTTACCCCAGTTAATGGGTTGTGGAGGTCTGGTAGGCAGCCGCTCCTCGTAAAATACTGGTATTCAGCTAAATCCGGCTTGACTGAAGCCGACCCCAATATAGTTGAGAAAAGGCTAGGCAGATGATGATGACATAAAATCTTATTATAATTCTTGATATAACAGGAATTAAAATACAGAAAACTACGGACAGTACGGAGCGCGAGTCAGACTCGCACTTAGCCAGTATAATTAAAACGCGTGATTAACTGATACACAAGATACCCGGTTATAGTTTTGGTAAATGTTTTGTACCAGCCAAGTCGCTCTTTAGGGTCTACTTTTAACGGCAAATGTATTTTAGGCATATTTTTATAAGGGTCTTCGTATTCTTCTTTTCGCGTTCCAGCTCGCGCTATTAACACCTTCGATGTGTCATCCGGTATATTAGTTTTTACGTTGGCTAAAGCATGCCTGTCTTCTTGGTTTGATGCTTGCAAGTATACTGGAGAATAGATTATCAGTAGCCAACCAATATCTGTAACAGAGAACAACATAGCGGTCAGTTTGATTCTAGTCATGGCAGGTACTCGAGAGCATACGAAGGTTTCTATGAACGTGGAACCTGTCACACCAATAAAGCATGCAGTGCTTAGATTTCGTTTTAGTTCTCTTCCTTCGAGATCTCGTTATCCGAGTGTTTTTCTTTTAATTCATGAATACCCGACCGGTCCTATGAGACCGCGCTGTTATTGTTTTACTATTGTTTCTCGTTTTGCGGGTATGTGATAGGTTAATACAACAAACACAGGTTAGTTTGAGGCTCGAACTCCTAAAAGGCCTTGATAGGCTGGTGCCTAGAGCGTTAAAATCATCAAAACCCAGAACTTTAGTTACTGAGGATGGATTTTAAAAAGTAAATATTAATTGAGTAGCTAATAATATTTAGAAAAAAGTTTACCTATTAAAAAAATCTGATGTTCGTTTTGAAAAAAAAAAGGATGAGGATTCCAATAGTTCGATTAGTATCTCAGGACCTACTCGTTCGAATTGAAAAATTCTTTCAATTTTCGAAAGCCCATTTATTGAGGGAGCATATAAGCTATATAACACCGCGCTACGACTAATAGGAGTGGAGCAGTAACTAAAGATTTGGGTGAAATCGCGGAGACAGCGAGTAATGGAAACATGGTTACTACTCTACTCCTATTCGTTGCAGCGTAATGTTACATAGTTTATAACTTTCCTCAATAAATGGGCTATCTAACATTGAAAGAATTTTTCCATTCGGATACGTAGGCCCTAAGATACTAATTAAACTAAAGTCAACAAATCTCAGTTTTTCTTTTTATAATCCATCCACAGTTAAAAAAGTTCTGCACGGACTATGATTGAATCTTGACAAACGAGTATAAAAATCTTACGTGAAATTAGGTTCATGGTTACACAGGTTTTTTGATTTCACTTCATCTTAAAAAATAAATAGAAAAGCAGAAAGCAGAATATATAAATAGACAGATACCGTAGATAAAATTAATTGGAAAATTATAAACTAATCATTAATTTATTTTTTAATTTAAAGTCTATGTCCCTTTTAATCGTTTATTAATAAGCGATTTAGATAAAGGATTATTAACGGGCTGATTCGAAATGGTGGATAGCAAAATGGTAATTTTATTTAACATATGAGATAATCGCTCGACTAGCTTGTTCGCGATTTCTTCCGTGCCAAATTCGCAATTTACCAACATCAATAATTCTCCTTACTAAATAAAACTTAAAATATTGCATCAAGAATTTATCTAAACAAACGATACTATTAAATGAAAACTCCGAACTAGAAAAAAACCTAAAATATTGTCTTAAAAAAATTCTTCCGTATCACTGTCGACTAGAATTGTGTCTATTAGAAGAATAGCTGCATAGCCACGATATGGCAATGCTCAATCTACGCCCGACGCACAAGAAAGCCTTTTGCTCTTTGGGTCACGCGAAATATCACAGAACATATAAAGGAAGTGAAATATCAACTAGACGTTTGGATTTTAAACTTTAAGTAATCTGCCCTCCTGTATGAGATCTGTAATGGCCTACATATGCTACTTGGACAACATTCAATCGGTTGTTAAACCAGGTAGGTTAGGTAGGGCTTTTGAACTCGGAGGGTGTGGGGCACCCTATCGGCGAGGTTGTTGTATTATCTGTTCTTCTTAGGCAGGGTCGGACGAACCTCCTACACTTTGCCCTGTTGTCTCTAGCCATACGTATAATTTATAATATACCGCAGTCAAAAGACATATTTGGTCAAAACTTGCCGAAAGGAGACAATTTTTTTTAGGCCCACTGTTAAACGGTAATGTTTATTAATGATATTGCACATGAAAAAAGTGATCATCTTGTTATAATTAACTGACCAAAAATTATATCGATACGTAACCGGAATAATGAAATAATAATAAAATAGTATTACGGCAAAAAATGCTTGTTAGGAGCGTTTTTAGGATTATTTTCAAAATCACCGTGGAACAAAACGTAATTAATAGCCCGTTGCAGATACTCTGTGTTCCAGTTTCCACACCCAGCAGCAACCTTCAACCTTCCAGAGCTGGATGATTTTCCTCAATTGTCATTCCAGGACCTAATTCTATTTTCTCTAGGAATTTATCAAATCAAACAATCTCGTTCATACTATGGAGAGCATGTCAGGGCCTCCGGAGAATTCAAAATCGAGGTACCTGTCCATGATTATGGTCCAAATAATTATCTCCTACAACGTAGGATACAATCAAGGCACACAAGTAGGAAAACTCATTATATTTATATATTAGTTGACACCACTTCATCAATTACTAACAATAGAGCTGCTCTTGCTAGATACTGTTGTAATTGTTAAGTGGGCAGACGCGCTGTTGGTTGCTGTGCACATGTGATGTGTATAGTGTGGTATTTATCTTGGGCACGGCATCAAGGTGAGGTTGAGCCACCTGCATCTTTTTAGGGTTCCGTACCTCAAAAGGAAAAAACGGAACCCTTATAGGATCACTTTGTTGTACGTCTGTCTGTCTGTCTGTCTGTCAAGACCCTTTATCTCGACAACGCGTGAAGTTATCAAGTTGAAATTAAATCTATATACTCAAGTCCGCGGTCCCTTGAAGCTGTGTAAATATTAAACTTGTAAGTTGACGGGAAAAGAAGATACGCCCGTTTATGTTGCAAAAAAACGTACATTTCGACACTGTCAAAGGAATCAAAATTCATAAGGTACTTCCTGTTGATCTAGAATCGTGAAATTATGGTACAAAGCATGGTAATTTTAGCACAAATGTAGAATAGTCTGAAAACTGAAAATTTGTGGTTACGTCACAAGATTATTTTTTTTTTGAAAAATTTTCAAGACTCGATTTGAGAATTGAATTGTTTTCATAGGTAAGTTGGTACGGAACCCTCAGTACGCGTGCGCGTCCGACTCGCACTTGCCCGGTTTTTTAGATGAAATACTGCTTTTAAGAGATAAACAGTAATAATATTTCTTGTGATGTACCTAATAATGTGTTTTTTTTCCAAACCAGCTTATAACACATCACCTTATTGTTTTAGATTTACAGTATTGGCCGGCAAAAATCACGCTATTTCGAAATGAATACCTACATCTAATCCATTTTCATGAATAAGTCTATCAAATCGTGTAAATCACATCAAAATCTGTCACGTAGTACAGACGTGACTTTATTTTATACTATATATTATTGAAAAGTGCACTATTTTGACTTAAAATACCAAGATCCACTCATAAGATAATAGCTCTTGTGAGATTTTAAGTTATTATGAGAGTCATGTTTTGACTGTCGTATTTCACAGTATTCCGGTTTCATAAAGTTTTGCTAATATTACCACTGTAATCTATAGATTGTAAGCAATAAACTAACGTGCATTTCATTGCTATACGCCACAATTTGTAGTGGGCATATTCCCCAAACAAAAGAAATTGTCTCCTTTGTGGAAAGAAATTTATTCGCCATTGTGAAGTTCTCCTCAGCCCCAGCCCAGCGAGCTACAACAATGGGATGGCGCAAGAGCATTGACACAGAGCCTTTCCCAACTATATTGGAGTCGGTTTCCAGTCAAGCCGGATTTAGCTGAATACCAGTATTTTACGAGGAGCGGCTGCTTACCAGACCTCCATAACCCATTAACTGGGGTAACACGGTACTTCATGGCAATACTAATGGCTAATACTTTTTCTATCTTCTACGGAAATAAAAACTTGCAGTCCGGTCTCTTACCATCGTTAGCAAGCCAGGCATATGTTTTAGAAACAATCAGACGCACGCCGACGATGATAAGAGCTCGTTAGAAGATGTGCTTGAAATTCGCGTACCTACCGCGCTATGCAACAGACCGAGGCTGCTGACAACTTCTCTACAGGGAGCTGTTCCCTCGTGGGGGCGATGCGTGGCAGCAACCTCTCGCGCCCTGGTACAAGTCACGGTCCGGAGCAAGGAGGAGTGGCAGGCGCGCGCTTCCTTTTGCGAAGCAGGAAGGTAGTGACCGCTTGCCCGAGAGCCTGGCCCTCGCACCCCAGCCGGCGGTATTGACTACCACTCTCCCACAGCCAACGCGATGAGTATTATATTGAGCTACTTCGCAGAGCAGCTGATCCCATTTTCACGGAATACGGGTATTAGGATAAAATAAAGTAAATCAAGATTTACAAAGGAGGAAATTAAATTTACCTAGAAATAAACTTAGTAGCAAATTCTGAATATACGGCCGTAACACCGCCCATTGTAACACCGTACTAATTTTTATGGTGTACAATAAAGTATATATAAATCAATCAATCAATATTGAGGATGAGCGTTTATTATTTATGTTACACTAGCTTCTACCCGCGACTTTGTATGCGAGAACTTTAGAAAAAAAAATAGGATAAAAGGTAGCCTATGTTCTTTCCATGTCAAAAGCCATATACATGCCAAATTTCATCCAAACCCGTTCAGCCATTTTTGCGTGATTAAGTAACAAACATCCACACTTTCACATAATATCAGTTAGGATGTAATTATTAGTTAGCTTAATATGAAACTAAATAAAATTTTAAAATCATTCTCCCCACACGTGAAGACTTAATTAGTACATTCTATTTATAAATAAAATGTGTAATTTAAAAAAATATACATTTTAGTTCAATTTAAAAGCGAAAATACTCTTCGCCGCCACTTTTCGCCGTACTAACGTCAACCGCAAGCCACATTTAGTTAAAACTGTAATTTTGAGAATTTCATTCCGAATTATTAAAATCAAGTTTCATTTCAGTTATTTACTGTGCCATGACTGGGCCACTTTTATTTTCATTTTGAATAAAAATGTCGGATGTTGCATTTACTTTTAAAAGTCATTTTCATAAGTAGCCAATTCAAAGTAGTGCAAAATGAGCCAACTTACCTTTTTCCATCTGTTTTTTTAGATGGCACATTATTGAATGACTTCTACGGATAGTCAGAAGCTAGTAAATCTGACTCCAGTCTTGCCATGAAGTACCGTGTTACCCCAGTTAATGGGTTGTGGTATTCAGCTAAATCTGGCTGGTATTCAGCTAAATCTGGCATGACTGGAAGCCGACCCCAATATAGCTGGGAAAAGGCTAGGCAGATGATGATGAGTGTAAACAAGCACCTGCCCGTTAGTTAATTTTACACTGTTGTATAATTTGTGTTCAAATGCGCGAAGAAATCTGATACCGCGATGCAGTATAGTGCTTATGTCGCGACATTGATCCCGTTAAACGCTGGTCTAGAATAGAGCGAGAGTGAAGTCGCGGGTAAAATGCTAGTCTTGAGTATAACCAATAAGTACATATATTCCAAGAAGAATAGAATGTCCCCACACCTATATCTGTGAACCAGACATTGATTTTGGGAAAAATATCTTTACTATCCATTTAATAAAGGTCCAAACGATCGCACAGAGGCATCTAATGAAAAGCAACTTTATTTGTTGTGACCAAAAGTTCAAATTCGTGAATGATATTGACAATTCAAAGTTTGTGGCGTCATGTAGAATCAATACATCAGTTTATATGATTAATAGTGTTGGGGTATGATTGATGGGTTCCCGGCGGTAAGATGTTTCATTCGTCCTTATTCAAGGCCATGGTGTAAAAGAAATAGGTGCAGAAGGCAATCTAGATACAAAGCGCAATCGAGCAACGCATGTAGCGACTACTATGTACTACATATGACGTCACAGAATCCTGCATCGCGCAAGCAAAGTTCTCCGCGCGATTTCAACAGATACAACAGGCCGAAATCATCTATCGGGCAGTAGCCCACCGGACATAACACCTCGACCGGTCGGAGGATCCTCCCTTTTCAACGGAGGTATGTGGGACTTTACTCTCTATTCCACCTACTCCAAACGCACACATAAACACGCTGTCTAGCACCATGCGTGCTTAGACTGGGCTCGGACTGAGCGGCCGGCGCCGAACCTAGCGCAATCACCGAGCATATAGCCATGAAAAGTGAAGTTGACATGAGTTTGACTTCTGTACGTCTCTGTTTTGTGGTCAAGGTCTCTGTTGCCAACCGAAGAAAATATCTGTAAAGCTTTGCATAAAATGAGTAAGAATAGTCTGGAGACTCCGTATGCCGATCTTTGGCAGTCGTTACGGATAGTCAGAAGCCAGTAAATCTGACTCCAGTCTTGCCATGAAGTACCGTGTTACTCCAGTTAGTGGATTGCGGAGGTTTGGTAGGCAGCCGCTCCTCGTAAAATACTGGTATTCAGCTAAATCCGACTTGACTGGAAGCCGACCCCAATATAGTTGGGAAACAGCTAGGTAGATGATTAGCGATGCGCGATGGAGAGGTTTTATTCGACTGCTTCAATTGTTCAAACATCTCGAGGGTTCTCGATTATTTCGACTTTGTCTCGAGTCCAATTCGATCTGTTACTGCGAATGGCGCATGGCACGTTCATTCGAAAGTTGTTCTTCGTCGGTCAATCAAACATTCGAAAACTAGTGGTCGACGGTTGACTCAACGACTCCCGATCGACCTTACCGACATTTGGAAATCGCTCATCGCTACATTAAATCTCGAATCGATCAGACCTGTGGAAGTGGTCTCTCCCCTTCATCAATTAGGAATCTTCTTCTTAGCGTGTCGATGGCAAAACTTAAATACCTTGTCTGGCCCAGTATTCGGCCACGGCAATGCCGTCCACTGATGCTGTCATTAGGTCATGACGTGAACATGTGACAGGGCACGCAATGTAGGATGGAAGGTGGGACATGATCTGCGGAGACACGCCGCACAAACATTGAAGATCTGAACCGTCTGAGAACCCCCATCTGTGAAGATTGTCTTTGCTACGCCCAACCTGGGTGCTGGGTGGTAGGAATGAGCTGACTTCAAATAGATTTCCCTTATTCATATAGTAGGGGAGGCCACGATGCTGAATGGGGATTTACTCGAGCGTCGTAGAGACCTATTGGGTTGCAAAGCTTAGATGATAAGAAGAAAAAAATGTTCTATGATTATACCTTTTCATCGGTGGGGGAAGCGGCTATAGATTTTTAAATATGTAAAAAAAAACTGTTGCATGGACATCCTCGAGCGCGTCAGATATTGATAGCATCAATGCCCTACGTATTTTTAATAATGTACGTATGTTAATCTGATCGTTTGCATGATGGGGGTGGTTGTATGGAAGGGTTGAAAATGGAAAAAAAAATAATTTAATCGAGCGCGTCAGATTTTCTAAGGGAGTGTTAAGTGCACCAAAAAAAAAGATCTCATTCACTAATCTGACCATTTCGATGGGACGCAAACTCGTGGCCACTTTCATAAAGTGCAAAAAAATTTCGCCATTTTGAAATACTCAAGCGCGTCAGATTAAGATATATATGGTTCATCTTTATGTTCTAAACGAACTGTCTCATAATCTGACGATTATCTAGAGGGATTCGCCTGATCTGACAAAAAAACCCCTGCAACTTCCAGCTAATTCCATTCCTGGGCGCTTAAAATTGTACTTATATCATTTTTGAGCTTAAAATATATTTTGTGTGATATTTTAAGCTCGCTGAGTTCAAAGAGATAATATTTGAGCTCTCCCAGCTCGAAAGTCTGATAAAAGTTTCATAGATCACTATTTTTGGAATCTTCAAACGGCAATAACTTTTGAACGGATCAAGTAATTTTCACGCGGTTTGCGGCATTCAACGCAGTTTTATCATCCTCATAAGTTATTTTCTAGTTTTTATTTATCGAACCAAAAATTTCGGAGTAATCCCGAAAAATCACTTTTTCGGGTTTCTTTCGTTCACGATATCTCTCGAACGAATCAACCGATTTTGACCAGCTTGGTAGCGATCGACGTGGTTTTTCAAGTTCAAAGGCGGATTAGTTTTTGAAGTTGATCGATAAAGCCGTTTAAAAGTTATTTAAAAAAAACCACTTTCAAAATATAAAACTTATTTTTTTGAGATTTTTCAAAATTTATCAAAATCTAACGGTCCGAATCAGTTCAAATTCCCACGAAATCTAATTTTGAGGGAACTCTTTAGAAAACCGGAGAAGGAAATGTAGCCATCACACAACTGCACGCATTTAGCTTTATCGACGATTTTTTGTTATTTCGGCTTGCGGAAATCGTCAGATTATATATTTTTCATTATTCTTGAATTATTTCCTTCAAAATAAAAAAAAAATTAGCCACGCTCGAGAATGTCAAGATGACGTTTTTTTTTTACAACTTTGCTGCCTTCCCCTTTCTTTACGTCTCTCTCAAATTGTCAGATTAGTTTTTTTTTTTTTTTTTTTTTTTTTCTGGTAGGGGAATCATCAGAATGACTTCCCCCGCTCTTGGGCGGAGCGGGAGGGCGTGTCAGACTCTTACTGACTAAACCCCTACCCCGTTCCTTCGTTGCCTTCGTTCTGGGGGGGACTCGGTATCAACCGTTAGGAATACCACATGTTCCCCCCAGAGGCTTCGGCCCTACCGGGCCCCTACAGTTTGCTGACATCTCCTTGAGGCGCGCGTGGAACAGAACGCGCCGTTGACGACTGGGCTCGGTCCAGATTATTTCCAGACTGCCGGACGGCGAGCTACCCAGTGCTCGCCGTCCGCGAACCCGCGCCTACGGTGGTCGGAAATCGGGATCGGGATCTCGGCGGCGGCGGCGTGAGGCCCGTTCCCTCACGCGCTCGCGGTCAGCAGCCTCCTTTACGAGCATCACTGCTTCGCAGAAGGAGGCGACCGCATGCCAACCCTCCTCGCTCCGGACCATGGCCTGAACCAGGGCCCGGCGCGAGAGGTCGCCGCTCCCGATAGTCTCCACGAGGACACGGCGGTGCTCCGCCCAAGCGGGGCACACTTCTACCGTGTGCTCCACCGTGTCCTCCGGGCGGTCCACACAGTGGCGACACCCGGGCGTCCTCTCCTGCTTGATTCGATGCAGGAACCTCCCGAACAAATTGTCAGATTAGTGGAATATACACTTTTTAAGATGTAATTAACTCACCCTACCTTAATCTGACGCGCTCGAGAATGTCTGAGGGTCATTTTTTTTTTACTAATCTGATCCTGTATCCTTCACGGGCGGCTTTATATATGGGCCTCATATTTGGTGGAGGTACTTAACTGGGTGCAAGGTATCCCCCTGTATATTAATCTGCCGCGCTTTAGTAAATCCCGAAATCCCTTCTGGGGCTCCCCTACTAATAGGGACACCGAACATATTCTTCGCTATGATAGAAGGAAATCTGTCAAGTAAAATTAAAAACAAAAGAAACTAAATCAAAATTGGTTCATCAGTTAGGGCCGGCGCTCACTGACGGCATGGTGGGGCATGGCACGGCACGTCATGTCATGCATGCATACCGCAGCTTTCCGCCTAACCGTTGCGCAAGTTTTAAACTATATTTCAACTGATGATTGCGGCATGATACCGAGACATCTTGGTATCGAAATAAAGTAGCATGAATTCTAAACTCATTTGAATAAAATTCAATATAACTAGATTAGTAATAAAATCCTTTGCCATGCCGGCAGTGAGCGCCGGCCCTAAGTTTAACGTGTGTATCTATCTACACACGTTAAACTTATACCACCTCTCATAATTAAAAACAAGATCATTATGCAACAATCATATATTTTAATCTAAAGAAATAAAAAATTTAAATTCATTTTTTACATTGCTTTGCGATACAAGCATCTAAGCCGCCACCGCCGCCTCCACCGCCGCCCAAGGGATCCATCTGCGGTGTCGGCTTCTTGTCCAGGCCAGAGATTAATCTCTTTAGTCTAGCTATAGCTAGACCTGGGTTCAGGCCCTTAGGACACGCTAAAGTACAGTTCAAAATGGTGTGACAGCGGAAAGCCTTGAAATCGTCGCGCAAGTCGAATAACCGCTTTTGTGTGTCTTCATCCCGTGTATCCATGACCCATCTGTACGCATGCAGCAGTGAAGCTGGTCCCAGGAACCTTCGGCCATTCCACCAGTAGCTGGGGCACGAAGTGGCACAACAGGCGCATAGCACACACTCGTACAGACCCACGAACACCTGCCAATCCGGGTCACTCATAAGCAACTGCACCTGCCCGATCCCCTTAGGTCCAGTCTTCCTTACGAGGTATGGTCTAATGCTGTCGTATTGTGAGAGGAAATGCGTCATATCCACTACTAAATCTCTGATGACATACATGTGCGGTATTGGGTAGACTGTGATAGTCTTCGCCGGAGGTACCGCTGTGATGCAAGCGAGACAGTTGTGTCCTTGAAGACAGATGGCGCAAGATCCACAAATACCTTCTCTGCACGATTTCCTGAAGGTGAGAGTTGGGTCCATATCCTTAAGTTTTATTAACACGTCGAGCATCATTGGTCCGCATTTGGAGACGTCGAGCTCATAACTTTGAATCTTTGGCTCCTCCTTGGTAAGTATTCCTGCAAATCGATATACTTTGAACACTCTACGAGGGTCTATCGCCTTCTTTGGTTTTGGTGGTGCTGCCTCTGCTTTCTTCTCCGCATAGTGCCTTCGAGGAACATAAAAACTTGCATTTTTGTTCACTGGTAAGAACTTCGCAGTTTTACGTACTACAAAATTAAAATATAGTTTATTATAGATTAAATCGTTGTAAATATGTAAATTAGCCATGTATTTTAATTTTAGATTAGGTATATCTGACAAAATATAGAACAAATAAACGTCAAAATGATTTATTCATTATTCTGATGGAATTTATTTTCATTTACAAAAATGTCTAATAAAATAAACAGTTCTGTTGTAAATGATAATAACCTTTTTAGTTGAGTTATGCCAGTGAATTTTACAATGCAATGCTACAAGGATCTTAAATACAAGACTTGAATCTTGGATCTTGAACTTTGTCGTTAAAACCTCTATTTTAATTATTACTTATTTATTTATTGTGCAGACCTACCACAGTGTTTTCTTTTTAACCCTAAGGTTGACTGGTAGAGAATGCCTTGATGCATTAAGTCCGCATATGTACCACCACTGTTCATAAAGTTTAAATAAATAAATAAATAAAAATCCAACTGTTGTGTATAGAATTCGAGATCTCAACTTATTATTATTATTCCATTTATTTTCTATAAATAAATATTATTTGCATTTTTTTAAAAGCATATAAATAGTAATTTAAAAATAT
Organism: Mythimna separata; assembly: GCA_030763345.1. NCBI lineage: Eukaryota > Metazoa > Arthropoda > Insecta > Lepidoptera > Noctuidae > Mythimna > Mythimna separata. Next base: position 12,434,106 of record CM061174.1, on the reverse strand, counting down.
AAAAAATAGTTTGTTCCCAATAGTGGGTACTATTAGGAACAGACTCCAAGCTAGCAGTAGTCAGGGCTCTTGAAAGAGGAACCTCCTAACAATACGCGCCGTGTCCAAGAATACTGCCTTCAGGATAAAGACCCAGATGCCTAACGACAGCCTCCTTAGGTATTGGTCGAGACTATTGGGTAGGTATTAAACCATTGATAGTCAGGACTAACGGCAAAATGACCGCATACATGTCCTCTTACCACATGTCGAAAACCTCGCAAGCTAAGTCAAGATGCTTAGTTTACTTGTAACGACATCAATGACGTCACATAATCCTGCATCGCGCAATTAAAGTTCTCCGCGCGATTTGTACAGACACAATAGCCTGAAACCATCTGGTGGCTCTCGACAATGAACGTCAGCGCAGCCTTTGTGCATTATCAAGCTTTCGAGAAGCAAGCCATACAGCCAGTATCCTGACCACCATCATACCTACCTAGCGTTGCCCGGCGTCCGGATAAACCCGGACACAGTCAGGCTTTTTGGTTGTGTGTCCGGCAAAATTAGGCGAAGTCCGGCCTGTCCGGCTTTTTTTTGTCAATGTGTTTTTGCAATTGCAAGCGTTTGCAAACTAGCAATAACTTGTTATTTTATTAGAATGTAACAAGTAAAACTTCCGTGCATGAGATGATGAAAAATAACTGACGGTTTTTTTATTCAAATGTCCGGCTAGACTGACTGGTTTGTCCGGCTTTTCGGTTTGAAGATCTGGCAACCCTATGCCTACCTGGTCTATACCCTCAGCCTCATCAGCGGTCTTGGCTAATCAAACTACACCTTTGGCCAATACCTGAAGAGCCACGAAGAACCTCTCCTGATCGACGCTAGCAGTCAAGCCCTACGTCACGCAGCACCGCTCCGACTCACTGGAGCCATCCTGACTCCACAGCTGTACGGTAATTGGGCACGCCTCTTTGAAGAGTGGTTGGAAAGCCGTCACGGCGTGTTTCATCCAAATCCGTTCAGCCGTTTTTGCGTGATTATGTAACAAACATCCACATGAAGTACCGTGTTACCCCAGTTCATGGGTTGTGGAGGTCTGGTGGGCAGCTGCTCCTCGTAAAATACTGGTTTTCAGCTAAATCCGGCTTGACTGGAAGCCGACCCCAATATAGTTAGGAAAAGGCTGGGCAGATGATGATTTGTGACTTTTATTACAACCTCCTGAATTGTCTTGCAGTTTCAAAACAACACATTGTCTAACCTCCATTCCTTACCACTACACCAATTTCTGCTCCAATTTAACCCAGCAGCTACCAACTCTAACTGCCTATCAAATCTTGATAGTGTAATCAAGACAGGTGAGCGAGCGGAGCGCAAATTCTCAACAACGGAGCGTGAATGTGTTCACACAGTCTCTCGGACGGAAAATGATCCGGCTGTAAATTGGCCGGTTTAGATAGCAAATCAAACGGTGTGTGCGAATTTAACACGGTTTATAGTGTGAATTTGGTTCTTTGTATGGCCTTTATAAAAAGGTCATCTGTAACCTAGACCTAAGTTCTGGTGAGTTCCCCACAACAGTACTGTTTAGGTCGTCAAATGAATCGCGTTAAGAGCTAGTGATACGGCCTTTAGTGTTTGATAAAAATTGTGAAAGTAATAAAAACATGAATAATCAACTTTGATTTGATTGAATTTCAATTGTCTAGCTGTCACAGTTCATGACATACAGCCTGGTGACAGACGGACAGACAGACTAACAAACGGACGGACAGCGGAGTCTTAGAAATAGGGTACCGACTTACCATTTGGTTACGGAACCCTGTCACTCGTAAGAGGGTTCCGTTAAAATAAAAGACCGATCTCTAAACCCAAAAGGTTTAGTGGTCGGGTTTTTATTTTAACTTATTTTGCCAGTAACGTAAGGTTGTATATAAAACACGGACGGGATGTAAACAAAGGAATCATTTAGCAGGAAAATTCCATTTTATGATGAAGAGGAAAATATTTCGGAAGCTCATTTGTTGGGTTTATGGAGATTTTTTTGTGTAGGAGTAGGCTGTATGTGTTTATTAATATTAAAGTATTGCATTTTGATATTAATGAAAAATAAGATATATCTTTTTAATACAGTTACTCAAAAAGTGGAGTATTGCAGGGACGTATATATAGCGTTCGGGATATGGGATATTACATACTCGAGCTTTTTATTTACCTTTCCTGAACTCGTGCGTTCTCTTTCCTAACTGTCAAAATTAAAAAGAAAAAAACAACCACGAAGTTTTTACAACAAAAAATCCTAAAAGTTTTTCTTTGATGACGTAGATGATCACTAAAAGAGATTTTGTTTATACTGTGATGAAACGGGGGCCAAAGTATGGAGAAACCAACTTTCACAAGCGAAGCCACTTGAACAATCTAAATTAAAGTATAAAATAAATTAATATCATTTACCATTTATGAAAAGCAGGAATGAAGTTATGTCCTCATTATTACAAAATCAGACCTTCCTTAATTCGAGCTTACCTTCTAAGTTATGTGTACTGATGACTTATTAAATCCACCCTGTATAACATATTATGTCGCTGAATCAGTTATGGCATTTAGGGTAAGGCTAAGGCTACATTAGACCGCGACACGACTTGCGATTCATGAGCGATTAAAACAAATAATTAAAATTTACGTTTATGGCTACACTGTTCGCTAAATATTAGTAGAGATATTTGATTCGCTCTTCCAGTCGCATCGCAAATCACTGCTCACTGTAGCCTCAGCCTAACATTTGAACCTTCAATTTACGTATTCATTTAAATATCGTTGACATACATTTGTGAGACTAAAGTCTGTTTTTTAATCTCGGAGACTAAATTGACACAGGCAAATGACTTACAATAATAATGATGCCAGTTCTTTTGGGATGCCACAAGTGTGACAACCCACTTAATGTAATTTTAGTCTTAGAGATCAGAAAACAGACTTTAGATTATCACATAAAGATTTCATTTGGTCTCATTATATCAAATACTAATCCTAGGTCTAACTACTGTCGAATTTTTCTTTTCTTTTTATTTCTGTTTACTCGATTTATATTGAAACTGTAGAGGTATGTGGAACAAAGAATAAAGTCCCACATATATGTACCTCCGTTGAAAAGAGAGGATCCACTGGCCAAACGGGTGTTATGTCTGGTGGCTACTGCCCGATAGAAGGTTTCGGGTTGTAGTATCTATTGCTCGTGGCTAGATAATAACAGCCGAACGGGTCGATCTACAAGGTTAAGCAACGCTTGCCAAGATTGGTCTGTGGATGGGTGACCATCTTAACATACCGAGTTAATATATGGTAATATATGGCAATATATGGCATCGGCTTAACGTGCCTCGGAAAGCACGTTAAGCCGTAGGTCCCGGCTGTCATTTATGGATCTTTGGCAGTCGTTACGGTTGGTCAGAAACCAGTAAAATCTGACTCCAGTCTTACCATGAAGCACCGTGTTACCCCAGTTAATGGGTTGTGGAGGTCTGGTAGGCAGCCGCTCCTCATAAAATACTGGTATTCAGCTAAATCCGGCTTGATTGGAAGCCGACCACAATATAGTTGGGAAAAGGCTAGCTAGATCAAACTTCATGAAATGCATATCTATTTTCTATTAAAGTTATATATTTACTTAAACAAAACAAAGAATGATAAAAAAAGTCTCTTCAGTAGCTAAGTATTAATTTCAGTCTGAAGTTTCGAAAGCAAAAGCAAACGGTAAACAAGTTAAATAGTTTAAAGTTAACTGCAGTATCGCATGTTGTAGCCGTTCCAATTAATATCTGAATACAGGGCTGCCTCTACCTTACGGCAATATAATCTATTTTATTATCTACACTAATATAATAAAGAGGTAAAGTTTGTTTTTTTGTATGTATGAGGTAACCTGTGGAAGTACTGGTCCGATTGCTAAAATTTTTTCACTAATAGAAAGCTGCTGTATTCCTGAGTGACATAGGCTATATTTTATGTACGCGGGCGAAGCTGCGGGCTAAAGCTAGTTATTTAATAGTTTTATAATCTGCACCATCACGCGGGCCCAGTGCGGATTGGTGAACAACCAGCAAGGTCTTTCACCTATGGAGATTTCGCCGACAGAACCTATCATATGCGTCACTTTCGACGACAGCCCTTTGCAGCTAGAAAATGTTTCACCGACACGACGATAAATCTATAACTCTTTTAACTACAGACCTTTCCATCTACAATGGAAAATTCTTCGTCAATCTTAATACAAGCGATATTACAAAAAATGCCACAGAATTCTAAATAATAAAAAAATGCACATGTCTATGAATAGCTCTTCTTCTTTCTGCCCTTATCCCATATTACTTGGGGTCGGCGCAACATGTTTTACTTCTTCCATTCTGTCCTCTCGTCCGTCACACTATCACTAACTCCCTTTTCTTTCATATCAGTCCTTACACAATCCATCCATCTTTTCTTTGGCCTCCCTCTCCCTCTCCATCTATCCACATGTAATGTCTATGAATAGCCGGACATATATATATGAGACTTCAATATAATATAATTCTCTTGTTTATTCATGCTTGCAAACGCTTGACGGAGAACATGTCTAGTGTAATGTACTGTGGCACACACTGGCAATTAGACGACCACAGAATGGGCACGGCTAGCCATTCCGATACGTCTGTGGTATAACGTGTCTATAGAGCTTGAGGCAGACTGATTGTTTTATTAATAGTTTGTGTCTTTGAGGACCATTAGTAACTGGGTTAATGGAAAAATGTTATATGTGTTAGAATCTCTTTTTTGGCACTCGTTTCTTAGCCCCATAGCGCACTAGCGGCCAGCGGCCAGCGGCCAGGACGCGGCGGCCATCGAGATACATACATTAGTATGAAACCGCCATAGAGCGCGGCGCTTTCATTTGTTTCACCTCCGGCCTGGCCGCTAGTGCGCGCCTGGCCTTATGCATGAGGTTGAGGGTTTGAAACCGGTCAAGTACCGATGTGATTTTTTCAATTCATAATTATGTACGTTTCTAAGGGCGCTTTCTATTTATGCATTTGTTGAAGGCCTACTGCAGAGCCGAAGCGGCACTGGCAGCGGCGGCGGGGGCCATAGGTTGAACAAAAGAGAACCCAGACACCCTGAAATAAAGGCAAAGAAGTAACAGAAGTGGGTTTTAGTCAGTAGAAGTCTGACACGCCCTTCCATTCCGCCCAGAGCAAGAGAAGTCATATTGATGATTTCCCAACTTAAAAACATAAATCATAGGGGACTGATAGACCTAGTACTTAAGTCAAGAGTAAATAGGTTGCTTCTAGGCAAGCGTGCTGCATCGTCGACCACATAATCGCTTATCATCAGGCGAGATAGTATTCAATTGCGAGCCTATCAATTAAACACTATAATAATGCACTGGTTTAATACCGAGGAGTTAATGGGTTGTGGAGGTCTGGTAGGCAGCCGCTCCTCGTAAAATTAGTATTCAGCTAAATCCGGCTTGACTGGAAGCCGACCCCAATATAGTTGGGATAAGCCTAGGTAGATGATGATGACTACCGAGGAGTTAGGCGGGGCTGTTCCCTCAGGGTTTCCCAATTCTGAGGGGGGTGAAACTTTAAACAATCCTTTTTGAACTAGCGAAAACTTCTCACACCTTCGAAATCTAAATAAAAATAGGTTGCAACCCTACTTGAATCATGGCAACTCATTTTAGTCAGTAAAAGTCTAATAATGCCTAATTTCTGACGTAGAAAAACGAGGCCCCAGAGCCGTCAGTCACATAGCTACGCCATCGACAGAAAGGGCAAGAAAGTCCAAAAAGTTAAAGTTTTACTAGCTTGATCTTGCAATCCTACGTCCACGAAGCCTCTCCAGCCTGCAGCTTCAAGCCATTACATCAGTAATAACCAATTGAAAGTCGAAATTTTAAATTACCCGTTACGTCACTGCCGCTGCAGAGAACGACCGTTTAAGAAGTCCAATCATGGAACATTCGAAAACTTGACTCGCCAAGTTTAAAGTTACTTAGTTTGTGTGGTTTGTGAATGAAGCTGTTTTTTTTCCGGTAGAGGAATCATCAGAATGACTTCTTCCACTCTTGGGCGGAGCGGGAGGGCGTGTCAGACTCTTACCGGCTAAACCCCTACCCCGTTCCTTCGTTGCCTTCGATCTGGGGGGGGACACGGTGTTGGATTTTGTGTTGGAATATTTTAATCATGGCAACTCATTTTCCAAGTCTGACACTCTCTAATTTCCAACAAAAAAGGGCCTCCAGAACCGTAGGTCACCCAGCTACGCCAGTGATTGAAAGAGCCTAACGGCCGAACCCAATAACCTATCTATGACATATCGGAGATAGTAAAACAAATGATAAAATACAAAAATTATACATGTTTTCTGTTGTTTCTTTTGTTTTTCAATCTCCGATAGGTGATAGATAGGTTATTAGTTTCGGCTGTAAAAGATTTTAAACAAGAAAGTCTAAAAAGTTGAAGTTTCATTAGCCTGATCTTGCAACCCTACGTCCGCGAAGCCTCTCCAGCCTGCAGCTTCAAGCCATTACATCAGTAATAACCAATTGAAAGTCGAAATTTTAAATTACCAGTTACGTCACTGCGGCTGCAACGAACGACCGTTTAAGAAGAAGTCCAATCATGGAACATTCGAAAACTTGACTCGCCAAGTTTAAAGTTACTTAGTTTGTGTGGTTACTTCGTTTCCGCACGAAGCTGAAGATGTTGGATTTTGTGTTGGAATATTTTTAAAGTTTTTCTAGATATTTTTTTCGGAGTTTTTTGCTTTCGGCACGGTTAGTCTTTTTTAGGATTCCTTAGCCAAATGGCAAAAAACGGAACCCTTATAAATTCGTAATATGTCTGTCTGTCCGTCCGTGTATTTTAAGGTAGGGAGTCATCAAAATGACTTTTCTCCCGGTCTAGGCGAAGCGGGAGAGCGTATCAAGCACGGTTAGCGCTGTAGTTGAGCAATTGTGTGTTACACTGCGTGTTGCGAGTTAGATTGACGCACGGGTAAAATATTTATATAGCCTACAAATAGGTCTTCCGGGTCTGGGTGTCTTGTGTATGTGGTTTGTGATCGCACTCACGATACAGGAGTTATTCTTAGTGTGGGTATTCACATATCACAATATAAAAAAAAACATTATTTTTTTATACTTTTCTACCGTTACTTATCTTTTGGAATTTGAAACCAACTTTTCTAGGGTAGGGGGTTGTTGTTGGTTTTTGTTTATACATAAGCTTCAGCTTATGTTTAAACAAAAATGATTTGACGACGAATTTAAGGAAATAACGTAGCCATCCTTCTTACGATAACACGCGTCTCAATCATGTTACAATCAATATCGTTCGCAAAGAAACGATTTCGCACATCAAAAGACATGAATAATATGCAAATTTTACGGGAAAAAATGAAATAACGAGGAATATTTAAATTATCGGGCTTGCGTTTTTAATATCCGTTATTTTCAGTGTCTCCGATAAATAATTGTGTAGCTATCGCTTTGATCTCAATTGATTTTCACTTGGCGTTCGCTTACGAAAAATGTAGCTGGTAGAGATTTTTTGTTTTTAGGTGGGAAACTTTTGGTCTGGTAGGCCGCCACTCCTAGAAAGAAAGAAGAAATAAAGAAAAACTATTTGCTTGAACGGTGGCAAATTTACAAACATGTTAACAAAAAAAAAAACTGCAAGAAATATACGCCACGTCCGTGCAAAACGACCGAACGCTCAGCATGATGCTGTAGGCACACATATACCCCTCGTAAAATACTGGTATTCAGCTAAATCCAGCTGGACTGGAAGCCAACCCCCAGAGCCAATATAGTCGGGAAAAGGTTAGCTAAATGATGAGGTGGGAAACTTTTACTAACTAAAACCCACTTCTATGTTCCTTCCTTGAGAAGTTATTTTGATGATATCCCACCTTAAAAAAAAATACCCCGTTAGTTCATGAACCGACCCCGACCAGTCCTATGAGACCGCGCTGTTATTGTTTTACTATATGTTCTGTGGTTTTACTATTGTGTCTCGTTTTGCGGGTATGTGATAGGTTAAATGATAAATGATATTTATTTTGCAAATAGATTTTCACAAACACTTATTTTACACGTCAATTTTTTTGGACTTTATTTTTTTTACTAGATGAGGCCAATAGGCCGTTGTGCATATAGGCATTCCCTCGAGCATACTAACAGTTTGCGGCCTCATGTCATTGCGCACATTTACAGTCCATTGCAGGCGTCTGAAATTTTATGTAAATGGCGACCATTATCGTAATTGTTATAGTTATGGCCTCATATTGGTCTCTGGGTTATAGTGAGGAACTTTATTATATACTGGAAAGTACTTCGGGTAGTGATGATGGTATTAAATGGGAAGATTTTTTTGTCCAGCACCCCACAGACCACAATTTTGCCTTAATCTTTTCATATTCATATTCATTTATTAATTTGTTGACATAGGTAACATTAGGTCTTAAATAACATTTTTTCCGCTATGTTAGCCAAAAATAGCATACAAATATATCATAAATTGATTAATAAATTAGATTAATTAATTAGTATTACAAGATGTCAATACAATTATTAATAGTTACATTACATATAAAATTATAAATTTGGAATGTCACAATATTAAACAAGACCAATTACATAATATAATCCACACACAATGTCAATACAGTTATAAATAATTACAACACATAAAATTATAAATTAGAAATGTCACAATATTAACAATTAAAATGTCATATAATTCATACACAATGTCAAAGTTAAATTTAATAATTAAAGCCCTTTGTTTTTCAGGACAACGGGTTTCCCTTTCGGAAGCTAATCCATGGCACCAGTAGAGGTTTTGCGCTGCTGAATCTCTAGACGCCATCGACGTCCCGAGCTCGGTCTGAACATGCGTACTGGATGGTGCTACGTTGTAATTTGGAGGTAGTGAGACAGAGAGTAAAGTCCCACATACCTCCGTTGAAAAGGGAGGATCCTCCGGCCGGAAGGGTGTTATGTGGTGCGGTGGGCTACTGCCCGATAGATTTTTTCGGGCTGTTGTATCTATTCAAATCGCGCGGAGAACTTTGCTTGCGCGATGCAGGATTCTGTGACGTCATATGTAGTAGATCGTAGTCGCAACAGTAACACCTACCATGTTGCTGGACCGATGAACTGGTGAAAGTAGTGGGAGCACGCTGGATGCTAGAAGCTCGGATAAGGAGGGATGGATGTGGCGGCCTAGTTCCAGTCTTTCGGCTGAAATGATGACTACGGAGTAGGTAATGGCCGCATGTAGATTTGAGAGTTGACTCTCTTATACTTTACTATTTTTGGTTTATTTGAATAAATCTTTTTTTTTAATCCGGCCAATTGCGATTTGGACTCGCGTATGTATGTAATGCTAATAACAGTTTTTAACATCAATACTTAACAACTGCAAATTGCATTAATTTTTTAAAACCTTTATTTTTGTACGAGTTTTCAAGCGCCAAAATTCGCAGAGCCTAACTTCAGACTCGCAAACTTATAACGGCCAAACTGTACCGTCCGTTACAAAAATGCTAAAAAAAAGCATGTTTTATTTTATTTGTTTTTAGTATTTTTTTTATAACGGCAACAGAAATATCTGTGAAAAATTCTACTGTCTAGTTATCACGATTTATGCGATACAGCCTGGTAACAGACAGACAGACAGAGGAGTGATAGTAATAGGGACCCGTTTTTACCCTTTTTTTTGGAAGAGATGTCATCAGAATGACTTCTCCCGCTCTTGGGCAGAGCCGGAGGGCGTGTCAGACTCTCACTGATTAAACCCCACCCCGTTCCTTCGTTGCCTGCGATCCGGGGGACACAGTGAACACAGACACACACAGTCAGATTTTCCGTGTTCTCCAGAGGCTTCGGCCATACCGGGCCCCTACAGACCCGTTTTTACCCTTTGAATACAGAATCCTAAAAAAGTGATCTCTTTGTTTGAAATTAACTATTTGCAGATAAAGTCAATGAGATAAATAATGGCTGGGGATTTCTAGTCTTTATCTACACAGTCAGCCTTACAAATGCAAAAGTTTTTCCATGAAATCAAAGATAGGGTTCTCGATTTCATGGAAAACACTTTTCTTTTTGACGTTTTCTATCATCTGCCTAGCCTTTTCCCAACTATATTGGGGTCGGCTTCCAGTCAAGCCCGATTTAGCTGAATACCAGTATTTAACGAGGAGCGGCTGCCTACCAGACCTCCACAACCCATTAACTGGGGACTTTACTTTTTGACGCTTTTTATGTATCAATTCAATTTTACGGGTGAGTGGGGATTGGTTTGAAATTTAAATATGAATTTGTTTGCTTTTTGAAACTATTTGTTGTTGACGAGTTCGCTTTAGGGGCGACGACCGGTTGGAATTTTGTTTCTCTGAAGCTGTTAGTAAAGGGGTACAACGATTTTTGTGTGGAGCATGGAATACCGGTAAGCTGACATTTTGAAACAATAAACTAGCGGCGCACGTAAAAACCTATTTAAAGCGCATAAGTAAGTCATTTGGTCCTAAAATGTCACATTTCCGCTATACAGTGTGAGTTTTTATAAAGTGCACATATCGAAAAGAGGGAATCTATTCTTAATTTTATCGACGGTAAAAATATTTTAAAAATTCTAAATATTTATTTATATTTTTTTTTAAGAAATTTTAAGAATTTTTAAACAAAACTGTGTAACTTTTAAACTAAATGATCTATCACGATGAAACAAACGCCATAATGATTGGATGTAATTAGGCGTCGAAAAATATGGAAAAAAATTCGCCACAATTAAAAATAAAACCTTTTTTCATTATTTTTTTCAAAAATTTTAAAATTTCTCAGTAACATGTCCCCGTCACCATTTTTTTTTATAAATTTAGGTTATACTTACCTCAGAAAAAAAAATTAAAATATGAATAAATATTCAGATTTTTTTTATATTTTTGCCAATAAAAGCATAGATTCCCTCATTTCGATATGTGCACATTATAAAGACTTACACTGTATAAAAGGAGAAACTTACTAACATATCAACGCTCAGCCGATTATACAACTGAGCATTATCGAGCAAATGGTGTAAAAATTAACTTCCAACCCTCTAGAGGGGCCCGGCAGGGCCAAAGCCTCTGGGGAACATGGGTATTCCGAAAGGGTTGACACCGAGTCCCCCCCAGATCGAAGGCAACGAAGGAACGGGGTAGGGCTTTAGTCAGTAAGAGTCTGACACGCCCTCCCACTCCGCCCAAGAGTGGAAGAAGGTGAAAGTGGAAGAAGTCATTCTGATGATTCCCCTACCAGAAAAGAAAAAAACCCTCTAGCTACACATCGAAATAGCTAAGTTACCTAGGTAACTAGGTACCTTGGTCTACATCAAAGACTAGCATATATACTCGTACATCGTACATTCACGTCCCACCGCGACAGTCGTAAGGACAGACTGACATATTATGCCATTTATAGTATTAGAATAAATATTATATGTAACGCCACCAGACAGGAGAGACAGGCCAGTAATACTAAGGGAGATGTTCCAGCTTAGCCCGCGAAATTCAAATTTTCTTACGTTTTTTGCAATTTGCAAGCCAGTGATAGGTTGTATGAAGTTAAAAATACTTAAGCGGTTATAAAACGTAACTAGTTACATAATTATAAACATAAAAATCATTAATACTCCAAGCTCACCTAAGTGTAGGAACGATTTTTTCGAGGTCAAAAACGTTCTTGCAACTAAGTGAGCTTGGAGGCTTGTAAACCTACCACTGGCTTGCAAATTGCAAAAAACGTAAGAAAATTTGAATTTCGCGGGCTACCTGAAGCATTCACCTTAACTCAGACGTTTTGATATGATGCTGGCGAAGGTTCTAGGTGAAGAATGATTGTGTGGAGAAATATTTTGCGTGTTATTGGAATACTAGCTGAGCTCGCGGCTAGATAATAACAGCCGCACGGATCAATCTTCAAGGTTAAACAACGCTTGCCAAGGTTGGCCTATGGATAGGTGACCATCTTAACATACCTACCGAGTTTCCTCCGTGCCTCGGAAAGCACGTGAAGCCGTAGGTCCCGGCTGTCATTTGTAGATCTTTGGCAGTCGTTACAGATAGTCAGAAGCCAGTAAATCTGACTCCAGTCTTGCCATGAAGTACCATGTTACCCCAGTTAATGGGTTGTGGAGATATGGTAGGCAGTCGCTCCTCGTAAAATACTGGTATTCAGCTAAATCCGGCTTAACTGGAAGCCGACCCCGATATAGTTGGAAAAAGGCTAGGTTAGGTAGTCTACATCGTACATTCACGTCCCACCGCGACAGTCGTAAAGACAGACTGACATATTACGCCATTTATAGTATTAGAATAAATATTATATGTACCGCCACCAGACAGGAGAGACAGGCCAGTATTATTAACTCAGACACTTTGATGTGATGGAGGAGCTCGTGGCTAGATAATAACAGCCGCACAGGTCGATCTTCAAGGTTAAACAACGCTTGCCAAGGTTGGTCTGTAGATGGGTGACCATCTTAACATACCGAGTTTCCTCCGTGCCTCGGAAAGCACGTTAAGCCGTAGGTCCTGGTTGTCATTTGTAGATCTTTGGCAGTCATTACGTAAATGTAACGCCACCGGACAGAAGAGACAGGCTAGTATTATTAACTCAGACGTTTTGATGTGAAGCTGGCGAAGGTTCTAGGTGAAGAATGATTGTGTGGAGAAATATTTTGCGTGTTATTGGAATACTAGCTGAGCTCGTGGCTAGATAATAACAGCCGCACGGGTCGATCTTCAAGGTTAAACAACGCTTGCCAAGGTTGGCCTGTGGATAGGTGACCATCTTAACATACCGAGTTTCCTTCGTGCCTTGAAAGCACGTTAAACAGTAGGTCCCCGCTGTCATTTGTAGATCTTTGGCAGTCGTTACGGATATTCAGAAGCCAGGAAATCTGACTCCAGTCTTGCCATTAAGTACCGTGTTACCCCAGTTAATGGGTTGTGGAGGTCTGGTAGGCAGCAGCTCCTCGTAAAATACTGTTATTCAGCTAGAAGCCGACCCCGATATAGTTGGAAAAAGGTTAGGTTAGGTAGTCTACATCGTACATTCACGTCCCACCGCGACAGTCGTAGAGACAGACAGACATATTACGCCATTTATAGTATTAGAATAAATATTATATGTAACGCCACCAGACAGAAGAGACAGGCCAGTATTATTAACTCAGACGTTTTGATGTGATGGAGGAGCTCGTGGCTAGATAATAACAGCCGCACGGATCAATCTAAAGGTTAAGCAACGCTTGCCAAGGTTGGTCTGCGGATGGGTGACCATCTTAAGATACCGAGTTTCCTCCGTGCCTCGGAAAGCACGTTAAGCCGTAGGTCCTGGTTGTCATTTGTAGATCTTTGGCAGTCATTACGTATATGTAATGCCACCGGACAGAAGAGACAGGCTAGTATTATTAACTCAGACGTTTTGATGTGATGCTGGTGAATGTTCTAGGTGAAGAAAGATTGTAAGAAGAAATATTTTACATGTTATTGGATTACTAGCTGAGCTCGTGGCTAGATAATAACAGCCGCACAGGTCGATCTTCAAAGTCAAGCAACGCTTGCCAAGGTTGGCCTGTGGATAGGTGACCATCTTAACATACCGAGTTTCCTCCGTGCCTCGGAAAGCACGTTAAGCCGTAGGTCCTGGTTGTCATTTGTAGATCTTTGGCAGTCGTTACGGATAGTCAGAAGCCAGTAAATCTGACTCCAGTCTTGCCATGAAATACCGTGTTACCCCAGTTAATGGATTGTGGAGGTCTGGTCGGCAGCGGCTCCTCGTAAAATACTGGTATTCAGCTAGAAGCCGACCCCGATATAGTTGTGAAAAGGCTAGGTTAGGTAGTCTACATCGTACATTCACGTCCCACCGCGACAGTCGTAAAGACAGACAGACATATTATTACGCCATTTATAGTATTAAAATAAATATTATATGTAACGCCACCAGACAGAAGAGACAGGCCAGTATTATTAACTCAGACGTTTTGATGTGATGTTGGCGAAGGTTCTAGGTGAAGAATGATTGTGTGGAGAAATATTTTGCGTGTTATTGGAATACTAGCTGCTGAACACGGCTTCACTCGCTTCATCATCTACCTACCCGTCCCCAACTATATTGGGGTCGGCTTCCAGTCAAGCCGGATTTAGCTGAATACCAGTATTTAACGGCTTCACTCGCTCGTTAGTAAACAATTGTCCCAAGGGAAAATACTCCCCGGATAAAAAGTCGGCATGATCTACCCGTGTGCTAAATTTTATCCAAATCTGATCAGCTGTTTGAACATGAAGAAGTAACAAACATAGGTATACACACACATTAATTACTCAGATACCCGCGAAACGAGACACAATAGTAAAACAATAACAACGCGGTCTCATAGGACCGGTTGGGGATTCAAACGTTAAAAAACTTTTGCCTTTGTAATAATAGCTACTACCAGCGGCTTAGATCGTGTGACAGCAGAAAATTATCCCAAAGGAAAAAACTCCTGGAACTAAAATATATTTTTTTTATTATTTTTTTTTATCCTATGTGCTACGCCAGGATATAGCCTACGAGTATGCAATAATTTTATCCAAATTGTGATCGTGTAGGAGTAACAAACAACGTTTGTGCGAATTTGATGAAACTTGGTAGACATAGGTACAAGAGTTACCGTGGCCTTGGAACTTAAGAGCAAATGAAGGAACACAGGGTTAGTATAGCAACTACCCAGAACATCATCTGCTTAGCCTTTTTCCCAGCTATATTGGGATCGGCTTCCAGTCAAGCCGGATTTAGCTGAATACCAGTATTTTACGAGGAGCGGCTGCCTACCAGACCTCCACAACCCATTAACTGGGGTAACACGGTACTTCATGGCAAGACTGGAGTCAGATTTACTGTCTTCTGACTATCCGTAACGACTGCCAAAGATCTACAAATGACAGCTGGGACCAACGGCTTAACGTACTTTCCGAGGCACGGAGGAACTCGTTATGTTAAAATGGTCACCCATCCACAGACCAACCTTGGCAAGCGTTGCTTAACCTTGAAGATCGACCTGTGCGGCTGTTATTATCTAGCCACGAGCTCCTCAACAACTACCCAGAGCGGGAGTACTTAATTAATAACTTTGCATTCCAAAAAAGGGGTAAGCAAAGGGGAGTTGAGGAATAATTTAAAAAGGTAAACATCTCCTTAGAGCATTCTCACATGTTCTTCATCTAGATTCTAACAAATTGCCTAACCTAGGTCCTACTTATTATAATAATATATTTTCTTGTCGCACAAGTGAGACGTAACAAATTACGTTTGGAGCCATCTATTTGGCTTGGGAACGCTAAAATGACCCCTTTTATGTGTTTTATTTATAAACGTTAAGGGTAATTTATTACCCCGGTGATTCTCGAGACCCCAAGAAGGATAGGACATGACTTTTACGCTTCATTTAATAGAGCAGAGAACGTCAGGCCCTCAGGGACTTGGTGCTATTACTTGTAATATTCGTGCTGATACAATAAAGGTTTTCTGTAAAATTTACAAAATTAGATGACACCACTATGCCCAGAGCAATGGTGGACAAGTGGTAACGGCCCCGACTTACGAGTTGTAAGTCCCAGGTTCAAACCCAGCCAGGCGCATTACTTTGTGTAATTTATTTCATCACCACTGCTCTCAAAACGGTGAAAGAAAACATCGTGAGGAAACCGGCAAGTCCTAGAACCAAAAATTCGAAGACATGTGACCAATGATCCACCAATCGCACTGGGCCCGCGTGGTGGATTACAGCCCATTCCCTCTACTAGAGAGGAGGCCTGTGGGAACAGTGGGAACATTACAAGGCCTATATTGCTAATGCTAACTGTGCCAAGTGGACGACAACTTAAACTTGTGTCGTAAATCATAAGGAGACAATCATTTTTTTTATTGGTAACGAAATAATCAAATAACATCTCCTGCCCAGGGTGGAAGAAGAAGCGACTGACTTTTACTGACTAAATCCAACCCGTATTCCTTCAGTTGCCCTTTGCGTTGTAGAGCCGTGTTGATTCTTTTGAACAATTCTGCAACCCCAACATAATTTTTATTCCTTTCGTCTCCATCGACCATCTGTTCTGCGCATTAAAGGTACAAGTTGGTAGCGGACGACGTGAAGCTGCAGCAAACGACGTGTCGCAGCGACACTACTGGTTTCTACGTATTCCTATGAAATTCCCTCCGTAGTTAGCGGCATGAAGCTAGCGACGCGTCGTCGAGCGGCAGACGACAGTGTCGTCCGACTGCAGATCAGTAGTGCCGCTGACGCCGGAGAAACGACACTTCGAGCTCTAAAAATGCGGTACATCCTAGGGGTTCAAGCAAGCTCTGTGCAAAATTTCATCAACATCGGTTCAGCATTTTAACCGTGAAAGCGTAACAGACAGATAGAGTTACTTTCACATTTATAATATTAAGTATGGATGATTCAAAACCCCTCCTGCGAGAGTCCGACTCGCAATTGACCGGTTCTTTTAATTAGTGGAAAGCATTTTTAATTACATACTTTTAATCCAGTTCATAATTATTTAGTAAGCCTTAGGCAAGTGTAGCATGATTGACTGCCAATTTTAATATACATGGAGATTGGAAGGTAGGTATATGTGGATTGACTGAATTTTTTGTCAATGTAATATAAATGTAATTGGAATTTGTGAAAGAGATATCGCCATTGCTGCAGTTTTTTTTTTAATCGGTTTGCATTTTAATAAAATACGCGTTTCTCAAACTAACAGAAATAATCATAATAAACCAAATATTTCGATTTATGATTCAAGCTAGTATTACTTGGCCATGGTCGGTTTCTGAATGAATTGAGGAGCTCGTGACTACATAATAACAGCCGCACAGGTCGATCTTCCAGGTTAAGCGACGCTTGCCTAGGTTGGTCTGTGGATGGGTGACCATCGTAACATAACGAGTTTCCTCCGTGCCTCGGAAAGCACGTTAAGCCGTTGGTCCCGGCTGTCATTTGGATATCTTTGGCAGTCGTTACGGATAGTCAGAAGCCAGTAAATCTGACTCCAGTCTTGCCATGAAGTACCGTGTTACCCCAGTTAATGGGTTGTGGAGGTCTGGTAGGCAGCCGCTCCTCGTAAAATACTGGTATTCAGCTAAACCCGGCTTGACTGGAAGCCGACCCCAATATAGTTGGGAAAAGGCTAGACTGATGGTCGGTTTCTGAATGAGATTTTAAGTTGAGAAAATTTTAAATAAGTCTAAATGTCTTTTTTTCAAGTGGGGAATCATCAAAATTACTTCTCTCGCTCTTGAGCGGAGCGGAAGGGTGTGTCAGACTTTTACTGTCTAAACCCCGCTCTGTTTCTTCGTTGCTTTCGATCTGGGGACACAGATCTTCCCTTTCGGAAATCCGATCCATAGCCCCAGAGGCTTCGACCCTGCTGGGCCACAACAGTTTGTTGACATCCCCTTGAGGCGCACGTGGAACAGGACGCGCGGGTGTGGTGGCCAATCTGTTCCCTGAGCGAGGGGAACACTCTCCCCCGCTCATGGCTCCGCCATCTGCGGTGCCCGTAGCGGACCACACCAGCGACGACGACGACGACACTCAAGAGGTGACCGAGGTGGAGATGAGGGCGGTGGTACGAAGACTTAGTGTCAAGAACACCGCCCCAGGACCCGACGGCGTGCCTGGAAGGGCTTGGGTCCTGGCCATGGAGGCTCTCGGGTCTCGATTACGGGGGCTCTTTAGCGCATGCATGGAGAGAGGCCAGTTCCCCCTTCGCTGGAAGACTGGGAAACTGGTCCTCATCGCGAAGCCGGGGCGCCCCGCGGACTCTCCATCCGCGTACCGGCCCATCGTGCTGCTCGACGAGGTAGGCAAGCTCTTTGAAAGAGTAATTGCAGACCGCCTCGTCGGGCATCTATCACGGGTGGGGCCGGATCTTGCTGACGGCCAGTTCGGCTTTCGCAGGGGGCGCTCCACCGTGGACGCCATCATGCGCGTGAGAGCCCTCACGACGGGGGATGCGGTGACTCGGGGCAGGGTTGTCTTGGCGGTGTCTTTGGACATCGCCAATGCCTTCAACTCCCTGCCCTGGAGTAGCATCGAGGCGGCACTTCGGTACCATGAGGTGCCCGCCTACCTCCGTCGTGTGATCGAGGCCTACCTGTCGGATAGGTTCATCATCTATCCCGGTCACCAGGGAGAGTGGAGACGGCGAGAGATGTCGAGCGGTGTTCCGCAGGGATCGGTACTAGGACCGCCCCTGTGGAACATCGGATACGACTACGTGCTGCGCGGCGACCTCCCCGACGGGGTCAGCGTGGTCTGCTACGCAGACGACACGCTGGTCCTGGCGCGGGGAGAGTCGTACCAGGCGGCGGCCGAAACAGCGACACGCGGGGTTGCGACAGTCGTGGAGAGGATCCAGCAACTGGGACTCAAGGTGGCATTGCACAAGTCCGAGGCTATGTGCTTTCATGGCCTTCGGACCGCGCCACCACCGGGTTCCCAAATAACGGTAGGGGGGGTTCACATCGGCGTCGGGTCGACGATGAAGTACCTGGGACTCGTCCTCGACAACCGGTGGACTTTCGAGGAGCATTTCCGACGTTTGGCCCCCAAACTGGACAGGACTAGTGCCGCTCTGAAGCGGCTCCTGCCCAACCTAGGGGGTCCAGACGCCCCCTGCCGGAGGCTCTACGCGGGGATCGTTCGGTCCATGGCCCTTTACGGGGCGCCAGTTTGGGCGCCATCGCTAGGTAAGCGACCAGCGGCCAAACTGAACGCTTGCCAGAGGGTCATGGCCATCCGGATGGTGCGGGGATACCGCACGATCTCCCGCGAAGCGGCGAGCCTCCTTGCTGGCCTGCCACCGTGGGATTTGGAGGCAACAGTCCTTGCACGCATGCACGATTTGCGCGTGGAGATGCAACGCCGGGGCGAAACTCCGCTGCCACGACAAGTCGCGGTATGGCGGACAGAGTTCCGGCGGGATCTCAGGGTGGCATGGCGACTGCGACTGTCGCAACCCAGTGCTGGGCATGCCGTCATTGCGGCGGTAAGTCCCCTCTTTGAGGAGTGGTTGGAAAGAGGTCACGGCGTCCTCTCGTTCCGTATGACGCAGGTCCTCACCGGACACGGTAAGTTCGGGAGGTTCCTGCATCGGATCAAGGAGGAAAGGACGCCCGGGTGTCGCCACTGTGTGGACCGCCCGGAGGACACGGTGGAGCACACGGTAGAGGTGTGCCCCGCTTGGGCGGAGCACCGCCGTGTCCTTGTGGAGGCTATCGGCGGCGGTGACCTCTCGCGCCGGGCCCTGGTAGAGGCCATGGTCCGGAGCGAGGAGGGGTGGCAGGCAGTCGCCTCCTTCTGCGAAGCAGTAATGTTAGCGAAGGAGGCTGCCGACCGCGTGAGGCAACGGAACTCACGCCGCCGCCGCCGAGATCCCGATCCCGATTTCCGACCACCGTAGGCGCGGGCTCGCGGACAGCGAGCGCTGGGTAGCTCGCCGTCCGGCAGTCTGGTAATAATCTGGACCGAGCCTAGTCGTCGACGGCGCGTTCTGTTCCACGCGCGCCTCAAGGAGATGTCAGCAAACTGTAGGGGCCCGGTAGGGCCGAAGCCTCTAGGGAACACGGTATCCGAAAGGTTGTCACCGTGTCCCCCAGATCGATGGTAACGAAGGAACGGGGTAGGGGTTTAGTCAGTAAGAGTCTGACACGCCCTCCCGCTCCGCCCAAGAGTGGGAGAAGTCATTCTGATGATTCCCCTACCGGAAAAAAAAAAAAAAAAAAAAAACGTGGAACAGGACGCGCCGTTAACGACTTGGCCTTGGTCGGGGTTATGTTGGACATCCCACCTGTACAAAGTCTTTTGGATATGCGTTCATTGAGCGTAAAGCTAAGAAGTAGAATGGCTACCGGAGTCTCAAGTTTCCTGATAGCTACAACCTTTAAATCAAGAATGATTACGTTA
Source organism: Mythimna separata (assembly GCA_030763345.1). NCBI lineage: Eukaryota > Metazoa > Arthropoda > Insecta > Lepidoptera > Noctuidae > Mythimna > Mythimna separata. Next base: position 12,414,067 of record CM061174.1, on the reverse strand, counting down.
CTTCTAAAGTGTGCTCTATTGTCAGTCACATCACCGCTGACCATCAGGTAAGATAGAGGTCAAACGCAAGCCCATCTATAAAAAAAGAATGTAGTTAAGGCATTTAAGTATCTACCTAGGTCTGTACATTTTTTCTCTAATTCGATTTTCGATTTCGATACCAAGGTCTGCAACCGGCTTTAAACCCCTAAACAGGTATTCTAAAACAACTCTTAATATAAAACTGGCACCTTAAAGTGCCAGATAGAAGTCTTCAAGTCAAGAGTGAATAGATTACTTTAAGGCAAGCGTGCTCCATCGTCAGCCACATCTTCACTTACCATCAGGTGAGATAGTAGTCAAACGCGAGCCTATGCAGAATCATCATCATCTGCCTAGCCTTTTCCCAACTATGTTGGGGTCAGCTTCCAGTCAAGCCGGATTTAGCTGAATACCAGTATTTTACGAGGAGCGGCTGCCTACCAGACCTCCACAACCCATTAACTGGAGTAACACGGTACTTCATGGCAAGACTGGAGGCAGATTTTTCTGACTATCCGTAACGTCTGCCAAAGATCTATAAATGACAGCCGGGATCTACAGCTTAACGTGCTTTCCGAGGCACGGAGGAAACTCGTTACGTTAAGATGGTCACCCATCCACAGACCAACCTTGGCAAGCGTTGCTTAACCTTGAAGATCGACCTGCGCGGCTGTTATTATCTAGCCACGAGCTTCCAAGAAATAACCTACAATAATTATAATATTTCTTTAAACATTTAACCCCAGAGTAAATCCAGTAACAAATCGAGAATCATTACCAAGAATAAAACTTTCGGACTCAAGTAACAAATCCACATAAAACATTGACGTAGATATCCGAATTCTATATTTAACTCTATAATCAGCTTACTCCATTTCGGGGGTAACCCAAAAGGCTCAGGACTTTTCTCGGCGGTAACCGAGAGTAAGATAATCAAGTCGCTTTACGATTAATCATTCAGACAGCTTGGACGATGACAAAGGGGCTTTTAAACTTTACACTGAGAGTAGTGACCAGGATTTTTGAGGATGGATTAAGTAAAGTCTTGTATTTTTGTTGTTAACCATATCTATGTTTTAGCATTATTAGCATTATCGGCCTTATAATGTTCTTACTGCAGGGAATCAGGCCTCCTCTCTAGGAGAGGGAATGGGCCATAATCCACCGCGCGGGCCGAGTGCGAATAGGCGGATGTCACATGTCTTCGAATTTTTGGTTCTAGGACATGCCGGTTTCCTCACGATGTTTTCCTTCACCGTTTTGAGAGCAGTGGTGATGAAATTAATTACACGAAGTAATGCACCTGACTGGGTTTGAACCCGCGACCTACAATTTGGAAGTCGTTATCTATGTTGCCACAAAGGTATCCAGTGCCATGTTATTAGAGGTTTTCGCGCGACACGGACAGTTACCGGGACCAGACACTACACCCGTCTGTTCGAAGGACCAGGAATATCCGAACTCAATTCAAACTCTAAATAATTGTATTTCATAGGCCTACAATGGAATTTATAAAACGTCAGATGCTAGAGCATGGTTTCAATGAAGGTGTTCAGAAGAATTCATAACACCTGAGTTGGCGCCACTTAGCACTAAGGTCTTTTCCTTTGAAAACGTATACATGACGTTTGACGTTCTTCTTCTTCCTGCCCTTATAAATGATAAATGATAAATGATAAATGATAAATGATATTTATTTTGCAAATAGGTTTCACGAAACACTTTTACACGTCAATTTTTTTTTGTCATAATTATTAATCTAGATGAGGCCGGTGTTTCCTATCTGACTACCCTGAGAAGAAACACCGAAACAAACTCAGGGGTCACAGTCTCTTTTAAAAAAAAAAAAAATCCATACAAAATGTATTGGTCAAATCATATGCGAACTATGCAGATTAGGGTCTGAAATGGCCTTTTAAAGAAAGAACCATGCAGATTTGAGTGGACCTGTCCAGTCAGTGCAAGCATTTGTCATTCGTCGTAAAGCTCAACTCAGGACTACTAAGGAGCTCAACGTCTTGACGAACAATACAAAGGAAAGGACATTTGGTTAGGCCGCAAAAATACTCAAATTGCCAGACATAAGTTACAATTACTGAAAAGAAAGGAAAAAGAAAGCTATCCACATAGTCCTCACATTCACAAAAAAAAAAAGATATAAATAAAATTTACAAAAATTGTAAAAATAATATGTCAGATTGTAAAAAAAAAATGAATATTAATGTCAAATTGAAATATAAATTGTGCACTACTCCATTAAATTTACAATGGAAAAATGCAATCAAAAACAAAAATCCAAAAGAATAAACGACAGTACAGTGAGTACTGGAGCAGGTCAATCCCAAGCCTTATTGTCCTCAACATAGTCCTTTATAGTATAAAAAGCCTTTTGGCAAAGTTTACGCTTTACAAATGATTTAAATTTATTGAGGCTTAGTTCTTGAATATGACTGGGAAGTTTATTATAGAAGTGTACACATTGACATCTAAATGAGCCCCCTATTTTTTTGAGCCTAGTTGCAGGAACTACAAATTTGTGCTTATTTCTAGTATTAAAATTATGTATGTCACTGTATTTTTTAAACATGTTTTTGTTCTTATGGGCATATAAGATATTCTCATAAATATATTGTGAAGGCACAGTCATTACCTTGATCTCCTTAAATTTATCTCTGAGGGAGTATCTGGGACTTAAATTATAAATGGAACGAATAGCCCTTTTCTGTAAAACGAAAATTGTTTGGATATCGGCGGCATTTCCCCACAGTAGAATACCGTACGACATCACACTATGAAAGTAGCTAAAATAAACTAAACGGGCTGTTTCTAAATCAGTTAAATTTCGAATTTTTCTTACAGCATATGCTGCAGAGCTAAGTTTTTTAGATAATTTGTCTATGTGTGGGCCCCACTGAAGCTTGGCATCTAAAGTTATGCCCAAAAACACTGTAGTATCTTCAGGACTCAACTCCTTTCCTTTTATTAGCACACTAGTTTCAACTTGCCTAACATGGGGCATGGTAAACTTTATGCATTTAGTTTTCTTTTCATTCAAATGTAGGTTATTTACATTAAACCAGTGTACTATTTTAGAGATAACTATATTTATATCGTCAGTAACCGACTGCTGACGTTTCAATTTAAACAAAAGTGAAGTGTCGTCTGCAAACAACACTATATTATCGTTATCCTTCATGAGGTAAGGTAAATCGTTAATATAAACTAGGAACAAAAATGGGCCAAGAATTGAGCCCTGAGGGACACCCATTTTTACTACAGACCCAGGAGATCTTTTTCCGTTTACATCAACTCTCTGAATCCTATCGCCCAGATATGATGCAAGAAGATCCAGGGAGGAGTTCCGGATTCCGTAATGGTGTAGTTTCCTGATTAATGTTTCATGGGGAACACAATCGAAGGCCTTAGACAAATCGCAAAAAATACCCAGGACATCGCATTTGTCTTCCCATGCATCAAAAATATGTCCTAAAAATTCAACACCAGCATCGGTTGTTGAACGACCCCTTGTAAAACCGAACTGTTTGGTATGCAACAATTTAAGTCTATTAAAAAACTTTTGCAATTGCTCTAAAATGAGTTTTTCAAATATTTTACTAAAAGTGGGTAGCACTGAAATAGGTCTGTAATTCGTGGGGTCAGATGTACTACCCGTTTTGAACAAAGGTATAATTTTACTATTCTTCATTAAATCAGGAAACTCACCGCGATCGATACAATTATTAAAAATAAACGCTAAAGAAGGAGCTACAATATGGATTATAGACTTAACAACGTCCACAGAATTACCCCATAAATCAGCAGTCTTTTTTACATTTAAGGACTTAAAGGTCTTAACAATATCTGCACAAGTAACATGTTCGAAATTAAAAACAGAATTGCAAACTTTAACGTTTTCTTTAAGCAGAGAATCTGCAGCTGTGGGTGATGAGTTCAGAGATTTTGTTGTTGATATAGGGATCTCTGAAAAGAAGTTCTCAAAAGCCGCAGCAACCTGTGAGTCTGATGTGATCACATTGTCATCAATTATGAGTTTATAGTCACTAGATGGTCTCGTAGACCTTCCAGTTTCACTATTTATAACATTCCAAGTAGTCTTAATTATATTTTTACTGTTTTTAATTTTGGAACTCAAATAACGTGATTTTGCTAGAGAACAAACTTTTTTAAATAATTTCGAACATATAAATTAAATTCAGCAGTATTAACAAGAATTCTTTCGTCATACAATTCGTAAAGCCTAGTTCTACTTTTATGAATACCAGTGGTAGCCCATTCACTGAACGACACATTACTGTTAACCGAGAGAGACTTAGGTATGAAAGTAGAATTAAATTGATTACAGTACATGTTAAAGAAACCTTCATATTGATGATTGAGATCATCATATGTAGACAAGTCGGGTAAATTATTAATAAGTTTTGTTTTAAAACTTTCTAAACGACTTGCAGTTTTAGGGTTAACAATGATATTCTTTTTAGCCACTATGTTGCATTTGTTTTGAAAAGTAATTAATTGCCCACAATGATCAGAATCTAATAAATTAATGACTTCTTTGCGACTGGGTACAACATCCGTATAAATATTATCTATACATGTGGCACTATTAGGAGTTATTCTAGTGGGCTCCAAAAATTGGTTAACCAGATTGTAGGACTTAAATAGACTTAAAATTTTACTACATAAACTAAAAAAAACTTATCCCATATTACTTGGGGTCGGCGCAACACGTTACGTTTCCTTCTTCCATTCTGTCCTGTCATCCGTCACACTATCACTAACTCCCTTTTCTTTCATATCAGTCCTTACACAATCCATCCATCTTTTCTTTGGCTTCCCTCTTCTTCTCCATCCATCCATGACGTTTGACATTGACGTTGGCTAATTGGCAAACTAATATCATTAACATTAGGGCCTTCAACCACGGCGACCTTTTGTACCGCTCGCTGCTGACGCGTGTTTACGTCACGCGCGTCAGTAGCGCTATTAACGCGCTACAGTCGCATTTGAAACGCGCTACAGTCGCGGTGTAAACGGCTACTGCAACGCGACTGTAGCGCTGCTAACGCGCGACCGTGTCAGACGACATCGGGGAGAGGAAGAGGGAGGGTGGTGCGTGAATAAAAAACAATCTACCTACTAAATCGTAATTTTTATGGTACTGTATCGCGTTTGCATCGCGACTGAGAATTGTGGCGTGGAAGGAGGCAAGCCGCTAGCGACTGCATCGCGACTGTATCGATGCCAACGCGCGGCTGCCGCGCTACTGCATCGCTTCAAAAATTCGCCTTGGGCGAGGCTCCTTAGCGTTTTGACAGATGCCTGAACCTTGTCGCCTCAGTACTGCAACCTGATGAACGTCAATTTAGAACACCCTCATTCGTCAAGAGAACCGGCAAGAAAATTCAAGGTTACTCTTTAAACAAAATTTTTATTATACGATCCGATCACAAAAGTTACTTAAATTGGCTATCTGCTAGAAAACTTTGTATTTTTTTTTAGACTAAAATAACATTAAAACACAACACAACTGGCATCATTCCTTAGTCTCAGGGTATAAAAAACAGACAGTAGAAACAAGAAACAAATCAAGTCAAATCGAAACCTCTCCGGTATATTCAGGTCAAGTCTCTATTCCGCGTAATACAATGGTCACCTTAATGGTTCCACCGCAAACTTTGGACATCGAAACTTATTTATTAGTTACCTCGACGCCTTTTTCCAAGTTCTCAATCCCAGAAAAGCAATATACGAAGATTCTGAGAATTATTTCGATCCACGGAACGGAATTAGGTATGTATGAGTGGGATTCTTCCTAACTTTCCGATGCTATGGAGAAGAATTAGTTTTGTGATAATGTAGGTAAACTAATGAAGTAAATAAGTCTAATAAATAAACAGATTAATTGTATATACAGTTTTTTTTATTATTATTTGGTGAGAAATCATCCAATATCTTCTCCCGCTCTAAGGCGGAGCGAGAAAACGTGTCAGTCTTTTACTGACTAAGGTCCACTCCTATGTTCTTTCTTTGCCTTGCGTTCCAGGACTATGGGTTTTCCTATCAGAAGCGAAAGAATGCCTAAGTAGGCTTCATACCTGCTGGGCCCCTACGGTTTTGCTGACATCGCCTTGAAGCACGCATGGAACAGCCGTCGATGTCGTAACCGGACAGCCGAACGGCGGGCTACTCATTGCTTGCTGTTCGCAAGCCCATACTTAGAGCCTGTCCAGATGACGCGTTTTATGCTCGAGTCCACACGCGCGTTGTGACTCGCACGTATCCGAGATACTAGAGCTACATATATCCCGTCCAGATGCCTACGCACGTTTCCTCATTCAGAAAATGAAACGCGCGAGCCCGCTCGCGCGTTTCATTTGGAATATTTTCATCGTTTTTAGAACGATAAAAATAGTCCAAAAACGTTGTAGGTTATTCCTGGAAATCATTAAGTGGTACATACCTGGTATCTATTTTCACATTCACATACAAACTAACACTGCAGTTTACACAAAGTAAATTAAACGCGTAGGTGCAAACACGAGCATAATAAGGGCTGATACACACTGTAATGGAAGCGAGCGGTAGCGATGCAGTGAGCGTTTTTAGAGTGAAATTTATATTTTGTGTAGTGTGTTATTGATGTCATTTAACTATCTATGTGAGTGTACTAATAAGAAAATATATACGCTCGTTTTCAATAACCTACCACAGTTCATAGATAGATAACTCTCCCCGATAAACAGTAAGATTCTATCTATCAATACACAACTTTTGGTAGGAAATGCTAACCGTCGTCGGTAGGTTATAGGAAAGCAAGTAAGGGCAAAAGGATAGATTTGTTTATCTTTAGTAGCTGCAACTTTAGATAGATAACTTATTGAAAACGTGTGATAATCATGTGTAATCCAAAAATAGAGAGCAGAGGTGGCCCAGTGTGAACTGCCCCGACTTGCAAGTTGTAGCTCGCGTTCAAAGTCAGCCGGGTGCATTTTTTTTGCTAACCAAATTCTGTCCCACTCCTGGGCAAAGGTCTTCCCCTCCACTCTTTCCATTTTTTGAGAGCCCGCGCTTCCTCTTGCCAGTTTTGGCGGAATCTATATAATTCGTCGCGCCATCTCCTTCCTGACTGGGCGCATTACTTTGTGTTTTTTCAGTACCGCTGCTCTCAAAACGGTGAAGGAAAACATTGCGAGAAAACCAGCATATCCTAGAACCAAAAATTCGAAGACATGTCACATCCACCAGTCCGCACTGGGCCTGCGTGGTAGTTTACGGCCCATTCCCGCTCTTAGAGCCGCCCGCTCTTGGAGGCCTAAGTCCCAACATTGGGAACATCACAAGACCGATAATGCTAAATGCTAACCCAAAAATATAGAGAGTATTATTGGAGCACCCACTGGTATCATTCGTCTCCCAGTACCATCGTCCTTACATGGCCACCCTGCTATGAGCGTCGACGCGCTTTGACTTTGACTTGGACGCGCATGATGTAATCGCGTTATTCGCATTAACACTTTTATGCCCTATAGGGCCTTGTTTCAAACAAATGGATTTTAGTGAGCAAGTTTTAAAGATGAGTGAGTAAACCTCTTTTTAGGGTTCCGTAGCCAAATGGCAAAAATGGAACCCTTATAGTTTCGCCATGTCGGTCCGTCCGTCCTCGCTTAATCTCTGTGACCGTTAGCACTAGAAAGCTGAAATTTACAATCACGCCGACAAAGTAGTAAAATAAAAATTAAAAAACAACGTTTTATTAGGGTAGCCCCCTTCATGTAAAGTGAAGTTTTTTTTTAATTTCAACCCTAAAGTGTGATATATTGTAATACTATTAGTTTATTTCATAAAATCTGAATACTATAAATTATATATAATATATTGTTGGATAGGTATTCAAAAATGAATAGAGGTTTACTAAAATAATTATTTGATTATATCAATAATTTCGGAAATAATCGCGGCTATGTATGCGGCTGCCAACGGCTGACCGCGGCTGACTACGCTTACCTCTTCGCATCGCTGGTACCCGCTGCTATCCCGGTGTGAACCAGCCCTAACAATAAAGCAGGTACAAAGGTAGAAAGAAAAACACCGCAATCCATTTTGTAGATTTGTTGAGCACAAAGAGACAATTTCTATTCGAGCCACTTGAAATTCTTCAGACCCTTTGCTTAGGCATTTGACAGTACAGAACTATAGATAGATGGTCGGATAGTCCCATGAATTTTATGTAGTGAAAGAATGGAAGGTGTTGATTAAATAAGGCAGTTTTCAACCCACGCTAGGGGCTTTACGTGGGTATAGCACTTTAATGAATGAAAGTATTTTCGTTTGTGTTTTATTTTTTGTTTGGTCATATTGCAAGTGTGTGTTGAAAATTTTGAGGTTTACTCTATTGGAATATGATGTTGATAAAGGTTATATTTAAAATTCTGTTTTGAAAATTGAAATTTCATTCCTAAATCTCTGGCGCGACATTTTGCGAAAGAGACATTCTGCGAAAGGGACATTCTGCGAAAGGGACATTCTGCGAAAGAGACATTTTACGACCAGGGGACTTTTCCGAAGAAGACATTTTGCGCCTGAGCCATTTAAAAGGGTCGTTCTTTTAATCTGTCAGAACTACTAGTTACTACTATTTGAATTTATAAATCAAGATCATTTGTATTTTTCCATGGAAATTTTTATGTAATTAAATTCTTAAAAAATTACGATCTTAGTCGTTTGCTGAATTTTACAGGAACATATCTCGGAACTGTGTGAAAAGTCCCGCATGCGTCCGTTGAAAACGAAGGATAAGTTTTATCTGGACAGTTGCCCGATAGATGATTGCAGGATAGATGATTGCGTATATGTTTAAATCGCGCGAATAACTCTAATCATTGCTTGATACAGGATTTCATACCTTAGGTCTTATGTGACGAAATAGATGTCTCTACATCACTCCCCTCCGGAGATCGGACATTGATGGTTCTTGATGTTTGCCAGGCCAGACGATACAAACAGATTGCAATAAGTCGAGGAGTACCTACCAGAGTCGGGCCTCTGGCTACAGGCACTACCGTCGCTCAACATAGGTAGATTTCTTAGAGGCCAATGCGACATGAGATCCGCTTCACCGCGCACCGCGGCGGAACGCGGTGCAGTGTGTAGAGCGCCATAATTTCCTTTCAACAGCAACTTGAGTTATCGCAGATAACAAATGAAAACACACTCCCAGTACTCTCCATCATCACCTTCCTGCCCTTTTCCCGTTTTATTTGGGGTCGGCGCAACATGTCTTTTTCTTCCATTCTGTCCTGTCACTCGTCTCACTATCACTCACTCCCTTTTCTTCCATATCACACTCACACAATCCATCCATCATTTCTTTGGCCTCCCTCTCCCTCTCCATCCATCCACATGTTAACTCATAACACTTTTAGTAACATGCGTTTCATCCCTCCTTTTTACATGACCATACCTAGACAAACGATTCCCTTTCAACTTTTCAGTCACTGGCGCCACTTTCAAACTTCCCCGAATATACTCATTTCTCACTTTGTCCATTCTTGTCACACATCCATCGTAACATTCTCATCTCCGCGACGTGCAATCTTTCCAAGTACTCTCCATCTTCCTTAAATGTTAACTCCGTAAGCTCAATTTACATAAATCGAAAGGAAATACAATTTATCCCAGTGTCCGACCCACAGATCCTCCATAATATGGAAGTAGCCACTAGCCACTACTTCAAAAGTAGGTATTCCCGTGCAACCTTGCTCGGCCGATCTCTGCTACATAAATAAAACATTGCAGCTAGTCTCGCCTAGAAATAAGCCACAGAGCAGGGAAGCACGGAGAGGTAGAGGTTCCGATAATATGCACTAATATGCGGAATGCGATAAGGCTGCCCATTGTATGTACCTATATATTTTAGTGCTAAGTTTTGTTTTGATAATTCATCTGCCCAGCCTTTTCCCAACTATGTTGGGTTCGGCTTCTAGTCAAGCCGGATTTAGCTGAATACTAGTATTTTACGAGAAGCGGCTGCCTACCAGACCTCCACAACCCATTAACTGGGGTGTTACCCCGGTACTTCATGGCAAGACTGGATAGACTAGCATAATCAGTCTTTAATATTCCCATAATAATTGTCAGGTGTGTTCTGAAAATCATCCAATAACTCCTCCTGCTCTGGGTTGAGTTATTGGATGAATACACAAAAGTTTTAGTATCTGGAGCCAAACTATACTAAATTTGTGATAGGATGGTTTCGGTGAGATTCATACAATGTAGCTATCTATCCTTTTCTCTCATCTTAAATATGCATATTTTCGTCCTGCTGTCACCTAACTCATGCTATGTAAAAATACTATAGGAGGAACCTGTTTTTCGCCTCACAGCGCTAACCCCATTTTGGAATAGTAGTCTGATCGTCTCTTTCTGTGTATGCTACGTTTTTGAACGAGAGGGGGTGTGTCTGTAGACGAGTGTGAGTGTGGCATGTGGCAGCTTCTCAGTGGACATTATGTTGATGACAAATACGGTTTTGTGAGTATATTAATTTATAATACCTACTAGCGGACCCAAAAGACGTCGTACTGTTCTAACGTTTAAATTTGGTTTGGGGAACAAAATTAATCTCGACATAAATATAAATAATGCAAAACCTCTCGTCTTCTTCCATCTTGCCCCATTTTACCTCACCTTGTCCCACATTTCATCACCGCTGCTCTCAAAAACGCTGAAGGAAAACTAGAAAACATCGTGAGAAAACCAAAAATTCGAAGACATGTAACATCCACCAATCCGCACAGGGCCCGCGTGATGGATAACTGCCCAATTCCTCTCCTAGAGAAGAGGCCTGAGTCACAACATTACAAGGCCGATAATGCTAATGCTAATAATTATGTGTATTTGCTGTCTATCTTGATACGATTAGAAGCAGCCCAGTCTCGTCATAACTGAAACTTTATAGGTACCTATTCCATTACCTCTCCTTTACAACAAAAGAATTAGACATGCCGCCTTTAACAGCTGTGTAAGTCTTCGTACTCTATGAAATAAACTAAAAGATATCTGGAACTTGCAAAAGAGCTGCAGTACAACTTATTTATTCTCTTTGGACCGAAAATTGCTCGTAAAACGTTTATCGTTGAACATTTCTCATACCGTAGCCGTTGTGGTTTTAAATTTTGCATTAATACTTTTGAATATGTTTGCTTATAATGGATGGATTTACGATTATCACATATTATGCTTTTGCATAATGTTGGGAGATCATCAAAATGACTTCTCTCGCTCTGAACGGAGCGGGACACCACAAACGTGCGGGCTCCCACATAAGCAATCCTTCTTTTTTCATCACACAAAAAAGTACCTTTACCTTATCGGGCGAGCAACCCATCGCTCGCCGTCCGCAGACTCACACGTTACAAACTTACAGGAGCAAGCTCGCTAACCACGACGAATAACAAGAATAAATAAGTTCATCAATCAAATTATAGTCTTATTAACATAGCATGGGCTGGGTGACAGCAGGACGAAAATATGCATTTTTAAGATGAGAGAAAAGGATAGATAGCTACATTGTATGAATCTGACAGCTGTCACCGAAACCATCCTATAACAATTTAGTAAGTCGCAACCGGCGCTATAGCCATAAAAAAAAACAACTAATTTAGTATAAATAATAATTCAATCAACTTTAATTTAATTAAGTATATTATCAAGCTCACAATTTCACAAGAAAAACAAGAATAAAGTTGTAGAAGGAAACATTATTAATTGGCTAGAGAAAAACTTACTCACCTTTGATAATATTTCCTGAACCTCCTTCCTCCCTACACTCCTCTATCCTTTATTTTCTTGAAATACAGTTATATTGAATTACTTCGGATTAATATTGCTCAGTAATGAATGGAGCTCGTGGCTAGATAATAACAGCCGCACGGGCCGATCTTCAAGCTTAAGCAACGCTTGCCAAGGTTGGTCTGTGGATGAGTCTTAACATACCGAGTTTCCTCCGTGCCTCGGAAAGCACGTTAAGCCGTAGGTCCCGAATGTCATTTGTAGATCTTTGACAGTCGTTACGGATAGTCAGAACCCAGTAAATCTGACTCCAGTCTTGATATGAAGTACCGTGTTACCCCAGTTAATGGGTTGTGGAGGTCTGGTAGGCAGCCGCTCCTCGTAAAATACTGGTATTCAGCTAAATCCAGCTTGACTGGAAGCCGACCCCAATATAGATGGGAAAAGACTAGGCAGATGATGACGATGATATTATTATAAGACCACGATAACTCTTTCATACTACACCTCACCCAAACCTTATTAACTAAACAACTAAAACTCCACCATCTTTTTCTCTTTTTCTACCCTTTCTAAACAAACACTTTCCGCTTTAACATGAGAAATACTCGCCCCCTTCAGTCCCAGACATCGCCGATCCTTTATAAAAATATCTAGCTATTTCCCAATGGCCTGGATTCCTTTATGCAACGGACTTGCTAGGAAGATAAAGTGGTCTTGTGGGGCACAATACTGACCTACTGACTTAAGCCGTTTACTGATATTAATTTTAACGGACTTGTTTAGTAGAATTAATGAACTTTGAACCTACGAGAGGTTAAATTGAGGGAGCTTTTTTATAGTGGGTGGCTGTTTATGGGCTGGGTTTTTTACAGTGTTTTATAAGTCTGTAAAATGATAATATAATCTATTTTTGTTTTGACTGGCCTATTAGTCTATTGGTTGGTGGCCCTGACTGTTATGCCTTAGTTCGTGGGTTCGATTCCCACTCGAGACAAATGTTTGTGTAATGAGTACAATCATTTGTTCTGGGTCTCAACCTACAACAACATATACGATTGTCAGTTTATACTTTTTATATACATATAATAAAACGAAAAGTCCTTTTTTTATGTGATTTTAGAATGACCTCCGAAATATGGACATAACGATGTCTGTAAAAAAGGTAATTCTAAAATAAACCAATGTTATCTCACTTTAACGAGATAGTAATCCTTCCCTTCTGACCTTTCGAGAAAGATCTAGACCCACACAATCCGTGTAGACAACCAATTTCTGCTAACAAACAAATAATATAACCGCCTACATTTAAATTAACCCATCATAAACCTTTGTATTATTTTTCTAAGAGATTAAAAAGATAATATAAAAGACGTAATAAAATATATTGGAAATCTTCTAAATACATATAAAAATCTTGTGTCACAGTGTTTGTTATCGAACTCCTACGAAACGAGTTGACTGATTTTTAACCAACTTCAAAAAGGAGGAGGTTAGAAAAGAAAAAAGGAAAGTTTACCGAGTTAGCTAGTATATAAAATATTTTTGGCATTGCACGTAAGTGGATAAAATAACAAATCGATTGATTCGGTCAATTTAAAAATAGACTACATAAAAAACATGGTTAAAAATCCAGCACGTCTAATTACTTCTAGAATAAACAAATTCACGTTTCGCTTCTGACAACCATTGAAGTCGCGTTTTATAGTATTTTCAACTATAAAATGCGAAAAAAAAATAACATAAAAGATCGTCCAGTCCAAGTCTTAAATGATTTCAAAAAACAGAGAACAAACGTTAATAGGATGGGACAACGGGAATTAGTCAAAGAGAATTTAATCTATTATATTGCCACCTTTAAAACTCAAACACTAAGTAAATGGCTATATCAGAAGGTTGAGTCCATACATGCACGTAAACCCCGATTTACGAGTTGTAGGTCGCGGGTTCAACAAAGCCAGGCGCATTACTTGGCGCCATTTATTTCATCACCACTGCTCTCAAAACGAAGTGAAGGGTGAAGGAAAACATCTTGAGGGAACCGGCATGTCCTTGAACCAAAAAATTTAAGACATGTGACACTGGGGCACTGGGCACACGTGGTGGTTTGCGGCCTATTCCCTTCCCTAGAGGGAAGGCCTGAGTCTCAGCAGTGGGAAAATTATAAGGCTGATGCTATACAATAAAAATCTACACATGTTTCTTCTGTTGACCTTTACATGCCAGGGTTGCCGTCCGAATACCATCTGACCCGAGCCCAACTCGTCGATGGCGCGTAGTTTTCCACACGCACCTTAAAGAGATAAAGAGAGAGAGTCAGCAAACCGTAAGGGCTCAGCAGGGCCAAAGCTTAGTGTGGCCATGAGTTCGTTTCTGAAAGGAAAACCCTAGAGCGCAAGACAAATGGGTTTTAGTCTTTAAAAGTCTGACACGTCCTCACATCCCCATTGGATAATTTTGCACGTAATAAACACGCACGGTGTTTCGTAGGTAAAACTGTGATAAAGCTTGAGCGTGTGGTAGTTCAGAGACACGTTCGTGTCAGCCTTCTTTTCCCAATCTACTCTATGACGCGAGTCAGTGTGCGGGCACTTTTAATTTCATCATCCCCTGAAACGTTCCAAATGAATTATTCAAAGGAGTCAGGATTCGGAGTAACGCGAAAGGAATTTCAGAGAAACATTGTCTTTGAAAATGTTAGCTTTGCTTTAATATTGTAAATTGAGAAAAAAGTGCTTCTTTGACGTTGGTTTGATAATTAGGAAAGAAAGAAAAGTAATGTTTTTTTTGTATTTTTTCGTGCATTGTTTCGTCGATTACTAAATCTAACAAACTCTTCCCAAACTCTCCCTCTCCCGTTCCTCCATTGTGTTCTTCAAAAACAGTTGGACATCATTTTTTTTTCAAATAAAACCGCCCAAATAAGTACTACAAAAATCTTATAAAACCTTAAGCCATTTTATATAAATTGACCGTGAACCTAAAAAAGCGCGATCTTTCATCTCATAAATTACCTATAATCAATATTCCATTTGAGCAGTAATAACCTTTCAAAATCCTCAATTCTTGCATACCATTAGGCAATATAGCCCCATTTCTACGCTTCCTCTTCGCTCCATTTTGAAGCCATCCGGAAGTATTCCCGTTTCGGCACCCAAATTTTCGGCACCCAAGCTATTCCCGACGGCACCAATAGGTAATTTGGATGATAGTAACCGATACAAAATCCCAATCCAAATTACCTATTGGTGTCGAAACGGAAATAGCTTGGGTGCCGAAAATGGAAGAACCGAACCGAACCGAAAATAGTAACCAATACATAACAAAATCCTAATCCAAAATACCTAGTGGTGTCGAATCGGGAATAGCTTGAGTGCCGAAAATGTTGGTGCCGAAAATCTGGGTGCCAAAACGGGAATACTCCCAAAATCCCAATCCAAAGTACCTATTGGTGCCGAATCGGGAATAGCTTGGGGGTTTTCGGCACCCAAGCTGGGTTGCACGACGTTGGTCAAGTTGGTAATTCGTCAAATTTGAAATTGGTCAAAGCTGTAATTCGTCTAATCGTAAATTTGCCAAATTATGTAGTAAGTAGTGATGATGATGATTATTATGTACATATGTGTAAATATGAATAAAGAAAATAAGTTAATAAAACTACCACGGCACTTTCTTTTTTACAGATAACTGTACGAAAATTACTTGACCTATTGCGTATTTGGCAAATTCTATAATTTGGAAAATTTACGATTAGACGAACTACAGCTTTGACCAATTTCAAATTTTGTGGAACTGCGTATTTGACGAATTACCAACTTGACCAATGTCGTGCAACCCAACTTGGATACCGAAAAATTCTAGTGCCGAAAATCTGTGTACCGAATCGGGAATACCTCGTCATCCGTTTTGAAGTCTTAATATCGGTGCACATCTTTGAAGTCGCTTCGCAAAAGCTATTGTTTCGCCCCCACAGCGCTAATTGGAGTTTTTAGCCCCATTCTCTCTAAGGCGCTGTCGGCTTTAAATTATGGATTTCGCTTTGTGTCATAAGTATCGTCGTGGATTAATTGTGCTTGGTGATATTTATTATGATTTATGGAGAGATAGGATTCATTCTTGTGCTTGTCATAGGTACATGAGGAGTTCAAAACCTCAATCGCATAACAGTTGACTGGTAATATGTGATCGGCAGGTTTTTTTTTTCAGCAAACAATAATATTCTTAACATTATGATACTGTACTCCGTACGGACCGTTTGCGGATTGGTGGATGGTTCTAAAACATACAGGTTTCATCACGACATTTTCCTTTACCTTTTTGAGAGCAGTGGTAATTAAACAAATTACACAAAGTAGGTACAGAACCTGGCTGAGTTTGAACCTGTCGCCTATTACACGTGAATCAAGATCATTAGCATTTAGCATTAGCATGATCGGCCTTATAATGTTCCCACTGCTGGGACTCAGGCCTCCTCTCTAGGAGAGGGCGTGGGCCACCGCGCGGGCCCAGTGCGGATTGGTGGATGTCACATGTCTTCGCATTTTTGGTTCTAGGACATACCCCGGTTTCCTCACAATTTCTTCAGCGTTTTGAGAGCAGCGGTGATGAAATAAATTACACAAAGTAATGCGCCTGGCTGGGTTTGAACCCGCGACCTAAAACTTGTAAGTCGGGGCAGTTATTACTCGGCCACCAATGCTCCGCATCAATACCACCTTAAAAATCAGCTTTCAACTAAATTAAAGACACTAGTATTCACATTTGAAAAAAAACAAACGCAACACTACTGTTTCATTCAGATTTCCGCCGCGGTGCGCTTGAAAGAGCGTCAAATTAGTCAACGTCGTCCCCTCACGAATGCAATACAACGCTGAAAGCTTCAGGAGGTGCAGCGACATGTATCATTGTCTGCGGGACGAGCCGTGACTTAATGAGGAGTCTGAATGAAGAGGATCATGGAAATATATTGTTGCTGTAGAAACTCAGAACTTGAAATCCAGTTGGGTGCGTGTAACTTCGAGAAAGAGGTCAATCGCCGAATCTAACCCTGCTTTTTTTGCCGGTTATCATCAGAATGACTTTTCCCGCTTTAGGACGGAGCGGAAAGACCTGTCAGACTTTTACTGATTAACAGTCTTTTGTTTTTTTTTACCTTCGCGTCAGGACCCCAGGGTTCATTTTCACATTTAACCCAATAAGCTTCGATCCTGCTGGGCCCTTACGGTATTGCTGACAGATCTTTAAGGTGCGCTTGAAACTCAGGCTCGGTTCGGACGGCGAGCTATACACTCGCTGGACGCCTGTGGGGTTTTAGTCGGTAAAAGTCTGACACACTCCGCCCCTCCCGCAGAAAGGGAAAAGTCAAAAATGATTTCCCACATTAAAAAAAATCCTTATTACCATGTGGGAGCCTGTTTATATATAATACTCTTTGTGTGGAAGTCAGAGACTATTGACACATGTCATGTCATATTGACTTACTAGAAAAACGAATATAAAAAATATTAATTTTGGGAAATATATTCATCTCCATTCCCAAAACGAGTGGTTTTATTGAACAGCCCGAATAGTCCCCATATCTGGTGACCCCGACGTGATCGTGACGTGATATCAGATATGCAGATTCGAGTTCTGACAAAACAACTTGAGAAGTTGACTCTGGAAATTGCCGCAATGAGACAGGAGAACATGAGTCATCGTCGTCCATTTCGTCGCAGCAACTTCCGTCCAAGATCACGGTCGCGCTCAAGAACAGTGTCAGGAAGGCGACTAGGAGACCCAGACTGGGAGTGTTTTTACCATCGCCGATTCGGAGACAAAGCTAAAAAGTGTGAACCACCATGTGCAAGGAAGTCGGAAAACTAAAGACCACATCGACTGTGGCGGGCGTCGGTGTAGCAAAAATGAATAACCGCCTATGTATAATCGATAGAAATACGAGAGAACGATTTCTGGTCGACACTGGTGCAGATCTATCAGTGCTAGCCGTAAAAACTAAGCGAACACCGGTAGTAACACCTTTTAAATTATTCGCCGCAAACAGTACACCGATTAAAACATATGGGGAAAAAACTATGCAACTAAATCTTGGACTCCGACGCAATTTCAAGTGGACTTTCATAATAGCAGATGTGAAGACGTCAATACTTGGTGCGGACTTCCTAAAGCACCACCAACTTCTTGTGGACTTACACAACAAGAAACTAGTTGACAGTTTGACTGATCTTTCAATCAACACTATGACGGTTAATACTACACAAGATACAACACTATATGTAATCGAACCAGGACACCGTTATCATGCACTTCTCAAAGAATTCGCTGAAGTCCTAAAACCTATGACACCTACGAAGGAAATCAAGCATAATGTGAAGCACCATATCGAGACTACCGGCCCCCCACTCTTTGCAAGACCCCGTCCACTGCCGCCAATTAAATACAACGCAGCCAAAGCCGAGTTTCAAGCAATGATGTCAATGGGCATTTGTCAACCATCCAAAAGTCCGTGGGCCAGCCCGATGCACGTTGTCTCAAAAAAAGATGGCAGCCTTCGCATATGTGGGGATTATCGTCGCCTGAACACAGTAACGCTTCCAGACCGCTATCCAATACCAAGGCTTCAAGACTTCACTTATCAATTAAATGGCATGAAGATATACTCGAAAATCGACCTGAAAAAGGCATTTTTTTGGATACCGATTGCTGAAAACGACATACAAAAGACGGCAATAACGACACCATTCGGTCTTTTTGAGTTTCGTTGTATGCCATTTGGTTTACGAAACGCGCCACAGACCTTTCAGCGATTTATGCATGAAGTCTTGAGAAACCTGGATTACTGCTGCTACTGCTTTATTGATGACATACTCATCTACTCTAAAACCCCAGAGGAACATGAAAAACATTTGCGACTTGTTTTGAAACGTCTGTCGGACTACGGAATCGGAATCAACTTAGAAAAGTGCCTATTCGGTCAAATGAAGCTAAACTTCCTGGGCTACGAAGTTACAGAAAAGGGTATCACGCCTACTTCTGAGCGCATTCAAGCAATCTCAAACTACCCAAAACCAGAAAATGTTCAAGATCTTCGACGTTTCCTTGGAATGCTTAATTTCTACCACGATTGTTTACCTAAGCAAGCTGAAACTCAAATAGAATTGAATAAGCTCCTTCATAATAAAAAGAAGAACGATAAAACGCCTATCATCTGGAACCAGACATTAGACGATGCTTTCAATAATTGCCGTCAAAGCATAATGGAAGCTGTGCAATTAACACACCCTGTGCAAGGTGCGCCGCTATGCATCATGACAGACGCCTCAAACCTAAGTGTAGGAGCAGTCCTACATCAAAAAATAAACAACATTTGGAAACCATTATCTTTCTTCTCGAAGAAGCTCAGCGATACCCAATCAAGATACAGCGTGTACGATCGCGAGTTACTAGCTGTCTACATGGCTGTCAAACATTTTAGAAGATTGATCGAAGGAAATGATGTCGTCGTGTATACGGACCACAAGCCTCTGGCTTACGCCATGGCCAAATCAGCAAACGCAAGTGACACTCCAAAACGGGAAAGGCAACTCCATTTTATCAGTCAATTCTGCAGCAAGATTGAGTATATACACGGAAGGGACAACGTAGTTGCGGATGCACTATCTCGCATAACTGCCATTGACTGTCCTTCCGTCATTGATTTCAATAATCTGGCAGACGAACAAATGCAAGACAAAGATTTGACGGACTTAATGAAGCAAGACAATCTCCACTTTATCAAGATATCATTGCCTGGAATAAAGAAACAAATCTACTGCGAGAACACAACTAAAACACCACGTCCTTATTTACCGAAATCTTTTCGTGAGACTGCCTTCAAAGCATTACACGAAATGAGTCATCCCGGTATCCGAACAACCAGAAAAATGATTGCCGAGAAATATTTCTGGCCAGCAATGAACAGAGATGTTTCTGAATGGACGCGATGCTGCGTTCCGTGTCAACGAGTTAAGATACATCGGCATACGAAAACTCCATTCATACAGTTTCCCGAGTCCAGAAGATTTGAACACATACATGTTGACATTACTGGGCCACTCACTCCATCAGAAGGATACCGTTATTTGGTTACAATTGTCGATCGCTACTCTAGATGGCCCGAGGCAGTGCCAGTCAGTGACATAAGCGCGGAGACCGTCGCTCGAGTCTTATACGATACATGGATCACTCGCTTCGGTTGCCCACTGCGTATTTCTACGGATCAAGGACGACAGTTTGAATCATCACTATTTCATAAACTAATGAACAAACTGGGTATATCAAGGATCCGCACTACTGCCTACCATCCACAATCAAACGGTCTCGTAGAAAGATTTCATCGCACTCTCAAAACAGCATTAACCGCAAGAGGGAATAAACAACAATGGGCTCAAGAATTATCCACCGTACTATTTGGAATACGCACGGCCATTCATAAGGAGACGAACTACAGTCCCGCTACGATGATTTATGGCACTTCATTAAGGTTACCTGCAGATGTTTTTGTACCTGCGAAGATAGATAACGAAGACCCGTTATTTTTACGTCATCTAACTCAATCAATGGCATCGCTTAATGAGTCCTGCGCACGAGCACCCGCTCCACAACATCGCACTACCTTTGTACCGAAGCAGCTGTCGACATGCACTCATGTATTTTTACGTGTAGACTGTGCAAAAAAGTCATTAACGCCGCCATACGAAGGTCCCTACGAAGTTATTGAGAAACACGACAAGTATTTCAAAATACGCCTGCCCAACCGAGAATCAGTGGTATCATTAGATCGACTAAAACCTGCCCACATTCTGCCAGCGGTCCCAGAAGAAGACGTCGAGGAAAACCCATACGTTACCCGTTCCGGCAGGATCGTTAAACCTACAAAACATGTACGGTTTTCTTGAAGGGGGATACTGTGGGAGCCTGTTTATATATAATACTCTTTGTGTGGAAGTCAGAGACTATTGACACATGTCATGTCATATTGACTTACTAGAAAAACGAATATAAAAAATATTAATTTTGGGAAATATATTCATCTCCATTCCCAAAACGAGTGGTTTTATTGAACAGCCCGAATAGTCCCCATAACCAAACCAAACATCCGAACACACAACATAGACAGAAGATACGTAGGGAACGAGAAATTGTGTATCATTCAATTCCCAACACAGAATTTACAAAGCAAAAAGTTGCAGTACCGTTGTGTAATAGTAGGAGGTTGTGTAGCCTTTGATATTATAAAGTTAAGGTTGCATGTGTATTGATTCGACTGCCTAGGACGACAAGCAATGAGTAGCCCACCGTCCGGCCGTCCGTTAACCATTACTAGGGCCATGGGTAGTCCGGAAAGGTACCCACCCCCTGAGTTCCCTTCTTCCCGGAAAGCAAGGCAAAGAAAGAACATAGGTGAGAAGAAAGAACATCCGAATACTCAACATAGAGAGTATACCTAAGATGGAACGAGAAATTAATTATACCAAAGATTAATATAGAATATCGTTTCAATATCAACAAGAGCCGTCCATATTATTTCAGCCCACTCAAACACTAAGACGTCTCCTCTTCCTAATATTATCCTTTCATAGAACAAGGCGTCCCAAGATCCAAGATGGTTGCTCCGGATTGAATACCGAATGCACTTCAACTCCGACACAGGATTTACATAGCAAAGAGTTGCAGTACCGTTGTGTAATAGTAGGAGGTTGTGTAGCCTTTGATATTATAAAGTTAAGGCTTGGTATTGATACGATTGGTATGAATAGGAAATGTTTTGATATTATATACGACATATATGTGTTCTATCGCTGGAAATACCTTGGAAAACAGTGTTATTCCTTGTAGAATATGGAGGATTCTGAACCTTCAGCTAAATTATTGTAGGAAGTAGTTACCAGCCTCTACGCGAACTTAAACTTAATTTCATTATCAAAAGTAACATTGATGTAAACTGATTTGAAATTTCAATCAGAAAGGGTGTTTTCTATTAATTCATGAATCCCCGACCGGTCCTATGAGACCGCGGTGTTATTGTTTTACTATTGTGTCTCGTTTTGTGGGTATGTGATAGGTTTAAGAACAAACCTTGAATTGACCCTGAAAAACGAAACAAGGCGTGGATACCAGTAAAAAAAATTGAAACAAGTAATACAAGAAAAAATTACTTACGTTTAATATAAACTTTATTTCATCGTATATTCAATCCGATATATCATAGTTCTAAATATCCATTTTAAAAGCGGCTCATTTGATTTCGACTGTTTGCAACATTGATACCCAAAATTGCACGACGAGGTAGACCACGAAGGAAATGGCGGGACGATTTAAATAAATTTTAA
Organism: Mythimna separata; assembly: GCA_030763345.1. Classification (NCBI taxonomy): domain Eukaryota; kingdom Metazoa; phylum Arthropoda; class Insecta; order Lepidoptera; family Noctuidae; genus Mythimna; species Mythimna separata. The sequence continues at coordinate 12,391,865 of CM061174.1, read as the reverse complement.
TATTTTTTTTTTTTAATTTAGATTTCGACTTACTGCGGAATTGGTTATAGATAGAGCCAATAGAATCATGCCTTTGCCCAGCTGTGGGATAGTACAAGCAAGGTATAATAATATTATGCACACCTAACAAAGTACTCTTGACTGGTATAGATGTTTTATCTCACGAAAGCGGGTGACCCATTATAGTGTGTGTAAGTGTACATGCACACTCTCTTTGTGTGCGTAAGCTCGGGAGCGCTCAGTCGCGGCCGGGTCGCCGGCTTAGTCAGTAGTGCTTCTTGGTTCGCGTCAAATAATTTATCGAGTACCGTCAGCATGCAAGGTAAGGTAAACGGAGGAAAGTTGTTCGTAGTTGCGATAAGGCAACTTTATGTTGTGTGTAATATATGCATGTATTTATTTATTTTAATTACTAGCTATACTTACAGTATGCATCAAAGCGTATAGCTAGCCAACAACTTAAGAACTAGAGAATTTTACACAGATATTGATCATTTCTTTTCTGCTGTTTACAGGTGACGTTGTTCGGAGCACAATACAAAATTTTCATATCGTACTAAAACAAATTCCAACATTAATATCATCAAATAAAATAAATAAATTGTTTATTTGGTCTCAAAAGGTTACATTACAAGTGTTAATGAAACATCCCCAGTAAGTTATTATTCATATTTGTGTTGGGGTTATTTCGTTCCTTCCCTTAATTGTATAACATTGGCAAAGCTAAGGTCAGTTTTGAATGAAAAAGTTGGTTTCGATGGATGCCTCGTAACGCTGCGTAAGTTATTAAATAAATTGGGCAACAAGTGGCAACTTTATTATTTTGTTCAATAGCGATGAGCTTGCTAACGCTACCTGTAGTTACGCACACAAGAGCGAGTGTCTATACACATCACAACTACAAGTATGGCTTACCCGCTTTCGTGAGATAAAACAACTATACCACTACTGTATATAAAGTAATATCAACGCACAGCCGAAACTACAGGAACTAGGAATGCAAAATTTTGCATAAGGTTTCCTTTCATAACGTTGGCTACTCACCTTATAAAAGGAAACCTAGTGCCTAAGAAAGGATTTTCTAAAATTCATCCGCTAAGGAAATGAAATGGCGGTCCAAAATTTCTATGGAAAACCCTAATTTCACACAGACGAAGCCGCTGGCTGAAGCTAGTAAGTAAATATGAGAAAATGGTCCTTTGTAAGTTCCTAGTTCAAAGTTAGTTCACACAAGAGTTATAAATTTAATTAAAACTGTTATTTATTTCCCAACTTCCATAGTTCCGAGTACCGTTGCCAGGCATCCGGATAAAGCCGGACACGATCAGGTTTTTGGGTGCTTGTGCACTACACGGAATTTTACTGTCTGGAATCAGATTAACCTATCACATACCCACAAAACGAGACACAATAGTAAAACAATAACAGCGTGGTCTCATAGGACCGGTCGGGGATTCATGAATTAACAACAGCTTTCATTGAGAATTCATTGAAATTCATTGACAATTGTAAGAAATCGGACTGTAAAATTCCGTATAGTGCACAAGCGCCCTTTTGGTTGTGTGTCGGGCCAAATTAGGCCCTAGGAGTAAGGCCTGTCCAGCTTTTGTTAGGCTTTTTAAATTTTATCATTTTTATAGATTTTAATGTGTTCTTGCAATTGCAAGCGTTTGCAGATCAGCAATTAATTGTTATTTGGTTAGAATGAAAAAAGTAAAATTTCCGTGAACAACGTCAAAAAAAATGGTCGGCCTTTTTAATCAAATGTCCGGCTTTTTTTTTATTGTTATAAACTAGTGCTTGACTGCGATCGCACCTGATGGTAAGCAGTGATGCAATCGTTGATGGTGAGGCGCACTAGTTTATTAAGAGCCGATTCACTCTAGCCTGGAAGACACCTAAATTATAATCTGACGGAAAAACCGCAGCAGGCAAATCGTCCCAGCTAAACTGGTTGGTTTGTCCGGTTTTTTGGTTTGAAGATCTGGCAACCCTAGTTCGAGAAGTTTTAAAATCATTGATTCCGGTTCGCTGGTCTTCACTGAGTTTATTAGTTTAGTTATGTTTATTAATTTTATTGCTGTTTAGTGGGATGGAAGTTATATGTTTCGAGTATTTGTTGTTTGTTTATTTCAATGTGAGTTGTTAAGTGTTTATGTATCTACGTTAAGGTAGCGGGATTGTTCAAAAGTGTTACAACGGTCCTGGATCGCAAAGGGTAACTGAAAGAATTCACGTTTCACTCCATTCAGAGGAGGAATATAATTATTTTAATACACAAGTGGAGAAAGTTTATCATTTCGATAGAGCCATTCCCGAGCCGCAGAAGAGGGATAATAGCCTCGTCTGCGCGAGTCGAATGTTGCAGTCACAAACCACGTGCACAAAACGTTTGTTTATACTTAGGAAGAAATAAATATACGGAGGTTGACCGGTGCCACATGGCCGCATGGTTGCTTAGCGCCCACTTTGATACGATAATTAATACAATATTGTGATGGGGGCTAGCTCGCATACTTTTCCGCACAAGTGTGTAAAACAGTAAAGCGAGTTTTAATAAGATATTTGGTGATCAAAGAATGATGAAAGTCACATTTGATTAATTATATTACATGACCATTTTTACCCTATTCTTAACAATATTAAAATGCCTAGGTCACTCATTGAAAATAGGCCTTAAGCACGCTTCGATACACCCAAAGATTGACCCAGGAAAATTATCTCCAACCTTTACATAATCGCTTTAAAATCTTGCCCGAAGACTCTACGTACAATAAAGGCGTGTCCACACAGGTCGCGGCTAACGATCAATTTCCGGGCAACACGACGCCTCGCGCTAGCCGGGCAAAGTCGTGCAAGCCGGGCAATATCCGACAGTGCATTCAGGCCTTTAAAAATAGCGTAAAAATAGTGAAAATAGTGTTTTCAGGGTGTGAAGGCAGTGGAAGAGGGTTTCTTTTTACGTAATATGTTGGGCTTTTGTGTTTCTGAAGCTATTGGGGGAATTTGATGCGTGAAGTGAAGTTGGGGTATAATGGCGCCCTTTTAAGGGTTCGGTAGTCTTAACAAAAAACATTTCGCCTCATCGTTTATACCGCGTACATCGGAAGATTGGAACAATTTACCTGCTGCGGTATTTCAGTACCAGGCACGTAACTTGGCAAGATTTTGTGGGGGTAAATTCGCGCATGTGGTACAAAAAACCGAATGAGCGAACAGGACGTAACGCAGTGCGTTGGCAAAAGTCGACTAACGCACCAATCATTGACTACTATTATAATACTGCACCAATCGTGTGCCGGATCGGCGCTGCCTCATACCCCGCGTCTCGTTTGACCACAAATAGATCTAAAAAACGATTTCTGCTCAACTAACGACTCTTGCCAACTTACGTGTCATGACGTCATGACGACAGATAATCGTGTAGTTTCGAGTGTCGTGGCTTATACAGAGTTATTTATAAAACACTGGCAACCTCCCAGGACTATGTTACTGTCATGATAAACAACAACTTTTGTTCTAACGTTCTAAATGTTACAAAGTATACGCAAAGCAAGCGATAGTACAATAGCGGGGGGATCGGGGATATCGAGAACAGTGCGCGGGAGGCGTAGGTTAGGTAAAACAAAATACAGTTGAAATGTTTTAGATAAGACAACGAAATCTTGAAGGTTTGTTTTTGTAAAAAGGCATAGACCAATAGCGGTTGTTTCTGGTCTGCTGTTAGAATAGTATCAAAATTGTTGATCACTGGCTTCATAATGATTGATTTTGACAATTTTGGTAGTGTCCTAACTCCTAACCATTAGTAGAGTTGTTACGTGTTGTACAAATAACCCTGTATATTCGACCATCAAAAGCAAACATTGTGTTACAACTATATTAATACTACAGTTTTTAAAGTTTAAATAAAACTAATCGTTATTTGTTACCTTTATAGAATTATTTTAAATAAAAAATCAAGTCAAAAGACAATAAAAGAAAAGGGTGACAGCAAATTTTTCAGTTAGAAAAAACTAACATATTTAATGTTCATGATATCAATGTAATCTGTATTCACAGAGCCGGATGACAACCGCTCCAATGTACTTATAGGGTTGCCATCTGTACACATCTGAAAATAGTTTATATAAATAAGTAACAAATAAATACTCGTATATATTTGTTTGCTTTTTGGTTTTTCCATAAAACACTATATTTTTAGGGATCCGTACCTCAAAAGGAAAAAAGGAACCCTTATGGGATCACTTTGTTGTCCGTCTATCTGTCTGTTTGTCAAGACCCTTTATCTCGGTAACGCGTAAAGGTATCAAGTTGAAATTAAAACTATATACTTAAGTCGCCAGACCCTTGAAGCTGTGCAAAAATCAAACTTATAAGTCAACGAAAAAAAAAGTTACGGCCCGTTAATGTCGCTCTGTCGCACACACGTACATTTCGTCACTCTCAAACGAATCAAAATTCATAGAAGTACTCTATGACCTAGAATCCTGAAAACTGGCATGAAGCAAGGTCATATAGCACAAATATAGGAAACAGTCTGAAAACTATTTTTTTTTGTTACATCACAAGAATAAATTTTTAGCATTCGAAAAAATTTTCAGGACTTGATGCCTGAATTTTTTTTTCGGAAATTGTAATGTTTTCATATGTAACTTGGTACGGAAACCTCAGTGCGCGAGTCCGACTCGCACTAGCCCGGTTTTTTATAGTTTACTTTAAAACTAGATATGCCTATTTGGTCGAAGTTAGCAACCGTAGACTACAGTCTAACTATACACAGTTAATATCAGTAGATGCATATCGACACTGCAGACAGCTGTATATCAGTTATATGTATATCAGCCGTATGCAATATCCGGCTACATGCAAAACCAATTATATTATAGTGTGACTATGCAATAACGTTACTGTGATGACAGCTTCGAACAGTGATAATTTCACGCCAGCATTCAAAGGGGTTGGTAGAAACAAATCTTTATTTTCAGGTCCATAACCTAATATAACAAAGTTATAGTCTTTATATATTGCTAACATTATAGTTCCTAACATATTCCTAACATTATACACGTTATAGTCCTAACATAAAAAAGTCTTCTTCTTCTTATTGTACGGTTAGTGGCCAACCTGGTGTCAAAGTTTTCAAGCTGCCCGAAGTTATAGCCTTTTTTACATAGCATAAGTTGGGTGACAGCAGGACGAAAATATTATGCATCTTTAAAATGAGAGAAAAGAATAGATATATTGCTACATTGTATGAATCTGACAGCTGTCATCGAAACCATCCTACAACAAATTTAGTAAAGTAGGTACTTACCTACTGACTAAAGCACGTTTACCTAATTTAATGTTATCTTCACTTTACGCCACAATCATAAAACTAGTACGTTTTAATACAAGTGGAGAAAGTTTGTAATGGCCCGGTCAAAGATCGAATCTAAGTGTTTTTTAGGGTTCCGTACCTCAAAAGGAAAAAACGGAACCCTTATAGGATCACTTTGTTGTCCGTCTGTCTGTCCGTCCGTCTGTCAAGACCCTTTTTCTCAGGAACGCGTGGAGGTATGAAGCTGAAAATTATATCAATTACTCAGGTCTACTGTCCTTTGAAGCTGTGAAAAAATCAAACTTCTAAGCCAACGCAATCAAAAGATACAGCCGTTTATGCCGCAAATTTTCGACACTTGCAAGGGAATCAAAACCTACAGGGTGCTTCCCGTGAACTCAGAATCTTGAAATTTGGTACGAAGCAACGTCTTATAGCATAGATAAAGGAAAAATTACGAAAACCATAAATTTTTAGTAACATCACATAATATATTTTTTTTTAATAATTTTAAACTTACTACCCATTTCCTCATAAACGCGTAGAGGTATTAAATTGAAATTCATACCAAACACTCAGGTCTATAATACCTTTAAGCTGTAACAAAATCAAACTTCTATGTTAACGCAATCAAAAGAAACAGCAATTTAAGCTGCATATTTTGAAACTCGCAAGTACTCGCAAGGGAATCAAAACCTAAAGGGTACTTCCAGTCGACCTAGAATCTTGAAATTTGGCATGAAGCAACGTTTTATAGCACTCATATAGGGAAAAGTCTGAAAACTGAAAATTTGTTGTTACGTCACAAGAATTATTTTTTTGAAAAATCTTCAACGCTCGATTCGAGAATAGAACTTTATTCATAGGTAAGTTAGAGGTATTGAGTTGAAATTAACACCATATAATTGGGTCCGTGGTCCCTTGAAGCTGTGCAAAAATCAATTTTCAATTCAATTGGTAAAGTGACGGGAAAAAAAGATTCGTCCGTTTATACTGCAAAAAACGTACATTTCGAGACTGTCGAATTGTTCGATTGAACTGTTTTTATAGGTAAGTTACTACGGAACCCTCAGTGCGCGAGTCCGACTCGCACTTGCCCGGTTTTTTTTTAAGTAAATGAGAAGTAGATTCACTCTCAGGCTCAGCTATCAGGAAATACAGACTCCACTCATTAGCTATTAGTCAGTCGACAAATCTTAACGGGCTTTAAAAAACCTCTAAACCCAGAAATTACCAAAAGTTTATTTAAAGACTCTCCCTTGACGAACCCTCGACTATTAAACGTCAATTGTTTTTGTGATGAGTTGACACCGCCAAGACAGCGAATTAACGCTGCCCGCCGAATTTTTTGTAGGTGAAAAATAGAACACACTGATAGAGTGCGTCTAATGAAAGCGCGACCTAAAGTTTTTTTTAAATTAAACTGCAACATTATTTAGCCGCAATTGTAGGAATTAAAAAAAAATGTGAAGTGTCAAGACATGATTCTCCTACTAGTTAGTAATTCCACATACAAAATTTTTGGATTTAACCTCTTTTTCTCAGGTCGCGCTTTCATTAGACGAACTATAGCAATAGTGCAACGCACACGTCCTACAAAAAATCGGTCAAAATATACTATAGGATTATAATTTGTGACGATTATCGGTCCTACAAAAAGTCTGACGTGGGGCGGGCAGCGTTATAATAAACTTTGGAATGATAAGATCACCATCAAATACGGTTCAACGGCTTCCAAGATCTTTGGGGACACGACTTCCCCTAGGACAATATAACAGGATTGAATAACAGATAAGAGATAGTGATGTTACGTCCGGTCGTCGATTGGATCAGTTTAGGCTGTGGTTACGGCCGAGAATAGCTTATGATGTGGTGAAAAGTTGGCTAGTCAGCGGGACTAAGGCCTCTTGTACACACACGTTTTTTCGCCGAAAATCTACGGTTAATTCGCCGTTTGTAAAGGAGCTCGTGGCTAGATAATAACAGCCGCACGGGTCGATCTTCAAGGTTAAGCAACGCTTGCCAAGGTTGATCTGTGGATGGGTGACCATCTAATCATACCGAGTTTCCTTCGTGCCTCGGAAAGCACGTTAAGCCGTAGGTCCCGGCTGTCATTTGTAGATCTTTGGTAATCGTTACGAATAGTCAGAAGCCAGTAAATCTGACTCCAGTCTTGCCATGAAGTACCGTGTTACCCCAGTTAATGAGTTGTGGAGGTCTGGTAGGCAGCCGCTCCTCGTAAAATACTGGTATTCAGCTAAATCCGGCTTGACTGGAAGCCGACCCTAATATAGTTGGGAAAAGGCTAGGTAGATGATGATGAATTCAGTGTTATATGGATCATTGGGGGAACTGGTTGATGCATGGCGACGCTAAGGTATGGCACCGCCGCCGTGTTTCATCATTGTTGTATCGCAGTCTATGGCCTCTTATACACGGTACGTTTTATTGAACACGCGACATACGCGCTATGCCTGCCTGAATTGACGCCAGTTTACCGCTTTCCCACTCCGCTTCTCCGCTAAGTGACGTAGCTAAATGACCCTGGGGCAAAAATAAACTTTTGCTCCTTTTACTACGTAGGAAGATACCAAATAATTTCTGTTGTTTTAGGTGGAGCGGGAAGTGTTTGGATGACTAAAACGGATGGCCATAAGTAGTAGTGTTGCAACTTTATTGTATTTGGATTTCGAAGGTGGGACAATTTTTTATTAGAGCCCTGGGGTACTACCCCGCCTAGCCCTTTAGTAGCTACGTCAGTGTCTCCATTCCGGTTCTCCATTTTGCTTCTCGATTTTGTATGTTTATTTTTTTAACTAGTTCGTAAATCCGTATACACTGAAACAGAGCGGAGATTTTATAAAATTCTATTGGTTATATTGACATTGCTCCGCTCCGCTCTACTCCTCTCCGCTACAGTGGACAGGCAGCCTTATCAGGGTGTGCCGGATGTATCGAATGAAGTATGGGTGGCAAAGCAGGGTCTTTTATTTAAAGCTTAATCTTGGAAAGGGATAGTTAAACAGATTTGTTTGCTCTTAGAGAGAGTTTAGTTTTAAAACTAACTAGCTTCTGCCAGCGGTTTCGCCGACGTTAAAGTAGGGTTTTCCACACAAACATTTGAATACAAATCTTCTCTTAGTGCACGCTCGTCTACGTTATAAAAGTTCTCGCAGGCGCAGTCAAATAAAAGAAACTGAAACGTTTTACCAACAGTCGATTGGTCCATGAACGGTTGGTCAACATAATCTTTAACCCATTAACTTTTCGTCCAATGAACGTTTCGTCCACAAACGTTTCGCCAACATTACTCTACGTCTGGGAATGTTTAACCACAGAATGTTTTGACCAAGAACTTTTCACCCAAAGAACAATTGGGCCATGGACTGTTCCAGTGTTTAAGTAATCTCTAGAAGCAATATTAGCCTAAGGATATAACCGTTGGACTACCAAGTCACAGGTCGTAGGTTCGAACCCCGGCACGCACCAATGTCTTTTCGAATTCATGTGCGCAAACTAAAGATAAAAGTATTTACAAACCTATATATATATACAAAAATAAAAAGGGATTTAATGGGCATCAAAAAACTCATCCACGTCGATGTCAATAGGAATAGTGCCCAGAACGCTGGCAGCATAATTAATTTATCATACTGTTATAACCCTTATTACAAGGCAATAAAGCCTAAATCAGCTTTTACCATTAACCAATGTATTTTTCCTTTGCAAACATGCTGATGTTGCACTTTTACCCAATGCATGGAAATTACATGCATTAATTGGTTAGTTAGATTCTGGACGCCGCCGCGTAACCTATTGTGCCCAAAATTAGAGAGCACTTAAGAGAGACATTGCCTAAATTAAGTGTAAAGTAAGTGTATCTGTGTCTGTGGTGAATAAAGTGGTATAGTTAAACAATTGTCTTTTTTTTAAAAAGACAAACGGGGTCGGCCCTATAACAAATTGGTGTCAGAAGTGGGATACCAGAGACGAAGTCTTACGACGTTGAGTCAAACAGACGCTGGTATTCCGAACTTATAGCCCCCCCGTTAAATTGATCGACAGTGAGACTTGACCCAAGGTCAAGCCTGCGTCTCTACTTGGACGACGGTCAGCCTCAGCTCTTCAGTTTGAGCCCGCTCCAGCCACATCAGCAATTGGACGACGGTCAGCCTCAGCTCTTCAGCTTGAGCCCGCTCCAGCCACATCGACACTTGGACGACGGTCAGCCTCAGCTCTACAGCTTGAGCCCGCTCCACCTACATCGTCACTTCTCCAGACGGCATCACCAGCAGCTCCAGGTCTAACTCATCAACCTTCAAACTCCACAAGAAATTCCACAGTCAACCGTGAGAAATTCTACTCCGAAACGTCACAACGGCAGCGCAACGTGACTCCGGACTTCGAGTTCCCACTGCGCACCTGATAATGCGAGTGTCGGCAATTATCGTGTTACTGTGAGTGTTTCTTGTGAATTACCACATTTTATTAATTCAAAGTGTCTCTGAATTGAACAAACTAATTTTAAAGACTTTATCTAATTTCTTTTCTATTTTCACTGTTTTTAATTGTTTTGCCTATTTTACTACTAACTTAATTTGTCCAACATATCATAATCTTTTATGTCCGTTAAACAAGAATTATCATCTAAATCAAAAGAAATGTCTGACAAAATTACACTATCAGTTTTAACCAAATTTATAAAACCTTATAATGGTGACAGGGAAACTCTCCCTGCATTTCTCACAAATTGCGAGAACGCCATGTCCTTAGCTACCTCAGACCAACAAACTGTACTATGTAAATATGTCATCTCACAGCTAGAAGGTAAGGCACAGGTTGCATGTAGCCTTAAATCATTTTCGTTGTGGTCAGAGTTGAAGACCTTCCTGAAGGCCACTTTCGGGGAGAAAAAACATGCTACACACTTATTATCAGATCTGCAACACTGTAAACAATTATCCGATGAGGATGTTACTAAATATTCTTTAAGAGTGGAGTCAATATTAACTCGTATACAGTCAGACATACATTATAGTTGCAAGAATGACAAGGAATTGCCTGGCAGAATAGCAGCCATGGAGGACCTTGCCCTAAATACCTTTATGTTAGGATTAAACCCTTCCATATCAACTATTGTTCGTTGCAAAAATCCGTCTAGTCTCAATGAAGCTATACAATACGCTATTGACGAGGAAAAATTATATAATTTATCTAGGTCTAAAATAAGATCCTCTAAACAGTGTTCTATCTGCAACAAGATGGGTCACAACTCATCAGAATGTTTTAAGAATAAAAAGCGTGACCGAGATCCTAAAATTTTCAGTAACTCTCCTAATTCTAATACTAATCGCGAAAATAATCCTAAATCTTGCAATTACTGCAAAAATATTGGTCATACGATTAAAGAGTGTCGCAAGCTTCAATATAATATGAAACAACGGCAAACCGCTGAAAATGCAGAACGTGACCGTAACTCGGCACCTACTAACTTTAATGACGCACCTACATGTGAAAATACGACTAAAATTAACGATGATAATTTAAACTAAGCAAGATTTTGGTACCGTGTCTGCCAAAATCGAACAAAGTTCTAAATGACACGACCTATGCTAATTCTTATACTAATTTTACTAAATTAACACCTCGTTCACAAGAAACGAGTTCTTCTAAATTCACATCTCATCCGAAAGAGATGAGTTCTTCTAAATTCGCATCTCATCCGAAAGAGATGAGTTCTTCTAAATTCGCATCTCATCCGAAAGAGATGAGTTCTTCTAAATTCGCATCTCATCCGAAAGAGATGAGTTCTTCTAAATTCACATCTCATCCGAAAGAGATGAGTTCTTCTAAATTCGCATCTCATCCGAAAGAGATGAGTTCTTCTAAATTCGCATCTCATCCGAAAGAGATGAGTTCTTCTAAATTCGCATTTCATCCGAAAGAGATGAGTTCTTCTAAATTCGCATCTCATCCGAAGGAGATGAGTTCTACTAAATTCACATCTCATCCTACGGAGATGAGTTCTAAGACTTCATCTCAGCCAAATAAACTGAGTTCTAATACTCCTAGTAGTAAAACAAAATGTCACTTATGTATTGAAAAATTACAAACATCTAATACTAATTCTAAACCTATATACGAAATTAATGACTACTGCAAAAAGGTAGCTTTACCTCATATTTATCTACATACTAACCACGCTCGCGAGAAGCTATGTTTTCTTATTGATACAGGATCGACAATAAGTATAGTTAAAGCGTCTTGTTTACAAGAACTTCCAAAACTATCTACCGAAACTGTTAAATTAAAAGGTATTAATAGTTCAGAAACTCCTGTTGAAACTTTAGGTACTTTCCAAATGGAGTTCAATTTATCAGATAGTATATATAAGTACAAATTTCATGTCACTAAAGATGACATCAATCTTATTAATTACGATGGGATAATTGGTAGCGATTTTTGCAGCTATTTTAAAACAAATATCGACTATTCTTCAAAATCAATTTCTATATTAAATCATTCTATTCCTATTATTTATACGCAACCTTCATACAATATTCCAGCTCGATCTGAAGTAGTTATCGAGTGCACTGTATCAAATTACTCTCCCGAACTTTATCACAACAATGAAGCTCTCATACTAGATCATATCTTACGTGAAGGCGTTTATGTCGCTAATTGCATGGTCTCAATTAAACCGAATGGGAAAACAAACGTGACTATTTTGAACACTACAGAGTGTGACATTGAAATAAAAGATTATCAGGTTACAGCGACACCCCTTGAACTTGACTGTTCAACTATTAACTCCTACAATATTAACACTGTTTCTTATTCTAAAACTGATCGCGTAAATAAGGTAATAAATCTTATCCGGTGCTCTCATCTAAATGATGAAGAGAAAAAGGCTCTATTAGAATGTTGTTCGCGCTATACAGATATTTTCCATGTCGAAGGTGAACCCTTAACCTTCACGAATGCTATCGAGCATACTATTAATACAGGTGATGCGCCACCTATCAATGTAAAATCATATCGTTTCCCCGAATGCCACAAGGAGGAAGTAGATTCCCAAATTCGTAAAATGCTAGAACAAAATATTATTCAACCTTCAACTTCGCCTTGGAGCGCCCCAGTTTGGGTAGTTCCGAAGAAAATGGACGCTTCCGGCAAGAAAAAGTGGAGGATAGTCATTGACTATCGTCGTCTTAATGATGTCACTGTTTCCGAATCTTATCCACTGCCTCTTATCACTGACATTTTAGACCAATTAGGTCATTCCAAATATTTCAGTACACTGGACCTCGCAAGTGGTTTCCACCAATTAAAAACTTGTCCCAAGGATATGCCTAAAACAGGCTTCACAATTAGTACAAATTCAGACATGTCTGGTCATTACGAGTTTACCAGAATGCCTTTCGGCCTGAAAAATGGCCCTGCTACTTTTCAGCGTCTTATGAATACTGTGCTATCAGGCTTACAAGGCCTTCATTGTTATATTTATCTTGACGACTGTATAGTTTATAGCCAAAACTTACAAGATCATATACAAAAACTACAATTAGTATTCGACAAATTTCGTGAATATAACCTAAAACTCCAACCGGACAAGTGTGAGTTCTTAAGGCATGAGGTAACTTACCTTGGCCATATTATCACCGATAAAGGTGTATCTCCAAATCCTGAAAAAGTTAACGCTGTATCACAATTTCCAGTTCCTAAAAATCCTAAAAATATTAAGTCGTTTCTAGGCCTAATAGGCTATTATCGCAGATTTATCGAAAACTTTTCTAAGTTAACTAAACCGCTTACGTCTCTATTAAAAAAAGATGTTGAGTTCCATTGGGACACAGAACAACAACATGCATTTGATATTTTAAAAGAAAAGTTAATTACCGCCCCTCTTCTACAGTACCCTGACTTCTCACAACCGTTTAATGTTACCACTGATGCTAGCAATTTTGCCGTTGGCGCAATATTATCTCAGGGTCCCGTCGGCAAAGATAAACCGATCGCTTATGCGTCACGTACTTTAAATAAGCCCGAAGGAAACTACTCAACTACGGAAAAAGAGCTATTAGCAATTATATTCGCTGTTAAAACTTTTCGACCATATTTATATGGCAATAGATTTAAAATAATAACAGATCATAGGCCCCTCGTATGGCTATTTAACGTAAAAGATCCCGGTAGCAGACTCATTCGCTGGCGCCTCAAACTTGAAGAATACGATTATGAAATCGTTTACAAACAAGGTCGTCTCAATTCTAACGCCGATGCGCTATCCCGTTGCCCTGTCAACGCTATTGACGTAAACCATTTAAATAACTTTTCTTATGAACAATATTTCAAGGCTCAATTTACAAATCAACTTCCAGTCCCAAATACAACCATCGAAGAGTGTATTGAAGGACTACATTTATCTAAATTAAATACAATTGCTTGCCCAGTCTCCTTAGACTTTGACTATTCTATGCCTCATTGCGAGGAAATATTATCGCGGCTCGATAATTCTGATAATCTACTCAATTCTGAACGCGAGCCACTTTCAATACAATGTGTTAATGACAAAATAAAACCTACTATTTTCTATTTACAAAAGTACATCACTATGAAGAAACAAATTATAGAGATGTTTATAACTTACTAATTAAGCTTAGAAATTTACTAATTAATTGCCAAAATATTACCGATCTTGCATTACCTGATTTCACGGACCCATTCTCAAAGCTTACATATACTAAAATATATAATATGATTTCCTATATTTTTCATGAAACCAATATTAAAATTCACATCTATAAAAATAAATTAATCTATCCTACTCCTGTAGAAGTTCCTAAAATATTAAAAGAAAACCACGACTCTGTTATAGCTGGTCACCCAGGGTCACAACGAATGTACTCGCGTATTAAAGCTGCCTACTATTGGAAAGGCATGCGGTCTGATATCGAACAATACGTAAAGAAATGCAAGCTTTGCCAAATTAATAAACCTTTGAGAAAATCAAACAAAGCTCCAATGGAGATAACTTCGACATCTACCAGGCCGTTTGAAAGATTGGCACTCGATGTCGTAGGTCCCTTACCTGATGCAGGTTTCCAAAATTTTAAATTCATCTTGACCTTACAAGATGACTTAACTAAATTTACTAGCGCTTATCCAATGGTTACGGCTACTAGTGAGGAAATAGCCAGAAACCTTGTTCATTTTATGTCTCTTTTCGGTTTTCCCAAAACCATTCTAACAGATTTAGGTACATGTTTTACATCCGAATTATTTAAACAATTGACCGAAATACTTAAGGTCAAGGCTCTTTTTACTACTCCGTATCACCCTCAAACGAATGGAGCTCTTGAACGGTCACATGCTACCTTAAAAGAATACCTAAAATCTTTTGTTAATGAAAACCAGAATGACTGGCATTGTTACTTATTCACTGCAATTTTAGCTTATAATACCACGCCGCATAGTACAACTAACTTTACTCCTCACGAGTTATTATACGGTTATAAACCATCCATTCCAAACTCGTTATATGAAAGCTCTGGCAATACATACAACGAATATATTCGAGCTTTACAATATAGAATGCGCTTTAGTCGCGAGAAAGCCATTCAAAACATTTTAAATAGTAAAGAAAAATCAAAACAATATTATGATGCAAACTCTCGTGACGTTACTTATAAGGTAGGAGATATGGTTTATCTCAAACACCATCATAGACTTCGAAAGGCCTTATCGCCTATATGGAAAGGCCCCTATAAAATTATTAAAGTTCATAATAAACATAATGTGACCCTACAAGTAGGTCGCAAGGCTATTAAATACCATACCAATGAAATTAAGCCTGCTACATCTTAACCTATGTTTATATTTCTTTTCAGAATAATATGCTGCAATGGCACTTCATGCCTCAGCCGAACCGAATCAAGCATCGTCCCAATTTATCATAGCCCAGGGATTTATTTTGAACCTACTACTAATATTAACTTTTATACTGATCATTGGAAAGTGATCACCCACGTAGATTTAGTTTCTTTAGAACCTTATCTTAATAAAATCGAATCTCTATTACACGATACTCTAAACTTGTGCAACAAAATTCAACCTCAAGAGTTAGGTACATGCAAAGACATGTCCAGCCCTATCGAAGTTTTAATTCAGTCCAGTTCTATCAAATTACAATCATTATCGCACATCATCTCTAATCAGTTGACAACTAAAGTTAAACGATCTTTAGAATTCGGAGGTGAAATCTTAAAGTTCTTTTTCGGCACATTGGATGCAGATGATGCCCGAAAATACGATGCTGCAATAGAATCTTGCAAAAAGAGTGAAACAGAAATATTTCGCTTAATGAGAGACAACATTCATGTTGTCAAGTCCACTATAAATAATTTCAACACTACCATTTACAATCTCAATCAAAATGAGATGAAATTAAACGCCCAAATTAATCAGATGAATGAAATATTTTCCCAAATTACAAAGACCGATAACCTATTGCTATATACTTCAAGGTTAAACAACCTTCTCAATATTATCGAAGGTTCTTTACTTGCTATATCTAACTTACTAGATACTACACTTAATTCTATATTATTTTCTAAGGTTAATGTACTACATCCTAGTGTTATAAGTCCCTCAAATCTTTATTTAGAACTAAGTAAACATAGCAGTCAGATAAGCAAAAGGTTAGATTTTCCAGTTCCCTTAAACATTCAAAATATTCATTCTATAATTGATGTTTCCGAATTTAGTTCTTATTATTACAACAATAAGATCATTTTTATATTACAGATCCCTTTGATCACTTCTGATAAGTTCATGACCTATAAAAACATACCATTACCTACACCTCATGATGACTCACATAATACATTTGCTTTGATTCAACCTTCTAACTCTTATATTGCATTAAGTGATGACAGGATGCATTATGCCATGTTGGACACTCTTGATAAATGTAAGATAGTAAGTAGTAACTATTCTATCTGTGAATTAAGTACTATATATTCATGTATAAGTAACCCAAATTGTGAATCTAAAATCTTAACTGAGATAACATTGTCATTACCTACAGAATGCAATGCTAAAATATTATATGGTCAAATTGATATTTGGCAAAAATTAAGAAATAACAAATGGATATATGTTCAATCAAATACAAATAAATTGACTATTAAATGTGATGAAAACATAAATGACCATACAATTACAGGTACAGGAATTGTAAAATTATCACCTAATTGTATTGGGTATTCTAAAACTGTTCAGTTAATACCAACTAATTCTTATTCTTTATTTACTAAGTCTCCTTTAGATATAAGCTTTGATATAACAGCAGATGACTGTTGTAAGAAGGACATATTTAATAAAAGTTTACCACATTTGTCGCCAATCTCTATCAGTAAAATTAACTTAGAATCTCTCAAATATGCAACTCATCAAATGGATAGTTTAGAGCAAGAATTAAATAATCTAGAAAAAGAGTCTCATTTTATTAAATATGGCCATTACTATTCTACTTTTACTTATATTCTAATTGTGTGTTTATTTTTATACATAGCTTATAAGTTATATAGGTATTTTAAGAACAAAAATTCTTCTAATGTTGGATGCTGTGTGCAAATATTTAACCAATGTTATAATCAAAAAACTAATCGTAAATCTAAGATTTCAAATAGTGTCGAGATGACAGAAATGTCTTCAACATCTGAAGATGACAATAAGTCGATTCAGTCTTTGCCTACTAATTACCCAAATTATAAATCCACTAGTAAAGTTAATAAAGTCAGATTTACATCAAATAGAAATCTAAACTTTTAA
The DNA here is from genome assembly GCA_030763345.1 of Mythimna separata. Taxonomy (NCBI): domain Eukaryota; kingdom Metazoa; phylum Arthropoda; class Insecta; order Lepidoptera; family Noctuidae; genus Mythimna; species Mythimna separata. Next base: position 12,374,707 of record CM061174.1, on the reverse strand, counting down.
TATGATGTATACCTAACTATTAATTCATTATGTTATTAATTTTAATATAAAATTAAGTAACTTTTAACTACTACTTTTATCTACTACTTTTACTAACTTTTATATGTAATTAAATATAAGTTCAAATGTCTCTCTTAAATAGCTACATCTTTGATCTTACTCACTTCGCTTCATCTTAATGAGATAAAGCTTCGTTTTAAAGGGGGAGCTGTTATAACCCTTATTACAAGGCAATAAAGCCTAAATCAGCTTTTACCATTAACCAATGTATTTTTCCTTTGCAAACATGCTGATGTTGCACTTTTACCCAATGCATGGAAATTACATGCATTAATTGGTTAGTTAGATTCTGGACGCCGCCGCGTAACCTATTGTGCCCAAAATTAGAGAGCACTTAAGAGAGACATTGCCTAAATTAAGTGTAAAGTAAGTGTATCTGTGTCTGTGGTGAATAAAGTGGTATAGTTAAACAATTGTCTTTTTTTTAAAAAGACAAACGGGGTCGGCCCTATAACAATACGCACATGAATTCGAAAAGACATTGGTGCGTGCCGGGGTTCGAACCTACGACCTGTGACTTGGTAGTCCAACGGTTATATCCTTAGGCTAATATTGCTTCTAGAGATTACTTAAACACTGGAACAGTCCATGGCCCAATTGTTCTTTGGGTGAAAAGTTCTTGGTCAAAACATTCTGTGGTTAAACATTCCCAGACGTAGAGTAATGTTGGCGAAACGTTTGTGGACGAAACGTTCATTGGACGAAAAGTTAATGGGTTAAAGATTGTGTTGACCAACCGTTCATGGACCAATCGACTGTTGGTAAAACGTTTCAGTTTCCAAATAAAAAATAGAAATGGTACACGGTATACAAGGTCCTTCACACTGACAGAGACAGAAACAAATGGAAGATAATCTTAAAAATGGAAATGATGAAACAATGCTGAGGGTCGTGATCTCCTGACCATTGAGTAATACGACACAAAGAGGAGGAGAAAGACACGCTTTCTACTGTTTCCAATCAGTATCACCATGTTTCTTCCGATACAGCAATACGGTCACGTTTCCAAGACTGATAATATCGAAGTTCCGATTTCTATTATTTGGTTTGTAACAGTTCCCTAATGAACAAAGTTCAGCTTCATACCAGAGCAAGGATTACTTGCAACTTTCTCGAGTCACGCTTTTGTTAATATAGCTTTTGTTTAACGTTCAATGTTCAGCCTAAGTACTTGTTCATTGTATCTCAAGTTTTCTTAGCAGAAATCTGTCTTCGTTACTTCGTTATCCTTGCATTATGTAATACTAGCTGGTTTTAGCGGCTTTGCCCGCATAAAAAAAGAAATTTTTCACAAGAGAACATCATCATCATCTGCCTAGCCTTTTCCCAACTATATTGGGGTCCGCTTCCAGTAAAGCCGGATTTAGCTGAATACCAGTATTTTACCAGGAGCGGCTGCCTACCAGAGAACATACTCCTTAGATAAAAAGTATCATGTATGCTATTCCAGAACATGATGTACCCACGGGTACCAAGTTTCTTCGAATAACATTCTCGCGTTGAAAAAGTATCAAACTTAGATACACACCTTATTGTAAAATGATTTCCTACCTTAAAAAAAAAACCCTAACGCCCATACCATACAAAAATTTACATGTTTTCTGTTGTTTCATTTGTTTTTCAATCTCCGATATGTGATAGATTGGTTATTGGTTTCGTGGTTTCGGCTGTAAATGAATGAAACGATTAGTAACAAAGTATGCATGAAGAAACCGAGCCTTACCCAATACCGTGAATCCCACTGTTCTTTTTTTGTAGCCTATTACGCAATTATATCCCACAGCTGGGCAAAGACGTACATGATCAGATCGTCGTACCACCTCCGCTGTGGTCGACCTCAGCGACGTCCAATGAGTGACAATCCTCGCCCATCTGTCCAGATGCAATTGTACGATGTTGCCAGCCTACTTCCCCTTCAGCTTGACTGTTTTTTCTCCGACAACTGCTATTTGAGTTATGGAGCACAGAGTGGTGTTACTAACGCGATCTTCGCACGTTTCACTGTTAGAATCTAATGTCATCTGCCTAGCCTTTTCCCAACTATATTGGGGTCTGCTTCCAGTCAAGCCGGATTTAGCTAAATACCAGTATTTTACGAGGAGCGGCTGCCTACCAGACCTCCACAACCCATTAACTGGGGTAACACGGTACTTCATGGCAAGACTGGAGTCAGATTTACTGGCTTCTGACTATCCGTAACGACTGCCAAAGATCTACAAATGACAGCCGGGACCTACGGCTTAACGTGGTTTCCGAGGCACGGGGGAAACTCGTTATGTTAAGATGGTCACCCATCCACAGACCAACCTTGGTAAGCATTGCTTAACCTTGAAAATTAACCCGTGCGGATGTTATTATCTAGCCACGAGCTCCTCATCAGTCTGCCTGTCAGAATCTATTAACATCGACATATCGTTAAATCTGACTACGCGTAATACTGACCACTGTCCAGTGCTCATTATACCAGAGACCGCTATCATTCCAACTAAGTCCTGTCAATAGTTGCCAGTACAGCATCAAATGTCAAACTGCAGCTATAAATTGCAAGCGAAGTATTCCACCCGATATCCTGAGCAAAGAGATAGACGACTGAATGTAAATCGTATAATGTAACTGTAATAATCCCCGCGGCTGAAACTAGGAACACGGAGTAGTTAACTAATGGAATGCTTTGTTTTATTATTGATAGGCTCGCGTTTAACTAATATATCACCTGATGGTAAGCTGTGATGTGGTCGCCGATGAAGTACCCTTGACTAGAAGTAATCTATTCAGTCTTGGCTTAAAGACGTTAGGTTGTAGCTATCAGGAAACACAGCTAATGTATGGGAAAATTATACCCCAGTGTAAGTAAAAGAGAGAGAGGTTGAATGTGGGGTGTTTAGTGATGGTTGATCCCATTTTTAGGGTTCCGTACCTCAAAAGGAAAAAACGGAACCCTTATAGGATCACTTTGTTGTCCGTCTGTCTGTCCGTCCGTCTGTCAAGACCCTTTTTCTCAGGAACGCGTGAAGGTATCAAGTTGAAATTAAAACCATATATTGAAATCCGCGGTCCCTTGAAGTTGTGCAAAAATCAAACTTGTAAGTTGACGGGAAAAAAAGATACGCCCGTTTATGTTGCAAAAAACGTACATTTCGACACTGTCAAAGGAATCAAAACTCATAGGGTGCTTCCCGTTGACCTAGAATCTTGAAATTTGGCACGAAGCAAGGTATTATAGCACTAATATCGGGAAAAGTCTGAAAACTGAAAATTTCACAAGAAAAAAAAATTGAAAAGTCTTCAAGACTCGATTCGAGAATTAAACTGTTTTTATAGGTAGGTTGGTACGAAACCCTCAGTGCGCGAGTCCGACTCGCACTTGCCCGGTTTTTATTTAAGTGTAGGAAATCATCAAATAAATTCTCTCGCTCTAGAATGGCTTGAGAGAGCGTGTCGGACGGCGGGCAAGCTACCCACCGCCCGTGCCCAGGGCCAAGAATGTATGTTTATTTTAACTGTATGTATACTTTTTTACTCTTGTTTCCTACCTACCATATTGTCTCTTCACCGCCCTAGGTTGACTAATGAAGAATGCCTAAGTTGTAAGTATTCGCTACTTAAGGCCTTAGGCCCTACATCGTCATGTCCGCTTAATAAGCGGACATGACGATGTAGGGCCTAAGGCCTTTATTTATTTAATCTTCATGCAACACAAAAGTAAATAAATAAATGTTACCTGCCATTTTAATTTTTATCACTCTTGAGTAGAGAATGCCTTGGATATTAATGCTAAAAAGTATACACGACGTTTATAAAGCCTTTTCTTCATATTATATAAAGTAGTGCTTGACTATGATCCCGCCTGATGGTTAGTAGTGACGCAATCGTTGATGGAGAAGCTCACTAGTCGATAAAGAAGCCAAAAAAAGTCGAATGAAAACAAATGTCGATATTAGAGTTGATGGCCATGGATTAAAATTGTATAACGAAGGTGTGCATTTAGTGCTCCATTTTATATTACTCAGTGGTATAGTGTAGCTACGGAAGGTACATCTAATACGCGATGGCTGCAATTCTCGCCGACTAAGCGATGCCTTTTAAATGCTGTCTCTCTCTTCCTCAGGGCTGCCTCGAGGATTAACTTCCTATGCCAAGTGTAAACTGTGAACGTCGTCTCTTTGTACTTCAAAGCAGATTTAGAAGTATAATTTATTGTTTGTTTGGGCTTATTTGCCTATTTTTTGTAGGTAAAATGGTTTTTTGAATAATTTTATTAAGTACTGTCCTGTCCTCATATGTATAGTTTTGTACTGTGAAAAAAAAAACTGAGCTCAAAATAACAAAATAAAGTTAGGAAAGGACGTGAAAAAAATTGATAATATTATAATAAATTATAAATGAATACAATATTATCTGCTTCAAATCGTAGCATTTATGACCATGGCATAATATCGTAGCAACATTCCGTAGCATCAGATTGTAGCTCGTAGATGCGTAGCAACGGCGTAGCGAAGACTCGTAGACCACTACACTTCACTGACGCTTGGCGTCGATGAAATAATGTTCAAAAACAATATAACAACAACAGAGAACTAGCCGAATTATCGACGCGGGTATCGATAACAAATATGCTGACCATAGCTGACACTTGCTGGGTGAGCTAAGGCAATGCGGTGGGAAGCCGGGGGATTCTTGCATTTTAGAGATGCGTCAAGTTAATGTAACCGGATTGTAAAAGCCAAAGTGTTCAGGGTTTAACCTATCAATGTCCGCGAAACGATTCATGAATTAATATTTAGACACAAGGACAAGTATCTAGTATCTCGTACTTTTTAGGTTACAATTTATATATTTTTATAGGGTCAGGAGTTTGTTTAACTAGATGTATAAAATGTATGAAGGTACCCAGCTACTCCGTCGCCATTCTGATAAAGGTGTTTTTAATCATTCGCATAAAGGCTAATTATAATTTGAAAGGAACTTATACGCCAACTAACTATGGAGTACCTAGCTTCGCACATACCTATCTATATGCTGGGGACATGGATCGGAATTCCGAAAGGTAAGCTCGGTGTCTCCAGATCGAAGGCAACGAAGGAACGGGGTGGGATTTAGTCAGTAAAAGTCTGACACGCCTTCCCGCTCCACCCATGAGCGGGAGAAATTCTGATGATTCCCCACTATAAAAAAAAATATCTAAGTATATGCAAACACAAAATACACTTGGGCGTCAAAGTACTCCTCCCTATCGCTGTCATCCGGAACGTGCCCAAAAGCGTGGCATAGCTTAGGTACTGCCACATTCAATGGCAATGCTAGTTCTTTGGATAAAGCACAAGTCAGCCCTAGCACGTAACCCCACCAACTGTGTTCCCACGTTGTCGTCGTGGTGGGGCTTGCGTGTCTCTATGATCTTGAGGGCTATGCCGGTAGAGCTACTCATGCCGGAAGGCCTCAAGTGAGAGACCAGACCAAGAGGAACACACTCAGAGCGGAGTCCAGTCGGACCGCCAGGGAAGGCGCGCTGTCTGGCAGGCATCGCCACCAACAGCTGCTGGTGCTGTCAGTCAGCGATATCGGAGAGTGGGTTCGCCTCTGGTACGTGTCTGCGTACCAGACATGACCAAGATGGCGAACGTGTTTATTGGGGACCCCACCCCATTATAAAAAAAAAGGGGGAAAAGAAATAAATAAAAAAATAACAAAATGGACGCGACTCTAAAGAATTTTTTACCCCAGGAGGGTACCGACTGTCATGCAGTCGGAGAATCCCTCACCAAGCAGAGCTTGGTCTGCCCCTCGTATTCTGGGGGGGGCAAAGAGCGCGTCAGGTCGCCTAGGGATCTGCTACCGTCCTCTGTGGACGTATTGAGCCAGGGTGGCTCACTCACCGGTGACGTGGAGTCCCTGGGACCAGTTCCCAGCACATCCGCGGCGCCGGTTTGCACTGAACAGGTCGGCAGGAGTGCTGGCCTGAGGGAGGTGAGTGGAGACACGGAGTCGGACTCTGACGCCGCGGCTTCAATCACCTCACAAAGAATGGAGGTGGAGGACACACCGTCCAGGAGGAACGAGTTCCTCCTGAAGCGTCCCTCGTCTTCTGACGAAGCGTCAGCCCGCAAAATCTCCACCGCTGGGCGGGGATTGGGCCGCAAGACAGGAAAGGGGAGGGGGCTCACTGCCCAGGAAGCCACCCAGCGACACCAGGAAATTGCCAGGGAGGGGCGCCACCCCGGGGCAACCAATGAGCAGCCCGGCCTCACAGCGCCGGAGCCGTCTGGCAGCGAGCCAGATGGCATAGAGGAGGCAATAGCCAGATTCTCCGAGGTGGTGGCAGACGCCTTAACAAGCGTCTGCAATAAGAGGTCGAAGTCCTCGAAGGGGAAGACTAAACTTGAGGCTGAGACTTCAATTGCCAAAGCATTGGAGACCCTCGTGGATTCCCTGAAGACGTCCCTCAACGGGAAGATTGAGGGCCACGAGGAGGACCTAGTTGGTCTCCGAGCGGCTGACTCCGAGACGGCAACCAAAGGAGGATGCAAGCACGGACAAAGCCAGCCTCAGCTCCCGCCCCAGCCGGAGAGTGAGGTGACCCTGCTGCGGCAAGAGCTAGCTGCCTTCCGGCAGCAGCAGCAGCAACAGCAGCAACAATTTCAGCGGACGTTACAGCAGCAGCTTTCCGTCCTGGAGGGAATTGTGCTGCGCCCCCCGCTAACGGCCTCTGGTCAGCGGAGGGTGGCATCGTATGCCTCTACCGCCGCGGCTACGTCTGCTACTCCCAGAGCTGGTCCGCTAGGGCAAGCCGGGCGCGGAGCCGTGGCGCCGGCGCCTGAGGGGCCGGCCCCGGCGGCGAAGCAGCGGCAGGGGAAGACAGCCCCTGCCCCTCCCACAAAGGGCAAAGCGGCGTCTGCTGCGAAGGGCAAAGTGGCACCTGCCGCGGTGGTAGTTAGGCAGTCCCTGCCGCCTCTCCCGCCAACAGAATCTTTGGCCGACACGGATTGGACAGTTGTTGGGGCCAAGAAAAAGGCGGGCAAGGTGGCTAGGGCCGCCAAAAAACGGCAACGGCGGCAGCGGCGCAAAAAGACGGCCACAGAGGCCAGGCTTTGCGCCCCGGAGGCATCGGCTGTAGTGATCACACTGCAGCCGGATGCGGAGAAAAGGGGCGTGACCTGGAAAAAGGTCATCGGGGAGGCGAAGCGGGCGGTGGACCTCGCAAAGCTCGGAGTCCCTGGGGGCTTCCGAATGCGGCTCACCGCGACCGGAGCCCGTATGTTGGAGGTCCCCGGGGCAAACAGTGGCCCCACTGCGGACGCCCTGGCTGTCGTTATCAGGGCGTCCCTAGATGTTGAGGAGGCCCGAGTATCCAGGCCCACTAAGTGCATTGACATGCGCATCATGGGCCTGGATGACTCCGTGACGGAGGAAGAGGTTGTGGCCGCTGTCGTCGGGGCGGGTGGGTGTCTTACCGACCAAGTCCGGACGGGCACCATCCGTGCTGACGGCACGGGCATTCGAGCCGTTACGGTAAGCTGTCCCGTAACGGCGGCCAAGGCCATCACAAGGGAGGGCCGACGGCTTCTGGTGGGCTGGGTCTCCGCACAGGTAAAACTGCTGGAGCCCAGACCTCTGCGGTGCTACCGCTGCCACGTGGGGCATCACGTTGGAGCTTTCTGCAAAGCAGAGGTGGATCGCAGTGACCGCTGCTTTCAGTGTGGTCAGGCTGGTCACCAGGCTGCCGCTTGCAGCGCTGCACCGCACTGTTATGCGTGTGCGGCGGCGAACAAGTCGGCAGATCACCGGGCTGGGAGCAGGTCCTGCGACCCCCCCGCCAAGGCCAAGGGTAAGGTCCGGAAGGGCCCTCAGCCCACCGCAGACTCAGCCACCGCTGCTGCCGCCATCGCCACGGCAACCGCTGTGGCAGAGCCCTCAAGGGGGGCTCGGGAGGAGACCGTAATGGATTGCCAATAACGGCCCCACTACGTCTCCTCCAGGCAAACATCAACCACTGCGCCCCCGCTCAGGATCTGTTGCTCCAGAGCATGGCGCAGTGGTCGATCAATATCGCCGTGGTCTCCGAGCCGTACTTTGTCCTGCCCAGGGAAGACTGGGTCCAGGACCTGAGCGGCTCGGTGACCCTAATTTCGTCGGCCGCCGCCGGTACCCCCGCCTCTCGAGGCCGTCACGAGAAGGCGGGGCTGCGTGGCAGCACGGGTCGGGGACATTGCAGTGGTAGGCGTCTACCTGTCCCCGAACCGAACTCTCGCCGATCTCCACAACTCCCTCATGGAGCTGAATGCCGTCGTCGCTGGGTTTGGATCCCTCCCCGTGGTCGTTTGCGGGGACTTCAATGCCTGGAATCTGGCTTGGGGTTCCCGGCTCACGAACCAACGGGGTCGGATGGTGGAGGACTGGGCTCTGGAGACAGGCCTGGTCGTCCTCAACCGGGGTTCTGTCCCCACGTGCGTGCGGATGCGGGGAGAGTCGGTGGTGGACATTTCGTTCGCCAGCCCCGCTCTATCGCCGCGTGTCGTCGACTGGCGCGTAATGGAGGGGGTGGAGACGTATTCCGACCACCGGTACATCCGGTTTGACGTCTCCGCCCGGACCTCGACCGCGCCGGTCAGGGAGCAGACCCCGTGTGGTCCGCGGTGGGCGCTGAGGCAGATGGACCGGGACGCCTTCCTGGAAGCCGCGAGGGTACAGGCCTGGGTGCAAGCACCGGACTGGCCTGTCGACATCGACCTCGAAGCAGAGTGGTTCCAGGAGGCAATGTCGCAAATTTGCGACGAGGCGATGCCCCGAGTCCATCCAGGACGTGCTCGGCGCCAGGTGTACTGGTGGTCGCCGGAGATTGAGGCTCTGCGCGAAGCGTGCAACGCCGCGCGGCGCCGGTACACCAGGTACCGCAGGCGCCGCATTCGTCCGCCGGATGCGGAGGCCAGAGAGGCGGAGCTGTACGAGGGGTACAGAGCGGCAAGGCGCACCCTCCGAACGGAAATAAAGCGGGCCAAGTTGGAGGCCCGCAATGTGTGGCTGGAGATTCTGAACAGGGACCCATGGGGACGCCCTTACCAGGTGGTGCGGGACAAGCTCCGCCCATGGGCTCCCCCGCTAACTCAGAGTCTCCGGCCTCAGCTTGTGGAGGGTGTGGTGGCCAATCTGTTCCCTGAGCGAGGGGAACACTCTCCCCCGCTCATGGCTCCGCCATCTGCGGTGCCCGTAGCGGACCACACCAGCGACGACGACGACGACACTCAAGAGGTGACCGAGGTGGAGATGAGGGCGGTGGTACGAAGACTTAGTGTCAAGAACACCGCCCCAGGACCCGACGGCGTGCCTGGAAGGGCTTGGGTCCTGGCCATGGAGGCTCTCGGGTCTCGATTACGGGGGCTCTTTAGCGCATGCATGGAGAGAAGCCAGTTCCCCCTTCGCTGGAAGACTGGGAAACTGGTCCTCATCGCGAAGCCGGGGCGCCCCGCGGACTCTCCATCCGCGTACCGGCCCATCGTGCTGCTCGACGAGGTAGGCAAGCTCTTTGAAAGAGTAATTGCAGACCGCCTCGTCGGGCATCTATCACGGGTGGGGCCGGATCTTGCTGACGGCCAGTTCGGCTTTCGCAGGGGGCGCTCCACCGTGGACGCCATCATGCGCGTGAGAGCCCTCACGACGGGGGATGCGGTGACTCGGGGCAGGGTTGTCTTGGCGGTGTCTTTGGACATCGCCAATGCCTTCAACTCCCTGCCCTGGAGTAGCATCGAGGCGGCACTTCGGTACCATGAGGTGCCCGCCTACCTCCGTCGTGTGATCGAGGCCTACCTGTCGGATAGGTTCATCATCTATCCCGGTCACCAGGGAGAGTGGAGACGGCGAGAGATGTCGTGCGGTGTTCCGCAGGGATCGGTACTAGGACCGCCCCTGTGGAACATCGGATACGACTACGTGCTGCGCGGCGACCTCCCCGACGGGGTCAGCGTGGTCTGCTACGCAGACGACACGCTGGTCCTGGCGCGGGGAGAGTCGTACCAGGCGGCGGCCGAAACAGCGACACGCGGGGTTGCGACAGTCGTGGAGAGGATCCAGCAACTGGGACTCAAGGTGGCATTGCACAAGTCCGAGGCTATGTGCTTTCATGGCCTTCGGACCGCGCCACCACCGGGTTCCCAAATAACGGTAGGGGGGGTTCACATCGGCGTCGGGTCGACGATGAAGTACCTGGGACTCGTCCTCGACAGCCGGTGGACTTTCGAGGAGCATTTCCGACGTTTGGCCCCCAAACTGGACAGGACTGGTGCCGCTCTGAAGCGGCTCCTGCCCAACCTGGGGGGTCCAGACGCCCCCTGCCGGAGGCTCTACGCGGGGATCGTTCGGTCCATGGCTCTTTACGGGGCGCCAGTTTGGGCGCCATCGCTAGGTAAGCGACCAGCGGCCAAACTGAACGCTTGCCAGAGGGTCATGGCCATCCGGATGGTGCGGGGATACCGCACGATCTCCCGCGAAGCGGCGAGCCTCCTTGCTGGCCTGCCACCGTGGGATTTGGAGGCAACAGTCCTTGCACGCATGCACGATTTGCGCGTGGAGATGCAACGCCGGGGCGAAACTCCGCTGCCACGACAAGTCGCGGTATGGCGGACAGAGTTCCGGCGGGATCTCAGGGTGGCATGGCGACTGCGACTGTCGCAACCCAGTGCTGGGCATGCCGTCATTGCGGCGGTAAGTCCCCTCTTTGAGGAGTGGTTGGAAAGAGGTCACAGCGTCCTCTCGTTCCGTATGACGCAGGTCCTCACCGGACACGGTAAGTTCGGGAGGTTCCTGCATCGGATCAAGGAGGAAAGGACGCCCGGGTGTCGCCACTGTGTGGACCGCCCGGAGGACACGGTGGAGCACACGGTAGAGGTGTGCCCCGCTTGGGCGGAGCACCGCCGTGTCCTTGTGGAGGCTATCGGCGGCGGTGACCTCTCGCGCCGGGCCCTGGTAGAGGCCATGGTCCGGAGCGAGGAGGGGTGGCAGGCAGTCGCCTCCTTCTGCGAAGCAGTAATGTTAGCGAAGGAGGCTGCCGACCGCGTGAGGCAACGGAACTCACGCCGCCGCCGCCGAGATCCCGATCCCGATTTCCGACCACCGTAGGCGCGGGCTCGCGGACAGCGAGCGCTGGGTAGCTCGCCGTCCGGCAGTCTGGTAATAATCTGGACCGAGCCTAGTCGTCGACGGCGCGTTCTGTTCCACGCGCGCCTCAAGGAGATGTCAGCAAACTGTAGGGGCCCGGTAGGGCCGAAGCCTCTAGGGAACACGGTATCCGAAAGGTTGTCACCGTGTCCCCCAGATCGATGGTAACGAAGGAACGGGGTAGGGGTTTAGTCAGTAAGAGTCTGACACGCCCTCCCGCTCCGCCCAAGAGTGGGAGAAGTCATTCTGATGACTCCCCTACCGGAAAAAAAAAAAAAAAAAAAAAGCCCTAGCACGTAAAATGAAACAAGTCATTGAAGTTTTATAGTCGTTCTACCTAAAATCAGTATGCATGTGTTCCTTGAATGGGATTCCATAAAACGAAAATTTAACTGGCTTCAAACTAAATGATCTATCAATGAATTATTGCCAGTCACATTACTATGAACTAGTATTTTACCCGGATAATGATTGATATAACTGAATACGCGACAGCGACACTTCGATCGAACGACTTTAAAATCGGTGTCGTTCTAGCTCGATTGATGGATGTGAAAACGATAATGGTCAAAACGACATACGATATCGTTACGGTTCTGATTACGTGAATCGACCTACTGGTGTCGATCAGGCAATTTAAACCTAATATCTTTATTGTAGGAATGGTAGGTACCTATTTTTTGCTTAGGTACTTCATTTTCAACTTATTTTTTAATATGAACTGACACCCCTAACAACAGACTTTTCGAGCCACAACGTGAATTTGATATCTTCACTTTAATATCAGGGATTCAAATGAGAAATGGTGGACGCTTGACGCATCAAAATTTCATTTTATGATTTTATATAAAAGTCATAGTACGGTTTCATATATTTCCACTGAGAATTTAATAAATGTGCCTTCAGCTACTATTTGTGAAGCAATCTTTGAATTAATTTTTCACTTTTTCATAAAGCACGCTAGCGACATCTTTTCATCGATTAACGAAATTGCTTACCATTCTTCAATTGAATACAGCGCCATCTTTGACGCAGATGTTGTACTATTACGTGGAAATAAAAACTATGGAGGTCAACATGGACTGACAAAACTGTTGATTATAATACCTACCGTTGTACTTCATATCGATACGAAAAAGCAAAACAAATTATTATGTTGCTGTTATTGTTCCTAATAAACAGTTACAACGATTTTATTGTAAGTCAACTAAAGTGAGAAATATAGCTATTACTTTTTTATCGGCCAGTTACATAGCCATTTTTTTGTTAAGTTGCAACACTAGCTAGTGATGCGCGATCCCGATCAATTTCGAAATCTCGATAGTGATTGTTAGCAGTTATTTTTTTCGTCGGCTATACTCAAGGCATGATGAATATTGGAAAATGAATTCAGAAATTACGAATTTTACAGCTAACAACATATTTTAAGGAATAAACTACCTATTGCTATATTCAAACCATTAACCATGATGCATATAGATTCTGCATCGGCTTAACCCGTGTGAAATTTGAAAATTGTTATGAAGAATACGCAATTTGGCTCAAGTTAAATCATGATCTTAATCAAAATCTGTTCAACCATTTGAGCATGAAAGATTAACAAATATCTATCAACTAGAACAATCTGTTTTTTAGTATTTGTTGTTATGACAGCAACAGATATACATACATTACCTATGAAAAATTCAACTGTCATTTGGGTCTAGTTCATGAGATACAGCCTGGTATCAGACGGACAGACAGTCAGACGAATGGAAAGCAGAGTTTAAGTAATAGGGTTCCGTTTTACCCCAAGTAATATGATACAAGGGCAGTAAGAAGAAATTGCATCTATAGATATAAACTCTATTGTTATAGACCGCAAACGTACGTATGTTTATTGATATACAGGTAACAGCTCCTCAATACACTTTATATACATTCAATCCCATTGCTGTACCAACAAGGTCGTCCGAGGCCTTTAATTCATGAATCCCCGACCGGTCTCATTGGACCGCGCTGTTATTGTCTTACTATTGTGTCTCGTTTCGCGGATATTGATAGGTTAAGTACCCACAATCTAAAAATAAACAAGTATTCCTTTAGTTATACTTAATTTTGTAACAATAACATCTATTCTTTACAACAGTTAGTCGAATCGTAATTGTCAGCTTTTGGAACATTCAAGGAAAATCTGCGAATCATCAAAAGCCTAGATATCATCTGATTAGAGAAAATAAAGAGAATAATATTAATCTCATCAGATAAGTTAGGATTTCTATAGAACAATGAATACAAAGGTAGTATTTATTTGATTGATATAAGCTATAATTGAACAGTTATTCATCACCTTTTTGTGTCACAGAAAGTAAAATGGACTTTCTGATAAGAAGTGGTAATTATATCATTCAGAAGTCATCAATAACCTACTAAACCATTATCTCTCCCTGTTTTCTAAAATAATTAGACATAGTGATCATTATTCGAGAATATTTAACGTTTTGCAAAGCTAATATTCATCTTGAAGATAGCAAAAGAGGTATCTAAGAGTTCTTTTTCATTAAATAAAATTGGGTCAATGTGACCTTATGATTATGATCATAAGAACTTTTGTAATTATGACACACACCTCAGTATCCGTCTCACATAGCAGATATATTTACCACGGAAATATGTACCACATAAAGTACCACGATGTGATGCATCTTCTTCTTCTTCTTCTTAGTACCCTTTATGCATGTGGTAGTTTATTGGACTTATATAATCGTCTTTTTCCGTCAATCGTTTTGTCTGTTGTACATACTACTGAAGTATTTTGTGCCCTCACAGTGAGTTATGTTAGTTTCTTCAGTGAAACTAACACACGAATCATTTAGCCGGGCCTGTGTTACACACGCCAAATAGATCGTATAGTCCATATTTAAAATTAATACGATGAAATATTATTTCTAATGTTAAAAGATAATGATGATATTTTCTAATTAAAACTTGAATTACCTAAATTTTTTGTGGAACTTCTTTTTAAGCTATAAAACGTAAAATCCGTGACAGAGTTAGTAAATTAAGTGCTAATGTATAAATCAATACGATAAATAGAAATAATTGTCTTTCAATATTTGACAATTTATTAGTTATATCTATTAGTATATACCTACGTCGTAATTTACATTATTTTTCTCATTCGCAATCGATACAAAAATACAATTGATGTACAGCACTAACAGTGGTGCTAGATTAGGCGATTCTTCCGAATTTGAACTTTGAACGTTTGGAACACTGTCACGTCACTGTCAATTTTTCATGCGCACAACGCATTTGTTCCAAATCATTTTCGTAATGGCTTCCACTTCGATCGTTCATCGCTGCGAAGGCAAACTACCTATCCTTAGAGCAGGCAAGACTTGTGAGTATTTTACTTTTTTTGTATTCGATATACTTGTTAAAACTATTCATTTATTGCCATGAGGTTTTACAATATTTTACTAATAATAGTGGTTAATATCTTTGAAGGTTATCAAGAAACAATGGAAGTATGGAAATCGAAGTTTCTAGAAAAAAATGATGCAATACGAAGAGGCGCGGTTACCTAAGACGATGCAGATCCCTGATTCCAGGCTGGTTACAATCAATCAAGACGAGATGAGGACTAGACGAACTAAAGGGCCCAGAATAAGGGCATAAGGTATAATCAAGGTCCCAATAGAACGAAGTGTAACTGACACGTATCAGTTTAGCTTTGTTCACTCCATTTATAAATTCTATGCATTTCAATCGTCCAGTGTAAGTAGTAACTTAGTTTCACTTTGAAATTAAGGTTGGAATCAACGAAATATTGCTATACATATATGTAATTTGTTGCCTAATCTACTTACTACCTACTCATTTGTTTTTCAAGTCTAAAATCTGAATT
Organism: Mythimna separata; assembly: GCA_030763345.1. Taxonomy (NCBI): domain Eukaryota; kingdom Metazoa; phylum Arthropoda; class Insecta; order Lepidoptera; family Noctuidae; genus Mythimna; species Mythimna separata. Next base: position 12,359,610 of record CM061174.1, on the reverse strand, counting down.
CTGGGCTTTTGCAATGCATAACGAGTGGAACGAAAGTTCCACTTTATGACAAAACTAGTATTAAGGGTAGGGACATGTTAGGGTCATATGAAAAGACTACTTTACGATTTTGGTATCATCCTTGGTATAAGCAACTATATGTGGAGGGTTCGAGGCCATCACACCAGGTAAAGTTAAGTTGCGAGTGGAGTAGGCCTACTGGGGACACCACTATAAAAAAAACGCACCTTGTGCTCTACCTCTAGGGTGGTGTGGAAACGAGCATCTGTATTTCAAGTTTGACAGAATGGCATCATGATCTAGTCTGGAAGACTGCTGACAAATTGTAAGTATGGATTCTATTAGACCAGTATGCACATAGTACTAGGTAGTATAGAAAGCGAGTTTCAGTATGTTGCATGTCGTTCTTATATTACTTAATTAAATTGTAGGTAGTTGTTAAACTTAACATAGTTAAATGAACGTCAATCAATTAATTTAACCTTTGAGTACTGTACTTAGAGACATAATAGAAAGACAATAAGTGTGCTGACTCCGGTGTCTGCATGGGACTCAACAGATTAACCTATCAATACCTGCAAAACGAGGCACAATAGTAAGACAATAACAGTGGGGTCTCATGCGACCGGTCGGGGATTCATGAATTGATATTGAGTAGCGACTCTCCCTTAAAATTATAAATTACCTATCTAAAAACCTGTTGCTGGCTTGGGTTTTACCTATTAATTCATTAATCCCCGACCGGTTGCATGTGACCGTGCTGTCATTCTTACTATTGTCTCGGTTTGCGGGTATCTCATAGGTTAAAGCTATGATATTAATGTTTGAATCCCCAACCGGTCCTATGAGACCGCGCTGTTATTGTTTTACTATTGTGTCTCGTTTCGCGGGTATCTGAGTAATTAGACATTCCTCATCCGCCCCTAAGGCTACTCACTGACCCTCTTTTAATCTCTCCAGTATTGTGTAAAAAGTTAAATTGTTTTGGTGTTAAAATATATGATTGAGTAAATTCTTTTCACGCCAATGTTTTAAACAGAAAATCAATTTTCACTTCCTTTGATACCAACTTCATTGGAGCATACCCACTTACACTATTTTTTTGTGGGTCATGTTGCGCCTATGGTAGAAAATCATTTCATCACAATTTTTGATGCCTTAACATGCATCATCATGCAAGTGATGTTTGATTTATTTAACTCCAATCTACAAAGCCTTGTGCACAGGCGTAGGGTTGCCAGCCTTTCGGTATTTTACAGGATGTATTTCGGAGAGTGTGCGCGGGAATTACACGAATTGATTCCGCCATTCCCTTTTTACCATCGGACAAACTGTCATACGGTGACGAGTATCCAGCCTTACGTTGTTCAAACTTCTGCGGTCCGGACTAAGCGCTGCGCTTCGTCGTTTATACCGCGTACATCGAAGGACTGGAATAATTTGCCTGTTTATCATAGCTTTAATTATAATTTGGGTGTCTTCAAGGCTAGAGTGAATAGGCTCTTAGTAAACTAGTGCGCCTCACCATCTACGATTGCATCACTGCTTACCATCAGGTGGAATCGCAGTCAAGCACTAGTTTATATAACTTAAAAAAAGTAGGCAACAATAGTAGATTGTATCATAAGGGAGCAAAGTATAGTATATTTCATTACAAGTGCGGAAAGCCTGTCATTGCAAAGAGTTTCGACAAATGTTAACCCGAGCCGAGGCGCAGCCGAAGGTGAGGGTTGACAGTCGGAACAAGTTGCAATGACGGTTTCGCACGTGTACTGAACGACTATTTTTAATACAGTTGCGAAAAAATGAAGCAGTTTAATAAAATAATAAAAACACAATAAACTCAACTGACTAATCAAAATGGCGCCAACCGTAAAAAAAATATAAGAAGTTTTTTTTTTCTTCACCCGTTCTGGGTAGACAAAGGGAACTATGCCCCATACAGCCAAGTGTTCAGTACATTTTTTTATTGATATGAAATGAAATTTAATGATATGAAATGAAACCTAGCCTAACTTATTGAATCAAATCATTAAATCTGATATTGAAACAAATTAGTAGCGTATTTTTAGTAATATTTGCACTAAAAACTTTTTTAGTAAAAACTTCGTGGTTGATTGTTTCTTTTTAATAGATATTATTTTGACAGTTGGGAAAGAAAAAGCACGAGTTTGGTAATGGTAAAGAAAAAGCACGAGTGTGTAATAGCCCACTTCCCAAACGCTAAACGTCCCTGCAATACCCCACTTTTTGAGCAACTGTATTAAAAATATTTTTACGGCGAGGGCGTTTTTTGAATCGAGAGCGAAGTGAAGGATTCTTGTGTAGAATCCCGAGCGTAGCGAGGGGTTCTTTAGTAGAATCCTGAACGTAGCGAGGGATTCAAAGTACGTCGCCCGAGCCAAAAATATATTTGCGCCCGAGTCATACACTCTACTTTTCATCACCCTCTATGAGGAAATAAAAGGCGCCTCATCATTTTATCATTTGTCAATATTTGTAATTTTTAGTCATTTTAATCTATTTTTAGTCATTTTTGTAATTCTAAGTCATTTTTTGTAATTTTAGTCATTTTAGTCATTTTTTGTAATTTTTGTCATTTTTTGTAATTTTTAGACATTTTAATCTATTTTAGTCTATTTTCAGTCATATTGTCATTCTTAGTCATTTTAGTCATTTTTTGAAATTTTTAGACATTTTTGGTAATTTTAAGCTATTTTTAGTCATTTTGTCATTCTTAGTCATTTTAGTCACTTTTTGACATTTTTAGACATTTTTGGTAATTTTAATCTATTTTTAGTCATTTTGTCATTCTTAGTCATTTTAGTCATTTTTTGACATTTTTAGACATTTTTAGACATTTTTGGTCATTTTAATCTATTTTTAGTCATTTTTGTAATTCTTCGTCATTTTTAGTCATTTTAATCTATTTTAGTCCATTTTTAGTCATTTTTGTAATACTTAGTAATTTTTTAACATTTTTAGTCATTTTATTCTATTTTTAGTTGTTTTTATAATTTTTAGTCATTTATGTCATTTTTAGTCATTTTTGTCATATTTGTCGTATTTGCGATTTACTTTATATATGCGTTCAATTTCTTTGGCGCTAAACACTAAGATGTTCCAAATTCATTGCTGCGCACTTATTTCAGATAACGGGGAATATAGTTATTTGTGCAACAAGAGAGCAAAGTTGGTTTTTGCCGCGAGTGTTGATTTTGAATCCCGAGTAAGCGAAGGATTCTATATTTGAATCACGAGCGTAGCGATTGATTCTAGGTTAGAATCCTGAGTGCAGCGAGGGATTCAAAGACACGAGATGCAAATAACTTTGGTCTCGTGTAGCACATACAACTTTTCACTTCAGCAGCGAGAACAAATAATGTAAAGGTAATAAAAAATACAACTTGGTAATATTTAAACCACATGTATATTTGTAAAAAGCGAGGAGCTCGTGGCTAGATAATAACAGCCGCACAGGTCGATCTTCAAGATTAAGCAACGCTTGCCTAGGTTGGTCTGTGGATGGGTGACCATCTTAACATAACGAGTTTCCTCCGTGCCTCGGAAAGCACGTTAAGCCGTTGGTCCCGGCTGTCATTTGGAGATCTTTGGTAGTCGTTACGGATAGTCAGAAGCCAGTAAATCTGACTCCAGTCTTGCCATGAAGTACCGTGTTGCCCCAGTTAATGGGTTGTGGAGGTCTGGTAGGCAGCCGCTCCTCGTAAAATACTGGTATTCGGCTAAATCCGGCTTGACTGGAAGCCGACCCCAATATAGTTGGGAAAAGGCTAGGCAGATGATAATATATTTGTAAAAATTAAAAGTTAAAAGTAAAATTATTATCATAAGCTTTAAGATATTTTTCGCGAGACTTCAGGCAGGAAACTTAATTCTGCATTTTTTACCTTCAATTCTTCCGGTGTTAAATCGCAGACATCATCACTGGATTCACTCATATTTATTTATTATTATTTTAATAATATCCAACGTGTATCGCACTTTGTAGCTAGCGAACAGAAGAAGAAAACAATAAAAAATTAAAGCCCGCTATTTTTTAAAGATGCGTTCGGAAATTGCACTATTACTAAATTATTCTGTCACAATAAAGATTGTTAAAACTTTAAATAATTATGTAGAAACAATATAAACTTCGTATTTTTTAATTCAACATCTCTTTATTTGATCATAAAAAAATATAATTCGATTATTAAGAGAAAAGTATAATAATTACATTTTCATCTCAGCACCTCAAACAAGTATGTTTTGCAGTTTAAAGACAGTGAGCAAAATTCGATTTTGCTGCGAGCGTGAGACAAAGTACTACACGTTCCAAATGAGAATAGGATCGGCGGCCATATTGTGACGTCTCGCCTTACTGTCAAATCGGAGAAATTGAGTAGGGTGAGCAAAACAAGAAATTTGTTCAATTTAATTTATTTACGAATCGTGAACGAAAAAAACTTTGATAAAAATGCAGTTCTTCAATTTTGTTGATCTCTGTGTCACTGTGTGAAGCGTCTGAGTAGTGGCGTCATCATCGTGATCGGTACTGCTGCTTTCCCCTATAAAATAAAGCATGGATTAATATAGGTTTTTAATGTGTATTGCACTAACTGTTATTTTAAATAAAAATAAGCATTAAATTACCTGTATCTGACAAAATTCAATCTGAATTGAGTTCTTCAATGCCACTCATTTCGCCATAACTGTCTGATGAACTGTCATCATCATTTTCCAATAATTTCCATTTGCCATTAATGAAAATAAAAAAGAAAGTAGTATAATTTGTTAAATAGTAGTTTTAAATAACTTTTTTATCTATTTCTTAATATGACTTAACTAAGACTCAGTTAAACAAAAACAAAACCATTGAAACGCAAATAAGATTTTTTTGCAAACCGTACTTTTCAATCAAAATTTGACAGATCGAGTTTATTGACTTTCCTATTCTCATTTGGAACGCATAGTAACTTTTTAATTATTTTTTTTTAAATGCCGAGTCAGTGCTGGGTCTACTCACAACATTCGAAAGATTTGAACTTCACTTTGTTCTGTCACTTTCACTTCGATACGAAAAGAGCGAGAGATAGAACCAAGTCGATTCTAAGTTCGATTTTCAAATTCCATATATAATAGGCTCAAAAAAGAAACCAACAATAAAACGTTCGGAAACACGTCACCTATAAAATTTCAAATCAAGGTTTAAATGTATTTATTATACTTTTCTCTTAATTATCGAATTATATTTTTTTATGATTAAATAAAGAGATGTTGAATTAAAAAATACGAAGTTTATCATGTATCTACATAATTATTTAAAGTTTTAACAATCTTTATTGTGACAAAATAATTTAGTAATAGTGCAATTTCCGAACGCATCTTTAAAAAATAGCGGGCTTTAATTTTTTATTGTTTTCTTCTTCTGTTCGCTAGCTACAAAGTGCGATACACGTTGTATATTATTAAAATAATAATAAATAAATATTAATATATATATAAGTAAATATTAATATTTACATTATTTGTTCTCGCTGCTGAAGTGAAAAGTTGTATGTGCTACACGAGACCAAAGTTATTTGCATCTCGTGTCTTTGATTCCCTCGCTGCACTCAGGATTCTAACCTAGAATCACTCGCTACGCTCGTGATTCAAATATAGAATCCTTCGCTTACTCGGGATTCAAAATCAACACTCGCGGCAAAAACCAACTTTGCTCTCTTGTTGCACAAATAACTATTAAACCTTGATTTGAAATTTTATAGGTGACGTGTTTCCGAACGTTTTATTGTTGGTTTCTTTTTTGAGCCTATTATATATGGAATTTGAAAATCGAACTTTGAATCGACTTGTTTCTATCTCTCGCTCTTTTCGTATCGAAGTGAAAGTGACAGAACAAAGTGAAGTTCAAATCTTTCGAATGTTGTGAGTAGACCCAGCACTGACTCGGCATTTAAAAAAAATAATTAAAAAGTTACTTTGTCTCACGCTCGCAGCAAAATCGAATTTTGCTCACTGTCTTTAAACTGCAAAACATACTTGTTTGAGGTGCTGAGGTGAAAATAGTTATTTGTGCAACAAGAGAGCAAAGTTGGTTTTTGCCGCGAGTGTTGATTTTGAATCCCGAGTAAGCGAAGGATTCTATATTTGAATCACGAGCGTAGCGAGTGATTCTAGGTTAGAATCCTGAGTGCAGCGAGGGATTCAAAGACACGAGATGCAAATAACTTTGGTCTCGTGTAGCACATACAACTTTTCACTTCAGCAGCGAGAACAAATAATGTAAAGGTAATAAAAAATACAACTTGGTAATATTTAAACCACATGTATATTTGTAAAAAGCGAGGAGCTCGTGGCGAGATAATAACAGCCGCACAGGTCGATCTTCAAGGTTAAGCAACTCTTGTCTAGGTTAGTCTGTGGATGGGTGACCATCTTAACATAACGAGTTTCCTCCGTGCCTCGGAAAGCACGTTAAGCCGTTGGTCCCGGCTGTCATTTGGAGATCTTTGGCAGTCGTTACGGATAGTCAGAAGCCAGTAAATCTGACTCCAGTCTTGCCATGAAGTACCGTGTTGCCCCAGTTAATGGGTTGTGGAGGTCTGGTAGGTAGCCGCTCCTCGTAAAATACTGGTATTCAGCTAAATCCGGCTTGACTGGAAGCCGACCCCAATATAGTTGGGAAAAGGCTAGTCGATGATACCTAATATATTTGTAAAAATTAAAAGTTAAAAGTAAAATTATTATGATAAGCTTTAAGATATTTTTCGCGAGACTTTTCAGACAGGAAACTTAATTCTGCATTTTTTACATACTGCTTCAATTCTTCCGGTGTTAAATCGCAGACATCATCACTGGATTCACTCATATTTATTTATTATTATTTTAATAATATCCAACGTGTATCGCACTTTGTAGCTAGCGAACAGAAGAAGAGAACAATAAAAAATTAAAGCCCGCTATTTTTTAAAGATGCGTTCGGAAATTGCACTATTACTAAATTATTCTGTCACAATAAAGATTGTTAAAACTTTAAATAATTATGTAGATACAATATAAACTTCGTATTTTTTAATTCAACATCTCTTTATTTGATCATAAAAAATATATAATTCGATTATTAAGAGAAAAGTATAATAATTACATTTAAACCTTGATTTGAAATTTTATAGGTGACGTGTTTCCGAACGTTTTATTGTTGGTTTCTTTTTTGAGCCTATTATATATGGAATTTGAAAATCGAACTTTGAATCGACTTGTTTCTATCTCTCGCTCTTTTCGTATCGAAGTGAAAGTGACAGAACAAAGGGAAGTTCAAATCTTTCGAATGTTGTGAGTAGACCCAGCACTGACTCGGCATTTAAAAAAAATAATTAAAAAGTTACTTTGTCTCACGCTCGCAGCAAAATCGAATTTTGCTCACTGTCTTTAAACTGCAAAACATACTTGTTTGAGGTGCTGAAGTGAAAAAATATTTAACGGGGAATAAAACATCTAACGGGAAATAAAAATACTTTTATTTCCCGTTAAAAGTTTGATACAGAAAACACTACCTTTGGGCGCACTTAAAGGGGAACAAAGTCGTCCTTTTCGAATAGATGGGATGAAAAGTAATATGCCCCATTGTTAACCTGACCAAACTCCATGAGACAGGCTCAACCTAGTGTGGAGTTCAATAGTCATTTTCTGTTTCCTTTATGTATTTTCTAAATATATCTAAATCTAGCTTATATAGCTAGTTTATAAAGGAAATGTAAAGCACTAGTTTTTTTTTTCTGGCAAATAAATAATTCACGCGGGACGACTTAGATGTCTTCCTTGAGAATTGGCAAGAAGTGGCTCAAGGCCGGGAGCGATGGAAGGAATGGAGGGAGGCCTTTGCCCAGCAGTGGGACAGCGTAGGCTAGATATAATAAATAATTCATTAATAACTCTATATTTATGAGACCTACCCAATTAACTGATTCCTGTCCCTGATTTATTAATTAGTTATGTCTTAAAACTGTTTCATTTGCTATCAAATAGAAGTGACCACTCTTTCAGAATCGCAACATTTATTTGTTAAACATAGGTATTTATGAGCACATATAGGTCTTAGATCTGTAATATGAGTGCTATACACAGGTGTGGTTTTAGTAAATAAAACTGACACGCCTCGCTCAGCCCAGAGCGGGAGAACTTCAATGTTACATCGATATAATACTTACCGGGTAAAACGGGGTGAATAGGAATGCAGGGGTGAATAGGAACAAAACTTTAGGATTTTTACTTTGGTTACATATTTTATACGGATTTCTATCTCAGCATTGACTTTTTATACAATTAATGAATAAATAAGAGTACTTAAATTCTGGAAAAATCGGTTAAATAACGAGAAAATCCACTTCAAATTTTTGTTTCTATTCACCCTTGATTTTCTATTCACCCCATTTTACGGTACTGTGTGTGAATTGTTGTTGTTGTATTTGCATTGTGTGGTAAAATTACAATAGTGCAATAGTGCATGCAGCGCAGTTTAATATAAATATTAGCTGTAGGTAGTGCGCACAGTTTTTACATTGAATAACGCCCGTTTTCAATAAGCTATCTATCTAAAGTTGCAGCTACTAAAGATAAACAAATCTATTCTTTTGCCCTTACTTGCTTTCCTATAACCTACCGACGGATAGCATTTCCAAAAGTTTTGGATTGATAGATATAATCTTACTGTTTAACGGGGTTAGTGATCTGAACTGCGGTAGGTTATTGAAAACGGGCACTTGAAATCATGGGGGAACTGATGGACACAGGTGTGGTTTTAGTAAGTAAAACTGATACGCCCTCTCGCTCAGCCCAGAGCGGGAGAACTTTTCAATGCTTCATTGATGTAATACCTACCTGTGTGAATTGTTATATTTGCATTATGTGGTGGAGAAAGATAAATGGCCTTAATAAAATAATTATAATAGTGCATGCAGCGCAGTTTAATTACTCAGATACCCGCGAAACGAGACATAATAGTAAAACAATAACAGCGCGGTCTCATAGGACCGGTTGGGGATTCAAACGTTAATATAAATATAGCTTATCTATCTATATAAATATAGTTACCGTGAAGTTTACATTGGATAAGTTTAGTTTACTTTCAGCTAGGTGACAACAACCTGTTGTTGTTGTACTCGACTGTAGTTTGGGTCATTTACGGTAGGCCCGTAAATGACCCAAATTGACCTCTCCAGGGCGGAGCGGGACGACGTGTCGGACTTTTACTAAAACCCACTCCTCATCTGCCTAGCCTTTTCCCAATTATATTGGGGTCTGCTTCCAGTCAAGCCGGATTTAGCTGAAAACCAGTATTTTACGAGGAGCGGCTGCCTACCAGACCTCCACAACCCATTAACTGGGGTAACACGGTACTTCATGACAAGACTGGAGTCAGATTTCTGGCTTCTGACTATCCGTAACGACTGCCAAAGATCTCCAAATGACAGCCGGGACCAACGGCTTAACGTGCTTTCCGAGGCACGGAGGAAACTCGTTATGTTAAGATGGTCACCCATCCACAGACCAACCTAGGCAAGCGTTGCTTAACCTTGAAGATCTACCTGTGCGGCTGTTATTATCTAGCCACGAGCTAGCACTAAAACCCACTCCTACGCCCCTTATTTGCTTTGCTGGAGCGTGAGTACGTCCGTTCCCTCTCGCGTGCAAGGCCACCTCCTTCGCTAACTTTACTGTTCGCAGCAGGCGACCGTCTGCCATTCCTCATCGCTCCGGACCATGGCCTGAACCAGGACCTGGCGTGACATGACCGCGATCCGCCCGAGCGGGGCACACCTCTACCAGCTTACATAGGAAATTAAAGGAAGAATCGGGTTATATTGAAAAAAAAACGGAGTTTATCCAAAAATGATTTATTTTCCGTTGCACTTACATCGATTCAGTGTCCTCATTGTTAGTCTCCCAATAGTCTAATTACAATTATTTTCAACCATTCATGCAGACTTGTAAAAATAATACTTGTCATCCACTGTACTTAATCTAAAATTATACTAAATCTACACAGTAATGTACACTTAAGATATTTTTACACAAACGTAAAAATACACAATAAGGGAACCTATAGTCTGTTCTTTATACCCTGAGACTAAAATGACATTACAACACAAAAGAACTGGCATCATTCCTTAAGTAAATTTGACATTACCTGTGTCAATTTAGTCTCAGGGTATAAAAAAACAGATGATACTTAATAATAAAAAAAACATCTATCAGAATTTTGTTAACCTTAATCCAAAACTGTTATTTCGGCAGTGGTGTTTATAGCAACATTCTACCACACATTAAACTATGAATTTTAGTCTTTTCAATACAATTATTTGCTTCGTAAAATTTTGATAGCCAGATAGGAAACAAATTGTTAAATTAATTTTGAAGACAACATTAAAGAGTGTAGTCTGATTTTCATAGCCTGAGACTAAAATGACATTACAACACAAAAGAACTGACATCATTCCTATAGTAAGTTTGACATTACTTGTGTCAATTTAGTCTCAGGGTATAAAAACAGACGATAGTGTATTATTTGGATTTTAACAAACCAATGATTGGTCTTGTAACACATACCTTTACGAAATCAAATGCATACAAAGTAGTTTTTACATTACAATATAAATTTTATTTCGAAGTACAAAACTTACATCATAAGTTATTTATTAATATTACCTATAACAAATGGCTTAGTATGCCAATTTACTAAGGAACTTTTACTTTACATCATATTAACAGAATAGTTCTTTGCGTCAATAGTATCTTGAACGTGACGCGATATCAATCCCCCTGCTAACGCAACAAAAGAGTGTTTATTGAAGCGATTAGCATTTGTTATGTAAGGCATAGATAACGTAAATGATATTGTATTTTTTTTTAATTTATAGATAAGCAGGAGCGTTGCTGTTTGATAAACTCGCACTTCCGATAGAACAAATAAAATGCACGAACGCAAAATTGAAATATTTTGCTGTAAGAGTACATTTTAGAAAAGATATTGTTGATAGCTTTTCTAGGGAGAAAAGTAAGAACTGGCAACAACAGAATATCTGCTTGTTTTACAGAAAACGCGAACTGTCTTGAATCTGACAAACGATGATGTGGTCAATGATGGAGCAAGTTTGCCTAGAAATTACCTACTCTTGAGTTCATAGCTATGACGATAAAATGCCTCTTCATACTTATTTGCGTCATCATTTTAAGCAGAAAGACGTCCATAGTTAGACATAGGCCTCCCCAAACTATAAATAACCATTTTTCCCAACTATATTGGGGTCGGCTTCCAGTCAAGCCGGATTTACCTGTATACCAGTATTTTACGAGGAGCGGCTGCCTACCAGACCTCCACAACCCATTAACTGAGGTTACATGGTACTTCATGGCAAAGTATAACTACAACAACCGGTCATATTACCGCGACCCTTATCAGGTCATTAGTTCGCGTTGTGGGAGGCCTAATAACTTTTTGCGTATTATACAAAATAATAAAAAGCAGAGGTGTACATAATAGTGCACATTTTGCCAGTTACACCTAGATTTGAAATTAATAAAACAATTAACTCGGTACCCATTGCTTTAAGTATCAATCAATTTCAGTAACAGACATTCTATCAACGATTATGCTTGCAACATAGGTTAACGAAATATCACGTGACCTATCTCATTACATTACATCTTTATCCTCCTTTCTTATAATAAAACAATCTCCCACCGCGTCTGTCAGCGTGTATAAACGCGTTAAAGTCAAAAACTACTGAACGGATTTACATGTAATTTCACCAATAGGTAGAGTGACTCATGAGGAAGGTGCATGATGTAGACAAAAGCTGAGAATTTTAATGATTTCTAACACCCGTGCGAAGTTGGGGTTAGGCGCTAGAATAGTATAAAATAAAGTCTTTGCTTTCCGCGTCTATCTATTTACACTTTGTCAGTTAAATAAACATCGCATAATACGAAACAGATTTGTGTATAATTTACACCCGTGCAAAGTCGGGGCAGATCACTATCGTCTGTTTTTTAAACCCTGAGACTAAAATGACATTTCAACACAAAAGAACTGGCGTCATTCCTATAGTAAATTTGACATTACTTGTGTCAATTTAGTCTCACGGTATAAAAACAGACAATAGTCCCTTATATTTTCACTTTTCGACAAACTTCATCATTGATAGAATGTCTACAGAGTAGAATGTCCGTACAAAGCCTCTTATAACATTAAAAAGCTGTCATCATCATCATTAACACTAATTAATATTATTAGTTGAAAATCTAATTTGCACACAGTTTTTTAATATAATTATTTTCCGTATATTAATTCAGATCTTAGCTATAAAAAAAGATAGACAAACGAATTGCACCTTGTTTTTTTTACAGTCGGTTGATTTCCCGAGAAATGCACTTAACTAATCACATACAAAACTACATCTTTATGTTTTTAAGTTTCGATCACAACTTTGTCATTGTTTATGGAAGCATTTCACTTTTAAGTAACTATCACTTTTTTATCTTCACAAATTGTCTATGGGGAAAACAAACCAGGTTTTCTCTTTATCTGACAGCCGAGTCTGTAATTGGGTATTTGACTCAATTTTTTTAAATTATTTGTATCAAAAAATAACTTCATCCAAAAATCAAAAATAGTTTTTTTCAATCTGTACAAATTTATGTAACTAAACACTCCTTTCAAAAGGTGGACGGGGAAATTGTCAAGTAACAGAAAATGAAATGTGACGTCATATTACATTGTGTATAAAAACATAGTGACATATTGCCACTATGCCCCAATTGCTACATCATTTAGTAACCAATTATGATGCTGTTTTCAGAAAATGATTTCTTTAAGTGTTATTTGTTGTTTTATTCTACACAAATAAACAAGAAAAATGCAAATATTGGCGCTTTCACTATCGATGTCTCTATCACACTTTCCTTAACACATTTACTTTATACTGGTCTGTTTTTTAAACCATGAGACTAAACTGACATTTCAACACAAAAGAACTGGCATCATTTCTATAGTAAATTTGACATTACTTGTGTCAATTTAGTCTCCGGATATAAAAAACAGACCATAGTGTCTGAATTTAATATTTGAAGTTAAAGAAATGTCACACTCCATTACTCCACTTAAACCTCGATAAGTTTTTAGAACAAAATTGAATTTGCCAAATACCCAACTCTCAAATCTCCGGCTACAACGAAAGAGACAACCTCATTCGTTTACATGCTGTCTCTGTCTATCTACAATAGCGGTATGTACTGTAAACGCTATTCGGGGGCCGTGTGCCCGTTGTGCGACTCTCAAATGTTGTTCATGTCGTACAACACTTGGGCGATGGTCCGCGACGCTTCGACGCTGCTGAGCGCGATCGTCGCTAGGTGGGCCTCGTAGGATCGGAGTTGTCTGGAATGGAATATGGGTAAAATTAGTTTGTGATGTCATTCTAAATCCAATATGGCATCGTGTATTATAGTATGTACTAGTATTTTTTCAAGAACCCCGGTGTCTTGGAACAAAGGTTAAGAAGGAACACGAGTGGGTTTTAGTCAGTAAAAGTCCGACACGCCCTCTCGCTCCGCCCGGAGCGGGAGAAGTCATTTTGATGGTTTCTCTCCCAAAAAAAGGATTTTTTGTTTTGTAATGAAAATAAACTCAATTTGCTTTCTGTTTTCTTTAAATGCAATATGGAGAACTATTTTTTAAAAGCTTTTTTTTTAAATGTTTTTTTTTAAGCAATTCTCCTCTGTTAACCGTCACACCAACATACACTTCTCTTTTTGTATAATTCCTCACACAAACATCTATTGCATCAACAGATATGTATCTGATTTTTTTTTCATCAAAGATATTATACTGGGTGTAAGGGACAGCCCTCCACAAACTTTAAGGGGTTGCAAAAAAATCGACCTCCCCATACAAACTGTCCCATAAAATTTATAATTTAGTATGGTGAGGCTGAAATTTTTTTTCGTTGCCTAAAAAAAAAATTGTGGGAGGAAATTCAGATTCGTCTACTGAGCAAGCCCTTAAAGTTTGTGGAGGGCTGTCCCTTGCCCCCAGTATAATTTACCAAAACATGATATTCTCTTACCTTCTCCCCGTATTGGAGTATATGACAATATTTCTCAATATGAGCGCTGCCGTCAATCGTATGCTTTTCGTGACCGGACCTTCGTTTTCATCCTGCCAAACGAACACATCCAAAGTCAATACATATGAAACTTATCACAATTGAATACAGGTAAACTATTCAGCTATAGCATTTGTACTGCGATGATAGAGTAACCTACTATATTTACTATAAGAAAATAAATTTAAAGAAACTTGTTTTACTGTCCGTTCAACCGATTTTGACTTTTATTGCGTTCGTGACATGACAAATGACGGCTGCAGAAAAAGTTGGTATTGTAACCACTTTTTTTGCTTTTAATGTCATCCTTATTTCTACGGAATGGAAGTCAAAATCGGTTGAACGGACAGTAACATAAGTTTGTTTTGTTTTCTTTTCTTAAAGTAAATAGAGTATAAAGACATACGCAGACTGGGACGGCTTGGCAAGGCATTTAAATTGTTACCAATGGACTTTCAAACGTATTGATATAGAAATCCAACTAACTAATATTATAAATGTGAAAGTGTGGGTGTTTGTTACTTAATCACGAAAACCGGCTGAACGGATTAGGATGAAATTTGGCATGCATATGGCCATTGACATGGAAAAGAACATAGGCTACCTTTTATCCCATTTGTTATTTAATTTTTTTTAGTCTTTTATTTTTTGAAAACTGTAACTATTTTTCTCTATTATAGCGCAAACGATAATACGGGTAAACATTTTTTTTTTATTGCTATCACAATTTTTCATTTCTTTTTGGTCCCAATTCTGAAGTCCTCATAGACGAAGTCGCGGGTAGAAGCTAGTATGACATAAATGACTATACTTTTTTTTTCTGGTAGGGAAATTATCAGAATGAGTTCTTCCGCTCTTGGACGGAACGGGAGGGCGTGTCAGACTCTTACTGACTAAACCCCTACCCTGTTCCTTCGTTGCCTATGATCTGGGGGGGACTCGGTGTCAACCTTTCGGAATACCACGTGTTCCCCAAAATTACTATACTTTAACATGATGCTATGCGGTAGGTAACGGTATACCAAAGAACGCTGGTGCTCGCCAACACTCCATCGAACCCTCCTCATGACTGAAATACCTATCGGGCAGTAGATGGTGCCGTGGCATATTTCGACTAGACCTCCTCTCTAGGAGAGGGAATTGGCCGTAATCCACTACGCGGTTCCAGTGCGGGTAGGTGGATGTCACATGTCTTCGAAAGTGACGCTCTTAGAAATTCTAGGACATGCCGGTTTCCTCACGATGTTTCCCTTTACCGTTTTGAAAACAGTGGTGATGAAATAAATTACACAAAATAATGCGCCTGGCTGGGTTTGAACCCGCGACCTACAACTGGTAAGTGCGTGCGCTGACTGGCGGCAAAAACCTTTGCCACCCCGTCCCAATCTGTGTTAGCCTTAAATGAATAATACTAAAATACAAATGATACTGTTTTCTTCTATCGAAGTGTATAAATTGGTATTTTTGTTGCTATAGCTAAATGGTTGACTTCTTCCCTCTTTACAAATGCACAAATGAAACTGTAATTTATAATAATGTGAGTTTCTAATGGCATCGAAGCGTAGCATACGAGGACAAGATACATGCATTAAAATTGATAACATAAAACAAACTAGGACATACACAGTAACAGATACACCAAAAACAAAAGTATACGAACAAGGATTACATGAAATTAATAATAATAAGAGCGTTTTCACATTATCCGATCCGATATCGGTGTCGGACGCCGATCCGATATCGGGGTAAGTAAAATGTATGAAATGCCTTGCTCCGATATACGATCTACTTACCCCGATATCGGATCGGCGTCCGACACCGATATCGGATCGGATAATGTGAAAACGCTCTAACAGTGCTTCCTTAAACATACCAACATGCAATAACTTGCACTGTAGTGCATTAGATAGAATTTTCAATCTAGTGTCTAATGAGGATGCCATTGAACTCAATCGTTTGAAATACAGTACCCGGCACGTAAGTTGGCAAGATTTTGACGTAGTGGGGGTAAATTCGCGCATGTTGCACTTAGTGGTACAAAAAAGCGAATGAGCGAACGAGACGTAACGCATTGCGGGGGCAAAAGTCATAGACTACTAATATAATAGTGCACCAATAGCATGCCAGATCGGCGCTACCTCATACCCCGCGTCCCGCTTGACCACCAAATAGATCTAAAAAACGATTTCTGCGCAACTAACGACTCTTGCCAAGTTACGTGCCGGGAACTCGAGATTGATCGAAGTTACGGAGCCATTGTAAAATTTTGAAGAAACATTCGCAGTCTATACAGACTTTAAGTTGGTACAAATCTTCACATCTACCCTTACAGGAGAAGTCATTTAATGATTTTCCAAGTAAAATAAAAAAAGTCTAATTACAGTTTGAAAACCGCATCTAACTACCAGACACTTTGATTTATTTTTTAAGATTAATGATTATTTACGTCAAGATGTGACTGTGAATTGATTTTAGAACGTGTTTTTTTTTTGTAAGCAATTAATTAAATAAATGAATATAAATAGTATCATTATTTAATTATTAATACAATGTGTTATTATTTTGAAAGTGTATGGCATTTCGGGAGGTTGTAAAAAAAATCACAAATAATCATATAAAAATACAATACTTGGTCAATAATCAATAATAAATTTTATTTTATTTTTTTACTTTTAGTTGGTTTTCAGAATAACTCTCTAAACAAACGTGCGGGAAGTGCCAGTGTGCTTTGGATCAATGGAATAGTGTTTGTGTGAGTGAAAGCGCAGTTATAGGGCGAGTATCAGTCTGGCCGCGTTTTAATAAAGGTAGTTCACACGTACCGATTTCCATAAGGAAAAAAATAATAAAAAATTACCTACTCATTTTATTATTGATTCGGGTCGAGTATCACTAACATAATTACACCCCGAAATGCCATACACTTTCATAACAACACATTGTATACATTTAATTAATTGACTTGCTGATGCACCCTACGGCCGTGTCGCATAACATGAATTCAAAATATAAATAAAATTTAACGTGCAGATTGCTCATACAAGGAGGACACAGAACAAGATAAATTGAGTGAACTGTGTAAACACTACAACAATAATAAAAGGAATACAAAAATAACAACACATCGACATACACAATATACAACAACTATGTCCAACGTACGGTCGACTTACGAAAACGTTTGATCACTTTTGGACTTAGGCCCACGGCCAACGGACGCGTAGCTCCATAGACGCGTATTCGTCATTATACGCTTAGTAATAATAATAATCGTTTATTTGTCAGGAAATGATTTCCAAATTAAAACACTACAGATTTGATTTGATTTTTTTTTCTTTTTTTTATAGTATTATACGCTTAGTTTACGCATGAGTGAAGCTTACATACAAAACTATGAAATCTATCGATGACGTTGCTATGACACGACGAAACGACCGACGCTGCCGCTACACGTCCGTGGACGTGGATAGGCCTTAGTCTTTTATTTAATTAAATTAAAAATAAACACTTTCGATTAACGTTGTTGTCATCACTATTTGCATTCAATGGTAATAATACGACAAGAACCAAACCACCTCTAGACAAAGTGATATCCTATAAGCGCCTAGCTTATGCCAGCGGCTTCGGCCGCTTGAAAGTAGGTTTAACTATATGATTTTGTCTTCACTGGGCGGTTTTATCGCGGTGATATGACATGTGACAAACGAAGAACAAGCAACCCGCCCTTCGCGAAATCCTATTTCTTGCAATCACCGTAATACTTTTTTATTTGGATACTCGACGTACGACGGTTTTTCTGACGGAGTGTCTACGGAATGGAGATAAAAAGCGGTAGAACTGACAGTAAAACAAGTTCCTTTAAATGTGTAATCTTATTGTAAATAGAGTAGGTATAAGAATGGTAAAGGTTTTCGTACGTCAACCGCATCGGACACAAACAAACGGACATACACACAAGCTACAACGTGTTAGGGGTGAGTCTCACCAGTTGTTCCGGCGTGCGACTGAGTTCGGCCCTGTGCTGCGCGTGCACAAACACATGGACACGTTAGTGACGTCACACGCAGCGTGACTCTATTAGTGGTTGTGACTATGCGAGGGGTAGGCCGTCAAATTGTGAGCGAATAATACTGCCTCCGATAGTTAAAAAGACGTATCTAATAAAAAGTAAAAACGTTGGAATTGTGAATGTTTTAATTGATGAAACAAGAAATCGAAACGATTGAATAGACGTAAATGGCGACATGCGTCTTTTAAATTTCGAATGCTTCTGGCTGTACTTTATTCATTAATTAAAACATTCACAATTTCACCGTTTTTACTTTTTGTTAGATACGTCTTTTTAACTATCGGAGGTAGAATAATACTAATCTTATATTTCGTCTATTGAAGTTAAAATTGATAAGTATTATGCACCGTGTGTCAGATATCGACGCACAAACGAATACCATGGATCGAGTACATGATTCTGGAATTTGGTGGAATTTTTCGTCGGCTTTTTCCTACTTTTTTTTAAACCTTTTAATTTAACCTACCACATACCCGCAAAATGAGACACAATAGTAAGACTAACAGCGCGGTCTCATGCGACCGGTCGAAGATTCATGAATTAAACTGTATATAAAAAGGTTACTGAAAAAATGAATGAATTACTTTTCCAACTATTTTTTTTTTACTAAAATGTCATCGGGATCAATTACAATAACGATTTGGAGGTTCCAGGATCAAGTGTACTGAAGCGTGGCCGTCCCCGGCAGACCTGGCGACGCACCGTATTGGCAGAAGCGAAAGCCATCGGACTGACGTGGAGCGAGGTCAAGCGTAAAGCGCAAGACCGTTCGCGATGGGTGACTACTGTTGACGCCCTATGCCCCAGCTAGGGGATATAGGATTTTAAGTCAGTAAGTCACTGTACTAGATCCATGAATTTCTTTTGTAAGTCGATGTCTGACCCACAGTGTATGTCCAATGTAAGTTATTTTCTGTAATTATAGGTTCATGTCTCACAATTTGATTACCTTAATAATAACGCAGGAGTGACTAAATAACAGACATAATTAAAATAATAATTTTAGCTGCGTTTGAACAAGATTGACAGTTGAAGATCTCAAAATCAATAAAATAAATGGGTCCAGTTTTTTATTTTATTTCTGATTGCACATTTGTTTTCTTACATAAGCAAGTCCATAGCCAGGTGGAACAATCTGATTGATGTCTCCGGGTAATTAGTCGGTAATCGCAGGGATCAGTATTTTTTAAGATATATAAACTAGTGCTTGACTGCGATCCCACCTGATGGTAAGCAATGATGCAATCGTAGATGGTGAGGCGCACTAGCTTATTAAGAGCCTATTCCCTCTAGCCTTGAAGACACCCAAATTATAATCGGACGGGAAGACCGCAGCAGGCAAATTATTCCAGTCCTTCGATGTACGCGGTATAAACGACGAAGCGAAGCGCTTAGTCCGGACCGTAGAGGTTTGAACAACGTAAGGACTTATTGTCCGGGTAATATAGTTGGTAATCGAAAAACTGATCCCTGCGATTACCGACTTATTGGCCAGAGACGTCGTCATGACATTTGTAAGTAAAGTGAGAATGAATGACTATGATAAGTCCGCCTATGTACCACCATTGTACATAAAGTTTAAATAAATAAATAAGCTCTCTCTTTCTGAAATGTCGTTCTTAACAAACATAAGCTGATTATATAAATGGGTATATCTGTTGAGTTTGAGTGTGTTATGTTTATTCTTTATTTTTAAACACTTGTCAAGATTTTTTTTTATCTCCTTTCAAGTCATTTTTTTTCGTGGTCTGCTGGAGGATTTTTTTAATAATAATAATAGCAGAATGTGTGTACTAATATAAAAAATGTATTATCTTTTTCTGTTTTTATCTCTTCATCTTTTTCTGTAGCTTACGCCTATGTGTGTAAGGTACTGGTCCCTTACACACATAGGCGTAAGCTACATATATAATAAAGTAAAACATCATCCAATGGGTCTATCTCCACCATTTTAAAGTTATTGCTTTTTGGACTTAAAACCTAACCTTATGAGATAAAAAAAGATAAAGTTATAGTTTCCTTACCATAAGTTCTCTCGGGTTAAACATATCGGCGGCGTGTTTATTAAGGGCGGCCAGAGCTGCGTTCGGCGGGTAGCCCAGCGTGACCGGCTTACCGTCCGAGCCCTCTGCCGCGGCGTGGCGACGCGAGTTGTAGATTGCTTTCAGTGCCTGAAAGATTGGTAACAATATGTTATAAATAATGTGCCCATTATAACATACAGTGTACACAAATAGCACAAACCGAGATGCAAAAGTTTCCCCTTAGGGTTTTTAAACGAGCAATGGAGCGCAGAATTCTAGGTGTCTAAATATTTATTTATTTAGACATACACAGTTTTATACAATCACATATTAATGTTTACGGGTTACACAATTAATGACGTTAACAGATTAGCAATGGGTCCCAAACTAGGCAAAGCCTCTTGGTAACACAATAACCACACAGGGTTATGGTCGCTGAGATAACATAAAATAACAACGTAATTGGGTATATGACTCATTTTTTTTAAATTGTTTATATCAAAAAATATCTTTCTCAAATTCATCTCATCTACCTAGCCTTTTCCCAACTATATTGGGGTCGGCTTCCAGTCAAGCCGGATTTAGCTGAATACCAGTATTTTACGAGGAGCAGCTGTCTACCAGACCTCCACAACCCATTAACTGGGGTAATACGGTACTTCATGGCAAGACTGGAGTCAGATTTACTGGCTTCTGACTATCCGTAACGACTGCCAAAGACAGCCGGGACCTACAGCTTAACGTGCTTTCCGAGGCACGGAGGAAACTCGTTATGTTAAGATGGTCACCCATCCACAAACCAACCTTGGCAAGCGTTGCTTAACCTTGAAGATCGATCTGTGCGGCTGTTATTATATAGCCACGAGCTCCTCTTTCTCATCTTTCTCAAATTACAAATTCAAAATTTTGTTGATATATTCGGTGCCAACGAACCAGGTCGTAGAATAATTGTAGGCTCTTTTTTCTTGGCATAACATTTTTAAAATAGCTATTTTGTGTGAACGACAGCTGTCACCCTCACCATCCTACTACAATTGTAGTGTAGTCGTGTTTTGGACGTAAACACAAATCAACAATAGCTATGTATTAGGGACGGTTCACATCTGATGGGAAATGCGTCGAGCGTATCATCGGTCGCGTCCACTCCGTCAAATTAGACCTTTCACATTAAGCGTCTAATCAGTGTGTCCGTTCAGCATCTACAGAGCGGTACTTATTTATTTTTATTGTAAACTCAAGAAATAGAAGTCGCTATATTTTTTGTCGCTAGACAGATAATTTAAGCCAAGATCTAGCAAAAAAGTCTACCTAAGTCCTCACTAGCTCTTACGTCGACCGACAATGCGTTGACGGAAACAGAATAGACGCTGTACGCTCGACGCACTAACGTATCATCGGTTGAGTGTGAACGGTCAAGTGCTTTTCTATACATTTGTCTGTTCTGTCGTTACGCGACCGATGATACGCGACGCATGTTTCGTCAGATATGAACCTTCCCTAAGGAGTCGGGAGGCACACGAACGAATTATTCCATGTTCTTGTCACCGAGTTAAAGAGAGAGAGAACTCACAAGCGCCGAACAATGCTTGTCAGTGAGATGGTTGAGCAGCGCGAAGGTCTTGCGCGGCACGCGGTCGCAGTCCAGCCACATGCACGGCGCCTCGCCGCCGGCCGACGGCGGGCAGTGCGTGCGCGCCGCGTGCGTGAACACGTCCGCTGCGTTGTAGGGAATATGAATACTCACATGCGCCGAACAATGCTTGTCAGTGAGATGGTTGAGCAGCGCGAAGGTCTTGCGCGGCACGCGGTCGCAGTCCAGCCACATGCACGGCGCCTCGCCGCCGGCCGACGGCGGGCAGTGCGTGCGCGCCGCGTGCGTGAACACGTCCGCTGCGTTGTAGGGAATATGAATACTCACATGCGCCGAACAATGCTTGTCAGTGAGATGGTTGAGCAGCGCGAAGGTCTTGCGCGGCACGCGGTCGCAGTCCAGCCACATGCACGGCGCCTCGCCGCCGGCCGACGGCGGGCAGTGCGTGCGCGCCGCGTGCGTGAACACGTCCGCTGCGTTGTAGGGAATATGAATACTCACATGCGCCGAACAATGCTTGTCAGTGAGATGGTTGAGCAGCGCGAAGGTCTTGCGCGGCACGCGGTCGCAGTCCAGCCACATGCACGGCGCCTCGCCGCCGGCCGACGGCGGGCAGTGCGTGCGCGCCGCGTGCGTGAACACGTCCGCTGCGTTGTAGGGAATATGAATACTCACATGCGCCGAACAATGCTTGTCAGTGAGATGGTTGAGCAGCGCGAAGGTCTTGCGCGGCACGCGGTCGCAGTCCAGCCACATGCACGGCGCCTCGCCGCCGGCCGACGGCGGGCAGTGCGTGCGCGCCGCGTGCGTGAACACGTCCGCTGCGTTGTAGGGAATATGAATACTCACATGCGCCGAACAATGCTTGTCAGTGAGATGGTTGAGCAGCGCGAAGGTCTTGCGCGGCACGCGGTCGCAGTCCAGCCACATGCACGGCGCCTCGCCGCCGGCCGACGGCGGGCAGTGCGTGCGCGCCGCGTGCGTGAACACGTCCGCTGCGTTGTAGGGAATATGAATACTCACATGCGCCGAACAATGCTTGTCAGTGAGATGGTTGAGCAGCGCGAAGGTCTTGCGCGGCACGCGGTCGCAGTCCAGCCACATGCACGGCGCCTCGCCGCCGGCCGACGGCGGGCAGTGCGTGCGCGCCGCGTGCGTGAACACGTCCGCTGCGTTGTAGGGAATATGAATACTCACATGCGCCGAACAATGCTTGTCAGTGAGATGGTTGAGCAGCGCGAAGGTCTTGCGCGGCACGCGGTCGCAGTCCAGCCACATGCACGGCGCCTCGCCGCCGGCCGACGGCGGGCAGTGCGTGCGCGCCGCGTGCGTGAACACGTCCGCTGCGTTGTAGGGAATATGAATACTCACATGCGCCGAACAATGCTTGTCAGTGAGATGGTTGAGCAGCGCGAAGGTCTTGCGCGGCACGCGGTCGCAGTCCAGCCACATGCACGGCGCCTCGCCGCCGGCCGACGGCGGGCAGTGCGTGCGCGCCGCGTGCGTGAACACGTCCGCTGCGTTGTAGGGAATATGAATACTCACATGCGCCGAACAATGCTTGTCAGTGAGATGGTTGAGCAGCGCGAAGGTCTTGCGCGGCACGCGGTCGCAGTCCAGCCACATGCACGGCGCCTCGCCGCCGGCCGACGGCGGGCAGTGCGTGCGCGCCGCGTGCGTGAACACGTCCGCTGCGTTGTAGGGAATATGAATACTCACATGCGCCGAACAATGCTTGTCAGTGAGATGGTTGAGCAGCGCGAAGGTCTTGCGCGGCACGCGGTCGCAGTCCAGCCACATGCACGGCGCCTCGCCGCCGGCCGACGGCGGGCAGTGCGTGCGCGCCGCGTGCGTGAACACGTCCGCTGCGTTGTAGGGAATATGAATACTCACATGCGCCGAACAATGCTTGTCAGTGAGATGGTTGAGCAGCGCGAAGGTCTTGCGCGGCACGCGGTCGCAGTCCAGCCACAT
The DNA here is from genome assembly GCA_030763345.1 of Mythimna separata. NCBI lineage: Eukaryota > Metazoa > Arthropoda > Insecta > Lepidoptera > Noctuidae > Mythimna > Mythimna separata. The sequence goes on along the minus strand of CM061174.1, from coordinate 12,335,790 downwards.
GCACGGCGCCTCGCCGCCGGCCGACGGCGGGCAGTGCGTGCGCGCCGCGTGCGTGAACACGTCCGCTGCGTTGTAGGGAATATGAATACTCACATGCGCCGAACAATGCTTGTCAGTGAGATGGTTGAGCAGCGCGAAGGTCTTGCGCGGCACGCGGTCGCAGTCCAGCCACATGCACGGCGCCTCGCCGCCGGCCGACGGCGGGCAGTGCGTGCGCGCCGCGTGCGTGAACACGTCCGCTGCGTTGTAGGGAATATGAATACTCACATGCGCCGAACAATGCTTGTCAGTGAGATGGTTGAGCAGCGCGAAGGTCTTGCGCGGCACGCGGTCGCAGTCCAGCCACATGCACGGCGCCTCGCCGCCGGACGACGGCGGGCAGTGCGTGCGCGCCGCGTGCGTGAACACGTCCGCTGCGTTGTAGGGAATATGAATACTCACATGCGCCGAACAATGCTTGTCAGTGAGATGGTTGAGCAGCGCGAAGGTCTTGCGCGGCACGCGGTCGCAGTCCAGCCACATGCACGGCGCCTCGCCGCCGGCCGACGGCGGGCAGTGCGTGCGCGCCGCGTGCGTGAACACGTCCGCTGCGTTGTAGGGAATATGAATACTCACATGCGCCGAACAATGCTTGTCAGTGAGATGGTTGAGCAGCGCGAAGGTCTTGCGCGGCACGCGGTCGCAGTCCAGCCACATGCACGGCGCCTCGCCGCCGGCCGACGGCGGGCAGTGCGTGCGCGCCGCGTGCGTGAACACGTCCGCTGCGTTGTAGGGAATATGAATACTCACATGCGCCGAACAATGCTTGTCAGTGAGATGGTTGAGCAGCGCGAAGGTCTTGCGCGGCACGCGGTCGCAGTCCAGCCACATGCACGGCGCCTCGCCGCCGGCCGACGGCGGGCAGTGCGTGCGCGCCGCGTGCGTGAACACGTCCGCTGCGTTGTAGGGAATATGAATACTCACATGCGCCGAACAATGCTTGTCAGTGAGATGGTTGAGCAGCGCGAAGGTCTTGCGCGGCACGCGGTCGCAGTCCAGCCACATGCACGGCGCCTCGCCGCCGGCCGACGGCGGGCAGTGCGTGCGCGCCGCGTGCGTGAACACGTCCGCTGCGTTGTAGGGAATATGAATACTCACATGCGCCGAACAATGCTTGTCAGTGAGATGGTTGAGCAGCGCGAAGGTCTTGCGCGGCACGCGGTCGCAGTCCAGCCACATGCACGGCGCCTCGCCGCCGGCCGACGGCGGGCAGTGCGTGCGCGCCGCGTGCGTGAACACGTCCGCTGCGTTGTAGGGAATATGAATACTCACATGCGCCGAACAATGCTTGTCAGTGAGATGGTTGAGCAGCGCGAAGGTCTTGCGCGGCACGCGGTCGCAGTCCAGCCACATGCACGGCGCCTCGCCGCCGGCCGACGGCGGGCAGTGCGTGCGCGCCGCGTGCGTGAACACGTCCGCTGCGTTGTAGGGAATATGAATACTCACATGCGCCGAACAATGCTTGTCAGTGAGATGGTTGAGCAGCGCGAAGGTCTTGCGCGGCACGCGGTCGCAGTCCAGCCACATGCACGGCGCCTCGCCGCCGGACGACGGCGGGCAGTGCGTGCGCGCCGCGTGCGTGAACACGTCCGCTGCGTTGTAGGGAATATGAATACTCACATGCGCCGAACAATGCTTGTCAGTGAGATGGTTGAGCAGCGCGAAGGTCTTGCGCGGCACGCGGTCGCAGTCCAGCCACATGCACGGCGCCTCGCCGCCGGCCGACGGCGGGCAGTGCGTGCGCGCCGCGTGCGTGAACACGTCCGCTGCGTTGTAGGGAATATGAATACTCACATGCGCCGAACAATGCTTGTCAGTGAGATGGTTGAGCAGCGCGAAGGTCTTGCGCGGCACGCGGTCGCAGTCCAGCCACATGCACGGCGCCTCGCCGCCGGCCGACGGCGGGCAGTGCGTGCGCGCCGCGTGCGTGAACACGTCCGCTGCGTTGTAGGGAATATGAATACTCACATGCGCCGAACAATGCTTGTCAGTGAGATGGTTGAGCAGCGCGAAGGTCTTGCGCGGCACGCGGTCGCAGTCCAGCCACATGCACGGCGCCTCGCCGCCGGCCGACGGCGGGCAGTGCGTGCGCGCCGCGTGCGTGAACACGTCCGCTGCGTTGTAGGGAATATGAATACTCACATGCGCCGAACAATGCTTGTCAGTGAGATGGTTGAGCAGCGCGAAGGTCTTGCGCGGCACGCGGTCGCAGTCCAGCCACATGCACGGCGCCTCGCCGCCGGCCGACGGCGGGCAGTGCGTGCGCGCCGCGTGCGTGAACACGTCCGCTGCGTTGTAGGGAATATGAATACTCACATGCGCCGAACAATGCTTGTCAGTGAGATGGTTGAGCAGCGCGAAGGTCTTGCGCGGCACGCGGTCGCAGTCCAGCCACATGCACGGCGCCTCGCCGCCGGCCGACGGCGGGCAGTGCGTGCGCGCCGCGTGCGTGAACACGTCCGCTGCGTTGTAGGGAATATGAATACTCACATGCGCCGAACAATGCTTGTCAGTGAGATGGTTGAGCAGCGCGAAGGTCTTGCGCGGCACGCGGTCGCAGTCCAGCCACATGCACGGCGCCTCGCCGCCGGCCGACGGCGGGCAGTGCGTGCGCGCCGCGTGCGTGAACACGTCCGCTGCGTTGTAGGGAATATGAATACTCACATGCGCCGAACAATGCTTGTCAGTGAGATGGTTGAGCAGCGCGAAGGTCTTGCGCGGCACGCGGTCGCAGTCCAGCCACATGCACGGCGCCTCGCCGCCGGCCGACGGCGGGCAGTGCGTGCGCGCCGCGTGCGTGAACACGTCCGCTGCGTTGTAGGGAATATGAATACTCACATGCGCCGAACAATGCTTGTCAGTGAGATGGTTGAGCAGCGCGAAGGTCTTGCGCGGCACGCGGTCGCAGTCCAGCCACATGCACGGCGCCTCGCCGCCGGCCGACGGCGGGCAGTGCGTGCGCGCCGCGTGCGTGAACACGTCCGCTGCGTTGTAGGGAATATGAATACTCACATGCGCCGAACAATGCTTGTCAGTGAGATGGTTGAGCAGCGCGAAGGTCTTGCGCGGCACGCGGTCGCAGTCCAGCCACATGCACGGCGCCTCGCCGCCGGCCGACGGCGGGCAGTGCGTGCGCGCCGCGTGCGTGAACACGTCCGCTGCGTTGTAGGGAATATGAATACTCACATGCGCCGAACAATGCTTGTCAGTGAGATGGTTGAGCAGCGCGAAGGTCTTGCGCGGCACGCGGTCGCAGTCCAGCCACATGCACGGCGCCTCGCCGCCGGCCGACGGCGGGCAGTGCGTGCGCGCCGCGTGCGTGAACACGTCCGCTGCGTTGTAGGGAATATGAATACTCACATGCGCCGAACAATGCTTGTCAGTGAGATGGTTGAGCAGTGCGAAGGTCTTGCGCGGCACGCGGTCGCAGTCCAGCCACATGCACGGCGCCTCGCCGCCGGCCGACGGCGGGCAGTGCGTGCGCGCCGCGTGCGTGAACACGTCCGCTGCGTTGTAGGGAATATGAATACTCACATGCGCCGAACAATGCTTGTCAGTGAGATGGTTGAGCAGCGCGAAGGTCTTGCGCGGCACGCGGTCGCAGTCCAGCCACATGCACGGCGCCTCGCCGCCGGCCGACGGCGGGCAGTGCGTGCGCGCCGCGTGCGTGAACACGTCCGCTGCGTTGTAGGGAATATGAATACTCACATGCGCCGAACAATGCTTGTCAGTGAGATGGTTGAGCAGCGCGAAGGTCTTGCGCGGCACGCGGTCGCAGTCCAGCCACATGCACGGCGCCTCGCCGCCGGCCGACGGCGGGCAGTGCGTGCGCGCCGCGTGCGTGAACACGTCCGCTGCGTTGTAGGGAATATGAATACTCACATGCGCCGAACAATGCTTGTCAGTGAGATGGTTGAGCAGCGCGAAGGTCTTGCGCGGCACGCGGTCGCAGTCCAGCCACATGCACGGCGCCTCGCCGCCGGCCGACGGCGGGCAGTGCGTGCGCGCCGCGTGCGTGAACACGTCCGCTGCGTTGTAGGGAATATGAATACTCACATGCGCCGAACAATGCTTGTCAGTGAGATGGTTGAGCAGCGCGAAGGTCTTGCGCGGCACGCGGTCGCAGTCCAGCCACATGCACGGCGCCTCGCCGCCGGCCGACGGCGGGCAGTGCGTGCGCGCCGCGTGCGTGAACACGTCCGCTGCGTTGTAGGGAATATGAATACTCACATGCGCCGAACAATGCTTGTCAGTGAGATGGTTGAGCAGCGCGAAGGTCTTGCGCGGCACGCGGTCGCAGTCCAGCCACATGCACGGCGCCTCGCCGCCGGACGACGGCGGGCAGTGCGTGCGCGCCGCGTGCGTGAACACGTCCGCTGCGTTGTAGGGAATATGAATACTCACATGCGCCGAACAATGCTTGTCAGTGAGATGGTTGAGCAGCGCGAAGGTCTTGCGCGGCACGCGGTCGCAGTCCAGCCACATGCACGGCGCCTCGCCGCCGGCCGACGGCGGGCAGTGCGTGCGCGCCGCGTGCGTGAACACGTCCGCTGCGTTGTAGGGAATATGAATACTCACATGCGCCGAACAATGCTTGTCAGTGAGATGGTTGAGCAGCGCGAAGGTCTTGCGCGGCACGCGGTCGCAGTCCAGCCACATGCACGGCGCCTCGCCGCCGGCCGACGGCGGGCAGTGCGTGCGCGCCGCGTGCGTGAACACGTCCGCTGCGTTGTAGGGAATATGAATACTCACATGCGCCGAACAATGCTTGTCAGTGAGATGGTTGAGCAGCGCGAAGGTCTTGCGCGGCACGCGGTCGCAGTCCAGCCACATGCACGGCGCCTCGCCGCCGGCCGACGGCGGGCAGTGCGTGCGCGCCGCGTGCGTGAACACGTCCGCTGCGTTGTAGGGAATATGAATACTCACATGCGCCGAACAATGCTTGTCAGTGAGATGGTTGAGCAGCGCGAAGGTCTTGCGCGGCACGCGGTCGCAGTCCAGCCACATGCACGGCGCCTCGCCGCCGGCCGACGGCGGGCAGTGCGTGCGCGCCGCGTGCGTGAACACGTCCGCTGCGTTGTAGGGAATATGAATACTCACATGCGCCGAACAATGCTTGTCAGTGAGATGGTTGAGCAGCGCGAAGGTCTTGCGCGGCACGCGGTCGCAGTCCAGCCACATGCACGGCGCCTCGCCGCCGGACGACGGCGGGCAGTGCGTGCGCGCCGCGTGCGTGAACACGTCCGCTGCGTTGTAGGGAATATGAATACTCACATGCGCCGAACAATGCTTGTCAGTGAGATGGTTGAGCAGCGCGAAGGTCTTGCGCGGCACGCGGTCGCAGTCCAGCCACATGCACGGCGCCTCGCCGCCGGCCGACGGCGGGCAGTGCGTGCGCGCCGCGTGCGTGAACACGTCCGCTGCGTTGTAGGGAATATGAATACTCACATGCGCCGAACAATGCTTGTCAGTGAGATGGTTGAGCAGCGCGAAGGTCTTGCGCGGCACGCGGTCGCAGTCCAGCCACATGCACGGCGCCTCGCCGCCGGCCGACGGCGGGCAGTGCGTGCGCGCCGCGTGCGTGAACACGTCCGCTGCGTTGTAGGGAATATGAATACTCACATGCGCCGAACAATGCTTGTCAGTGAGATGGTTGAGCAGCGCGAAGGTCTTGCGCGGCACGCGGTCGCAGTCCAGCCACATGCACGGCGCCTCGCCGCCGGCCGACGGCGGGCAGTGCGTGCGCGCCGCGTGCGTGAACACGTCCGCTGCGTTGTAGGGAATATGAATACTCACATGCGCCGAACAATGCTTGTCAGTGAGATGGTTGAGCAGCGCGAAGGTCTTGCGCGGCACGCGGTCGCAGTCCAGCCACATGCACGGCGCCTCGCCGCCGGCCGACGGCGGGCAGTGCGTGCGCGCCGCGTGCGTGAACACGTCCGCTGCGTTGTAGGGAATATGAATACTCACATGCGCCGAACAATGCTTGTCAGTGAGATGGTTGAGCAGCGCGAAGGTCTTGCGCGGCACGCGGTCGCAGTCCAGCCACATGCACGGCGCCTCGCCGCCGGACGACGGCGGGCAGTGCGTGCGCGCCGCGTGCGTGAACACGTCCGCTGCGTTGTAGGGAATATGAATACTCACATGCGCCGAACAATGCTTGTCAGTGAGATGGTTGAGCAGCGCGAAGGTCTTGCGCGGCACGCGGTCGCAGTCCAGCCACATGCACGGCGCCTCGCCGCCGGCCGACGGCGGGCAGTGCGTGCGCGCCGCGTGCGTGAACACGTCCGCTGCGTTGTAGGGAATATGAATACTCACATGCGCCGAACAATGCTTGTCAGTGAGATGGTTGAGCAGCGCGAAGGTCTTGCGCGGCACGCGGTCGCAGTCCAGCCACATGCACGGCGCCTCGCCGCCGGACGACGGCGGGCAGTGCGTGCGCGCCGCGTGCGTGAACACGTCCGCTGCGTTGTAGGGAATATGAATACTCACATGCGCCGAACAATGCTTGTCAGTGAGATGGTTGAGCAGCGCGAAGGTCTTGCGCGGCACGCGGTCGCAGTCCAGCCACATGCACGGCGCCTCGCCGCCGGCCGACGGCGGGCAGTGCGTGCGCGCCGCGTGCGTGAACACGTCCGCTGCGTTGTAGGGAATATGAATACTCACATGCGCCGAACAATGCTTGTCAGTGAGATGGTTGAGCAGCGCGAAGGTCTTGCGCGGCACGCGGTCGCAGTCCAGCCACATGCACGGCGCCTCGCCGCCGGACGACGGCGGGCAGTGCGTGCGCGCCGCGTGCGTGAACACGTCCGCTGCGTTGTAGGGAATATGAATACTCACATGCGCCGAACAATGCTTGTCAGTGAGATGGTTGAGCAGCGCGAAGGTCTTGCGCGGCACGCGGTCGCAGTCCAGCCACATGCACGGCGCCTCGCCGCCGGCCGACGGCGGGCAGTGCGTGCGCGCCGCGTGCGTGAACACGTCCGCTGCGTTGTAGGGAATATGAATACTCACATGCGCCGAACAATGCTTGTCAGTGAGATGGTTGAGCAGCGCGAAGGTCTTGCGCGGCACGCGGTCGCAGTCCAGCCACATGCACGGCGCCTCGCCGCCGGCCGACGGCGGGCAGTGCGTGCGCGCCGCGTGCGTGAACACGTCCGCTGCGTTGTAGGGAATATGAATACTCACATGCGCCGAACAATGCTTGTCAGTGAGATGGTTGAGCAGCGCGAAGGTCTTGCGCGGCACGCGGTCGCAGTCCAGCCACATGCACGGCGCCTCGCCGCCGGCCGACGGCGGGCAGTGCGTGCGCGCCGCGTGCGTGAACACGTCCGCTGCGTTGTAGGGAATATGAATACTCACATGCGCCGAACAATGCTTGTCAGTGAGATGGTTGAGCAGCGCGAAGGTCTTGCGCGGCACGCGGTCGCAGTCCAGCCACATGCACGGCGCCTCGCCGCCGGCCGACGGCGGGCAGTGCGTGCGCGCCGCGTGCGTGAACACGTCCGCTGCGTTGTAGGGAATATGAATACTCACATGCGCCGAACAATGCTTGTCAGTGAGATGGTTGAGCAGCGCGAAGGTCTTGCGCGGCACGCGGTCGCAGTCCAGCCACATGCACGGCGCCTCGCCGCCGGCCGACGGCGGGCAGTGCGTGCGCGCCGCGTGCGTGAACACGTCCGCTGCGTTGTAGGGAATATGAATACTCACATGCGCCGAACAATGCTTGTCAGTGAGATGGTTGAGCAGCGCGAAGGTCTTGCGCGGCACGCGGTCGCAGTCCAGCCACATGCACGGCGCCTCGCCGCCGGCCGACGGCGGGCAGTGCGTGCGCGCCGCGTGCGTGAACACGTCCGCTGCGTTGTAGGGAATATGAATACTCACATGCGCCGAACAATGCTTGTCAGTGAGATGGTTGAGCAGCGCGAAGGTCTTGCGCGGCACGCGGTCGCAGTCCAGCCACATGCACGGCGCCTCGCCGCCGGCCGACGGCGGGCAGTGCGTGCGCGCCGCGTGCGTGAACACGTCCGCTGCGTTGTAGGGAATATGAATACTCACATGCGCCGAACAATGCTTGTCAGTGAGATGGTTGAGCAGCGCGAAGGTCTTGCGCGGCACGCGGTCGCAGTCCAGCCACATGCACGGCGCCTCGCCGCCGGCCGACGGCGGGCAGTGCGTGCGCGCCGCGTGCGTGAACACGTCCGCTGCGTTGTAGGGAATATGAATACTCACATGCGCCGAACAATGCTTGTCAGTGAGATGGTTGAGCAGCGCGAAGGTCTTGCGCGGCACGCGGTCGCAGTCCAGCCACATGCACGGCGCCTCGCCGCCGGCCGACGGCGGGCAGTGCGTGCGCGCCGCGTGCGTGAACACGTCCGCTGCGTTGTAGGGAATATGAATACTCACATGCGCCGAACAATGCTTGTCAGTGAGATGGTTGAGCAGCGCGAAGGTCTTGCGCGGCACGCGGTCGCAGTCCAGCCACATGCACGGCGCCTCGCCGCCGGCCGACGGCGGGCAGTGCGTGCGCGCCGCGTGCGTGAACACGTCCGCTGCGTTGTAGGGAATATGAATACTCACATGCGCCGAACAATGCTTGTCAGTGAGATGGTTGAGCAGCGCGAAGGTCTTGCGCGGCACGCGGTCGCAGTCCAGCCACATGCACGGCGCCTCGCCGCCGGCCGACGGCGGGCAGTGCGTGCGCGCCGCGTGCGTGAACACGTCCGCTGCGTTGTAGGGAATATGAATACTCACATGCGCCGAACAATGCTTGTCAGTGAGATGGTTGAGCAGCGCGAAGGTCTTGCGCGGCACGCGGTCGCAGTCCAGCCACATGCACGGCGCCTCGCCGCCGGCCGACGGCGGGCAGTGCGTGCGCGCCGCGTGCGTGAACACGTCCGCTGCGTTGTAGGGAATATGAATACTCACATGCGCCGAACAATGCTTGTCAGTGAGATGGTTGAGCAGCGCGAAGGTCTTGCGCGGCACGCGGTCGCAGTCCAGCCACATGCACGGCGCCTCGCCGCCGGCCGACGGCGGGCAGTGCGTGCGCGCCGCGTGCGTGAACACGTCCGCTGCGTTGCCGAACGATCTGCAGAATTGTAATATTAATTAATAGCTTCTGCTAGAGGTAGAGAATATAAATATGCCTGTGTCACTCAGTGATGCAGGAGCATTTTACTGGTGCTTTTTTTTTTAGTTTAAGGCCAACTGGTCATTCTTTTAATCGTTCCCGAAGACCTTGCAGGCATTGACCCTAATGGGAGTCTTCGACTCAGGCCTTGTATTTGCCGGACGAGTGGACGATGAATCACCCATTGCTCGTTGTCACTTGACTCGTGACTAACATTGTTTCAGACACCAGCATATACACGTGTATGTGTATTTGCGGCAGTGCTCAAAATGAGCTGATTTTTGGTTTTACAGAGATCATCTTTCATTGGTATAGTTCTAACCAAAGGCACTGGTATTTTTAGCTCTAAAATCAAAAAGAAAAAAAAAACAGGTAGAATCAGAATGACTGTCCTGTGTATGAGCATTTTTACTACCTTCGTTCAATACGCCACGTCATGTTGGGTTATATAAATTAGGTGCAAGTTTAAATAGTGTAATTGGCTTCGGCCGTTCTATTTAAAAACAAATTAATAAATGTTCTGCGCAGTGGTAATATATAATAATACTTATTACTAACTTCCCACAGCCCCTCCAGTGACATATCCAGGGCGTCTCGTCCTGTGGACTGGTGGCTTGTACCACTGGCGTCGGAGTCAGCGGCGGTGGAGGCGTGGCTGACGGCTTCGGCGCGGGCGGCGCGGACGGCTTCGGCGTGGGCGGCTTTGGAGGCTAAAACATTTAGGAACTTGTATACTTAGCTATACGGTTGAATTTTCTATGACGACTGGCTGACCCCTGCGGTTTCACTCGCATTTTTCGTTACTGCTCCGCTCCCGTGGGTTTCCGCTCTCGTAGCGTGATGGTATATAGCCTATAGCATTCCTCGATAAATGGGCTATCTAACACTGAAAGAATTTTTCAAATCGGACCGGTAGTTCCAGAGATTACCCCCTACATACAAACTTAAAAATTTTACCTCTTTATAATATTAGTATAGATAGTATAGATTACGCTGCCCGTCCACGACAGACTTTTTGTAGGTCCGATAATCGCCACATATTATAATCCTATAGTATATTCTGACCGACTTTTTTTGTAGGCCGTGTGCGTTGCACTATTGCTATCAGTGTATTCTATTTTTCACCTACAAAAAATGGTTTACCGATTTATCGGTCGTGGACGGGCAGCGGCAGCGTTATGACGCGCGGAACGTTTGCGTTGAAACTAGGGCGTCTCAATGTTGACCCGTTTTGATGTTCTTTAAATGTTATAAATCGCTATTTTTTATGACTTTTTATGAAATTGATGATAATTTTTTACACAAGATTTCATAAAAAAAATCGATTCTAAGCATAATAAAATATTAACTAGAGCAAGAAGAAAATGAGAATGAACGCCCGCGCTTCTAGTGTTAAAGACACAAACTGTGTTATCGGGTTCGACCATCATGGTTTATCATGAATGTGTTGATGCCAAAAATAATCGTGAACTAATTCACCCATTATTATTTGAAAACTGAACTCTATTGAAACATTTAATTGAGATTATGTTTTAAGATTAAAATACTCAGTTTAATTTAATATTTATGTTTAATATTTACCTCAGTAACAACAGGCTGGTTGACCACCAGTTCTTTATCACCGATTTTGGTGTTCCCCACCATCACCGGTTGGCGGGTGATCACTTGTCTCATGACCGGTTGCGTCGAGGCCTTCTGCGAATCGAGTCCAAACACAAAACAATAATTAAATCTTTCATCAAATTTGTATTTTCTGTTTATAAGCAACCTCATACTTATTTTTTCTAAACCAAGAGCTAGAGTAGCTAGTCTAAGAAAAGTAATTTTTTTAGCCGCCATATTTAAAAATAAAATACAGATTTTACAAAAATATTTATGGGGAAAATGATTTGTGCTGTACGCCTTCAAGTAGAAAATCTATGTCATGGGACCGCTATACCGTCGAAAATAGTTAATTATAACTATACTGACTGCACATTTACGAACTGTTTCTCTAAATAAACTTTTTATATACCTACTAAATAAAGCTGATTTTTCATTTATTTTCTTCACAAGTGTGTCGAAAAACGTCGTATGATACACGTGAGTAATCGGTGATTACCGTTCTTGGTTCTCTCTTGGTTCTCTTAATACCACCGCGACGGTAATCACACACATTACACACTTGTATCATAATCTACTATTATTGTACATCATAAATATAATTTTACAAGGAGCTTAAGATTAATATGATGTTACAATGGGCGGTCTTATCGCTAACAGCGATTTAAGATTTAAGTTTCTGTATAATTTATTACTTCTTTTGGTGTCATCATCATCATCATCATCATCATCTCAGCCGAAAGACGTCCACTGCTGGACATAGGCCTCCCCCAAGCGTCGCCACAGCGACCGGTCCTGCGCGTCTCGCATCTATCGGATTCCCGCGACCCTCGCCAGGTCGTCGGTCCACCTTGTGGTTTTGGTGTACAATAAAGTTTATTTCAATTCAAAAGATATTTCAGAACACTTACCGGGACACTCTGTATAACACTAGTCTTCACTTCACTGACAACAGAAACCTGGTTACTCTGCACGCTGGTGACCACAGGACTTCTCTGTGGTTGCTGAACTACCCTTTGGAGGTTGCTCTTCATCGGGTTGTTCATTATGATCGGCTGGTTGTTCGATACCGTAATAATTTGCTGGTTGCCTTGAAGAAGTTGTTGGTTGCCTTAAACAAGACAAGTTGGATTACAAAAGGATGTTTCTGTGACGTGGGAAATGGACAGTTGCTGCGCAAGTGTAGTCACTATTTTCTTAACGTGAAGATTATAGCTGATTTTAAGGTATCTCATAAATAAACCGATCTAAAAAATCATGAATCCATGGCCGGGGTGTGTGTCTTTCGAACAATCTCCCAATCCTGGCACAACGTAACGTAGACCAGAGTCTTTCTTTACCAGACGGCGAGAAGACCATTGAAAGTTAAACCCTGCGGTAGCCGGAAATTGCCTTGCTAATCAAGGCAACCCTTGCAGCGGCTAAAACGTAAAGATTGCATCTCCCTCATGCCAACCATCATATTTTCCGCTCGTATAACTACTTTTCCCTAACTTTTGAATCATGAATGAATTAACATAAACATAAAAAAATGACTTTCTGACATGTGACAATGACAACCTATATACCTAACGATTGTCAATACTGATCAATGACTGATCTATAAATAATAACTTGGATCAAAGGCTTTCCGAGGCACTGAGGGTCAGTAATGTCCTAATTTCACCTAGAAAAGTACATACGAATTGAATAATTCACATTAGTACTTGCGAGGTTTCGAACCCCCAACTTCATGCAAGAGAGAAAACTTACAAAGAAACATCTTTCTATGTTGATCTTAAACTCACCCTGTATAAGTTGCGCATTGCTGGTCACAATCTGACTGCTAGTCGACGTACTAATAAGAGCGGGCGGTTGCTTCTGAGTAACCATGATCTGTTGCGGTTGCTGTTGGTTCATAATCTGAGCCTTGTGCGGTTGTGGCGGGTTGGTTATTATTGGTTGCTGACTCGGCGTTATTTGTGGGGCGCTCTGTTGAATTTGCAATTTATATTTTAGAGGACGTTGTATTGTGTTTGGGTAAAGGTAGCATTCGGTTATGACGTGCCACTGTGAACTAAGTAGTGACTTAGTATGGATTTGTATGGCACCAGTCGCGCGATGCGGTCGCCTGGTTTAATTAAGAGCAATAGCGCACTAGCAGCCAGGCCGCAGGCGGCCAGGTCGCGGCGGCCGTCGAGCATCGGGGAAATCGCCATAGATCGCGCGCACCTGTCCGCACGCGGTCAGCGGCCACAGGTGCGCTCTATGGTGATTTCATACTAATGTGTGTCTTTAATACTCCATACAAAGCAGTGGGTTGTGGTCGCGCGTCCCGTTCGCTAAGAACCGAATGATATCTTTAGGCCCATTTACAAGCTACATATAGGTAAATATTAAATGTAAATATTTAGTATTTATATAAATGAACACTATACAGACAATGATGAACGCACATGAAGAAAAGCAAGCTGAAGCTAAGTACATAAAATGGTAATGAAGAAAACAATATGTCATATAAAATAGATCATGCTTGCTTGTAGAAAAACACATTTTTTTTATATCTACTAAATAAACCTAAACAAACAGAGCAATCTATATTTTAGGCCTATGCTGGTCTTTTAAAATAAACAACACGAAACGTATGTATCTTTTAGTTACACGAAATATTTTAATTCCAGATTGCTTAATTTAAAAAAGTTGTGTGCATCTGGATTGAGAGCCCATTTTTTAAATCCTTACGAAACGAAACCAAATTTACAGGGAATTTAGTAAAAAATTAGTAAAACTTAGAGCACTAATCCATAAATTTCTAAAACAAAAACTAAAACTTTTATAGCTAAATAACGTGGGCCCTCAATCCAGATGCTTCGTAAAGAGGCATAGTCTAGATCTCGGAAAGTACTATGTCTGGGTTAATAATTTTTATTTAGGAATTTAGTAAAGAATTTCTAAAATATTTTAAGAAATTCCCAAATTTCTAGAATGTCGCATTACAGATTTATAGCGGTTTATCTTGGGCCCTCAGATCGTAAATGTCATTTCTCTAAAACTGAATTTATGTGACGAAATACATATCTACGACTTTAAAAGATGTTAGTTAGATACCTCTCTGAATTCGTAAAAAAGAAGTAGTGACCCAAAAGTTAATCGTTAAAAAGTAAATGAAAGTTGAATTTTACCGAAACGTCTGAACTGAGGGCCCAAGATTTTCGGCTTTTTTTACTAGACTTAACCTCATAGATAAACGCAAACTAGACTAAGATGTTCTACTATTTTTTACTAAATTTTAACGTATCGTCTGTTCTTCTAAGTGCTATATTTTAAGAGAAAATTAATTTTCAATTTTGTATAGGAAGATGTCGTGTAGGGTGACCATAATGTTTTGAATATCCTATACCTAGGAATATACCCCTGGGGATTGTACGAGAGGATACATACTGATCAGTTCAAAAAAAAATGATTTTGTCCAAAATTTATTTTTGGAATCTCTGGTAGGTACTCCAGATCTTGGCCATAGATACGACAACTAATTAAAACATTTATTTATTTATCTTTATCTTCTATCTATTTTTACAGGTTTTATTTAACCCTCAATGCGATAAATGCACCCCCATATGAACTGACGGACTGTGCGAAGCATAAAACCCAGGTTTCTATAAGCTCTTCTTTTACAGCACCGCGTGACGTGATCAGGTGTTAAAACTTAATCCCAGGTCCTTGACTTCTGTGAGTCGTTCCATAGGCAACCCATCAATATGGTAACTGCTCAAGATGCACGAGAAAAAGTGATTGTCACACACTTCGTACATACTACATACCAGTTGACCACTTTATCTTTATTTTACGCTACCCGCCCATGTCCGATAATCGGTGACCGTTTTTTTGTAGGTGAAAAATAGAACACACAGCGATAGCAATAGTGCAACGCACACGGCCTACAAAAAGTCTGTCAGAATATACTATAGGATTATAATTTGATACGATTATCAGTCCTACAAAAAATTTGACTCTATGCAAACATTATTAAAACTAAATAAGTGTTCTTTTTTATTTATTTGCTTCAGGCAACTAGGCCTATATTATAAATCAGACATATGACAGAGATCTGATTCCGATTCAGAAAGGTAGGAAACTTCTGATTGATTTTCCACCTCCGATTCCGATTTTTAATCGAAACTTGTATTTGAGTTGCAAACGGCCACATAAGAAAACACCGAGCGTAGCCCTTTCCATTGCCCTTTGGATGACTCTAAGAGCGTTTTCACATTATCCGATCCGATATCGGTGTCGGACGCCGATACGATATCGGGGTAAGTAAAATGTATGAAATGCCGTGCTCCGATATCCGATATCGGGCCGGACAATATGAAAGACAGGTATATATTTCATACATTTTACTTACCCCGATATCGTGTCGGCCTCCGACACAGATATCGGATCGGATAATGTGAAACGCTACTTAGCCACTTGAATGCTTTCAGTGTCATTATGTCATCACTGCCAATACGCACTTGTTATTGACTTTTGTCTTGAGAAACTGTGGTATTATATGTTGGACGAAAAGATACTGCGAAGCTTCCCGAACGCCGCTCCGCTGCCCAGCCGAGACGGATTCGGGCCTATTTCTCTTGACTTCTTCCACTATATTCCCTTATATCAGTATCCCTAGGTATAGGATATTCAAAACATTATGGTCACCCTACAAGAAATTTTCCTATACAAATTTAAAAATCAATTTTCTCTTAAAATATAGCACTTAGAAGAACAGACGATACGTTAAAATTTAGTAAAAAATAGTAGAACATCTTAGTCTAGTTTGCGTTTATCTATGAGGTTAAGTCTAGTAAAAAAAGCCGAAAATCTTGGGCCCTCAGTTCAGACGTTTCGGTAAAATTCAACTCTCATCTACTTTTTAACGATTAACTTTTGGGTCACTATTTCTTTTTTACGAATTCAGAGAGGTATCTAACTAACATCTTTTAAAGTCGTAGATATGTATTTCGTCACATAAATTCAGTTTTCGAGAAATGACATTTACGATCTGAGGGCCCAAGATAAACCGCTATAAATCTGTAATGCGACATTCTAGAAATTTGGGAATTTCTTAAAATATTTTAGAAATTCTTTACTAAATTCCTAAATAAACATTATTAACCCAGACATAGTACTTTCCGAGATCTAGACTATGCCTCTTTACGAAGCATCTGGATTGAGGGCCCACGTTATTTAGCTATAAAAGTTTTAGTTTTTGTTTTAGAAATTTATGGATTAGTGCTCTAAGTTTTACTAATTTTTTACTAAATTCCCTGTAAATTTGGTTTCGTTTCGTAAGGATTTAAAAAATGGGCTCTCAATCCAGATGCACACAAAAAAGTTTACATACACAAATTCTATTACCGGTAAAGCGCGAAACAATAGGGAATATGCATGATAAAAGTGTTCGTTAACTATTCAGTTTATCAATAAATATAAAAAATAGAATATATAATACAATAATAGAAGAAATAACTACCTAGAAAGTAAAAGAGATATAACAATTTTAAAAACAATCTGTTTCTTTCGCCAAGACGCCGTTTTTTATGGCGGCCGTACAGGTGTCATGGCCTTTGACGTCATGATCCATTACGGACTTCTCTTTTATAATAGCTTTGAAGCTTTATATCTTCGTTGTTGATGAAGATATTTTAAATATTTTTTTCATATTTATTTATTACGACACAATTAACAATATTTAATACAGCAAATAAAAAAATAGCTTGCATATTCCCTACTATTGTATAACAAAGCACAAATGGCCCACATACAAAATTAAAAATTTAACATTATCAAAATAATTCTAAAAAATTCAAAAACTATAAATAAACAAAGACCAATAACCAAGCTACCGTCAGTCTAATTTCTCTATGGCTTGAAACGTCACAAGTGTAATAGCATTTTATGTTTTTTAGACTTTAAATCTAAAGCCATAGAGTTTAAAACGGCATGGCATGCCTAGCATTGAGCATTCAAAACATCAAAGGAATAATATTCGGCATATATTTTTTTAATAATATGATATTTATTCTACAATATAATAAGTACTGTTTGATACTCAAGGTACTCATGCACGTTGACAGTTACAACAACCTACTGAGGACAGGGTTTAGGTATGGCGGCCAAGTTACGAAAAGTTTAAATGATAGATTTGGAAATTACTTTTTTGCTTAAAAGTTCAATATATTATTAGTGCAAAAGCACACTAGCGGCCAGGTCGCGGCGGCCATTGAGATACATACATTAGTATGAAATACCAGGCCGCACGCGGCCAGCGGCCACAGGTGCGCGCGCTCTATGGCGATTTCATAGTAATGTATGTATCGCGATTGCCGCCGCAACCTGGCCGCTAGTGCCCTATAGCTCTTAACGAAACTTTTCGGCTAGAATAAGCCTTCTTTGTTTTGGGTGCGAAATCGTCAAAAAATGTTTCCTACTCTGGACGGAAGAAGGAAGGACTTGTTCTCTCTCACTTCTTCCAGGACTCTTTTGAATAATCCGCGCAGCTAGCTAGCAGCTAGCAGGCAAGTTATTAGTTTCATATAAAACTCCAAGAATACCAATGAATACTATTGACCAATCAATACTATTGTGTTTTAATATGGCATCATTATTAAGTTATACGTATTTCTGTCAAACAACGGTTTTTTTTTTTTTGAAGAAAATCCTTATTAAATTATACGTATTTCTGTCAAACCACTCAAAATTTTGTTTAGAAGAAAACTATCAATAAAAATCTTTAAGAAAACCAATCAGATTATTGTATAATTAAAAATATTTCTTTTAAGAACGTCATGCAAATGCAGGATTGCCTTTTTAATGCCACGGCGTTATTTATTCAAACTTCATATGCGGTAATGATACTTAGGCGGACATAATGCAGTAAGGCATTCTCTACCAGTCCACCTTTGTGTTAAAAAGACAACACTCACTTACAAAACCGCCCTACAGAACCCAAAACCTGTCCCCCAAGCTAAAGCCTATATATAATCTGTGCATGGAACCTGAGCGAGGGCATTCTTCACCATCGTGATGGCCTGCGAAGTACTCACTAACGTCGGCTGAGCCAACACTCTCTGGGTAGACTGAATCACACTCGAGTTCTGCGATAATCAACTTTATTTTAACCAGGTAAAGTTTAAATTCGATCTTATTGCTACGGCTATATGTGCTGATCTAGAGGAATTAAAACTGTTCGGTGTTTGTGTACTGCGGGCCTTCTAACTTGATACTATTGTAAATACTGTTCGAAATATGAAATTATGTGGATCAAGTCGGAATGGGCGCAGTACATTTGTATCCGATTTCTTTTTTTATCGTGCACGAATTTGGTCATATTTATAAATGAGTACTGCTAAATAACTTACGTTCCAATATAAAAACACTTTGAAGTCTCCTTTCTTACATACATTAAAATTATTAAAAATCTATCTTTATATAAACTCAGAACCATACCGGAGTCTTTACTGGCAATACTCACTCATAAATAATAGATACACTTACCATTTTTTTACATATTTTTGCCGCCGACGAAAAATAAACTTAATCAATAAATTATAGTTTAGTAACCCATAAGTTAGTAAAAGCGATGATTGTTGTAAGATTTAATTTTAAGCCGAATGTACACGCAACACAAAAAACGTGCAGTAACTGTATAAATTTTGAAAAAGTAATTGCCTTTTTTCCTTTATTTCACACACCCTTTCAATAATGTGTACCCCATTTAGTTAGATTGGTATTCCATTATTGCTGTCGCAAAGAATGGTGGCCTTAATAAAGACCCATTATTACAGAGAATAACGTAATATTCGCTTATAGTTTACAAAAAAACGTAGACGATACAACCAATTAATAGAATCAAAACCGATATGAAACAGAAAACCAACAGAACCCGTATTGTTAGACACAAAAAAGCAAAACAGAAAGGAAATGATCATTATTGTTATTATTGTTACTATGAGAACCCAAAAGTTCCTATTAGGCATTATTCTGAACTATTAGTATGAGTTGAAGCGAAGACTATTAGCACAGTATAAAAATTTACTCCATACAGCCGTTCACAGCCAATTTTTGTCGGGGTAAACACGGTCGTAGAACGTCAGAGCGAGACGGATATATGAGACTTAGTATCTCGGTCCTTCTCGCACGTTTTATAACCGCGATTGCCACGAATTTTGTTGTCAAGTATAGCATACTTTTGACAACATTCTAGGATGTCTCATGTCTCTGGAGATAATTTCAGCTTTCACACAGTGAAAATGAGAGCGACAACCTTGAATTATCCTATCCCAAGTTCCAGTAAGGGTCAGTTCACACCGAGACGCGACGCGACGATGTAGGAAGAAGGATGCCAGTGACTTTGTGCTGCGCCGCGCGCCACCGCGAGACGCATCGCAACGTTGCGAGGCCCCATAGTAAAATCGGCGGCAACACGACGTCACGAATGTAAAAACGTTCCGCTGCGCAGCGAGACACCGCGCGGCATCACGAGGCGCAGCGCTGCATGAAGCAAAGTTTTCTAAATTCTCACAATGAAATGTGTATCTTTTCGCGTAGTAAATAAGGTTCTATTTTGAGTCACTCTCTTAAAATGTGCGTGCAGCGTCGCGTTTCGGTGTGAGCTGACCCTAAAGAAACTTGGGACGTAAGTACCCACCGCTACCTCCCTTATGCATTGACCGATTATATGGAGTGAGATATAAAACTGTGTTAGCTACTTGATTTGAGTGTAACCTGTATAATTTGCTGTTGGGTTATCGCCTCTGTTGCCTGCGTAATAAGGCTGTTAAGCGTCGCCTCGTCGAGACCGCCTGGGTTGTTCACCTTTTTGTCATAACACTTATGTTTTAATTTTTTCAAATATTTTGGTAATACCTCGCATTGCTGAGCGCAAGATGTTTAGGTGAAGATTAGGTGTTGAAAATTGGGGCAGCATGGTTTTATAGTATTGGCGACTTTAAAACTATGCTTTGAATATATTTATTTTCTTTTTTTGAAAATCATCGAAATTAGTTCCTCTTACAGAAATTGATTTCCATATTATTTTTTATTTAGTTATAAAGTTTCTCTTACAAACATACATTTTTAAATTATAGTTGATAAGAATTTTACTTTTGAAGAACACGAATTTAGTTCTGAAATTCTTAATACTATAAAATAAATCATAATAATAGATTTGGCATAAACGTACCGTCAAAGTTAGAGGTCCACCGCCGGTGGGTCCTTGAACGATAATGATTGTTTTCTGCATCATATTCCCTGGGATATTTTGGGCGATGTAGCTTATACCACCTGTAATCAATTTTTAAATTAGCTAAGCTTATGAATATGTACGTATAGAGTACTATTATCACCCAGAAATCATCTCCACAAATAAAGAAGAAGGCTCTGGTATTGGCTGGTAAAACCATAACTGTATATGGTTGTTTTCACTAACACCAGACAATATTAAAAACGAACTGGACAGATTACTATAGAACTGGACTTGGGATTGAAGGGAGGCATTTACCCAGTGGAACAGACTAGCAAATAAAAGACAAGTTATTGGCTAATGGCAAAATGTGATACTAAAACTAAACCCCTGATTCCGAAACTAAGTAAGTAAGCCTGTTATATCAGAATCAGTGATACCTCCAGTAAAATGTAACCTTTTTATACATCTTCATTTCAGCCGAAATACATCCACTATTGAACATAGGCTTCCCCCCGGTGACGCCACAACGAGCGGTCCTGTGTGTCTCACATCCCGTGACCCTCACCAGATCATCGGTCCACCTTGTGGGAGGCCTTCCAACGCACCTTTCTATTAATAAAACTTATTGTTGTTGTTGTAGTAACAATAAGGCAGTACCTTGAGCATTACTCGGTGTAGCTATGATCTGCATTGGTTGCTGCATGTACTGCGTAGGTTGAGTCGATATTGTTTTCTCTGTGAACACAAAGTTTGATTTTTAAGATGAGAAATGATCTAATGAATTCTCCCGCTTCACGCGACACAAAGAAAGGACTGATGTTTTAATATTTTAAAGACCTAACTACAAAATAAAATGGTTTTAATTTTTAACCAAAAAGGCAAAGTATTAGAAGTCTTTTTCAAGGATCAAACATTTTACACGATCATCCAATCTCATGCTAGTATTCAAATAGTTGTCACAGTGCGCCATGACATATGGTTCTAAACCACGTATAATGTTAATCAAGACAATTTTAGTTTCTAAATATATACAGAAAAAGTTTTTAACAACTGCGTAAATTTTTGTTGTTGTTTGAGGAAACTCGTTATGTTAAGATGGTCACCCATCCACAGACCAACCTTGGCAAGCGTTGCTCAACCTTGAAGATCGACCTGTGTTCTATTACTTACACTGAGCCACCATAAAAAAATTACGTAGTGGTTAAAAACTTTCCTGTATTGTCCATTTCAGTTTAGTTATTTTACTATGAAAACATAAGTGATGATGTTATGCACTGTTAAAAAGTCCGATGGGGTTGGTATAGCTGGTTAGATAAAAACCCTAGAATAAACAAAGAAACAAAAACATTATAAAGTCTTTACCTTGAAGAATAAGCTGTCCAGCCTGCGAAGCAATAATGTTCTGTACATCCATGGGCTGCATTTGCATTATCGATTGTGGCATTTGTATCGTTTGCTGTTAATTAAAAAAAGATAAAAACATAATTTAATACTGACCGGTACCCAAATCGCCTGTATCAGATTGTAATCGTGATAAAAATATAATAGTCTGAAACCAACAATCGGGTAGTTGCCTGGAAAAGACGCAACACTCGCCTGGAAGATCCTCCGTTTTCAATGGAGATTTGCGACCCGATATAGCATTGGATTGAGATCTTATCAGAATATATATAAAAAATAACATGATTATAAGCAGTTTAAGATACTAGACGCTGGATGTAATAAGGAATAATAAAGGTAGAACTACATTGGGGTTATGTGATCTGGGTCCGTCGGTCACCATTCATTTTTGTTGTAGATCTAGATTAGACCCACGGCACGCGATGCTACGTATAACTCAGGCATCGCCCACGTGTGCGTCGGTTTAATGTAGTTGCCACTATTTTTAATAATACCTACTACACTAACTAATAAACTTACATAATATTTTTTTTATTAAAGCTAGGTTTATGATTACGACTCTATGCATGGAAATAATGAAATTCAAGTGACGTAATTTATCGATGGTTACTAAGGATAATAAGTATTACCTGCATAGGTGCCTGAACTTGCAACGTGGGTTGTTGCACCTGTAGCGTAGGCTGCTGCACTTGCATTGTAGGTTGCTGCACCGACATGGTTGGTTGTTGAACCTAACCAAATAAACTGAGTGAGTAAAACTAAAAACTTTTTTTTGCACTGTGGTCGATAGATTTAAAATTAAAAATCTAAAAAAAAAATTAGAGAGTTATTTCTTTGGAGTAGATGAGTAACTGTTTCACTTTTCATGTCTTAGTTTTTTTAATCTGCCGATGCCAATGACGTCAAAACCTATATTTAAAACTACAAGTCGGCTACGTTGCGGCTTTGCAGTTTTTGATATTGATGACAAATTGAAATTTTCTTACGTGCACCCTTAAATTTTCATTTCAATAGTCAGTTTGTAAAACCATTCAATTGTCTTTTCTCATTATCATCCGCCTAGCCTTTTCCCAACTATATTGGGGTCGGCTTCCAGTCAAGCCGGATTTAGCGGAATACCAGTATTCTGCTACAATGTAATTCTTATTGTGCACGGAAATTGCAATGGCAGCCCCAACGGATTTCCTTAAGCTTGCAATTTTAACTATAGGTTTTTTCATAATTGGGGTTAGGAAGTTTTTAAAAATTATTCATTTAATGTTTCCATTACGAAGACATCTCAAGAGGAAAAGAAATAATACATTTTATACTTTTTTAAATTCACATGTTGGAACACATTATAACATGTATCTACCAACCATCACCAATTAACCATAAAAAATACGCACTTAAATCAATCAAACGGTCATCAAAATGGTTTATTGCAGCGCTCCCTGGCAAGTAAACACTTTAACAACTATCTACAAACCACCACCCAATCACAATCATTTTATATCGGTCAACCCGTTTTTGACATAAATAGGAATATTGCACTGCGCACAAACACATAAACAAACAACCTCTCACCCTAAACGCATATACCTGTTTCGTTCCATCGGAGATGAAAAAAAAACTTAACAATATTATTCCTATAAAATAAATCGAAAACTGCATAAAATAAAT
This sequence comes from Mythimna separata, assembly GCA_030763345.1. Classification (NCBI taxonomy): domain Eukaryota; kingdom Metazoa; phylum Arthropoda; class Insecta; order Lepidoptera; family Noctuidae; genus Mythimna; species Mythimna separata. The sequence goes on along the minus strand of CM061174.1, from coordinate 12,312,745 downwards.
TAATTGACTAAGAATACTTTACAATAAAGTTTATTCTATTCTATTCTACGCCAAACTTTGTAGCAGCCGTGGTCATTACACGCAAGAGCGAGATAACTACTAAACATTCACTGTCTCACTCGCACTTTACATGACCACAACTGCCACGTTCATGGCGTTTAGTGTGTGGTTCATGAAGGAAATAACCAGTGGAGAGAACATCGGTACGTTTTTGTTCTAAATTTAAGCCACTAAACAACGACGGGGGAGAGTTGAGCTTCGCCCGCTGTGATTGGCTGACGAATTGACAACCAATACATTAGCCAATCACACCGTTCATGCGAAAACTTGCAATTATTGGGAGTGGCGAAAATGTCGCCGCATAACCTTGGTACAGTTCGTTCGTTATAAGTTGGCGAATGTGAAGTTAGGCTCTGCGAATTTTGTCGCGAAAAATAAAGGTTTTAAAAAAATAAATTCAATTTGCAGTTGTTATTGCTGTTAAAAACAGTTATTGGCATTTATTTTTTTAAAACCTTTATTTTTGTACGATATTTCAAACGCCAAAATTCGCAGAGCCTAACTTCACACTCGCCAACTTATAACGGACGAACTGTATAGGGTACGTTTAGTAATTGTCGTACGCGCTCTCCACTGTTTGTTATACTCCATGGTATGGTTCTTACCTGAAGAATAGGCTCTTGAATGATGACAGAATTTTCACCAGCTGCCATCAAAACCGATGGTTGAATCATGTCAACAGGCTCTTGTTTCGGTGGCAACTGGTTACAACAGAACAAATTAATATCTTTCCTTCATTTACTAAAATTGCTAGAACAACATACTACATACATTATACGATACTTCAAAGCTACGACTGTTTACACATTGAAAGCACTACCACCGTTTAGAGCAGGTCTAACTAGTGAAAAACAGAACTAGGATTCTAAAACTTTACCATCTTTTTTTCCGTCGCAGTCGGAAAGAAATAAACTATTATTATTATGATTGACACTAACGACCCATTTCTGAATTTAGTACTTGCGAGTAAAAAAACATTGTCAAAGTATACTTTTAGCGCATTATTCAGAAATCTGGAATTATCAATCACAATCGTAATGCTACTGTATACGATTAGAAATCTTTGAATGAAGTAGACTACTTTTTCTAATTAAACTACCTACATCTATGTATAATAGGGAAGTTTTCTGACTAAAGAAATGATAATTCTATTGAGTCCGTCAGCTAGAATATATCAACAAAATACTGGACAAGTATTTTCTGCTTTATCAAATGAATAAAAATTGACAAAGATAAAACGCATAAAAGTTCGGAAGTAGGTAACGTAACTTTTAGGTCACTTAGGCGTGACGTCACGCGGAATTTCAAAGCACTGCACTCGTCTTTGTTTTTGAAGTGAAAGTTTCTTTGGGTGCGCTGAGCGCTTTAATATGTGGGCATGGAATGAAGCTAAGGCATCACACTTGGCTTTGTAAGAGCTCAAACATACGAGCAGCATGTTGCCAACGGCCGAGAAAACTGCAGCCTATAATAATAAATAATAATAATAATATTCCACAACTTTCACACAACATCATCTAGTCCCAAACTAAGCAGAGCTTGTATTATGGGTACTAGACAACTGATAAACATACTTATATATTTGTAAATACATACATATTATAGATAAATTACACCCAGACACAGAACAAATGATTGTGCTCATCACACAAACATTTGTCTTGGGTGGGAATCGAACCCACGACCTCCGGTATAGCAGTCAGGGCCACTAACCACTAGACCAACAGGCCAGTCAATGACACGTTGATGCGTCGGCTTACACCAACGTGTTGACGACTGCCGCCGTCCCATGTCGGCAGTTGCCTCCCCGTTGCCTCTGCCGTTGGCAACGTGCCGTTTGTATGAATGAGCTTCAAGTTCAGCTATGGTCAGCCGACTCGAGCCGATCCCACCCGAACGTTTACGATTTTGCATTATTAACTTCACCTTGATGAAGATTTCACTTCGATCGTTGCTACAGCAGTAGCACAAAGCCTTTTTTTTTTATTTAGATGACTGAAAATGTGTGTTAATATCTTTTGGTACTTAACTGACGGGCTACATAGATTGTTTTAAGAAATCTACCCTATTACTAATTAAAAAATCTAATGAAAAATAAAACTCAAAACCGACTCACGGTAATACAAATATTCTCTAAACGAATGTTGTTAAGAACAATAATAGTTTGGTGAGGTGATTCAACAAAGTTACTTTGGTTTGATTGTGGTAATATTTCCTCTCTGTTACAAATCTGCGCATACATTAAACATACAAAATGTTAGTATCAAGACCTTAGCTCGTAGGGCTCCCAATAGCAATCCGTGAGGGCGCTAGAGAACGCCAAAAGAACAGACATGAAATAAAGAAGGTATATTTGATTTAGTTATTAGGAACTAAATAAATACTTATTGGGTATCACTTCAGTCCCTTTTACAAGATGAACTGAAAGTAAGCAGCAGTGTTGCAGCTATGCAAAAAGCTGACTTTGTCTTTGTTTTAGAACGATTATTTGTATACGTTTTTATTTAAGAGAATCTTTCTAAAATTAGGAGAATCCTTCTAAATTTGCGTAAATAAATTTCCTGCAAAGCTCTTGGCCGTATTTCGATCACAAAGATCAAGGGCGAATAGCCACGTATACAGGTCATATTGTACAAGTGTGGGGTATTACACCACTAATTTATAAACTCCGTGCTGCTATGGTAACTAAAAATGGTTAAACCTTATAGTATATTTGCCCGGCCCGGGAATCCGGGAATCTGCTGCGACCAGGGGCAGTTACAAATAATATAATCATCTATTAAAAATAGTAAAACATTACACAGGTGTCATAGGTATCAAGCAAAATATGGAGGTAAGTTCATCAGTATAATTAATTAGGGCTGCGGGAATGTTTGAAAGCACAGGAGAAGTCATATATATGGGTATTATATTTACCAAGTCCTCTTCGTCTTCTAATGCCGAGGCTGCAAGTGCTGCATACAGATTCGCTGCTGTTTTCGAAACGCTCTCTTGTGGTCCCATGCTCTATTAAAACCGTTTAAATTGTGATAAATATATATTCTAGACTGTAAATACTTTAAAAAGTATAAAAGAAAAACTAAGTTTTATCAGGCATTATTGACTGGCCAGGCCAGGACTTGACAGGCCACATTGATAGACTAAGAAAAAACTGTTCACGGCCGTGTAGTTACATAGACGCGTATTCATCAATATACACTTGGTGTACGCCTATGTGAAGATTACATAAAAAACTCGACGAAGCGGCAACGAAACGACGCGACGGCACGATTGTGCCGCATCGTTAACAGAGTTTAATTATTGTTGTTGTCTTGAGGAATACACGTCTATGAAGCTATGCATCGATGGACAGTAGGTAGCTGATAAAAAATCGTACAAAAACCATTTCTTGTTTAATTAATTGCTATTAAAAAAATCATCAAGGGAAAATCAACTGGAACGCCATTGTACGAACAATGCAATGCGTTGTCGCGTTACTATTTCCACACTTTCCATTGACAGACAAAAAGAAGAAATCATCACATAAGAATTTAAACACAGTAAAACCAACCTTTTCTTCCACCTTAATCTTCTTAGTAGGCGGCTCAGTGAACGAATGATCCGCTACAATAGTTTCATTCCCATCCTTATCCGTTTTGATCTGAATCTGTCCTTCACTCTTCACCTGAACCAATTGACCTTGTTCATTCTTGTACTGAAGTATCGGCGCTTGTAATTGGTCACTCTTCAACTGAATGATTTGACCTTGTTCGTTCTTAATTTGAATGAGTTGTCCCTGTTCGTTCTTTATTTGAAAGTATTGGTTTCCTTGCGATACTAGGCCCGAGTCGTTTATTTGTATGACGGGTGTGGGGTCAGATTTGACCTGAACGATTTGACCCGTCTCTGTTATTTGGATAGTTGGTGCGTTTATTTGAGGGCCCATTTGGACGACTTGCAGTGGAGGGTTAGAGTTTTTCTTGAGTAAGTCCGCTAGCATTTTGTTTTGGGCTGACTTCTGTGAAAATTAAAAAGAATAGAGTAATTTGTTCTTGGTAAAGTTTTCACAATTATTTTTCAGTACAAATGTTACTTACAATAGTCAGCTGTGTTTGTTCATCTATCTGAATTTGTACTGGCTCTTCTTTTGGTACTGAAAACATAATAAACGATTAGATCGAACAAATGGTGACAAGAACAAATAAAGACAAATAGTATTTCATATAATTTATTACCTAACAGTTCTTCTGGCTGATTTATGTGAATCTGAAAAATAAAGTAAAATTTAATTATTAAAAAAAATTATATAACAGTTAACAATTTTATTATAAAACTAGATTCTACCTAGCGGCTTCGCCCGCGTTAAAATAGGTTTCTCCACACAAACTTTGGACCCCCATTTCATCCCCTTAGTCTTTGTGCTCACCTACGTTATAAAAGGAAACCTTGTGCAAAATTTCACTCTCCTAGTCCCAGTAGTTTCAACTAGAGTTAGAGGAGCTCGTGGCTACATAATAACAGCCGCACAGATCGATCTTCAAGGTTAAGCAACGCTTGCCTAGGTTGGTCTGTGGATGGGTGACCGTCTTAACATAACGAGTTTCCTCCGTGCCTCGGAAAGCACGTTAAGCCGTAGGTCCCGGCTGTCATTTGTAGATCTTTGGCAGTCGTTACGGATAGTCAGAAGCCAGTAAATCTGACTCCAGTCTTGCCATGAAGTACCGTATTACCCCAGTTAATGGGTTGTGGAGGTCTGGTAGGCAGCTGCTCCTCGTAAAATACTGGTATTCAGCTAAATCCGGCTTGACTGGAAGCCGACCCCAATATAGTTGGGAAAAGGCTAGGCAGATGATGATGAGTCCCAGTAGTTTCAACTATGCGTTTATATGGTTTTTCCTATTCAATCTAGTATCGGTGTAGTGGTAGTGTGTAGTAGCGGTAATGTAGTAGTAGCATAGTAGTAGTGTGTAGTGTACTACACTAGTTCTACAGTAGTTTCTAGTAGTAGTTATTTTATTTCTACCTTGTCTGTCGGTGTGCTACTGGCAACACCGCCGGGCGTTATCGTCGTACATTTGATCAGGGCTTCCGGGTCAACGTCCATTACCTGTAGGATAACAAGTTCATAAAATCAAGTTATTTTACAAGATTATTAAATTCAAAAGCGACCATAACATTAAAAAAATAGTATTTCTTTTTTTAGTTAGGTATTGACATGTGGCCAAAATTATAGCTATTGGCCACCATCTAATTATTTCAATATTATTTCACAGTTTTTCTTTGCTTTAGTTTCAAATAGGGATTGCAATCCAGCGGCGTTTTCAATCCAGCTGGATTCTTGCTGGATTGACCTGAATCCAGCTGGATCCAGCGCGGATCCAGCAAAATGTGAAACAAAAATAAAAGGACGACATTTTTTTAACTTTTTTATTAAGTAATTTGTATTATAAAATCTTACAACAATCTATGAAACGTTACACTGATTCGCTTTGGTTTCTTAACCATTTGAGATCAAAAACATCAACATAAAAAAAAAATATAAACTCTAATATTAATTAACCATTTGAGATCAAAAGAATCAATTTAAAATAAAAAAAATATAAATCCTAATATTAATTAACCATTTGAGATCTAAAGAATCAATTTAAAACAAAAAAATATAAACCCTAATATTAATTAACCATTTGAGATCAAAAGAATCAACTTAAAATTTAAAAACATATAACCTCATATTAATTAACCATTTGGGGACAGGACACTCACTATTTCTTTTTTTGAATACTCTGGAAGTAAGACCTTAGAAAACAAATTTTATCTATAGTCTTATCTCCCAACCTGCTTCGCACAGAACTGCATATGTAGCCGGCTGCTGAGAATGCCCTTTCGGCCTCTACACTGGTCGGTTTTAGGGTCATTAAATAGTCATGTACCATAGATAAATGTTCACCTCGCACTCCTTCGGTCTCATAAATGCTCATTTCTTTTTTCAAGACCTTTTCGTAATCTAATTGACTCCTTGGCTTTGGCTTTTGTTTATTAAAGTTCTCCTTCTCTCTTTCAAGTTCCATCTCAAGCTCTTGCTCTAAAGTCATTTTCACGGGTTCTGCGTCATTCTTCTCTACCTCCATGATATCTTCATCTTCTTGCACAGGCTCTACAATATTTTGTTTAATTACTCGTTGTAACAGAGTTTTCATCTCCTGCCGCATCGCATTCTTTTTTGGCAAAGGAAAATAGCCAAATTGTTTTACTGCTTCTTCATACTTTTTGGGATTTTTCAAGTACACTAACGTACCAGTAACTTCGGAGAGGCGCCGTTCTGAGATTCTGTTGCGTAGTGCTTCAGCTAGCTCAGCGCTTAGGATAGTGCCCTGACTGTATAGCTTGTCTAAGACAAATTTCAGGGTTGTGTCAGCAGTTATCAATGTAGACTCTCTTCTGCAAAGAGCTTCTACAGCCAGTTTTAACGGTTGAAGACAGACGATCAACTCATTCATTATTGACCATTCATTGGCCGAAAATTTTATTTCGGAACCAACATCTATTAATGCTTTATCGATGCAAATTTTGAGGTCGTAGAAACGTTCCAGCATACTGAGCAAACTATTCCATCTCGTGCGGCAATCAAGAATCAGACTTAGTTCTTTACCTTTCTCTTCTTTAACATATTTTTGCAGAAATAAATCGTCTTTTGTGGGTGATTTTTTGAAAATTTTTACGACTTTGCGTACTTTTAGGAGCAGTGCGCTGTATCGTGGGCTTAATTCAACAGAGTCCACTAAAACTGGTTCGACTGTAACTGCCAATCCATCGTTCATCTCCGTCTCTAAGTCTTCATCGTCTTCGTCACTTACATCTGTTGCTTCTTGTTCTACTTCCTTATGAGGTTTTTTCTTGTAGAGCACGTCCACCACTGCCAACTGGATACCATGAGCGTAGCACAATTGTTGATAACAAGGTAAAAGTTTTCCAACTTTTACCATTACGGACGCGCCATCGGTAGTGATACCAATGGTATCGGTTTCCATCACCAAGCCGAAGGTATTCAGCCTTTCTGACACTAATTCGATGCAGTGTTCGGCAGTACAGGAGCCTTGAATTCTTATCAACCCTAAATTGTAATGTTTATCATCATGGTGCAAGTTGAGATTTATGTATCTGTGATTTTTTTGGGAAGTCCATTCGTCAAAACTCAATGAGAATCTTTGTCCTTTTTGTTTTAAATTAGCGAATTCCTTAATGAAATCTGCTTGAACATTCTCTGCATACCTGTAAATGATCGCTCTGATGGTATTTGGAGAAGTTGGCAATTGAAATCCTGATTTTGCGAATAATAATCTCAAGTCGGATGATGTACAAAATGTACTTAGACTAAAGCCATCTTTACACACCATCCTAGTGACCAAACCCTCCATAGAATTTTCTTTTTCAAAGTAGGAATCAATAGTCTTCTTGATCTTCTTGTTCGGAACTACATCCTGATAATCTTCATTTTTTGAAGTGGTTGCTATAGCAACAGTGGGAGTTTTTGAATCTACATTATGCAAAAGTTTGTTGGATGAACTGGCTTTGTTGTCACTAATATTACTTATGACACTGATGCAGTGTACTTTTTGTAAATGCCCTTTTAAGCCTGTAGTGGAGCGGTTGCTAATAAGCAATGTTTTTAAACATAGCGAGCACTTGGCACTTCGACTATCCAACTTTTTGAAAAAGTTCCACAAACTTTTTTCACCGTCGCAAGAATTCTTGGTCGCCATTTTAAACTGGCCGAAAAACAGCGTTAAATCTGTAATGAAGAAAACATCGGTGAAGTATAAGATGTATTTGAATATTATTTTAATAGAACATACTTACCTAATGCCTAAAGATAAATAAATACAACTATCACGATGCAATAACCTATTAAAACCAGTAAAGTGATATTTTATTTAAGCTATCATGATTACTATTACACATTTTGTAGGTTTTTCGAGTTTAAAACCCTATAAAAACCAATCTTTATACACATATTATAACACAGCTTTTTCCGCTCAAAATTGCGCATTTTAGCAACCTTGTTAAATAGCAAAAATACACACACACAAACTCCTAAATAACTAAATAGTCCATTGTTAGATATGTACTTCCTCCAATTAAAGGTAATAAAATAAGATCGGTTTAAACATGAAAACAAAAATCAAAAGATTTCGCGCGGTGTGTTGGTTAACAAACGTCACCAAACGTGTCTTCCTTCTTCGAGCAAGTAAAAGACATGAATCAAATCAACATTAATCCTAAATTATTTAAAATATAGTCATTCATTTTACTTACCATTCAGTCTCGCAAACAACAACCAACACGCACTAAAAAATATGCACTTTTGTGACACAAAAACACTTTCTATCGAGCGAGAGCAGTTAACTGTCTTTGATTTGTAAACAAACATACGAGGTACAGGAGGTAACGGGGGAGGGGGTGGCGCGGCCGTTCATTCGTGCGTGCGCGCCGTGCTATGGTAACAGAACGGCAACGTCGCGTCGCCGCGCTGATTTAAAAATGGCGGCAATTCGAAACTAAACAATTGAAATTGATACGTATGCGGATCCGCATTGCTGGATCCAGCACACAGTGCTGGATCCAGCATATTTAAAAAAGCGCTGGATCCAGCTGGATTGCTGTATGCTGGATCCAGCAATTGCAATCCCTAGTTTCAAATAATGAAATAGACAATTACCTGATTAGTTTGCATCACAACTGTACTCTGAGTAGGCGGTCCTCGCTGTTGACTCTGTTGTCTTTGGGCCACCTATATTTAGTACAAGTATTGATTTAAAAAGTTCACTAATGTTGAGTACCCCTGATCCTATCTCTAAAAGAAATGATAATCTGATGAAACGAGAAATGAAATCGACAAACGAAAAAAGAAAATGATAAGATAGTAATAGAAATATTTTTTGATGTTATACTTAAACGAACTAGCTGTGAATATATTTCTGCGAATATATTACTTTAGACTCTTTTAAAAAATAATTCTCCAATGTGTTATTCTTCTTGAAAAAGTCGTAGATATAAAACTGTGTCCTTGAAGGCGGCCTCCGAAAGGGGCGATACTTAGGGTCAGTTCACACCGAGACGCGACGCGACGCGACGATGCAGGAAGAGGCCAGTGATTCCGCGCTGCGCCGCATGAAGCAACGTATTCTAAATTCTCACAATGAAATGTGAATCTTTTCGTGTGATAAATAAAGTTCTATTTTGAGTCACTCTATTAAAATGTGCATGCAGCGTCGCGTCTCGGTGTGAGCTGACCCTCAGGCGTGTCTTTTTTCCGCTAAACGGAGCCAATTCTTCATCTTCCCATGGGGTAAAAGTGTCGAAAACCGTCCATCAAACATCTTGAGCTTCTTGGAGTAACGCTGAAACCTACCCTAACAAACTTTTATAACTGTCTACTATATAAATCGTAAGATATTTTGTATTCACCTTAAAATCCTTAAAATAATAATCATAAGTCCATGCTCAACAAAAAGCCAGCGAATACGCATGCCGTCAAACCAGTTATTTTTATTATGTTAGTTTATTAACTAGTGATACTTGGCATGCCTTTCTACAATGCCATAACTGCCACTACTCGACAATGTTGCCAGTCACAAAAAAAAACTTTTTTATTCAGGCAACTAAAATAGTTTCAATAGTTTCTTTTGGCTTTGGTTTTCAAGCATTTAATACAAAAATACGGTCGTACAATACATGCGTGCGAGTTGTTTTTACGTTAACGCGATCGATATGTTCACCGCGTTTGGCTCTCTAATTGGTTAAGAGCTTAGAGCGGGCCAATCGGATCGCCGAACATCATAATCGTGTCGATTGCGTTAACGTTAAACAAACTCGCACTAGACACTCAGTTCAAACGTTCAAAAACTCAATATACCATGCAATTTGTTAATTTTTCACTGTATTTTTGTAGTTTATACCTTTCTTCGTAATACGCACGTCATCTGCTTTTTTCTATGTTTAGAAGTAAAATGTGAAATTAAAATAGAAAATAAAAAAATACTAAGATACTGAAATAATATGACAAGTTATTTTAAAAATGATGATCGATATGAATTTCTTATGAATAAAAAAAACGTTGTCTTTAACAACTCACAGATTAAAACTTATTCACAAAAATCTTTCTGTATACTGAACTAAATTCCAAAGATTGCAATGCAAACAAAAAATTTAAAAAAAAAGTAGAACACTCACTCATCAAACTAAGTCTGAATAGGGAGAGTATTTTTATTATAAGTTCGAGGAAGTAAATAATATCGAGTTGCATAATACCTCCTCTTAAAATATAAATCCCAGGATATAATCGTCATGATTATGATCCTGACATTTTAGAGGAGGTATCATCAACTCTATGTAAGTTACTTCCTCGAACTTTAAATAAATATACTTCACCTATTCCGATCTTTGCTCATCAATATAACTCTTACCCCCGATTTCTGATTTAAGCATTTGAAGTTGAGTATTTCTCAAACTCTACTTTAGCCTGAAAACCTATCAAGATTTGGCGTTAAAGTAGGCTTACTTGACTTTAGATCCTATATCCCCTAGCTGGGGCAGAGGGCGTCAACAGTAGTCACCCATCGCTACCGGTCTTGCGCTTTACGCTTGACCTCGCTCCACGTCAGTCCGATGGCTTTCGCTTCTGACAATACGGTGCATCGCCAGGTCTGCCGGGGACGGCCACGCTTCCGTTTGTTTCATGGCGTTAATTCATGAATCCCCGACCGGTCCTATGAGACCGCGCTGTTATTGTTTTACTATTGTGTCTCGTTTTGTGGGTATGTGATAGGTTAAAGTAGGGTTTCAACCGTTCTTAATTCAAAATACTCAAATCAGAAACCCAGGGTGGCTACGCTTGGGCGGCACAGCTTTCCTCCAAACCCCAACATAAGAACTCCTCAACTCCCTACCCCCCTCAATGACCAACTAACTCACTCACTCACTCAGTCATCCTACAACAGTGCTACAAACGAGTTAGTTCGGTTAGTATGACTTACTTGCGGTGCGGTCACAGCGGGGCTTACTTTGTGCGCTAACAAGTGCTTGATCAGCGTTGTGTTCGACGGGCTGGATTCTAGCGCTTGAGAGAGATGCGGATGTGATGCTGGTTGCTGTTGCGTCTGGTGGAAATCAGTTTTATTTTACAGAAGACTAACATACAAAAAAGTTAAATATTAACAAGTAGCTAATTATAATTAGCAAATAAATTAAAAAAAGTTGGTAAAAATCAGTAGATACAAATTAATTTTATTAGTTAAGATAGTAGGACGTCTTTCGCTGGGCGGCAGACATCTTTCGGAAGAAAAGCGGAAAGAGTAAACGAGCAATCACGATCGAAAGAATCGAGGAAGGCCTTCGCCCAGCAGTGGGCCAATACGGGCAAGCATGACATTAAGAACAAAGTTCATAACTTAGAATATAAATAATGATTGCTTTACCTGTACTTGCGGTTGAGATACAACGGGTTTCGTTTCGGCTGCTGTTTTGTTTGTTAGCTGCGCTTTCAGTATCGGCGATGATGGTCCTTCACAACAATTTAAACGTGATTATTAAACATACAATACTTATAGCCTATTCACTGAGGCTTGAGCCAAAAGGTAAACAAACCATAAAAAGGGTTCTTTATATGTCACGATTGATGTAGTGAACATATTTTATAAAAATTACTACGGAATTAATACATTAACAACATTAGAAATTATATTTTAGAATGATGTCTGTGAAACTTATGTTATCCTTTCAGATTTATTTGAAATCAAACATTATAAATGCCTTAAATTATTTTCTTAATTTTTATTAATTATGTATTAAATAGTTTAAATGTAAAAGAACCTAAAAAAACGTGATTACTACTACTAAATTGTAGACCACAGATACTGCGAACATTTTACATTAAATGTGACGTTTTGACATCGGTCGGGTTATACCTGCCTGTTTACCTTTTGGCTCAAGCCTCGGCGAATAGGCTATAGTTAGATTGAAAAATTTTATGATCTACGAATTATTACATCAGTATTTATTTTTCCATGGTTGTGATGGTCCACTGGCCACACAGCTCTCATGTATAAGTTTGCGCGGCCGAGTACCACACAATGTAATTTTTTTAATTCATGTGTACTTTTATAAGTTATCTAAGTTAATTTAGGACATTACTGACACCACGTGTCTCGGAATTTACGGCAACTTATTGGTCTCGGTTGTCATTTGAGGATCTTTGACAGTCGTTAAAGGTAGTCAGATGCAATGCCACGTCTAATTTTGGCTTTCGCCAACTCTGTAATAGTAGATCTCATTTAACCCAGATGCTAGTTATATTAGGGCATTCGTTCCTTACATACAACATACGCTTTTATAACAAGCTTCCAAAGGTTACCTGCAGTAGGATTGGTCCTATTCTGCATAGCTCTGGATCTGATGCCGATGTACGCCTGTTGCGTCTCGCCCGTAGATAGCGTTACTGTGTTTGGTCCCACTGTGCCGCCGAACACCGTCCTATACGGATAGAAAGATAGTTCTGGTAAAATCAGGACTGGTCAAAGTAAAACATGATTATGAAGTTCTTTTTTTAAACTTTGCTTCATGTCACTCCTAAATCATAAGTGTCGATATATCGAATTAAGTCGATACTGATATATTGATCTAGTACGCCGATATATCAACATTTACTTACGTTTTGATTAGGTATTTTTTTTTAGGTTGAAGTGAATAATAATAAATTAAAAGTATTTTTAAGGTCTACCCGCCATCAATATTTTTTTTGACGTTTGATGTTGCCAGTAAAGGCAGTAATATGATTTAATTTGTTATAATTTTGTTAATTTTTTAGACCCTCATTTGAGACATTTTTTTTCCTGCAGTCGACTTTATGAATATAATACAATAGAATTTATTCGATAATTCGACGCTGGCAAAAACTTACCTGACTAGTCAAGTAGGGCAAGCGCTGTTGTCGTTCGCTGGTAACACTTCGTAAATGAACCGAAGCCACACTTGAGCAGTGTTCGTATCCTAGGTAACGTGTAGCCTAGTGGACTTACCTGACTAGTCTAGGGAAGTGTGCGGGCGCGATGACGCCCTTCCTCGACAGTTTGGTGCAGCAAGCCACGTACTGTCGGTACATGTCGTTGGCGTCGCAAGCGCTGTTGTCGTTCGCTGGTAGGACTTCGTATGTTGAGCGGAGCCAGGCTTGAGCGAAGTGTTCGTTTTCCTGTTTAAAAAAGTGGGTAGTTGAGTCATTAAAAAAATATATATTTTTGTTTTTTTTTTTCAAAAATCCTACGTACGAATCGCCCCCATACGTTCTACGTGGGTGATCCGATGCGGTTCACGCGAATACTATGCGACGCGGCGGTTCTGTCCTTTGTGTGCGCGAAAATATCAAGTTATATGGGTACGCTTCGCGTCCCTCGTCGTCGCACCACACCCACGTAGTGGTCAAAACCGCATTAGTGTAGCTATTTGCACTGAATGTTTGGGAGAAGACACTGATTCCTGTAACACAGGTGTTCCACCTATCACAGGAGTCAGGGCCTCACTGGATTTGTACATATTTCTTATGATAATAAAAAAAATATCTTATTGTTTGTTCCATTCGCTCTGCATCTCTTCGCGTTAAATCGCCTACGTAGAACACTAAGTAACTACGTTCGAAACTTTTCAAATATGATGAAGGGGAAACTGTCAAGTGAAAGAATAACGATGCACTCATTGAAATGCGCCATCACTACCATTACGTTACATGCGCCGTGGTCGCCGTCGCTGGGGTCGTCTGCGGGGGCTCTTGGATCACCTTCGTGGGGGTCGCTGTAGTCTGTGGGGTGAGTTAGTGAATGAACGTGTTTTACTCACCTGCACAGTTCTCTGCTGTAGATGCGACTGCTGTATAGTAGAGACGGGCGCCAGCGACGACACTTGCGCCGTGGTCGCCGTCGCCGGGGTCGTCTGCGGGGGCTCTTGGATCACCTTCGTGGGGGTCGCTGTAGTCTGTGGGGTGAGTTAGTGAATGAACGTGTTTTACTCACCTGCACAGTTCTCTGCTGTAGATGCGACTGCTGTATAGTAGAGACGGGCGCCAGCGACGACACTTGCGCCGTGGTCGCCGTCGCCGGGGTCGTCTGCGGGGGCTCTTGGATCACCTTCGTGGGGGTCGCTGTAGTCTGTGGGGTGAGTTAGTGAATGAACGTGTTTTACTCACCTGCACAGTTCTCTGCTGTAGATGCGACTGCTGTATAGTAGAGACGGGCGCCAGCGACGACACTTGCGCCGTGGTCGCCGTCGCCGGGGTCGTCTGCGGGGGCTCTTGGATCACCTTCGTGGGGGTCGCTGTAGTCTGTGGGGTGAGTTAGTGAATGAACGTGTTTTACTCACCTGCACAGTTCTCTGCTGTAGATGCGACTGCTGTATAGTAGAGACGGGCGCCAGCGACGACACTTGCGCCGTGGTCGCCGTCGCCGGGGTCGTCTGCGGGGGCTCTTGGATCACCTTCGTGGGGGTCGCTGTAGTCTGTGGGGTGAGTTAGTGAATGAACGTGTTTTACTCACCTGCACAGTTCTCTGCTGTAGATGCGACTGCTGTATAGTAGAGACGGGCGCCAGCGACGACACTTGCGCCGTGGTCGCCGTCGCCGGGGTCGTCTGCGGGGGCTCTTGGATCACCTTCGTGGGGGTCGCTGTAGTCTGTGGGGTGAGTTAGTGAATGAACGTGTTTTACTCACCTGCACAGTTCTCTGCTGTAGATGCGACTGCTGTATAGTAGAGACGGGCGCCAGCGACGACACTTGCGCCGTGGTCGCCGTCGCCGGGGTCGTCTGCGGGGGCTCTTGGATCACCTTCGTGGGGGTCGCTGTAGTCTGTGGGGTGAGTTAGTGAATGAACGTGTTTTACTCACCTGCACAGTTCTCTGCTGTAGATGCGACTGCTGTATAGTAGAGACGGGCGCCAGCGACGACACTTGCGCCGTGGTCGCCGTCGCCGGGGTCGTCTGCGGGGGCTCTTGGATCACCTTCGTGGGGGTCGCTGTAGTCTGTGGGGTGAGTTAGTGAATGAACGTGTTTTACTCACCTGCACAGTTCTCTGCTGTAGATGCGACTGCTGTATAGTAGAGACGGGCGCCAGCGACGACACTTGCGCCGTGGTCGCCGTCGCCGGGGTCGTCTGCGGGGGCTCTTGGATCACCTTCGTGGGGGTCGCTGTAGTCTGTGGGGTGAGTTAGTGAATGAACGTGTTTTACTCACCTGCACAGTTCTCTGCTGTAGATGCGACTGCTGTATAGTAGAGACGGGCGCCAGCGACGACACTTGCGCCGTGGTCGCCGTCGCCGGGGTCGTCTGCGGGGGCTCTTGGATCACCTTCGTGGGGGTCGCTGTAGTCTGTGGGGTGAGTTAGTGAAATAAGTTGTTTTATTGTAGTCGTAAAAAGGCCAGCCAAAGGTTAGCTGCTAAAACTACTGACTGACTGCTTAAGGCCTTAAGTCCACCTCTATACGCATGAAATATTAAATAAATAAGTAACATAACAATGGCCTATCACAGTACATATAAAAGAAGTAACCCCCTTACACTGACGGTCGTCTGCTGCTGCTGCGTCTGGCGCTCCTGCGCGTCGCGCTCGGCCTGCGCGGCGATGGCGCTGGGCCCGCTCACCGTCTCCACCACGCGCATGAGGATACACGCGCGCGGACCGTAGCTTTGAGCCTGGAATATAAGACAAGATTAGAAATAAGTACCTACTTTTATTCGGGACAGATACAGAACAATACTTTTATACTACACCTGCTCGGAAAGTACCTTGATACTTTATCAAATTTACGGTAGAAAGTACGTTGCATATCGAACAAATATGCGGGGAGAAAACGCATCTGAGCGGGAGAGAAAAGTGTATGAAAATCCATTTCTTACGTGGTTTTTCTTTTTTAATTTTGGGTAAGACTATGCGCTGGTAACCTAAATATCAAAAGCCAAAAAGTTTTTACAGTGAGTTTTTATCTCGCAAGTTCGCAAAATGACACTGGCCACTAGCTGTGTGTTGGATGGTGTCAAACAATTTGAAAAAAGAACATGTGAAAATTGCAGACGCCATTGGCGCCATTTTCAATTTGTGTGTTGATTGAGGATTTTCGTAGAAAAGTAAAATAAAACTATTTTCCTCGTAGGTGTAGTATAAAGCACTATGTATCACTCGAGAGAAAGTGCGATTTCCGATCTCGGGTGTTTTAAAGCCCTCCCCTACGGCTCGGGCTTCAAACGACACCCTCGACGGTAATCGGTCACTTTCTCCTCTCGGTGAACAATGTACTATTATTTGACCAATACATACTGTATGGGTTTTTTTAAAGAGACTGTGACCCCTGAGTTTGTTTCGGTATTTGTTCTCAGAGTAGTCAGTAAGGAAACACTGGCCTCATCTATGAGAAAAGTTTTTCAGAAAAAGAGTTTCTGAAAACCTATTTGCAAAATAAATATCATTTATCAATATCATTTAACGGTTACAAACACAAAGAAAAAAAGTACAGTATGCGACAAGCGTGCCCGCTCTGAAAGGGTGATCACCTCAGTATTGGCCGGACGCCGGCTTATAAGGTGTATAGTTCAGACTAATAATATAAATGAGAAAGCTCAAACACGGAGCAGCATGTTGAAAACAGCAGAGATAACTGCAGTCAACGGCAGCCGTCGACATGTCGGTAGCAGCTGTTGATGCTCGGCATCAACATTACCGTACTAATCATAAGCTCCTTGATAAAATTATATTTATGGTGTACAATAAAGTACATATCCATCTATCAATCAAATGAAGATCAGCGGAAGCCGTCGTGTGTCAAGTATCGTTATAAGTAAGGCAGGTATAGGCAGTTACCTCTACCGTTAGCAACATGCCGCTCATCTGTATGAACTCTACGCTCGGAGGCCATAGGATACTTTTTGTCTGGTTTCGACTTCGATGCAATAACGCGTATTTTAGCTAGACACTAACACTACACTACATACCTCGACAGTGACGAGCGAGACGAGGGTGTGTATAAGGCCGGGCACCCTCGCCACGCTCTCGCTGGCGCGGTCGCCCAGTGACGTCAGCGCGTACACGCACTCCAGCGTGCACACCAGCACCATTATGTCGCGCAGGGTCAGCAGGGCGCACACTTGTGCTACACTACACTACATACCTCGACAGTGACGAGCGAGACGAGGGTGTGTATAAGGCCGGGCACCCTCGCCACGCTCTCGCTGGCGCGGTCGCCCAGTGACGTCAGCGCGTACACGCACTCCAGCGTGCACACCAGCACCATTATGTCGCGCAGGGTCAGCAGGGCGCACACTTGTGCTACACTACACTACATACCTCGACAGTGACGAGCGAGACGAGGGTGTGTATAAGGCCGGGCACCCTCGCCACGCTCTCGCTGGCGCGGTCGCCCAGTGACGTCAGCGCGTACACGCACTCCAGCGTGCACACCAGCACCATTATGTCGCGCAGGGTCAGCAGGGCGCACACTTGTGCTACACTACACTACATACCTCGACAGTGACGAGCGAGACGAGGGTGTGTATAAGGCCGGGCACCCTCGCCACGCTCTCGCTGGCGCGGTCGCCCAGTGACGTCAGCGCGTACACGCACTCCAGCGTGCACACCAGCACCATTATGTCGCGCAGGGTCAGCAGGGCGCACACTTGTGCTACACTACACTACATACCTCGACAGTGACGAGCGAGACGAGGGTGTGTATAAGGCCGGGCACCCTCGCCACGCTCTCGCTGGCGCGGTCGCCCAGTGACGTCAGCGCGTACACGCACTCCAGCGTGCACACCAGCACCATTATGTCGCGCAGGGTCAGCAGGGCGCACACTTGTGCTACACTACACTACATACCTCGACAGTGACGAGCGAGACGAGGGTGTGTATAAGGCCGGGCACCCTCGCCACGCTCTCGCTGGCGCGGTCGCCCAGTGACGTCAGCGCGTACACGCACTCCAGCGTGCACACCAGCACCATTATGTCGCGCAGGGTCAGCAGGGCGCACACTTGTGCTACACTACACTACATACCTCGACAGTGACGAGCGAGACGAGGGTGTGTATAAGGCCGGGCACCCTCGCCACGCTCTCGCTGGCGCGGTCGCCCAGTGACGTCAGCGCGTACACGCACTCCAGCGTGCACACCAGCACCATTATGTCGCGCAGGGTCAGCAGGGCGCACACTTGTGCTACACTACACTACATACCTCGACAGTGACGAGCGAGACGAGGGTGTGTATAAGGCCGGGCACCCTCGCCACGCTCTCGCTGGCGCGGTCGCCCAGTGACGTCAGCGCGTACACGCACTCCAGCGTGCACACCAGCACCATTATGTCGCGCAGGGTCAGCAGGGCGCACACTTGTGCTACACTACACTACATACCTCGACAGTGACGAGCGAGACGAGGGTGTGTATAAGGCCGGGCACCCTCGCCACGCTCTCGCTGGCGCGGTCGCCCAGTGACGTCAGCGCGTACACGCACTCCAGCGTGCACACCAGCACCATTATGTCGCGCAGGGTCAGCAGGGCGCACACTTGTGCTACACTACACTACATACCTCGACAGTGACGAGCGAGACGAGGGTGTGTATAAGGCCGGGCACCCTCGCCACGCTCTCGCTGGCGCGGTCGCCCAGTGACGTCAGCGCGTACACGCACTCCAGCGTGCACACCAGCACCATTATGTCGCGCAGGGTCAGCAGGGCGCACACTTGTGCTACACTACACTACATACCTCGACAGTGACGAGCGAGACGAGGGTGTGTATAAGGCCGGGCACCCTCGCCACGCTCTCGCTGGCGCGGTCGCCCAGTGACGTCAGCGCGTACACGCACTCCAGCGTGCACACCAGCACCATTATGTCGCGCAGGGTCAGCAGGGCGCACACTTGTGCTACACTACACTACATACCTCGACAGTGACGAGCGAGACGAGGGTGTGTATAAGGCCGGGCACCCTCGCCACGCTCTCGCTGGCGCGGTCGCCCAGTGACGTCAGCGCGTACACGCACTCCAGCGTGCACACCAGCACCATTATGTCGCGCAGGGTCAGCAGGGCGCACACTTGTGCTACACTACACTACATACCTCGACAGTGACGAGCGAGACGAGGGTGTGTATAAGGCCGGGCACCCTCGCCACGCTCTCGCTGGCGCGGTCGCCCAGTGACGTCAGCGCGTACACGCACTCCAGCGTGCACACCAGCACCATTATGTCGCGCAGGGTCAGCAGGGCGCACACTTGTGCTACACTACACTACATACCTCGACAGTGACGAGCGAGACGAGGGTGTGTATAAGGCCGGGCACCCTCGCCACGCTCTCGCTGGCGCGGTCGCCCAGTGACGTCAGCGCGTACACGCACTCCAGCGTGCACACCAGCACCATTATGTCGCGCAGGGTCAGCAGGGCGCACACTTGTGCTACACTACACTACATACCTCGACAGTGACGAGCGAGACGAGGGTGTGTATAAGGCCGGGCACCCTCGCCACGCTCTCGCTGGCGCGGTCGCCCAGTGACGTCAGCGCGTACACGCACTCCAGCGTGCACACCAGCACCATTATGTCGCGCAGGGTCAGCAGGGCGCACACTTGTGCTACACTACACTACATACCTCGACAGTGACGAGCGAGACGAGGGTGTGTATAAGGCCGGGCACCCTCGCCACGCTCTCGCTGGCGCGGTCGCCCAGTGACGTCAGCGCGTACACGCACTCCAGCGTGCACACCAGCACCATTATGTCGCGCAGGGTCAGCAGGGCGCACACTTGTGCTACACTACACTACATACCTCGACAGTGACGAGCGAGACGAGGGTGTGTATAAGGCCGGGCACCCTCGCCACGCTCTCGCTGGCGCGGTCGCCCAGTGACGTCAGCGCGTACACGCACTCCAGCGTGCACACCAGCACCATTATGTCGCGCAGGGTCAGCAGGGCGCACACTTGTGCTACACTACACTACATACCTCGACAGTGACGAGCGAGACGAGGGTGTGTATAAGGCCGGGCACCCTCGCCACGCTCTCGCTGGCGCGGTCGCCCAGTGACGTCAGCGCGTACACGCACTCCAGCGTGCACACCAGCACCATTATGTCGCGCAGGGTCAGCAGGGCGCACACTTGTGCTACACTACACTACATACCTCGACAGTGACGAGCGAGACGAGGGTGTGTATAAGGCCGGGCACCCTCGCCACGCTCTCGCTGGCGCGGTCGCCCAGTGACGTCAGCGCGTACACGCACTCCAGCGTGCACACCAGCACCATTATGTCGCGCAGGGTCAGCAGGGCGCACACTTGTGCTACACTACACTACATACCTCGACAGTGACGAGCGAGACGAGGGTGTGTATAAGGCCGGGCACCCTCGCCACGCTCTCGCTGGCGCGGTCGCCCAGTGACGTCAGCGCGTACACGCACTCCAGCGTGCACACCAGCACCATTATGTCGCGCAGGGTCAGCAGGGCGCACACTTGTGCTACACTACACTACATACCTCGACAGTGACGAGCGAGACGAGGGTGTGTATAAGGCCGGGCACCCTCGCCACGCTCTCGCTGGCGCGGTCGCCCAGTGACGTCAGCGCGTACACGCACTCCAGCGTGCACACCAGCACCATTATGTCGCGCAGGGTCAGCAGGGCGCACACTTGTGCTACACTACACTACATACCTCGACAGTGACGAGCGAGACGAGGGTGTGTATAAGGCCGGGCACCCTCGCCACGCTCTCGCTGGCGCGGTCGCCCAGTGACGTCAGCGCGTACACGCACTCCAGCGTGCACACCAGCACCATTATGTCGCGCAGGGTCAGCAGGGCGCACACTTGTGCTACACTACACTACATACCTCGACAGTGACGAGCGAGACGAGGGTGTGTATAAGGCCGGGCACCCTCGCCACGCTCTCGCTGGCGCGGTCGCCCAGTGACGTCAGCGCGTACACGCACTCCAGCGTGCACACCAGCACCATTATGTCGCGCAGGGTCAGCAGGGCGCACACTTGTGCTACACTACACTACATACCTCGACAGTGACGAGCGAGACGAGGGTGTGTATAAGGCCGGGCACCCTCGCCACGCTCTCGCTGGCGCGGTCGCCCAGTGACGTCAGCGCGTACACGCACTCCAGCGTGCACACCAGCACCATTATGTCGCGCAGGGTCAGCAGGGCGCACACTTGTGCTACACTACACTACATACCTCGACAGTGACGAGCGAGACGAGGGTGTGTATAAGGCCGGGCACCCTCGCCACGCTCTCGCTGGCGCGGTCGCCCAGTGACGTCAGCGCGTACACGCACTCCAGCGTGCACACCAGCACCATTATGTCGCGCAGGGTCAGCAGGGCGCACACTTGTGCTACACTACACTACATACCTCGACAGTGACGAGCGAGACGAGGGTGTGTATAAGGCCGGGCACCCTCGCCACGCTCTCGCTGGCGCGGTCGCCCAGTGACGTCAGCGCGTACACGCACTCCAGCGTGCACACCAGCACCATTATGTCGCGCAGGGTCAGCAGGGCGCACACTTGTGCTACACTACACTACATACCTCGACAGTGACGAGCGAGACGAGGGTGTGTATAAGGCCGGGCACCCTCGCCACGCTCTCGCTGGCGCGGTCGCCCAGTGACGTCAGCGCGTACACGCACTCCAGCGTGCACACCAGCACCATTATGTCGCGCAGGGTCAGCAGGGCGCACACTTGTGCTACACTACACTACATACCTCGACAGTGACGAGCGAGACGAGGGTGTGTATAAGGCCGGGCACCCTCGCCACGCTCTCGCTGGCGCGGTCGCCCAGTGACGTCAGCGCGTACACGCACTCCAGCGTGCACACCAGCACCATTATGTCGCGCAGGGTCAGCAGGGCGCACACTTGTGCTACACTACACTACATACCTCGACAGTGACGAGCGAGACGAGGGTGTGTATAAGGCCGGGCACCCTCGCCACGCTCTCGCTGGCGCGGTCGCCCAGTGACGTCAGCGCGTACACGCACTCCAGCGTGCACACCAGCACCATTATGTCGCGCAGGGTCAGCAGGGCGCACACTTGTGCTACACTACACTACATACCTCGACAGTGACGAGCGAGACGAGGGTGTGTATAAGGCCGGGCACCCTCGCCACGCTCTCGCTGGCGCGGTCGCCCAGTGACGTCAGCGCGTACACGCACTCCAGCGTGCACACCAGCACCATTATGTCGCGCAGGGTCAGCAGGGCGCACACTTGTGCTACACTACACTACATACCTCGACAGTGACGAGCGAGACGAGGGTGTGTATAAGGCCGGGCACCCTCGCCACGCTCTCGCTGGCGCGGTCGCCCAGTGACGTCAGCGCGTACACGCACTCCAGCGTGCACACCAGCACCATTATGTCGCGCAGGGTCAGCAGGGCGCACACTTCGTGGTACACCTGCAAATACATTAATATTGTCAGAATAGAAGTAGCTTATATGTGCCATTTGCGAGTGCGCGCGAGCAATTAAGTAGATCTGCAAGTATTCTCACTGCAAATATGCTACAATCTAATTGCAACACAGATCTAATAAAATGCACTGCCAAAAAAATATCAACTTGAACTCACATAACATTAAGGTCGAAAATCAATTGAGCCGCAAAGCTTGTAATTCCACCTTACCTTAGACTCCAGCGCTTTAAGCAGCGCGTCTTCATTGACCTCGTTCTGAGCGAGTTTGTTCAGCAGCTCTAACGCTGCCAGCACTCGCGCGCGGTCCTGCGACACTAGCGCCGACTGAATCGTTGAGAGCACGTGACGGGATATCAGGCATGTTGCCGGGTCCTAAACAAGAACACAAGTTATTTTGAAAAAAATTGAAAATTTAAGAATCACACACACTTCATCCTCATGCTTGGTCACGGCATATTTGTTTTTTTATTTTACTTTATTTGCAATCAGTCGCCAGACTTTAAGCAAATTCGTTGCGTGAGACATTCTTATTGGCAGAAACGAGGGATAGTGCACTACACTCTGCTTAAAGAACGTGGTTTCTTTAGAGCCTTTTTACCACATTGGTAGGACTAAGCAAATGCGCAAAGCGGATTGGATTGTCGGGAATGCCATAATTACAGCGGCAAGCCAACTCTCGAGGAGTGGCTGGAGCAGCAACACGGGTAAGTTCGGGAATACAAGACCCGTTTTGACATTAAATTTGTTATCGCGAAAGTTGCTTTAAAGTAAGCGCAAAATGAATTACAATATATTCCATCATATTATTTAGCGCGCCAAAACAAATGTATTTTTTTAAAACATTTTATGTAATAAATTATTATTATATTGTTTCTTTCAATTTCGTTTCAAGTTGCATTCTAGGATCTATCTCAAATGCGGGCCTTTTATTTTTTGACAACTTTAACAAGCTAATTTTTTTAGTATTAACGACTATAGATTTTCAAAGCAACCAGAATGTAAAGATATTTTTACCTTGATTATAAGCTCAGTAGACACGTTTCCTAGCGTATCGAGTCCTGATTGCCGCAGTGTGCCCACCCAAGAGTTTGCACACAGCAATAAAAACCTGAAACAAAGAGAAAAATGTTTAAAACCCTACTTAAAAATATCAATAAATATAAAAAAAAAAATTAATCCTATTTTGGCCGGTTTTCAAGCTAAAGTAGACTTTGAGATTCACTTACTCTGATTTATTGCTTAATCTATCACATACCCGCGAAACGAGACACAATAGTAAAACAATAACAACGCGGTCTCATAGGACCGGTCGGGGATTCAAACATTAAATCAGAGTGAGTGAATCTCAAAGTCTGCTTAGATCAGAAATAAAGGCGAGTCTCATTGAAAAATTTAATTATCTACTTTTATCCAGTTTCGACATGATTGAGTCCCAGAAGTGGGAACATTAAAAGGTTTATTATGCTATGCTATGCTATCACGTTAATAAGAACTAATATTCTCACCTGATTAACGTAGTGTTCTTAGCTAAATACTGCACGTTTTCATCGTGGAACGAGAGAGATCGCACGATGGACGCTATCTGCAGCACCCGTTGTGTGTACACGCACGTGGCGCCACCTGGCAGCTCCGGAGCGAACAGTTGGTTCTCCTCTGACGGTTCCGTCACCCAGTCTTCTAGTATGTCCTGGGGAATGAAGATAGATATTATGTACAAAAGAAATCAGAATTTATGATAATTATGGGCCGAGAATGTTCGAAAGAATTAACGCGGCTTTCTTTTTAATTATTATGAATAGGCTCGCGTTTGTCTCTTATAGAATAGAATAATATTTATTCGACACAGGCAATCCGATACCACGGCAAGAACTCTTGGAACGCAAAAGGCAACTGATGCAACATGTCACTACATCGAAAGCAGGAAGAGTAATTTTATGATATTCCGCCCAAAAATTTTTTTTTTGTTTTTGTTAGGCGCACGCTTGACCTAATCGCACCTGATGGAATGTGGTAAATGGTGAAATACGCATTTTTAGTATAAATTGTAACTTAAAAATGAACCTAAAATACACTATGCCAAGGTCTATATTTGAATAACCGACTCATCATCATCTGCCTAGCCTTTTCCCAACTATATTGGGGTCGGCTTCCAGTCAAGCCGGATTTAGCCGAATACCAGTACTTTTACGCGGAGCGGCTGCCTACCAGACCTCCACAACCCATTCACTGGGGTAACACGGTACTTCATGGCAAGACTGGAGTCAGATTCACTGGCTTCTGACTATCCGTAACGACTGCCAAAGATCTCCAAATGACAGCCGGGACCAACGGCTTAACGTGCTTTCCGAGGCACGGAGGAAACTCGTTACGTTAAGATGGTCACCCATCCACAGACCAACCTAGGCAAGCGTTGCTTAACCTACTACTTAACCGACTATGGTTTAAAAAAACCACTCACATCATCATAAATCTTCTCAACAGTAACTTCTTCTTCTTCAGGCCCGTTGAGCAGTACATCAGTGAGGGTGTTGTACGCGGCCCTGGCCTGCACTAACAGGTCGGGTTGTTCGACGCCGGGCTGCATGAACTTGGTTTCATCAGCTAATTCCTTGGCTCCACCGCCGCCGGCCCGCAAGCTCCAGAAGTCGTCGGGGTAACGACCGCGCGCTTCGTAGTAGGAGCGGCCGATTGTGTCGCGGAGACTCGCTGGGGGGTAAGAAATTGAGAATAATTTAATGGGTTATGGTTATCACAGGACTAATTGCATAATGGCGCATTTACATTAGTCGGTTAGACCGTATTCGGCTGCATGCCGTATTCGGTCACCGACTAATATAAACAGGTATTCGTTTGGCCGTATTCGGTCGAGCCCGTTGTTGGTGTCGAGTGCGCCGTGTCTGAATTCCGTCGCCGAATTCGGTTAACCGACCAATCTAAACAACTCAATTTAGGAAAGCGTTTCAGTTAAATCGAATACGGCCGCTTTCGGTGACCGACCTAATGTAAATGCGCCATGACACTCAATCAGTTTTAATCATATAGTAATATGAAAATATTGTAGAAACAATAAATTTTCATAAAAGAATAACCATAGAGTTTCTTGCTGGTTCTTCTCTATAGGAAACGACCAATTGGAACCGTGCGCTAGCTTCTGACGTTTTATATGTGCCAATGTAGGCCTAAGTGAAATAAAAAAAATTGAGTTTGAATACTATCAATAATGAGAGAATTATGTCACTTTCGAATTTTCAAGAAGACAGAAAAATTATGCTAATTACACATTTCAAAGAGTAGATCTCCATGGAGAAATCTCTATGCAAGAAATACTGTGGCCACTTTTTTAAATTATATTGTGTGCAAATATCTCGGTTACGTATCGATTTTGTAATTCTATCCAAATAGATAAATGTCCGACCGAAACAATAAATAGTCAACATTGAGTTAAGTTCGCCTATGTCCGTACATAGGCGAATCTATGCCCTATGTTACCTGACCTGTCTTAGAAATATAAAGAGAGAAATATGGATCAGACAATAAGAAGTAATAACTGTACATGAACTCTGTTGTTCACATATATTTTGATTTATCATGGTATACAATAAAAAAAATAAAGACATAATACTCACAATGATTATAAACTCCAGCATGCGCCAACAGAAAATCCAAAATATGCGGCGTCGTACTCAAGGGCAGCCTGTTCGAATGGTCGGCAGCGAGCACAGTGCACACGTTGACGGCGAAGTCCTGTTCGTTCGGCATCGGCGATAAGAGCGAGAGGGCGAGTCTCTCCGACGCGGCGGCCACGCGGTTGTTGGTGCGGAGCGCCTCACCTGATGCTTAGATGCCGATAAATAATATTGCCTAACAACTGGGCAAGGTTTAGGGTAAATTTGAGGGGTTAATAGCGGAAGATGTTATTGGTGCTAGACTATAGCGTCTATAGCCCCTGGGCCTCAAGTCTGCTATTGGAATGGTATCAGAATTGTCGATCATAGGCTTCCTAATTGTTGATTTTGACAAACTCAAGTTTCATTATCGACCTTGTATTGTTCCCACTGTTGGGACTCAGGTCTCCTCTCTAGCTGAGGGCTGTAATCCACCACGGGGGCCCAGTGCGGATTGTCATGTCACGATGTTTTTTTCACCGTTTTGAGAGCAGCAGCGATGAAATAAATTACTCAATAAATTATACAAAACAGGTTTGAACCCGCGACCTACAACTTGCAAGTTGGGGCAGTTGCCACTGGGCCACCACTGCTCTCAAATTTGATAGTACCAAACTCAAGTTTAGTAGTACCAAACTGTCAAAATCAACTTGAGGCCCTGATCGACGAGCGAGTAAAGCCGCAGTCTTATGGCTCGTCGGTAAAGCTCGCCGGTGTATCATTGCCATACCGCGATGTCATAAGTTGTCGAGGTTGGCTCGCGGCTTGTCATGTTTACTTCATTTTTTCCTAGCTACGATACGATACGACTGTTTTACTCGCTAGTCGATCAGCCCCAACGAGACGCGTTAAAATATGACAAATAAATTAAGTAAAATATAAGTTTATAACTACTAAAGAATATATAAAAAAAAATCTACATAATTTTCAATCATCAGATACTTAACTTTTAACATAAGTAAAGTATCTCAACCAGTTCAGATAATTTGAAATTAGTCTTAGGGCTGATTTTTCAAAACTTTTCAGCTATTTTTATAAAAAAATATATCAAGCCAAGCCATTATTCTTTCGAACTGCTGAAAAATCAACGTGAAATCATAAAAAAGAGAAGAAAAAGCAGAGATATCAATATGTTTCGTGTGGAAACATACCTGATATGTACGTACCCCCTCCATAGGATATGCGCGGCATGCCGCCGCCGCGCCCGCGCCGCGGGTCTTCGTCCATGTCGTTGTCGTCATCTCTGCCCGGTGGACCTTTTGCTCGCTCATACCTGGTAGAATAAGATGGCGTTATTTGGTAATTAAATCAATAAGACATAGTAAGGATGCACAAATTGAAATGTGACGTCATCGCCATTAGACGCGTACAAAAGAGTTAGCGAGATATTTACACTTCTTCATTTATCAATATTTAAAATGATAATTGTTGCTTCAGTTATTTATTTATTTACAACTTTATGCACTAGTAGGTAACACTATACAAAGGCGGACTTAATACTTTAGGCATTTTCTACCAGTCCAGCCCAGTACTTTTTAATGAGTTAAATTTTTAAAATTGCAGTTGCACATGAAGCTTCGGTTGAACATGCAATTACTAGGACAGAATTTCAAAATCGAATAATCTATACTAATATAATAAAGAGGTAAAATTTGTTTTTTTGTTTGTATGGGATGATCTCTGAAGATCCTGATTCAATTACATAAATGTATATATTGATAGAAAGCTGCTTTCTTCCTGAGTTATAGCACTCAGGAAGAAAGGCTATATTGTATGTAAAAAAAGTTACTTTCACGCGGGCAAAGCCGCAGCGGAAGCTAGTACGAAATAAAACACTCTAGTATTTAATTTATAACAGAAAATAAAATATTGTGTAAAAAAAAATGTGCTTTTACTAAATATCTGCTTTCTTTATTTACTAAAATGTCATTATGTTGGTTCACAAGCATTGTTATATAGTCTTACTTTTCCAAATATGATCCATAGATTCTTCTTAGCAATGTGGATCCATTGATACAAGGATGTGGCAACCTCAATGGTCGCAGGAATGACTCCCAGGTGTCATTTTGATTTACCTGTAAACATAACATAACAAAATCGAATTGCAGCTTACTTTTGCGATTATAAAAGTTGTAGTTTCACACAACAGTTATTAGAAAAAGAAGTATCAGACTATAAAATCCTTTTTAAGTGGTTTTTGCATTTTTACAACAATGAACATGAACAATTTTGTAAAAACTCTAATTAGATTCATTCTCATTAAATTATTTACAGCAGTGTTTATTTAATCTACATTGTACCTATAAATATATACAAAATAATACTTAGAGCAGAGTTAGCAGAGTTGAGTCGGAGGAGTGCAACCACAAATATGGTGATACAAGATTTTTATATATTAGATAGTATAATTGGCTTCAGCGGCTCTGCTTTAATAAAAAAAATTAAACACAATAATCCTATAAAACAGCTTAATATGTTGAACTCCGGTATTCGCTTTGGATTTAACGAGTAAATAAACAACATAAGCATTGAACATTCAATGGTAAAAACTAACCTTGCTAAGTCCCCCTCGCTGCTGAACTAAGGTGTAGAACAGATACAAATCTATTTCTATGCCATTCACAATCGGCACTTTAGTGGGTAGGCTGAAAAAATAAACATTATTAAGTTTTACTAAATAATATAATTTTCACTTATCACAGAAGAGAAGAGACGGCCAAAGAAATGATTGTTGGGGCTGTATGAAAAATTACATGGCTTTTTTTGTGAAGTAAATATTTATCATAAAGTTCTTCCTGGCTTCGGATAAAGTTAGAGGGAGTGTCAGACTTTAACTGACTATAACCCATCTGTTTTCCTTCAGTTGCCCTATGCTCTCCAGGGATATATTAACTTTTTCAAATAGTCCCATTACATGATAGAGCTAGTAATGGGACTACTACTTAGATGAAAACTACTACAGGATAAATGTTGTGCCAGATTCTTAATTACTCAGATACCTGCGAAACGAGACACAATAGTAAAACAATAACAGCGCGGTCTCATAGGACCGGTCGGGGATTCAAATGTTAAATAATTTGGGATAAAGTATAGAGAATTCTTAAAACAATGATAAATTCCAAGCAATTACGATTTTATACAATTTAAACAGTATAGTTTGGTTCAAAAAGTCCAAAAGTTACCAATAAGTTTTTAGGTTAGTTGTAAACAAAGTTTTATAGGCAGAAAATAAAGGCAAATAGTAAGTGAATTTCAAGTCTTCAGGTCTGCAAACTCTATGAATAAACCATAACATCTCATAAGACTTTCCAAAAACGAACTAGGACATTAGTTAATATGCCTGAATTGTATATGTTGATGAATGCAAACCGACATTAGGGGCCAAATTACGTACCGTAAATACGACCTGGCTAGAAGTAGCGTATAAACCAAATACTCACTTTTTACTCTCGTTGAATTGCTTCAACTCCTTGATAAAACTTTCCCGGTCTTTTATATAGTTGCTGGATTTCGTATTTATTTGTGCTTTTGCCATTATAACAGTATCTCCAAACGGTTTTCAACACACACTTAAAACACGAATTACCAACACTTAGAGATTGTGACACGCAATTTTAGTGTTTATAGAAGAACACACATATCACATAATTAGCTAATTGATGTATTTTATCTCATCATTAATAAAGAAAACGCAATTTTTCAATATTGTGAATAGTTTGCTTGATTTTCTCATGACATTGACAGCAAGCCGGACCAACGACGCTTGTTTGTTGCCAGTAAAAAAAACATAACCGTTTTTTAAACTGATATTCTCATAACTGTGAGAATTTTATATTTAAAATAATCAATCATTTATTCGTAAATTAGGCGCACGCAATATTACTTATTTAATCATTTTATCTTTCGTTTTGCATTCTACACTTAAATCTTTTACTTTGTTGCTTGAAAGAAAGTAGCTGGAGGTAGTGCAGTAAAGTACTGTTGACAGTATATTGATTGTAATTAGATACTTCGGATACTTGTTTGTAAGTGCACCTGCGCCATATCAGTAAAAATAACCATAACGTTACTAGTTAGCCGCCCGACAAACATACCGGTATTAGATACTGAAATAACGATGTCAATTTAGACACTGACATCAACCATAAAAGTGACGTGACGGTGACAGCTTTTTATAAACATACCTGACTTGAGGCAGCCGTGTGTATTTATCATTTTTAGGTTATAAAGTGAAATATAACTTGTGATTTTGTGAAATAAGCTAACAAAATGGTTAAAAAGAAAATAGATAACCGTATTAGGGTAATGATAGAGAATGGTGTTAAGTTGGGACATCGTACAATGATTCTCCTTGTAGGTGATAAAAGTAGAGATCAGGTAAGCACATTGTTTTGTTTTTATACTTCCATGACCCTTGTATAATATGTTCTTAAACCTATTAACCTAGCTTACAAGAAACACAGACTTGCTATTTATCTAGCGAGAGTCCGTAATCTTTTAAAGAGTGCTTAAATCCATGAGGAATGGCTTACAAACATGTGTTAGCTTCACTATTCCATCCAGTCTGTAACTTCAAGCCACTGTTGGATGTAACAGTCGTCTAAAGCTTATGAACAGTCGTCTTGACATATTTCCTTTAACTAGGAAATATAATATGACGAACTTCCTCTTTTTTACTTATTTTATAGCTTTATATGTGTTCTTTACTTTATTTTTATACACCATGTGTCAGACATTGACGCACAAACAAATACCATGGATCCAGTTCATCATTCTGGACCCCTCAGTGGTAGAATTTTTTATCCACTTTTATGAAATTTAAAAATAATATGTTTTTTGAAATTTAATTCATGAATCCCCAAGCAGTTACTTGCAACCGCGCTGTTATTGTCTTACTATTATGTCTTTTTTTGCGGGAATCTGATAGGTTGAACAGTATAAAATATATTTTTTTCAATGGTATAGCCTTAGTTTCACCTTTGTATCTTTGTGTTGCATGAAAATTATATATAAACCAATAGTTTTATCCTACCATGAGAATAAAAACGATTTTTTGATTCTAACACTTGATTCTCTGTTGTTACAGGTTCCCATTTTATATGACATGCTAGTTAAGTCTACTGTTAAGGCCAGGCCAACAGTTCTCTGGTGCTATAAGAATAAGGATGAAGCCATTAGCAAGTAAGTAGATTGTTTTTTATGTGTTTGATGCAAGAAACCCAGGCACCAATTTAAGTATGCTAAGGGCCTGTTTCACAATGTCTGAGAAGCCACTACTTCCTGAATGGAACAGTTTTGTATGAAATTACCTGCCAAATAAGATATGGGAAACTTAATCATTGGTGGTAAAACAGGCCCTTAGCATACTTAGAAAACAACTTGCTAGTCTGGTACTGGGTAAAAATATAAAGCCTACTACTGTTCACGGATGCATATTCATCATTATGTGCTTGTTGTACTCCTATGTGAAGCTTGCATTTAAAACTATGGCTGCAGCATTGTGCCGTTGTGTAGTTGCAGCTAGTCAACCAGGTGTATAGTAAAGAAAGAATGAAAAATATTGTATGGCGAATATACATCTCTGACGCTACGTGTTGACTACTGCGTACCTTAGAGATGGTAGGCAGTAAAAGCAATTCACAGCAACGACTCGAGAGATAGCACAAATGACCAATTTTTTTCCCATCATGTACAGTGTTCACAAGTTAAGTATTATATAAAAAAAATGTATCGAAATATTTTTTTATTTATAGCCATGGCCGCAAAAGAGCAAAGAAGATAGCTGCAGGCAAGTTGGAAGTGTCAGAAGAATCTCTGTTTGATGCGTTCAGAGTGGCTACCACAATACATGGACGGTACTACTCTGAGAGTCACACAATGCTCGGTCAGACCTATGGCATGTGTGTATTACAGGTAAACAGTATAAGTCATGTAATTCTTATCTGACATGTTGTCTCAATAATTTAATTCAATACATACCATTCATATATTTTCAAAATTACGCTATTTGAACCGATTTCGATGATAATTGGTAAGGAGCAAGCTAGCTACTTTCATCTAGTTTCGAGTTTGGGCCCACAAGAAAAAATAACGGTAACGGTATAAGGGTTCATGTCACCAGAGCGTTTTAAGGGCGTTATCACTCTAGCGGATATCGAGCGTCCTCATAGCGGAACGGGTGCTCAACGAATATGTTACGGGTGCGCAACGAATACGCCGCGAATTTGTTGTGACTCGGAACGATACCGCCACGAATAGAAAAGAAGAAAGAAAGAAAGAAAACGTGTTAATTTGTCACACCATGAATGAGAAAAACAAGTAATTGCAATAGCAGCTTTGACGCCATTGTGTACTGTCTCGTGAAAAGCTAGCCTACAAACACGCGACGAAAAATTTGGAAATTCGCAACGCGTCCGCGACGTCATCGCTGCGCAGTCGCGACGCATTCGTTACTCGTGCGCTCCGCCCCACAACCGCTCGCAAGCCTTTAGGCCGCTATTCCACTGGCGTTTTACGAGCGTCGGCGTCTCTCGAACGTCTGCGCAGCGTCAACGTTGCGCAGACGCGACATCAACATCGCGTCTGCGCAACGTTAACGACGCGTTTTTTAGCAATAGTATCATGTGCGCGACGTTAACGTCGTGTTCAGCGGACGTTAATGCTTGTTAACGCTTGTTGTCTGCGCAATGTTGACGCTGCGCAGACGTTTGAGAGTCGCCGCCGCTCGCAAAACGCAAGTGGGATAGCAGCCTTAGTGTGACACGGCCCTAAGGTACAATTACGAACTGCAAACTGCAACCAGTATAATAAGTAATAATTTCCACACAGGATTTCGAAGCCCTAACACCTAACTTGATGGCGCGGACGGTAGAGACGGTGGAAGGAGGCGGCCTGATCGTGTTCCTGCTCAAATCCATGGACTCCTTAAGACAGTTACATTCCATTACTATGGATGTTCACTCCAGGTAAAGTTTATTTCACATACATTTATAGTCTAAATTAATGCCATTTTCCAAAAAAGTGATTTAGCTTGAACTAGTCCATGGTATTATGGTTATTCCTGAAATTAAAAAAGGCAGCATACGAAACTACAGTTACAGACGCGGAAGTTTACAGTATTATAGCTTATTCTTTAGAATAACATAAGGGTAAGTACTTCCGTACAGGAAGACGCAGCATTGGAAGGCCTCCCACAAGGTGGACTGATGACCTGGAGAGACTCGCGAAAATCGCGAAAAAAGCGAAAATCTGATGGATGCGAGACTCACAGGACCGGTCGCTGTGGTGACCTTTGAGAGAGGCCTATGTCCAGCAGTGGACGTCTTTCGCCTGAGATGATGATGATGATGAAGTACTTTCTACTAATTCCATGCATTCTCTTCAATTGCAGATTCAAAACCGAAGCATACAATACAGTAGTGAACCGCTTCAACGAGAGGTTCCTGCTGTCTCTCGCAGACAATCCTCGCTGCTTGGTGCTGGATGACTCGCTCACTGTGCTGCCCATATCCTCCAAGACTGCCCAGGTGGAGCCTGTGGATGTAGCCCCTGAGGTGAGTGTGTGACACAGTACAACGAGAGGTTCCTGCTGTCTCTCGCAGACAATCCTCGCGGCTTGGTGCTGGATGACTCGCTCACTGTGCTGCCCATATCCTCCAAGACTGCCCAGGTGGAGCCTGTGGATGTAGCCCCTGAGGTGAGTGTGTGACACAGTACAACGAGAGGTTCCTGCTGTCTCTCGCAGACAATCCTCGCGGCTTGGTGCTGGATGACTCGCTCACTGTGCTGCCCATATCCTCCAAGACTGCCCAGGTGGAGCCTGTGGATGTAGCCCCTGAGGTGAGTGTGTGACACAGTACAACGAGAGGTTCCTGCTGTCTCTCGCAGACAATCCTCGCGGCTTGGTGCTGGATGACTCGCTCACTGTGCTGCCCATATCCTCCAAGACTGCCCAGGTGGAGCTTGTGGATGTAGCCCCTGAGGTGAGTGTGACACAGTACAACGAGAGGTTCCTGCTGTCTCTCGCTGACAATCCTCGCTGCTTGGTGCTGGATGACTCGCTGACTGTGCTGCCCATATCCTCCAAGACTGCCCAGGTGGAGCCTGTGGATGTAGCCCCTGAGGTGAGTGTGACACAGTACAACGAGAGGTTCCTGCTGTCTCTCGCAGACAATCCTCGCTGCTTGGTGCTGGATGACTCGCTCACTGTGCTGCCCATATCCTCCAAGACTGCCCAGGTGGAGCCTGTGGATGTAGCCCCTGAGGTGAGTGTGTGACACAGTACAACGAGAGGTTCCTGCTGTCTCTCGCAGACAATCCTCGCGGCTTGGTGCTGGATGACTCGCTCACTGTGCTGCCCATATCCTCCAAGACTGCCCAGGTGGAGCTTGTGGATGTAGCCCCTGAGGTGAGTGTGACACAGTACAACGAGAGGTTCCTGCTGTCTCTCGCTGACAATCCTCGCTGCTTGGTGCTGGATGACTCGCTGACTGTGCTGCCCATATCCTCCAAGACTGCCCAGGTGGAGCCTGTGGATGTAGCCCCTGAGGTGAGTGTGACACAGTACAACGAGAGGTTCCTGCTGTCTCTCGCAGACAATCCTCGCTGCTTGGTGCTGGATGACTCGCTCACTGTGCTGCCCATATCCTCCAAGACTGCCCAGGTGGAGCCTGTGGATGTAGCCCCTGAGGTGAGTGTATGGTAAAGCAGTGAATCACTGCAAAAAAAGGTTTCTGTCGACTATAGCCGGTAATCCTCATTGCTTGATACATACGAGTAACCCACAGTTTCATTATACAATTGGCTTGTGTTAAAAGAATAAAAAACAATAATTGTTAGGTTATTTTTTAAAATTACTGCTATAAAGCCGCCAAAATTAACAAACGATGCGGGTAACACACTAGCTACGAACTCACCCGAAAACAGCCGAACGTCGCGCGCTAATTCAGGAACCTGTGCGTCTAAAAGTACGGCAGGTTTAATCCCGAAACAGAAACCGATGCCGAGACCTAGATGTTTTTACCAAAACTTGTAGTAAATGTAATAAATGGTGTGTTGCAGCGCGTCAACCCAAAACTGACGGAACTGATATCGTCTCTGTCAGACTCGCCGCCGGCGGGACCGCTGGTCGCGTTATGTCGCACGTACGACCAGGCGACCGCGCTCGTCGCACTTATCAACACACTTGCTGATAAACAGTCGAGGTACGTTTAAGGTAGCCTTTCGAAGCGAGCGTCTATAGCGTCAGTGACGCCGCGACTGTGACGCCGCGACAGAGCGACAGATAGATGTTCTATGCAAATGTATGAAATTCTAGGGTTCGTCATTCGAGCACAGCGACACTAACGCGGCTTCAGTGACGTCAGCTCGTCCTCGGTCGGTTCAAAAGGCTATCTTTACAATAACAGCTCTTACATGTAAACCTTTATATTAGGAGCTAGATAAATTTGCAAAAAAGTACATTGACTTATTCGTAATTTCGCTACGTGTGCAAGCATGCTCCATCGTCGGCCACATCATGGCTTACCATCAGGTGAGATAGTGGTTAAACGCGAACCTGTAATAATAAATAAAAATTAAAGATTCACGATAGATGTCGATTCAACACAGCTTTATGTCCTTATTTCTATTTTTGACATCAAGAATGTCAATAACTGGCCGAAACGAATGCGTCGTAGCATGTT
Source organism: Mythimna separata (assembly GCA_030763345.1). Classification (NCBI taxonomy): domain Eukaryota; kingdom Metazoa; phylum Arthropoda; class Insecta; order Lepidoptera; family Noctuidae; genus Mythimna; species Mythimna separata. The sequence goes on along the minus strand of CM061174.1, from coordinate 12,276,878 downwards.
ATCACACTAAAGTTACAAAGTTTGTGATTGTATTTGTAAGAGGTAATCTCTGGAAAACATTATTCCTACGTGACGGGCCAACAACTTCTTTATAAACTGCCCTTTCTTCCTCAGGCCTCCTCACTGCCTCACCGCCGCCCGAGGCCGCGGCAAGTCCGCGACCCTGGGCCTCTCGATCGCAGCCGCAGTAGCACTCGGCTACGTCAACATCTACGTCACCTCCCCCCACCCAGAGAACTTGATCACTCTGTTCGAGTTCTTACTCAAAGGCCTCGACGCGTGCTTGTACCAGGAACATATTGACTACAATATTGTAAGGTCGACGAACCCGGATTTCAAGAAGGCAATAGTGAGAGTCAATATTGCGAGGAATTCGAGGCAGACTGTGCAGGTAAATGTTTTGTTATAATTACTTTTTATTTGTATGAAGTTTGAAGTACGAAAACTACTCATAAAGGTACTCCCAAGTCGTGCAGTGTAGCGCTCCCGCTCCACCCAGAACAGAATAAGTAATTAAATGATTTCTCAACTAAAAAAAACCTTAAAGCTGCTAAACACAGTAAAAGCACCCTTAAAGGTGACTGAACACGTGCGATTTCTAAATGTTTTTGTCAGACAGCGTCAGGCTATAATATAGTATTTTGCTATTTTTGTACAATATTTTATACTAAACAACAAATAATACTAAGATTTTTTTATCTGACAGCTACAAAATAAATTTTTCAAAGAAACAAAAATTTGCATTTAAAAAATGCGAATGCGAAGCCATTGGCAAAAGCTAGTTTCATCCTAAGTAATATTATAAATGAGAAAGTAACTCTCTGTTGTGTTACGATTTCATGGTCAACGGATCAATTTTTATCTGTCTACGACTTCCCGTCCGCTTTAACCAATATTCACGCGGACGAAAGCGCCGTAGCAATCTAGTACTGTATAAAGCTGACCCCACATTACGCGTGCGTGATCCTCGCGCGTGTGAGTAGCGCTGGCGCAGCGCGCACGTCGCGAGCGCGCTGCGAGAGCGTCGCGTTTTGCTGCACTGTGGCGTGTGGGAAGAGTGTAAGCGGCGCAAGCGCGGCGCGCACCCGGCGCTTGCGTCGCGTTCTTACCCCTCCGCCCGCTACTATTTCGCCAAGGCGTGCGCCGTGCGGTAGGTACACGGCTGCAACACGCGACGCTCACGCAGCGCGCTCGCGAAGTGCGCGCCGCGCCAGCGCTACTCACACGCGCGAGGATCGCGCGCGCCTAATGTGGGGGAGGCCTAAATATTCGACTAACAAGTTTCTCTTTCCCAGTACATAACCCCGGACGACCACTCCCTCTTATCGGCCGCAGACCTCGTGCTGGTGGACGAGGCGGCCGCCATCCCCCTCGTGCACGTGTCGGCGGCCGCGCAGCGCGCCCCGCTCGCCTTGCTGTCCTCTACAGTGTCAGGATACGAAGGCACCGGCAGAGCACTGTCGCTCAAACTGTTCGCGCAGCTGCAGACGCAACACAATGCGCCTCCCCCGGTGAGTAGTAGTACTAGTAGACGAGGCGGCCGCCATCCCCCTCGTGCACGTGTCGGCGGCCGCGCAGCGCGCCCCGCTCGCCTTGCTGTCCTCTACAGTGTCAGGATACGAAGGCACCGGCAGAGCACTGTCGCTCAAACTGTTCGCGCAGCTGCAGACGCAACACAATGCGCCTCCCCCGGTGAGTAGTAGTACTAGTAGACGAGGCGGCCGCCATCCCCCTCGTGCACGTGTCGGCGGCCGCGCAGCGCGCCCCGCTAGCCCTGCTGTCCTCTACAGTGTCAGGATACGAAGGCACCGGCAGAGCACTGTCGCTCAAACTGTTCGCGCAGCTGCAGACGCAACACAATGCGCCTCCCCCGGTGAGTAGTAGTACTAGTAGACGAGGCGGCCGCCATCCCCCTCGTGCACGTGTCGGCGGCCGCGCAGCGCGCCCCGCTAGCCCTGCTGTCCTCTACAGTGTCAGGATACGAAGGCACCGGCAGAGCACTGTCGCTCAAACTGTTCGCGCAGCTGCAGACGCAACACAATGCGCCTCCCCCGGTGAGTAGTAGTACTAGTAGACGAGGCGGCCGCCATCCCCCTCGTGCACGTGTCGGCGGCCGCGCAGCGCGCCCCGCTAGCCCTGCTGTCCTCTACAGTGTCAGGATACGAAGGCACCGGCAGAGCACTGTCGCTCAAACTGTTCGCGCAGCTGCAGACGCAACACAATGCGCCTCCCCCGGTGAGTAGTAGTACTAGTAGACGAGGCGGCCGCCATCCCCCTCGTGCACGTGTCGGCGGCCGCGCAGCGCGCCCCGCTAGCCCTGCTGTCCTCTACAGTGTCAGGATACGAAGGCACCGGCAGAGCACTGTCGCTCAAACTGTTCGCGCAGCTGCAGACGCAACACAATGCGCCTCCCCCGGTGAGTAGTAGTACTAGTAGACGAGGCGGCCGCCATCCCCCTCGTGCACGTGTCGGCGGCCGCGCAGCGCGCCCCGCTAGCCCTGCTGTCCTCTACAGTGTCAGGATACGAAGGCACCGGCAGAGCACTGTCGCTCAAACTGTTCGCGCAGCTGCAGACGCAACACAATGCGCCTCCCCCGGTGAGTAGTAGTACTAGTAGACGAGGCGGCCGCCATCCCCCTCGTGCACGTGTCGGCGGCCGCGCAGCGCGCCCCGCTAGCCCTGCTGTCCTCTACAGTGTCAGGATACGAAGGCACCGGCAGAGCACTGTCGCTCAAACTGTTCGCGCAGCTGCAGACGCAACACAATGCGCCTCCCCCGGTGAGTAGTAGTACTAGTAGACGAGGCGGCCGCCATCCCCCTCGTGCACGTGTCGGCGGCCGCGCAGCGCGCCCCGCTAGCCCTGCTGTCCTCTACAGTGTCAGGATACGAAGGCACCGGCAGAGCACTGTCGCTCAAACTGTTCGCGCAGCTGCAGACGCAACACAATGCGCCTCCCCCGGTGAGTAGTAGTACTAGTAGACGAGGCGGCCGCCATCCCCCTCGTGCACGTGTCGGCGGCCGCGCAGCGCGCCCCGCTCGCCTTGCTGTCCTCTACAGTGTCAGGATACGAAGGCACCGGCAGAGCACTGTCGCTCAAACTGTTCGCGCAGCTGCAGACGCAACACAATGCGCCTCCCCCGGTGAGTAGTAGTACTAGTAGACGAGGCGGCCGCCATCCCCCTCGTGCACGTGTCGGCGGCCGCGCAGCGCGCCCCGCTAGCCCTGCTGTCCTCTACAGTGTCAGGATACGAAGGCACCGGCAGAGCACTGTCGCTCAAACTGTTCGCGCAGCTGCAGACGCAACACAATGCGCCTCCCCCGGTGAGTAGTAGTACTAGTAGACGAGGCGGCCGCCATCCCCCTCGTGCACGTGTCGGCGGCCGCGCAGCGCGCCCCGCTAGCCCTGCTGTCCTCTACAGTGTCAGGATACGAAGGCACCGGCAGAGCACTGTCGCTCAAACTGTTCGCGCAGCTGCAGACGCAACACAATGCGCCTCCCCCGGTGAGTAGTAGTACTAGTAGACGAGGCGGCCGCCATCCCCCTCGTGCACGTGTCGGCGGCCGCGCAGCGCGCCCCGCTAGCCCTGCTGTCCTCTACAGTGTCAGGATACGAAGGCACCGGCAGAGCACTGTCGCTCAAACTGTTCGCGCAGCTGCAGACGCAACACAATGCGCCTCCCCCGGTGAGTAGTAGTACTAGTAGACGAGGCGGCCGCCATCCCCCTCGTGCACGTGTCGGCGGCCGCGCAGCGCGCCCCGCTAGCCCTGCTGTCCTCTACAGTGTCAGGATACGAAGGCACCGGCAGAGCACTGTCGCTCAAACTGTTCGCGCAGCTGCAGACGCAACACAATGCGCCTCCCCCGGTGAGTAGTAGTACTAGTAGACGAGGCGGCCGCCATCCCCCTCGTGCACGTGTCGGCGGCCGCGCAGCGCGCCCCGCTAGCCCTGCTGTCCTCTACAGTGTCAGGATACGAAGGCACCGGCAGAGCACTGTCGCTCAAACTGTTCGCGCAGCTGCAGACGCAACACAATGCGCCTCCCCCGGTGAGTAGTAGTACTAGTAGACGAGGCGGCCGCCATCCCCCTCGTGCACGTGTCGGCGGCCGCGCAGCGCGCCCCGCTAGCCCTGCTGTCCTCTACAGTGTCAGGATACGAAGGCACCGGCAGAGCACTGTCGCTCAAACTGTTCGCGCAGCTGCAGACGCAACACAATGCGCCTCCCCCGGTGAGTAGTAGTACTAGTAGACGAGGCGGCCGCCATCCCCCTCGTGCACGTGTCGGCGGCCGCGCAGCGCGCCCCGCTAGCCCTGCTGTCCTCTACAGTGTCAGGATACGAAGGCACCGGCAGAGCACTGTCGCTCAAACTGTTCGCGCAGCTGCAGACGCAACACAATGCGCCTCCCCCGGTGAGTAGTAGTACTAGTAGACGAGGCGGCCGCCATCCCCCTCGTGCACGTGTCGGCGGCCGCGCAGCGCGCCCCGCTAGCCCTGCTGTCCTCTACAGTGTCAGGATACGAAGGCACCGGCAGAGCACTGTCGCTCAAACTGTTCGCGCAGCTGCAGACGCAACACAATGCGCCTCCCCCGGTGAGTAGTAGTACTAGTAGACGAGGCGGCCGCCATCCCCCTCGTGCACGTGTCGGCGGCCGCGCAGCGCGCCCCGCTCGCCTTGCTGTCCTCTACAGTGTCAGGATACGAAGGCACCGGCAGAGCACTGTCGCTCAAACTGTTCGCGCAGCTGCAGACGCAACACAATGCGCCTCCCCCGGTGAGTAGTAGTACTAGTAGACGAGGCGGCCGCCATCCCCCTCGTGCACGTGTCGGCGGCCGCGCAGCGCGCCCCGCTAGCCCTGCTGTCCTCTACAGTGTCAGGATACGAAGGCACCGGCAGAGCACTGTCGCTCAAACTGTTCGCGCAGCTGCAGACGCAACACAATGCGCCTCCCCCGGTGAGTAGTAGTACTAGTAGACGAGGCGGCCGCCATCCCCCTCGTGCACGTGTCGGCGGCCGCGCAGCGCGCCCCGCTAGCCCTGCTGTCCTCTACAGTGTCAGGATACGAAGGCACCGGCAGAGCACTGTCGCTCAAACTGTTCGCGCAGCTGCAGACGCAACACAATGCGCCTCCCCCGGTGAGTAGTAGTACTAGTAGACGAGGCGGCCGCCATCCCCCTCGTGCACGTGTCGGCGGCCGCGCAGCGCGCCCCGCTAGCCCTGCTGTCCTCTACAGTGTCAGGATACGAAGGCACCGGCAGAGCACTGTCGCTCAAACTGTTCGCGCAGCTGCAGACGCAACACAATGCGCCTCCCCCGGTGAGTAGTAGTACTAGTAGACGAGGCGGCCGCCATCCCCCTCGTGCACGTGTCGGCGGCCGCGCAGCGCGCCCCGCTAGCCCTGCTGTCCTCTACAGTGTCAGGATACGAAGGCACCGGCAGAGCACTGTCGCTCAAACTGTTCGCGCAGCTGCAGACGCAACACAATGCGCCTCCCCCGGTGAGTAGTAGTACTAGTAGACGAGGCGGCCGCCATCCCCCTCGTGCACGTGTCGGCGGCCGCGCAGCGCGCCCCGCTAGCCCTGCTGTCCTCTACAGTGTCAGGATACGAAGGCACCGGCAGAGCACTGTCGCTCAAACTGTTCGCGCAGCTGCAGACGCAACACAATGCGCCTCCCCCGGTGAGTAGTAGTACTAGTAGACGAGGCGGCCGCCATCCCCCTCGTGCACGTGTCGGCGGCCGCGCAGCGCGCCCCGCTAGCCCTGCTGTCCTCTACAGTGTCAGGATACGAAGGCACCGGCAGAGCACTGTCGCTCAAACTGTTCGCGCAGCTGCAGACGCAACACAATGCGCCTCCCCCGGTGAGTAGTAGTACTAGTAGACGAGGCGGCCGCCATCCCCCTCGTGCACGTGTCGGCGGCCGCGCAGCGCGCCCCGCTAGCCCTGCTGTCCTCTACAGTGTCAGGATACGAAGGCACCGGCAGAGCACTGTCGCTCAAACTGTTCGCGCAGCTGCAGACGCAACACAATGCGCCTCCCCCGGTGAGTAGTAGTACTAGTAGACGAGGCGGCCGCCATCCCCCTCGTGCACGTGTCGGCGGCCGCGCAGCGCGCCCCGCTAGCCCTGCTGTCCTCTACAGTGTCAGGATACGAAGGCACCGGCAGAGCACTGTCGCTCAAACTGTTCGCGCAGCTGCAGACGCAACACAATGCGCCTCCCCCGGTGAGTAGTAGTACTAGTAGACGAGGCGGCCGCCATCCCCCTCGTGCACGTGTCGGCGGCCGCGCAGCGCGCCCCGCTAGCCCTGCTGTCCTCTACAGTGTCAGGATACGAAGGCACCGGCAGAGCACTGTCGCTCAAACTGTTCGCGCAGCTGCAGACGCAACACAATGCGCCTCCCCCGGTGAGTAGTAGTACTAGTAGACGAGGCGGCCGCCATCCCCCTCGTGCACGTGTCGGCGGCCGCGCAGCGCGCCCCGCTAGCCCTGCTGTCCTCTACAGTGTCAGGATACGAAGGCACCGGCAGAGCACTGTCGCTCAAACTGTTCGCGCAGCTGCAGACGCAACACAATGCGCCTCCTCCGGTGAGTAGTAGTTATAAGAATCTTCTGATTAGCCCTAAACGCGATTAAGGCAAGGTGACCAATCTCAACGGAGACTAAGTAAGTTTATTTGCTTTAAGAAAATAATGATTCATACTGCGGTAAAAATTAAACCAAAATAATAAAGATACGGTGTCCACTGCATCGTTAAGCGATTGACTACTACGCTGCGTATACCAGGTTTGATTCAGATTGATGATGAAGAAATATTTGTATGACCTACAAATAGTTGTTTTGGGTCTGGGTGTCTTGTGTGAGTTTTCATGTTTGTGTATGCATCCTCGATACAATAGTAATTCCTAGTGTGGGGCTCAAAACATGAGCCACCTTTTTGAGTGCCCCAAGTGCCCGAACACCTGCACTTTGGAGGACTTAATGGGTGCCACCGATGCTGCAATCAACGTAGCTACCTACTGGGCCCAAAAAATTTGACAAGTTTACCTTCGATTCGAAAAGAAGAAGAAGAAGAAGAGAGTGTGGGGCAAAGTTTAAAAAAAAAACTAACTTTTCATTTAACTTTTCACTCTCGTATTCGAGACATGTTTCTGAAACAACTGTACAACTTTGATTTGTAGGATTATTTTTATTGATCTTTAACTTTATCTTGAATAACATTGGTAACTTCTTATTTTTCCCCCAGATAAAACTCGAAGAGCCCATTCGTTACCGGTCCGGCGACGCCATAGAGTCGTGGCTAAACTCTCTGCTATGCCTGGAGGCGCCGCCCCCCAGCGCGGGCGCGGGCGCTCCGCCCCCGGGCGCGTGCGAGCTGTACCGCGTCAATAGGGACGCGCTGTTCTGCTACCATAAAGCGGCGGAGGCATTCTTGCATAGACTCGTCGCTATTTATGTGGCTAGCCATTATAAGGTAAGGATATCTAAACTTGACGACAGAAAATGCCTAAGGAATTAGGTCCGCCTTTGTACAGTGTTACCATTAAGTAATACAGAAATTTTAAATTACAAAAATAAAATAGCATGCATATTCCATATGTGTAGTTAGTGGTGGATTTGAGGCCTTAATCTTTCCACTAGTAGAAACATTAAGGCGCTCCACACACTGCACCGCGCCCCGCCGCGGGGCGCAGAGCGGCAGATAACACGCGCGGCGACGAAGGCGCAGTTCTGCCGTACTTAGCGGTGTAATATGCTCCCCCGCGCGGTGAAGCAGATTACGACGGCCTCGCGCTAAATAAACTCGTAGGTTCACTGTGCTATCGATCGTCGTGGAGAATGGACGAAATTATTAAATTACAAGATGTTGCAATTATATTGTCATTTTGGTGTTTGTATACAAGAATTAAAAGACTTTAAAACAAAATCTTCTATGGACAGTGTCCATACCAAACTTTACAATACCAAATCGCGCGGGACTGCCGAGCCAGTATGTCATACCGCGCGGCACGCCTTCGCGGGACGCGGTGCAGTGTGTGGAGCGCCTAAAAGGCTAATTATACTTATGCTTCTCTTATTTGTCGTCTACAGAACAGTCCAAACGACATCCAACTGTTAGCGGACGCGCCGGCACACTGCCTGTTCGTACTGCTAGCGCCGACGCCGCCGAACAGTACGTCCATGCCGGAGATACTGTGCGTCATACAGATGTGTCTCGAAGGCAATATATCTGACAAGTAAGTATCAGTTTTTTATCACTGTAGAGCTATCCTAATCATAGGTCCTTCTCACTCGACCCCCGCGGGAGAAGTTATAATGATGAATTTCTGCCCAAAACAAAAACTTAAACCCAACGGCCTAACACTGTACAAAACAAGTTATGTGTCATATGAATAGGACAGTTCGTGTAAGGACAACCATACAATAAGATTGGTGACTTACGGCCAATTTCTTCAAAAAAGCTAAAACTAAAACTAAAGTAATAACTTTTCCTTGATTACTGTTGTCAATAGCAACTGTCATCTTGTAAATGTTTTCATCCAAGTGACAGCTAAATTAAAAGTCGACTAAAATAAAATGTAGGGATAAACGCAGAGAAACCTATACAATTTTGTCAAAATGACAGTGACTTTGGATTTAACAGCCTTTCAATGAGCAGTTAAAGTTAAGGACAAAACTAACAGTTAAAATTGTGAAGAAACGAATTTAACCGTTATTATTACTTTATGACGTTACTTTGGCTGTTACTTTGGTTGTTACGTTTGGTGAAGAAATTGGCAGTAAGAGTTTGACTGCAAAACCATAGCGCTGTCTATCATTCCTCCACAACCCAATTACGAGGCTACACGATACTCCTTGAATAAGCTGATGGTTAGACTTTCTGGCGTCTGACTACCTGTAGTGACTGTCAAACATGCATTAAGTCCGCCTATGTACCACCATTGTTCATAAAGTTTAAATAAATAAATAAATAAAACCGGGACCAACGGCTATACGTTCTTTCCGAGGCACGTGGTGTTAGTAATATCCCAGATATATTTAGAAAAGTACATATAAATGAAAGAAATCACATTTTTGAAGAGATGAACTTGTACAATCCTAAAATAAAGTATCTTCGACGTATCTTAATCTAAGATGTGTCCTTTTTTACAAACGTAAAATAAAGTATCTTCGACGTATCTTAATCTTAAGACATATCCCTTTTTCTATGTTAAACCCATGTGTCTCCACAGGTCAGTCCGCGACAGCCTGGGCCGCGGACGCAAGGCAGCTGGCGACCTGATCCCCTGGAACATCTGCGAGCAGTTCGGAGACAAGGACTTCCCCAAACTATCTGGCGCCAGGATCGTGAGGATCGCTACGCATCCTTCTTACCAGAGGGTATGTTTTCTTATTTTTTTACACACAAAATAAAACCATATTATATTAATCATTGAAGCGAGAACATGACCACGGGCTCAACAACTTTTATTATAATATATAATATTAGATCTGCTCGTGTTTGGTCATAGTGTAATGTTATTTAATATTTTTCGATAAATGAGCTATCAAACACTAAAAGATTTTTTTAAATCTTAGCGCGTTCAAACAAACTCCATAAGCCTTCGAAAATAAAATTTAAATTAAAGAAGCTTACCAGCCAACCATCCTAATCTCATGTGACAAGTTTCTTTCATTTGGCTTAAAAGCTTGAATTAGTATATACTCTTTTTATTTATAAATGTGCTGGTTACAAACCCTCCAAAAAAACACTGACTAAATATTTACAAAATCACTCTGTTCCATTCTCTATTTTTGTGACAGATGTACCTACTTGTCCGGAAAGTCATGCCCTTAGAATAATATTACAATGCCATCATGCTAGGCCCATCAAAAAATCTTACTTTTGTACGCATATACGTCCTGATAATGCCTATTTTCCTCTAACAGATGGGCTATTTGATGAGCCAAACGTGAGGAATGTTTGACTTATCAGAAGTTTCCAAGTTAAATTAACCTACTTGTGTAAGCAATATACTGCCTTAACTGTACATCATTAACGCCTGTTTTCCATTAACAGATGGGCTACGGCAAGCGTGCCCTACAACAGCTAGCGGCGTATTACTCGGGCGACATACCGTGCTTGGACGAAGATCATTCCGACGATGACGACGCGGGCGCGAACGGGAACAGTAACACGTTGCAGACAGAACATATTGTGCCGAGGTAAGAACTGTTCACTAACAGATGCGCTACGGCAAGCGTGGTACAACAGCTAGCGGCGTACTACTCAGGTGACATACCGTGCTTGGACGAAGAGCATTCCGACGATGACGACGCGGGCGCCAACGGGAACAGTAACACGTTGCAGACGGAACATATTGTGCCGAGGTAAGAACTGTTCACTAACAGATGCGCTACGGCAAGCGTGGTACAACAGCTAGCGGCGTACTACTCGGGCGACATACCGTGCTTGGACGAAGAGCATTCCGACGATGACGACGCGGGCGCCAACGGGAACAGTAACACGCTGCAGACGGAACATATTGTGCCGAGGTAAGAACGGTTCATTAACAGATGTATTGTGCCGAGGTAAGAATTGTTCATTACCTGATAGGCTACGGCAAGCGTGGTACAACAGCTAGCGGCGTACTACTCGGGCGACATACCGTGCTTGGACGAAGAGCATTCCGACGATGACGACGCGGGCGCGAACGGGAACAGTAACACGCTGCAGACGGAACATATTGTGCCGAGGTAAGAACTGTTCATTAACATATGGGCTACGGCAAGCGTGGTACAACAGCTAGCGGCGTACTACTCGGGCGACATACCGTGCTTGGACGAAGAGCATTCCGACGATGACGACGCGGGCGCCAACGGGAACAGTAACACGCTGCAGACGGAACATATTGTGCCGAGGTAAGAACTGTTCATTAACAGGTGGGCTACGGCAAGCGTGGTACAACAGCTAGCGGCGTACTACTCGGGCGACATACCGTGCTTGGACGAAGAGCATTCCGACGATGACGACGCGGGCGCCAACGGGAACAGTAACACGCTGCAGACGGAACATATTGTGCCGAGGTAAGAACGGTTCATTAACAGATGTATTGTGCCGAGGTAAGAATTGTTCATTACCTGATAGGCTACGGCAAGCGTGGTACAACAGCTAGCGGCGTACTACTCGGGCGACATACCGTGCTTGGACGAAGAGCATTCCGACGATGACGACGCGGGCGCCAACGGGAACAGTAACACGCTGCAGACGGAACATATTGTGCCGAGGTAAATATTATTGTTCATTTGTTTCTCTATACTTAGAGGAGGTCGTGGCTAGATAATAACACAGCCGCACAGGTCAATCTTCAAGGTTAAACAACGCTTGCCGAGGTTAATCTGTGGATGGGTGACCATCTTAACATAACGACTTTCCTCCGTGCCTCGGAAAGCCGTAGATCCCGGCTCTCACTTGTAGTTGTTGGTGTTGTTTGGCAGTCGTTACAGATAGTCAGAAGCCAGTAAATTTGACTCCAGTCTTGCCATGAAGTACCGTGTTACCTCAGTAAATGGGTTGTTGAAGTCTGATAGGCAGCCGGTCCTCGTAAAATACTGGTATTCAGCTAAATCCGGCTTGACTGGAAGCCGATCTTAATATAGTTGGGAAAAGACTGGGTAGGTGATGACGATGTTTGTCTTTGCTTTCTCACTGATGGATGAAGAAGTACAGAGAGACCAAAGAATAGATGGATGGATTGTGTGAGGAGTGATACGAAAGAAAAAGAGGTTAGTGATAGTGTGACGCGTGACAGGACAGAATGAAAGAAAAAAACGTGTTGCGTTGCCCCCAATTAATATGGGACAAAGGCAAGAAGAAGGGACTTTCTTACTGCTAGGTAATGGCCACCCACAAATTCTTCCAGGTATTCTTTTTTCGCGCCACTTCGAAACAACCTTACTCTCTTGCTACTTTTACTAACTAAAACCTAAAGTGTTTACTCAGTAGCCCTTTGCGAGAGTCGCTGTCATCATCGAAATCGGTCGGCGTCTTTGGGCTTCTCAATTTCAATTTTTCTTACGGTTTCGTGGTTTTCGAACTTCTAATAATAATACTTTTATTTGATTTTATTTCAGAGCCAAGCCGCCGACCCTACTGAAGCGTCTAACAGAAGTGCGCGCGGAACACCTGGACTATCTCGGCACCAGCTTCGGACTCACCGAGGAATTGCTCAAGTTCTGGAAGTCGCAGAAATATGTGCCGGTGTATCTCAGGTATGTTAATTGTCAAGTTGTTACGCGGTAACTAACGTGTTACATGTTAAAATTGTGGAAATCGTAAAAATGACAAAAAAAAATCTTCTGGTTTTATGGTTTCATAAAACCAGAAGTATTATATTATTTTTTTTTGTCATTTTTAATTAAAAGTACGCACGTGTTATTGACAAAATTGTGGTGTGTCTATATATGCCATTAATTAAGTGTTGAAATTGTTGTTAACGTTTTCTATGTTATCAATCACCTCACATGTCTTGTACAAAAACAACCAATATTAATTTATTGATATCATTGCTATAAGTATAATTTTTAATAAAAAACCATTTTAACAAAAAAAAAAACACCGACTTCAAAAAATAAATAAGTATTCCAAAACAAATTAATATGCACTAAAAAGTAAAAAATAATTGCGTATTTTTATAAGCTTACAATTATTTTTATTTTAGGAGTCGGTGTCAGCCAACTAAGATAGGTTTGTTATTTATTATCACTACAAAACATCACAGTTTTACACCAGTTGTAAGTAGTTGTACTTAATTGTTAGTAAGTTGGTATTATTATTGCTAGGTTGTTGGCGTTTCCTTGGCTGACACCGACTCCAAAAATAAAAATAATTGTAAGCTTATAAAAATACGCAATTATTTTTTACTTTTTAGTGCATATTAATTTGTTTTGGAATACTTATTTATTTTTTGAAGTCGGTGTTTTTTTTTTTGTTAAAATGGTTTTTTATTTCTTGATTTTTAGTGAATCTGATGGACACTAATTACTTATTTGAGTATGGGTAGACCTACTAAACGCGCTGCTCATAGAGACAGCGCCGTTTAAATAAAACAAAGGAGTATATCGTACTAAGTCGTGTCAAAAGTTTGGCAGGCATAGTTTTATCGGATTTGGACGCCAACAAATTGTTAAATAAACCACACGACGATAGATCATTGCAGGATATGACAAGACTACGAAATCTGTCTTCTGATAATGAAGGTCACACATAAGTACCTAAGTCATAATACACCTTTTTTTACGAGGCAAAATCATCCAATGAGTCCTTCCACCCGGAGTGGAGCGGGACGGACTGTCAGACTTTTACTGACAGTCATACTACTGTCATACCTACTCATCCACAGTGTTCCTTCAATAGCCCTTTAAGTTTCAGGGTCACGGTTACCCAAGCACGGTACCGCGACCACGTACCAGCTAACGTAATTAGGACGCATGAAATTTGAAGAGTTTTGTTCACATAACCGAATATCTCATCAGAACAAACATATTTTTTTTCGAAATAGTTTTTTTAACCTTTTTTTTTGTTTTTTTTTTGTTGTCGAGACGTGATATTATGTTGTGTGGTGGCGTAAACAATGCTTAGATATGCTATAGCAACAATCGCGGTTAATCTGCTGTTATTTATTGAAGAGTTCCCTCGATTTCTTCAAGATCCCATCATCAGATATTGAAATGGTGACAATGGGACCACACGGGAAGCACCAGCTTTCAAATAAAAGAAAAATAATGAAAATCGGTTCACCCAGTCGCAAGTTATGAGGTAACAAACATAAAAAAAAAAAAAAAAAAAAAAAATACAGTCGAATTGAGAACCTCCTCCTTTTTTTGAAGTCGGTTAAAAATATTTCACATTAAGCTGCAAATTGCAAAAAAAAACCTTTCGAAAGTTTTAATTTCGCGTGCTACCTTGGAACTATCACCTGAAGGCGTCTACTTCATCATCATCTGCCTAGCCTTTTCCCAACTATATTGGGGTTGGCTTCCAGTCCTCCACAAGCCATTAACTGGGGTAACACGTTACTTCATGGCAAGACTGGCGTCAGATTTTACTGGCTTCTGACGACAAAAAAAAACCTTTCGAAAGTTTTAATTTCGCGTGTTACCTTGGAACTATGACCTGAAGGCATTACTTATCTCATACAAATAATAATCCACAGTCAGAAAGCGAACGAGCTGACAGGCGAGCACTCGTGCATCATGCTGCGCGCGCTGCGCGACGCCGCGTGGCTCAGCGCCTACAGCGCGGACTTCAGGCGGCGACTGTCGCGCCTGCTCGCACGAGCGCTGCGCAAGATGCCCGCCTCGCTCGCGCTCACTACGCTTGTTAATGATAACGTCAAGGTGGATAAACCTGGTGAGTGTATGATCTGTACCCTCCGTCCTCCATCCCCTGTACATTAATAAATACAATAATAAATTATAATTTTGTGAGCACGTTTGAGTCTAATCACATATTAACTTCTTATAAAGTTTGCCTTTACACTGTCAACTAGTCTATCGTCATCATCATTGCAGCCGAAAGACGTCCACATATGGACATAGGCCTCCCACAAATGGCGCCATAAAGTCCGGCCCTATGCGTATTCATCGCATTGCTGAAACTTTCTTCAGGTGTTTAGTTCATCTTGTAGGAGGCCTTCCAACGCTTTGTCTTCCGGTATGCAATCGCCCCTCGTTACGACCCCATCGGCCACCATTCTACGAGCAATGTATCTTGCCCACTGCCACTTAAGTTTAGCTTTTATTCTTCGGGCTATGTCAAACTAACCCCTTCTTGATAAAGTCACGACCAGCTTGATAGTAAGTATAACTCTATTATAAAATAAAATCATCTTCGTTTCAGCGGTAACTAGGGAACTAATAGAGCAGCACCTGTCGGGCCACGACCTGGCGCGGATAGAGGCGTACTGCCGACAGCAAGCCGATTATAGACTTATCACGGATCTACTGGCGCCGCTCGCCAACCTCGTATTCCACGCCAAGACCACCGCCAAGTTAGATGCTATTCAACAGGTCAGTTAATACTGTTTATGACAACGTTATTATATCCTATAAGTTAAAATATGGTCAAGAATCACCTCCATTCTTGAATGTCATTACGTATTATGTGCATATTTCTCTGATTTCATTAATACTGAAATTTTATAGTGCTATCGTTATGCTTAACAAAAACAGTCAAAATTAGGTTGATGTTGAGGCAATAATTTTACTAGTTACAGTAAAGTGGAATGTCAGATTTCCGCGGATACCATTTCCGTGACTAGTAAGAGCGTTTTCACATTATCCGATCCGATATCGATGTCGAACGCCGATCCGATATCGGGGTTAGTAAAATGTATGAAATATGTACCTGCCTTTCATATTGTCCGGCCCGATATCGGATATCGGAGCACGGCATTTCATACATTTTACTTACCCCGATATCGGATCGGCGTCCGACACCGATATCGGATCGGATAATGTGAAAACGCTCTTAAGCTCTCATACATTTAAAACAAAGTAAACTTCAAATATTGAGTGCTACGCCATCTAACGTGATCATAACCCGTAGTTTTCGCCTTAACACTCAAAAAGGGAGATAGCCCTACTAGACCACCTGAAACGAAGGCAAAGAAGGAACAGGAGTTGGTTTTAGCTAGTATAACTCTAACATGGCCTCCCCCTCCGCCCAGAGTGGGATACAGTACGGCCGTTATAAGTTGGCGAGTCTGAAGTTAATAACAGTTTTTAACAGCAATAACAACTGCAAATTGCATTTATTTTTTTAAAACCTTTATTTTTGTACGAGTTTTCAAGCGCCAAAATTCGCAGAGCCTAACTGCAGACTCGCCAACTTATAATGGCCGTACTGTAAGTCATTGAAAGATTTCTCATGTAAAAAAGAACCCTACTAGACTACATTCTAATAAACCCATTATCCACTCCACAGGTCCTATTCATAGCAATGGGCTTCCAAATGAAAGACGTAGACGATATAGCGTCCGAACTCGGTCTACCAGGCTCGCAGATCCTCGCGAAGTTCTTCGAAGCCTGCAAGAAGATCAACATATCCCTCAACGCTGTTCTAGAAGATTCTGTAGCCAAAGAGATCGGCATAGAAGATAAGAACACAGATGATGTGAGCATGGGACCGGTGAAACAGAGCTTACAGGACGAATTGTCGAAGGCAGCTAAGGTAATGTTTTTTGGAGTATTTGTGTTAACTGCTGTGTTTTGGTTTAGAAATAAATGAGGGTAGTTTGCAGTAGTTTTTGCGTGTTTTATTTAGTATTATAGAAATCCTTGCTATAATCAAAAAAATATGACCTTAAATTGCAAGAATTGGTTTGCATTATATGGCTTTTCCCTTGGAACACATAGTAGTATAATCATCTTACTATTTAGATTGTGGTGTATAACTTCGTAGGTTAATACTAGAACTGTAAGTAATATGGCTCGTTATTCAAATAGCTTTCAATAGGAATGGTCAATTTTTATTGGAGCAGGCGCTATTTTTTTCAATAAGTTCCTCTATAAGTAAAAGTTAGTGTGATATTTGTTGTTACAAATTAAGTGGTAAATAATCTCATATTGGTGTGTCATCACTTACTACATCTCTTTGCTTGGTAAAGGCCACCTCTAGTTTATTTCCCAATCGGAAATAAACCTAAGGCTACCCTAAAACCTAAGTCACTAAGGGCCTCGTTCACCATCTCCGAGTAGGCACTACTCACTGAATAAATTCAAAAATGTGACAGAATTCGTATGAAATTATCTGTCAAGTGAGATACTCGAAACTTAATCATAGGTGGTGAAACAGGCCCTAACCCTATTTACAGATAAGCCACTGACTTAATTACAAGTTAGCTTTTATAGTGTAGTGTAGTATACTATTAGCGCCGCTCTTGTCTCTCAAAGTTAAAAGGTTATTTATTTTTTATGCAACACAAAGTTCAAAGGCGGACTTAATGCCTTAGGCATTAAGTTCAAAAATAAGACTACTTCTCACGCATCCGCTAGTTTTACTTATTTATTTTATGGTTTCCAGGACTTGGAACGCAAGCAACGTAAAGAGCTGTCTCGTCTGATGGGAGAAGACCTCGCCCAGTACCGCATCAAGGGCAGCGACCTCGACTGGGGCCAGGCGCTCGCAGGCACCAAGCAAAAACAACTCGTATCTGTTAAGAGGTAACGACTGTTTTTTGTGGTTGGTTAAACACCACTTATGAAAATGTGAACTTTACAACACGAACAAATAACGTATTTAACTGTACATGAGAAAAACTAAAAAAGAAAAAGGCAAAAAAAAATTACAAAATAAAGAAATTGCGTCCAGAGTTTTCGCCTAATTACACGCGAAGATAAAAATTTAAATGCATTTTTATATTTTTATGTATGAATATATGAATGACACTTATCGATTGGATAAAGATTTTGTGGTTTTATTAGTAGTAAATTAGCACCTTAATAGCAAGTTGAGACACTTCAAAAATAAGTATAATCTACTAAAAAATAAATAACACAAAATAAAAACCTTTCTCACTTCGCTCCTGGGCAAAAGACACCGTCCATCTTTCGCGATCCCACACTTCCTTTTAACTCTCGCGAAATCTGTCTATTTAGTCCCGCCATCTTCTTCGTGGTATTATATCCCTAATTATGCTTTTTTATTCCAGCGGCGAGAAACGGCTAGGCGACGATAGTAAAGAGATCGACGACCTCATAGAAGCTCACTCTAACAAGAAGAAGAAGAAGAGGAAACATGTACGGAATCAAGATTAATAAATATGTTTAACGATGTTACGTGTTTGTTTTTATTTATTGTTTCTTTGATGTTTATTAACCTATCAATACCCGCGAAATGAGACACAATAGTAAAACAATAACAGCGCGGCCCAATGAGACCGGTCGGGGATTCATGAATTAAAACAAAGAACGGGAAAAGAGCAGGAAGGTGATGATGATGTTTATTAAAAACTTAACGCAACTTCGGCCGCGTGATAGTAGAGAATTATCCCAAGGGAACATACTTCCGGGATAAAGTGCAAGATTAAAATCAGTTGCGTAATTTAGGAGTTAGCGGATAAACAGACAGATGCGGAAAGCAACTTTACTTTTTATACTATAAAAGATTTTACATTTTTGCTTTAGTAACTACAACACGCCGCTGTAACATCACATCCATTTCAGAACACTTCTGTAAAAAGAAAGAGAAATCAGGTATGCCCATTTGGGACAAAAAGAAAGAAGAATAAAATGTGCTTCCCACCCACCTGTCTCATACGCACTTAATTATCTCCTCTTATGAAGACAGACACAGGGTAGATTTACTGTAGCGATATCCAGCGGATATGGCTTGGCGACAGCAGGACGAAAGTATGCATCTTTCATCAAAGATGAGGGAAAAAGACAGATCATCTACATTGCATGAATCTGACAGCGGTCACCGAAACCATCCTATAACAAATTTTCTATAGTCACCTTAGTGATGAACTATTCCGAGATGTTTTAACAATCAAAAGAATTAGAGGCGTTGAAATAAACCATCGACTCGCCGTTCTACAAAATAATCGAGATGTTTTCCGATTTTTTCGAGGCATCGGAATCGACCGTTAGTTTTTGATTGTAGGAATCAGTCACTCGAAACTCTGAATCATCTAAGAACAACTCGCAAATGAACGCAACATGCGGCAGTTAATTTATAACAGACCGAGTCGGACTCGAGTCAAAGACTCGAAACAATCGAGTTGTTCGAACAATCGAATAAAACCTCTCGCAATCGCTCATCGCTACTTCTCACCAGTCACGATCTACGCTGCGTGGGATACAGACGTGCGCCCGCGCAATAAAAGTTGTATCTACCCGCTTATCAATGTGCTTAAAGCAAAAAAAAATTTTTATTCTATATATCCTGCTTGTGCTAGCTTACTTGCGCCTTCTAATTTATATAATAGTGTTGTCGTGTTGTGTAAGGAAGTGAGAAATATATCTGGAGATACGAAGAAGGACTACCCGGTGAGTACGCCAAAAATATAATCATCCAAGCAACCAAACATCTAATGACTTCTCAAGCTCTAGGGCGCCAGGCGTATCAGACTTTTACTGACCAAATTTAAGTAAAGTTATTGTCTTTTTTGGCCCTTTGTGTTTCACGGTTTCTCTTTCAAAAGTCAACCCATGGCCCCAGCGGACATGGCACACGGCAAATCTTGCGATGTCCCGCTTTACACACCAGGATATACTTACTTATTGCTTATACATGATCCAGCCTTGCTCCTAGGCGCAGCTTGCTTGACTCTTAGGGTCGCCGCAGACGGGTCACTAGCCACAACTACTAAATTCATATAGATTTCATACATTTTATATGGATGCGTCGGACATGGTTGACGTGTGCTACCACATATGTACAATGTATAAGGTTTGTGGTACTGGTTGATAGTCTTGGTAATAATATCTAATCATTTTAATACTTAGCTAAAGTTAGTAAGGAAGATACAAGGAAAGATGAAGAAAACGACAGGTTCAATAATAATTTCTATAATTATTGTAATATAAAAAAGTGTTGGTAGTTATTCAACCCTTGGAATAGACAATAGATATTTCCTCTTAAACATAACAAATATGAGTGCGTGCGATGCGACCGGGGCGGGGCGGCGCGCTCGTAAAAAAATATCATTTTTTAATCCGACCGTGCGCGCGCATCCACTCCCCCTGGCGCACCGCCGCACGCATACTTCTATACCATTTTATTACAATATAATGTGATCTAAGAAAAATAATATTTTCGTCTAACGCCCGATACGGGGCGTCTGGTAAACAATTTTATACTATAATTTGTTTGTCCCTTATTTTAATACACGCGTTCTACTCGTTACAAATGTAACATCGGCTCGTGCCGCCAGAGTGTTACAGCGAAGGCCCGACGTCGGTCTGCAGCCCGCGCGACCGCGCCGCTGTGGGAGCGTGGCGCAGTGCCGCGAGCTCGGCCTCCCGCCGCGGACTCGCCACGTCTCCCCCCCACCCCACGAGTCCGCCACGAGAGGCCGCCACTTACATTTGCTCTAATATTTGTTAACATACGAAGACCATCCTCTGTACTTTACGCTATCATATCGAGAATAAAAACATCCACTACAAAACATAATTTAGAATATCATTAACATTAGCTGCTAGTATCGTTAAGTTAAACGTTATGGGTTTCGTTATTTATACACTATTATTTTCTCACTTTGACTTGCGGGACACTTTCAAAGGTCGAGGGAAGTGGCGGAAGGAAGGAGGAGGAAACGATACAAACATAACAGACAAGGATAACGGTTTGTAGATACACGCAATCTTGCTAAAGCTAGGGCGCTTAAAGTATAATGTTCTTATATTAATATTGGTGTTTATGATTAAAAGTATCCCGTAGTAGATAACTTTGGTAAAGCGAGACGACACCGCGGGTGCGCGAGACTACCAGACGTAGATACATAGGTACAGAGTAATTGAGAAGGAATTGCACTTAGGAAAGGATTCGCGACTCTTGGCACTTTGACTTACGCTAATAATTTGTCTCGGACATGTAGAGTAACTCAAGAGATAGGACAGTGGGAAGTGCGACGGGAAGCGGGGCGAGGAAGTAGTTCAGTTATGTTAAGCGTCACGCGTCGCGTCTAGCGGACACTGTCACGCGTGCGTGCGACACCAGAACATAACGCGAACACAGACCAAACACACAATACTCGATACATTCGATTCACTACGTAACTAATTACTTTCACTTGAGATAATATATTATAAAATATAAATATACTTTTAAAACGTCAAGAATTTGAACTTATTGTACGTACATGATGATGTAAGCAGTGTACAGCGTCATCGACTAGTCGCCACTGGGTACTCTACACATATACATCGTTTGAATTATTACTCGAGAGACACAAAAGCAAATGCACAAGACCTTATTGCCACACTTAAAGTTATTGCTACGACATATACATACCGCTCTACGTATCATATATAATTGTAAATATAATCAATAATAATTAATCAATCACAACATCCAATAAAACAAAATATATTTCAAATATTATTGCATTAATTTAGTTCAACTATAACTCGGAAGGGGTTCTCAGTTAAACCGCTGTATAATCTCTTTACATTTAGTGCGAGTAGTTACAGTGCAGTGAATACCAGAAATACTGCGAAGTTAATACTTCAAATCGACATCGATGAAAATAACGCTACGCATCTCTTAACTGCGTCTCAAGATCGAGAGATTCCAAACGAAATTGGAGCTAAACGATTTGTCACTAAGGCACAATTTAAATTTCCCATTTGAACTTTATTTAATTCTAAAATAAACGAATTCAATTCCCCTTCTCACACACAGCTGTGTAGACTCGTGGCGGTGGCGTGGCGCCCGAGCCCAGCGAGCGCCACTCGGCCACTCTGAGCCACTCGGGGCTCACGTCTATACAGATCATCGCGTATTAAAATCACTGCAAAAATATTCAATGTGCGTGTACGACTTATTCATTTACCACATACGACATTCAGTTTAGAATCGCGTCGATACTTTAGAATATACAACGTTTAGTTTTAATGGTTTGCTTACTGGTAACTTATAGTATAATATAATTGCTTGGTGTATAACATTGCTGACTGTAGTCGCAGTTTTGTCATTATCTTAATGTTACATCTATATTGCCTCTGCGTTGGAACGGCAAACCAAAGATGATAACAAACATTAATTAAGTTAAGCAAAGTTATAACAGTACAATAATGTGATTTAACAGACATAACTTTAAATATTTGACTAAGTAAATGAGTGTGTTTGAAGCTCTTGAGTCTAAGTACAGAACCACTACTTGAGTATAAAACTTGAAAGTTACGTTTAATTATAATATTGGTGTTTTAACTGAGGGTGCTAGTTTCAATATAAAAATATAATTTCTTGCAAAATAATGTTTGACTTCAGGGGCACTAATTAAATGTTGGAAGTAGCAAAATTTGTCTTAAACCTATATCTATAGTTGAGCTTAGGTATTGAATCGTTGACAGAGAAACTAGAAGACTTTATACGAACAATGAAAGGGCACTAGCGAAAAATGTTAAGTCACAATCTCTAACATTTATACTTTTATAGATGTGGAATCAAAGTGGCGGCGCTAGGACCTGACCGACATTAATCTGGAGTTTTATCGACTCATGTGTGGCTTGTATAACATAGTTCATATTATTATACCTAATCATCACAAGCAATCTTCAGATTGCCACGTTATCATCATAAAGTTGCGACGTGTGAATGCTTCCTTAGTAACACTATGGCGCTGTGCTTCTCAAAATCACATGACAATTACTTTTGGGCGTAACTTGAACGCGAGCGACGAGAGGGTGACACCGCCACTCTGCCGAGCTACGTGGCACACATAAAATAACGTATTCATTTAGACAAGCACAGCGCCTGTAGCAGTCCTATGCTAATGTATTAACGTCAACTATAAATATAAGTGCAAGTGAATGATCTCTTTAAATAGTATCTAATTTATCAATATATCGATCGCTGCGTAAACATATTTATCGCAAAACTATTATTATCTATCGTATACAAAAGCGCGTTGCGTTGGGCCGAGCCGGCGACGCGCGGCCCGGGCGGAGCTTGCAGCGGTCCAACACGATCTACTGACGACACACAGACAACTAGAATTACGAATACACGAGCTTTATAATTGATATAATCTTTGCATACTGTTGTTTGTTTATACTGCGGACTCGGTACAGCAGTGATAGTCGTAGGCAGTTTAACATAACAATTTGGCATTCCTTTATAACTCCGATTGTTTGTACCATTCCCTTGACGCTTACTTAGAGGAGTGGAAGCATATCCCCGGTATTACATCTGGAAGCGGCGGCGTCGTACACTGCCGCCCGCTTCCAGCTAGATGACTAAAGTATTATTGCTTTCAGTAATTACATACCATTGTACTCTTGTATATTTTAACCTATTCTAACATCAATATTATTTATTAAAATCTTATTCATAAATGCATCCAATCACTTAATAACCGTTTAACATAACTCGTGATCGTTGTATTAAAAAATTCTGAGGAAGCAGAGATATATATAAAGACATTTTGTTCTACAAATATTTCTGTAATAAGTAGGTATTTGTTTCGATTGGTGTTTCTATACAGGTACTTCGTATTAAAGTTATGTATCCTACTTATGTACAGTCACAGAGCTCTATAATACTTCTAAACTAACGATAAGCGTGTTCCGTCTCACATGGATTGACTCACAGTCGAGCCGCTGTATCGAGTCCGCAGTAACTACTCTGTATAATAGTGCTTCAAAATTACTCTAAAATCGGCAGCTGAGAAGACACTTGCTATAAGGCATTACTGACGATCACATCTGCGCTGAACGACAATATTATTGCGACGATAGCTTGTACTGTCACGCGCGGTGGCCGCAACGTGTCCCGAAATGGCAAAATTGACGAAAGGCATTTTGTATTACACTATCACTTAATTAAAGCGTCCGTATCATATAACACGCGATCCAACTCGCGGCAACAAGCTTCCTTCCACTCACTACCGCTAACGTTTGAAACATCCCAATTGACTAATGTCTATACGTCTGCTAGCCACACCTCGCAAAACAAAAAGGAAAAGGTAAATTAAAGAAACAAATATGAATCCATACATAAAAATTAATGTATTCTATTATCAATAACATAAGGTATAGTTACACAAAATAATAAAATTAGAGGAAAACAAATTTATACATAATCTTAACGCGAATAAAAAAAAAACAAATTATACATGCTATCAACACAAGATGCTATAAAAAAAAGAAAACAGTATTTTACAATTTCCTAAAACAATCGCCTAATGCTTTCTAACCGGCGCTCGCTTGTTCATCAACTTAGCATAATAATTGTCAATTTGGTTTCAATTTTAGGGCTCATTTAATTGAGATTTAGGATTCACCTCAAATAGTCAGAACATAGCAGACATTGCGAGGAGAACTAATGTAATTAAGTAACCCATTGACATGGTTGGAAGGAAGAGCTCTATTATACCGCTAAGTGCGAACCACAGTAGGGACTTAGATAAATTAATTTAAAAGGTAAGCCAGTCGGCCGATTGTGTACTTTACACTAATAAGAATCAGTTTAATAAAATCAACAAAATTGTAAGGGTTCATTAAGTAATTATGAATTCTCATAACAGAATAATATTTTGTGGATTCGTAAGTAATGACTCGATCACAGTTCTTTTGTCTATGGTAATTTTGTGATACTTTTAATAATAAGGCCAAATAATAGCTTAATCACAAAAAAAAATAAGCAACAAAACAAAAAAATATTGTATTATAACTCATTACGAACTAGAACGATAACAAAAACCAAGTACATAGACGCGAGTTTCCAAACGAGATGCATTTAATGATTTTTGATTAATTAAAATAATAATAAATTAAAAAAATGTTCGTAAACGGGTCACAACGATCAACTGACGCCAATTGTTTGCAAGACTCGATAATGCCAGATCTTTGATAGAATGCCTCGCAATAACTTCTAAAATTTAAGTAAACTTCGCTTTATGTGCAATAAAATTAAAAGTAATACAATGCCACAATAATAAATAAAATAACTAAAATTTAAAATAAAACATTTGTGCGGGTAGTAAGTACCGATGGTGACAAGACATTGTCTAACGTTGCTGCGAATGTTTCCAATTAAGACCAACAAAATTAACGTTAAATTATAAATCTGTACGTTCAGGTGTCCCTTCTAGTCATGAGTTTTTTTTTAAGTTTGTTTCTAAACGACTGCACATAATTCGCACACTTAATCTTAAAAAGACCTAACTCAAAAATGAGGGTAGTTGAAAATTGAACCTTATTATTGACACATATGTCTTAAAACTCAAATACCCTCTATTTTGAATTATACCTCTTTATGTATAAGTGCGTTATCATCTCACACAACAGTGTTCAAGTAGCTACATTATTATCCAGTTGCATCTAAAACCTGTCTCATCTCTTCGAACAGGCGAAACCTTAACTAAATACATAGTTTCAACACACTTTGACAATCGATTTAAAACTTAG
This sequence comes from Mythimna separata, assembly GCA_030763345.1. NCBI lineage: Eukaryota > Metazoa > Arthropoda > Insecta > Lepidoptera > Noctuidae > Mythimna > Mythimna separata. The sequence continues at coordinate 12,251,768 of CM061174.1, read as the reverse complement.
TTATAGAAAATGCTCTAACATTTCCAATAACTACAGTTTTGAAAGTGTGTTCAATTATACTAAAACTAATTTATGTATAACCTTACTCTAATTGGAATATATCCCGGCACTATAATGTGATGTTTTTTAACTAGATTTTGAACGTGTGAAATGCAACTGGGAGAATACTGTAACGTTAGACACGATACGCAGGTCGGTGTTCATAAGTTTTGTATTATTGCTATTTTGACTACCGATTAACTGCGGTCGTGGGTTAGAACACTGTTGTGTGTGACGCGACTGAATGTACAGATCAACAAATAAAGTCAGGTGAAAGCTATAGGCTCGAGCGTGGATATGACTCGCTAGATGGCGCTGAAAGCAAAAATTTTAAGTTTATTTTGATTTTTCTTGACAATCGGACAGAATTATTTCCTCAATTGTCAATAATTTGACTTAGTTCATTAAAGTGATTGTCTGATTATCGCAAATACAATTTTCTTGATTTAATAATGTGACAATACATGAAAAACAGAATAAACTAAAATAAATTGAGATCAGCGCCATCTATTGAGATATCCTTGCTCGAGTCGATAGCGTTCACGTTAAGTAGACGCGGCATGCGCTGGCGGCTCGTGCGACAGCGGGTAACTAGCGAGGGTAAAGTGGCGGTACCGCGAGACACTGCTTCAGGGACCGAACGCGTTAACACCTAAACTATAATATACTAAAACTGAACGCTGCAAGCTCATCTACAAACATTTACAATAACCACTTCATTTAAAAATAAACAAACGGTGTGATCCGTGAACTTGCTCTCTCACGTCAGGCCTCACACATCCGATACACGCACCATTATACAAACATTATTATGTTAATTTCTCCTTGTCCGCTTAGCTATAAATATAGTTTACATAATATAAATTAAAATATAGAGTGAAAACTACACATTTCTTACGATATACTATGTACAAGGCATCTCGTCGCTCCTTATTGACAACTCGCGGCCGGCCGGCGCGCCATCCGCCCTCACCTCGCTTACTATAAACGTTCATACAAAAACCTATCTGGCACTAACATGTATATTCATTACAAAATGTATAATATAATAATATTATGTATATACAATCACAACATAAATTTGATAAACAACCGAGAGAAATAGATAATATATTGGTGTTACGGACACTTAGTTGCTGAGTCAAATCTGTTCTTGTCAAGCATATATTGTACTCTTTAAAAGTATTCATTAAAAAATATTTGAACTTTTTTTTTATTATTAAACGAAAGGTATTATTTATTTTGATTTGATCAGAATTGCGCTTCACGATTGAAACAATTATGTTAATGATGTTTATCCTCCATTGCGTTTCAAAGGGCAGTGTGGAATTTACATATAAACGAATCTAGCTCTCCTAACAGAGTATTTATTGTCACTCCAAAAAATGTTAAGAATGCGAAGATCAGAGATTAAAGACTATCTTGATCGCGTACATCAATCATTTCTAAGCGTACAAAATTATATAGCCATTGATTACATTCGTAATGAAACTACCTGATTTGTCCCCAAATTATTTGATATGTATACGAAAAAATGTTTTTATTTTTAATATTAAGACATGACAATAAACAGGGTTTTGCTCAATCATTGTTCTGTATTGTGTTATCTATGACGTAGGAACTCGTTCCCTGGAGTTGTTCGCTTGACGCTGGTACTGGCGCGGCGTGGAGACAGGACGGCGGGCGCTACACTCAACTACATTCATTTAAACTTAAGTCCTTATTCAAAATGGAGTAATAACTAATTTTCTCTAATCTCCATGCAATACACAATGTTAGGTATAATCAGACTGTGCTGTCATGGAAGATTGCAATTTTTTACAATAAAAAAATGCATTTAAGTCTCCGGAGGCGGAATTCTAGCCTGTACCTTACATTGTGTTAAATAACTTATAACAACAATGACTTTTAATCCAGTAACATTACTAAGCCCATATGTTTTTAAGTATTCGGCTCATTTCCAAAGATTGCTCTCTCTATGGTAAGCATTCTATTCTTTCCCAATGATATGATTGTCTCTGGTCTTACGTCCCCCAGTCATTGCTCTATCCCAAGCCGTATGGAAGTATAAAGTGCGGAAGTATTTTGCGTTAAGTATCAACTCTATGTTTATAAGTAGCGACCTTAACTTTTCATGAGGTAGATGAAATATCACGTCATTTCATAGTCACAGTCAATTTTGATAAAATATACAAGCGGTGCGCACCACCAATGTTGCACCTTCATTTATTTTGCCTTTAAGTAATTATCGTAATAATCTAAAGAGTGTGTAATCGTCTAACTAGCGCCCCCTGTCTCGACGCCGCGCAGTTATATTATATAATCGATACATCGGATTCAGTTAGCTAGATCGCCCCGTTACATCGTCGAGTGATTACTCCGCGTCGCCGCTGCTCTACAATTAACATCTAAACTAAATTAAAAATCAAATTCCACGTAAGTCACTCGCGTAAACGAACATAGCGAAAGTATAAATCTGTAAATTATTGCAAAGACCTACAAGTGATCCCATACATGTTGAGATATTAATAATATACTCATTGGCCCACATGCGATCAAAATATTATTTTTGTCGTATAACTCCCATTACACTAAGAAACGAGCAATTCGTATATGTGTTCCCGACAGTAAAACATTTCCATTGATAGGTAAGTAAAACTACAACGAAAAACACTTAAGATATGATTAGTCTATCACTTATATAATACAGAGTCGGTAATCAAATCGGACTCGGCGCTCGCCCGTTGCTACGCAACGATGCCTTATTTACAATTTTCTTACAAATTTTTACACTTTGCTTTTTGGTCATCGATTTGGGAAGAGAACGAAATGCGAAGACGTTGAGTTTAGTTGTTGGGCGATATCGTGGAGTATCGCGGACCGAATGTACTGCGGACTAACATGAAGTACCATCGCACAGACAACTCGCGCGTTCTTCTACTCATACGTTTTGTGTTTAGAGTCGGTTCGGTTGGTTCTTCCGAATGCTTGTGTCTCTACGACAACGCGAGGTAACCAATGCATCAAAACCGATTGTATTATTGAGATAAAGCGTTGCGGGGATAACGTTGTGCCTTCACACCTCTCTTCGTTCAATATTGCTGAGTTTTAAAACTTATATCAGAAGACGTCGCCCATCAAACTGGTGATCTTCTAATAAATGCGTACACCAAGCCTTTACACCAATCATAGCGATCGAAGCATGCATACTATTCCCATTGAACGATATGAGTGATTCTCATTCTCATTCGTTCAATGGAACTATAACTACATATTTGCACAGTCAAATCGCTACAACCATTATACAGTATGTGACGAATCCGTAGCTAGTATTAATAAATCGTTTTTTAACATTGCTGTCGAAATATCAACGCTAGCTCATTCACGTCTCAACTTAGGATATGTTCATTAATCAAATCAGCATTTTCACAATTAAAAACCGTACTTAAAAGCGATTTATTAATACATGCTAAAACACATCGTATTGTTTTACACATAACGATTAAACTCCTTTAACTTTTCAATCTTTAACTAAACATTAGCCGCCCTTTTTGAAATATTAATACACAATTAATATTGTGACAAAAAAGTGCCTACTAAACGTTTAGTTAAAGACTCAAGTTGAACTTTCCAGCACATACTGTAGACGTTTCGTCACACAACATCCCCCTACACAGAGTCCTCGTCACTCGTCACTGAGTCCATCCTCGTCACTGGCGCAAGTCCCAGCGCTGGGCGCGGCGTCACTCGCGCGGCGCGCACTTGAGCAGCGAGATGGCGTGGCGCACGTACTGCACGAGGTGCCGGAACGTCGACGACAGCGATAGCGGCCCGCACTTGCGGTCTACCGCTATGAACAGATCTGGAATACAATGGTACCGTGTTAGTTACGTAATAATCTCTCTCTTCTCAAAAGTAATCGTAGTAAGTGTCGTAGTAGTAATCTCTTTCTGTTAAGAAGAAGAAGAAGATGTAGTAAGGGATCCTTGTAGATTTTTTCTGAACACCTTTATCATGTACAGTCTGTACCCTACGTTACCTGACCTATCTTAGTACCAAATGGTGATGGTTATCACCATCACTTCCGCCTGAAGACATCTACTACTAGACATAGCCTTCAAGACGAAAAGTAAATAGTAGGTACCGAAAATCTTCTTTTGCCCTTATCCCATATTACTTTTTTTTCTTCCATTCTGTCCTGTCACCCGTCATACTATCACTAACTCCCTTTTCTTCCATATCACTTCTCGCACAATCCATTCATCTTTTCTCTGGCCCCTCTTCCTCTCCATCCGTCTACTCTCTCATAACTCTTTTAGCAGTAGATACCGAAAAATAAAGAAAAAAAAAATGTTTGTACATACCTCTATTAGCCCTAAGCCTGCACAATGAATCGGCCTGCTCCCACAGATCATGCGCGACGTACAGGAACGCGTAGTACTTGTTGAGCAGCAGCAGCGCCTGGTGCGCGTGCGCGGGCACCGAGTGCGCCAGCGAGCAGTAGCCCGACGACGCCGACCCCGACCCCACCGACCCCACCGACCCCGCGGGGGATGGCGTCGGGGATAATGGGGACACGGACTCCGCTAGAGCCGGCTGCAACAATGCGAGAAAGGGGGTTGTAGCATTTCGGACGGGAAGGGTAAGTTAAAGTCTGTTTTTTTAACTCTGAGACTAAATTGACATGTCAAACTTACACCTGAGACTAAATTGACACAGGCAAATGTCACACAATAATAATGATGCCAGCTATTCTTTTGTGTTGTGACCAGTGTGCCAACCCAAGAAATGTCATTTTAGTCTCCGAGATTAAAAAACAGACTTTATAGAAAGGGGAGCGTAACTTAGTCTGTTTTTTAAACCGTGAGACTAAATTGACACAGGCAAATGTCAAACTTACAATAATAATGATGGCAGCTGTTCTTTTGTGTTGTGACAAGTGTGATACCTAAGAAATGTCATTTTAGTCTCCGAGATTAAAAAACAGACTTTAGATGAATATGTGCGCTAGCTTCTGACGTTTTATAAGTGCCCATGTAGGCTTAGGTGAATTAAAATGTTTGAATTTGAGTTTGAACAATGGTGAATTGAGATGTAAGGGTTGTTTGCAACAATTAAGGACTCCTTTTAAGTAAATTAATACTTTCATAGAAACCATTAATATGGCACTAAAACAAATCCTAGTCGAAGTTGTTTCTATTCACCGATGCGTTTCTGTGCACCGCGTTTTACGGTAGGCACTAAAGTATTTTGTTGAAATTATTTTACATTAATTTCAATGAAAATTACTTAAAAAATACTTTCATTTTATTACTTAGTATAAAGTCTCTAAATTAAATTGATATGTTGTAAAATGAGGACAACAGTTCGCTAGCAACCATCAATAAAATAGGCGGGAATCGAACCCTAGTTAAACATACTTCATTGTATATAAAGTTATTGATAATATAATTAATAGGTCAGATTATCGCATTGTGCCGGGTATACGATAAGTTATTGTTTATCCTGCATAACTACTAATTCATCACTTATATCGAAAGCAAAAATCGACTACACACTACAAAAACTGAGCAACATAAACGTATATAAGTGTAAAATCATAGATATATTATTGCATACATTGGCAACTGTTAAAATGTAATTGAATAGAAATATGGCATTACATAATTTTTTGTTATAATCGAAAACAAATAGGTATTGCATAATTTTCTGTTTATTTTGATATTTCCAAGCACTGCACAAATACATGTGTCACCAATGGGTACTTTATACAACCAAAAGCATTGTACAGAATCATTTATGGATAATATTTATGTAATGTACAAAAATCTTATGTCAAACTATTTGTTATCGAACTCCAGCGAAAGAGCTTGACCAATGTTCATGTATTTTTTTGTGTTTATCTGGTAAGTCTGAGAAAAGGTGACTGACTATTTTTGATCCTTCTTTGTATAATTAATATACAAATATCATTACATGTTTTACCGAATCAACTAGTATTATAATACCTATCTAGAAACATTAATAAAATCTTAATTGTAATTCGCATTGCCAATTTATGTAATAATATATCTAAAGTGTGTTTCTCTTTACTTGTCAGAATTGGTAAAAAACAAATAAAAAAAATCTTATCCCAAAATATTTCATTTTGTACAAACATCCGAATCAATCTATTGATGATCGAAAGGAACAAATGAAAAGAAACCCACTAGTGTATAAAAATAAAAGACAAATTGATACAGACATCAGAACGTACCTTCTGTTGGTACTCGTGCACGATCTTGTTGTACTCCTTCACCTCGCGGTTGTACATCTTGAACATGCGCAGGTACAGCAGGGCTTGCACGCGCAGGCTGGAAGTATAGCGGAATTATGTTATAAACTTAGTAGAAAAACTTAGTAAAAGATAAACTTAGGTCATATCAGTGGCGTAGCTAAACTAAGAGGCCCCGTATAATAAAAAAAGGAGCCCTTCTTTTATCTGATTCCGGTCAAGCCCAGTGCTAGTTGGGTTTAGGTATTTCGTAATAAAAAAATCCCTTATATTTTGTTATTATAACAAAATAAACCCAAATAACCTGAGAGCCTTTGATTAGTAAGAATTTGAGTTTTTGGACAGTAATTATTTAATAGTAATTTGATGCTTTCAACCGATCGATGTTCGAAAAAAGTTACCGCGGCCCTGGAACGCAAAGGGCATCTGAATTAAATCAATATATTCGGAGATGGGCACGACCCACTCACTAGCGCATGCTTGGATAAGATACGTCTCAAGTTACGTTTTTCAATCTATTGAAATGGTTTTTTTTTCTCCATTGGATTCTGAGACAAGAACTCTGGAACTCACTATCCGTGGAAAAATCATGAGAAATTTAACCAAACACTGAGAGATACTTACCTGAACATAACCCAAATGAAAGCATGATATATGAATGAATAGAAAAGTCATGGTATTGACAATGAAAAGCAAAAGAATCTTTAACAAAATAATTACCTCAGAATATCCAGTTTATTGAAAGTATCATGCGGCGACGCCCTAAACCGCTGCGGCATTGAGTGTATACTTTTTATATACTCGATGGTTTCCCGGTAGATAGTGAAGGCGCCTTTAGTGTCGAGTTCCAGCTCCAGCACTCGGCCGGTGAGGACGAAGCACAGGACTGACTCGAGGTAGAGCATGACGCGCGGGAGTGGTTCCTGTTCCTTCTCGGCGGCCGTGCGGAGACGTGTGGCTTCTTCTAAGTAGTACCTGTCGAGGGAAATGCTTGCGTTACGGCTGGTAACAACAATGAGGGTGTTAGTATGATGGAGTATGAGTGTCGCTTTATTGCAAATAGTTGATCAGAATCGTATGATAAAGTATGAGTGTTGCGTTTGAAATAGTTGATCGAAATACATTTGATTGGTCTGGAAATCTTCTAGTGTTGTAAATTGTGTGAGTTAAATAAGTTCTAGGACAAATGGATGAAGGAAAAGTGTGTTAATTCTAAGTACTAGTAGAGTTAGTATAATGGAGTATGAGTGTTGAGTTTGAAATAGTTGATCGAAATACATTTGATTGGTCTGGAAATCTTCTAGCGACGTAAATTATGTGAGAATAAGTATTAGGACAAAGGAAAAATGTGTTCTATATGTTCTATCTATTGTGGTCTGGTTTCCGCACTTAGTTCAATGAGGACCATTGTGAGTAGGCCTATTCTGACCAGCCCATTTCTTTCTTCTGATTAGGCCTTTCAGGCCGTCTGTGAGGGAACTCGGGGATAACTGTCTGCTTCATGCATGCTCGGCACAGGGGACTGTCTGTGATGCCTATTGTGTGGAAGTGTTTATTCAGTAAACATGTTTTTTGACTTTCTTTGAGTGTTTTGATGTTAATAAGTATTGATTTAGATAAAGGATTTTTCAAAACTTCCTCTTTAGGGCCGATTTGTCAATAGTTGGATAAATTTTATCAGAAGAATAAATATGGCTGTTTGACATATTATTTGCTATGCAAAAGCTGTGAAACCGCCATTTTTATTAGTCCGTTAAAAGTTATCTATTGAAAAATCTGCTCTAATCTCGATGAAACGAGTGAGTACATTTTGTAAGCTGGCGGAGCGGTTGGTCGTAACTAGTTTACAGAGAAAGAGGACAATGATTATGGTGTGTATGAGGTGTGCAGTTAAGAGGCCAATGGTGTATATGAGGTGAGGGCGGCACTCACTTGTGATCCCTCTCCTCGTCGGAGAGCGCGTCGGCGGGCAGGCGCTCGAAGTACGAGAAGTAGATCGGCGTCTGGCCCGCGTACGTGTCCGTCCGCTCGTGGTTCGTCGCCGCTACCTCGCCACCCTGATGAAAACACATCGCTAGGTTAGTTAAACTTTCTTTATTTTTTTTTATTCTATTCTATACTATATAATAAAATAAAATTCAGTTTGTCTTAGGTTTCCTGCACTGATTAAGGTTATATGATGTGGTAAAGTATTGCGATACTGGGAAACCTACTCCCCCAATTTCCCTTTTCGGGGAATAGAGTGCAACTAATGAAAGCGCGACCTGGTGTCTTTTTTAAAATTTAATTGGCAACATTATTCAGCCGCAATTGTAGGAAATGAAAAAATATGAAGTGTCAAGACATGATTCTCCTACTAGTTAGTAATACCACATACATTTTTTTGTATTTAACCTCTTTTTCTTAGGTCGCGCTTTCATTAGACGGACTGTACCAGCCTGAAGGCTGCTGAATGATGAATGTTAACGTAGTTCTAGAACGCAAATGTCAACTAAAAAAAATTAGTATAGTTTTTAGACAGCAATATCCGACACTTTCACTCCAATCAGAAAGGGAGAAGTTATTTCATTAATGCCTATTACAAAAGGAAGGGGGAAGGGGGATACCAGCCTCCTATAGACTAGGTTTTGAAACAGATTGAGTACAGTGCGTCACTTATAACCATTGCACGAGGCTATCTAAATGTATTGTAGGTACGTTACCTGTTCAGGGTGCGGCGTGTGTGGTCTCTTGGGCACGTTGCGACGCGGCGGGCGCTGCAGCGCGCGCACTGTGTCCGCACGCAGGCGCGACAGAGACACGCGCACTACCAGCCTCGCGCGAGTACGTGGCACTACTGCAGGGGGAACAACACTACTATTAGACATAGTACATTTTGAGGCAAGTGAAGAAAGTTCGTTATTGCGACCGAGGCAAAATTCGCCCGAGCCGCAGGTGAGGGTGTTATGGAATCGACTAGACAGAATAATAATGACGTTGCTACAGAAAAAAAATAATTAAGAACGTGCTTCGAAAATGGAGCATGGCGTAAATGTAAAATAGCTGATTCTTTAGTATTTTGTAAGACATTGTTATTTTAGGAATGCACAGATCGAAAATATAAGGAAACTCACCATTAGAAGAAGCTTCCTCCAGCCTCTCGGAGCCGCGGCCCGACTTGAGGCCCGAGCCGACGTCGGCCTCGGCGCGCACGTAGCGCTCCGTGGCGATGCGCTCCACGCGCTCCACCGGCTTGTCCAGCACCTTGCCGTCCAGCCGCTCCAGCGACAGCTTGCTGTCCGACAGCCGCGGCTTCACGTCCGGCAGGTGGTGCGTCAACTTCTCCCCCGCTATCCGCTCATTCCGCTCGTTCCGCTCCCCTGATAACCGCTCGTGCGGCCGCTCAGGCAACCGATCTATCGACATCTTCTCGCTCGGTAAACGATCGATCAGTTTCGCACTCGATCGCTCCGTTGAGCGTCGATCTGAGGATAGGCCGCCGGACAGCCTGTCGACGGAGAGTCGATCGCTGGCTGAGGACGAGGTGGAGGTGCGTTCCGTCGATATCCGATCGACGGGTCGCTCGGGTATCCGGTCGTTGGAGGTGCGCTCGGTGGGTATCCGCTCGGAGGGTATCCTCTCGTAGGAGCTCCGTTCGGGTAGCCGGTCGAGGGGGCGTTCTGCTGGGGCGCGCTCGTGTCGCTCGACGGAGCGGCGGGCGTCGTGTCGCTCGACGGAGCGGCGCGAGTCGTGTCGCTCGACGGACAGGCGGTCGGTGTCCCGCCTGCGCTCGGGCTCGGGCGGCGACAGCCTGGCCATGGCCTCCTCGTTGCGGCGCTCGGCGGACCTCTCGCGGTGCCTCCGCTCCTCCTCGTCGGCCTCGGGCGCGGTCACCTCGATGATGGTCACCTGCCCCTTGCCTTTGCCTCCCTTTCCTTTGCCTCCTTTACCACCCTTGCCACCGCATTCGTCGCTTTTCTTCGGGGTGAAAACCTGAGGGGAAAAATTGTTTGATTAACTACATTTTTAATTTCCAAAAAGACTAGCTCACGTCAAAATAATGTTTATATTATTGGTAGGCCCAGAACATTGTTACTTAAAAGAACTTTGTTAGAAGATGGGCGAGGTGAGACGTCAATTCTTTTAGTCCCAACACGAACCTTGCGAAAGATATGCGTCTTGGTGTCCTGCAGCGGGTGATGATGCGGCGGGTCGGGCTCCACGTCGCTGTCGGCGACCTGGTCGGGCGGCGGGGCCGGCGGCGAGGCCGCGCGGGACTTGGGCGGGCGGCCGCGACGCTTCTTGACGGGCCGCTCCTCGGACGGCCGCGCTTTCGGGGGCCGCCCGCGCTTTACGGCTCCTGCAGGCGCCGAGGGGATCACGCGGGGAGATGTCTGCGGAAGAATAATTATTATGAGAATCTAAATTTGCGTCATAACTTTATTAAGGTAGGACATAGGTAGATGTAATATAAATTACCAGAGAAATAAGTGACTCTACCAGGATCCAGCTTCCAAACTCCAGGTTATTACGAGGGAACATCTATTGAAAAAGCTCAGTAGCACTTTACAAGACCTGGATAACCCGATGTGGTTCTGGCCACACCTTCTGCAGTCACACATGTAACGACTGGATCAACAAGGCAGTAACACTTCGTATTTCAAATGGAGTCCCCAAATAAAGATGTCTGCAAGTCCTTAGGCTTCCGCCAAGATGTTCTTTTGATGCTAACTCTTCAAGAGGCGTTTTAGAGGACCTCTTGAAAAAATATGTTCAAATATATGTTACCGTATGTCTCGACGTCTCCTCGTCGCTCGAGGCGGCGGATACCCTGGTGGGTATGGAGCGCCTGCGCCGCACCACGCCGGGCGACGGCGACGACGCCTCCGAGTCCGACATCTCCGAGATGGGGCTCTGCAACAAGATGATAAAGGCACGTAAGTCTACGAAAACTAAGCAAGTTCTAGTGGTGCTGGTATAGCTGTGAATCCGTCTAGCAGTAGGCTATGTATTGGCAGAGGATCATTGCATCAAGTCTTTAAATTGGACATCTTTCTGTATGCAATTTTGAATTTTGACGGTCAATAGATTACCTTGGTCATAATTGCTAACTGGCAACGTAATATATATATAAATATATATAATAATTGTCCAAAGACGTGAAAGGGCTTTTAGGACACTCGAGCAAGTCAGGCACGTTAACGACATGTTCATGACGTTCAGCAATCTGAACGCCATAAGCAGGTCAATACCTGCTACAAGCTCTTAACCAATCAGAGAACCAAATGCGGTAAACGTTTTGAGGGCACGAAAAACAAAACAACTCTCACTCAATGCAGTGGACTACCACTACCGTACTGGATTTTGATTGGTCGACTATTGCAGACTATATTTGCAGCATTCTTTTTGGACTCCCAATCACAAACTAACTCGAAAAATGTAAAGCTCATCATTCAGATCACCTCAACCACACTCGGCACAGTCGCAGACGCAATATTCCCATGTATAGCTCCCACAGCTTGCCACAAAGAATCCTTCAACACAAGGTACTGGTACCAGATCCTCTCTCGATCTTCGAGAGGCACATCACCGATACTGTTCTCAAAGTTCAGCAGTCCACAACGAAGGGAACTCTTTAGAGAAGATAGCTTGATCCATTTCTGTGTTACATCTTGGTTTTCTGCAGTTAAGTGATGAAGCATATTGTTGAGTAGGATCTTGAAGTAAATGTCCATTTTGTATCATCACTTTTCGTCTTGGTAGCTTACGCTTTGTGAGTGTGTGTTTCTGGCTTTGGAAAAAAATCTATTGTCTTTTTTTCAATCAGAAGGATTTAAGTTTGGTTGGGTTTTCCAAACAATGTTTCGCCTGCGAATTCAGTCCCAAAACATGTTGTAACTCAAAACACAAGCGTCCACAACGCGATCCCAGAATCAACCGCGAGTACGAGTTAGATTGTAACGAGCGCTTACTAAGTATTCTTACTAAGAAATGTATTGCCACTTTGTTTCTCTGAACTGTTTATCTTTGGGAACATAACACCTGGGAAAGGGTCGCTCAATATAGGCGGGATAGTATTGCATTCGAGAGCTAAATATGGAAAATGCTGGTGATGTTATTCTTGACCGTGAGAGAGACCTAGAGGTACGTATCAACAAAGTATAAGCAATAGACAAGTAACAATCATAAATAGATAAGGACATACTTATTAGATCCATTAGTAAGAGTAAACGAGAAAGCAATACTTTTTCTATTTTCACTTTCTCTTTCACTTGCCTAAACTTTTCATTTGGATCTACGATGACTTAAAAGTCACCGAATGTGTTGAAAGATACACTGCAATTAGCGGCAATAAATGAGGCCAAGACTTGATTTGAATACTATGGTCAAGGTCCTCCATCATATATGTAACTGTTCTGTAGCTAAAATTACCATCTCACTCCAGAGCCCCTGAAAGGGCTTAATAGAAGTTGGTTTTTAATAAAGTCATTTTGATGAAATGAGTCGCAGGGGCTAGATTTTTCTGTGATCGCACTAACCATCATCAAAAACAAGTCACAAAAAAGGTATTTACAGCTTAAAAAAATAAAATCTTAAATCGGGGTAAAAATTCCTAAGCAAGACAAAAAAACTGTCCTTATAAGAAACTATTCAATTCAGAATTTTGTTTACGAATCAAGTGTCTCCACCATCTAAGGTGGTCACTCAAATTGCTGACAGATTTAGTCAACACTTGCTGCAGTTTTAGTGACATGTGACAAGTTGACGACAGCGTCGAGAAATGCCGACTTGTCATCCGATCTTCAAGACGCCGGCTTGCTAAATAGGGCAGTGTTTATACTTAGACTAGCATAGTCACAATCTGTGTACTACTTGGAAGTACAGATTAGATACATGATTCTCGTTAAACTGTTTTCATTGCTGTTATGTGATATCGTAGTCAGCGTTTACTCGGTGATAGTATGTGTGAGGGTTGTAGAATTGTGCGCCTCTTGCGCAGGTAGATATGACTCCAAGGTAGCTAGAGAGAGAGAGACTAATTTTCGAAGGTTTTCTTTACATTTTGCAGGTTAGTCTAAAGTTATATGTTGATTAAAATATGATTGCGACCGTAAAACGTATTTTGTATGGCATTATTGTCATTAAAATCTTCAATATCACCTTCTCAGTTTGTCAAACCCTTCTTCTTTTCGATTCGACGATAAACTTGTTAATTTTTTTTTTGGGCCTAGTAGGTGGCCACGTTAATAGCAGCATCGATGGCACTCATCAGATCCTCCAAAAAGCTGGTGTATGGGCACTTGGGGCATTCCAACGTGTGTTGGGTGAAGAAAATTTCTATTTCTCTACTCTGGATTATTCCCCTTCAAGGTTGGTGGCTTCTTTGGATGTTGGTGGTTAGTCGTATTTACTGGTAGTTTGATAAGTGGAAAATCAACTGAAAACCCCAAAACAAAAGTTAGATTCAACACAATAACTCACCGGTTTCCCCTTAATATCAGCAAGCGCATGTCTGACATCCTTCCCCGACTCGTAGGTCTGGTCCGGCGGCTGCGCAGGGGGCGGCGCGAAGTTCGACAGACTCCAGGACTGTGCGGGGGCCTGCGGGGCGGGCGCGGGGGCCGCGGGCGCCGCTAGGGCCACTGTCGGGGCCGGCGCGGGGGTCGTGGACTCTGCTGAGGACGACTCTGATTCCGAATCCTCGGAGGGTGATGAACTGCCTGAGGTGGGACTGCCTGACCCGATTGGTGATATAGGCCTGGAAATTGGAATAGTAAATTAATCATTTTGTCATGGGTTAATAAAAATAGAAGCAAATGACTTTGATTGATTTCTTCACGGATTCTTGCCGTGAATAATGAAGCAAATAGAACTGTCATAAAATAAAGGTTGGTACGACTTTTTTTCATGTGGGATCAACAATAGCTCCTCCTGCTCTAAGGTGGAGCGAGACTGTCAGACATTCACTGACTAAAATTCACCCGCGTTCCTTTAGTTTGCCAGGGCACGGTAGCGGATTGCAGCAGGTACGCCTACTAATCTAGGTAAGCCATTTAGAAAGCAAGTTTTTACGACGTAGATATTTTTAACAGTATGAAAGCAATTGATGTAGTTAAGTAATTTGTCGCATTCAAACATAAAAACTGCAATCCTATCAAAACAAATAAGTAAGCTTTCGTACGCTTGGCTCTTGGACTTGTTGAAATTAATTCAATTTCAGTCGCGTACTTAAAACTTGCGAGTTTCCACTCGAGATAAAAATCAATTAAAAACTTAGAGCTTACAAAGGGAAGTGCAGACGTGGCGTAATTCTGTTAAGCATGGCAATGAACGAGTGAATGGAAGAACGAATGATTGAACTTACGGTCCTATCGCGTGTGTGTTCGGGACCTCGTCATCGCTCTCCGATAAGCCAAGGTCCTTATTTACCACGTCACTGAAAAAAGAAATAAATATAATCGTTAGTAACTTGACTAAAAGTAAAGTAAAGCTTTGTCGACTTATCAGTCAACTCTTGACCTTTTAAAATCTCTAAAGGATAAGTTAAAGTGGTATTACGCATAAGCAACTGCCTTAAAACTCCGGTCATTGATCTATCGTCTGTTCTTTATACCCTGAGACTAAATTAACACAAGTAATGTCAAATTTACTATAGGAATGACGCCAGTTCTTCTGTGTTGAAATGTCATTTTAGTCTCAGGGTTTAAAAAACAGACCATTGTAGATTATAATTATAGACATACATTATAGTAAGAATTATAAAAGGAAACTGGGAAAGCAGATTTTCATTCACAGTCAAAAACAGGAAAAATAACTAAATTATGAGAAATTCTTCATTATTTCTTTCAAATATTTGTGTTTCACTGAACAATGGGCATTTTTCAGGTATCGTGGAGATTTCAGGTACTTCTTCTAAAAAAGAATTTCATCAATAGTTTTAACATTACTACCTATATACTCCATTCATAATAGGATTAGACATTTAAACAAACTTTGTCTTACTGTCGGTTCACAAGAAATTTTGACTTTTATTGCGTTGGTGGCATGGTAAATGGCGGCTGCAGTAAATAATTGGTAATGTAACCACTTTTTTGCTTTTAACGCCATCCTCATGCTTTTTTAGGTGAGAAATCATGAATATGACTTCTCGCACTGAGGGCGTGTCAGACTTTTACAGACTAAAACTCAATCCTATTCCTTTTTTGCCTTCGTTCCAGAGCCGTAGGGTTCTCTTTCGAGCAACCCATTAAAAAAGGTTTTTTAAATGTCTAATCTTAATGCGAATGGAGTATATTCATCTTATAGACCAAGACCACAACATAAACAATTTCCTAACATCTCCAAAACGCAATAAAGCCCCCGAAACAGCCATGTATACATGAGCACTAGTCATTTGTGTGCGTGTTCCCATCGCACGTACAGTCAACCAAATAGATAAGTAACCAGGGTTGGCAGACAAAGCTGAAGTTTTTATGGAAACCGATGTATGGATGTAAATGGAACATAATTGAAGCCATAACAAATAAACAACTTATTAATAAAACTACCATGTTATTCATGGGGAAAAACTGCAAGAGTGTCGTCTGCGATGGTATGGCCACATCATGCGCCGCCCTAGGGAGTACGTCGGCCGGAGATGCATGGATATGGCTGTCCTCGGGGCTACGTCCCGTTGTCGTCCTCGCAAGCGCTGGCTGGACGTCATCATGTCCGACATGAGAGCCAATGGCCTTACTAGGAAGGATATTGAAGATCGGGCAAAGTGGAGTAAGCTTAGTAGGAAGGCGGACCCTGGCAACAGCCGGGATTAACGCCAGGCAGAAGAAGAAGAAGACAATGTTACTCATATCCCTTCAGCGGTTTCCATGAAAATATCAACTGTATCTGACGACCCTGGTAACTTGTCTCCCGTGCCAACTGTACATAGCCGAAAGACCTTTCATTTGCATGCTCGAGTTAGTGGCTGTCTGTTTGCAGGGCGGCCCACTGAAACTCTCGCACTGAATTGTTTGACGACGTCACTATGTCGGAGTCGTGTAGTCAGGCTCTGAGCATGTGTAGAACTAGCTTAAAGTGAGATAGATGACCCTTGTGGGAAGGAAAACTGGATTTAAGGCTAAGAATTAGAGAAATGGATTAGGAATGAGTTTCAGAAAATAATTGGATTGGTTTATTTGGGGAAAGGTACTGCTATACATATTTTGATAAACAAAATTTTGTCTGTGCTCTTGATTGTTTAAAATTTTCTTTAATTTAAGTAAGTTATCCAATGTCGATTCAGGTCATGCTTACCATTAAAATGTTCCGCACACCTCTAAAACCTTCCTCATGAATCACTCTGTCTACGAGTATTAGTGGAATCTCCATGAAGATCCATTCAATAGTTTTAAAATGTATTGCGAACAGATGGGCATTAGACAGACAATGCGAAGACTTTGTTTTATACTATGACAGGAAACAAAGTTCCCACTGCATTACAAGGGGACGTATGTTTAGAAAACTCTACAAACAACATAACGATATGTCTTTATCGATCCCAGAACTCGAAAGTAAAGGCAGCTGCTACGCCACTACACTCTATGTGTATCTATTACTCTGAAATTTACGGTTAACCCTTCCAAAATGAGATACTCACGGCGACACTGGACTCCTTGAGTTCGATATCCGGTTGTCCAAACCTGTAACAAGCAAAAAACACATTTATTTATCTATACTAATATTATAAAGAGGTAAAATTTGTAAGTTTGTATGTAGGGGGTAATCTCGGGAACTACTGGTCCGGTTTGAAAAATTCTTTCAGTGTTAGATAGCCCATTTATCGAGGAAGGCTATAGGCTATATATCATCCCGCTAAGATTAAAACTCTAAACGCGGGCGAAGCCGCTGGCAGAAGCTAGTTTATTTATAAAGCTTTCAAAACTTCAAACATCGTAAAACGCTCGTAAAACCCCCAATTATGTAAATCGTCTCCGTTCATTTGACTTAAACACACAAATTAATAACCATGTACCGTTGGATGAACAATATGTTCTCATTAAAAAAACTAATTAATCTTTGGAAGTTTTTAATGGCGAAAAATGTTTTAGATTGGGTAATAAAGAAGTAAATTACGGAGTTCTTGGGGTAATAGCTAATTAGTGTCATGTATTTGGTAAAGCTGTATATAATATTTGAGTCACAACACTTATTCATTGTGGGTTCGAAACCTTTTAGGCGTGAATTTTTATTCCATCACCAATGTTATCAAAACGGGTGAAGGAAAATATTGTGAGGAAACCTAAATATCGTGAGGAAACCTGCATTTCCTAGAACTGATGTGACATCCGTACCGGATCCGCGTGGTGGATTCCATCGATTCCTTTTCCTAGAGAGGTTCCCGAGTCCTAGTACTGGGCACAATATTAGGCCGCTTATGCTATTATACATATTTGTGTAGTAGTGTATTTTTTCAATATTGATAGTCTCGCATTTGATCAAAACTATTTCACTTGATGGTAAGCGATGATGTGGTCGACGATGGACCACGCTTGCCTAGAACTAACCTTTT
The DNA here is from genome assembly GCA_030763345.1 of Mythimna separata. Classification (NCBI taxonomy): domain Eukaryota; kingdom Metazoa; phylum Arthropoda; class Insecta; order Lepidoptera; family Noctuidae; genus Mythimna; species Mythimna separata. Next base: position 12,233,928 of record CM061174.1, on the reverse strand, counting down.
CACTCTTTATTTAAAGACGACTAGGTTGTAGCTAGTAGCTATTAACACGTATTATAGTTACATTTATTTATGTGATCGTTTGTCGTTTCTGTACCCATAGGTCCCCACTGTCTGAGTCCCAAGGTTACGAGACATTAGACTTTACAGCATTTAGCAATCGTAAATTCTAGAGCCAACTCCATTACTTGATAAATACCAACCATATTTAACTGAGATTTGCGATTATTGTCCCAAGTAATCTCTTAAAAAAGATTATTCCCGTTTCGACACCCAGATTTTCGGCACCCAAGCTGGGAATAGCTAGTTTCGGCACCAATAGGTTTTTTTTATCTTTGATAAGTTCGCGCTTGACCGCTATCTCACCTGATGGAAAGCGACGATGCGGCCGACGATGGAGCGCGCTTACCTAGAAGTAACCTATTCACTCTTGACTTAAAGATTCCAGGGTTGTAGCTATGAGGAAACACAGACTCCGGCAGGAGGGGGGGGGGGTATTTTGGATTGGGATTTTGTATAGGTTACTACCATTCAAAACATATATTGGTGCCGAAACGGGAATTGCTATATAAACTAGTGCGCCTCACCATCGACGATTGCATCACTGGTTACCATCAGGTGGGATCTCAGTCAAGCGCTAGTTTATAACCATTAAAAAAAATTAAAAATTTCTTGGGTGCCGAAACCTTTGGTGCCGAAAATCTGGGTCCCGAAACAGGAGTACTCCCTTAAAAACTTAACTGATTATGTGCGCAAAGCAGATTGCTTACTAAGTGCTAGATAATGCGAAAGAGAATAAGTAAATCAAAGTAATTACGTCGGCTCCTATCAACATGAAGAACAATCGTTGCTAACGGAATTGTTTAGATTATATTAGCTGTATTGAAGCTGAGTGCTTTTTTTATTCTCGTTCATAGTTCACAAAGTTGGTGTACGTAGGTGGCTCAAATTCAATCTGCCTAGCCTTATTCTAAGTTTATTTAGGTCGGCTTCCAGTCCGATCAGTTCTTTTTTTTAATATTTATTTATAGACTCGCGCTTGGCTACTACCTTACCGTTTGGTAAGCGATGATGTGGTCACAGAGGGAACACGTATACCTAGAAACAATCTATTCACTCTTGACTTAAAGAGCCCTAGGCTGCAGCCAATAGGAAACACTGACTCTGGCAGGAAATTCCACTCCATAGCAGTTCGCGCTTGACCACTATCCCACCTGATGATAAGCGATGATATAGTCGACGATGCTACTACCAGTATTTTACACCATATCTCAAATCCAGAACTCTGCAATAAATAGGTAAAATGATACCCCTTGGCCTGACTTATGACAACTTTTTTAACTTCTGAATACTCACACCGACTGTTTCATCTCAGTAGCAATGAATGGTCACCCATCCATGCATTGACCTCGGCAAGTGTTGCTTAACCTTCAAAATACCAACCGGCAGTTATTACCACGAGCTCCCCGTAGATAGTTCAGATTGTGGCACAGAATCCTCAGTGAGTAGGTATTCATTAGTGACGACAAGGCTCACAAAATAACCCCATGCATAATAAATGCCACGGCACAAGTGTCGGTCACTTCGACAAATTAGTCTTATTCAAAACGTCCGGACTAATGTACTTGGCTGCTATGGAACGTCCTAGTTAGTGACACGCTCAATGAATGTTATTTTTTCTTTTGACCTTATAGTTTTTTTTTATTTTTCAATGACAATAAATTGGACGTAAAGTTATTTATGCATAATAATATGAGACTCATTCATTGTGGGTACAGCTAAGGAGTGGAATTCCGTGCTGGAGTATATGTTTCCTAACAGCTACAACCTAAGGGTCTTGAAGTCAAGACTGAATAGGCTACTTCTAGCCAAGCGTGGTCAATCATCAACCACATCGCTTATTACGAGGTGAGATAGTGGTCAAACGCGTTTTAACTAATAATACCTAATAATAATCTGAATAGGATGTCATTATAAAAAACCTAGGTATAGCTAACCTCAAGTCATGCATTATTTATGTATCAATGCTTGAATAAAATCATTTTTGATTGGTCACGCATATGATCAAATTAGGTATCTATTTTTTTATAAAACATTGGTTTAAAATGCACTAGGCTATTATGGTAAAGGTTTCGTTCTAAACTTCCACTGAAACGATTAAACGTAGCGTCCATTTAATCTTATTAGAGCTTCTAATAGCCACATTCCTGTTGACCAATGGCGCATGAAAGCCCATCGGTAAAAAATACACGACTGTAATAGAAAAAGGTGAATAAAAGAGCCCATTGGTATTGCAGTGGAGTAATTTGCTAAAGAGTCCGATTGTGTGGTTTGACTGCAGCGTACGATGAACATAAGTGCATCGCGGAGAGCGACCAGTGTTTACTTAGGCGTAGAATAATGTAAACACATGGTTGGTAGCGGCTTCGGCACCAGGCCGATACCCTGCCGACTTTAAACAACGTATAAAAGTGCCTTGAACCCTACGGTGCACATAATTATGTTTAGTGTAAACATTACACTTCCAACTATTCTCACGGATCCCTCGACTGAATACTTGGAATGATTTGAACTTCGTTCGAAGCTGTGTGTTCAGAATGTTAAGTGTGAAATGAAAACTCAAATCTGAAATTGAAGAAAACTTGTTTGACGTTATTACGTTGTTAGACAAACGATTTGATTTATTACCTTTTCGATTTCCATAACCTATAAAAAGCCAGACAGCTAAAGTACAATCAATCTAAGAAAAACATAAACACTCATGAACAGCGCAAAAAAACAAGATGGAAACTACGCATTTATTTCCCACGTAAACACCTGTAAATCCCCATCAATAATGTCAATGGAAGCCGTCGATCAAATTCAAAATCATTCACTCACTCATTCGCGGCTTATCCCGCCAATCGAGACCGAGAACACAGGGAATACATTGGCTGAAGTGAATACTATAATTTACCCCGAGAGCGATGACGTAACGCGAGGACTATGACCGACAGTCCTTCAGGGTCACCGACCTCTAGGGTTGCGGTGACTTGCCTGTGTCAGACAGGCTACAGCCGTAGTACCTGCGGCCCAATAGGCTACGAAAACTGAAGCTATATAGGCCGTTTTTACATCTATATAGGTATTCAACCAACCCTTGAACTCAAATGAACCCGTGAACTTGAAAACGAAATACGAATGCCTAGTTCTTTCTACAGTAAGTAATAGCTTTGTGTAATGTAATTTTAGGATCAAAACGTGCTTAATCCAATGTCAAAATCGACCGTTACAAGTTACAACCGAGCTTGACGACATCTCATTCATACATCCCACGCCTAACTCGGAACAACTAAAAACACACTCGTCAAACTTTGTCCGCTATAAATAGGTTGATGCTGTGGTTGTAATGTTTGTAGCGTCATAGCGCGGCGCGGGCTGTGACGTTATTGTACACTAGTACTACGGACAAGGAGCGTGAAGCTAGTAGACTAACAATGGACCAAAACGTCGCCTTCGTATGACGTTAGCATCCGATTAATTAAGCACTGACGTTGATGCTCAACAGAAATCACTTCAAAAAATTTAATATTCGTGAGTACTCTTCAGTTTTTTGTAGTCTTTAGTACGAACTATGAAAGCTATAGAGTGCGCTGCTCTATAGACTAAGTTGCGTAATGGATGGCCACCCACGTCAAGCTGGTTGCACGTGGATGCGGTTCGAACGTGTCTACACGTGTGCCTGCTAACACTCGAGGAATATGAAGGATTTAATATTGCCTCATGTTTTACAAACAAGAGATAGAGCATGAACAGATATTGATAGCTTCTACATAATCTTTTGAAATCAAATCTGAAGACATCAAAGAACAAAGCTATGATTTGTTTATCTGACTTAGGGCCTGTTTCACAATGTCCGAGTAGGCACTACTCACTGAATAAATTCAAAAATTTGACAGAATTTGTATGAAATTATCTGTCAAGTAAGATACTCGAAACTTAATCATAGGTGGTGAAATAGGCCCTTAATGGAATGAAGATGTAAAGCTAGGTAATTCGCCTTAACCTATCAATACCCGCGAAACGAGACACAATAGTAAGACAATAACAGCGCGGTCCTATGAGACCGGTCGGGGATTCATGAATTAAGCACAAAAAAACTGAAAAAAAAAACAAACATTTGTTTTTTACTAATCAACAAAAAGTCTTTATCGATACACTCTAATAAATTCAAAAGCTAACTAATTACGTGAAGCAATAAAATAATTTTGTTTATTTTCCTCAGGGCTGGCCGGTGGGCGTTATTTCACCGCGGCCTTATTACCACCGGCATCTACAAGGATTGTATAATGCGGTATATCAGGGGTGACTAAATGGTCGACCGCAATCGACCTGTCGATTTCGGTTGTCGATCTTGGCAAGCAGTAGCGTTTTTACTTTTAAGCTAAATGATTTAGCTAGCTATTATAGACCGTACTATATTCTATTACCTTGTTGTGTCGTAACGTAACTTATTGTTTGCGAAAAGAAAATCGAAAATATTCGAGGTAGATTGTTCAAAGTTTTGAGCTCGCTTCGCTCTTCCGTATCTTTGACTACCCGATTTTGTAGCATGATTTTATTTTAACAATTAAGGAACCATATAATATTTAACCTTTATAAAGCGTTGTGCTAAAACGGTTTGAGTTCGTTTGGCTTGCTCTTTTATTCTATTTTTTCAAATTTAATTTTGTAGGTATTTGATAGATCTCAGAGAGTTTACTATTACCTAATGCCCGGTACACACATTGGGCCCGACAGTTGAATGTATAAATTGTGCGTCCATTCGGGTAAAATAAACTTATTTTCTTTCTTTCTTTCTAATCGTGGGTCAAATTAAGTTGGCCAGCCCTGCGTTATACGTATAAGCGGCGTATAAGGCAAGGCGCGTGCGTACGCGATAGGTTTCCTCGTGACGTTTACAAGTTACCGTTGCGAATCCATCATGTAAATGACGGCGAATTGTTTAAAAACAATATGTTTTGATGTTTTAAATGCGCGTTGAAAAACGTGACATAGTGATGTAAAGCTTTTGGTCGTTGACTTTAGAAATATTTCGCTGTAAGTTCGGTTTTTTAGGTAACATTTATAGGTAGGTAAATATTCCCTCTCGCTCTCCCCAGAAGCAGAAGAATTAATTTATCTTGATGATTGAATCTCAAAAGAAAATGTGATAAAAGTTGTCGCTTTCCCTGAAACCGTTTCTTCGAATATTTAAGTAAGTATTTAAACTTAATGCGACAGAATTATTATTGTGTCCAAACGTGATTATTCGTAGATGATTGTTGTAAAAGGTTTTACAGTCGCAATTTCCCGTCGGAAGTGTATAATTCATGCATGTTATAGTAGAGAATTTCAAAGATTTCTAACGCTCGTAAAGAGCTGGGTGGGGTAATGAGTACTAAGTTTCTAGTATAACTAAGATATGAAAATGTAACTTATATGCAACACTGGCTTCTGTCGCGGTTTCGTCCGCGTGAAAGTAGGTTTCTCCATACAAAATTTGAACCCCCGTTTTGTTCCATTAGGGGGTGGATTTGGAAAAAATCCTCTCTTAGTGCTTGGCTACATCATAATAAGAAAGCTTGTGCAAAATTTCACACTTCTAGACCCTGTAGTTTCGGGCTACTGGGACTACGTCCTTGAAATTTTGCACAAGGCTTCCTTTTAGGACATAAGCGAGCACCAATAGAGGATTTTCCATATTTCACCCCCTAAGGGGTTGAAACATGGTTCCAAAGTTTATATAGAAACATTTACTTTCACACGGGTGAAGCCGCTGGCATAAACTAGTGAGTTACATATTACTTAGATGTATACGGAACTAGAAACTTCGTATCTCACAACACAGAAAACCCTAGTGTGATATCTATCAATTCCACAATTTCAAATGTAACTTTTGACACAATAAATTACCCTTATCTCCCTACTCTCATTTCTAAACGAGGCCACAAGATCACAGTAGTACACTCCCACCTATATTCACTGCAGTGGAGTACAATCGAAACAAAATATCAAACAAATCAATATCCTTTGTTATAGTTGGTGTTATGCTGTTCTTGCGACAACATCCGTCTGTTGGGCAAACCACTTAATATCGAGTAGGTTTGAGCACACAACACAAGACTGCTAACGAATTTATGCGTGTGTTACTTCATCGGCTAAGTATTATGGAGGGCTAGTTAGTTGAAGGCTTGCAACAAACACCATTCACTAGCTTTTTTTTAAAAGCATCAATGAAAACTTTTACTCTGGCCGGAGCGGGAGAGTCAGATTTTTACTGACTAAAACCCACTCCTGTTCCTTCTTTGCCTTCGTTCCAGGGTCCCAGGGTTCTCTTTCGTTAAAGACAGGGCCCAGTAGTAGTAGTAGTTTTATTGTTTTACCCACTGAATTTCCTACCAATAATATTACACACTTGTATTTTGAGTAAGGTGTCGAGATGACCCAGTGATTAAGGCACCCGCCTCTGATGCATGAGAACCGGGCCTTGGACATTACCGACAGTTCGTGCCTTGGAAAGCATGTACAGCCGTTGGTCCCGGTTGTCATTTTAGCTCTAGCTTAAATAACCACTTATTCTTATTCTTTTCTTAGTATATAAATAATAATAATAATAATAAATTAGGTTGGTAAAGAGCCACTAATAGAGAGTATTTTAGGGACAGATTAGAAGCAGAGCGACATCGCGGTAGGCCAAGACGAAAGTAGAGATGAACTTGACTCTTACCAAAGGATCTGGCCCGCAATGGCTGAAGAGAGACGTGTGTGAAAAAGGCAGTCCTCCGCCCAACAGTGGGACTTACATTTTAAGATAACATCATAATAATAAGAGTAAGATAAGATAAAAAGATATAAATAAGAGGTTGGACCTCCAGTTGAATATAATTATCGAGGGCATTTTATGTTGTCAGGACAACCAGTTGAGTGGGATGGATCAACTTTCCTTTGAAAGGACTTAGAATATGGGTCTCAGTCTTTTCACTGCTTATACCGCCTTATCACGTCATCTTAAAAAGTTATGTCTACTTTCGTCACAAGAGGGCCTAAAAATATGTTGCGTGGTCTAAATTGAGCTTTAGATTGTATATGTTGCAAGACGATAAAAACTTGAGGATGTTAGAAAGTATTACTTATCGAAATACTCTTTGTAGGTAACTAGGGTTGCGAAACTGAAGTATTCCTGTTTCTAAGTAACTGAAGTATTGGTATTTTGTATTGGTTACTGTCTATCCAAAATACCTATTGATGTCGATACAGGAATACGTCGCGAAACTGTTTGAGAGAGTTGACGTTGCCATTAAACGCAAAAGGCAATAGAAGGAACACAGGGGTTTACTCAATAAAAGTCTGAGACTCCCTCAGAGGGAAGGAGGTTATTTCATGATTTCAAAGCTCAAACAAAGTAAATGATTGCGTATTATTACGTCAACATTCCTTACATTTTCATAAATGAGAGTCTAAAAATAGTAAACCCGTGGTCTAAATTCAGCTTTAGATTGTGGATATTTTCCAACGTTTCCAGGAAAATCCTTGTATTTTTATACATTTCCGGTAATAGGATAGAATTTATCGTATTTGGATATAAATAGATATATCCGGCTTTATTTTTATGTAATTGACAAGGAGTACAAAGCCAGTGGATAATATTGGGGACAAAGCATCTAATATTAGGAATTTATCAAGTAACATTGTTTTTGCTAGTTTTTTTTATTTTTATAATGTAAAGTCTCGCATTTGACTACTATTTCACATGATTGTATGCGCTGATGTGGTCGAAGATGGAGCACGCTTTCCTAGAAGTAACCTATTCACTCTTGACTTAAAGGCAAGTTTTAGATATCAGGAAACATAGATTCTTCGAAATCTGTGACGAAGTGTGTGGCGAGTCTGTGTTTCCTGAAAGCTACAACTTTTTGAAGTCTAGAGGGGAAAAAACTATACTTTATAGTTTAGTTTAGTTTTTTCTGGATAGTTTATTCTAGTAGAGTGACGAAAAAACCCTTTAACCCGTGAAGAGCTGATTGGTGTCGATTCGCACGATCTAAAATTCGCACTAATGTAAGTTTGCTAGTGGTACATTGCCACTAATGGCCCGGTGTGGGTGTCAATGTTGTTATGATAAAACGTACGCGAAATCCAACTATGTGAAAAAGAAAACATCTTTACAAAAAAAGAATAGAATCATGGCCATAGTAAAAATATTATGCAAGTTTATTTTGTTCTCAACAAACCTATGTAATTGATGATTAAACTTAGAATTGATAGTACCCAATGACCCATATCATAGGGGCGCATAAAAAATCTAGTCCGCCATATTGATTTGATTGATTTAGAATAACGTCACTTAGCTACCTAAGTAAGAACATGTCTTTACAATTTCAGTTTAATCGGTTAGTGTGTAGATTGCCTTTTTTTAAATTCATTTGCAAACTTTGACCTAAACACACACATACAAACTTAATCTTGTATCTAAAAACCTTCAAACTAAACACCAAATCAGATGAATGAAATTTAGAAAACGCGTGAATCGGTGTTAAACTACGAGTATTCTCCAGATACAGATTACGATCAAAAGCGATTAATCGAAGTCGTGGGTCCAGTAACAGTGACAGAGTGCGTAGCGGTCCTCACTCCGCACTCCTCAGCGAGATAGCTATGCAGCGTTACGAATCGTACAAACGTCACGCATGGCCGCGCCTCCCGACTCCTCCCGCGAACACCGGTCAACAGCACCACTAAATATTTGTTTACGTCGCGTACATTTTCATGTTTACGTTGCGTACATTTTCATGTTTACGGGTAAAGCTCGATTCAAGCATAGTATGCGAGGGAAATGGAAAATATTTCATACATCCTTTGTCCTAAATTTTCTGTCTGAAATTGAAAATTTACAAACGCATATACGGTAGTTGTTTATAGGATTTTCAGCGATATTAGTAATGGAAACTAAATGTGAACGATTGGTGGACTACTGTGTCTGTGTCTTTAAGAAATTCCTAACATGAAAATAAAAAGGTATTTCTATTTACTATGATAAATACGCATATTGTCACACAGACTAAAAACCACCCAGAGTTCCTTTCCTTTTTTGCGATGGCCACACCCTAACTAACCAGGTCAACACTGATTACAGTTTATTCTAAATTACAATTTGTAACTTATTATAAAAATTAACCTCTCGATAATGTATGTCACATCCAGCAATACATTGAGAGTTTATAATCGAATCAAGACTAATTTGTTTTCAATAAATCAGGTAGGTGACAAAAACAGTGATATCATTTAAAAACTAATTTGTTTACAATTGTTGCATAGCTCCTATCTACGTACCTATGTATAGTTGTATACTATTTAAAATCGTACATGTAAAGAAGATTCAAGGATATAGTATATCTAATAATTTAAAATATTGTACAAGTAAACGAGATGCAAGGACATAGTATATCTACTATTTAAAAATGTCCAGCTAAAGGAGATGCAAGGCAAGGACGCATACATAAATCATGTCGCAGAGTGCAGTTCGCGTACAAGCCGCGAATAAGAGCAGCGATACCAAGACAAGTATGCTAAACACGCCATCTGTTGCTGACTTCTCTGTTTCTCTTTCCGCTAGTCTGCTAGTCTGTACGTATCCGTGCTCGTAGTAGAGCTTTCCTTATTTTTATATAATGTTGAATTTTTTAAATTATTTCATTTACTTAACTTACTTTTTAATGTATGTTTTTTTGGGAAAAATCTGGCAAATGGATTTTGAAACTGTTACTCCTAACCAATTGAGCTAATATTTGGGATATCTCTGTAACTTGGATGCAATGGAAACCAAAGAGCTTGTCTGCTGATGGAGACGGATAGTGACTATAGGAACTAATGAGCGCAAAAAGAAAACACCTTAATATTTGAGCTCTTCGGAATGGATTTGTTGATTACCTAAAAATACTAGTGTTTTTGATTATTGCGCAATAAAAGATTGCTACGAAAAGAAAAATCGTGCTCTATATCACCCAAAGGTTGCATGGAAGAAAATGCCTAAGCTATTAAGCCCGCTTCTGAACTTTTGTGTACATAAAGTAGTTATTTTTTACGATATTTATTTTTATTCGTATATATTTATACGAATAAAATATCAGTAGTTTTTGAATTGCAAGAACAAACAGACAAAAGTCTGTCCCTTGGAATGATTTCCTCATTACACGCGGACAAATCTGCCAGCAATGTCTTTCTTAAAGATGTTTATATTTTCTAAAACGTTGTTAAGTTTAATAAGCCTCGTGTATGCTACCCACTCAATTATTTATACCTCGTAATCTTACTTAAGCACGTTACTTAGATGATTCAATAACCTGTCGTCTATTAGAATCAAAGGTCACAGAAAAGCTGAAAATATGCTTCTATTCATTTTAACAGCAGAACTGTGACGCCATCATGAAAATAGGTTGTTGAACTTATTTTGAAGGTGGGGTATCATTCAATCGACTTCTCGGGGCTCTACGGTGGAGTGGAGAGCGTGTCAAACTTTTACTGACTAAAACCATATCTATGTTATTTCTGTACCTTGCGTTCCAGAACCTACAAGTCAACCCATTTAGCAGCACAATTTTGAAGTCAGAATGAAAACAGGCTGTTGATCTTTTTTTGAAGGTGGGACTTCTCGGGGCTCTACGGTGGAGTGGAGAGCGTGTCAGACTTTTACTGACTATAACCACATCATGTTCCTTCTTTGCCTTTGTTCCAGGGTCCCGGGTTTTCCTTTCAGAAGCAAACCCATGGCCCCAGAGGCTTTGACCCTGCTGGGCCCCTACGGTTTTGCTGAAGACTTTTTTGAAGGTGGGGAATCATTCAATGACTTCTTTTGCTCTAGGGCGGAGTGAATGACGTGCCAAGACTTTTACTGACTGAAAACCACATCTATGTTTCTTCTGTACCTTGCGTTTCAGGACCTACAAGTCAACCCATTTAACAGTCGAACTTTGACGTCATAATTAAAATGGGTTGTTGACCTTTTTTGGGGTGGGGGCAAGGTGGGAAATCATTCAATGACTTCTCCCGCTTAAAGGGCGGATTAGAGGGTATCAGACTTTTACTGACTAAAACCATATCTATGTGCCTTCCTTCCTTCTTTATCTAGCATTCTAGGACCCGAGAAGTAAACCCATAGCCCCAGAAAGCTCCCTATCGGACCCCTACAGTTTTGCCGACTTTAAAGCGCGCGTGTTGACCTTTTAATTAATATTCCTGGTAACGAGTTAGAAATGTAATTAAACGATGTTACCGAATGCATTCCTATGTCAAACTAGTAAGTATACTTAATTGGAACTGTACTTTTAATGTTTCTTGTCATGTTTTATCGATTTTGAAAAGCTGCTTGTTACTTTATTAGTTAACAGGTGGGATTTACGTGGCCGTTTTTTTATGAGTTCGCCAATTAATTAGTTCGGTTGGTAGGTAATAGATCTTTCTTGCTTGCAATGTTTGAAAAAATTACCGCTCCCCTCGCAAAAGGCAACAGAAGGGGCACTGGTGGGGTTTACTCGGTAAAAGTCTGACACTTGTTCTCGCCCACCCAAAGCGGGAGAAGTCTTTTTCTTGTCATTTTATTCATTAAAACTGTTCTTATTGAAACTGTATACGACTAATTTCTTCATGTTATTCAATGTCATGATTATTTACACAGTTGGTTAGCGCAACTGTTTGTTGCAAAATGCATAAATATTATAAAATGGAGTGCAGAGTGTTTTTTTTTAATGTTGCCATACAAAAGGCATATTACGGGAATTATCACAATGCCTTTTTAAAACACCCGTAGAAAAGGACACCATGCAAAATCAGAACAGTGTGTTGTATAACGGAAAACAGAATAATATGAAACCCCTAATAAACAAACAAACACAGGAATTATGTAAAAACAAAAAAAAAGAGGAAAAACAAAAAAACAGTAGAAGAAACGTGTCGTCTTTAGAAATTACACAAGTTGCGCAAAAAAGGGGTGAGTTATCAACGGAGCCGCCATTTTTGGGGCACATTGTTTACTGCATGCAATTAGTTACAAAATGCGAGGCGAAATAATACTTCCAATTCCATTGAAATATATCTTTTTCTTACTCAACTTACAGCCTAGGTGAATTTTTTAATGACGAATCTGTATAACTTCACAATACAGACATTTTTTTTTTAAATTAATCTTCTGAATTGACTTTAAATTTGATATCCATATGAAATGTAATTGATTATGAGTAGTGAAATTTTACTTGCATGCTTGCACAATAGTATTGTGACTAATTTATATTTGAATTTATTAGTAAGTATAATCACATTTTCTTAATAATTCGTATGTCAATTCGCAAAACATAGCGCATTAAGATCTTGTATATAATTATCATCTATGTTTACGAAGAAATGATTCTATGATGCATATAATATGGAAAGCTTTACTAGCTCGTCGCTAAATATTTAAGGAATGCTCTATTTTCGTAGATAAATTCATTGAATAAATCGCGACTACCGCATCCAATATTTCAATCGACTCGACACAGAATAATAAAAGTCGGAACTGCCACTAAATCGAGTCCGCTAAACGGAACAATGTCACTCACCAGGGGCGTAGCTACCGCCGTATCTGCCTTATCAATTATACGGGGCCCCCGGGCCATGGGGGCCCCCAAAGTGTGTAAGGAAAAAGTAAATACTTTCTAATTTATTTTATTTTACAAATGACAAAATTAAAAAAAGAAAAAAAAATAAAAGAAGATAAGGAGAGTGAATATTTAAAATTTGATTTTTATTTGTAAAATGGTTAAATTATGTTATGATAAATAAATATTTCTTTTCACAATATTTTTTTTCTTTTGTGAAAAATCTTTACCACCATATAAGGGCCTCCAAACATTTTTTTATACGGGGCCCCGACAAGGCACGCTACGCCACTGTCACTCACATTTAAATGCAGCTGAAAAAGCCACTCTTGGTGAAATGTTACATTGATTTAATTTAGCCCGTATCCGGTAGAAGCGATACAAGTTGCCGCTTCACAACACTGTTGACAGTGTTGCCACTTTATTTATTATATTTGTTTGACAAACGCTGTTCACTATAATGGCGCGAGTTTACATTGAATGGCAACCTTCAGTGTTGCCGTTTAGTTTTTCAGTGTTATTTTGATTGCTCTTTGGCAATTAAGTAATTATTAAAAAATGTCATTGTTTATGGTTACCTGTTGCATTTTTATTCATTGTAGTTTTAGCGGTTAATAACATAATCAGCTCTATAATGTTTCAATTGCGAGAGATGAGTCCCATCTCTAGGAAAGGGACAAAAGATTTTTTTTTTTTTCGGAAATATCAATCATTGCAACTTAACTAAAGCCTCCGAAAAACGATAGTTCTTCCTTCACATACGTTTCATTTAAATTGTACCTAATCAACTTATTCTGTGATCATCTTCAAGGAGGAACTGGCTCCTGAGATACAAGTATTTATTTTACTTTTAATTTAATTTGCATTAGCGTTTGTAAAACTAATGTATCTGCTTGTCCTATAATATTGCAGTATGTGCTTAAATGTGCAAATATATAAATTCATATTATTAAAAAAAAAATATATTAACCACACATTCAACATAAGAACTTCCAAGACATATGAATCAAAAGAGGACCCAGTCGGGTTGGGGGGAGCGCGGGTATAATTAACCCACCCCACTGTTATATTGTAGGTGCCCGGCCAGACAGGTGCCCATTGTACGGTTCACAATGAAAAAATAATATTTCCAAGCCACTGATACAGGTGGAAATATCACTATCGCTTTATTTCAATCGGACCTTTTCAAAAGCTTTTATATCCTATTTGGTACGTAATAATGTCAGTAATCCTACTATGTTGGCGTCGTATTCCAGTGCAGTAGGACGCAGATGAATACTAGTATTTTAAATGGAGCGACTACCTTTCTGATCTTCACAAGCCAGTAACTGGTACCCAGTAACCCATTAACAGTATACCTTGGCAAGACTGTTCTCAGATTTCCTGGTGTCTAACTACCCGTAAACAACTGCCAAAAATATAGAAATGACAGCTAGGACCAACAGCTTAACGTGCTTTCACAGATCAGTCTCTGTTTAAAGTAGTCCGGAAAAATAATTTACGTACAAAATGCCATCACAGCTATAAACACCAATTACACAATACATAACACATATGCAATTTACAACCGACAAAAACTGTATATACTTATAATTTTTAAGCGTTTCGATACTAAATCTCAATTTACAATTGCATTTACGACTATTATTAAGTACAATAATAATAAAAAGGATGTACGCGTGGTAGTAGTTGATTGATTTTTATTGACTTGCTCTAATTAGTTTGCATATACTATGTTAGTGTAGGTTGTAGTATATGCAATTATGCGGATAAATTGTCGGCTCAATCATACTTATTAGAAGTTGTTATAGTATATTAATGTGGAAACAATAGCAAGTAATTGCTGTACTAGCAAAATTTTCCTTACCAGACACGTGTGGAGGAAATCGTAGACTTTTCATTAAGAAACATAATGAGAATCAATGTTGATTTTCCTACTAAGAGAAATTCTCATTTTACCCTCTTATTTTTATAGGCAAATAAAGGAGGAAAGTCGATTTTTGTGATAAAAATAATTTAAAACCAAATAAATCTTCGAAAGGCAAGTAAATGGATGTTAATTAAAGCAGAAAAGCAATATGTGGGGACAATGCGCCGATAAATAATGAATTGATACGATCGACGCGTGCGCAGCGCCCCGTCAAACGGTCTGCCGCACTATTATCGCCGTTCCATTTCTGCATATAGGTATGAGACGAGACGATTCTTAGTATTATAACACCAGTTTTATTGGCTTATAGTAGCACCTAATAAAAACTACTCGAAGACTTGAATTTGACGCACAAGTTGATTGAAAGTCTAGAATATTCTCTATGACTACATGGCGTTTAACTGCAATAAAATCTAAAAGTAATTTAGACTGATGAAATTATACATTTTGTATACCAATTACAGTGAAAATATTTTATACTTTATGCCATAACTGTATTCAGTAGCTAGGCTTATATCTCTAGTCATCTAATAACAATAATTATGAAGAAAATAATTAAAGTAAGCAGTTTAATTATTTTCTTCGTACAATTATTTAATTATTATAAAGCTAGTATTACGAGTACAAGGCTAGTATTATAAAGAAAACATGAAAGCACAATCTGCTAATGAAATGTTTAATTTAAAACTTTTTAGATTTGCATCGTAGTTAAAAAAAAACTTGTAGTGAGCAAGGTGGCAATTTCACTTGGTTCGTGTTTTAGAAAAACAACATAATTTTCTTTGACGATGGTGTAAAGACGCCATTATTGCAGTTACAATAAAAAAAAAATTAATTATGTGCATATATTTGCAAGCAGTTTAAAGTCGGTATAAACACATGATGATACAAACAGCTAGATAAATATTCTCGCTCATATTTGTATCAACTTTAAGGTCAATTCGAGGAGACCAAGTTTAATTGAACATTTAATTCTTGTAAAATTATGGACTTTTTTTGTTAAGGATTATCTCAAGTTAAGCCTCCAATTACTTTTTTAACTAGATTACCTGTCGATAAGGAAACTGAATGAAGTCTTTATTCTATCATGATAATAATTTATTGATAGTTCTTGGAAAATGTACAATCAAGAAGGAAATACCACTTCATTTGATAAAATATCACAGACATGAAGTGAATCAAACTCGCATTATCGTTTTAAATTGCTATATAAACGGTGTTTAGAGCGAAGACGATGACATCACCTGTAAGGCACAATAAACAATAAAGACGTACCGTAGACGAGCTCTCGGCCCAAGAGTACATCTCCGCACTCTATTAGCTGCTGCAGGAGAGTCAAGCGGTTCTGGTAACCGAAATCCGAAGTAAGCAATCCCAACATTGTGTATTTGTGTCACATTTTTCTCAAAACAGTAATAAAACACTCAATATTCACTCCTCAAGGTACAATCGCACACTACGTCACTTTATTCACTGTTCATTGTTTTAAATGTACTATCGGGCACACATGTTGTTTTGGCGCGAAAGCAAGACAGATGCGCTAGCGGCGCGCGCCGGTTGCGACTGCGTGCGTCTTCCGAAAGCTATTACAACGGACAGGTGGTGACAAAGCAGTCCCTACTTCCCCTCTTCACTAAGTACGCTCTGCGACTAGTCGCCCGATCGATCGCAAGACTTGTCGCGATCGTAGGGCAATTCTTAAGATTTGATTATATTATCTAACTATGAATTCATTTACAAACAATTTTATGGTCGGAGTAAATTGGCAAGTACGGCTTTAATTTACGTAGAGTTGTCGCTTTAATTAAGCTCTTGATATTTTTTATTGATAATTGAAATAAAAAAACTCAATTAAGGAAATTGTTTCCATTTGGCAAGTTACAAATTCAAACAGGAAAATCTTTTTTCGCTTTCCATGGTTTTATAGCGAATAAACCTCTCTCATTTGAATGATGACTACTTTTGAAAGTAATCCGGCGCCAAAAAGCGATACGACACAGCTTCCAATATTTCTGATGTAAGTATGAAAGTTCCGGATCAATGGGAATACCGAATAACCCAATTGGAATCGGCTAAGTGCATGCATGCACGGCGTACGTGAGCGACTGCACGTCCCGGCCCACCCGCACCCCTTCGCTATTATTCCTCGCATCGTACGAGGGTGGTTGAATCGGGGTTTGATTATTCGCACATCAACATGTTTGCATTTCATCGATTTCGTCTGAGAACAGGCCGACAAGGCAGTTTCGGACAAAAAAATAATCGAAATTGTCATGTGCGATCGGCGATTACCGGTGGCTTTATAATCGTTGAGGCATATTGGATGGTTATCGACAAGTGAGATAAGGCTACCGGCGTGTAGGTGCGCAGGGAGCACGCGACGCGGCGCGTTTATTTATTTTTGTCTGGCTGCACGTGGGCCGGGCGCGCTCGGAACGCTGCGGGAACGTCGCGCCGCCCCGACGCGCGCGAGTGTACTGACCGCGCGGCTTTCGGACGCGCGTCACTCGATGCACTATTGTGCATAGCCCGTTAGAATAGTAAGGACATGGCCCGCTCATTAATACAATTAACTCAATGGCTGATGATTATGACGCGGCAGAACACTCATTTCGTTGATTAATTGTTTGATTAGGAGTAGTTAACATGCAAATTATGGAGTTAATCAAATTTATTGACTGCACTTAAAATTTAAGGTGTAGTTATGGCTACAAATCGGTGGTTTTATGTGTAAGTAAAACGGTAGCTAGCGTTGTTTATACAGATGAATTAACCTGTCATTACATTAGACTTTCATGGAAACAAGGAGGAGACATACGAGTGGGAATCTCCGACAGTGAGAGGCGATAATGTGGCGCGCGTCGAGACGGGCGTTATAAATATTTCATCCGGAGAAAAGGCGTTTAACGCATCGACAGCAGCGCGGACGAACACATGTACCGCACTATACGTGCGCGGCGTCACCGACGAACCCCATCTATTTCTGTCCCGACAAGTATTTAAGCTATTCTACTTGCTCACCTACTAGTCAAATAAGTACGCCAACTAGTGAAATAAACTTTTTACAGGCTGTTAGTTTGACTTTTATGAGGAAAATCCTAATAAAATGTATTTGTTTCGCTCAAGTCATTTATTTCCATACATACCTATGTATTTTAGACGGTATCTATACAAGTTTACCTGCATGGTTAATTAAAATATTTTCCTGTGCGTCGTCCATAATAAGCGGCGCAATACGACGCGCCAGAGTTAGTTTCCTAATTAATTTTATCTGTTTGGTTTTTCTGCAATTTATATACGAGAATGAGCATGTCGCCACATGCAGCAATGGCTGACGCAACTGATATGATAATATCGCTCGACCACCCTTATCAATCTGTCAGATGTCCTAACTTCTAAAATAATTGTGAAACAAGGCTTTAAAAACAATGAATTTTCAAAGCCAAAGTGTTGCATAATTAGAGAAAGGGCCGTTTTTATTACACAGCGAAGCCTCAGAACCTGCCACAATACAAAGTGAGGGAGCGAACTCCCAAAGGAGACAAAAGATTCACGGGCCCTCAGAAACAAGGCCAACGGACGCTTTCAAATATCCTATTCGGTAGGTACCTACTCCTAATTCCACAATGTCGCTTCGTGCCAATTCTTTATTTCGCCGTTTGACGTTATCTTGAAAAACCATCACAATGACGTAATGTTTAGCACCATATACAAAATATGACGTGTATTTATATTTACCTCGTTTTTCAATACAGAGTTTCCCCTACGTCACACGATGGAGCTGATAAATAAGCTGTTAACGTGGAAGATACATTACATTTACACCATGTACTCGCAACTCCAACTTCATTTGAATGACAAACAAAACAAAATTACAAATCTTATTTAATCGCTAGGAAAGGGCACGATATGGAAATCTCGAGCAGTTTAGCGGTAAACCCCGAGACAAAACTAACGAGAAAGCGAGCAGTTCAAAGGCTTCCAATGTAAATAAATATCTATAAGGATCAGATTAAGTCTAAAATTTCCCAAATACCGGATAACCGGGCACGAGGTCGACCGGGCAAAAACTTTTGTTGCCAACGAAATTACTGCTGCCACTTCTGGACTTGACGCTCAACGTTATTTGATTGAACGTTTTCATAATTAATTATCACGAAAAATGTAAGATATGAAATATCGAGTTAAATTTCTCAAGTATTGAAGCAATCAATTAAAGCTAATGCAAACTAGCCGGCGAGTGTGGCGCGCAATTATTTTAAGATACCGTCTCTCGCATTCGCATAATCCAAGCTGCATTCAATTAATTGGCAGGCTGGCTACTCGCTCGCCGGAGTAGCCACTGGACCGTGTGACATCATTTTCGTTGATAAACTGAGTATGTTGGTCTACATTATAGCCCCCTTATCGCACATCGCAAAACCGCAGTGACAGCGCTTTACATTAAAATTGTGATCTTTGTAAAACAAACAAAACCCCGCGACCCAGTTCTCACCTGATAAATTATTACAACAATTTAATAACAAAGTGATCCACATTATCATCAACGCACATCTACAATAGAGGGTTGTTCTCGCATGAATACAGCGGCGAAATCACTACCCTAAAATTAATATCACGCTGGAAAATTAAACGGACCGCTTCTACGAAGCGTCGGGCTCTAATTCATATGCATATCTAACTTTGCCACATTGGCACTGACCCTCGCACATACTCTGCAAAATAAGATAAGCGGAGTTCGTAGCGGCCTCGCCACTCAAATCGGTCGGTTAATACCATTCCCCTTCAATAGTCTAATGGCTATTATAATACGAACAAGTAAAGATGTTAATTGTTTATTCGCAACAACTATGTGTTGTTGGGCAGTTGGTATTATTGTGTTAGCGCACAAATTCACCTTGCGCCCCTCATCCGGTGTTTAACAGGGGATGGTGCAAGGTCACTACAACATGGACGATCCCCGCACTAGAGCAAAAATTATTTGATTTATAACTGCTTTTAATACCCATTTTGTCGGACGGTTTATCGTGAGAAAAGGGTTAAGAGGCGACGGACATCGATCAGTGTTTAAAGTTGGGAGATTACCTCCAAACTCTGTAAATAGGGCACGTGTTAATGTAAGTAAGGTTTCTATTTAATAAAAAAATCCTTTAGAACCTAACTTGAAAATACACCTTTATAGGAGAAGGATCAAGCGGCAATAAATCACGAGTTCAATCAATACAAGACACGGATTGCTCCCGGTAAGGCGCGAACAATAACGCGTTTACGTAAACACTAGTAAAACTGTGATTGAAAAGTGCAAATAAATATATCGTGACGTGACACTGACATTCATGGCCCATTGGTTACATTACATCATAACATCAGTGAACATTCCTGCACCAATGTCTACATAAACAGAATTTAAAACCACACATGTCTGCATGTTTGCTCAAATCGGAGTGTGAAGAGCATTTTAAAAATTCCATCTATGGCAAGGTCTAAACCGCGAGCGTTTAAAGACGCGACAGAAATCACCTAAAAAGCGGAGCAGTGACAAACTCGAAGAAAAAAAAATTAGCTCTCGACCGGGAAGCGGAAAGTGCGACGCCTCGCCTTCAGCTTTCAGGCGCCATTATTTCATCCGGTATTAAGTCGGAGAATATTTCGCAACAGCCACCATCTTTTTAATGTGAAATATAACTTGGTAACGATACTGTAGAGTTCAATTTTCATCGGGATCGTTTTGTTTTTACATGGTCTCGTCCTGCGGAGGTCGGTAAGTCCCTTCTGGTTGAAGACAATAGGGTGTATATTGATTCCTAGATAAATGTGTAGTTGAGACGTTTTATTTCCCGGTGGTTGACTAGTCGTCCTTATGGATGCAATTCGTCTTTCGTATTGGGGCTTACCGAGAATGTGCAGAATGCACGTCACGAGATTGTTCCTAGTTTTGATTGCAGTGAATTTTCCATGAGGTCGACGTTGGTGGGCTGCACCGTGCGAGGTAAGCCTCGCTCGCTCCACCTAATATTCTTTGTTGACGTTATTATTGAATGCACGGAAGTACTTTGAAACGGTCTTTAAATATTGACGGAACTGTAGAATCAGAGTAAACGCTCTGTGGCTTCAAAACAACTGCTTGTAACTTTGTACCTATTCGATGAAAAATAAAATGGCAAACTGTGGTTCCAACAAAGTAATAACTAGAGACTGTAATAAAACCTCCTTTTATACCGTGGCTTATGAATGTCCGAGAACCTAAAATTAAAAAATAACTGGAAAGTGCATCGCCAACGAAGCGAGCGGCCTCAAATTAGTGCGCCATAAAACAGTAGCCTGAGAAAAATTATATGTAGATAAAAATCTATGAGTGTTTGTGTGTGTGTGGACATTGCGTAAGAGAATGATGGCTGTTGGAGTGTTCGTGAGCTGAGGAAGTGTATGCTGGGGCAGGGCATACGCGCCCTGCATTTTAATGCCGGTCCCGTATCCAGCGGTGCCCCTACGATTGCAATACGATTACACGTACATCTCATATCTCTTTGTTTTAAATGTCTTCTAGTCGGATGTGTGTCAGCTGTTTATCATAAACTTGCTGGGCTAGGCTAGAATACTAAGCGATGTGCCTGTTTATTACATTCTTCGTCTTCTTTTTTTTAAATAGACCTATCATACATTCTGTTACCTTTACAAGTACCGTTTTAATTTCAAAAGTCAGGTCATTCCTGTTGTTTTTAACCTCAATTTGTGGCAATTGTGAGGTTTATGAAAAGCAAAGTCAGTTCTACAAATCCATTTCTAATTCCAAAATTCTGCTAATACGAGTTAAAACTCAGCATTCAACCCATTTCTAACACGAAATTATTGTTGTTACCGTTGGAAGACGGGAATACGGGTCACAATCGAGACGTCCTAGTTTCTTTATTTATAAGCCAGTGTTTAAGATGTGCCTGAACTGAGCATTGTAAATAATGTGTATCATCATCTAATAAATAAAATAAACTTCGAGAATAACGACTACAACCGCGCTCGGACTTCCTAATCCAGTTTTATCGAATAAATGTCGGTCGCACCGAGTCGAACCGAGTCGCATCTCTACAACGTACATCGGTACATCAGCGTTCCCGTGGGAGTATATGGCTGCACTAGACACTTTAACGTCTTCATCATAATGCATTTCACTGTACATCTTTACAAACATAAAATATAAAAATCTCGGACGTGTTAAAACCCCGAGAACCCATGGTTGTCAGTCCCCACCCACATTACGATAGGCGTTTTATCACCGAGTCACCCGCCTATAAAACATAACATTGTACTGTGGCGTACACCTTCCGGAATTCACCTCTTCAATCCCTTTGTTCCCAAGATTCGGTGAAATGAGTCACACAGAAGGGCGTTCGTTTCCATCTTATTTATTAAAGAGTTCGTTTGGAACGCGTAAACCGTACCACTTTATTCTGATAGTACTTCGGCCCTCTTAATAACGATAAACAAACAGATAAATTGCGAATTCAGGACAGAACATCACTTATCCTTAATACCCTTTATCTAATAAATAAACCACTTCAAATAGAATGAAAAAAAAAAACTAATTGACGTTTATTCAAGTCCAGCGGAGAATTAAATGAGGTCTATGTACAAGGTTCAAACTGTTCATAAACGGCTTTGACAGAAACAACGGGCAGCCTTGAATTAGTGTTGCAAATTATCATTTATCTTAGCAAGGATTAAGGGATATTGTTACAAATCTACCGTTTACACTTCGTTAGAGCACGGAGCTAGAGCATAACTTTGAATGAGATGGGAGTCGCCGGCCGACATTGCGCCACCCACTTAAAATCTCTAATTCCCATTGACCGGTGCGGCGGATGCTTTAGCGGCCAATATAATCTAAATCGGTGCACATCAATACAGTAGTAGTGCTATCAGTAGTAAACTAGTGTCTGCTCTCGAAATAGCTGTAGCTACGTTCTCGTAGTACGCGTAGTATGGGCGTCACGGCCGAGGCCGGCCCACCCCACCCTCGCCAGGCGGCCACCCCCCGGCCTACCTCTGTCGACGATAGATGGCGCCGCGAGATTAAATTGGCATATCGGATACACGATTTATTTCGCTCACCGATCGAAATGAAACATTACTCCTTCGAGTGAAATAAAAAAATAAAGTCTCCCATCTCATCTTATAATGCTTATCGTTAAGTAATAGATTCTGTTTAGAGATAGCGGAATCCTTCAATTTCCCGTCGTCGCGTTGATACGGCGTCGCTGAAACGAGTGTATCGGCTCGGTTTCAAAACCCCTACTTTTCTTTAACTTCTCAATTCTCCGCAAGGCTGGGGTTGCGCGGTGAAAACTATTCTCAACTACGCTAATATATTATTTACTAGTAAATGGACGCTCCTGTTTATTTAATACGCATCTCTCTGACAAATTCTTTTAGAAATAAAATTCGATCCACGTGCGAAACGTCACAATATTTTGTACTACTAACGGCCAGTTTTTTCATCAAAGGTAACAGCCAAAGTAACGACATAAAGTAATAATAACGATTAAATTCGTTTTTTCACAATTTCAACCGTTGGTTTGACTGTTACTGCTCATTGAGGGGCTGTTAAAGCTATAGTCACTGTCATTTTGACAAAATTGTATTGACTTCACTGCGTTCATTTTGGATGCGTTCAAACACATTTTATTTTAATTTTTTTTTTTTAAGAAATAGGGTAAAGGCGGGAATAAATGCCCCGGTGGCATAGATGCCTTGTTATCAAAAAATGACAAACGGAAACGGAACCCTCAGTGCGCGAGTCCGACTCACACTTGCCCCCTTTTTTATTTGTAATATGTACGAATGTAGCAGAACCATGCCATGAATATATAAAAGAAAGGAAGGAGTGCGAGTTCGAGTAGCATTTTGCATTAGCATTATCAGCCTTATAATAATCCCACTGCTGGGACTCAAGTCTGCTCTCTAGGAGAGGAATGATCCACCACGTGGGCCCGGGGTGGACTGGTGGATGAGAGTATGTTCGAGTTAGAGTATGGAATACAGAGCAATTACAGTCAACTTTCGAGGAAATGGACAGAAATACCATGGGGGGTTAAAATTCTAAAACCACAAATGCTTTTAGAATTTAAAAAATAGGTCCAAAAATATTTAAAGGATTAAACTAGCTAGCAATATATATCCCGCCTTCACCCTAAACAACAAATGACATTTGACTTATGGCACTACTGGACAGTGATGTTGCGATGTTGTCATGAGTAAAAAAAGCTCCCCACGTGTTTTTGGGGTAATTACGACGTTTGCGTAGCGGCAACTCTTTTGACTTTTAGTTTAGCTGTTATTTGGATGAAGAAACACATTTGCCATTATGACAGCTATGGTCAAGTAAATGTTAATGGTTTTACTGATAGTTTTAGTTTTTGATGAAAAAACTAGCCGTTAAAGAGTTATTTTTTAAACAAATAGTCATTTCAAGCTGCTTAAACATGCAAACAACGTTGCAGATGTAAAGTCAAGCCGGTGCGAACGTTAAATTAAGTATAACCGTAGAATTTTTTATTTGATTGCGCTATGATAAGTAGGTACATGTATCAATAATAATATGGTCGTAAACTAAGAAGTAAGAAGTTCCAAGCTGCGTCCGCAGACCGAACGCGTTAATTAAAACTTACAAAAGATAAGACAACTTCGTTATTGAATAAATAAAATGTCCGTTTAAATGTCTGCGCAGGGAAATTAACAAATCGAGTTGCTGTGGATTGGCGCCTTTTTCAGAAGCACGGCAAATGAAAACTTCGTTCTACGCGGCCGTCTCACGAGTCTACTCCTTTTCAAACTTATCTCACAGATTAATGACTGAATCCGACAAGAACTTAGATCGAATAAACAACGATAAGGAAGAAGAGCAATATTGTTGTTAAGATATTTATTGCTAGACATCAAATCGCTAACTTATTACACTTCAAACGCGCAACTTCTCAGAATTATTGGCTTCACATATTAGAGCAACAAACACTAGCATTTCAATTTCATTGCAATAAATTATGGCGTCCATGTGAACTATTCCTCATATCCCCATACGTTACCTATATGAGAGCTACAAATTGTATTCGTATCTCGTCATATCTCGATCCGGGGCACGGAAGCAGATAGCAAGTAAATCCCTGTTCTAGAATCCGGTATATATTGGTAAACAGCCACCAATGAAATCTCGCAGACTGTGCGCGAAACAACGGAGCTCTAAATTGTTTTGCCGACCTGTCCGTCACCCCTTTTATTTATTATCATTTATCAGCTCGAAATTAATGCCGTACATTTTTGCAAGCTGTTTTGTGTATTTAAAACTGTTTGAAGATTTATATAACTACTCGTAACAAGGGAAGTTTTAAGGTGGAAAATTATTTAATGGCTTCAGCCGCTCTGGGGCGGGAGAGCATCTCAAACTTTTACTAATACCACCTTTAGTTGCCCTTTGCTTAATAAGACCAGGGATTTCCTTTACGATGATCAGGTACTCCATGGGGCCGAAAGGTTCTGAGGTGGCAATCGCACACTGAAAGACGTAGATAGCGTTGGAAGGCTTCCCACAAATTAGACCAATGACTTGATGAGGGCCGCGGAAATAAAATGGATGCGAGACGATACTTCGGGGAGGTCTATATCCAACAGTGGACTATTTTCAGCTAAAATGATGATAATGATGTCTTCTCAGATGAAAGGAGAAGAGAAGTATGGAAAAAATTGATTGGATCAAGGGCAAGCGGACGATGGACAATGATGCTGTTTTAAAAGACGAGTACTTAGTTTAGAGATCATAGGTAAACAAACATATGTATTAGTACCACTTTAGAGAAGGTTACCGTATAAAAATATTCCCGTGAGTAAAGGACTCTTCCTGAAAGTGTCACGCATGACACGCGAATAAGGGATTACGTCAAGACATCCATTTGTCAACCATGGCAATTTTAGGACGTGTGCTATATTCACGCACGAGATTTTATCCTTCATATATTATAAAAGGAGAAACTGACTGACTGACATATCAACACACTAGGAGAGTGACGTTTTGCACAACACCTTTTGTGACGTAGGCGAGCACTGAGAGAGGAGTTTCCTAAATTCATCCCCTAAAGGGTTTGAAACGGGCCCAAAGGTTGAATGGACCACGCAGGCAAAGCCGCTGGGAGAAGCTAGTCCTTCATATACAAAGGTACTCATTTTAACAATGTTCTTTATCAAAAAAAGAATTCCTGAGGGGTACATAAATATTAACATGATTGATTTTCAAAGATGTCATCGATTTAAATCAACCTGCTAAGACTGAGGGATGGGTCGAAACAGTCACAATGTTCCTGGAACGCAAAGGGCGACTGCTCTTTGATTAGATAGATATACAAGGGTGGGATTTTGTCAGTAATAGTCTGACACTACCTCCCACTCCTCCCATAAAGAGAAAATAATAGTTATTTGAAAAAAAATGATTTAAAAACATATCATGAAGTACTGATTATTATGATTAATGTATAGATTACTATAACAGATACAGGCTATCAACATGCTTGAGACATCACGTACCACTATTAGTTGCCTTATAGACAACATGTGAAAGTAAACGCTTGTCAACGATAACCTATCTAAAGTATCTATTGATACCAAACAAACACGAGTGCCCAGATTTAGCTCGTTCAAAACTTACGAAACAAAGGAGCTTTTACTACTCCAACTTGCACCGCAGAATTCAATATCCTCGAGATACAATAGTTTGCAAATCAAAAATTCTAACTTTAAACAGTTATAAAGCGAGCTCTTGCATTCTTAAAGGGGAACGGGCTATAGTCACGCTAGGCTCCTTGCCCAACTGTACTTTGTTGACAAGCAGGCTTTGTTAATCACCGCTGATCGTCGGCGAGACTTGGCAATGTCCTTTATATCCTCAACTTCCACACACGTTTAGAATTCATAATTAACGTGGAGCTTTCCTTACTGCTTATAAATTTAAATTATCTTCAACATGTCTGTAAATATACAACATATGTATAACTGGAATAATGCACAGTCTTATAAACGCCAATTAAAGTTACAATTCGAACATTAAAATTTTACTTAAATGCACTTTCAGTACAGTTTTTCAGAGTTTGTTGTCTATAATAATATCGGAATTATAGGTAAATAATATAGGAAACGAGGCACTACATTGGTAGCGCATCGGTATTGGTAATTACGCAAGTTCAAACTCGCCAGTGACGTAATCAATATTTACTAAGTATTTATCAAAATTTATTTTTTGGTTATTTTAGGTTAAAAATCACCTATTAATTTTAAAAATAGCTGAAATAGATTCAGTAACCGATTCTTAACATGATACTTTCAGGAGGTGCATATTAGATGTTGTATAGAAGAAGGGACATATTGATACCCACAGTCCCTTTTTACCGATTAATATTTAAGTGCAATAAAATATCGATAAAGTGATTGAAAATTCTGAACTTCAACACTCTTCCGCGAGTCGCTGTGCAAGTGCAGTAACTTGTAGAGTTTCAAACTTTACATAATAAAACTTAGGGATAAGGCTGTGTAAGTAGAATATACACTAGTTGATTGGTTCCCTAAGACGACAAAAACTTCAAGATCTTAGAAAGTAACAAGTTTTCCAATAAGAGGTGTTGAGGCTATCGAGGATATAGGGCAGCCACTTTGCGATTTGGTTATGCAAAATTTCATGAAAAAGATATGGTCCTGTAAGCGTGGTCATTTGCCTGTTGTTATTTTCCACTATTAACGGCATTCCTTGCTCTTTATAATGAAATAAACATCCGATTATTTATATTAAAAAATGGCATTTTTCTTGGAATATCAAAATAAGACCTCTCATTGGAAAACCGTGTACAATACTTATCGAAATACTCTTTGTAGGTCTTGCTAGCTAGGGTAGCCGCGGTAAGTCTCCCTTATCGCGGCTCCAGAACTAAAAGGGCAACTGTAGGTACCAGGGGTGTATCCACGCAACCAACGGTTTTGGGGCAAAAAAAACTGAGGCCCCCATATTTTTATGTGCGAAATCTTCAAATACATTCTCCTTTTCAAGGAGTGGAAAGACGTGTCAGATTCTTACTAACTAAAACGAGTTGCTTTTTTGCCCAAACTATTTTATTTAGATTTTTGGAGGTGGGAGAATTTTTCGCTATTATACTAACAGGCAAGAATATATTGCAACCACAGTAAAGAATTGTTGTTTGAGATTGAGAAGACGACAGTTGTCACTGCAGAAGCAAAAGGGGATGAGTTTAGTGCGGGTGTCTGGGGATAGGCAGGAAAAAACGAGAGGCATATGCCCGGCAGAGACCTCAGTCGAACTCTGAATGACGATGATGAAGAAAAAAGTAAATTAGAGCTAACCGATACCATGACCGTCAAGTCTTACTCGGAATTCAAAAGGCACCTAATCATAAAAAGTCTTGAGAATGTTAACACAATAAAAAGAGCGAATGAAAATTCCGTACAGAGTCGTAAGTTACGATTTTATCAGCGAAGCCCGCTGTCGACGCGTACGAGACGCATTCCGCACGTAACCGCATGTGGCACCATTATGTAACTTAATGACTGCAAAAACCTTTAGATATTGTTTTAGTTAATATTTATTTATGATCCAGTTGGCAGACATAATTCGTACTTCATCAAAATTTGCCAAACTTTCTCCGTAATACACAGCGCAAATCGCTGCTTTCAAGGTGGATCTACAAATTACTTCTCTCGCTCTGGGCAGAGTGAGAGGGAGTGTCAGACTTTTACAGACTAAGGGCCTGTTTCACCACCTATGATTAAGTTTCGAGTATCTTACTTGACAGATAATTTCATACAAATTCTGTCAAATTTTTGAATTTATTCAGTGAGTAGAGCTTACTCGGACATTGTGAAACAGGCCCTAATAGTCAAAGTGTGCCCGGGCAGGTAACAGTCCTAAGTAGCCCCGTCAATCTTGCTGACAACTCTTTACGGTGCGCGTGAAATACAATGTGCCCAGCAATAGGACGGCGAAGTACCCATTGTTTGCCGACCGCAAACTCGCACTACGGTGGCCAGAAATCGTCCTGTGACTTCCGCCGCCTGGGTCATCTCCAGTGCAGGTCATATCAGTATTTAAAGTGCTAATTGCTACTTCATTCAATAACCGATTTATAAGTTCAGAAAAGTGATTGCTTCACTTTGAAGACCAACCCGCGTAGCTTATATTATCTTAGCTACAATTTACTAGCATACATATCAACATGTAAATCACCATTATGGCCATTGATACGGCATTTAACAATAGCCATGTCCGGCCAAGGGAACCTTATAGGCCGGTGTATAATGCAACTTAGATATTCACGCATATAAAGCTCCTCTTTTGTTAGATTTCCATTTTCCTCCATTCGAAACGTTTTGTA
Source organism: Mythimna separata (assembly GCA_030763345.1). NCBI lineage: Eukaryota > Metazoa > Arthropoda > Insecta > Lepidoptera > Noctuidae > Mythimna > Mythimna separata. Next base: position 12,204,937 of record CM061174.1, on the reverse strand, counting down.
ACGGGGCCTATGGTAATCAGGCGACATCGGCACTCATGAACACTAATGTTGCTTAATGAACGTGTTAAATTATGCACACAACAAAGTAGACAAGAATAAATACATTACAAATGGACAGGGCAGTGGAGTATGTAAGAAATGGAGTGCCTAGGGAACTGGAATAGCTTAGTTCGTCTTACTACCGCAAACAAAAGCTAGTGAGGTGTTCCATTTATGTCTGTTTTGAGTAGGTAACACTATGAAGCATCACATCTAACCTAAACTACACACACACACAGTTGGGTTTAAACTCTTAACAGTAAACCGGGTTTTGAAGTTTTAGTTGCCCCTGGTGAAGTAAAATCGCATAAGAGCTTGACAAAGAAAAGTATTTGTGAGGAAAAATAGATAAGGAAAAGCATATATGTTTCAAAAAGATAGATAAGATAGTACAGATAAGTAGTTTTTCCTCTTGTAGCGTCTCTCACTGCCATTTACCAATCACAGTCGCTAAACTAACGCTGAAAACTGAGAACTAGATACTTAAAAATTGCTTCTACATTTAAAAAGGTATGCTTTATTATAAGGTGAGAAATCATCAAATATCTTTTACCAAGAGCGAATATTAGACAGAACGGCGTTACCCGTTGCATTGCAGAGACGCAAAGACCCTCCATTTCTTACTTACTCCATGATTTGCGTTGCATATGGCGGGGTCTTATGCAACGTCTCGTAGGTGATATTAATTCTAACATTGATGACATTTGGTTTACGACTGCCACATTCTACTGAGAATGAAAGCAATATTGTGTTCTCCTATTTATCACGTGGCTTTAAAAGTTTATGGTAGTTGGCACTCCTGCTAGGGCCGCGGGAATGAGTTGGAACGCAAAGAGCAACTGAAAGAACACAGGTGGGTTTTATTCAGTAAAAGGCTGATACTTCCTCTCGCTCCAACTAGAACGGAAGAAAACCTTTGATGATACACCTTAAAAAATGGCAATCAGCGCTGTGTTATTGCAGAATATTTAGTGTTTTTTGGATCTGTCATTTCATTAGTGGAAAATACTCGAAATAATTATGAACACCTCTAACAAAGTCATTTTAGAATACCTAATAAAGGAGCGCTACTAGGCGGACCCTGGCAATGGCCGGGATTAACGCCAGGCAGAAGAAGAATAAAGGAGCGCTACTACAAGTCTAAATAATTCCTAAAGCAACCCAATTAATAAAGTATCGAAATTTACCGAAGGCTAATAACTATAAACTACATTAAGACGCAAACTAGTCAATGAAATTCAGTCGAAGCGGCATAAACTAACCGATTAATTACTTACAATCGATTATTCGGAACGTATTACGCGTCTCGATTAATATGTAATTAGTCGTCTCGTTCATTACTGCTCCAACTTCGTTGGAAGTACATGAAAACTCTTATTTACCGAACTTTAGTAGTTTGCTATTGCTCTAACATGTTGAACAGCCCTTGTGTTCCTGCATGTCGGTATTTAACATGGCCAGTTAATTCATGAATCCCCGACCGGTCTCATAGGACCGCGCTGTTATTGTCTTACTATTGTGTCTCGTTTCGCGGGTATTGATAGGTTAAGGTAGCATTCGGTTCTTAGCGACCGCAAACCGCGACCGCGACTGGGTCGCTGCTTAGTATGGATTTATGTGGCAGCGGACGCGCGCCGCGATCTCCTGGTTATGTTTTGTTTATTACTCCATACAAATCCATACTAAGTAGTGGGTTGCGGTCGCGGTCTCGCGTGGCGGTTGCTGGTCGCGGTCGCTAAAAACAGAATTCTACCTTTACAATGGCTGGATAAATCACATGCTTCACATTGAGAACACTGCTTTGATTGTGCGTGATATTAAACAAAACAATACGAGTATTGAGGAAAGAACCGATTATTTTTCGATTTAATAAGATGGTTCGTTTTACACAAATAAATGTATGGTTTACAACTACAACAGACCAAGCAATTTCAATATCGACTTAGAGGAATTAAAAAAGACACACATTGCTGTGTTCACGACCCCGCAACAACTATCTTAGGCTATACAAACATTTGTTCCGTCCGGGAATCGAACCCACAACACGCAGGGCAGCAGCCAATCTCCCAATCACTGCGACAACAGCTCCGTTGTACGTCTGTACAATCGAGATGTCGCCAATCTTTCGTTCATCTATTATTCAGAGCCACTGCTCGCGCCGTGAGAGTGACGATACGTACAATGATATTATTCATTCACGAACACTCATTACATTATGAGAAAAGAATTATAAGTTACTGTCTTTCTAGATCTTTGGACAGAGAATTTATATTCATGGCGAGCTTATTGACTTTATCAGAGGTAATTTTAATTCTGGATTATTGTAGAACTAGCTGCTACCAGGGAGTTTGCCCGCGCGGTAGTAGATAAATATTCCAAGATGAGAGGACAAAAAGTATCTTATAAGACAAGTATGCTTTTCCTGGACATGGTTATCGAAATCCATTCAGTAGTTTTTACTTCAAAGAGTAAAAACATACATACATACTTTGGCATTTATAATATTAGTAGGATTTGTAACTGCGTAATGACTGAATTATGATGGTCAGGCTTCTTACAAGGAAAAATGCGAATTGAAGAAAAGGAACAAAACAATTGCGACTCTTATTAAAATAAGTTAAAACCATTGCACATGCCATGCCATCAAGTATACTTACTGCAGCTCTAAAACAATAAAATATACAAAGCGAAAAGTAATGGACATAAGTACATAATGTAACAAGATAATGACCACCATTGTCATATTAAACGCGGCCGAGTTTAATCACATAATGGTGCGTTATTTATTGCAGAGCACACGTATACATCGTCCAATAAAACGCTACACCTTTTCAATGACCTAAATACTGATTTATTTATCAGTACTGAACCCTCCACATAACTCATAGGGGGTAAGGGAGGGATGCGAAGATGCGAACGCCACCGGTTTTACGATTCGACAATCGTAAAACTTGGAAACAATTCTCTTGAATACGTTATATTAGAAGGTAAAGCTATCTATATTTTTCCGAACGTTTTATTTTCTTCTTTTATTAGAAATTTATATGCTAATTAAATCAAATCTATGCTGACAGCATAGCGGTAGCTGAAAAACCACTTCAATAAAACATAAGTCAACACAAAATAAGAGGAAAGTATCCCCAAACAAAAAATAATAAAAAGATTTACCTTAAAACACATTTTTGTAAATCTGACTAGAAAAAGTTGAATACTTCTGGGATTCGAAGAAAATTCGTGGCCGCACATTTTCTACGAAAACGAGTTTTATTTAGCAATTTTCTATATGACATGGACTGAGCCACTCCTAAATAGGGCGGTGGATATTGAGCAGAAAAACTATTTCATAAAGGAGGGACATCAAAGCTTAGTCCTGAGATAATGTCAGGTTTTGGAAGATCCGTAATTCCGTACCGACTATCCGGGGAAATAAATACCGCGGCGTGCTCGTAAATGCGTCATCATGCTCATATTAGTTCTTCGGTGCGGATTATGTAAGACGATTCAAAGGAAACGTTTATTAATAAATGTTAATTATGCTAACAGTTCCAAGTTTAGCAATGTTGGCGTCTATCAAGGATGCTGCGGTTGTGCGCGCCGAACTCTCGCGGGAGGACGCACTAGTGGGCGGCTTGTGGACTGTTACTCGTACCTCTGCTTTTACTCTGTTCTCTTAATTATACTAGTTTCGTTTAATAGTCCGCTGCTTCAGTTATTCAATTCGAATATTAGACGATCAAGAAAGGATAATCGGCTAGCAAATTAATGCCGCTTGCGTCAGTTATAGCTCTTATATCATCTCATAAATATGATAACGATTTAATTAAATTCGCATTTCCGGATATGCCTAACAAAGTCAAAGAAAAATAACGCCTAGATTGATTTAGCAGCATTTTATTTAAAGAAATTGACTGATTTCCCGAATAATGAAGCAATAAGAAAAATCCGCACTCCAAGAGGTACAGTCGACCCGAATAATAAGGAAATAATTCAAAAAATAAAATATGCTATCGGCACCCAGATGTGTCGAGGATATGGGGGAAATTGGCGGAAGGCTCCCGTAGAGATTGAAATACGAACAAAAGGGTCCGCCCATGTGATATACAGCCTCTATAGAGCACAGGAAAAAGTTATTAGCCCACTAGATGCATACGAATACGTAAGTACCATAGAAGGGTCGGTCACGTGTTTTCCTAAAAGGTTGTGCGGAATCCCAGGCGACTCTCAATAAGGCACGCCAATACCGTTTGGCGACAAACAAGTATAACATATGGAACGTATTCTATAAACATTGAGATATTTAACTAGTGCATCACTTACAGCAGCAGCGGCCATTAAGGGTCCCGTTATGAATTAACTTAAGACATACGTAACTGATACTCTATACTTATAGCTAGGGATCATTGAATACTTGCCATAAACGATACCTAACTTGAATCGATAAACACATATCGACAGCAAAAATGAAAAAGAATGACGCGTTTGCGATGATAAAGAATCTATTTCGGTACGCTTCAATTTACAGACAGAAAAGGAAGGTTCAGTCAGTTTTCATTGGATAAAAAAGAGGAATCTAATCCGCGAAACTGATTCCTATGTCCGTGTCACAGACAGGGCCGCTGATTTCGAACGATGGAACGACCTAAACGATTCAACTATCAATAGACGAGCCTATGGGGCACGGGACATTTAGCAAAACGAATCGACAAACGAGAATGTGCTTCAAAATTGAATAAACTGAAAACTGTACTCAAAAAATATTTTCCACTAACATTTTTACAGGTAGCAATTACATTTTAGAAGGACTATATGTCAGTTTTGTGAATAAAACCTTCTAGGATAGTTCTGCAACTGTGGGAAGCTCAGTAATTGTCTGCCAGACGAAGTTTATGAACAAATTATATTAAAGTCAACATTATCGTTGCAAATTCTCGGTCCTGTCCACGTTTTCGCGGACAATTGTTAAGGGCAGATAAACAGAAACTACAAAGGAGTGCAAGTTGAATTAAATTCTTTGTTGCGGAAATAAAAAGTGAATGTTAAATGAGTGTTACAAGTAAATGTATTGTACTATTGTATAGTGCCTGCGACTGTAATAGTCAGAATGTAATAGTTAACAGTGTTATCGTTGTTATTCTGGATTCGTTCGTTATCGCCGCGTACGAATGTACATACAAATGTACAAAGCGTACGATTTTAATCTGCACTTCGCGCAATTCTTATTTTACTTTCCGGCGCTCTATGCGCGAGTCGCGCGCCGCTAGCAGGTGATGCACTCGTACTTCTGTGCAGTGAGTACGCGCACACTTACTACCTACATGTATAAAACTGCGACGATTTAACGAGACCTCAACTTTAAGCCATTATAATAGGAATGCCGACACTAAAAATGGCATTTCGAGAATACAACACGTTTAGTTAGTGGTTAACAAAGCTAGTTTTTGTTCGTTTTGGACAATAAACGTGCGGGATAGAAAAAAGACGGGGTGCTTTTAAACTTCTGTGGTGGAAGAAAGGAAGAGAGGTATTTGTAATTTTCGCGTGCACGTAATAAAATAAGAATGGTGTTATAGCGCATCACAAAAATAAAAATACGAATGAACACAACACTTTCTAAATAGCATTTCTGTTAACGCAATAACAACGTTATTTCGAAATGGAGACGCGATAATGACACTTCATTACAGTCACGATTATTGTCTTATACCTGTAATTATACAGCCACTAGTTTTGTAGTCAACACATAAAGATTATATAATGTGTAGGTATAATTAATAAAACAAAGCAGTAGAAATAACATTTGAAGCGATTCCGGTTACGTCCGGTTCGGTGATATCTATATCTATACTAATATTATAAAGAGGAAAGATTTGTACCTATTTTTGTATGTTTGTAATGAATAGGCTCAAAAAGTACTGGGCCGATTCAAAAAATTCTTTCACCAATAGAATGCTAGATTCTTCCAATTTGACATAGGCTACATTTCATTTTGAAAAAAATTAAGGATCCTTGGTAAAATTTGAACAATGTAATCGAAGGTGTAGAAAAATGAGTCTTAAGTCACTAAAAAAAGTGTTTTATATCCAAATTTCCAAAAATAAATAATTGTCTACCCCGTGCGAAGCCGGGACGGGCTGCTAGTTCATTATAATTCAGTTAGCAAGCGCAAATATTTTCGCTTGCAGTCTTGTTTTATGGGCGCTGTATGTGTGGGGAGCGGCCATGTGTGCAGTTTGCACGTGTATGTTTTGTGCTTTTTTCACAATTTATTTATTCACGTCGGCGACAGGTGGCGCTGCCGGGCGATCGGGGCCGCGATACGTGTAAACTGGCTCTTCATATTTCATTCCACATTTTATTTAGGCGCAGTCAACCTGAACGCAAGCTGTACGACCGTATTGTTTGAGGTGGCAAATATATTTAATGCATCAATCGATTGCACTCAGAGGAGCTCGTGGCTAAATGATAACAGCCGCACAGGTCGATCTTCAAGGTTAAGCAACGCTTGCCTAGGTTGGTCTGTGGATGGGTGACCATCTTAACATAACGAGTTTCCTCCGTGCCTCGGAAAGCACGTTAAGCCGTTGGTCCCGGCTGTCATTTGTAGATCTTTGGCAGTCGTTACGGATAGTCAGAAGCCAGTAAATCTGACTCCAGTCTTGCCATGAAGTACCGTGTTATCCCAGTTAATGGGTTGTGGAGGTCTGGTAGGCAGCCGCTCCTCGTAAAATACTGGTATTCAGCTAAATCCGGCTTGACTGGAAGCCGACCCCAATATAGTTGGGAAAAGGCTAGACAGATGATGCATCAATCGATCGCACTACACTTAACGATATCGGCGTCACTCCGCTTACCGCTGCCATGTTTGAGTTCTACATTATTCATATAATTAACAAGTAACACTCGAGTCGGACGGAATCTTTTCTTACGACTTTTATTTACACAACAAATACCGAAGTGCTTGGAATTTATTTTTTCCGAGTAGCTTTTCATTGGTCGTTGAGTGAGACGGTGAAGTTATGAGCCAATTAGCGGGTTGCTAGGATCAAATAGGGTTTTTATCGTGTTTGAGAAACGACATTTTAGGCGTAGCGGTGTTCGGACGACGGACTAGTCTGAGGAGGAGGTTATCGTCACTGTGAAGTACTTCATATTGAGCCTTCACACGCTGTCCTTTATCGTAAACAGAACCTCCTTATACCTAAGCCATCCCACTTATCCATTAGCTCTCAGATCGATTACTATTTGCCTCCATATCTCCTCCAATTGATCACCCATTATATCAGAGATAATTCCATTAATAAATCCCAACATAATTTAATATCTAATAAGTATTTTCTAAACATCCAACAGGATATCCGTTCGTTTGATGTCAGCCAGTAATGCATTTATCGCGTATGTTTATTAAAACATTCCATATCAGTAATCGATTGAAATTAATGAGAATATCGGAGAGCATTCACTGAATACAACGCACGTAAATATTTATGAAAGAAAATGTCGATCAACTGAAAAGGTTTTAACTTCGACGTTACGATCACAACTACACAGTCCGATAAAAAAAAAAGAAAAACAAAGATGGCACCGACTGGCGGAAGAGAGGCAATGAATTAAATATGCATGTAATTTAAAGGCGAAACAGGAAAACGCGCGAAACGGTTGGGTAGCCTCAAGCTTGTGAATAACCGATAATCCACATAATTGACCGCAGAGGTTATTTAGTTAGAAACAAATAATATATTGAGTAGCGATGTAGGGTTTCCAGATCTAAATTCAATCAATACCAAGCCACCATCTTTCCAAAATTCAAATAAGGAACATAGGCCGGTAATCGTGTATTTGGTGTATTTGAAAATCGAATACACAATGTTTTTTTTTTTTTTAATAGATCGGGTAACCCTATCCTTTAAGTTGTATTCACACTTACCGGGTTTAGGTAGGGGTGTTTTGAGATCGTTGGCGGCCAACTGAGGATTCTCTTGGACCTGAAAAAGTGTTATTTGTTAACATATTGAGTAAATGTTGTTACTAAGGAAATAAGGAAAATGATTAGATTAGATTTACGTTTTCCCTGAAAACTTCTTAGAACGGTTAACTTATTGAAGACTTTGTTATCCTAGTAAATATTATGGTATAGTTTTATTCCGTCGGTGTGTGTGATCCTTTACAATATTGACGCTCACTTCCAATAAAGTTTGTTCTTGGAAAGATTTAAACGACTAGCCATAGCCTATAAAAATATTGGAAATATGTATTTTTTCTGTGTTGCGTCAATGTTTACCATTACCTACATACTGGATCTAGATTTAAAACCAGATGTTCTAGTGAAAACACTATCGATTCCATAATCGCGGTATAGTAAACTAAAATATTCGTTGCGTATTTGTAGCTGTCAAGGTTTGACGATAGATGGCGCCTCATGTTAGTCATGGGGAAAGTGGTTACAAGAAATCGCTCCCCTTCAATTGACACGAAACTCTCATAAAAACTTAATACTGAAGATCAAGTACCTATTATTGTTTCACACTACAATAAAAACCGTTTGTGTTTACGTTTATTTTCTTCATACTAATTCAAGTTAACGCAACGCAAACGTTATGTACTAAAAGTGATATGAAACAGACTTGATCATATATCTTTGACAATATGCCGAAAAATGTCTACACTTCCAGAATTCTATCAAGTTTATTCATTGTAATTTCGACTCTTTAGTCTGCTTCTTAAGAGTTGTTTCAGTTTGAAGACTGGAGTGGTATGTTATGGCCCGTCTCCCTGAATAAAATTAATATTTTTTATCGTCGTGATGAGGATTACACATACATTTTGGCGGTATTGCTGTCCGTAATATAACCCGTAGGCCTATTTAGGACATTAATTTTTTCGTTACGACTTTTGCATAAATAGGCACAGCTGTTATAGCTTCTTAGGTTTTAACAGGAATTAAAAAAACATAAAAGGAAAAGAAAAACTTTTATATCGTAAATATTTGACACTAGCTGCCCGCCCAGCTATGTACGAATGTTAGAAACCACGAAATTCTCAGCTTTTCTCTACTATAATAAGCATAAAATTTACACTTAAACCTTTCTAAACAAAACAGTCTGTCTATTGGTGAAAACTGCATGAAAATCCGTTTATTACTATTTGAGTTTATCGCGTATATACAGACAGACAGAAGTGGTCGAGACCTTGTTTTATGATATGTAAGAATAAGTACATAATAATTTAATATAATTAGAGAACTGGTAAATATATAAACCACTTTACAAAGTTCCTCAATAGGAGAGGACACGAGCGAGGTAATAATCTACCACGCAGGTCATTAGACCTGCGTGGGCGGTTTGGTGGATGTCACATTTTCGAATTTTTAATTCTAGGACATATTGTCATGGCGATGTTCTCACGATGATAACAAAGCATTATTCGTATTTTATTAATATAAAAAAATTACATTAATAAATGTTTTTAAACTGTTTTTTTAACAGTTGCCTAGAAATATCAAGAAAGAATATTCTTGAGATATATTATTTCCGACAATATCAGAGCGTAGCATCATTTGTCTTTTGACACTGAAGTACGGTCGCTTGCGCGTATTTTTCGCGCGTTTGTTTAGGTGCGACCTTGCGCGCTAAGCACACAAACGTAAACACAAGCGTTTTAGCGTAGTCATGAACTTGAAATTTGCATTTATAATTGTTTTCATATTTTCCGACTATTTTGCGTATTTGTAAATTGTAATTAATTTTGTTAGCGTAGTGTTATCGCTACTTCCCGAAGATTACGTCAGCGATTGTTGTGAGAATGTGCAATTTATTTCTTATGTCATATTTTAACGAATCAGTGTCAAGGTTCCGCTGTGTCCTAGTTTTCGCTGAGTTAAGGCTGAGTTCATACTGATACTGGACGGTTGCCATGTGACTATGCTTGTTTAAAGAGAGCCTTATATTGTACCGGCTTCTGCCAGCGGTTTCCTTAGTGTGAATTTTAAAATTTCAAAAACAATTCCAATCCAATGTTGATATTGTTTTCACAATTCTATTTTTGTACCTATATTTGTTGATAAACAAGTTAGATAACAAATATTGTTTTCATAGTATGTCCTATTATTCAACCCGTGTGCCAAACTTCATTCAAATTCCATCAAGATGGGAAGAGGTGATAGACGGACAAACACTGTAAGGCCTACTGTCCACGGACGCGTGGCTTCATAGCCGCGTATTCGTCGTTATACGCTTGGTGTACGCTTGTGTGAAGCTTACATATCGATGGTCCCTAAGTAAAGTATCGAATCAATAAAATAGCAATTTTTATTATGACTGTTTTGAGCTCTTTTTAAAGGATGTTTTAATACAACTTCAAATATCGGGAAACTTAAGAGTTTTCCTAATTGTTGAAGTTGTATTAAAAAAAACATCCAGAACTATGAAACTCTATCGACGTAGCTGCAACGACAGGACCGGCACGTCGCTGCTGCTTCGTCGATAGAGTTTTCTAGTTTTGTAAGACTTTATTGTCGCACTTATAACATTAGAACAAATATAAATAGTGATACGTCTATCTTACCTTATTTGTGTAAGGGTTGAAGATGAACTTGTTCTCCAGTTCCTTCCTCGGCGTCGCAGCTATCACTGACAACGGCGTTGGTAGAGACTTCATCTCCTACAAACAACAACCAGTGTTAATTCACATTACAGGGTCTCAATTCTGCTATTAGAATTGTATCAGAGTTGTATCAGAGTTGTATCACAGTTGTATCACAGTTGTATCAGAGTTGTATCAGAGTTGTATCAGAGTTGTATCAGAATAACGATAATTGCTTCAATTTTGACAAGTTTGGTAGTAAAAACGCCAAAATCAACAACTATGTCAGCCAATTAACGACAATACTGATACAATTCTAGTAGCAGACTTCAGGCCCTAGAATATAACACTGATACAATGGGTTGTTGAGTGAATACGTACCTTTAAAATACTTTCTATTGGCGGTTGACTGCTATCGATAGCATTCTGTAAAGGAAACAACAAAATGATTAATATTTTGTAATACATTGTGTGGTGCATGATAAACACAGTGGGTAAAGCTATTTTTTTATTGTTGGTATGTTTGCGCTTCAACGGTATCTCAATTCTCCAGTGATGGAAAGCGATGATGCGGTCGACGATGGAGCGCGCTTATCTAGAAGTAACATATCATCAATACAAGCCTCCGAGCTCACTTAGTTGCAGGAACGTTTTTGACCTAGAAAAAGTCGTTCCTACAACTAAGTGAGCTTGGAGGCTTGTATTGATGATGTTTTATGGTTATGATTATGTAACTAATTACGTTTTACAGTCGCTTAAGTATTTTTAACTTCATACAACCTACCACTGGCCTGCAAATTGCAAAAAACGTAAGAAAATTTGAATTTCGCGGGCTACCCTGACGCTTTCATCTTAAAGATCCCCATGTTTGTAGCCATCAGTGCCATTGTAGGTATTACTGAACTGCGGGATTGTTCAGGAATCAGAAATGTTTATTTCAAATAAACCATTTAAAAGCACTTTTGAATTTTCAAAATGTCAGTCAGGCATAAAAGTGAAGCTAAAGTGCACTTTCCAAAGCATAGAACTCTATGGAGAAGAAAGTGCAAGAAACTGCATGGACACTGTTAAATCCTGTTGAGTTACAAAGAATTATTGGGGCCCTGGAACGCAAAAGGTCACTGAAGGAACATATACGTGGGTTTTTATCAGTAAGTCACACTCTCGCAACACTGAAAGAGGTAGGAGGTATTTAATGTTTTCCCACCTACAAAAGGTTACATTATGTAGCATTAAAATAGTACAAATTTCCGAATACATTTTATTTAAACCGTACAATATTGAACTGCAATGCTGTCAAATGCAGACAAAAGTATATATGTATAATTGTTGACCGGATTCCGTATAGCATTTAAATCTACGCCAGAATCCACCCACGGGGAAATTGTGGGTAGTTGGACGCAGTGAAAGCACGAAATATTGTGACATCACAACTGCCCCGTTAACGTTTTCCACTTTATAATTTATATGGTGGGCGAAAACAGGGGTAGTCAACATCACCGCGATACATAGCCACACGCTAACGAGATAAGGCGCGTTGCTCACATAAAAGATTGGACAAATTTGCACAGGCAAGAATAAAACTACTTTTACGAGAATACATTATGCCTCCTTAGCGAAGCCGGGCGATTAAATTTAGGGCCCGTTTACGGTCGACTATGCTTGTATGATTTACGACTTTACGGCAATAAATGTATTGTATTGTTGCTGTTGAAGGAATCTGCCGGGGACCTTAAATATTCAATTCGACGAACTTTTTCCGCCGCTGAAGCGACACAGCGCCAAGTCAATTGGAAAAAAACGAGAGAATGTTTATTGGGTAGTGTCAATCGTTTCTGAAGAACGGTACGACACTGAATTGTTTTAGTACAAAGAAAGGTTAAATATTCTTTTTATGTACACAATATTGAAGATAAATAATTGTTGTCTTCTTCGAAGTTCGCCTGCTATGAACTACAAAGGAAAAGGGACTGTAGAAGCTTCTGTATTAAAAAATTCTCATATTACCTACATTGTTATCAGAATTTCCGTTTCATTTCCGCTCAAATAAAATAACCCTGATATAACATCCATTAACAAACAAAATACATAGCTAAAGAAACAAAGCTCAATTTCGCATGTCAAAGAAAAAATAATAATTGCACTGTAAGGCATTACGGCTAAGTTTTGGAGCTCACCCAAATAGGGTTGCCCAATAAAACGGGTCATTCATTCAAAATCTGTCGACCTACGACAACACTAGTCGCAATGGCAACATTTTCATTTATTTGATCACCAATTCGAGTCACGCGAGAGCCCCTTATTTTGTAACCAATACCATGACCCTGTTTACACCTCACCAAGAAACAATTAAACGCTTTCTATATATAAAATTCGTTAAGTTGTGGAGGATTTTTTGTCACTATACAGGATGCTACTCCCACTTGTTGACCTATGTAGTAGTGTTGGAGGCGCGAACAATACAGTGCCACACGTGTGGGTGCGAACTTCAAAGTTCAACATGTTCAACATTTCAGGGTAAGCTTCTGGACTCCTTGTATTTGTGGCTATCGAATCCCATAACCGTTACCGTAAAATATTATTGTAGCAATATTTGCAACTATATTTACATTGCAACAATAGCGGATGAGATTAGCCGATGAAAGGTCATACAATAGTAGACTAGTTGCTATAATAACTCTGCCTCTAGTAAGATTAATTTTTGTCATTTTTTGCATGCAAATGTGACTTCATTAGAAGATAGACTTTTACTAGTTAAATCAGCAGGCACGTTTTACATCCCACCCCATAGCAAGAATGAATGAGTAATAAAGACTGTACACTGAAATTCCTCAGAATTTCTCATGATAAATTATGAAGCAAGTAAAAACTGCTTGGTAAAAACTAAAAAGTTGACGATCGCTTAATTATTGACAACATTGATGTTTGCCCGGGGACCGCTTGAGCACGCGACGATCGTTAGCCCGACCCAGGTGTTTACAATACTTGACAAATAAATGGACTATTTCAAAATCACTAAAGTGCAATATTGGACTTTTGTATGGATGTCGTGACCACGGTTTTTCGTCTAATTGTTAGGTTTGTCGATATCAATCAGGCGATATCGGACAGTTTACGGACGGTGAACATAAATAATTATATCAACGGAACGATAATCAAGAGAGGTAAGTTATGATTGAAGATGAAGATGATAAGTTATTATGATGATTACCGATCCAATTCCGGATTGAAGCAGAGCTGTTATGGGACTATGCGCCGAAGCAATGAATGAGAGTTGTTAATATGAAATGAACGAAGCAATGAATATTTCGAGGTGAGCTAAGGACTCCTTGTCAGACTGACCTGTGACTGGATACCGTTGGGTATCCTGATTGGAGGCGGTCTGTGCGGGGCTCCCGTTGAACCGGAACCGTCGCTCTGCACCAAAAAATATACATTAATATTCTATCCACCTCCCCACTTAATAGAATTACGTTTTGGGATTTCTTAAACGACGTCTCTGAATTGGATTTGTTTCGTTTTGAAGACGGAATCTGGGCTCGTTACTCGTCTAAATTGTGCTTAGTTAGAAGGACTTATACTACATTGGTTTTATTACCGTTTGTACGTTTACATTGTAAGGTAACAATACCACATACGAAGGTTCCGTCTGATTTCCTAACTCACAAGTTCTCGGTATCAAATGTATTCTGCCATTCATCAACGTATGTACATATAGCAAGTTTCCCCGAGTGATCGAAGTTGCTAGCGCCGTTTTGGAGTTAACCACATTAAACTTAATTACAATGTACGCCTGATGAATAATTCAGCCAGGAATTAACTAGTCCAAGATGTGGCTGTGTTACGGCATGAGAAGTTTGAAATGAGACGTGAAAAGGCCGGTCACGCTCCGTATGACCCCCTTAATCAGTCCTACGACTGTGACCATAAGTATTTATGTGAGTTCTAACACGCGCTCGCTTCCATTATAAATCTAAACAAAAGCTTAGATAAGGCATCACAATAATAAAACGAGTTTTTAAAGAGTTAAACCAGGAAAAAGTTGTATTGTCGTTAAGCATATTTCAGTGAAGCAAAGCGATCCAGCACAAAAGATGGTGGAGCCCGAAGCGACGGAGTTTGGTGGGGAATTTAAAAAGTTTCATGATAACACAACATTTTCCTGGTTGATATTGCTTTGTAAAGCGTACAGCTTGACTATAAACACCATTGTGTACCGATAAGCAGTTGTAACGAAATATTTCTCGATTCTCGCCAGGAGCGCAATAACGAGTATCTGGCGCGTTTGAACGCGAGACACGTGTCGCTTTTTATTTATCATAACCCTAGAACATTATTGTGCTCTAGTTTTTCCATATGTATGAGGAAGGCTTAAACCGGATATTTATAAAGAAATAAATGCGATTATGGGCCATTCACTGATTGGATGATAATCATATTCTCGCTGGCGTGCTTGAGCTGCTCAATGTATTTTTTAATCAGCTTAGCTTGGAGTAATTTATACACTCTATAAGTAAACAGAATGCAGTCGATTAAGACAGTAACATTAATTGGGGTCGCATAACACCCAGAGGGCAACATATAGAATCCCGTCGCACCGCATATAAATACATTGGCAGGTTGCAGGGTGGTTAGGGCTGTAAAGCATATACTTAATAGATATAGTGGAGGGTGCTTACCTTGTTGTGTGGGATATGGGGGCGGTGATGGCGCACGCCGTTCTGTGGGGCGTGTGACGGCTTCTTGAACTCGCTCTCTCGCCGAGATGGTGGGCCTGGGGGACAAAGGAAACCACTCTATTAGTACTTATAATTGCAAACCGATGAACTTCTGTTGAGCCACAACGCCCAAACAAATAAGGTGTAGGGTCCAAACAAAAAATTATGATGCAACATCGCATCATAAAGATCTACGAGATCGCACGACGAATTGCAAAAACTTACAAATATGATTCGCATCACATATTGTATAACCTGACCGATACTTTGCATTACGGAACGGCATCGGCATCGCAGCAATTCGCATCGCAGTTGCCTGCGATACGGCGTCACATCGCTTCGCGTCGCAATTTTATGTAGGTGCCCCTAACGTTGTTTAATTTATCTTAACAGCTTATTCAGTTTCGTCTAAACACAAGTCTCCAAAAGACTAACTAATTATTGTTTGGTGTCAACATTTACGGCTTCCGAGAATTTTATGGATTAATAAAAGACCGCCATCACCTCAGTGAGGAAAGTCTCGAAATCATAAGGCATTTTAACTCCCGTATAACTAAAAGAAGGGGGTGGGTACCGGTACCGTGCCCCCGCCACCCCCGGGACTCGTGAGGGGAATCTCGGCTAGGTGTTTAGCTGGTTTATGGAGATTGCGATCAGGACAAAGGAGTCCAAGTTACGACGCCTAGATTGCGCACTGATCCATATAGTCCCCTCTAAATAGATACCTCACCTTTTTTCTATCAGTAAAGTTATAGAATGAGTTTTATAGTGTTTGTATTATGTGCAAGAAGTAGAGAATAATGGAGTTCTTTGTGTTGTACGGTTGTATTATTGGGACGGATGTCGTTAACTTAATCCCGCCATTATTGGAGGTTAATGGAGGAACGTGACCCGTCATTATAAACATGACTTATATGTATGTTAAGATAATAATTTGGGTTACTTTACTGGCTATTAATCCAATTATGTAGTTTACATTTTGAATACCTACATTAAGCACCACCAGAATCTATACTCTTTAATGGAAAGTATTGATCAAAACACTCCATCAAATATTCTCAAGTATTTTCTAAAGAATGCATGGGAAAAAATCTCATGCTGTTCACAACGTAATTGGATTAGAATAGCATTCAATAAATAAGATGATTTGGTTATTTTGAGGCCATCTCTTAGTTGAGTGCGCACGAGTGCGGAATATCTTCAATTACTCGCACGCACGTAATGCTTACATGTGATTGGTCAATTTACTATTTCCCATTACCCGCTACTAGTTTACAACCGCTAATGCGATTCGCTAACAAGAGCTGATCATAACATCCATAACTGAATCTCATTTGACGATAGAATGACGCGTAAAGAGGAACACACGGTGGAGATGACGACAAATATTTTGTAAGATTGCTGTTAAGGTACTATATTAAGGAAGAAGCGCCAAGTTAGCCCATGAAATATAAATTTAGCAACTTATTTTTTTTTGAATTTTGCAGATTAGTTAAGGGATCTATGTTCGTTAAAATAAGATTAGCGATGGTAACAAATATAGGTTTGCTAAGTTATAATCATTATAATCTTCAAAAGAACCCTCTCAATTCAGTCACCCCGAAAACAATTTTATTCATGAAATAGATGATCAATAGAGTTAGGCGAATCAAGAGGTTGTATTGATTTATAATTTCATAAATAGATACGTGTTACAGTGCAGATTATGTTTGAATGAATATGTCACTTGACCCTGAGCTGTAAAATACTTAAGAAAATTTTAAATTAATTTGAAAGAAATATGTTTTGTAATTTATTCTGATCAATTATGGATGACAACACCGATCACAGTATCATATTAAAACATTGATATGAAAACAATAAACTGACAACAAGATACAATACAGAATCTTAAAACCCCAAGATTCATCGTATAAGTCCCTGAAGAAGTTTCAATACCACTTAACATCATACCTAGCCAGTATGTCACACACTTTATTCTGAGCACCACCGTTTCAAAAGCCTCAGCTGAATCCACGTATCAGTGCAATCCAACCACCTTATTGGATTAGAGGAAAAAACACCGCAAGATAATCTTCTCAGCAATAACTCGAGTATTTTTTCGGTGGCTCGTATTATAACTGGATATTTATTTTTATGGGAACGGAGACCGTGTGAAAGAATCGTTGCTTGGTTACTTTATTTGTGATTTCTTTAGCTAGGTGAAGCGCTAGTCATGCGGAAAGTCAGTCTTTATTTCGAAGTCAGGAAGTTTTTTATTAATCTAGGCTATTTATTCAAATGTAGGCGTCCCACAAGGTAGACCGATGACCTGGTGACAGTCACGACAATCCGATGGTTGCCAGATACACAGTACCCTAAATTATTGTAATTCGCAATTTTAGTATTGTTTTCACAGTTATCGTTCTATTTAATATTTATTGATGAAATGGTTATATAAGAATTTATTTAAATGCATATAATTCCTATTCAATCAAAGGTATTCTTGCAATATTCACACATAAAGAAATAATTTGCATTCATGAAGCTAAGATTAAGCTGAGATTACACGTGCTTGCATCCTTACTTAATTCACAGTTCTCAAACTTACGTACAAGTTATCAGAAACTTACACGCTTCTAAACAAAGAACAAACTTCAGCATCGCACCATTCTGCGGAGAGCAACAAATTCAGTTATCAGGCAAGCTCTCAACCTACATCCTCAATATCTAGTAAGAATGGTAACATTGGCAACTGAATATTGAGGAGTAGACCCTCGACAAAAGAAGACGGGCGCACAATGCAAGTCGGGAGCTACCACGGCGGATCGGCGCGCGTGTCGAATTCACCCAACAAATACACCGTTACTGTATTGTAGCCTTTGTTGATTCAAATCCAATATATCACCTCTACGAGCTTGTGAGAAATCAAAGCAATCTAAAATATAGCTGTTTTGATCATAACACAAAAAGTAGATAGTCCTAATGATGCCAATTTCTATGTTAATATATTTTTTAGATTTCTGGTATCAGACAATCCATAACTTAAGGAAACCCTCTATATCTTCACAAGCTTCTACTGCAACATGATTGATGTATTCGCATTTATGTTTATTATTAGTGACATAAAATTGATTAGCTGCTAACGATTCCCCTTTATCGCGAGGGAAATTGTTACTGATGCCCACAAATCGTTGGCTGTCAACTTGCCACTTGCCACTACAATGTGCAATTTGATCACCTCCTAACCCGTCATTATTTACGCTACGTTTTTCAAGTCCTTTGGCTCTGTCATTACTTAATCCGTCATCATGTTCAGTACTAAAAGACCCAATTTATCATTTTACCGTATGTGCCTTTTTGTTATTTGCTATAAAGGAAGTTCATTAGGACGGTTTTATTACAGGTCAAAGAACTCAGACGTCAGTCGTCAGATACAATTTGTAATTATTATCTTAATCACTGCATCCTTCTGACTTCTGATGACCGGTTAATTCTGGTTATTTTTAGCTTGAAGTGCTTTTTGCGGTAGATTAGCTAGCCACGCCCTCTATGTATTCAATGCTAATAAGTTTTTCTACTATCATTGGCTTCGGTGTTTGCTACACACCTGTGTGAATAAATACATAGCTAATCTTTTATACATGGCCGATCATTAATATAAATAATATGCTTGTACTTGAGCATTGATCATAGTTGAACAAATAAAAGTCACCAGGTGGCGTATGGTGTAACCGTGTAAGTACATATCCTGTGCAAAAAAACCTTTTCAATTCTTTGCGACTAAAGTTGAGGTAAAATAAAAAGATTAAGAATCGATCAGCTGCCATGAGTGGTAGCCCTGATTGCTTGTAGGGTAGTTTTATATGAGCGGGCTGGTGGCGGAGCGTGGGGGGCGCGGAGAGAACAATGGCCAGTGCTGGCCAATGACGCGAGCACCTGCGGCCGTTGACATGTGCGCACGCGCTCGCAGCCGACTCGCACTGCTTTGTCGATAATTACACGAATTATATTTGCACAAACGATTAGTATCATTCTCGAAAGTCTGGTTTGTTTTTAAAATGCCCACAAAGCGATCGATTTATAATATTATAATGACAATTTGAGAATCCCATACTTCAGCGTCTTTAAACTACAGATCGATACAGGATAACCCACGCGGCTTGAAAGACGGCCCGATACTACTAACGTTACGATATATTTTCGTATATATAACTTCAAACTTAATACAATTTCCGAACCACTATTTTTGGCCTTCCCTCGGGCATTATCCCACTAACTGGAATAACAGATAATGTTCATGCCGCTTCGTTCCGCTCTTTGAGCGTAATTAAATATTAAAAACGGTAATATAGCAACGTAGTGTAATTCATAGCTACAATTTGCATATTGAAATCAACTGGAACTGTATCGGTTGCCTCCAAACACGCATGTTTGGGAAACATGTTTTCACCCATGACAATTGCCAAGGTTTATACGTGACCGACGTTTGTACCTGACAGTTGTAAAGGCTTGTAGAATATATAGGATTCCACATTCAGTTTAAGTTTTTCAAAAGTCACGTATCTACTTATTCTCGAATGAATCTTCTAATGTTGGCTTTAAATTCGTGGTATTGGCTTCAGATCCTCTGCCTCCGATAGCTTTTCCGTTTTTAATGTCGATCTCAATCGTATATCAACAAACATTTTACTGACTTATGTTCGCGTTGACGCCTGCAGCGAGTAAATTTATCAACAAATACCGTGTAAGGTGAATTGTTGTCATAACAAAAAGTTTGGATGATGGATTTTTTGTTTATGAACAGGACGAGTCAGTTGTTATTTTATTCCAAATCGCTGGAACTCCTGAAAGCCTAGGTTCTGGGGCCTCATTTCTAGTTCTGTAAGAAACTGTAGATTTCCGTAGAAAGGATTTAAATGTCTTGAAGAAGCTGCAGCTAAGGACAACCCTACCAACTTTTCAAGCAGGAGTCAGACCATAATGTTTAGATCCTCGTAAATATTGTATAAGTTATAAATGTCTTCGTGGAGTAGTGATGAGCAGTATGAGCAGAATGCGGGGCACGCGTCGTCTTTGTTCGGCCGAGGTCGCAGCTCACCGCGAAACGTAACCTAAGCGGGTCAATGCGATCCGCGACAACACGTCTCGAGGCCTTTCCCTCGCTATAAGGAAGTTAATACGATTTATTCACAACACCCGACACTTGTCCGTGTTATACACAATTTATAAAGCACTTGGATACACGGAGCATCCACAGCTTCCGCCTCCGACGACCTTTGACAAAGAAAAACTATTTTCTATCACAACTTTCTAAGTTGGATAATACTTTAAGCATCGTGATCGTTGATGGCTTTAGAATTTGCTTGACATTTATTTGGCAACCATGTCCAATTGATGTTTGAATCACAGCACAGTATGGTTACGAAACATTTAAATTCTATTGCCAAACCATAAGAAAAGCTACAAAGTCTTCTGCACTCAAAAAGGGGCTCATTCCGCTACTGTTAAAACGCACTAAATTCTTTGCAGAGCGATCAACAGGCGTATTGCATTCTCCCTTTACGACTGAAAGGTACAAGAAGCAAATCATCCAAGAGCTCAGACCATTTGCTAAACAAAGGGATTCACTTTAAGGAGTTATTTTTATATGTTTTCTATCACAGTACTTCGGTTATGGCGCGGTGGCGAACGACGCTGTATTTTGTATGCAGACGAGCGACTGCATAAACACAGAATGCACAGACACAATCAATGGACAAGCTCAGATACAAAGAGGAATGTGTGTTATTGGACACTGCACGAAGGAAAACACAGGTTCAGTTTCGGCAACGGCAAATTACTTTAGCGACAAAGAAAACATGAGTTAGGTAGATGTTTAGTTAGTTATAGACACACAAATCAATAGCGTATCGGAAGTTTCGAAGCCACGAGAACAATAAACTTGGGAAAGAACGTAAGTTATCATTAACGACGGAATAAAGGAAGAACTGATGAAAATAGACAAAAAAGAACTTGCACCGACCACATAAAACAACGAGTAAAACCAATCATAAGGGGTGATGTATATCTATTGCAGCTCGCAAACGGATTAAATGAGTTAGAAAAGAACATTTTCGTAGCAACTTCTGTAATCTTGAGGTAATTCGCAATACCTTAGCCCCTCACAGTTTGTTTCCCCGTCAATAAATAACTAAGTTTCTTTCACGTTGATCCCAGCACTAACATATTTCATTCCTTTCAGCATTACGCTGAGGAATCATTTCTTACAACTCTTGTCGTAAAAAAGTAGATAACTCGTCATAATTTCGTTTCATAGTCTGAACATTTTGGGTTGTTCAAAATGGATATTAGTACGAGTACGGGGTTATTACATATAGCTCGGTTGCGATATAGCCACGATTTAGACTCCCACCGAGCAATAATCCTGTCCGAGAATAATTTACCATATTACAACAATGGGGAGCGCCGAATGCGAACCTCTCTAGGCTAACCTTTACGTGGATGAGGTTGTAAAGTTTTTTAGGTTGGCATTCAGTTTATGTAAGCTTACAAATAATCTTAATAAACATTCCGAGTTTCCTTGTATCGTGAAGGAGGCTATTCAAAGAAAAGTAGTAAAAAGCTTTCTGTACGTAGATAGGTTCGTTACTGTTTTGTTACCAAATTAATAAGTCATTCGTCATAATGTTATGCGGTATCACGGAGTTTTTGGCATTATGCAGGAACTTGCGGTTATATCTGCGGTGATGGGTTTCGCAGAAGGTCCAACAAGTCATGTTTAATTTTTGTCTGTAATCAAAATGTTGTGGTTTCGTTACCAGAGGTCACGAATATTATACAAACGTTAGAAGATGGAACTTATTTAATTATCTGCTGTGATTTGGAATTGTACAATAGAAAATGGATATTTAAGTTGACCCGTGTCGAAACGTTAACATTTACAAATAGATGGGTTACAAAATATAAATGCGTATAATAATGTGGTAACAATTGACACTACGATATGCAACGAGATAAATAAATGTTTGACGGCGAGACAGGCGGGTTGCGACATCGTGCCGGAGTACCTCTCTTACATCAAAAATGGCATCGCCGCAGAAAATACGAGTAATTCTTGAAATTTACATATAATCAACGTCTATTCGAGGTCTGGCGGGACACGTTCGACGTCTGCCGACAACACTCAGCCCATTTGTATGCACATCACACACTGGCGGATTTCAGACGCTACTCACTAACAAGCGTATGTTTATAACTACTTATTTCGAATAAAAACTCAGGTATCAGATGCATTCTCCCTTCAGGCGGGTAAACAAAGCCCTCGACGCAATCCTGGCTGTGTTTATAACACACGGCTAAAGTCGTATGTAGCAATAGCAGCTAGATCTAAAGATTGCAGTTGCGCCACGATATAGCTTTCATAAACACAAGCCATTTTATAGAAACAATTTCGAAACAATTATTATTATAACTAGCTCTAAAGAATATGCGATGTTTACTGAATCAAATGTTAAAGAAACTCAAGTATAAGGAAGTCAAATGCCTGGCTTTGATATTTGTATCAAAGGGTGGGCGAATATTTTCCGAATAGACACGTTGAAGATTACAGAAAATTCGCAAACAGAGGCGGAGTACACCCCTCGTCCCCAACCGCCCGGCGCGGCGTCCCCCAACTCGCACAATGAAAATAGATTATAAGTGGGTAACTGGCGGAGATAGGAATAGCGGAACGCATAACACGCGTCCAGTGTCAAACGGCCATAAATTGTCCAGTCGCCGACCAGCGAGCGACCTACACGCTACTTTATGAACGCCACAACTTCTAACCGATACACGCAACATATATTCTGTATGTTGTTCATTTTTCTCAGCTGGCGTCGGAATCAATTCCCAGCTGTCCCTCGGGGGCAATAGCTCATATCGGTGTCCTGAGAGCCGTGCCTCATGCCAATATACTTTGTAAGTAGACAGAACGCACACCAATAATCGGCCATGTTGTTTGTTACACGCGATATAATCCACAAATAAACATGTTATTATGTTGCTGTAATTTCCACGACGATTATAAGAATTTTCTGCGGCGCGCGTTTCAGGGGTTAAGCCTCCAGTGGGTGAGAATAAGAATGAAGAACTAATGAGGCTTAATCCTCTGACAGCCGTAGGTAATAAGTGTATAATGATGTGGCTAGAAAGCGGGAATGACTAACGACGGCAGCAGCCAGTGAAGAATAAACTCCATTGGCTCACACAGCTTCCTGTACATTTATCATATTTCCATGCATGCATATTTCACAGCGGCCGCACAAAGAGGTGAGCGAAATAAAAGAGTGAACTAACAGAAATAATAAGAGTAATTCAGCATTCACGTCGGCTTTACCACCACCGAAGAAGTACCCTCATAAATCTTTCATTCGCGCGCCAGTTCAGCTACTCACTTATTAAAATAATCCTGAACTCTATACGCGACGGTTTACCGTCGTTATTTCGTAAATCCCGATATTACCCCAAAATCCGTATCCCATTTAAACAATACGTACATTGTAATCTCGATTACAAATGTAAATTATATTTGCGAGGGCCGTGTTACCGTGTAATAAGGCCGGGAGCCTGAATGAATGTCAAGGGTGAACACACCACGGCTCACAATAAAACATCCGCGTTTATGGACGTGTAAATGATGACTGATAGACGAGACGGATCAAAGGCCAGCGGTTGCCTCATAGTGACGACTTGCGAAATGTTACGTAATTTGCATTCACTAATGAAAATAACACGTTGATAAGGAAACGTGCGGAAGTTACATTTATCACGGCCCCAGCTCGGAGAAATGTGTCGGTGAAATAATTTTCCGCGTTCATTCCTTTTTTTAAACCGTACCAGTACTAAGCATAACTGCTTGATATGCATGCAGTACCCCTAGTCTAAGTTGCTATAAATTCTAATTACAGTTAAAGTAATTACGACAATGAGTCTGTTAACCGGAGGAATGTCTTCCACTAGAGAGCTATAATTCTACGACAGATTTGCATAACATTTCTTAATACTTACTTAGTTCGCCATTTCTGTCTATAAACCACGCTATTACGCCCAACATTGCACGTAAAGCGGAGTTGTTTAGTAACGAGAATTAGCGAAAATTTCGTGGAGCACAAAGTGCAACATGCAAAAATGACTGCGAAAAGTTGAGTAATATACAAAGCCAAATGAAACTGAGGCGTAATATGAAAAGTATGTATAAGAGCTGCGGAGTGCGGTTTTGGGGAGGCGATGGCAAAAGTAGAGAGACTTTTATTTTATTAGGATATAGTAAGGCTAGCGGTAAAAAAAGGGCATGTCGGTACTACTCCAGGGCTAAAGCAATAACATTTAGGGTTTGTAGAAACCTACAGGAGCGTACACAGTTTGTCACTGTCACGTTTTTACTTGTAGGCCGAATGACATGACGTAGAGCTTTTCTAGTTTCCTCTGATAGTCCTTACGTTACGTAATATACTATTAAGGAGGTTTCAATTTACTACAGTCTAGTATAGAATAGACAATAAGCCGAAAGCTTAACCTTCAATATACGTAATAGGCTCGCCCCCGAACTTGGCGAACCTTATTGGCTAACGGTGGGCGTATGACATCTCTGCCTACACATTATCTTTAACAGGTGTGACTCAGAATTCCCAGAAACGTGGATGGCTTACGAATTATTCTTAAGATCATCTACAATGTTCTAAAAGCTATACAGATCTCCATAAGAATTTAAAACAAAAAACATCTTGATACACAGGCTTTTGTGCCCTTGCATTCGCTTTATCATAAAGAACGACAGATATATTGGCAACACTAACAGAAATCCCCTTATCCACCCAAAAGCTTTCGACATTAGGATAAACCCCATCCCCAGTGAACAAACCAACCCATACGAGTCGATACTATTTGCCCACACTGACCATAAGACAATTAAGAGCGCAACGGTTCCCGTAAACCATCGGCAGGCGTCTGGGCAGCCATTAGTAATGAATGGTGGAAACAATAGTGGACCACTACGGGCCATACCGCCTTCTACGGCCGTGATTGGTAAATTGAACCTTGACTCCGCAACTAGGTCGAATACATCTTGTACTATTCATGACTATGAAGTTACTGAACAGTATGCCCACTCTATAATGTATGTTCAGTTTGATAAGGAGCCTTGGCCTAATTGAAATCTAATCTGTTTAACTTAGCACTGGTTCTAGAGCGTCTTTTATTGCAGTTTTTAACGTCGTACTTGATAAATTAGTTTTATGCACTGCCTTGAAATATTCTTTATCCACTGTTTTTGCATCAATTCCAGAGCTTTATGTATGTTATTCAGCATATTTTTCAAAGAGCTTTAACCTTTTAGCCCCGTTTCGTCTTTCATCAAAAGTGGACCCTCTGCATCCATTCTATCTGTGTCATACTCACAAGTGAGTCTTTTGTTTTTCTGGTGAAAAGCCACTGAGTCATCTCGGACCTTCACATTTAGTTAGAATCTGTGACGTCTCTTAAATGCTTCCCATGCTTTCACTTTCTGCTAGTCCCTTACGTTTAATGATTACCACACGTAATTTTACTTTTAAGAATGCAATGTATTATACATACTAGTAACTATTATTTTCGCCCTTAATAGCGTTAGTGCCTTCAGAAAGAGAAAGGAAAGCAATGGACAAGAAAATAACGGAATAACGGTAAGGTGAGAAAAAACAAAATGCCGCAGGGCAAATACGAACTTTTGATGACATAGACAACATATTTTATACCAAACAAGGGATTTATCAAAGTGGGTGATTCAAATATAAGAATGATATGAAATAATAAAATAGTGGATGTATCCATAAGAGTGACACGATAATAGAAATTAACACATTTCAACTTTAGTCAAGATTAGCTTCAGGCTACATTTCGTATAAAAAATAAAGCAAAACCATCTTAGCAATATCTGAAATCAACGTGTATTCGCCATCGGAATCATAACCAGAGCTACCACCCACTAAGTGTACCACTGAACCCTTAATTTCTCGCGGCCCGCATTCTGCCAACACGTTACACGAGTAAATAAAACAAGCCGCTACTGAAACGTTTCATAACTACCTTACTTTTTATTACCAGACTTATTATTGCGTTGCCATTGCACTACTTTTGAAGCTTTCGAATAAGCTTTTAAACTTCGCTTTTTTGTATTCCCTCTTTACAGCTCATTCCAATGATACTATGTGGTTTTCATTTATCATCTTAAATCTACATTAACCTATCACATACCCACAATACGAGACACAATAGTAAAACAATAACAGCGCGGTCTCATAGGACCGGTCGGGGATTCATGAATTAACAGTATACCATTAAAAACCTTTCGAGCTTGAAAAAGATTATTACGGTAAATATCAGTTAATAACCTTCTCAATCAAAATGGAGCATAATAAAAGCTGCCCTGTTATTAATACGGTTATTAAAAACAAAACACGCTTTTTCTGCGTCACTTCAAGCGATAATACCGCAAGTGGGTACCGCTCAATCATTATTTATACCTTAAGGAAAAATTGCATGCTCGTATGTGCGTCATTAAGCAATTTCTCCTTACGGTATTAAAGTACCTTTCTCATGTATAAAGGTATCCATATGCATTCTGGCATAAATTCCTTTAATAAACGAAACAATGGGTGGCGATGATAACTGAACGAAAAAGCTTTCCATGTTTTTTATTCTCAAATTCATTAAAATATTAAACGCTAGATGGAACAATCAGGAACATTAAACTCCACCCAATTCGTTTGAATGCCTCCCTAAGGTCCCTGTTAAGAGGTAACTTGTCAAATTCAACATGCCACCGGTTAAAATTTTACGAAGATCTCGGCTTAAATTAAACTTATTTTGACGGAAGAGATGGCGTGTCGACATATTGAAACTGTTGGCTCTAATGAGAAGAGCAGGATTATTAACGCTCTTTCTGTCGTTAATTTGTAGCTTGTAGAGCTATTTACAATTTGCAAGACTCACGATAGAGAGGGGTTAAAAATAGCAGGGCGAAATTGTATAAAATTAAATGATGTAGTTATTACTCGTATAATGAATGAGCGAAACCCTGGAACCCTCAGGGTATAGGGGGCTGCGACTGGTTGATATGTCAAAGGAAACAGGTCTTTTTATGTTAAAAAAAAAACGGAAGTGTCACACGGTTCACCTTGTCGCCGGCATACATTGGAGCTTTATCGATACCCCTGAGAACATTGTTCAAAATTGTTCACCCTTATGTTTGTATTATACTTTAATAAATTCTGTTCGCTTTGATTTCCCATTACGCCTCTTTGCAACTACGAAACCCGCTTTTAGGTTTGATTGAGTTATTTTTCTTGATCAAGATATTCCGAGAGCTTACTCAATTACAATCACATTACATGTACATCACATGAACGCTCAAGCTGAGGCAAACGATCTAAATATAACGACTTTTTTATAACCCGTAGCTGACCTGCCTCTTATTTATCAGTCCGTCAGTTTTCCTAGCTCGTTTACAGACCTCTTTCACGATAATGCGATCATAACCCAATATTTAGAAGAGTCTTTTAGCGTTATTTTCGGCGAGATACCGAAAGCCTTTCAACTTTAATAAATTAAGGCTTCAAAATGTTCGTGAAGTCTACTGCAATAATTCTGAGAACTTAAGGTTTGAATTGAATTACCGTTTGGAACGTTGTATCCTTTTTAGGAAGGATTAGTCTTCGAATAGACTGTTGTATTTCTATTTTGTGTCTCGTTAGTCTTTTATAATGGGGCTTGGGGGTTTTACCTCGGATTACAGTTATTGTAGATGAAATTTAAAAAGCAATTATGATTTGTGTAGTTAATAATGTGTATAAAAAAGTTAACCTATTACATATGTAGATATGTATGCATATTATTGTTCAATTAGTACCACAGGCACTACTAGTTCGAATTTAAAAATTCTTTTAGTGTTAGATAGCCCATTTATCAAAGAAGGCTCAAGATTCTATGCCGTGAAGTCTAGACTTACTCGTAATTTTTGTCCTGTCAGTAAAATAGACAACGTTAAGTACGTTGTCTACTTCACTGGCAAGACACAGTTAAGAAACCGTCAGACGTCGACGACACATATGAGCGAACGCTCATACATCTTAATCTGAACCTGACTACATTTCCATAAGCCAAGGAGACTGTTGTACAGTTCCCAGCAGGATATTAGGGCCACAATAATGCAGTGATGGGTCAATTTGCGAGCATGCGTCGTCGTACTGGCAGCGGTTGTCAACGCTGACCGATGCCATCATTTATCATGGCCGCACATCAAATCACCATCGGAATGTAATGGACACAGAACATGTTGTGACGAGATAAGTCGTTAACGGAATTAACCACCAATGCACGTCCAATTGCACGCTCTTGTTGCTGATGCCCGCAATGTCAATATAATCACGGTTAAATAATGGATCCGGCAAATTACTCTTTACTTGGAATACTCCACATCGCAAGCTTTGTTTTGCTTCGATGGAACTTTTGTTCCATTTCCTCTGTCTGTCATATGACTATCTAAAATTCCCAGCATTTTTAACCTCATTGATTAGGTACGATCCATATAAAATCCGAAGCATTCTACACGCCAATTTGATTTAAGATTTCATACGGCGTATTCAATGTAAATGTAGTCGACCTCAATAATCTGTAGAATATTCTTAGAATAAGAAATCCAAGCGATACACGGCTGCAAGTCAATAACTCAGTGGGAAGTCAAGCAATAGCTAACTCGGCGGTTCAGTACGTCGCCGTTGGTAAGTTACGATACGCATGCATCAGTGAAATGTGTTTTCTTACACCGAACAGATTTCTGTGTGCTTACAAACGAGCAGGTATGTTTCGCCACAGTTCGTCGGTAAAGGCGCAATAAAAACTTCTGGGTGTCATATTGTACGTCACTAGGTACAAATAAGGTTTGTCGCGTGACAAAGTGTTGGAGCCAATAAACCATCGGTTTACGTGATAAGGCGGCCGGCTGAGTTAGTTACGGTTTGACTGTAGCGTTACAATGGGAATTATGTTTTAATGACTTTGCTCATTGTTCTTCGGACATTAATTGTTTACACGCGTATTGCATGCAGAAAGCGCGGGTGACGTCATCGATCATGTTACTCAACCTGAATCTAAGAGTTTTTAATTAAAATTCCCATGCTGACTGGCGTCGCCTTCGCGGCAATAAAGTGATCACTCACCTAGTTATTTAAAGCGAGTATCGTATCGTAAAATACAGAATATATTTCTAAGCTATAAATTATGGGGTAAAGACGTGTGTTTGTTATTACGCGCTAATTATTGTTCTTATGTGCTGAGTTTTTCTTCATTTGATGGATACTACAGACGGGTTGAGTATTTAATATAATTAGGATATTAGATAATTGTTTGGATCATTTCCAGAGGAAATAGTGAAAGGCGTTGATGACAAACAAGTGCTTTGTTTGAGTCATTAGTCGTAATGTGCGAGGCGTGCCCCCCCCCCTCGCCCCCTCTCCCCCGCTGTCGCGTCTGCGGGCGACAGCGACTCGTCGCGTCACACGACACGAATGTTTGTCACGCGACACGGGCGTCGCTCGCGATTTTTGAATCATTTATCAACGACTTGTTTACTCTGCTTTACGCTACTGCGACCAGTTTCGACGGCCGCGTAAAAACTGGGTCATTCTTCATTACGGCCACAAACGCGCGACTCAATTCATTGATTTCCACAAGCGCTTATAGTTACATTTTTACGTTTAATTTGTGTCGCGTGACGGGACGTTGTTCCATTATGATATTGACAAGGGTCAATAAAGATGGAATATTAAAGAGATAACAATGACATAGTATGACATGAAGTCGGTAAGTAATGGCGTCGCATGAGAGCGTTTGAACAGGCGCACGGTTAAAGAGCTAGGCGCAATGGAGAGTGACTTTCACAATGCAGCCGTCGCATGCAAGCCAGCCAATGTCTATGACAGTGGTTCTGCACCTTTTATTTGACTTGGGACTGTTTTGGTTTCTTTGTTTGTTGTTAGTTAGCGTCACAAGTCCAGTAAAAATAAAAAAAAATGCTATGACTACATATCAATATACTAGACTTATACTAGAGTTCCGACAGACATTTTACCGAAAGTTGCTTTTTCGTTCAGAATAAAAAAATCAGAACCCGATTGCAGCACAACCTACCGGGTCAAATTATATTTTGAAACCATCCCCACTAAAATATACACACAAATTTTCATCCAAATCTGTAAAGTTAGGCGTTTAGGAGGAGTTAGGCGACAACATTCTACAGAAGAATTATCTAAAGTCAAAACTAACGAGTGTTGATACAAAAAAAGTTATATTTCTGATAGAGACTTAAAAAGCGTTCGTAGTTCGGACCGCACGTTGGGGACCACTGGTCTACTTATAATGTGCAGTCGCAGAATGAGGCTTCTCGCATAAAAATAACATGTACGCAGAAGCGTTCGCAAGTCATTTTGCTACATATTTATCTCTGAACTTTCCCGCAATCTGCCGTATGTATGTGTTTTGCATGTATAATTTATAGGACGTCAAAGGTACGGAATAAGGCTAGGTACATTGTTCTAACCAGTTTAATTAAGCGCTGAGGACTATCCGACTGATCGTAAAACGACGATAGTTGGCCCGACTTTATGCGGTGTCTTACAATTATTTCCTTCTGGAGGAATATCATTATTATATATTACTTCTTTTTATGGGGGTGACGTTTTATAGCGGTTCGCTCTTTCGGATAAATCCCGGAGTTTTGAATGAAATTGTTCAAGGAGTGTGTAATGGTATTAGTTATCTTATATTGGGAAGATCAGCTCTGTAAGCATCGTAAAAGGTTTAAGTATTTCATAAAAAAATATGTTACAAATTTCCTTGTTTACCGATGATGTACATAATACAACAACAAAATACTACAATAATGATCGACGCTAAACTAAAACTCGTGTTTCATTTGATTTCATTAAATCTTAATTTCACACCAATTTGCACACAAAAACTGCAACAATACTTTATATAAACAGAGTCGATAAAGCGTGGCGAACAAGAAATACTGTTATTAAGTTAAAAACTTAAAACAAAACCTTCAAGTTGCGCACGGTTGCATCTCCTGCAGCAAAGTGGCAAAAAACGTCCACGCTGTACAAAGTCACACTTGACATTAGACAGAGTTTATCTCTCAATAGACTACAATGTAAAGTTAGCTCATCGAAGTCGTGTGAACGCATCTGCAGTAATCTTTCGTCGCGTCAGCCGCGCCGTGACGTGCGACGCGTCACACTGTCACGGCGCCGCGGTGACGTCACGGCGTGACAGAGTGACCGGTCGTGATCCCGCGTCCGAAACCCGTGGACAACACTGAATCATTTATTTATCAGCCCGCCTGCTACGGAAACCGTCGATCACAAACAAAGCTTTACAATATTTATAACAGCCAACCATTTTGTACAGCACCGTGCAATCTTACAATTTTCTCGCCTCACCACCACACTAATAGAAATTATGAAATTAATTTCATAATGGCAGGTAATTTTCACAATTTATTTAATGGACGTATCAAGGATGTTGTGTCATGTTTGATTAACTAACTCACGTAGACAATTTTAAAGTTATCTTCTTTGTGAAATGTTTTGTAAGGAAGATCTGCTTTTTAAACACGTAATCTGTTGCACCATTATCTTTATTCACGGTGATTATACGGTTCACAGGAAAAGACGTCACAAAAGGTTCATCGTCCATGCATGAATGGCAGGTAAGGTATACAAATTGGGCCAAATTAGCTTTTACGCAAACATTATCCGTTCGAACAGGAAAAAAATATCGGATAACCACTCAGGTTCACCTGAAAAATGGTAGATTCTATAAAGTAGGGGGAAACGACGCAACCGCGTCTCAAATAACTTTATCCTCTTTGTTATGGTAATGTCCACCCCCGAAATTATCCCAACTGGGTATAATCTCGAGAGGAATAAAAACTTTTTGGCGCGTTTATAGGGAGTTTGTGCTCCCTATTGTTTTGTAAGTTGACCGACTCTGATTGTAACAATATTGCGATTTATGTAAATATGATTACAATTTAGTAGTAAGGTAAGGCTAATTTAGCGGATATATTACAATATTTAGCAAGGTAAACATTAGTGTTGAACATGTTTGAAATCAAAGTGGAAGTGGGCGAGCAGTGTTCTACATAGTGTAAATGTTTTGATACGGTTTTGTTGCTGTACCAACGGCTGTATCGTTCGCGCTTTCTCCTTTGTTGAAGATATCACATAATATTATAAAAGCGAAAGTTTGTGTGTTTAGTATTTTTACTTCTTCAGGCTTATTTGTCTTAAGCCTATAGGCCGCTACAGGGAAATCCAAATTTCCTCCCCCATGTGTCGCCATAATAATGAACGGTCCTGTTCGTCTTGCATCCATCGGATTCCTCAAACCCTTGAAAAAAGTGTTCACGAGGAAATAACTTACTAACTACTTAGCTTTTTCACAGCTATAAGTTCAATTATGCACGAAATAGAAGAAGAAGGTAGAAAATTTCCTCGTTCTACAGTCCCGTCACCGGATCGGGGCCAAGACGAAATCTATACGAAATTAAATGGAATTTCCACGCCAATGGTTTGCGGATCTCTGAAGCCTTTTCCGGGGGCATAGCAACGAGCTGTGATCAAACGGTGGGTACCTCCGGCCTGCGTCACAAATACTCCAATAATTTGGTCAAGAGAATCTTGATCGAATATTTCTTTCCTCTTTAACTAGACTTCGTTCGAAATTGGATGTGAAAGATTTGAGCGATTTATCTACATATTATGAAACTAACTCCATCGCATCTTTATGTCTGTCTCGTGATAAACTTAAAAGCTAATGAATTCGCATGAAAATCTGTTATGCGATTTTAACCCATAGACAGAGTGACTCGTGAGGAAGGTTTAGGCATAAAAGACATGTATGTTATAGTAGAGAAACACCAGACGATTTAAAAAATCCTATCCCTAAATGTTTATATCAGTGCAATAGGTATAACTCTATCAATAAAAATTGCTGAAATTTATAAATACAATTTAAGTTTACAAATAACAAAGGCAAAGAAGGAGGAGTGGCGTTTTAGTCAGTAAAAGTCTGACACGCCCTCCCGCCCAAGAGCGGGAGAAGTCAATGGATGATGATTTCCTATTTTAAAAAAAATCCGAGCATACTATCAAATACAATTATTGTATCTAGCATGTATACCAATAGGTTTTTAAATAGAAACCTCAAAACAAAAACCTAAGCTCATTGACCCAAACCTGGTTGGTTCCCCCTCATCAACCGGTAAAAAAGCCGCAACCACTTTAGCAATTTATTAAAACTAGGTTGGTAATGTTAAATCTTCCAAAGTTATTAAGTAATAACGAGTTGGAAGCACTTGAAACTCAAACTACCTCCTTCAAGTACTTTGTGAAGTGGACTAAGCTACGTATGAAGTCCCAGTTAATTTCTTCAAACTAAGTTTGTATATAATTCAATGCAAGCATTTGTTTTTATTGAGTCCATGGTGAAAATTTTCTTCTCATGGTAACTTCAATGTTGTATTGTGTTTGTAAATTGAAAACTCCTTAGCAACTGTTTAATAAAAATATGTATGTCAAATAAAGAGACAATTTAATCATCGTTACAT
This sequence comes from Mythimna separata, assembly GCA_030763345.1. Taxonomy (NCBI): domain Eukaryota; kingdom Metazoa; phylum Arthropoda; class Insecta; order Lepidoptera; family Noctuidae; genus Mythimna; species Mythimna separata. The sequence continues at coordinate 12,170,932 of CM061174.1, read as the reverse complement.
TTTACCCTTTTGTTTTTGAGAAACTTGCCATTTAACCAAGCATATCCTTCAATTAAAACATAGAACTGTCGGCTTCACACAGTACTTGTTTTTTTTTGTGGGAAATCATCAAATAACATCTCACGCTCTGAGGTTTTTCCTACTCCTGTCCCTTCAATTGCTCTTAACGTTCCACGATGACTCACTCAAAAATCCATCAAACAAAGCTACGCTTCGAAATTAGGAGCACTCTTACTATCTTGCTTTTAGACACTAATTTCGACACCCCCACAATTTTACTGCACCATTTCACGTTCGACCGGCCTAGTTCAAAGTAACCGATGATATCAAACAAGCGCTCAATCAGTATGCGTTCGACACTACTCCTATCAACACACGAGACACACCGAAATTACGAGCGGACTTAATCAGAAGCCTTTTGCCTACATACATTAAACCACGATTCTCATCTCCAAACGATTGAAATGGTACCAGGACTTATGGAACTAGGTTTGATAAACATAGGAGCTTAGGAGTTGATGACAATGTAGTGGCAGGTTGCCAGACTCAGGTCTATCTACAAACGTATACAGAACCTTCGACCCGGATTGACTTTCCGCCTTGTGCAAGATGATAATGTAGTGGATATTTTTACTTTATCCTATTTCATCTGCATTGCACTGCATTGAATGCATCCTCTGCAATACTCACTACAAATTCACGAAATTGTATGTCGTGAGTAACTATACAAATATTAGGAATGTCTATAATAATCAGTAGCGTACTATGACAGGTAGAATCACAATCAATAACATTGATATTTATGCAATGCACGGCAATAACATACTAAGAAAAGTACACAAGATCACATGGTGCATCACGTGCAACCTGCAATGTAATAACAACATGTTCAAAATGAAGAAATCTATTTTGATATAACTAATGCAGTAATTATTACATTGCATGTTGCACAAGTGCTGTTAGAGTCTTTTTTACATAGCATGAGTTGGGTGACTGCAGGACGAAAATATGCATCTTTAAGATGAGAGAAAAGGATAGATAGCTACATTGTATGAATCTGACAGCTGTCACCGAAATCATCCTATAACAAATTTAGTATAGAGTACTCACATGGTGCAGGACTAGGTGGTTCAGCGCAAATCCCAATGGATTTGCTGGGGTCGTCAATGAACCACTGCGCGAGGTGGTAGTCGCCAAGCTTGGTCTGGATCTGCTGGCTCACGCGATCCTGCCTGCCTGTCACCTGTAAAACAAACGAAACTGTTAGCTCCACAATCTTCAATAACGTCATCAGCAAAAATGTAGGTCAAAAGAACTCCGCGTCCAATGTGGGGCAAGTTCATTAAGTGGGTGTCGTTAGAAACGATTAAGATATTACAGCACATGGCAGCGACGTCCTTTTATAAATTAACAGTATCCTTTTTCTTTCCAGGAAATTAAAATAAATCTTAAGGATGATAAAGTTAGGAAGGTAAAGGCCAGTCTGATCTGGGAAGTAAGTTAAAGATGGAAATAGAATTGCCGAGAGTTAATAACACCAGGAAGTGTAAGTAAATAAGTGTAAGTGGTAGTATTTCTGTCTGCGATTTGTGTATTTTAGTACTAAGGAAAGATAAGATAGATGAGATATCAACAAAGCAAAGGTAATAAATAAAACAGTTGACAAAGCTCAGTTTGCTTTAAAGGTCTAAACCTATATTCCTTTATATTTACTAGCACGCCAAATTTTTGACCTCGTTCTATAACCTAGTTTCCCAGCCTTGAAAATGTCTAGGCATCTGTCTACAGTGCCAGGTTTGTATAGTAACTTGAAGCCTTAATTGAATTGACTTAAACTTGTTCGTATATGTGATTCAAATAATATAATGTTATTTTTTTCCAAATGTGGTCCTTTTCAATATAAAGCTTCATTAATTTTTTTCTTTGCCTAAAAAAATGTAGTTTCTTTGTTACCCAAAACAACATTTTAATTGTTATTAATTACAATCTCGTGTAAGTAATCAACGATGTCATCATCTAAAATAACATCCAAATATTTAAAACAAAATGTACTAATCTCGCCTGATGTGTTGTGATTAGGTTCGTTTATCGTGTGATACATCGTTTAAATCATTTGTTTATGTTATACTCAACTCCATCTGTCATTTTGTAGCACCGCTGATTTAATATTTAGCGTTGGCAATGGATTCCACATTATTTTGCTGATGTTTCTTGCGAATGATAAGTGACTTATTTAAATTTTTGTTTATATTGTTGACAAAAAAAAGCTTAACATCATTGTAAATAATAATCTAAAGTTTTGAAACTTTTAATACTTCAACAATTTATTTAAAGATTCTAGTAGTCACTGTAGCTAAACTATTTGCCAACTTGATCAGTTCTTCAGTAGCTTTATTCTCTTTACCCAAGTTAAACACTTATGAATCATAAGAGTCACCACAAGAAAAGCTTGACGATGTATTAACTCAAGCTCTGACACGTGCCCTTTGTATTGAATGCCCATACTTCAAGTGTGGAGGCAAAAAGAAGCAACAGCACTGCATCGTATAGAAAGAGAACTGGTAAGCTTATAAATGGTAATACAATCGTAAATAGCGTATGTATCATCGCGAGGCCGCGGCATGTGTCGTCTCGGCCTAAATAAACCGGCTCACTGTCGACCAACATGATTCACAGCGCACGCTTATTGGGGATACATGCAAATAATACCACTATTCTTGCCATAATCTCCCGTTATTGAGCGTTTCGGCAGATCAGGCCTTTATGGTTTTATTATAGGGTTCAGCCCCTACCGCTAAGTGCTTTCAAGACTTATGGGGTGACACGTGATGAATTTCAAAACTGCTATCATGCAGAAAGGCATGGCAAATTGTTTGTCATAATTTCTCCTGTCACGTATATTTCCAAATATTGTTGGGTATACAAAATTTTGGCAGGAATGGAATTCTCTGAATGCGATTCAATAAATACAGCCTGAAATATATCAAACCAATTTCGTTGCGATGATTTATTGATTGAAAATCGGAGCCGCAAATTGATAACGCCAGTTTTGTTACTATAACAAGAATATGATTAATTAAATCGCTCCAGCAAATGGGTCCGCCGGAACCGCTCACGATGATTGTTTAAGCTTTATTTAATAATCGGACTGTACACTCTGTGGATTTATATTTATTTTGAGTTTTGGAAAGGGGAATTTTGATTAGATGCAGTAATCAAAAGAGGGCGAGAATTTGGGGCAAGGACGGCAGAAAGGAATTTGAAGACTGAAAGCTTTGTAGATAAGTATAACTATTTTTAAAATATTACGGGTGATTTCCCAATCATAGATAGTGCAAGATGTTCTCTAAGAATCAATATAAATTTACAAAGAGAGCAACAATATTGCTATAAATGCACCCAGAGGAGGAAAGGGTTATATGGTATCTAAAAAAATAAATAGCTCTCAGGAAGCTCTACCACAACTGACCACACAAATTGTTCGATCTTCACAAACGAGTTCACATCAAAATAATCTGAGCATCTGATTCAATTTCAGAGCACACAGGTATAAAAAATAAAAAAAATCAAATCCATATAGTTTTTAACACAATGGGAACAGAGTTCGAAATGGAATAAAATAAACGTATTCGAGTTTCCCGTTGAATGTGCAGAGATTTGATTGAAACGGCAAATCATTTACGGGGCCTGTTTCACTGGGGTATTTTCCGCTTGGCTATTTAATAAAGTACCTTTTACGTCCCTTTTATTTATGTATTGTATTCACATAATCCTACACTGTACTTTCGAAGACTAATCTTTATTTTAGCTATATGTTTCCACATTTCACTCGTATATCGTCTGTAAGGAATGATTCGATTTCGGATCTAATATAATCTCCGATAAAGGTCTTTGGAATTCAGTAAGCGTATGTTACGCTTTCTTCCTAAAGTGACCTTTTTCAAGTAGAAATTCTAAGGTTAACCCTCAAGGATCAGGGCTCAGGGTATCAATAAACTGCTTCATATTGTTGATAACATCGATGGTCTTGATATGATCGTTAACTACAACGGTGTGTCTGTTATTAACAGACATAAAAAGGTCGTCATGGTCTTCCATTATACACTTGTACATAAAATTGATATATTAACTTGGACGTATAAGGCTCTAGGCAAACATTGACAAAGTTTTAATTGAATATTTTTCTTATTTGCTTACGAAATTCAAGTAAACATGGAATATGTTCTCAAACGTGGAAGTCAACATTTTCCTAAACACGTTCGGTGCCGATATCACGAACTCCAAATATGTACGAATGGCTAATACGTCTGTGTTTAAATTCATAAAACTGTTTACTCTCTCGTTTCGTACGATGTTCACAGATGAGGTGAGATGTAGGTCAATAGGCATATAAAAACAATCATTCAGAGAACTACAGAAATACATAGTATGTGTTGCGACTGTAAACGTAAAATACGAATGGATATGTTTCTAAATAATAGATATATAGGTATATGTATGTAATTTATTTTTAGACTTGCCACATATTCTTGACCTGGTTTCTAATTTGGAGCTCTCAGCTCAAAATCTCGAATATCAATTTAATGTAAAGAAGATTAAAGTACAAATGTAGCTAAGATATATGCCATCTTCCGACGCCAATTCTAAATTGCCTGGAGCAACAAGTCGATCCGTCTCGCACACTCCTTCCGATAGCACATCATCGCACGGAATTAACAATCTAGAACTCCTCGCACCTCGTCATATAAATCTTCCCATTAAGGTGAACAAGTGAATTTCACCACGTGTTATTCGTATCTGTGACTATCATAAATCTCGTACGTGCGGTGGTACGGGTGGTATTGCGGAGTCAACGCCCCGAGACTGCTGTGGGGCGCCCAGCGCCGCCCGCGCCCGCCCGGACGAAAGGACGTACTTCAGGGGCCGGTTATATCAAGTAACCACGAGTGAACCATGTCTCTGAATAAGTTTGGCCATCTTTAATTTTGACTATCTATTCATGGCTGAGGACCGACCTCATTTGAGTTGAGAAAATTATGAAACATCTTGATGAGGTTTGGCTGGAAGATGAATTGATGTAAATTATATTCAATCCAATGATGCATCAGATATTTATCATCCAAATTTGGTTAGCTAGCAATACATTTTACTCTACAAGGTCACGAAACATTCGGGGAAATAGATTTATCGCTTATCGGAGCATTTATCTCCGTTGTCAATCTAGAACGACTAATTGGGAAATAACTCGATATCTTTGAAAATTCCACCCTTGACACGATATAAATTAGTGTGCTAATACTGAGAAGAGCGAGAACGCAACTAAACCGGATTGGCATCAATAGAGACGTTAATATTAATAAGTATAGTGGCAATCATTATGCAGTTTGCATTCTCGGAAGTTTCCTGCACCTTGAAATTACCGGAGAAACAGCGATCATTTCCTCGAGGAAAGATGACGCACCCTCATACATTCAATTTGGCATCCACACTGAGGAAAATACCAGCACGTCGTCAACATAATAGGAAGACATTTTTTCGCTTTATTGCTATCTTGCATATTATTTGATTTGCACTAAAAGAATATGAATATGTTTTATTATCATCTGAAGCAATTTATGGTAGGAGTGTCGGAATTAATCAAACAAAATAAACAGGAGATTATACAAAATGTATATTCTTAGAAGTGAAAGAGCAATAATTAAAGGTAACAACAATTGTAGATACTCAGAGATTTTACGACACAATAAAGAAAAATCGGGGAGTCAACGGCCTAGAGTTCACAAGGGTGCAAAATAAGTACAAAAAGGACGCGCGCAGAGGGGTCGACGTTTTATTACTTACATTAGTGCAAGATGGGGTAGGCATAGGCAATAGCTGACATACAAACATGTAACCACCTGGCATGGCCTGATCCTGTGAATATTGCCCCAAACCGTGTTACTATGGCAAGTCATCGACCCAAATCGAGTCAACGACATTATCTGGTAGGCGCGTCTAATTTATCTATAACTGTAAGATGATAGGCTTCCCAAACTACGAACAATTCTTCTGAACTTGGAACGAGTTTCCATATCGTTCCCACGTTACGCAGCGAGGATCAACGTGGGATAATCTGTTTACCGGATTTATGGATATTTAAGCGTTTGTTAACAGACAAATGTTGGTTTTATTTTGTGGTTCAGTGGATACGCGTGTATTTGTATGATTAAAAAGGCATATTTTCATTAGATATTTGTGGGGTGGGATGGGGCGCGCGCCGGAGATGGGCGGCGGGTTGTAATGAGGCCGTCTAGACGCTCTGCAATACTACATTGTATTTGTACCGAGCTGCTCCATTGTACTCCACAACATTGTACACTGCCACTTAACTTATCGTTTACATTAATGAATAATGAGAGAACGAATTATGTTCGGTCACAGGTGTAATTCTGGTATTGTGCGTCGAGTTGGTTAATATTATTTCAATAGGGATTATTTATTCATAGTCGAGATGTGTCCGAGCGGTCGTCGACTTGTCCTTATTGAACTGTGGGTCTGTGGCTTCGCCGATGATTAACTACGTTTACATTGTCAACCGAACGTTATTGAAACGAAACATGTCAGTTTCATAATTTATTATTGCGTTATTCATAGGCTTGGTCTTTTTTTTGGTCTAAAGGCACGATTTGTGCATTTAATCAATGTCAAATTTAGAGTATTTCGTCTTTGATACAGCTTGCAGTTGCTTTGTTTTCCATTAGAATGAGGTTGTAATTTTTTTTATAATAAGTATTTTTTCTTTCTTGCTGATACTACAATACCCAGCATTTTTTCCGAGATCACTCTTATTTCAATGATTCCACATATTGTCCATTTATAAAATCACTTCAGATACATAACTAAACCAATTTACATCACAATAATGTCCAGTAGGAATCAATTTGCGAATAATTAAAACAGCCACTGGATACTCGGAAAATTCCCGCCAAATCTCCAGCTTGAGCATTGAAGGCGAATACTTAGATATTATTGATTGGTCGAGTTTGACTTTTCACGTGACTTCTTTTACTCGCTTCTCGACAACAAGGCCTCAAGGTTCTGCTTTTTAAGTTACCTTGTCATTGAAATTGTGTCGGTGGATTACCATTTCTTGATTACCTATTGTATGTATTGTATTTAATTCTACTTTTCAAGATTTTAGCTTGACTGTTTTAACTGCACGCTTGGTTTTTTTGTGTCTTGCTAGTTGACCTGTATTTGGGGACTATATAAGAATTAGGCATATTAACTATACCTGAAAAATGCTGTACACAGAAGCTGTTAGTTTTACTTAATAGACAGTTTCTAATTAGGCTCCTAAATCCGATTCTTATAATACCATGACAGATATAAGCTGTGAATTCTTCTTATAAGATTTCGTCTAATTGTGTTCAGCTTGTTACATTATTTGAAGCACCATAGGTATTTCAAAATCTATCAAGCCACTTATCACCGCAGTTTTTGAAACAGGGGGTAAACACATAACATCCCGTGTTAATGCATGTGCTGAAGATAAATGGGTTTCCACATGTGTGCCTTCTTGACAGGCTGTGTTCCAGCGTCACGTTGGACCTAAACCGCCGGGCGTCGAGCAACGTGACCTCACCAACGGGCCACGAGCCACGACAGACACTAAAGCTCCATTGATTTTACCCGAGAAATATGTTCGGAACAGAACAAACTCACGTTTCTTTATAACTCTGACTTGTTTGAATTTATTGCGGGTTTAACAACAAATAAATATCAGTACAGTATTGTGGTTGCCGAAAGGTGAACTCAAGGTTTACGGAGAATTGGCAGGTACGTTTTCCTTTGTTCTGCAGACATCATAGGTATTGGATTTCCCGACCCTCCTGACAATGAAGATTATTATAGCACAACGCCAACGACTGTTCATTGTAGCGGATTCCGTAGGAGATTCAAATACGACAGGCCAACAAGAGCATGAAATATATGTGGGTTAATATTCTAATGATATGAAACCATTCAATAAACAAATCAATTAAATTATAACAACAAAAGAGCAAAAGAAAGGTTAGGAATCAAACGAAGAAACTGGCAACAACAATGAAAGCATATTTCTGTGAAAAGGAAACAAATCACATTAACATCCTCAACGTAATATAACAAACTTTACACACAAAGAAATGAGAATATCCAAGAACGTATAAAAATAAGGAGGTACGGAAATAGATGTTACTTCGAAAGTAACCTCTATCTCGCGCGTTTACAGTTGGAGTGGGATGAGTTATGGAGAAATGTGCTATCATACAGTCACGTTCAGCACCTCGCAATTTATATTTACATTTGCGGCCTTGACAAAGCGACATCAAAGTTATTTTCAGAATAAATTATAAGAAACTGTTACTATATCAAAGTTCACGAAGCCAACTTTCGAACAGGTATCTTGTATAAAAAGAACATACGTATACTCGTAGTTTTAAAAGTTCCTGACCTATTTTCAAAGGTCTGGCTTGTTTTAAGGATCTGGTTGCAGCGCTCATTACCGACCACGATCAGCGTGGAGTCAATCAAATTATTCTCATTAAAACTTCCCCGATTGACTTTACTACGAGCACGGTAAATATCAAAACAACAGATCAAAATAATGATGTAAACAAAAAATAAAATAATAAACACGACGCTACGAAAGTGAAATTAAAATAAGTCAACGTTGCCAATAACGATAATGACGTCGGCATTTGAATAAACTGTTCATTCCGCGAGTATTATCGTGTGTAAACATATGATAGAGCGTTGCATATGGCGCTGTTGGCCACATGTGAGTTAGCTCCGCGTCCACACGTCCAGGAACACGGGTGCCTAGCGTCGCCCCCTATCGGCTCCATTTCCTAGGGTGAGCGGGAGGCGAGGGAGCTTTAATTACAGTTGTATTTGTGTTTATGTACATATGTGCGGCTGTATGTCATAAAGTGGGTCGTGCGAGTGCACCCGCCGGCTCAGATAAGCCGACCGCTTTTAAAAAGTTATTACAACTCTACTTCGTTTTGGCGCTGTTTCGACGACACTTTACGTCACACTCTTAAACATGTTCAAAGTGTTATTGGAAACAAAGTTTGAAATCAAGTATAAACTACGTTCTAATATAGTACTTAAGTACAGGTGCGATGGAGGTTGATTAAACCTGTACCTCAGACGTCAAGTTATTAAGTGAAATCGATAGAGACGATTGAGAACCGCGCGGTCAGGAGAACTTACAAATTATTAAAGAAAATCCTGAAAAGGAAATGCTGAGCCGAGCTGAGCGGACTTCATAAAGTACGATAACAGTATTAATTTTTAGCACATAATTTTTAATTACTTCAGGATGGCTACAAATACTTTGGGAGTACGTACGTTCGGTTCGTTATACAACGACCGACACGACTATTTCAGACATAGTTTACAGTTCGTTCATTCTGCATTCCAGGGAAACTACTTCTCAAGTCAAATATATCCTCCTTTATTACGTAATCTTTCTTGAACCAGATTTCGTAACCGCTGAAATACAATTGAGCAACAACATGCAAAAAGTTAGCAAGTTCAAATATAAGAACACAAATTACGTGTCCAAGCGAACTTCTCAACAACTTTAAGCAAATAAACATAAGTCTTATAGGCGAACAACGGCCATTATCTTAATTTTGTTGTTCCATTTGAGTACTTTAAAATCATTTTGGCAGCAATTTACATAGCGCTCCAGCAGAACGTATCAACGTAATTACCGAAGTCGACACGTAAACAGCGGACGACCTCGAACCCGCTTGACACTGCTCGCGTCCAAACACACTTGATCTCCCTCGACCCGATGCCCATTTAGCGCCACTAATGAGTGACGGAGGGGTGTTTGCGCGTTATCAGGGTTCTAGTCCGAGTGGCCGAGCGCTCTGGCTATCAGTTTAAGGTAGGCAGTGACTAGTCAGTATCTACGACGACTAGATCCGAACACGGCACGTGCGGCCGGCAATAAAACCACATACTTCACTTTTACTGCGGCCGATCACGCGATCTGTGGAGACACTCATATCGCAAGAAGTAGATAGGCTTCGTGGAAACTGTTATTTGTGCAACCGCTTTGACTATTTAAAGTTACGTGTCTCCAGTTTGCATGCGTGGCGTGCATTATCTCTGTTCATTCCAGTGATCTAACGCTCAGACGGTAAAACGACAGTAAGTTTAAAGTGAAAACTTTTGTTTGCGGTATCATCGTGACTGGGCGCGTCTGCTCGGGCTGCACTTATACGATTGTTCCTTGCCAACCTCGTATAAAAGGTACCGTCTGCGCTATGAGTCTGTCTGCTCAAACTTGTTTGCCAACTGATCTAGATTTCAGACCATTTTCACTATTTGAGTGTTTAGGATCAAGACTATAAAATTTACGCCCAGATTTATACGAATACGTCGGTATCTAAACTAAATCTATACTGTCTAATGAGTTTGGTTAACACGGTAATCGCAGAAACTACTGGTTCGAATTGAAAAAGTCTTTTAGTGTTTGATAGTCTATTTATTAAGGAAGGTTATATGTTATATTTAATAACATCACGCTACGACCAACCGCAGCAGAGCAGTAATCAAACACGCGGGTGAAATATGGGGGACAAGCTAGTCGACCTATTAAGTCAATATGGCACCTCATCTCTCACTATGAACTTATCAAGTTATCAGTGAGTTTGATGGCCTCTGTAAACCAATTAAGTGCAGACGATGTTCAACCGAATCTATCGTTACCACTAATTACATTTAAATTGATCATAAGGTGCTGAATGATGATTATCTTTTCACTGGCATTCTTGTATCTACCACAGTTTCGTGTTATGGCATTGTGATGTGACACGCGCGGGCACAATATCGACACGTGATTGCGGCGCGCATGCTTCAACGAGAACAAAGGAATGCACTAACCAGACACACTGTAGTTTAGACTCGACTACCTCAATGTATGCACATGCATTTACTATATCCGAATAACAATTGACATATTAACATTGAAGGTTTTTCCGGAAAGCTCTTCATTGTGAATGGAAATTAGCTGTTTGACATTATTATGTATCTTCTTTATATTGAAGAAAGGACTTCTAATAAGAGTCAGGTTGTGAATGAAATCAGAAGATTTCTGATAAAACAGCGCACCGTTATGTTTGTTGTATTTACATAAGAAGTTCCGCCATATTTGTTTCGCTTCACGAATCGTATGTAACATTTGAATTCAAACATTACACACGATTCGCAGAAGCAAACATCGCCCAACTTCTTATTGTAAATAACACAAACATAACTTTGTTTAATCGTAGACGTGCGTTTTCGAGTCTTTACAACACATCCTTGCGAAGTAACTTTCCCAATGTAATCAGTATTGGATTTATGCGGATTATTTGACATATTGCGATTTCTATATCAGTGAATGGCGCTTGTGAAGCCCCCGAATAAATTTTTCAGCGGCTGTGATATTCCGAGAACGCAGAGCAATTCGGGACACTCAATTTAAATGTATTTTTGTATACATTTGACGACGACGCTGAATACTAATGTTGGCAAAAATTTCAACTACGTTGTATTCTGTTCAAGGCTGGTATATAAAGTAATTGTCGTTTAATGAATAAACCCCTAATTGGAATCAGTCTCAATTCTACAAATTAAGTTCCCGCTGAGATTTGTTACGGTTTGAGTTTAAATTTTCTCTTTCAGTTAGTAGAAACGTGTACGTCATGGCTCGTGTTCCCTTTTCGTTTATTTACTACAAAGTACATGGAATAGATATAGAGAGATAGTTACTTACATAGTGGATCTCTGTACTTTTAATGAATAAATAAATTACAGAAATAGTTTATTATGGAAGGGGGGGCTGTAAATATGCTCTTACCCCGCCCACTAAAAAACAGTCTTCTATGTAGAGCGCCTGTCTGTCAGTTCGCGACAAACTCAAAACTCCTGAACGAATTTTCATGCAGTTTTCACCAACCGACATCGTGATTTATGTAGACGGTTTCGATGTGCTAATACATGCATATTATATTAACGAAAGACAAACGAGTGGATCGCTAGCGATAAATTAATCACCAGATGTCCCTCGCGCGCGTAATTTTATATAGTAGGTATATGTATATGAGCTAGATAACACTGACAATTGACATATTTCTTCAATCCGAACCAGTAATTCCTAAGATTAGTGTATTCAACCATCAAACCATCTTCAAGACTAGAGTGAATAGGCTCTTAATAAACTAGTGCGCCTCACCATCAACGATTGCATCACTGCTTACCATCAGGTGGGACTGCAGTCAAGCACTAGTTTATGGTATATTAAAAAAAAAACTAATTCTTCATAATACTAAGTATAATAAACCCGTGTGCAATAGAGCACAAACGTTGAAGGTTATGCGTGGGCCGCGTCCTTCGCGCTGGAATACTAGATCGTTGGGGCGACGCTTCATAAGTGCAACATAACGACAGAAAAGAACCACATTTTATATATAACTACCTAGTATTTTAATGGCCTCGTCAAGTTCTTATTCAATGTCAATAAGAGTAAAAACAACTTGTAGGTTTTTCCTTTTAGTGTTTACATAATATATAGTCAGAGTATCTACAACTTAAAGAGTCTAAGTTCGGAGAAACCCAGAGGGCTGCAGTCTACTGGGGCCATGGGTTTGCCTACTTCTGAAAGGGAAACCCGTAGTCCTGGAATGCAAAGGACCAAGAAAGAACATTGGTGTGATTTTAGTCAGTAACAGCTCCCGCGCCGTCCTAGGACGGGTGAGGTCATTGGAAGACAACCCTCCTTAAAAAAAGGGGCTATAAGTTAAGAGTGAATAGGTTACTTCTAGGCAAATATGCTTCATCTTTGATCACATCGTCGCTTACCATCAGGTGAGATAGTGGTCAAGTGTGAACCAATCAATAGTACATATAAAAAAAGACGTAAGATTTTAAGGTGTCTGTCGTATTAATTTACAGGATGCTGTCTTTCCACCCAATTGAATCCTTTAGCCACTTCTCACGCCAGAGTCTCACTTGTTGACACCCCACTAAACGATAACAAATTCATATCGCATTTGCCTAATTAGTTGACTCTTTCAATAACTAGCTGAATATACATAGAAACAACATACTATACAATAATTATGAAGTTTAATTAGTAATTAATTGGCGTCGAATGACGACTAAAAAGAATATTATAATTAATATTTTACATACAGATTTTGTTGTCAACCAATTTGTATATACTCCTTATAAACGGAAATGGCGGAATTGGGTTTATAAATTTTACATTAACAATATTTCGTAATAATTATACATATAATTATGGCCAGATTATTTCGTTGAGGATTGATATTTTTTTAAAGACCTTGTTTTGTCTACTCTTGTATTATGATGGGTGAGTTCACAAATATATAAACTTGTATACCTACGCAAGAACACCCAGACACGGAACAACTATCTGTAGGCTAAAAAAATATTGATTGCAGGAATCGAACCCGAACAGTGCAGTAGCCATTTGTTCAACCATTGCGCTAACCATGCCGTCATAGTATTACTATGCTATCCAATGTTGGAACAGGGTAAACAACGCTCATCATCATCATCATCTACCTAGCCTTTTCCCAACTATATTGGGGTCGGCTTCCAGTCAAGCCGGATTTAGCTGAATACCAGTATTTTACGAGGAGCGGCTGCCTACCAGACCTCCACAACCCATTAACTGGAGTAACACGGTACTTCATGGCAAGACTGGAGCAGGGTAAACAACGCTACGCTTGCAAAAATACGTAAGAGACCTTTCTTCGCATTTTTTATGGGTTGCACAGAAAAACTGAAAAGGATTCCTAAGCAGAAGAAGATTTGTGTGCTACTATTCGTCTACGCAATCATGTTCTATCAACCTTTAATCCTTCGGAGAATTCACTGGAGCTGTTGTAAATGTAAACCAAAAAGAACAATACTGAAAATCTGTTGTATAAACAATCAGATTTCGAAACAGCATAGCTGACAGATCTACCTACAGTAATCAACATGCAAAAATTTGTGAAATGTATGAAATTTTAACCACGATAATTTGTTTTACCTTCTGTAAAATGTACAGCGTTTAGCGTTATTTTAATCTATCAATACCCGCGAAACGAAACACAATAGTAAGACAATAACAGCGCGGTCCTATGAGACCGGTCGGGGATTCATGAATTAAAATACCAACAGCAGTCGAAAATGTGGACAAGTCCGCTTCGAACATCATAACGTAGATAGCAAGAAGTCATCGTAAGCATGGAGGATCGACTTTAGGAATTCTCCATTAGCCAGGAAGATTCTCTCACGTCTCCCTGGCCTTACGTGTGACCGTGATCGTGTATTACTAAGTGATTGTGCATATGTGTGTGTGTGTGTGTGTGTGTGTGTGTATAAGCGACTGTATGAAGAGGGACTCAGAATACAGAACTTACCAGAAAACATACGCATAGATCTGAATCACCAGTATCTAACTTTAATACATAGTGATTTTGATATTAGTTACTGCAGAAAAATCGCTCAAAAAGGAGAAGATTTGGATAGAGACGGTCAACTTAAGAAAATATGAATGGACTATGACTGGAAGTAATTGAATGATGAGTAACAGAAAAGTATGAAAGAAAAGAAGTGTGCCCGAGCCTAAAATGAATCGAAATGAGGACAAAAAGATCAAGGAAGAAAGAGGACTGTGGGGCGTGGTGTTTTTGTATTGGCCTCGGAATGATTTCCTTGGTTAACATCAAATGCTTAACTAAGCTAGGCCTCGGACATCTTTTTTTATTGTTTTTTTTTCCTAGGTATTTTTTATAAATCGATATTTTTTTAACATTGTAATTTTACAATGCCAATTATGGTCATTTGACCATAATTGGCAAATGCCAAATGATATTTTTTTGCAAAAAGGATTTTCAAAAACAGTTTTACACGGCAATTTTTTTTTTCGTCATAAATTGACGAAAGCGTCTAGTTGAGGCCGGTGTTGCATAGCTGCCTACCTTGAGAAGAAACACCGAGACAAACTCAAAGGTCAAAGTCTCTTTAGATTTGGTTTGTTTCATGAGCGTTTACGCCTTCTGGTTAGTTGCATATTCTGTGTCATGTAAGAGCAGCAGTAAGTACTAACCCTGAACGGCGCCGGGAAGAGCGACGATGCGTCGGGCTCGGCGGCGTGCGCCTGCGACATCTGGTGCGCGCGCGCCTTCCGCTCGCGCTCGCGGTCGCGCTCGCGGTCGCGCCCGGCCCACGCGCCGGCCCCGCCGCCCCCGCCGCCGCTCCCCCCGCCCCTGTCCCGGTCCCACTTGTCGTACCTGCAGGAATACAATAGCAAACATTACAAACAGATCCTTTTTTAAAAATTGAAAGAAGACATCATCATCTGCCTAGCCTTTTCCCAACTATATTAGGGTCGGCTTTCCAGTCAAGCCAGATTTAGCTGAATACCAGTATTTTATGAGGAGCGGCTGCCTACCAGACCTCCACAACCCATTAACTGGGTAACACGGTACTTCATGGCAAGACTGGAGTCAGATTTACTGGCTTCTGACTATCCGTAACGACTGCCAAAAACCTACAAGTGACAGCCAGCCAGATATTTAAAAAAAAATGAAAGTAGTCAAGAGGTGTGAAAATCAGCTTCGAAGGGGCCGATGCCTGGGCATGCCATAATTATAGAGGGAAGTTCCTTTTTGAGGAGTGGCTAGAAAGCCGTCACGGCGTACTCACCTTCCGCATGACGCCTGGAGTTAGTCGGTTATGGTAAACAATGAATTAAAAATCGACACCTCTTGACATAAAAGAGTCTCGCAAGGCTTTGAGTAAAGTCTCCTATTACATCAACAGACACATGCGACAGACAGTATGACTGCGAAATTGATACAGATGCCAACCCAACAAAAGTTACTAAGCAAATAAATCGAAAACGCTTTGCGACACCTAATTTACGTACACATATCTGCAAGCAACATTAATTAACACAGCTGTTCTATCTTGAAAAACAGTGGGAAATTAATTTCAACCGACATGTTATCCAGCGCCTGACACAATTACAGAATTACTCACACTTGTAACGCCGAGCAAAATTTATATTAAACCACGTACACACCGACCAACGTAACTCTTGACACAAAAGCTATACACGTTCAGGCTTATCCCCAAGAGATTCCTGCTGAGGTATTTTTCACAGATCTACTTGATCAATAGAGATAACAGGATATATCACGTTCAGAATGAAGATAGAAATTCATGTAACGCTTTTTAATCCTTGGCTGCAGGCAGAGGCTGAACCAACGCAAAACTAAAAGCGAGTAAAATAACCGAATATTTCTCGGAATAGTGCGAACAATGGAGAGTTGGCGTTGGCAACCCCATCGCTAGCAACAGAGGTAGTGAATCCTCGGTCCAACCTATACAAAGGGATGTACAGCTAAGCTGACACCCTATTTTTTGTCCATTCCCAGGCGTATTTGAAAACAATTACATTGTTATAGCCTATTGTTAAATTAAAGGTGGCGAACAAATTCTTCTATCGTTAATCTTACTTTCCAAGAAATGTATTCATAGTCAAAAAGACTTCTACGGTTTCTGGGACTAAGAAACTATAACAACAATTAAAACAAAACCATACAAATTGTAAATTGTGTTATTATAACCGTTTACAATAGAAAAGCATTTGTTTAAATTGCCGTATCGTATGAGGAATTCCAGAAAGCTATTGAATGGTGATTCATGGAGTTTAAAGAATTAGGTAAATGAACTTTAATGTCGAAATGCATGTTCTGGTAGGCAGGATGACTAATCCGCACTAATATGGATGCAAAGTTACCTTTACAGCTTAGCATTGTCAGACTTATAATGTTTCTACTACTGAGACACCTTAGCATCAAAATTAGCCGTGGGCGAAAACTACCACGTGAGCCAAGTGATGGTAGGTAGATGTCACATATATTTTTGAAATTTCTAGTACCGAAATTTCGAAAATATGTGACCCTATATTGGTTTTCTCATGTTTTCCTTGGTCGTTTTAAGAGCAGTGGTGATGAAATAAATTTCAAAAAGTAAAACGCGCGCCTGGGTTTGAACTCGCGGCTTACGACTCTGCTTCTTACTATCGCAACTGGGCTACACGTTCATAGGACCTTATAGCCCCAAAAAGAGCCGTGGCTGTAAAATACCACGTGAGCCAAGTAATGGTAGGTAGATGTCACATATTTTCGAAATTCCTAGAACCGAAATTTTGAAAATATTTGACTCCATGTCGGTTGTCTCACGACGTTTTTCTTCATCGTTTTAAGAGCAGTGGTAATCAAATAAATTTCGAAAAGTAAAGCGCCTGCCTGGGTTTGAACTCGCGACGTACGACTCTGATTGTTACTACTGGGCCACGTTCATATCACTTTTGCATAAAGAGCCAAACCTCCGATGACCTATTCACGCAGAAAAATAAGCGTTTACGGAAACAATTTTTTGTAAAAAGAAAACTAATTAAGTTGGTATAAAGACCTAATTTTCAATCTTTGCCTTCCCTGATCCTACTTATTGACGCTCAGTTTGCGACATTCGTGGAAAAATACATTTTCCCGCTTAGATTTTTATTTTTTTTGGACCATCTTTCCTTGTACTTAGCTACTTAAGTATATGATAGATGTATGATCCTATATCAACACCTTTTTTTGAGGATGGGAAGTCTTTAAATAATAAATCTTTCGAGAGTTGAGCGAGCGAGAATATCAGACTTTTACTGACGCGGTGACTCTTTTTAAAAAATTCGCAGACCTTCCTCGAACCTCGAACTTCAGTAAGGAGGTTCCTGTCTCTGAAACCCTAACCACCAGTATCTTGGATCTCGCTCCCAGCGACGAACTACCACACTTTTATATTTTTAAAATAAGCAAAAAAAGAATATCAAATTACCGAGAACCGACCGCCTCCATTTTCCTCGTTTTATCTACTAGCATTTGTTAACACAATACTCAAAGTGAATATTTATAAAAACACTAGTTTAGATAAGGTGTTTATTTATCGTTTCAGTTTCTATGAAGCGTTATCTGTGATATTACGGTTAGTTTAACAATAAAACAATGGTGATCGGCTCGGTACTTCAGTGGCACGTCGTAAAGTATATTATGGTGGAGCTCGTGAGTGCGTGGGCTGCAGTATACAGCGGGTACATTAGAACGACGCACACGTGGGCCACGCCTGATTTGAACGTAGAAACGACGTCGAATGGCGTGGAACTAATGTAGCTCTACAACACTAGTTGCCAAATAAAATGTATGGAGACTGACGCGTCCAGATCGACGTACGTGATCCACGTTTACATCGGTCAATGTACTCGTAGTTCTACCTTCATACGATACTGGATATTGCAATTTTTAATGTATGATTGATCGAAAGAGTTACCGTGGCTCTAGAACACAAAGGAATACTGAACGAACACAAGGTGGCTTTTAGTCAGTAAAAGTGTGATCCGCCCTTCGCACCACCCAGAACGAAGCGATCACATGGCCAAGAAGCGTGGAATTTTGCATAAGTTTAGAATCTATGACGTACTAAGAGAGGACATTCCAAAATGGGGTTAATTAGGATGAAATGGGAGTCCAAAGTTTGTATGGAGAAACCTACCTTCACTGGTGAAGCCGCAGGCAAAAGTTAGTCTTAATATAAAGCAAATATTTTGTATTTAATGAATTTGACAATATTATGAAACAGACGCCCTTTAATCTGAGCGAGTTGTTTATGCGTCTCAAGAGCGTCCTTGATACCTGTACTGAAGAAACGAGTTCTCATTTTCACATCGATTTATTATGACACCGATTGAGGCATTACTCTGTAGCACGATTCACGTAACCAAAACCGTAACGATATCGTAGCGACTTAGTCGTTTATACCATTATCGTGTTCACATCTATCAATCGAGCTAGAACTAGTTATCTTAATAAACTAGTGTAGATGGTGAGGCCATCAACGATTGCATCATGCTTACCATCAGGCAGGATTGCAGTCAAGCACTAGTTTATACGACACAGATTTTCAAAGAAGTCGCTCGATCGAAGTGTTGTTGACGCGTCTTCAGCAATGTCAATCATTATCCTAGTAGAATACATAATAATGTACTCGTAACTGGCAATAATCCGTTGATAGATCGTTTAGTTTTAATCAAGCAATCCGAATGATGTGAGGCGCACAGGACCGGCCGTTGCGGCGACTTGGAGGAGGCCTATGTCCAGCAGTGGACAATGTGGACATCTTAAGGCTGAGATGACGATGATGATGATGAAGTAATTGAACAGTCGTTGTAAGGAATCCCGTTAAATACCGATTTTGGGTAAGACTTCATGATAAATGATATTTATTTTACAATTAAGTTTTCACAAACACTTTTACACGTCATTTTTTTTTTGTAATTTTTTTCTAGGTTTTTGTTTTTTGTAATCTTTAAAACTTCAACGATATTTGACTTTTCCGTGAATCAGGCGACCGATCGAGTGCAATGTGTGAGCGCCTTCCATTGTTCATATTTCATTGAACATTGTTCTGAAACCGGTTACATGTGCGGATAAGTGTCCTGCTGTTACGTAAGCGTGATTGACATGCTATTGAGCGCTGCACTAACGCGTAAATAGCTCGCAACAGTCAGTACAGAGCCACATGTAAGTATATAGATAAATATTCATCATTAGTATGCAAACTGACGACTTCTGTTTCAGTTTTCGTTTTTATTTTTGCGTTTTAACGTTTGAATCCCCAACCGGTCCTATGAGACCGCGTTATATTGTTATAGTTTTACTATTGTGTCTCGTTTCGCGGGTATCTGAGTAATTAATAAAATATTTTTATATTACGTTGATATTCCCAGAAGGGCTAGGCAGCTGTATAGTAGGTAGGTACTACTAGGTACGCCTAGATTTTTCTGTTTAGGCTTTGTTTTTTTTTGTGGTAAATCATCAAATGACTTCTCCCGCCCTTGGACGGATTGAATGGTCAAATGTTAGACTTTTACTGACTAAAACTCGCCTGTCCTTTAGCTACTCTTTGCGTTCTAGGATCACCGTCACTCTTTCAAACGTTCTCTCATCCCTAGCAGGCTTGCTAATTAGGCTAAGCCTTATATAATAGAAAATGAGCGCCATCAACCGAGCACATATACAGACTGCAGGCTACTGAGAGATTATTCAGAGTCGACGTGGGCCTGGAACGCAAATGACACTGAAGGAGCGCCTATAGACAGATTGGACGGAAGAGTCACCGTGCGCCTTAAACACAAATGGCAACTGAAGGAAAACTATGAGGTGGCTTTTAGCTAAGTCTAACACAACCCACGGCTGCTACTGAATAATTAAGAAAAAGACAGGAAATATTTATTGTTTTTCATGTAGAATTCAGAAAACAAAACCACAACCTTGTAACACCAATAACCCATTCTAATAGCACAATAAATATTAGCAGTTAAATTGATTCATAAAATAAGTATTAAAAAAAAAAACACAGTATCTTTCCACGCGTAAATTATAGACTCGAAGTTACAAAAACGTAAAAAAATAAACAGTTTTTATACAGCAGGTATATTTATGAAATAGCAGAGTTGAACAATTTCACTTTCGCTGTGTTCCCGGCGTCAGTAGTTAGTTGAAAGATTTATAGCCGCGGCTGGCTCGATTTAGCCTGTGGCGTCAATTAATATGTTCATTCAAATAAAAAACTGAATATATACGCTTACTTAGTCGTAATTAAGTGCATGTATGCAAGACTGACTATTTATGCTTTACTATAAGATAGACAATTGGTATCGTCAATCGCGCATGTCCTAAAACAGTAAATTCGTACACATGTGACATTCCGCACTGAGCCCTAGTGGTGGATTACGACCCACTCCTAAAGAGGAGGCCTGAGTCCCAGCAGTGGGAACATTAAAAGGGTGAATATTGGTATTGGATGGAAGGTGGGTGACCTGGATGACCTGATTTCAGAAAATAAAAGATTAATTAAGATATCTTTTATTCTTAACAACTATTTTTTCCTAACATTTTGACATTGCCAGTCGCCGAGATGACATTGTAATTTGACTGTGAACGATTTTAAGTAAAAAAAATGCCCTTCAGATCTTTTTTATAATGTACGAGTAAATACACTTTCCTAGTAAAATGTCATAGGTTTTATATTACCTAAGTTAAAGTAAGAAAAGAAAGAAAATTATATCAGAGACGCTTATTGCGTAAGATCTTAGGAAACGTTCCGAGAAACTCTCGGCAAGGTTGTGTTTAGAGGGTTCGATTAAGTTAGCTATCTTTTTTGTTTTCGAAACAAATACAAGAACAACACAATCAGCATATTCTGAACTCAATGATGTTATCTACTAATATTTTATTTAATTTTAGCACAGTATTACCCCGTGGCACAAAAACGTGCCAGTAAACAAGTAATTACCTTTTAACTTTGAGAACCGCTGGAAAAAAATTGTGCCACCAAACCCCGACCGATTTAAAATTGTACTCTAGTAGTATAATTACAGAAGCAACAGAAACAGAGCAATAACAGTTTATATTATTAATATTAATTTATTAATATTACATAAATAAATAAATAATAAAAAATGACGGTCCCCACGGGGATCCACAGGTTAATATTTCTAAAATAAAAGTATTATTTAGTTAGTCTTTATAACATTAGCTATCTACCAATGCAAGTTCCGTCAAAATCGGTTCAGCCATTTTGGAGTTTAATCGGAACAAACCGACAGGGAAACAAAAATTTTAATAGTTGCATTTTTGTTACAGCTATCGAATATACTGTCATATGCATAAAGGTCCTATGTATTTCGTAAAAAAAACTAAACACTTAAATTTTATTTGTATGTAAAGACAGGATTTTTTTCGCAATCTACGTCATCCCACAGCTGGACAAGGGTTCCTACAGCTTCAAACTCTTTCCGTTGTTTCACCATCACCAAATTCACCAACCAATGTCCCACAAACACCTCCAAGTCTTCATAACCACTTTTTGTACCTTCCTTCGACAAATATAGGCACTTAATTTTTTTGTGACAGATTGTACAAATTTAAATGTCGCACGAAATTCATTTATTAACTTGACGATAATATAATGAGGTATACTCGCCACATTATAAACTAGCGCGGATGACAATGAATAAATTATGACGTCACATCGGACGTCCGTGCCGGAAAATGACGAATAAATAATTGAAAAACGCTCTTAAAGGTACATTACAATATTAATTACTGGACAAGTTGTTTTATAATTGTGAAATTTTCTGTAACAATCACGATCATGTCGATATCATCGATTGAGGAACTGAGCGTGCACTAGTGAATGAAATAATGACTAGATAGACTGAAGCATAGCGGAAGACAGTGATTGAAAAGAAAAGGGGAATATATTTTCTGTCACCAAACTTTATATTTATCATCAAGTTGTATTACCTAATTAATAGATCTATCGCCACGAAATATTTTCGTTCTCAGATAAACAAAAAGTGTATCCAGGTATGAATTATCAAAAAATAAGAGATGGATCACCAATAAAATAAAACTTCGTTCTTATAATAATAGTTTTATTACAAAATTAATAGCTTTGTGCTCAGAATGGTAGATCTGTCGCCAAACTGGTAGATCTGTCGCCAAAATGGTAGATCTGTCGCCAAAATGGTAGATCTGTCGCCAAATAAGTCGATTAATTATCAATCCCTGACTGTAACTCCTTTTTATTTGTTATTTTGTCACCAATAAAGTAGTTACATTTTATTTCGTTCGGTTATTAAAATAATAGTAGGTATTCCTTACCAATTTAATACATCAATGTATAATTTTGTTGAAAATATGTTCAAAGAGGCGGAGACAAATTGGCGCGCTTTCCATCCTCAACGATGTGTCATAGGTACTCGTAACTACCTACGATGATCATACGATGCCACGAGATGTCAGCAAACTGTAGGGGTCTGGTAGGACTGAAGCCTATGGGGAACACGGAAAATTCAAAAGATTGTCACCGTGTCCCCCAGATCGAAGGCAACGAAGGAACAGGGTAGGGGTTTAGTCAGTAAGAGTCTGAAACGCCTTCCCGGTCCGCCCTAGAGTGGGAGAAGTCATTCTGATGAGTCCCCTAACGAAAGAAAAAGAAAACCATAACGACCGGCGCCCGGGAAGGCGCTGCTGGTCTTTCTTGAGGAGCTGGGGTGGATCGAATAACACTTTTGTCACACCCATACGCAAAATACGCGCTTTAGTCGAGGAGTTGCGAATATCAGCCCGTTATAATAAACTATACTAAGTAGTAGACTCTTTTGGTTGAAACGATGATGACGACAACAATTATTTTTTTTGGAACTTTATGAAATTTTGTAGTAACACACTTGGTGATCTCTTTCAATTAGTTTGCTTAAATGCTTATTAGGACAAACCTATTATAATATGTACAAAAACATTTATTTGGTACTAGATCCTATATCTCCATGATTTTAGATGATTTATTGGAGAATTGATTTTACGTTGTTTGGTGACTACATTTTGGCGACAAATCTACTATTTTGAGGACAAAGCTATTATTTAGGAAACACAAAACGAATTAAATTGGCGACAGCTTAAATGATACCCAAAAGAAAATGCATAACTATCTTTAAAATAGTTTTTCTGACAGCCAATAATAACGACGACAGTACAATTGGTGCAGTGGTCGATGATTGATCGGTTGCTGCATTCGATTCCCCCGCTATATGTCCTTTTGGCCTACAGTGCGCTGAATGCGAGTTGTTTTCTAAACGCGATCGAAACGTTTACCGCGTTTGGATCTCTGATTGGTCAAGAGCTTGGAGCAGGCCAATCGGAGCACCAAACGTTATAAACGTGTCAGTTGGCAGTTGATAGGGCACGGAGAATTTCTGAAAGGGAAACCGTGATCCCAGAACACAAAGGGCAACATAAGGACACAGATGTAGTTTTATTGAGTAAAAAGCTACACGCTCTTCCACTCTACTCTAGAGCAGGAGAAGTATCAGATATATCCCACCTCAAAAAAAAAATATCCGTGTTTCTAAAATTGTTCTTAGCATTTCAAGGGTCGCAGTGATTGTTTCGAGACCCCAGAGGCCTTACTACAATATCTTAATGACATTATCATCACGCTGTAAAAAAGGGATAGCGCTACGTGTCCTGAATAGCTCCATCTCTCTCTCACATAAGAACCATGATGGTTTTAAGACGTCATACATAATAGGTGTAACTATGAATGAAGTTAAGGCGTCATTCGACCACCCAGTATAGTTAACGAGGTGTCTCAACAATGCTCAATACTAACTAGCAAACATTTCGTTGTAGTATACCTTTCTAAGTTTGTATACATTTAAGTTGTGGTACGGTTTGTCCAGGGTACCTGAGATAGCGAGAAGCGGGGGCTTAGAAGAGCGAGATGGCAAAAAATAAACAATAGCTACCCAAGAAATTAAGCTAGAACTACATTGGGCCCACGTGCGCCAATCTGGTCGGTTGTCGATCTCATATGGTAACTAGACTTGTAGAGCTACATTAAACACACGCCACGGATCTACGTACTACTCAAGCGTCGTAAAATATCAGGCGTGTGAGCGAGAAGGACGGGTGGAGCTATACTTGCCATATAGCTCCATCCCTTTAACAGTTCAGTTTAGATCGAAAAATGGATCGCGTTAAGAGTTCGCCGTCAAAAATATTGACACAAAAAATCCTTTAGAAAGGATGACTTAACCCTCTTACAAAGGCCGTGTATAATTCAATTAATAACACTTATTATGCAATTACTAAAGTCACAGGAAAAGTTCATTAAACGAAACTGAATTAAAAAAAGAATTTCGCATTTCCTACTGACAGTATTAAAGATTAAAAAACAAAGAGAAACCTACAAAAAACGAGAATGAAAAACAACTTTTCACATTTCAATAAACACTTTTCATTTTGCGCTCTTTTGTAAATCGGCATTGCAACGTAACGTAAGTACCTAGGCAGTCGTAAATATCATATTTTCGATACATTTTAATTAAACGAGAAGTGTTTTCGTTGAGTTTTCGCAGTACTGGCTTATCAGGGTTCAATGACCGGTTTATCGGACGTGTCGTTGAGTAGAGAGTATCTAGGGTTGAGAAAGGTCTTTTGATGTATTATATTGGATATTTTCTTCCATGTATTGCCACACTAATACGGAAAAAAACATGACTTGGCTTAGTTTTTTTTATAGAGCTTATTTCATGTTTACATATGTTTCCGAAATGTGGTCAGTAAAAATGGGCCTCATCAGAAGGCTTAAAGTCACCCAAACGGCAATAGAATAGGCTATCCTCGGAGTTTCCTTGCGTGATCGAATCAGGAATGAAGATATCCGCAGGAGAACCAAGGTTGCCAACACAGCATGAAGAATCACCAAACTTAAGCGGCAATGGGCAGGGCACATTGCTCGCAAAACTGATGGCCATTAGATGCTGCGCTGCGTTTCATGCGTTTAATATAAATATTTCTAAAGTATTATCTACGTTTTTTTCTAGTCTATGTCTTCTGTATGTAAGCCTACATGTTTGTGAAGGCACGGTCTTGTGTATGTAAGCCTTCATGTTTATGAAGACACAAATTCTGCCAACCCTGTACACAATGACAATGGACGCCCGCTGCCCGCGCGCACTGCAACCACCGAAGCGCCATTTAGTCGCCTTCCACCCAGATAAGATGAACAAACAGTACATCACAGCCAGGGCTTTTACCAGCCGACATACTTGCATGTGTAATGGGAAAAGTCAACGTTACTCAAGCTTTACAGATCATTTACAATTGGCTATGAACTGAACATGAACATAGACGCAAAAACTTGTCAAGTGCGAGTAGAACTCGTACACGAAGGGACTATAATACACTACTACAAATTAAAATCGAGCAAAAAACACGTCTCTTCACAAGACTTTCAAAAAAAGAGGGTCTGGGCCCTTTAATCTTTATTATTTATTGTTGTTGCCGCAATAGAAATACCAAATTCTGAAAAAAAAATCAACTCTCCACCTTACGGTTTATGAGATACAGCAAGCTGACAGACAGACGGACGCACGGACAGCAGAGGCTTAGTAACACCCTTCGGATACAAAACCCAACACACGGCGCAAATCAATCAATCTCAAACGAGAACTATTTCTGTGTCAACTAATAAGCAATAACTGCTAACATTATCTTAATTGAACAGTAAAATCTATTTGCGTCGATTAATTAACTACAACCATCGGTTCAAACTAATTAATAAGTCTAAATAAAGCTGGACAGTTTGTATTACGCAACCACGCTTTAAATCGTGATGACGAAACTTTGTTTAAAAGAGCCCTCGTCACAGGGTCGGCCAAACTATTTTTATCCCAACAGGACAGGTAGTAGTTCCCTTGGGATGTAAAACGAATTATTACATCCCTTTGTTGTTCAATCAGTCCCGAGCGGGCAATATTACTTAATAGAAATCTACACAGATGAAAACGCATTTAAAGGAACCGGCTCATGAGAAGGATAACACGAAAACGATCTGCATATTACATTTACACCTCGTTAATTCCCTGATTGACGTCATAAAGACAGTTCATTTTTCGTTGAACGTAAAAATCTTATTACGTATTAAAAACGACGAAAAGGTGGCTCTACAAAAATCCCTTTTTATCTTTCGGTGAAAAGATAATTCGATTAGTTGTTACAAACCGGTGCCACGCCTAAAGCGAGCGACTTCGTGTCATAGGTTGCGAGGTTGCTAGGTCGTTGACACGATTATTTTTCAGAGGGCATTTTTATCACGGGCCGATAAGTAGTGACGCCATTGTATTTCTGATAAATACAAAGGCATGATTTGCAGCAAAACACTTAAATTGTGAGCAAACTGGCTCACCGTCCGCAGCCCACGCCGACACTCAGCGGGAATTGAAATTCTCGCAATAGAAAAATTCAGTGTAGCTAAACTGGCTCGTGGGCGTCATACATATAGTGTAGCGTCACTGAATGGGATCCCGCCCTTGTACACGTGGACGATAGTAATTATTAAACCATTTGTATAGACTAGCCGTTTAAAATAGAGTGCAATCGTTTTGCTGAAAGATATAAGAATTTTTATGTCATTCTAGTTTCACTGCGAATATATTTTCAGGGTAAAAGGTATTCTATCTGCTATTCTATTGGTATACTATTGCTATATTATTGGTATACTCGTGTACCAAATATCTTCCAAATCCGTAAAAACTTTTAAGCGTAAAGGAGTGCCAAGCGTACACACAAACAAGTTTCGCCTTTATAACATAAGTGTGATTTTGAAATGGCCTAGACATTTTATTTTCAGGTGAACTCGGTTCAATATTATATTGATTTAAAGATAATAAAGTCGCCTATGATATAATATTATGCGACTTGGTAGGCTTCTTAGAAATAACTGGTTCAGTATTCTGAGATCGAAGCTAACATAAATAAAGTCTAGTCTTCTAAGTCAGTCTAGATAGAAACTCAAATACTAACGACGTAGTACATAATGTAGTAGGTATTACAGTGTTGTATAATGTGAAACCTTACATACCGGTACAGTGTTACGTGAAATTGAGTCAGCCAAGTGCAAGTTCAAAACGTCAATGCAACGTACCTGATATTGTAGAAAAAAATATGTCAATCAAAAAGGTAGTCGTCTATTCAACGATAGAAACGCAAACCATTGATAAAATCGAAGGAGACTGAGCTTCAAAAAGTTCCCACGGACTTTCTACACTAATATACAGACTACTGTTATCGTTACATGAAGGCATTAAACCATTAAGATGAAAGATAAGAGGCATTCAGATGCGGATTTATGAAAAATACGAGGAAGCAACTAACCTCAATACTCTAAAGTATTTTAGTTTCGCCGTTCGAAAGCTCGGAAACGTATGACCTAAGTCTTGGAACAAACTCTTAAAAGTTGCGGCGAACAATTCTAAACGTACTAACACTGGCACATTTTGTTTTACTGTTTTCTTTAAATTTTTGACGAGTGATGTAAAGTTTTCAAGAGTAATAAGACACCGTATACCCATAGTTGGGGTTTTGTGGGGGGTTCCTGAAAATTGAAGGTAATTCGGACGCCCATCATGCAGTCTGCTAGCTAATTCATAATAGTCTTCTTTATTGTAAATGTAATCGTTGGAGGCTGCAATGAACAAGGAGAACAGGGGTACATTATCATGATGCTTGCCAAGCTTGCGGGGTTGTTCCAAAGAGTTTCCGAGGTTCTGAAGGAACACAGGTTGGTTTTAGTCAGTTCCACCCAGAGCGGGAGATTTTATTTAATGATTTACCACAAAAAAAAGAGGACCCAATTAATTTAGCAAATATGTTGTACCTATAGGTATGTGTAATGTGAATGCGTACATATGTGGCGAGATGTTTACTTTGTCTATTTTTTCTTTGAATAATTGCAAAATGGGAGAAATGAGCATAAAATTATAAACGTCCTTCTACTCGTATTTGATTTACACGCTATATTTCTCTATACACACAGTTTTCCCTACCCGTCATTTGTAACAAGATCAACAACTATTTATTTTACCTTGATAATAATTTAATAACAGAAAACAAAACTAGCGGTCGTTTAAACTGAAATTGCTTTTCTATATAAAAGATAACAAATAAATCCAAAAGGTAATTTATAAACAGTGAATTTCCACGAAACCGCCAAAGTGCCTGCAGAGTTAAACACATCGAGCTTCACGTTTCCACCATTTATCAACAAAGCTCGAAGAAAAATGAAAACCAAATTGTACTGTCGCTTTTTATCATCATTCGTTGCTTTTTGTGATGGATTTTACAGACTTACATACTGTCACTCATGTCATGACACTGTTTTATGTAGCTTTATTAATTAGCATAACTATTCTCTAGAGAAAATATTTTATGTACTAGATTTTTTTTAAATTGATATTAGGTTAGTGGTTGATTGCAATCTCACCTGATGGTAAGCAGTGATGTAATCGTTGATGGTGAGGCGCATTGGTTTATTAAGGACCTATTCTCTTTAGCTTTGAAGACACCAGTCCTCGTTTTATTATAGACCCTTTATAACTTTTAAGTATAAATGGTACTGGCCACATCATCCGATAAACAGAAGGTGGGCGGTTAACTTCAGCGCAAGAGTAACTTTATTTGCGAGATCGTTAGTAAGAGTTATCTTGGTCCTAGAACGTAAAGGGCATCTGGACGAACACAGGCTAGTCAATAAAAGACTGTCACAAGAGACACAATTTTATATCCGACGTTGCTAATAAAACTATCAAAGAAAAAGAGAAAACCCAACCCAAAGCCGCGGGAAAAGCAGCATCACAAACGCGGCAGTTTCTCGTTTTAACATCGCAAATGTAAAGTAAATGAGCATTGCTAAGCATACCTACATTTGTCAACAGCATAGTTAAGTGTTCGCCAGCAAATAATTAACGGCTGGTAGTAGCGTTGCGTAATAACCTGACAACTAAGTACCCGAGACAGCAGTAAACGAGGTAACAAGCACCGAATATACGGACGAGAGTACGCGAGCCGGCGTCAGCGTAGCTATATATGTGTACAGGATGCATTAATTGTACTCATTTCACAATCTGTTTAGCGATTTTATTGGATAAGTTGGTCACGTATGCGCCTAGCCCGCTAGAAGCCGATACTCGATACCTTATTATACAGATAGCCTGAGTTAATGCCACATTGGGAACGGATAAAACAGCGCGAAATAAGATACATGCATTTAAATGGGGATATAAACGCAGAATGTTTAATATAACAAATCTGTCGCCGGCAATTTATTGTGGAGGCTGTTTGTTGGAACTGCAGTTTAGTGTAATGTGTTTGTTGTTGTTTATTTAAAATATTACATTAAATCTACTTTTGCGGACGACGACGATGCAATGGGTAGCTGGCGGCTAGGTAAGGACCAAGCAGCAGCCTTCGACGGCGCCTAGTGCTCCACGTGCGTCTCTTAAGAGACGTCATTAAAACCGTAGTGGTCCAGCAGGGCCGATGCCTGCTTCTAGGACCACAGGTTCCTTTTCATTCAGAAAATCCCCCGGACCCTAGGCGTGTTCAACCTCTGGGCAAGCATTTAACCTTGCACATAGCAACAAAAAGATTGACTTTCTCAACAAACTCATTTGTGTTCAGAAACAGTTACACAATCATCTCATTGTAGCGTACAAGCACTTGTGTACCAACTAGCACGAGAGTTATTACGTGGAACATTAATTCAGAGCTGTGAACACTAACATCGAATTCGGAATTCCTCGCATTGTTATATCAAAAAATTATGTTAAGATCACATAATAAGATAAAATAAGAATTATGGGCCTATTCTACGAAGATTTGTGTGTTAGTAGGTAGGTACGTAAACTTAGTAAACAATGCTCCTAAGGTACTGCTTTAAAAAACTTTTTCACACTGATTCCGTTTCCCTTTTACGTCATGAATATTGGAGTAGTCTTCAAAAATGTATTAAACGAAATGTTCCCCAGTTTCTTTGAACGTAAAATTTAATTTGCCAAGGTAGAGCCTTATTGGTCTAAATATTTTGTTTTGGCGAACGAGTTTGGGTAAAATGGAAAGAGTGGAATAAACATCATGACAGATGTCAATTTGTTAAAACATTAAACGATGAGGAAAAGTTGTAAATTATGAAAAGAGCATATTTGATTAATCACACGGGTACCTAATGTGGGAACAGCGGGTATGGTAATGTCGCGGTTATGTAAGGCTGACAAACAAAATATTTTAACCCGACATTTTGTTTACGTCGGCTCATAATGAGTATTGCTTGAACGAATTTCATGAATTCTCACTTAGGATCATCACAATTTTAGCCGAAAAACATCTACTGCTGGATATAGGCCTCCCTGAAATTTTATCATAACGATGGGTCATAAGCGTCTCGCATCCATCAGATTCCAGCCTCCCTCACCAAGTCATTGGTCCACCTAGTGAGAGGCCCTCCAAAACTGCGTCTTCCGCTACGCAATCCTCAGTAATAAAATCATATTAAATTAAAGTCAATATTAACACTAGCAATTACCGCGGCTGATGTCGTCTGTGAGCTTACTCAACATGCTAACTAGTTAAATTGCCTCCTCTGTTCTACAGATGATATTCGCAAAGATTTGCATAAATTAACTCCATACCATCGATTCATAATAGCTGCTTTATAAGAGACCGTAGTCTTGAGACGACAAATTTATAATTAAAGTTCTCTTCATGAGATCAACCTATTTTTAAAGGTAATTAACATAACTGCCCTGACAACTTGAGTGGGGTTGAATTAATGTTTTTCAGACTGATTAGTCGATCGTTGGGTTTGAACTCAATTAATTTTTGCTTCTTAAGAACTGACTAGCTTTTAAGGGAACATGTTTAACCCGTGTGCTAAATTTCATTCAAATACGTTCAGAGCTTTGAACGTGAAGGAGTAACAAACATACACACACACTAGGAAGTATTAAACTTTCACCTTTATTTAATAACACTAGCTGCTGCTAGGGGCGACCGTGTGAAAGAAGAAAATTGTCCTAAGAGATATTTTTTATACTCCCGGTATAAAAAATATCTATGTGCTATTTCAGGACATGATCTGACTCCAGTCTTGCCATGAAGTACCGTGTTACCTCAGTTAATGGGTTGTGAAGGTCCGATAGGCAGCCGCTCCTCGTAAAACACTGGTATTCAGCTAAATCCGGCTTGACTGGAAGCCGACCCGAATATAGTTGGGAAAAGGCTACGCAAATGATGATGATTTCAGGACATGATCTACCCGTGTGCCAAATTCGCTCAGCCGTTCGAGCGTGAAAAAGCTACTATTTAATGAGATATGAAGACCACCATGATTCTCTATCTCTTTCGGTTGAACTTCAAACATCACACCACAAATTCTTAAATTTCATCTTTGTTGTAGTAACATCAAAAAATGTTTCAGCCTTGGATATAATTGTTCCATTAATCTATTTCCTGTTCGTTCTCCATGTAGCACTAACTCGCGTGAGTCTCACAATGGTTGCTAGACTTCCTAGCATTGAGTTACAGCGTATTCATATAGAACTAAGAAGGTTAATTCAAGCCACTTCGAATTCCGCTTATTAGATTATCGCGGGCTTACCGTCGCGTCGCTTGTATACCGTACGGTTCGAGCACAAAGAGGGTGAATGCAGGCGGTTTTAAAACTAAATACTGCACTCTGTGTAAGTGTGTATTGATAACAGATGTAGCTAAAAAGGAAGACGTATTTTATAGAGACAGTTAGGGAATTAAATATAGTAGATTGGTAAGTAGTAAAGTTAAGAGAGAATGGATTATTTTTAGGCAAGTGTGCTTCATCGTCGATATTATAGCTTGCTGTCAGCTGAGATAGTGGTCAAACGAGAGCCTATGAATAACAATAAAAATTGCTTATACACACTGTCTATATCTCTCATCTAACTCTCCTGTCGCAGGTCTGCTGGAAAAGCAGCACCTTTGTACTCTTCTACGAGTATCTGTATTTGTTCTTTTCGATTTCAAGTGTTTGTGTGTACACAAATCATCGTCATCTTCTTAGCCTTTTCCCAACTATATTGGGGTTGGCTTTGTGTGTAAGTACACAAATAAATAAATTAAATAAAAAAGGATTTCTTCCTATATTAATTAAAATGGTAATAAAACTACAGTTGGAAAATGTAATAATTACAACAAAAAGCAAAGTATCTCATCTCGTGGCTATCGCACACGGCGATTAAGAGATAACATCGGATGAACGAGCAGAGTCATAAACTTGTGCGCTGATAATATCAGATTTCAAGAAAAAGAAAAATGCCCGGTCGCGATACATAACAGTAATGATCAAGTTAATTGATCCTTATATCCAGTCAAGAAAGATAAACGAGAACATTGCACACTTGATTTAAATAAATTAACTAGTCTTTAAAACATGAATAAATAAGAATTTATAATTCAACTCAGTACTACAAATGTAGCATTAACTGCGCTTGCATCAGTAGGTTTTAGTCAGTAAAACCCTGACACGCCATCTCGCTCCACCCTAAAGTGGGGAAGTCATTAGATAATTTCATAGGTTCCAAAAAAAACTATGCTTGCTAGGACTGCGGAATTGTTTCAGTTACCGCTGCCTTAAAACGTAAACGGCCAATATAGGAACTCAAGTTGGTTTTTATACGGTGAAAGTCTGAAACCAACCTCTCGATCCATCCAGAGCACGACTTATTTGATTTTCCAAGCAAAAAATAAATAACACCTTGCTTGTGCTAATCAGTTTGTAATTGATATCACAAGCTACTAACCTACGTGGCAGTCGGTAGCAGTTCCGAGAAACGCGAATAGGATGTTGTGTAAGATGATACGGGTGATAAATATCTATCGAAGCTGTACGTGAGAGAAACATGTAAAGATAAAGTAAAACCTACACTAGACAAAGATGGGGAATCTAAAGCAATAGTTAATGCGAAAGTAGAAACTGACGTAAAGCAAACAGAAGTAAAACATCTTGCCAATCCACCACAACCTATCCCAACACAAATAATAATGAACTTCATAATTGCTTCAAACTCTCGAGCCAAACATTGAGCATGACCAAAAGAAACCTTAGTCAAACAGTACTTAGCGGCAAGCAAATAAATACATGCAACACAAACCAAATGCGTAGATATGTATGTTAATTAATTTGTCGGCAGTACGGCGTCTAGGCACCGAGCTGTTTGTAATAGTCGCCACTGTTGACACTGAACATCGAACGTCGTATTATGACTTACTAGCTGCGGCTTGCGGCTCTGCCCGCAGGCTACGAGCACTTCCCATCTTAATAAATTATAGCCTATGTGTTGATCCAGGATATAAACTAAACTTATTGCAATCCGTTGAGACGTTTGAGTGTGACGGAGAAATGAACACATATATACACACACAAGTAGACATACAAACTTTCGCCTTTATAATATTAGTGTGATGACTAATATTCACGCTAATACGCAAGCCAAACTTTTAGACGACGTGAGACGTGACATTAGCAACAATAACATATACATAAATAATTGGCTACGATCAACACCTCGTAATATTGGAATATTTTTCATTTGTCAAACCTAACAATCGAAATAAAAGGTAAGCAATGGAAAACTCCCCGAAATTGGAGTTTAGGTGTGACTGCTAAGAAATGATAAAGAAGTGTGATTGGGATTCAGAGAAAGCTACATACATAACGTAAAGGTAACTTAGAACATAAACGAACATCTTTTGTCGAGTTCGAAAGATAAAAATGGCGTAGGAGGCGTTAAACCGGAAATATCCGAAGATGTGAACACTTTTACCTAGAGAGAGAAGTTGCAAGAATATGCGATCGAGCAGAGAAAACAGGATGTGTGAGAATATTCCACACATAAAGACGATATGGCGAATTGAAGAACTTTTAAAACAAAGAAAAGGAATACATAGAAAGATGAAAGAGTACTTCCCATCATATACTAGCCGCTAATTACATCGTTAACATTCCTGCCACAGCCAACCTAAACATCAAAATTTAAATTAATATCCGTCTACATTGAACTAAAGGTCAAATCGTTAAGATATATCAACCTCGGATGATGTTACCAACAAAAAGTTAGTTAACTGACGATGTATTTCTGAGCAAAAGTTAAACCTATTTGAATTTCGCTTAATTGATTCCGTGGTACTTATCGCATGATATAGGTGTATAAAGCCGGATCTTAAGTTAATGCGTTGGGAACATGCATTGTTTCTTCTAGTACCCTCGCTACACGTATGTTATATGGACAGTTATTGGTATTACTTAACGTTTGTTATAACAACTATTATGTGTTCATTAGTGCCATCTATTAAGTTAATAGTTTCAACAACAAATCTGAGGAATTCATTTCACTTGAAACATGTAATACATTTGCCAATAATATAATTTTCCTAGAAATATTTGATTCAAAATCTACACAACGTAATTTATATGGTTCTACCCAAAATTGGCAGAGCTGACTGGCGTAGAAATACTTAGAAATTCTCATTAGTAATGTACCGTTGTAATATGTTGTTCATCAACGTATTTACAAATTTACTTTCAGGGATTTAATAAATACGTTCTAAATTGACTATTAAAAGTTTATCTTTTCCATTTGAAGCTGTAAATAAGTCGTTTTAATGCGTTTGTTTAAGGCAACATGTTATAATCCAGAAGTGTAGGCATCTTCATTGTTTAAAGGGCGGCTATTGCTACTAAAATTTACATTTGTCCCGCCATAAAAGTGAATAAAACCTCAAACTCGCGGTATACTGTCTTGGTCTCGTATTAATTATGTGCATACTTTGTTGGAGAACCGCTGTTTTTAACAATCACTAAATATTAAACGAAATTCCTGACAGTCTTTGGTCTTATTTCAAAAGATTCTGGTTACTTAATTACTTCAAGTGCTCTTTGATATAGCTTTTCGTGTAAGGCAACACAATTTATTTAAAGTAAAGCTAACGAAATTATAATCCTTGACAATTTTATTAACACACAAAACTAAATGCCCGCAACTTTAAGCAAAATACATTGTGTAAAATATAACTGGCGCATAAGCACAGCCAGGGTGGGTTCCTAGCAAGTAATAAATAACGACAACGCGACGAGTTCGCAGGAAATTAAAAAAATACAAAATGGTCGACCGTTGGCGACCCACCAGTATGTTGCCGTTTATATGTTTAACTTTGGACATTAGATATTGTTAACACGATTCCTGATTACAGAGCCTAAAATGTCGGCCATGGATAAAATAGTAGAAATTACATTAGAGAAATGAGTGATTTAGTTGGAGGGTCTAATCTAAAGGAGTCTTACCCAACACTTCCGTTCAGGGCGGTGACAGGAGGCCGCTCATAGCACATATGCATACCAGCAATGTCTGCTGCACACTTATCAATGCTGATAGTATTTTATATCACTGTTTCACTACACAACACAATGTTACCAATTAATCCACTCCACGAACGAACATTTTTGATTGAAAGTGTCATCCATCAATTCACACCGATAGTTTGGCAACTGCGAAACAAAATTATTAGTTAGACCGAATGTAGATCAGCACAGGTCTATTGCGATTTTATCGATTCATGTCATGTAACACTCGATTGCCGTAATTAAGTTTAAACTACAAATTAACAATTGCTGGGAACTTATGAATGATTGCTGGAGTTGATTAAAATGAATACTTTATATTTGATAGAAGCCAATCTATAGGTCAAATAGTAAATAGAATCAATATAAACGAAACGAAATAGCGACGAAGAATTTTAATAGTCGATTATTCATTTTAATTATCGTGACGCCGTCTATATAACTGATGGTGTTAAGGAAATAATGTAGAGGAAATCTATGTAAGTAGGTACGTTGTGACTACGTCATATTTAGCTGACGTATTGTAGTAAAATACCCATGATATGGCTACCTAGCACATAGCTTACATGTAACCTTGTCAAAGCTTGTCTGAACTTGCAGAAATTGCTAATTACAAACCTAATTAGATACATGAAACGTCGTAATATTTCCTACCTGTAATGGAATTGCAGAATAATAGGCTAAGGTTACGACAGGCAATGAAAAATAGCTTATAGCCTTCAAGGGTGTCAAAGAGTCTTCTAATTTATACAAAGTGAGACAGCTATCGTCTGTCAAAAGTGCGATATTAAGCGATAATGGATTACATTTTGCGGGACGTCCGGATAATCTTAATTTAAAGAAACGGTGATTACGGGAATTGCGTCCCGGTCAGATGATTAATTGGGAGGCAGCGTGGCGGATACTTTTTGCCTTATTTAGCGAACAGCGGGTAAATAGAATGTGGCGGATATTTTTTCGCCGTGGGTCATGAGGAGCCATTACGCGGGTGTTTTCTCGTGTGATTGATCTGCGTCCCGCCGCTCTTAGGGTACGCTGGAGCCACCACCCCTACTCCGAGTAACGGCGTGTTTATGGATAACGGTATCCACACCAATAAACCCGTATCTACGCGAGCATCAGACTATTCCTCAACTGTGAGAAGATAGTTTATTCTAATGAAGCTGAAGCGCCATTTCAATGACTTTGACATTCTATAATTGTAACGACATTATTATGCGATTGTCACAAAATTTACATTTTACTTAATAGATTCTCGTTCAAACGACCCTTCTTCGGACAGGGCGTGGGAAAAGCTAGTTCGTCATGTTTACCGACTCTTTTTAATATAGGCACGTAGATTAATTATAAAGTTTGATTTGAATGACAATAGAACAGATGGTCAAACACTGACAATAACAGGTAATGCCAGTGCTACCAATATGCGGGTGCATAACAATATTATATACAGTGCCGTGAATGTCTGTCAAGGTCGTGACGTCAAATATTTCGGCAGTTCAAAACTAGTTAATTTTCTATACGAGCCAAATAGTGAGTGTCCTACATCTGAGAAACATTAACCTAGTTTAAAGTCGAGGTCATAGTGTGGTCACTTCGTCACTGGGATTCGCCAGCGAAACAATCTACCGCACAGACAATGATGTGACAAAGTGTTCGCTCATCAAAGTGGCGCTACCCACATTTTGTGATATCGTTAAAAGTTGGGAGCAAAATATACAATTCCTTTATCTTTGTTCGTTGGCCGAAATGCGGTGAAATAAGCGCCCCGAAAAGGGATAAATAATGTCGTAGAGCGGACACATTCTGCTGGATAGTTATTCAGCTTTTACAAGACTATTCAAGATAACCCTTGAGACGTTAGAACCCTTCTCGGGTCCCCGTGGGAAGACCTCAGTTTATCTAAAGATAAGTGTCTCGCACACTGACCACCGGACTCATTTAGATTACACCCTATTAATATTCAGTCCTTGCCAAGTAAAGGATCTTAAATGGTATTAAAAGCAATGAATAATTAATACCATCAAATTGATATTCATTTAAGACTGTTTTGATTCTGTTGGCGAAATGTCCAAAGTCGACAGCAACACTTCTGGAGACCACGTTTTATGTATTGAAGACATGTGGTGAATAATTCACAGTAATTATTGCATTTGACGCTTTAAAATATAAATTAAAAGCAATTAGTATGCAATGTCTAGCTCATTAAGATATTGATACGTTTAATATATTAAATGTTGAATATAAAATTGAAAATTTAAAGTCATTGTGTGTTTGCGCGCTTGTTTCTTAATCGTGAGAAGATAATGACATTTCAATGGTTCTTTTTAACTAGTTATACGTACAATTATTATTCTGTAACTCGTAGGAGGAAAGTTATGTTTAAATAAAACAAGAGGAGGATAAAGTATTGTAAATTCTGACTAACCGTCACCAATATTATTTTGACTTTGAACCAGCAGATTAATTCACTTTACCTGTGTTTTTATTTGTTGAATTTTATAGTCACAACATTAAAGTAATTAATTCAAGAGTGGTCAAATAAATTCAAGTCTTTGTGTGGATGAGCAATGTTGTACAGCGACATTGTGGCTGAATGTGGAACTAAAGTGGATAATAATGCGCAGACAGTTGTACCTACCTACATAATTGTACCTGAATTAACTAATGAACTGAGGTACTAATTTTATTATACAACTTTGTGTTTAAATTATGTTTGGGATGTGATTATGTGTACTTGAGTAGCGTTGAATATTTGTTTATGACTAATATATCATACTGTTTTTATATGATGTTGTGGGTAGGTACTGTTTGTAATGTATTTAATTTATTAAAATACACACAATTATAGATTTTTTTGACAGTTCACAGAAAATTCTTTAATTTCAAGTACCTTATACTTAAGATTGTAGATATTAAATACAACAATGCATAAGATTTGACTTTACGACTGTACTTAATTAAAATTCATACAGTTTTAACCTTGTCATTGAATTCAAGAGCGTGATTGTAATAAAAATACAAAGACAATTTAATTTGAGCGTTAAAGTTGAACACCAACATAAACAAAGCACTTTCCAACATCGTATGGACAACAGTTTCTAATTTATAATTGGTTACAGTTTTGAAAAGGTATCGTAAATCATAAATTCCCAGTTCCAGCAATCGAGTGCGTCATGCATGAGTCAACATCATGGACATAACATCCGCCGGAGCGGTTCGTTTCTTACAAAAAGCTGATGCGGTTGCGTCGTCAAAGTCAATCCTACGATCCAACACTGCAATCCAAGTGATCACTGGTGGTCCTCGCCACAGATTTCACTGTGACGGCGCACAAACACACTGAGAGGCGGAGCGCACTGACAGCTCGCACGCATTCCGAGTCCGAATGCGAAGCGCATCACGATCACCGCTCACGTCCGTGCGAAAACCCGCCAAAAGCGAGTTCCCCGAGTACCTTTTATGAGGTATCTGAGCAAGAGCATGCGCCGCACCACGTACACGACCAGACGGCAGGCGAGGACGCGCGCGACTGCCGCTCGGCGGGGCGGGACCGAGCGACGACGCTCGCAGGTTATCGTGAGTCGACTACACAGATAATGATGTCAAAAGTGGATCGGACTAATGCTCTCTATTATATTTGTAAACGCTCCGAATACCCAAAGCCGATGCCCGCTGCCGAATGTTGCATTCCGTAACATCGCCATTGATCACTTCAATGTTTATCGTTATGAACTTTTAATTATCTTGCGCTCTGATCACTATTGTTATGTTAATGATCGGATCAATTATGTTTACTTCCTATTAATTAATATCAAGACCATTTTCCAGTTTAATTAACTGAGTATAAGTCCGATTATTGTTCTGAATAGTTTTGGATCGTTATCTTGTTTTATTAGCTTTTGGTCCTTCGAGTGGAGCGCTCCGAGCGTTCTCGTCCTTTGTGTCAGATAAGTTTTGTTGATGTGTGAAAATTGTTGATACAAGATGAAATAAACAAGTATTTGCAACGCTATGGCTGCCGAAAAAACTCTGGCCACGCCTCTGAAAATCACCAACAAAGAAGTATTAGCGGAGAATATCACTCATCGAAGTGAGCGCGCGCCTGGCGCAAAACACCGGCCGTAATTTTTATTGTCCCACGCTGCCCGGCTCGTTAACCTAATCTGATTCTTGTCTCAAAACAACAAGACGAAAAATCGCTTAACACCACCGCATGCCCGCAAAGTATTAGTCAAATCGAATAATGTTGATATTTTGAACATCCTCCGAATGTGTACCGTATCATGATTGTGTTGGAGTCTCTATCGGAATGCTTACATTAATGTAGATGACACATTCTGTATTATATCGGTTTACACTTAGCTTTTAAATCTAGCCGTATTGTTTGCGGTAATAAGGTTGCTTTCAAATTGGTCGGAAAGTGACCGCTGCCTTTTTTCATTTAGCTCTGTTATCTATATTTCGGTCGTATTTAGAATTGAGTTTCGTTTGATGGATGTTTTAGCAGGTCGGGGTATTTGTGGTGGATTTGCGTTTGCCCTGACGTGGAGGAGAACGGAAAATTGTGTTCTTGAAGTAAAACGATAAACAGCCGCGACGTGGAGACATTTAAAGCGAACATAATTAACATGAGTTTGAACTCGTACACAACCAATTTCGTTCAAATCGACATCAAAGCTTGTAATTAACGCGGCATTCGCTACCTACTGTTTATTACTATACAGTACGGCAAGTTTGTACAAAAATAAACACTGACACCAATTAGCACATACTAGTACGTTCTCCAGCGAAACTATTCCATCGCGACCAATTATTAGTCACGTTCAAATAGCAGGGAGCGAGCTATGTGGCAACTGAAAATAGTACTATATTGAGTATTAAGTGAATTGCACACGGATAACTAATTCGTTGTGACCCAATTTGTGACAAGCGGAGCGCCTGCGACAGCGGCGTGCTGGAACTAGGCGGATGATCCCGGGGGAGGCGAGGGAACTTTAGGGCCGCGGAGGGAACATACGCGGATCGCCTACCACTTTCTACTTTTACTTAGGTTTCTCTAACAAGTCATTGCCATATGCCAAGCCCCGCTGCGAAACTCAAGCTAATAGCTCAAGATTGATTCGAAACAGTTACTTCTGCGGTTATTAAACATTAAGACTTTAAGTCACTTTGTAGAGTAACATTTCCATAACAAAGCTGCCGGCTGCGTCTAGCTTAAGCGTAGTGATCTCTGAAGAATATTGAAAGAACTAAGTACGTTTGACGCTGCTCTCTTAATATATGTCACCTGCGACAATCGTTTAGTGTTTTATTGTCAACGTACGGTCGACCCATTTCTTGTGTCACTGTGATATTTATAACAAGAGAATTCTCAAGAGCTTTGTAATAACAGAGATAAATACAAAGAGCTTTATGTTTACATACAATATAATATTCGTATTATGAATACAATTTGTTTGATTTTCGTTTTCATCGCCCTTTTGGAGGTTCATACATAGAATATATTGTTACAGTCGTAAAGAGAAGCTTTCAGTCTTTTAGTATTAAAAGACCAATTTGTCTTTTAGTTTGCGACTACAGGACCAACAAAGGACTAAATAAGGTTTACAATAACTCCAGGAATCACGGCCATTATTCGAAACTAAATGAGAGTGAAACCTCAACCCCCAAGCCCCTACAACGCCCATAGTACACAAAGAGCTTTGATAGGTCAAATTCGAGATTGTTCCAAACTGCGGTATGAAAGGAAAGCAAGAGGTGAGTTTTCACCCGGCATCCTGGTTAAATATGCACGAAAACGACCAACCGCTTCGGATATTGGCACTCTAGTAAAGAACGATACTGAATGTAGTTCTCCTTAATGTAATTATACCGAGTACCAACACGTGTAGCTGTCTATTTACACTGAATACATAAACAACAGCTCGTTGGAAATCAAATGGCGTTTAAGTAAGACTGGTGGCACACGAGGTGCTAAAGATTTTGTAGCTGGCTGCTCGGGGACATATTCAAAGTTGTTAAAGAACTGCACTCTTGAAAAAAATAAGAATAGAAACGCTGAAACAGTTGCAGTTACTACAGTTAATGTTACAGAATGTTTTAACAAAACACTTTCATAAATCAAATGCATGCTCCAGCGTGGCTGTGTGGATGATGCCAATACCGTTTACCTAACTTAATGACAAAGAGCGCATCCCCGAACATTCGATAACATGAACGCCTGAGGCAGCTAAATTCCTTGGAGCATAAATCCTGACTGTTCGTGTATTGAGAATTTGCATTAAAATTGCAGATTGAATGGCAGGCTGTGTTCGGAATCGGCGATATTGACTGCAATAGCGTTCCGTGTGGAGTTATCTCAACTCAAACAAGGGAGGTTCTGTAGATTGATCGCTGAAAGTCTTTAAAACCACGTTACGATCCCAATAAGTTTATAAGCATGAAAGTCGTTTAACTACTGCTTCAAGACTGAAGGAAATGCACCTTTCTTGTTATAAAGTGTGCAATATAATGAGAATGAAATCTCTGTTGCCTCGTGTCTATAAAACTGTGTACCTTGAGACAAACTTACAAAAGAAAACCCCATTTTCTGCAACACTGGTCTTTAAGTTTAATTTAAAAATATATTCTCTTCTGTAATAAAAGTGTTAATAAACGTTATTCGCGTAAAGATGAAGACTTTCGCTATGTTATTTCGGGAGGCAACCCAACTCAACAGTTGTCGAAGCGATATCGTTAAGAGCTTCTAAGGACCCGAGATCAAAAGGATCTCGAACAACTTTCACGTGAGATAATGTTTTAGACTTCACATCACACCCAAAATTGACCTTTTCTAAAACAAAATGGAAGAATATAAATTAAATCCGGGGAGATTGAAATCAAATTATTTGGCGTCTGGAAGCGCGCAGTAAGCGCAGAAGAGTATACATAATCAATTGTTGGTGTAAAATTCGCAATATCATTAGCGGTTGGCGAGTCCCGAACATTCGTCGGGCCTTATCGCAGCGCTCGTTATCTGGCCGGCTCGCGACGTTTAAACGAAACGTTTCCGAATGTATTAACGCGAATTTCAAGGCAATGTCTCGCTCTGTTTATAAACTTGCTTTATTTCAGACATGGTGCGTTTCAATGGCCGGAGTAGTTTATTTATATATGACATGTGGGTTCTGTAAAAATATCTGTTGTTTGGCCAATGTTTTGTTGGTTTATCGTCTCACATATAGGCGAATATTCAGTGATATTTCAGGTTGTATATGTCCATGTTTTGGGGCCGTCCACCTGATTTAATCCCTTAGCCGTCGCTAGCACCACCCCCGGAGAGGGGGTGGCCTACGCTAACGCTGCAAATGCCAATAAATGGAAATGCAACGAGAAATAGACCGCTATGACAGCTGACTATTAGTTGTTACTCTATGTATTGCAGATCGAAGTGGGAATAAATCTATATTTTTGTACATAAAAATGAATCGTAATTTCTCTTGGTCACGCCACAACTTGAGAACGACTTTACTGATTTA
This sequence comes from Mythimna separata, assembly GCA_030763345.1. NCBI lineage: Eukaryota > Metazoa > Arthropoda > Insecta > Lepidoptera > Noctuidae > Mythimna > Mythimna separata. The sequence continues at coordinate 12,127,487 of CM061174.1, read as the reverse complement.
ATTTATCTTTTTTTAAGGTTTATACTTTGTGGAAGGTTCATTACGGAAGGAGAATTGCGCAGAAAATTGGAAAATTTCAGAAAACTTCGACGACTATCTAACCTTCGCGCGTTTGACAGATCTTTCCTAGAAAAGGACAGTATCTGTCGGGTCAGCTAGTAGGAAATAAAACAATCTACAATATAAGTATCTATTACCACACACAAATCGACACGCTATAAATCTTTGTAGCATATACTGATAATGCGATATCTCTTTTATCGCATCGATATTGCCAATCTTGTAGATAAGCATTATTGTTTCCGATAATGCTTACCTATGTGTATATTGCTAATTAAATTAATATCTATGTATAACTACACTGGTCACGCTCAGATTCAATATCAAATGAAGCTTTTGCGAAGCCCTGTATCTATGGTAGAATGTGCTGTAATAAACAAAGTCCCCGAAACAAATTAAGTTGGGCGGTCAACCGGTCCAATACACTCAATGTATATGAGATTGATCCTGCTCGACTAGTCAATCACTTGTTCCACAAGACTATTCATTGTGTACGCTTTGGTTACGTAGTCAACATATTTATTTAAGGCTTATCTTGGCATGAACTGCAATAGTCTTGGTGGAATAAAAAATTGTATAAGTACCACCGCACCCTAAAGTAACAGACAGACGGATAGATATCAATGTCGTAATGTACCCGCGATATAGAACAAGAACAAAGACGTATCAGGGGCTTGCATTTATCGAGAGAGCGAAGGAGAAAAAAATGCTTTTTCAACCCCATCTAGCCAGACGGAAAAATACGTCGTTGCCGATTGTTTCCCTGTCCGGAACGCGAAATGCAAAGTATGAAATAATTATGGCGGTGAGAGTGCGCGACATGTCGCTCCCCCCCCCCCGACCCCCTCTGCCCCCCCCCCCCCCTCGGCCCAGCAGCCGATCGTCCTCGTCTCCAATCTCCGACCCCCTAGACTAGAAGGTGGCGAGGCGTCGACAAAACGTCGCCACAAATGCGGTAAAAAGGGACTTGTTGCTTTATCAGTGTCAGGTTTTCGCGTGAAAATTTGTTGAATAAGTAATGTTGCGTTATACGACCTATATTCCACAATGTGGAACAGTTGTGAGACTAATCCAGAATTTTCGAAGCCATCGCTGTGTGTGTGTGTACAGTGCTTAGCAAGTACAGCTTCGAAGAATCAAAGAAAAATCGAAGAAGTTAACTTCATTTCTAGCTTTATCTACGTCTGACATAGCCATCGAGACAACGGAATAGCACAAAACGTATTAGTGTGGAGCGCACAGAGTCGAGTAGTTTCCGCCGATGCATGACTAGGGTGACAAGGGCGAGATTCGAAAGAGGAATGTCCCGCAATCGATTCTTTAGAGCGCGCGGCTGGGTTGGCATCGCGTCCGACAGAACCGGGATAATTGAAATACCTGACGGCAGTCACGGGAGGCTGGATTGGGATCGGGAGCTAATGCTATCTAACGTAAACATTTTGATGAAATGTTTGTCATGATTTTACGGTCTTCTTTAACAACCACTAGGTTTCCTGCTCAATGACGTGCGTGGTTAAATTTATGATAGCCAATTTATAACTTGTTATTTTAATAAAATTTGTGCATATCACTTCCGCTTGCGGTGACTTTGTATGTCCTTCTTCTGCTGATCTTTTAAAACGGAATTGGACACATTTTTTGTATTGCAAAAGGCCAATTTTTAAAACGGTTTCTTCATAAACAATATCGCTTATATCGTATTCGAATAAATATTATAATATTAACAAGTAGCATAACAATACAATTTCACATTAAAACAAAGCTCTTTTCAGTTTTCACAATCACCGAACTAAAACAAAACTATATAAAAGCAAACATTGACATTGACACCCATTCGCGTCAACTACACAGTGACAGATGACAACATAAATAGAGTTGACACTTGACAATCAAGCCGATTAAGTTATTTGCCATGTATAGTGGTGTAATTCACAACACAAATGATCGGACGACAGCGGTGCAGTAAACGGTCTACTTTAACCGCACTGGCTTCAATAACAAGTTAACAACCATTAATACTTACTCGAACAACTGCAATATGTACAAACAATCATACGATCATTCATCATCATCATCATCATAATTCGCATCTTTTAGCCATTCAATATTGAACTTCTGCCCTTTGTCCTTATTGTGACAGGACCAAGAACGAGATGATATTTCATATGAGACGACTTGTCAAACAGTCGTTGTTTTTATTCCTCGTTCTATTCAACGCGGTTTGGAGGCAACGCAGCCCGAGCACGTATTGTACATAATATTGTACTGTAATTCGATATTGCAGCTACGATAATACCCGGAGTTATGTTTATACTAAGGAATGTCACGTAATACCGAATGAAATTCATTCAATTCTGTTTAATTGGACGTAAATGACACGCAGTGGGAATGATTTTTTATAAACATCTTTATTAAGCACGTTTGCGAGATGCATTTCATCTGCTTTTATTATAGAATTAGTTATGCCAACTAAAAGTAGTGAATAAATTAAAGGATCCGGATCGAAGGACCAAACAAAACACAGACGATGGCGATAAAACGAGCATTTCGAGTGAACCTTACAACGTTCTTGAAAGTTTCTACCAAATTCAGCTCCGCACACAAAATGGCGAAATAAAACAAGTTGTATTAATAACGCTGCAATGAATACTCGTCTAGACGAGACACATGTACAGCTGTTCGAGTCAATTCAACGTAAACATCTCTATTACAGGCTACGCTGCTATAGCTGCGCTGAGGTCTAGATTAATCAAGTATTGTCTACTGCCATGCTGACGTAAACCACTAATGTTAACCTGTTGATTCCATAATGTTGTCCTACATTAAACTGAATAACGAAACATCAGATTAATAATTGAAGATGCAAAAGGTCATGGTATCTTTAGACGAAGTAATTGGAAATAAGACCGGTATTAATAACGGAGGGAATGAAGAACTTAACGATGATATTGAACACTAAAATGGAAACTGTTAATAAGTAGAGCATGCGTTTTGATGATAAAATTTAAAATCAAAAGGCTATCAAAGCTTGTTTAAAAGTATTAGGTGATCTGATTATAATCGTTCAACGCCCAACAGTGGTGTGTCAAAATAAATATGATAAGTAATAAATCTTAACTTATTAAGTGATATCAAATAACACTAAACTAAGAAAACAAAAACGATTAAGCTAGCCGAACTAAATAAACTAATTCAGGATAAAACCAGTACTACGGAAAATAATTTCACTATTGATCTGAACCGGCTAAAGCGAAGTAGAAAAGAGTAAAAAGAGTTTTATTTTACCGAACCCGACCATTTTAAAATCTCATAGCTGAGCAAAACAGAGTGTAGCAACGCTAGCTAAGCGGGTTACGATTTACACCGGCGAAAGTTATACATACTGGATATATTTTTTGTTGTTTTTATAGAAAACAAAACCCTCACTGGTTCACTAAGTCATGAGGTGGCAAAGGGGTGAATATCGGACGGAACCGTAAATTCATTGGGCAGAACCGAAAATATTTTTGTGAAGTCTATTTGTTCATTGATAAGTTTGTTAGTTCTTGTGTCGTCAATATTAACTTTAGTTTGGACATCGTTAGTCCTTATAACATTCATTAGCATTCAAATACAAACATCTAACCTTCATTTTGTATGCCTAGTATATAAAAATCGTATAATATTATTATAAATTCTAAAACATTCAAGTGGCGTTTTGAATTAGAAACTATTCTTCGGTTAATTAAATTGTTTAAGTATGTAATGTGAGGAATCCAACCTTTCAATTCCTTTGAAGATTTATTTACCAATCAGTCAGATTTATAGGGTATCATCGTTACTGCAAATGTAATTGAATTATCTTAACCTTTATTAAAACTTTGAACACCACAACTGAAAGCTTTGCACCTGGATTACTTTGTTTCATAAGTGAGTTTATTTGACCACCTTTCATTTTGAAATGTAATTTTATCATTATAAAAATTTTCTTTATAATCTTCAAGACAAAATTCATTACCTGTAATAAAAATAACTGAACTTGAATCCATTTGACCTAGAGCTTCAGTTAAAGTCACCTTATCAAAAAAACTAGAAGGTTAAGAACTCAACACCAGCTAATGATTAAAATCATACCGAATAGAACACTCAACAATGCAATTACACGTAGTAAGTACATAGGTGTATATGTGAGACAGTGAATTCGTAGTGTGATGCATATTTGATGCACACGCGATGCCGTTGGACATACAATATTTACCTAAGACAATAAACAGACTATGACATCATCGGTTAAACTTACGGGATCATGTTTGCGTACATAATGCTCTAATTTGTATCTACATGAACGCTTCATACATTTAGGAGTGACAGACATACACTTGCGCAAAATTGTATGCCGTTTATTCAACGCTGTCTAGACTTTTCATTAAAGATGTTATTTTCTGTTATTTTTAGCAACGAAGCGACAATCTTTTTTGATGCGAAATTATTTTCATCATACATTTCCAAATCGCGCACTCAATGCCACCAAATCGATGCCATTTAAATAATGAAGAAAATATAAGTAGAATTTCAAAATGATAATAATTGATAACAAAAAGTACATCAGAGTATTAACATACCTACATAACACAGAAAAGTACCGCTATCAACGTTACTATTTAAATAAACGACACATCACGATAGGTTTCCGTAAGATACAGTTACAGTATCTACTGTAGAATCTAGTAAAAAGATAAAAGAAAAGTTTATTGTCACATTGTGATAAATAAAGTGAGGCCAGACCAGAGATGGCAAATAATGCAAGCATCACATTCCTAATTTATTTATATGAGTCTCATTAGTTTATTACGACTCTTTGGATTGCAAATTGATGACGTGTCCAGTCAATCCTGTTTTATAGTTGCATATATCCTTTCGCGTCATCCTTTTAAAGGAATGCCGCCAGGGACTATCTCGGGCCCGCTTTTAATTGTAAATAAGAAGTTTATGCGCTTGTCCTGGTAAATCTTAGTTAACTCTCATAAAGTCCGCTTATGAGATAAAAAAGATAAAAGCAAATAAAAGGGTGTCAACGCCAACAGTCCAATATTTACCTCATGCTATTAAAGACCACGTAAAGGAAAATCTAGAATTAGTTGGTAAATTACTGTTCCATGAAGTTAGAACAGAAAAATTGCTAAATAATGCGACAAGCTTGCTTCCAATTTCAAGGAAAACAGGTACAAATTTTTGATTCTAGTTCAACTTGACCTTAGACACTACAGACTCCATAATAGGCTACAACCACATTAGTTACTACTAATAATCATCTGCTTACAAAAAAATACTACTTTTGTATTTAGAGAAACAAAAACCTATAGATTTCTCACCTTGAAGTAAGGATATGCATGTAATTGTGATCAACATTTACTTGAATACCGGTTTACCATACAATAACAACATACCAGCTACATTGCTTAAAATAAAAATCACGAAAAAACATATCGGTATCTTTCAGGCGAATACATCAGAGATTACAGGGGTTCATACATTTTAATCAGTTTGCATGAGACACGTGCACTCGAAGCTAGATAAATGTGAACGTATAGGAAAATAATCAAACTTTTTATCGCACGTGTTTTTTTTTACATGAGACAAGGTACCGTATCGCGTTGTCTGATTTACATATTGTTTGATTTGAATCGGATATGTTACCATGTGAAACACAGTTAAATCAACAGCTTTGTGTGTGTTCGTTTTACCAATACAACTGATTATTTCATCATCAATTGCGTCCAGTATAGCTAATAGTTTTCTTCATTAAAGCGTATTGGACTAGTTTCTGTTAATGATATGCCAAGTTCTCGTACTTTAGCGGAACTACTGTTGCACCTCCGCAACCCCAAGTGGAACCAGGTCAACTATAACGACCTCTTATTTCTTTAACAACATAATGACCCGTTTTCCTCAAATGTCTTCAACCCAAAGACAAGCTGCTAACACAATACATTTCTCTATTATTTCTACACGAGCATGAATCAGCAAAAACATGTCTTAATGGTATTTCTTGGTTGAAAATGAATTTGTCATCATATTTAATAAACCATGGAACATCTTGTGTCGACTATTTCTAGCAGCCTTTTAGACAATAACTTAATACTTATGTCATCAGCGAGTCGACGTCACGAATGCATTAGTAAGTGAAAGCGTTGAAATATTATTAAATTTTTCGTCAACATGGCGTAACTAAATGTCGGCGTGCAATGTAAACGTATTGAAGCTATTGTTTAAGAGAACAACTCAATACTAAATGGAAAGTTGGGGACTACTATTGTTTCTCCTATACCTCTTGGTCACAACAAAAAATAAATTCGCTTAAGGACTTTAGGCCCGAATAAATGTTTAAAGAGGTCGGTGTGTATATTCTGCGGTTGCGCGATGTAAGCGATATCGATGGGGCATTATCAACAAACGTGATTTATCTAATTAAACAATTTGATGGGGGACTGGTTCATTTGGCTGAGTCTTCCTTGCGCTGTTATATGGATCTGAGAATTCAAGATTACCATTGTGATTTACGTGTGTTGATTTTAAGGTACTCAATGATTTTGTTAGCTTTAGATTTATTAGATCAGAAGTACAAGCAACGGATGTAGCGCAAGGACAAATAAGACCACATCTAACAAAGAAAATAGACAAATCAAACAATATAAAAGATGGGTTGTAGATCAGTTGGTGAAAGGAATAGTAGAAGAAGAAAACGAGAAACTTTATGATATGCTCGGACGTGTATATGAGGCCAATTTCATTAAAAGCGAAACGTAAATCAAGCCTTTGCACGTTCTTAGACCAGGTACATTATTCTATCAGAGAAAAAAACTGTATCACAGAAGATTTAGTGCGTTTTACTCACGCATTTCAACGCTATCTTGGGAAAACTCCGAATAAAAATATGAAGACATTCCCTGACGCGTGGTGTATCATTTGTTAAATGGCTGACGTGAGATGTGACACACATGTCGTTCTATTAAAATCATTAGTAAAGTAGAACGATCACGATTTCCTTAACGCAATACGTAGTATTAACTGCAATGCAAATTTGCTTGCGCATATCGTTTCAATATATCTGTGAATAGTACACCAGAAACTACCTGCGTATCTTTTCTACCTTTTTTTGTCAAATCCATCCAAGGGTTGTCTGTTCAAGAAACGTATATGGCGGAAAGAGAGCCCATTGTTACATTCTAATAATTTTAAGCTCTTACTATATTTTTTACAGTCTACAATACTCGTTATTGTACATTATAACAAATAAATCTTTCAATTACCGTCTAGCAAACAAAACTCCTCAACTATTCTGCTAATAACAGGAATCAATATTGATTTAGAAGACACACGATACCACAATTTTGCATGTTTCCGTTGTGGTGTTGACTAAATAACAAATATACACCAGATGGTAAATATTATCGGTTTTTATACTTTAAATTATTCATTAAATCACAGAAAAAAAAATCAGGAATTAGGAACGCGACAAGAATACTGCAAAAACGATTTTGCTTACATAAACGTAGATCTACATAATAAGAAATGAGATTATAATATGGCCAGCTGAGAGGCTAAACCGTACAAAAATTCCTTCTCACGGCACAACGGTACCAACGCACGCGCACGTTGCTAAGGTCATTGCGACAAAATCGTTGTCTCTTTCCGCCTTTTCGTTTTTTGTTAAAAGTGCAAGCGAGACAAACGTCAATGCAAATGAGCCGCCGGAAAAAACGACCATTTGACTCACTGTGGCGACTCGCAGTGATTGATTAGATGCACCTTCTTCTTCAGGAATCGGCGTTTACTTGGAATCGGACGAGCCTGCTCGCCCCCATTGTTTGTCCGTTTCGACATGGCTTCACATTATTACAATGGTTCTTCTTTTGCTGGACGATGGGGCAATAAATACATCGTAAACTTAATGCGCGCAAATAAATTCTTGTACCCGACTCATAATGCCAGTATTTGATGATAGCGCACTATCTGGATGTTACGCCAGAAATCCTTAAGAAATTATGGCATATATGCACTATATTATTCATAATTAATTAGATAAAACTGTGGACAATGTTTGACAGATTAACTAAATGGTAATTTACTTTAACTACAGTTTTATGATAAGCCAATAAATTGAAAACTCGTTAGCATTAAAACAAACAAGTACACGTGGCTCCATCTATCGCGTTAACAGAGCACTGCTTATGTTTACAGTTGTTTGGCAATTACCATTCGCGATAGCTATATCAGTAGTAGAAAAATTACAAATTCGAATGCAACACGTGACGTTTGTATTTAGTTACAACAACTAAAGGAGAGAAATAAAAGAATATAGCTGTAAATAAATTAGACTCTATAATGCCCTATGTTTACTTTCACAGTTCACGGCCGCAATCAGTATCGGTGCTGGCGTACTCGCGCCGTCTCATTCTTCCTCGGTACGATTTCCTTTGAGGACTTGATGCTCTGTCTCTGTTTAGTGGTGATTTATAGTGACTGAAGCTTTACATAACCGCGGCGGCTACTTAATACATGTTGTGCTAGTGCCAGTCCGTTTATCATGATTATGACGCTATAAAATAATTATTTTATCTCGTTTGCATGGCTTATCGTAGACGAGTTTTCAAACTTTACTTATTTAGTTAAATGTATGGGTTAATGAGCGTATAATATTCTGAGGGACGAAACAATATGTAGGTACTTTGCAACTTAAGTCTTTTTTGGATATCAGTTTTATGTGCTAAATAAACTGCTTAATATTACAGTCATATTTATGAAGTGTGAAGCATGAATCATACGAAGAAAAAGAGCAAAAATCCATTAATAATAATATGGATTTATTAAAACAAGCAGGTTTAATGAACACTTTGTTAATCCCATAAATGTTACACCAAAACAATGTAATTAGCGTTATTGCACACAACAAAAGAGCCACAAATCAGAGCGAAATATTAATTGCAAATGATCTAGTAAAGGTATTGCACGGTCGTACATCGCAATTAAATTAGAAATTAGAAAACGCGCAACTTTCACGTAATTGATGCTCCTATAGTACGCACCTGTGTCGGTGAGTGAATAAGCGAAACTAATTATGAGCCGACAACTGCACCAATACACGGACAATCTACGAAGAAATCTTTGCACACAGTTCAATGATCGATACATAAGACAATGTCGCTGATACTATTAACAGAATCGACCAATTTAAAAGGACGCCAACTAAATTACCTAGACGAGATAAATCGCCTTTAAGGACTAATAAAAAAAGAAAACTTGTTAAACATTTTCCAATAGTTTGACGGGTCAACAGCCACAGAATAACGGACAAATGTGCCAATGAAATTTATTTTAATCGTGTAACACTGATAGATGTGAACGAGTTACGTTAAACAGATATTGGTGGCGGAGTTGACTTACCGGCTCGACTCGAGCATCATTTTGTGTGGCCTGTAAACAGAAAAATAAACACTTTAACAAAGGGAGACAATTACCAACTCAATTACATACAGTGGCACACATAAGTATGTAACTAAATAACGTGAATATGCACACTTGGATGCGTAACCGTATTGGAACGTGAGCATTGCCCATGTGTGCGAAAACAATAGATCATTAACAGAAGTAAATCATGTTTTATGAAAACGTTAGTACAACGACCGACGATCGGTAATAATCTGGAAAAGGTTGCAGACGTTTAACCATAAGGTTATTAAGCGATCACCTCAGGGAGAATATTTATTACATTTTGTATAACCCAAAGTGTATTTTATAGACGCAATCTTTCAGATGGATTATTTTATGATGGAATATCTTATTTTAAAATTGCAATTTATTTCAATGTTTTGGAATAGTGTTTGCAGTGTTTAGCAAAAGCATCTTCGAGGTAGGGTGTACAAGGTTGAAATCCCTGGTACGCTAATTATGTGGTTTAGTCCAAGGTTGACGCGATATGAACTAAGCGGTGCGCTATGAAAACCTCGTTTCACCGTCTTCACTCAAGCTGTCGACCTAAATAATACTTTGTTTTTATACAATTCCTTGAAGGTTACCAGTAACAGTTATTAATTTTCAGATTCGCCTAAACTATTTTGTTTGTTGTGTTTATCAAGTAACCTGAAACGAAATGTTTATTTATTTAAGCTTCATGTACAGTGGTGGTACATAGGCGGACTTAATGCATCAGGGCATTGAAATTTACTGCGACAATTAAAGTAACATGCACCATATAAGTTACTAAATTGAATGCATTTACACTACCGAACAAAAAAAAAAAGCTATTACGTGCAACATCATCAATATAACAGCGACATTTAAACTAAATTCTACAACAGTAAATAAACAAATAACTATCCAAAAGCAACAATTTAATACAATAGATAAGGGGCACTCGAAATAAATTATACATAAAAAGTTACAATTAATATCAGAAGGCAGACACTGCGGGAAAGTAACACGCATATCTGACAACCATGTCACGCGAGGGATATTCCACTCACCAAGTGTAGCCTCGCGAACATCGGCAAGGTCGCCAAGGTCATTGTATTGTTGACTCCAATGGCAACGCCTGTCCCGCACCATACACGGCCCTTATCTTTATCAATTGCCGATCATTTTGGAAGCTTAACCTTTGCAACTTGATAACACTATCACGTTTCTAGATATTACATAATTCTTTTCTTTTAGTTCCGATATTGATGTTCCATTTTATTGCTGGGCCAACGAGGAAAGTAGATTAACCACTTATAAATCAAAGTTTTCCGGCGATTATCTACTTTCGTTATTACTTCCTTGAAAGCCGATATTTTAAACGTCGGAGGCTTTAATAAAATAATGTTAATGAGCGCAGTGGATGATATTGATTGCTACAAGTCCGGTCAGCAGTGTAAATTCTAATGCAAACTCGATAAAACCGCTGCGGGAAATATGTCTGACAGCACAGGAACAATTGGTTCCTGGGAACTAGGAACCAGTCGCTACCGTCATACCACCTATCACGGCTATCACTTTTAACCGCATCCTGTCATCCAGTTGTGCGGTCGAGTCTACGCCGCACGAAATATTCACTTTCAAATCACAAAAGTCATCTAAACTTCCAACATTTTTCACTCGACGGCTGCGGGTAACTATAAAATCACATATGAGCCATAAAATAGGAATAAAATGTGCGAATGAAAACAATTGGCAGTTTTGGGTTGAGAATATAAAAATGCTAGAAGCATTACTCGGAGATTTGCGCATTTATTCCTCAAGAGCTTAAATCTGCGTATTTCATATGTTTAATTATAATATATTATGTTTAAAGTCTTACTTAGACATCTACCTCATTAATGCTAATTGAAGCGCTGCACTACAATAAATCAAGTTACCGATAGAAAACGCAACAATCGCCGAGCCATCGGTGGCTAGCTGACATCCTGTTAGGCGTAGAGCAGGTAAAATAGCAATTGCCTGAACTCTCTTCGGACAAGTTGCTCTAAAAAGGGTCGAGCAATTTTGAACCTTCTCAGTACCGCCATAACTTCAGTATCGCCCATATAAAAACATATAGTGGCCAAGCTAATCTACACTATATAACCCAAAACGATAAAGAGCCTTGTGCATTGGTAGCTGTCTGGCTTATGAATGAGGATGTCGGTATTCCACAAAGAATATTCGAGGGAAAAAAATTGTTTGAAAGACAAAAATTGGGTTCTGCAAAAAATCTGAACATCATTGAGAAATTATTGTTTTGTAAAAGCATGTTTATTACTATTGTCCAGAACTATCAACCGCTGCAGTTACAGAAAGAAAAACTATTCTCATAACAATGTTCTATTGTTTCTTATACAGCAAAGCAATAAAAAAAAAATTAAGCCCAAAGGTTGTTAAAGAAGGTACAATTGAATTTAGTTTATGAATTGAAAAATAATGATTTATTTTACCCGCATAGTGGATGTAAATTTACAGGTGGTTATAATAATACACGGCCGTACTACAATGAAAGTAATAGAAGGGTTTAAATGATGACAGTTTTTGTCCATAATTTCAGGCGTCGCGCCGATAGACTCAAGATCGATAATTTGTTGTCTGCATTATTTGGAAAAGCTCGCGACTACTTGGAATCGTATCATAGCACGGTTATTTGATTCAACCTATACGTTTTAATAATTATTTTAAAAAAACCTTTGCCTTTCCTCCGAATTATCTCAATTCAAAATTCCCATTTTACTCAAGTTAAGAGCCTTTTTACATCGCCAGTCGGCTCAATGGTCTGTAATTTTGTTTTGATGAATTAGCCAAACGACGGGATACTAATAATTGAGCATGGACTGACAACGCCGAAACCGTTCGAGCTTCGAGCTGAGGCAATTTATAGCGGATGTATCGAAAGCTTTTTGCAAATAAAAATATGGAGTTTTCGGAAGAAGGAGTTCATCGTTCGCTTGATCGCATTGCCGACCTTGACGTTTAGATGTCGAAGGACTGCGCATAGTAACTGAAGACGTACTTTCGTCCGAAAGTTTTCGAGACACACTACCAGGAATTCTTCACTCAACTTTTTATTAGACTTTTATTGCACGGTTTTGCCTGTTGTAGTTCTTCTAGTAGGTAATGTAGACCTAAACTACAAATAATAGAAACAAATAGTCACAGTAAAAACAGCTTTTGAAATGTTTGTAGTCCCACTTCAACTTTTTACAACGGGAAAGAAGAAAATAAGCAAAATCAACAGAGCAATTAAAAATGAGGTCAATGACAAGAGAATAAAAACAGCAGTTGTAAAATATGGTATGGTCGACGTCGGCGCGATAGAAACCCTCCGAGATGGCAATGGAAAGAATATCTCTAGGGTCTCATTAGCAAAGCGAGCGAAGCATGCTGCGGTTAGGGAGACAGTCGCACCGAACAGCACTTCTCGTAAGAAGGGCCTTATTAGTAAGCGGATGGGTGTTTTGTCTATTTGTTAATGCTGGAGTGGTCTGCGCTACAAAACTATCTACATCACAGATTAAATGTCTGCTCTTTGTTCAAGTTACAAAATGAAATTCTAAGGTAGACAATAACACTTTGCTAATCAAACGAAGGAAGATAGACGAAGTCCTCCTGTAACGACCATGTAATAAAATCAACGTAGTAAACGAGCAGCCGAGAAGAAGTCAGGCAAACTTTTGAACATGAACGCATCGTCTTAGAACAAATAGCACGGAATTCTGAACGAGTAAGCTTTTTACTCAACATTGCATCGAATGTGGAAAGCAGTTGTGTTTGTGTATAAATAATATTCATAATAACTATTCTGTAATTGTGTCTGTGTTGTTCAGCGTGGCGTATCAAAGTGCTGCCTGCACGCGTCGAAGGAGCAGGGGGGTTGTGCTCTGTCGGCACAATTTATGACAAACTCCGCTAATTCCATATCCAAGTTTATGGAGTAGTGTAATTAGTGTGTGTGCGGGCAACCGATCGGCTCCAAACATATAACCCGGCTTCAGACACAGAGTCGTCATGTAAATCAAAGAGCAAACAGTAATGACTCGTCGAGATTACCATTGAATGTGTGCGCTCAGGCTTTAATGTGTGCTAACGTGTGAAGCCGTCCTAGATAACAATGTACTTGTCACTGCAGCACTGGCTCTAGATAAACTAGTTTTCCATTGTATATTTTGTTTAAAAGAAGGTGAGTTTAGCGTTTGTTTAGGAACGTTGAAACAAGTGGATAGGGACATGTTTATTGCTCATTTTACGCAAGCTGTTGCTACTGTAGCGTCAAGTTGAAATATAAGTAAAAGAATAGTTACAAATAACGATAATATGTTGTTGGTAGAACCAGTATATAAAAGGTTCAAAATCCTCAATATTAAAAACGCGATGGATGATATTAAACACGCACATCCTTATGAATGAAACTAGATATAGTGAGAAAATCACAACAATATTTAAATGTTAATTAATCAGTTGGGACGGGCGCGTGCAAGCGTTGCTGGAACTGGTAGCGCGAGCGACCACCCGGTCCGACCAGACTGGTTGCCTTCGTCGACCTTGCAGCTTTCGATTCTGCACACTATCGATTAACTACCATTATACGTTTTGCTACCAATTCGCTTTTATGCTAAATCAACTTTCGCTGGACGTTAGCTGATGTGTATCAGTCAGTTAGATTTGTTCATAAGGTCTCAAAAAAGGCTTACTGAGTACTAACGAGAGAATAATTGCGAACACTAGAGCGATTTGCAAGCGGTTTAGATTTTTGAGCGAGTTGCTATGTCGCAGCAGGAGGAAGCTAAAGAATTAGATTGTGTTTGATCGTGAGTTTGTTGAATTACATAACACGATCACCCTCTATTATTTTCCTACCTCCAATGTATTCAGCATCGAAATTTCCCATATCGTTTACAATTTTAATATCATAATGTAATACAATTCTGAGACATCAAACGGCGCAATTACGCTGTGATTGAATCCCATTATAGACGCGATTATATTTGAAATAACTTTAACCAATGATGATTACATTTGTAATATGAAAATTGTAAGGAATATAACACGATTACGAAAATAGTAGATTAGGCTATGAGAAATTGAGGATTATTTACGTAAGTAATATGCAAACGTTAAGGTTTTTGACCTAAATATGTCACTGTATTCTTACAGGCTTCAATATTCTTGTCCAAGTCGAGTTAAATCAAGTCGAGTCCATGAATCAAGTTCTTATTTTCTGCACTGCGCTATTCAAATATTTGGTCAGCTCAATGTATGCAATTTATATTATTAATCTTAGTGGAATGCGGTCTCTTCTTATTCGAATACTTTATTTAAATAAGCACATTATGCATACTGACATGATACGAGTGCAGAATTCTTACATTATTGGGCACCTAATAATAAATCCAGCGACTAAACTAGTTTACGTTGTAAAAGAAGATTGTTTGCCCAGTTCCAAGCGCATCTCCAGACATTACATCTAAAAGCAATTCCAGAAATAAGATCCAATGGATTTACGATCGATTAAAGTGTTCATTTACATAACTATGGCGTTTCGATTTGTTTTTATTAAGCGAAATACTTTTAAGTTGAATAAATGTGCGTTTGCGAGGCAGTGAAATACTGCTGTGTTTAATTTTAATAAGTCTTGCTCAACACTTGCCTATTTGCTAGTATTTTGTATTGAAATACGTGTGGAAGTATGTTTTGTAAGTCATGATCAACTTCCTGCTGTTGTCCCATGTTACTTGGGGTCGATGCAACATGTTATTTTCTTCCATTCTGTCCTATCAATCGTCAAGCTATTATCACTGACTCCCGTTCCTTTCATATCACTCCTCACACAACCCATCCATCTTTTCTGTAACCTCCCCTTGCTACATTCAACCACATTTTTTTTTCAAATCTGTTGGCGTTTCAACCCTCCTCGGTCGGTTTGTTTTCTAAGTAAAGCTGATGAATAGTACTGCGATATTGAAACAGTAGAAATGATGAATGACTTGACCATTAAATACAAGAGACGAATCTCCAAGGTCCCCAGAATAGAACAAAGAAAATCGTCCTCAATTTAAAGACAGATAATTTGTAGGCAGTGCTGATTCATTTTCGGCGACAGAAGTTGTGTAACAACACATAATTAAGGAAGGGCTAAGGAGAACAAGTCGAGTGCGGTATCAGGCTCTGAGCTACGTCATTGTTACCAAGTCACATTACACCTTTTGAGCGCAAAGCTATCGTTACATACTTCGTTACCGTGTCCCAACTGTGAATTAACTTTTCCCGAGCCACCACACGAGCACAATCGAGGAGCAGATTCATAGAATTTCCAATCAAAATGTAAATTTCAACTATTTTACATTCATCCATTCATTTGTCGGCAGAAACTGGGAAGCGAGGTGAAACGTATTGTATCGGTCTCTTCATTACAATATTTCTTTATTGCATTTGCAGGGTAGGCGACAATCGCGACTACACTCTGTATACGGACATTTTTTACTCGGTAAGTAAGTTCTGAAACAGTTATTGCCATAACAGAGGCGATTTGTCAAATATATTGCGCTTCCGCACTCACAACAGTAAGTTACTACCTATTTAATAGCCTGCTTTATATATATCGTTTTTGCAATCAAATTTTTGAGTCGGAATTTTTACAAAATAAGCGGGGTTTAAAGGTTGAGGATAATCCTTCAGTTGAAGTTGTTTTTATTTACCTTTACTGTATGTTTAAGGTTTGTTCTCAGCCTTGGAAAGCTTACGTGGGGCCGAAGCTTACTCGCAGAAGCCCCTTGGAAACATTTTCATAAAATGAGCTATCAACCGACAATTATCCCTGTAGGCACTATGCAAGTACACCCCTTATGGCAACCCCATTTGGCATAATAGAAAACAACGGTATTGGGCTATGGCTTTGGGAGGTTCAAGTAGACTGAATACCAACTACTATGTGCCATGTGTGTGCATGGCCATATTTAAGCAATGTTATTTAAATGTCATAATGTTTATTGCAATTAAATTATCGATTAAAAAGGCAAACTTTGTTGGCTTTTTATTGGCATAAATAAATTTAAGAAAAATCTGAGTTAACATGATTTAACAAATGGATTATAATAAAACTAGTATTAACGTTTGAATCCCCAACCGGTCCTATGAGACCGCGCTGTTATTATTTTACTATTGTGTCTCGTTTTGCGGGTATCTGAGTAATTAAGAACATACAGCCACTGATATCAATAATGATGACAAAGCAACTAAGCTCCAAGAATCTGTTTGTTTGAAAATTACGTGCAAATTACAAGTTAAACTAGCAGTAATAGCAGCTCTCATAGTCATGACACATCAGACGCAATCATAACGTAAATCTGCGTCGAGCAACGTCCACTTGTCATTGGCGCAGACGACATATTCCTTCCTTTATTATCATATCATTTGTGCCCACTACCATAAATACTCTAGAAGCTGACAGAAATTACTCAGCCAATAAAACCACAGAGTAAAAATAATTCTATTGACATTTCAACAGGCTGTAGAAAAAGTGGGCAAGTCCAATTATAATTTTTACTCTGCTGATCATAGACCATACGATTATTTGCAATGTAGCGGTCGTTGAACTGTAGAGCTTATGCAGTATGTGTCTTTGAGCACAGTGCCAATGTACTTGCGAATAGTGTTGGCACGGCTTGAAACTCTGATGACACCGGAACAGATAAGAACTTGACGATTCTTCCTACTTTTATGGCAGACTCTACGTTCATATTTTCTTATGATCTGAATGGTAAATACGATTTTGGACAGGCAATATTGAAATTTAATTCAAAAATTCATCAGCTAATTTAAGTCTGCCTGGGCATTATAAAATGACTGGACCGCGATTTCTAGTTCCATATTCTGAACGATGTTTGTTTGAAATAGGTCAGCCATTTCAAAATCCGCATCAGCTTTCAGGTGACGAGTTTTTATTTAGAATCTCGTAACACCTTAACAACAAAATGGTCAGGGTCTTAATTGAAATGAAATTGGGTTATTCAATTCTGTCCTTATCGAATGCCAATATGGTAATTCTTGTGCACACAAGGAAAATAAAATATAGGTTGATGACGAATAAAAGTTCATGTGACATTTTTATGACATTATAAATCTAAATTCCAAGGCTGGGGGCCTAGGCAGGTTATCGTATGGGCAGAATATTTGTCTTGTAACGAAAATAGCAATTATCTTGAGCATAACGATTGGAGCGTGAAGTCCATCAATCATGGCGATCGGCGGCCATGACAATAATGGAGTTTATTAAACATGTAGCAAATTCGCAACGCTTTCAAATTTCGTGGAGAACGTCTCGTAGGCCGCTCAGGCGCCCTGGACGCCAGCCAACAACTCTACCTACTTCAATCTTTAATGCATTTCAACTATTTTATTATAGCAAAGTATACAAACACGCAATATCAACTCATTTCTCGATTAACTGACATGATAAGATGTCATTTGACGCTACGTTATGTAGGCTATAAAAACGCGATATTGAGCAAGCCTGTTGCGGAACTTTCGTAATTATAATTTTACTAATCGTCGCGTCGGTATACAATGCTACCTGTGTTATTTGTAACACATTTGTGACAATGGTTACTTGTACGCCTATATCGGTACCCGGCGATGATGTCACCTCGATACTACAGCGAATCAAGCGTGCACTATAAAGCCCGTGTTGCCACAAAGCCGACACAAAAGCAACCGCTAAATATGGTATTTTAATAATTATCATTCCGACTTAGGTTATTATTGTCAGTTTGTAAGGCCCGGCTGCGTTCCCACTAAAACGTTACGCAACTGCGGCAGTAAAATAACTTGCTCGAGATTGGCAGAATTAATACCCACTCCTTAGGTGGACTTGAAATTAAAAGATTTATTGTTATAATTAAAATTTGTCATAAAAACTGCGTGGCATTCGTTGATGGTTAAATAAAATTAATGGTTGTAAACGCTAACAATTTTCCACGGGCGGCGGGTCTGTCGCGACTCGTGCTGTCAGCGGCGATATTTCAAGATAAGCTACTTGGCCGTACGCTTCGCTCCTGTGTTCCGTTCCCACGCGGCCACGCAACAAATAACAACACACAACATTACCGAATCGTTTAGAAAATGAACCACTTCAAGCTGGGGGACGTGCGCGGTGCGCGTTCATTTATTGTACCTTAAACTACTACGGAGTACCTAAACTGTGTAACGTAATGGAGCGACTTGTCTATTCCATCAAAGTTGACCTACAAACACTGATTAAGTGATTTAACAGTTTGTTCGGAATGGTAGAACACTCGTTAATCTTTATCAGAATCGTATAAAACAACGTACCTATTGATTGAAATACGTTAGTGAGGCAAGGCTATAATTTGAAATTGTAGGTACCAGGATAATATCGCAGTGAGGAGTAACGGAACCCAGTGTGACTGGCGGGCGGCGCGTCGCGGTCCTCGACCCGCGCCAGCGGCGGCGGCGACGGCGGCGCAAACCGCCTTGACCTGCGAACTCTTGCTGGCTTCCTATTGCCCACTGCAAGCCTAGTACTAGTACCCGATTATACACGAACAAAGCCGATTAAATACGAAGTGGCCTTCTCGCAACTCATACATCTTTGAAGGCGGTCTTATCGTTTGGGGGAGACTATCGTTTAGTTGATTCAATAGGTAGTGTGTGCAGTTTTATTGAGGCCATTTTAAACATCGATCAAAATATTGCTCTGTTGAATTCAATCGTATGGTCGGGAGGCTCAGAAGTGAAAACTATAAAAGCAAATCGAACGATTAATAGGTTTGAGTGTATGTTAAATGAGGCCCAAGTCCAAGTATATTAGCATCATAATTGATGTTTATTAACGCGTGTGAGACTCGTGAGTCACATTAAATGAGTCGATCGATCACTAAAGATACTTGATTCATGATTGCGCACGGACATTGCTTGTGAAACAATAGTCTCACTGCCGCTTTTGAACTACAAGCCTCGACGGCGAATGATAAACAGATGTCGAAACAAATTGTGAATTCATGACGGCGGAGACGAATTGTTAACTACGTTTATTTTGTTTTATAATTGAAATATTCCACTTAAATGTGCTAAGATTTTAGTTGAAACTTAATTATAAATTCGACTCAGGAGTTTTTGAATGATGAATGGAACATAATAACATTTAGGAATATAAAAAGAACATTCATTTCAAACAGCACCCAAAGTCGATTGAAACCTTCAACGTATCAATGATTGTTTTTGTTTCCTTGCACACCTAGTATAGTACTCCAAGGCAAGCTAATGGCAGCGAAACAGTTCTCACCGCCTAGAGCCAATTACGCACTGGGTTCAAAAACCGCATTAGTACTCAAGTAACATCAACCAGCGACTCGCCTACGACCACCATAGTAACCTATTTTATAGTCAGTCACATTTGCGCGGGACGATATTCAGCTGATCGAGGACATCCTGTTTTTTTCTCTGACACAATTATATTGTAGTTAGAACAAAATTAAAGGAATCGAGGAGCGTGTCGCAAGGGGGAGGAGTGTTCCCAGCTGTGGGACATCGCCGACACCGATAAGATTAGATTCGTAACCTAGTTACCACCACAAGCGGGTTTTACAGATATTGAAGTACAACTTGAATTGGTAGATAATGATTCTTGTCCATATAGGGTCTGGCGATCTGACAAAGATGGATGCGGAAGGCCCGAAATGGCAACGCATGACAGCTTTTGAACGGACCTTGATATTAGTATTGAATTCGTTTGAAGAGATAAAGATAACAATGGGGTTATCTTTTGCGTTGTTGCGAACCTTATTGCAATGCAGTCAACCCAAAGAAGGTAAGTAGCGGAAATGATCTTCCTTCCAAACATCAATTAGTTCTCTGAACCAATGACACATTTAGATTATCAGAAGTATCCATTAATCCATTTCCAGGTCCAAAAACAACATCAATAAACAAAAACAACGAAGAAGCTCCGCGAGTAGAAGCATTAGCCTACAATCGCGCTCCACAACGTTGCGTACACGCAAGCGCATAACGGTACGCGTGCATTGCCGGATACGGCGCGTCATCCGGCCGCGTACGAACCCGTACGTCACACTCACCACAACATCAATCATCGCGGCCAATTGCGAAGCGTGCCGATGCTGAATGATCTCATTCTTCCTGGACAATACTGATTTTCTGACAACTAGTTTTCTTTAAGAGGATGCTCCACGGTCTCTATAGAAATGTAAAATTTTCTTTGATGATCCTAGCACTGTATTAGATCGTGTTTACATTTTCTTGAAGAATCCTTCCTAGTCTACCTACCGTTACGCTTTCATTGACTCTATGTTCTTAAAATCCCTTTCATTTATCAACAGCTTTATCCATAGATAATCACATGTGCTTCTTCTTCTCCTTCATATTATACTAAACCCAAAGCGACAATCATTTCAACCGAAACACGTCTGCGGTTAGACATAGACCTCTTGCAAGTGTCTCCACAGCGACCTCCTCCTGTGTATATGGCATCCATCTGATTATACTAGCAACCTAAGTCAGGGCATCGGATCACCTTGTGGACTTCCAACGTTGCGTCTTCCGGTATGTGCCACTCCAGAACCTTTCGGCCCATTGACCATCTGTTCTACGAGAAATTAGCCCTCTGCCTTTTGCTACTTAAGTTTAGCGATTCTTCGAGCTATATCAGGAACTTTGTCATTAACAAGTTCTCAAGAAATAGACTATTGAATGGTTTATTTAATTTATTAATCAGTATATTCGCGCTCGCCTTAAGTGCTTCTCAGTTCCGTTCGTCTTCCGGCACAGATTCTATAACATTGGTTTTTGTATAACCGGATTCGATGAATGAAAGTAGTATGTCAGCTGTTTGGGGGTCACTAACCGGTCCTGCTCGTGAGTGGTGATTATATTTTTGTTGAAACAAAACTGGAATATTTCTACTATTCGAATTATAACGTATCTACTAAAGAAAGCATTTTGAGCTATTCTGATATGGCAGGTTCATAGAACGTGATGTTTAGAGTATCACACTTCCGTTATACGATATTATCATTATCAAGGAAGATTGTTTTATGGTTCCGTGACGATCTGTGAATGCAAGCGAGTCATTAAAGTTTGTGGGATCACAAACCGGTTTCAGGCACAGTGATTATGGCAACATTCTTATTACATGAGGAAGTTCTTCGTTCAAACGTGACTCCACTTTCTTTTGCCTGACATGATACTGACAATCAGCTGTTTTTGATCAGCCGCAACTTGAAAGTGATTATTATGGTAGAACTAGCTGCTGCCGGCGACTTCGCCCGCTTGAAAGTAGAATATTATTCTAAAGGCACCTGCCACCTTCTCTCTTCACCACCCTAGGTTGACTGGTAGGGAATGCCTACGGCATTAAGTCCGCCTGTGTACCCTAAATGTTGCATGAAGTTCAAATAAATAAATAAATATACATATTCGTCAAGTGCTATGCAAGGACCTGGTCTACCTAGATACCAACTGTTTTTCAAATTCATTCAGCCGTTCGAGCATGAAGAAGTAACAAGCACACATCACAGATGTTTTAACTTCTGGTATTAAATAAATATTCGGGTTGGAAAAGTTTTCATTTCAATCCGTTTGGTTTAGAAGCAGCAAGTTATTGGAATCCTATTGAAACGTTTTATCAGATTATTACAATCGTTCTCAGATATTCAGATAAGCATCTCTACAGCTTTGTCCTGAGATTCCAACCTGGACTGGTCGCCACAATTTTCATTTCCGTTCCTAGATTCCTTTAGAAATGGAAATGCAGCGGGTGGATGCAAGGCAAACTTCCCAACTCAGATAATATTGTTTACACTGACCGGCTAGGTTGATCGTTAGGGCATTTAACGACAAAGTGTCCAAGTTAGTCCTTCGCTTTGTTATGACGTCAGCATCCACCTACGTCATAAATTCTAGACGTAAAAACTTGGGTTTATGGAGCTTCTACTTTAACTCCACACAAGTAACGTTTTTCCAGGATTTCTGTGTCGAGTGGCAAAAATAAGTATGGTGGTCGTTTCTCATTGTGGAAGGATAAAGGCCGCTTTCGAGTGGCGGCGCTGACCCATATCTCATGTGAAGCAAGATGTGCCGATACGCTCTATTTTACTTCCACTCTTCTTATTAGCATGAAACGTACCAATTGTTTTTTTTTTTAGATGGATACGGAGTAGCTATCTTCATTCTGATCGCATCTTTGACGGCATGGTTTTTAAAAATTATTTATCAATAATCTGATAGTCAAGAAGAATTCTAATCAAAGGCTCGTGGCTCGTGTTTGGCCACTATTTCACCTGATGGTAAGCAACGATGTGGCCAACAATAGAGCATGCTTGCCTAGAAGTAACCTATTCACTCTTGACTTAAACATCTATAGGTTGGTTGGTAGTTAGATTACTAATTAGTTTCTCAGGGATAGCTACTTACAATTTACAAACGCGCTAGATGACTTTCTCGTTTCAAATAAAAGAGGAAAACTACATCTGTAACACAGAATTTTCCTACTAATACCGCTCATTATAAACAGAATCGCTAAACCAATGTTTATGTAAGCATAGACGATTCTGACGAGAAATGATCCCATCATGATTGTGGACGAAGAACATTACAGGCGCAGTAAAGGTAACCAATAAAAGCGAATGATTACAACAGATATAAAGCTACCAACAGACAGGCGTTTATTGACACAAGTCGGCTAGACAATGTATGTCTAATGTGTTTCCGGCGTTTTTACAATTCACGTCACTACACTAGCTTTCGTAATACATTTTGGAAATTACTAGAATGTGAACAGAACAAGACAAATGCTTATTTCTAATCGGCTTTATATTGTTAGAAACAGTTTTAAAATTATCAAAAAAAAAAAAAAAAGTGCGAGTCGGAAATGAAGGGTTCCGTACTACACGATTAAAATCAAGCCAAAATAAAACGTTTCTTGTATGGGTTTATTATTTGTTATTGTAGCGAGAAGTGAGAAATGAGTATATTAGAAAAAGTTTGAAAGTGGCACCAGTGACTGAAAACTTGAAAGGAAAACATTTATCTTGGTATCGGTCATGTTAGGAAAAGGGATGGAATCTATAGATGAAAGGCATGTTACTTGAGTTCTGAGTATAGTAATATGACGGGTGCCAGAACAGAAAAAAATGCTTGACTCCAAGACAAGAGCAGAAAGAAGAATAAGTTGTTATAGCTTCGATCAACACATTGTTGATCGAAGTGTTATAGCAATGCATATTCTGTGAAATTTCAACTCTGTTACGATTTATCAGATGCATTCCGAAGACGACCGGACAGTTTGCTCAATTCGGGTATGGAACCCAAAAAGCAATACAGACAATCCAGCAGATAAAAAAAATAGTAATTTATCAACCACGAATTAAGTCGTCGAATAGGCGACAAAGTAATCTTCATATTTACTTAACGACCGCCGAGTAATTCCCGAAAACTGAGCAGAAGAATAACTCGTGGCATTAAATAAGACAGACACGGGGCACCATCTAACGTATTTCTTAAGAACTAAACAAGTTTCCGAGTCGGTGCTCGCGACAAGTCGTGGAATGAAATCCGAGAGAGCACCTTAATAAATGGGCAAACATTTATCTTTGGTTGAGCAGTTAATACTAGACTGGGCGTCGCCTACATCTGCATCACATCACTAAATATCTCCACTAAAGACTAAAAACGAAAGCCTGTATGCTTAGCCCACATTTGCAAAACATTTCTATGTTAATAAGTCAAGTTTTCGAATATAAATCTAAATAAGTAAATACGCAATCAGCGTCTAAAATGTTGACATAGCACATAGTAATGATCAAGTTATTATGACATCGGAAACCGAGGGACGTAAGACCGTTTTCACATCTTCCGATCCGATATCGGTATCGGACGCCGATCCGATATCGGGGTAAGTAAAATGTATGAAATATGTGCCTATCTTTCATATTGTCCGACCCGATATCGGATATCGGAGCACGGTATTTCATACATTTTACTTACCCCGATATTGTATCGGCCTCCGACACCGATATCGGATCGGATAATGTGAAAACGGTCTAACTATGTTGTGACATCCTCGGGTT
The DNA here is from genome assembly GCA_030763345.1 of Mythimna separata. Lineage (NCBI taxonomy): Eukaryota > Metazoa > Arthropoda > Insecta > Lepidoptera > Noctuidae > Mythimna > Mythimna separata. The sequence continues at coordinate 12,102,846 of CM061174.1, read as the reverse complement.
TGTTCCCAGAATTAAGTATAGTTACGGAAGTGGTAAGTTGGAGTTTGTAACCGCGTCTTACTGTTTGTAATTATTTGTTGATCGATTGAGAGTGAATTTGAACAGCAAAGAACTAACTTTTAGAAACATAAGCTTATTTATACAAACACTAAACTACTACCAGCGGTTTCGCTCGAAAATCATCCCAAGGGAACCTACTCCGAGGATAAAAAGTATCTTATATGCTACTCCAGGACGTTGTCTATTTCTTTTTTTTATACCAAGTTCCATCAAAATCTATTCAGTAGTTTTTATGTAAGAGTAACAAACATCTATACATACAAACGTTTGCGTTTGTAAAACTAATATCTAGGATTTACCTACATAATAAAGGCACATCCTGAAAGTTGAAAGTTCAGATTCGATTAATTGCCTATTTTAAAAGTTAAAACCAACATGGTTTTAGCTACTTTTAAAATAGGCAATTTTATTTATCCTAAAATAATCAAAGATTCAAAATAAAAAATATATTAGGTACCTAAATTGATAAATTCTTAATAAACGTGATTGTGTCACGTTGTACGTATGTAGATACCAATGATGTAGTGCGTAGTTTCCCATAATATTTGCCTACAATTAGGATACCTAGCTGATACCTTACAAACACTACCTAAGTGTTTGTAACAAATCAATTAATTCATGAATCCCCGACCGGTCTCATAGGACCGCGCTGTTATTGTCTTACTATTGTGTCTCGTTTCGCGGGTATTGATAGGTTAAATCAGCCAACCCCAAATAAAATGGGACGAGGGCAGAAAGATGATGATGACTACCTAAGTTTAAGTTTCGGTGCTTGAACTATAATTGTATTTTTGTAACATCAATTTCTAATTGGGTTGTATAAGACTGTGCATTATTCTGGTTATATAGGACAAAAAAGGGCAGAGAGATGACGACAATGATGACTTAAAGTTTCGGTGCTTGAATTATACCATTTTTTATTGTACACAGATATTTACATAAATTAAAAGTAGGACAGGTGATGTACACAGGCGAGCTTAACCCACAATTGGGTTTTCTTACAGCAAACCTTATTAAAATATGTAAAAAGAAAATTTTGTTGTTGAGGATAACACATAATAGTGCACAACAAACTTAAGCAATAATTGTAAGTTAAATTTCTAATTGCGTTGTATTGTATAATGCACACCGCATTATTCTAGTCACATTCACATATAATATACTACTACTTATTCTGATTTAAAAAGGAATAAGAAAGACTCAAAGTATTCAAAAGGAGATGTTATTTATACACTCGTTGTATTTATCGTGTGTGTCGACAAGGTTTACTCAGAACTCGTAATGTGGCCGATGCTTCGTCTGAGCCCGAGATCCCGCGATATATCGCCGACCAAGATTCTAACACAGAAGTTAAAGTTAAGCCTTTCCAAGAAACTTACCAGACTGTGGGCATTCTTTCATTAAACGCATTTTCACATACGTTTTATGTACTGTTTAGAATTGTAAAGTGGGTATTAATTTCACTTTATGACTGTGAATGGCTCTTGTAGTTTAGGAAAGGTGTAATCGGCGTCTTTTATCAGATCTGATTTATGTAACATGCTTAGCATAGACTAGAATTGTTAGGCACTTAAAAGTGCATGTGAATGTGATTTTACTCTGTAATAAAGAAAAGTAACAAAAGATCCTTTTCGAATGCTTTGCGTATCCATTCTTGAGAAGATTATTACGGAACCCAACTCTATCCTAACACGATATAAAACAAAAGTCCCCGACCGCGACTGTCTGTCTGTTCGCGATAAACTCAAAAACTTATCGACCAATTTTCATACTGTTTTTATTATCAATAGACAGAGTGATTCATAAGGAAGGTTTAGATATAAAATACATGCATATTAATTATAGCAGAAAAAATCTGAGAATATTAAAAAACGTAACACCAGTTCAAACCTGGCTTGGGTCGCTAATTCTTACAACAAATAATGAGAATTCTTTCATCGAAGTTTACCAAAAAGATTTTCTATTAATAGTTATGTAACCTATTAGTAATTGTTTAGATATTACTGCCCAAGTTCCTAATCTCATAACCTACAATGAGTGTAAGAAGCTAGATCGGAAATCTAAGACGTCTGTGGGCGCACCGCGTGGGTGATTGGTAGCAATTGTATAGGTATTAAAACATATGAGAATATCTTATTATTACCATCAATAAATGTTCACTAATCCGTTGAATAGGTCTCTTAATATCACATTACGGGAGCAATTACCTGTCAAGGTTTCAATTGCAATTGCAAAGTCATAATTTTGAGATTTTTAGCTTCTATGTTGATTTATGATTTTTATTTTTTGGTGGGAAATTATCGAATGACTTCTCCTGCTCTTGGGCGGAGCCGTAGAACCAGATTTATACTAATTAAAATTCATCATCATCTACTTAGCCTTTTCCCAACTATATTGGGGTCGGCTTTCCAGTCAAGCCGGATTTAGCTGAATACCAGTATTTTACGAGGAGCGGCTACCTACCAGACCTCCACACCCCATTAACTGGGGTAACACGGTACTTTATGGCAAGACTGGAGTCAGATTTACTGGCTTCTGACTATCCGTAACGACTGCCAAAGATCTACAAATGACAGCCGGGAGCTACGGCTTAATGTGCTATACCTACAAGGCACTAACTAAAACCCATAAAGAAGGAATATAGGATGTTACTTCTTAGTGTTTCGTTCCAGGGCTCCGGGTTTTCCTTTCAGAAGCCAACCCATGGCCCCATTAGTATACTACAGTGTGATAAATGTGTGGTGTTATGAATAGATAAAATGAGAAATTATACTCATTTTTCACCTTATCTATTCTCGTCACACATTAGAGGAAGTTTAAAAGTTACGCCACAGATGAAGGGAAATCGTTTGTTTTGGTATAAGAAATAGAAGGAGTTATGAGTAAACATATGGACGGATGGAGAAGGAGGAGGGAAGTGAGGTATATGTTTGTTACATCTTAAGTCTTAACGCTTAAACGGATTTGGTAGAAATTTGACACAAGGGAAGCCCATCATGTCCTAGAATTGCATAGGATGCTATGTTGATATCCCTTGAGTATGTTCCCTTGGGAATCTTTTCTATTATCGCGCGAACGCGGGCGAAGCTGCTAGCAGCAGTTAGTTAATAAATATTTCTTAAACAATAACGCAAAAAAAAATATAGGGACAATCTATATCGGGAATTCCGAGATCTACGTGTATCAAATTTCATTCAAATACGTGCAGCCGTTCGAGTGTGAAAACGTAATAACAGTAACATATGTATGTACAAACTTCTGTCTTTATAATATTAGTGTGATGATTTTAGTAAATTGGAATAGGCCAAGGATCCTCCTAATAATACAAGTTGTGTCTTTTCAGCAATACCGCTTTCTGAATCAAGCCCCAATCAAACCACTTAACGAGAGCAGGTACTATCAATATTTTATTATTAGACATTACTAGCGTTTTCCTCTTCATCAATTGCATCATTTTTCATTTATGCATCAATATTATGTAGCATGTAAGTACAAAGTAATATAATGTCCCATATTTCAAAAGTATACGCAAGTAAAACACCCATATCCAAGGGCTTTATTATTCGAAAATCCGCCATCAGAGTTCCGGCCGCAAATTCCTCAATGAGCTTAAAATTCCCCGGAGTTTATGGAATTCCCCACAGGACGGCTAAGCGGCCACTGCAGTTGCTAACTTGGACACCTGAAATTACTGAAAGACTATCCAATAACACTAAATATTTGTGCTGTAAATATTTTAGATCACGCCACAAATTAAGGAGAGTTTAAACGTTTGTAATAAGTACACCACAATCTAGTAGTAAAAGTTACATTCATAATATCCTAGCTTCTGACAGTGGCTTTGAAAATAATCATATAAAAATACAATGTAACAATACATCTTTAATATGTATAAGTATATTATGTAATTTTATAACAGGCTTCTGACAGCCGCTTCGCCCGCGTGAAAGTAAAAAATATATAGCCTATGTTACTCAGTCAAGACATAGCTTTCTAATGGAGAAAGATTTTTTTGAATTCAATCTAATAATTTTTTTAGTTTAATCATAGTAAAAAACAAATCAAAATATCATAAAAAAAAACATCGTTAAAATCAAATCATTCCTCTTTATAATATTAGTTTAGATTCTTCCGTACGTTTCTTTGTCACCTAACTGCACTTAAACGGCTTGACTGATTTGCATGCAACTTTGTATATTCGAGCTGGTCTCTGGACGATTTGAAAACAGATTCGGACCCGGTAAGTGGCACTGCAATTGGATTCTCATTTTTTTATGACGAGAGGCTAGCTTTCAGACAGCACAACGTCTGTCGAGACCGCTAGTATTATAACTTTATAACTTATCCTATATTATATGTATATACATAATATGTATGTCTTACACTGTATCTGTTTAGCATTGATAACATATTTAGAACAGCCTTCACGACACAGGGACTCCCAGTGAAGTGTCCGAGTTAATCATGTACTTTCCCGAACAATAAAGGAAACATATTCCCAAGATAAGTACATAAAAAGTACCTATTCTATGTCCTATTCCTAGATGTACGTGTGTCAAATTTCATTCAAATACGTTCAGCCGTTCGAGCGTGAAAGCGTAACATACATATAAACTTCCGTCTTTATAATATTAGTGTGATGATTTCAGTAAATTGGAAGGAAGGTTTTAATCGATGTAAACCCTTATCCAATCAATCAGTTGGATCCATCCACTTATATAGCTTCATCTCCTAAATGAAGAGATAACGTGGTTTATAACGGGAAAGCACACGAGGGACAGCGAGGCCTAAATCTCTTTAATCTCCTATTCTAATACCTTTGAAGAAGATCTATTTATCATAATGGAAAGTTTTGGAGTCCTGCCGGTCTAGACAAAATATATTCACACAAACTGTAATATCTTTTTTTACAAATATATTCTAGCGTAACTTATTTTCTGTGTAAACTTTCTGAATCTTTCAAGTTTTATTAAAGTCCATTCAAAGGTCCCAGACACGTTCAATAGATTAAGTTTTGATCACAATTTGATGATGACAACATATTTTAGGTTTACAAAATTTTCCATCAGTATTTGTGGATGGGTTTAACGTATTTTTAGTTCGTATTGCTTCACTTCGGACTCGCTTCTCGGATTTGTGGAACAGAAAAATATATGAAACAACTTTCCTTGGTTGGTTTGGTTAGACTTGCCAAGTCTATCATATTCTTCTTTGCTAAATTAAGTCTGTATATTCACGATAAACTCAAAATTGCGGAGCAGATTTTCATGCGGTTTTCTCCAACGGACAGAGTGAATCAAGAGGAAAAGAAAGGAACTTCAAAGATAACACCCGTGCAAAGCTGAGGCAAGTCGCTAGTATTAATTTTATAAAGCTAAAAGAGTTTGTTTTATTGAACGCAGTAATCGGAAGAAATACTGGATCGAATTCAAAAATTATTTTAGTATTTGATAGGAAATTTATCGAGAAGGATATAGAATATAGGCTATTTAACATCCCGCTACGACCAATAGGATCGGAGCAGTAACCAAAGACGCAGGAGAAATTGCGAGGTCAACTATAGTTACAAAATAATAGAACTCTAACCTAAAACACGAAGCTTCATACTAAGAATTTTTTAGCATCGCTTCATACAAGGAGGTTGTTCAAATGTGTATAAAAACGGCCACAGGAAACAATGGGCAGCTTTCAAAGAAGTGTATCTTATCTGAGCGAAAAGTCAACACGTTTTTCTTCCAACTAGACGAGGTTTCCGAGATAGCGTGATTATGACAACAAAGCGCACGGATTTCTAAACAATCCCTTATCTAGTAATCTTGCGATAATACCTACTTTACGATACCATAACCCCATAGCTAACGTTTACAATATATGTGCGAATATTCTGCAAAGGTTCAGGCACTCATTAATTTTGGTCGACAGTCAAAATGGAAATCATACCTTTAGCCCGACTAATTTCCCATTCCCCCAAGTAAAATCCACTCACAGCATTAAGATACTATTAAGATAAATATTCTGCTCTAGACATTAACCCCTGAACAAAATTTGCAGACGACTGGTCTAGCCGAACTCAACATTTTCAATCTTAAGAGCATAAAAAGTCGTATTTTTTCGCCTGCATTAATACCTGCATACTGATTTATTTATCCAACTATGAAAATGCACTTGTGCACGAAACTTGGTCTCGACACAGTATGCATTCAACGATCCAGCCTACACAGGGAGATATTAAAGTGAGGGGGGCGGAGTGGGAGCCAGCAATCTGAACCCCCTCGCCGCCCCTCCCGGCGACTAATTTCCGACAGACTAGTATACTCCTTCGGTATATTCTGTTTTACACTATTTCATATTTTATTGGCTACTGAATAAGATAGTACGACAGCCACAACTGGCGTTAATACTCCAACAAACTCAACCATGTATTCTATTTTTATTTCTGCGATCATACTGTTCTGCAACGTTTACATACCTGTAACAAAAAGAAAAAACCAGTTAATATTTAAATGGAATCATAATCACGCACTTCCCCTAAATGGAAAACCAAATATCCACCGCCCGATCCCAATTTAAAACCGTAATAATTTTAGACCAAAAGCTGACGTTTTATCGCAATTTCATCGTCTTCACTTCGTACCACGCGGCGATAAGTTCCTTTCCAACGGCCTTGCCTGTTTGACCTTTTTGTTTTAACTCACAATACCTATTGCACTACTGTTACCAATAAGTTCATTAAGCATTATTACACTACCATGTGACGACTGATATATTTTAGTACGGCTTTTTTGCGTCTTTGTATTGCTTAAGATATGGTATTCATCTAGTGTTGTAACTTACCAGTCTAGTCACAAACAAAGCATTATGAATAAGACGTACCTATATAGCTGTTTTAAGTATTCAAATCATGACCCAAATAGAGCTTTCCTCTGGAGATATAAAGTTCAGTTTCGTAGAGCAGGCGCAGCTTCCTAAGTAATAAATCCATTGGAACTAATATCGACACATAGATGCCAAGCCAGTGCTTGCCAATTCGTCTACAGTATCTGGTTCCCAAGACAACAACTACCTTGTATAATCGGCAAGTTATAACATTTCCTCACTATTGTTCGTAGTTTCGGCCTTTTGATTGGTGTAAAGAGCTTTTACGATCGTTTAATCTGGTCATGACGTATGCTTATCTGTGTCAACTGTCAGAGGTTGCATACGTTATGAATTATCAAAATGCTTATCCTCAATTTCTGTGTGAAATTTTGTAGCACGACTAAAAAACAAATGTAGATCCGCGACGAAAGTCGTTAAGTTGAAAAAGGGTTACAATGGCTCACATACGAGGTCCTAGCAACACGTTATTACATGGTGCACTATTGCAATGTTTTATGTGCTCGAACATTTTCTTGGACGACAACAGGAAATCCTGGCTTAACGCTTTTATGGAAATATTATTGTTATTCCGCTTGTGTCAATTGCTACACGAGATCTGTTTTTTTATGAATACTGTTATTGTTCTGAGCTTATCTGGCGCGCTCACATTTAAATGCTCATCGGCTGTAGTTTCCATATTACAAACCCCAGTATGTATGTATATGAATGTAGAAACGTAGAATACACGTGTAGATTTCGCAAATTCTACACGTGTATTCTACATTTCTACTGACACAAATGTAGATGAGGGAGTTGATTAAATAATAACAGACGCCAAATTCATTAGAATACTTTTATTTTATACTAGCCCCCTGCGGTCTCACCCGCATTTTTCGTTACTGCTCCGCTCCCGTGGGTCGTAGCGTGATGGTATATAGCCCCTACATACAAACTTACAAATATTACCTCTTTATAATATTAGTATAGATTTTTTTAGATATTCGTTTTCACCTGGACCGTTTGCTATACTTCCCATGTCATCCGTCCTTTCTGAAGGTCAGGATCTGATGATGGGTTCCCGGTGAAGAACATTTTAATTCCATTTACTCACCTATCAGCTAATACTAACTCTACTACTACTCTTTTCTTTCATATCACTTTGGTCGAACTCTCCCACTCCATCCATCCGACATCAATACAATTTTTTTTAAAGATCTTTACCATCCAGAAGTCGCTGTTAAATAACGGAGAAACAAAACCAGAAACACCGTCTTCCAAAATGTAAAGTTTGTTTCATGTAAGTTAACGCTAAGAATATACCGCGGCACTTCTCCGAGACATTGTAGGATTACTGATTTAACGAGACGCGAGATTGTATAAGACTAGTTTGTTTGCAAATACCCTAATGTTAATTCTAAACGTCTAGGATTTTAAACAGTGCCAATGTGTTTACCAGCACATTAAAGTGTCGGTTTTAAAGGCCGTAACAATGTAACACTACTGAGCACTGAAACCCATTGCCAAACACTTCTAAAGTATCTCGTTTATGTCAACTGGCTTCGGAAATCTTCTGGACAATTAACAAAAGCGTTTTTATCAATTAAACAAACTTCTAATTCTTATGTATCTTATCTTTTACACGATAAGGCCTATATTATCATAAAAAAGATTACCATTTGCAACCACATGAAGTTTTTAATTTACTACTAAATTCTTTACATGAAGCCGCTTGTCGGCTCTGGCTTATAATATTTAATCCTGTTTGTCTTTCATTTGGGTCATGCATGAGCATTGCAAGAGCTACAAGAGAGTAGGATATTGTTTTTCAAAACAAAACCACGTATTTGCACTGGTGTGTGAGCCTTTAAATTATTTCTACAGCCCAAATTTCAGAACGTAATCTATATCGTATCTTCTGTATAATAAAATGTAAAGTCCTGACTCATTCACTGAATCATCAATGCCCAGTGGAAACCCTTGGACTTGGAAAACTGAAATTTCGCACATAGGGTTATGATGTACCTAATAGAAAGAATAAGAAAAGATTTGCCAAAATAAACTCCTAAGCCCTCTTGTACACTGTACGTTTTTCGCCGTACGTAGCCACGGTTAATTCGCCGTCCGTAGGCACGGCGCACAGTGTTGTATGAATCACTGAGAGAGCTTGTTGACACAAACGGTGGTGCTACGGCACGAGTCATGCCGTCATTCTCTTAGGCCTCATGTAACGTGCCGTGTAGGCCTCTGATGACGCAGAGGTTCAAAATTAGTATAGAGCAACCGAATATTACGCTAATGAAGCCGCTGGCAAGGCTTATCATCCATATACGAGCAGACAGAACTATACGTATAAACAAGTAGCAACACAGACCGCACCGGTGGACAAGCGAGCTATCGATTCAACTCCAACCTGTTTACTAACGTGATCATTACATCATTACTCACCCATAAATTAATTAACGCTCAGCACCGACCAATCATTGCGATGATAAATTTCACTATAGTCTTTTTTACATAGCATGAGTTGGGTGACAGCAGGACGAAAATATGCATCTTTAAGATAAGAGAAAAGGATAGATAGTTGCATTGTATGAATCTGACAGCTGTCACCGAAACCATCCTATAACAAATTTAGTATACAAGGGTTTGAGATTTAAGTAACGATACTTAATTAAACTAATACAGTATGGGTAAATTTACATAGAAACTACCTCAATGGATAAGAATCGTGGGTGTCGTAAGAGGCGATGAAGAGATTAGATCAGGTGAATGAGCAACAGCATCCATCTGTGATAATTGATACTGCATGCATGCGTGAACTAATATTCTGTATATTCAAAGAGGTAAAGAACGGTCTAAGGAACAATAAATGACCAGAAGAAGTCTCTGAACTTTAGCATTCAATAAATTATGCTCTAAAAGAAGACGCAATTTCCGCAATGGCTACTCAAATTTTTTTAACTCTTTTATGGAGCTTTTGTAGAAATTTTGGCAGCTATTACTTAAATTAAGATAATTGAGTGTTGATGCCAGTATTTCGACCAAAACAAAAGTAATAAGCTTAAGAGCTTTCTGGCTAAAGTAAACGTATTCGAAAATGTATGAACTTACAACTTACACATTGGTACAGGTGCTCCAGAAATTTTAATGCCTCTCGTAGTTTGTGATACAAAATTTTGAATCCCTTTGAAAAGGTTTTTAACTTTCCGTTTTTTCAATAATTACGGGAAATGGAAAAATATTAATGTGTGTATATGACTGGCAAATTAATAACCCACAGTAGGGATAAAAAGTAAGATTAGAGATTGGCGACAAGGATTAGACAAAACATACCAAGTAGTTGACGGAAAAAGATGTCAAGTGGAAGACGAAATCACTACTCAATATTGGAATCTTAATTTGTTGAAAAATTACCTGGTTGCATCCGCTTAGCGAATCCATTATTTTTTTTCTTAACAAAAACCATTTACATAGAATCATCTATTGTTGCTGACCTCCCTATCTTGTTTAAATATATAAAGTCATGTAAACAATCAATATTCTTTATGTTTGTAATGACCGAAGACCTGAAGAATCGCCAAACTTAAGTAGTGCACATTGCTCGCAGAACAGATGTCGACGGTGCCAAAAGGTTCTGGAGTGGCGATCGTGTACTGGAAGACTCAGTGTTGGAAGGACTCCCGCGAGATGGATCAATAACCTGGTGAGGATCGCGGGAATACGATGGATACGGGACGCACAGGATTGTTCATTGTGCCGATACTTATTGAAGGTTTACGTCCAACAGTGGACGTCTTAGGCTAAAATGATAATGGTTATCGTATGTTTTGAGTACAAACGCTGAAATCCAAACCAAACATTATCATCTCTCTTGAAGTCTTCATTTAATAAAAATATGATTTATTTTACGTTGACAAATGCACGATATTAAGAAAAGATTTTCATTTTGACAAGGTCTGTTGGGTTTTCGCTCCCAAGCGCCTTGTTGAAAATGCTTTGTTATTACGGGATTGTGATACAATTCTCGCAGGGTCATCTCCTCTGTTTTTCATAACCACATCTTATGATTTCGCAATACAATCATTTCGCTTGCGGATTTCGTTGCTCAAAAATGGAGTAAGTCGTTCGTAGGCTTTTAGCTGAGTCACCATCTTTTTCCCTCCTTTGTAAATGTAGGGAAATGTATTAATTTACTTAAAAATAAGTAAGTTTCCCCACCTTTAAAGGGCAGTCTTATATCTCGCAGTAGAGGCGTTACGTGGGTGTTTCTCTTAAAGGTTATCTATCTACTAAAAGATGATGTCTACAATCGACTAGACTTCTCAAATTAGATTTGTAATAAAATTATTTGTTCACTAGTCTCGTAGGCGTTGTACATACAACTCGATTTTATTTGAAATATGAAATTAAATGTAAAGGGAGTAATGAATAGTATTTTTTCTATTTCTCGTAGCTACGTTTGCGTAGTAAAAGTAGTACAGACATTCTCGGAATAAAAAGTAGGCTATGGCTATGTCCTTAACCCATATTCAGACATATTTATTACTAACGTATAGTAGGACTTAGTTTATTTTTAACTTTTCATTCAGTTGATAACGAAAATACACCATTTAACTACGAGATTTTCTAGAAGATCTTTTACTTTTTGTTTACTGCAGTTTTATCGTCTCTAAATGAAATATATAATATGTTGAGCTAGATTCCCAGCTCGCCGTGGAACTTTATTTATGAAAATAGACAAAGTTCTACGTCTTGAAACTGTGGGACAGTTCATGACAGCCAGGATGCTCCACTGCCAGCCTTAAGTAATTACTTAACTCGGTTAGTGTTCACTTTGTATGTACATCAGTTAGATTTAAATAACGGAAGCAACGATTCCGATAGCAAACATACATAATATTTATCCGTATTCGGTAAAAAAATCCTAATGCATCCGAAATGTACCAGAATATGTTTGAACCAGAGTGACTTGAATAAAAATGAGGTCAAATTGGATCAGAGTGAGATAACATCTATGGGAGGCGTGTATGTGGGACCATGGGACTTGTTTTTGTCGCTTGATAGTAAAAACATATCTGCATACGATATGCGTGAATAGGGGTTACCATAATATGCGTGGTTGAAAGAAGTACAAGGGGTCACGTGTTAATAGCTATTAATTAAAGTGTAGTTAGCTTTACGCAACTTCCACTAATAACAGCGTCAAGCTAACTAACATCCAGGTAGTGATTTAATAACTTCCCAGCGATTATTAAGTGTCAAGTATTTATTTCATTATCTGTACTTATCGCAAACAATCACACCTTCACACTGATCTCACGTAAGGTAAGAACAGAATGACTCGTAACTTCTCCCTGTTTAATCAAATTACTTGTTGTTCATCCATCAATCTTCGCCTCACGCACACAGATCAAAATCAAACGAACAATGTTATCTTCAAGCGCCATCGACATCATCTAATTAGAAGACAGGCGGCCATTCCACCTATGATGCGAGCCTAAAATAATAGTGCACTAAAATGTCTGTCAGTCTGCGAATCCAAAGTCAAGGCAACAAAAAAATAATCACCGATTCCGAAGTATGGCAGAAATTTGTGCCGACACGCACGCCCAAGTGAGCGGCCCCTTTATTTGACAGCAAATTAATAATCACACGGGAGACCGGAACGCCTTAACTGACACCCGCAACGATTCAACATCGACTTTATAATGTAAGCAATAAAGTCTAAGGTAAACATTTAACATCAAATAAATGTTCTTATGCAATTTCAATCCTTACGGTGTGAGACATTAAAGCTTAAATCGAGCACCGGAACGAAGTTAATAGGATGTAATTTATCCGGGTTGAAGCGCGTGGTTGCCGCTCCGGGTGCGGTGCGAGGGAGACGGGCGACGACCGGTCGCGGGGCCCGACGAAGACGGAGATGTTTTTGTTGTTGCGCGCAGTAGTCATTAGTCGCCGGGCAGGCAGCTCGCGGCCGCGCCACCGTCGCCGTATTGTGGAAACGAGGTGCGAGCACTAAACGTCGTAAGCGGCATTCTCATTAATTTTCAGGAAGACGTGAAATTCCCTCTCATTGCTCTCGCCCTTCGTTAAATAGCTTCCAGCCTGTTTCACGCTTTCGAACGCTGCACGTCCGATTCAATGATATTTAATTCGACGTCTCACGATTAATTATCCCGATTACCGGGGCTTTGTGTTAAAATTAATTTACTAAAACAACAATTTAAACAAACCTTGGATACTGAGTAAATAAGATTCGTTGATCTTAATCATAAAGACCCGAACTAAAACGTAAATTTACTTAAATACACAGACACTGACGCTTTTAATGAGATGATAATATAATTTCAAACAAATAGCAAAACAGAAAACACGAGCAAAAAGCTGTTCAACGATCTTACACAACCTGCACCATTTAAAAAAGCGTATGAATATTCATAAAGTATCTCTAATAGCGTACTAAATATTAACGTCAACGCGACAAAAAAAAAGTTTGAGGGCAAAGGCGATAACCCAAGCGCGGTTTTTGTGGCGGGACTGAGGTCACTGGAAGATTTACATTCAGCCAATAGACTGCTGTTCACAATTAATTTATGTTATAACTGATGGGCGGTGACATAGATGTATGTTACTTGTGAATGCAAAGTAGCCAGAGTCGATGTTATTACAGAATATGTAATTGATTACATTATAGTGACATATTACATATCTACTATAGTATTAAGCAATTAACGTCTTCATTTCAAAAGATATCGTCTGATAAAATTTTCCACAACTTGGGTTAGTCATGTCATGATGATTAAATTGAACGAATCACTTTCCGAAAAAGGGAAGAAGCTTTGGTAAATTTCTACCACTAAACTAAAAACTCACAATAGGACATTAATGTGATTCCAATCACGTAGTTCCACTATAACTCATTTCAATTTATCAGTGCGTTGCACGATGCTAGGAAACAATGGCATAACCTTGCGGGCTCGGTTCAGCTGTCTATCCAATCGTCCATGACAACTGTTGCTGAGGGTCTACGCTTATCACCACATCTACCTTACACTAGCCATAAAAGCATTCCTTACTTCAGTCACAATAACCGAACAAATATTGACAAGTTCACTTCAACACGAACCTTAACTTCAATAAAAGCAAAAAGAATTTTTCAAAGATTCCATCTTTAGTTGTAGAAAAAGTTTCTTGCCCGCTTTTCTCAGTAAAATCAACGTTCCGAATTGGCTGCGGCGGCAATTATAATAGTAATTGACATAAAAGCGTCTTGTAAACCCGAATGAATAAAACTATTCTGAATGTAACGTTGAAGCATAATCAAATGGGTCTGCGGTTGGTCTGGGTAAGCCCAGCTTTAGTATTATTTTCACGTCATGCCGGTCAAAGGTATGATAATTTAAAGTTGCAATACAAGTCTCGTGTATTAAAATTAATAAGCTTGCAAAGAGTTACATACAGTTTAGCCGAAATTTGATTTACCGTCCATTTAAAGAAAACATTTTAGATTGGAAATATTTTCAAGATTCTATCCAAACATCTGAGCTATTTCCAATGAAAACACTGAAGTGTTATCGTAACTGCAGTATTATCGTTGCAAAAAGCTTAAGACTTCAGTTTTTCTACTCCAGCAATTCTTCAAGAGAATTGCCATTAGCACAAACTAAACAATCTGTATAGTCAGCGTCAACAAACACACGTGGTGATCTCGTTCATAACTCTGCTTGAACCCGGGACGGTCCATCGCACTTCCGACAACCAAGGTCCTGCGCCCACGCCTTGGGTCGATGCCAGTGTGAGATACACACGTCGTGTCACACAGAAATAATGTTAAATACCACTTTATAGCAGGAAATGTATTTAAATGCAAGCAATATCCTGTCACACCCGCTTTGCACCTTACGAAATTAGAATACATCGTCTCTTGAAATCACTTGCAGATAAGATATTGCAAAGAATGTATTCAATTTGTAATCTGCAAAATCATTATCACACTAAGTTTACTTGTGCAATCTCAAAGATAAGCAGGTAAAAGGAAGGGAACGATAACATAAATCTACATGACATTAAAAGATGCAGCTGTAAAGACAACGAGTGCATGGCATTCACAAGAAAGAATCGTCAACCTTTCGCCCACTCACTAACAATTTAGAAAATCTTCTTAATTTATATAAAAACAGACTGAACACTGTTAATAGAAGAACTGTTTCTAGTGAATCAAAAGTTTTATAATAAAATGCAGCAGTAAAGCCGTCGTCACACGCGTCAGTCACGTTTACATTTCGCATTCACAATGGCGCGCTGGGCGGGATGCACCCTGCCACTTCCGACAACGGCGACCATCCCACGCACTGCCTGATACCCAACGCTGTTCCATTCAGAAATAACATCACTAGCTCTCTACTTAAAAAAACAACAATAAAAACTAGGTCAAAGATTCATGCCGGAATACTGAGGACTTGAGATTTCCAATGGCTTTAAAATTTCACTTCGGAATGCAATCGGACTTTAATGCTGATCTGAAGATCGAAGAAAAGTTATCGTTTCATGCAAAACTTAAAGCGTCTAAAGGAAATAAGTGATTTATCATTATGGTGGCAGGCTGGCCGCAAGTTATATGACGTAGCTATATAGGTCAAGCCTAGTTAAAGCTTTTGAATGACCGCAACCTTTCATACCACATTGTAGCTGATATGCAAATCCAAACCTATAAATATTCTCTGTTTTTGTGTTAAAGAATGCACAGACTTGTGTCAGTCATCGTAAAACGATTCTAGCATAGCTACACAATTAGATTCGATCAAAAGATATCTGAGAAACCAAAGTTTAATCACTAATTTTTATTAGATTTTTTTTTTATTGTTATAAACTAGTGCTTGACTGCGGTAAATATTTGTGAAATTTTACAACTTATATTTCTATTATTTTTATAAATAGCACTTATTTCTAGAAATTCTATAATATCTTCGACATAAAAAATTGCATCCAATAAAAACTATGAATTATCTGGTCTTTTACAGAATGCTTTATCGGCATTTTCTTAACCTTTTGTCTTTACTAAACGCAATCCACATCAAATAGTGTCGTAAAAGCAGAATCAAGTCCCGGATATTAATAGGGCGGCACTAGTCTCTTCCCGTGGGAGTCATAATAGTCGATTAAGGAATTATATCAGGTGAATAAATACCAGCATCCACCTACATACTTGGAACCCACTAAAGGTTATTTGAAGGTAGTAAATGACAGAGGTAAATGACACTTACTTAATGTAGACCAAAAAGCAGACAAATGATTCAAAGCCTCAGGCCACAAGAGCTTTGGATCAGGTTTTTTTTTATCGCAAAATTTACAGCAGTAAAGTGGGCATAGATTAAAATTAGAAGGTGGTGTGTAAAAATAAAACAATGGAAGAAAACAACGATAACTTAAGTGTTTCTATACCTGTGCTGCCATAGAATAAGTTAACACCCAAGATGATTACGCAAGTGTAACAATGGGGTAATTATTAAGTTATTATTATATGGGAAATGATTGGTTTCACTTATGGCTTACTCTTTGTTAGTAACTGCTTTTGTTCCAAGTTTTATGTAACTGTTAAGTAGCAATATCGCAAGTTGAGACAACTTTAAGTTTTAACGTCTTTTATGAAGTATCAAGGTAGCCAACTCTTGAAAGAGGTTTTAAACCACTATTGTATAAATTTGTAGAGCTTAACTTAGAACTAATACTTCTACTCACTTTATCTCGTCTGATAACTTGAACTTTAAGACAATAGAATCAATTTATAACCCTTTTCTAAAGAGTACATAGTAATATCACCAATATAGACAGAAAATTGGTATTTGGAGAAAACCAACGGCCAGATCTAGACACATAAACACAAAATACTAAACGATAGGGTCAATACGCGTGAAAATGTTCCCATGGATATGCAACCCTTGTCGATAATAATGCGGGTCAAACAACAATCTACTCATAACCAACAGTATTAAAAGCTTTCTTTTATGAATATTGCCTAATGCAGCAAGGACCGTGACGTAAGCAATAATGCCCATAGAAAAATGGTAATGCGACATACAGAACGGGTTTAATGACATCATACGATAAACAATGCCTCTTAAGTATAGGCTTAGGATATTATTACCAATCTTACAGCACTCAATAGAAGAGTTATGAACAAAACAGTAGTCCGGACATAATGGGTTCCTCTAAGTGATTCTTTTGTGGATAATGTAGGAGTTCTAGCCAGTAATTGGTAGCGTGTCACGTACTTATAAAGTCATCGTGGGAAAATCTCCAGCGATACGGAAAAGCATGGGAAACCTATCGAGTTAGACTGCGGAACATTCAAATCGATAAATCTAATGAGTCGCGGAATATTGTCCTAGTCGTGAATATTCGTGCAAGTTAAACGTAGAAATTCTTGATCGTATAGACAGAACTGTAACACTGAACTATAACACTGAACAAGTAGCTTAGCTAAGACTCAATCAGATTGAATAAAGACAGGTACGAACCCTTTCTCGATAATTACTGCTGCAATAAAAGACTTCTACTTAAATTCAAGAGGTCCTAATCTCTCATCCATCACAATTTCGTTATCAAAAAGTAAATTGTGAAGGACAAAGGGGCTGAAATAAAACCCGTAGTACTCTTAAATTTCTTAATGGTATTGCCGCAGAGACAGTACCATTTTGCAAACACCTTAGCCGTTTATGGATATAGAATTTATGGTTCGAGTGGCGGCACCCGATTCAGCAGGAATCTCAATTAAGAGTCAAGACTGTATCTGGAGTTCTGGATGCTACGTCTAATAATCCTATTTTTACGGACTATCCTTGAAGGTTCAAGACAAGACAAGTTTTCATTGTATTTATTTCAATAAGTCGACCATCAAAGAACTAGATACAAGACAAAACTTGTAAAAAATACGTAACAATATCATAATTTATTTACCTCGCCATAATTTGTAGGATTTAAATACAAACATGATATTAACAACCACAGTAGATATAACCAAGGTTCATATTAAAATGCAATGCGAGTGCACAAACGTATTAAATTAATACAGTAACCAGTAATGTCTGTACAATAAGGTGCTAATTCGGAAGCGGCAAGTCAACGTTTAAACACAGTTCATTAACATGGCTCTGGAAGCAAGGTCATTGAGTACATATAAGCGAAGTTATTTTATGTCGTGGTGACGTGCAGAATTTTCAAATTTATCAATCTTCCTTAAAAGTCTTGCTGTGTTCGTACTGAATTCATTTGTCAACTCTAAAAGCGTGAAGCTATTGCGTTTTAGTTTCTAGTTCAGCACTATGTGTATTTGTTACGATTTTTAGGGCGAATTTCGTTTTCTGATTAATGGTAAGCTTAGCGTAAAAGCTTGTTGTAGGTGCAGCAAATATTTGTAGCTCGAACATTGACATAAGTGGTATACCAATTGAAGCAGCGTAAAGTGTTTAACGTATTCAAGTGTATTATTATGTTTGGCATATCTCCAAGTTTAATTTTAGCCATTATTCCATTTAAAATTAATGGTAGAATAACATTGGGGTTTGTGTAAAAAGTTTAAACTTCCTTTCAATACATGTTAGGCTGCGCCGTTAAAGTTTCTCATCAATATTGTTGTTGGAGATGAGAAGACCATCTGTTGTGTCGTTGACGTGACTTACAGTTTGTAGGACAACGACAGGTGGCGTCGCATCGGGCTGTTACCATAACCACCCAAATACGGCGTCACTTGCTACCGAACCTTGAACAGTTGGCTTGGTATCGAAGCTAAACTAATTATGAAATCTATATAAATACATACAATATGAAAGGGGAAACTGACTGACATATCAACGTACAGCCGAAACTACTGGGACTATGGACATGAAATTTTTCATTAGGCTTCCTTCTATTACGTAGCCGAGCATTATGAACAGGTTTTTGGAAATACATCCTTTAAAGGGGTTAAAAATGGGAATATCGTTTGTATGCAAAATCTCACTCCGTGTGCCAATATAGTTGAAAGTTTGTACAAATAGTATCCTTAGAAGGTTGTCATTATTTGTTTTTGGAACTATCCCGTCCCGAATACCACCGAATATAACTTAGGGGGTTTTAAAGATTGTATAGCGTATTCTTATTTCTTGAGTTAATAAAATTGAAACAAATTCTGTCATTATTACCTAACCTAAAAATCCGGTTTAAGGAATGGTATTGTTTCTCTAATCATTCTCACGAACGATGTCGCTGGCAAAATGCTAGCAGACTCATAAACAACGCTAGAAGCAAACGAGCAAAGTATGGTAAGTTACATTAATTAATAGAGAACAAATGTGTATTGTGTTACAGTGATAAAAATAAATAAATGGGTCGA
Source organism: Mythimna separata (assembly GCA_030763345.1). Taxonomy (NCBI): domain Eukaryota; kingdom Metazoa; phylum Arthropoda; class Insecta; order Lepidoptera; family Noctuidae; genus Mythimna; species Mythimna separata. The sequence goes on along the minus strand of CM061174.1, from coordinate 12,083,555 downwards.
TATAACTGTTTATACGCGTTAATCTACATACAAGCGTACGTAGCGCATGCAAGATCATAATTTCAAATAGCAACACATGATATGATAAGATACAGATATACTATACTGGATGAAGGCTAGTAGAGTGTTTTGTATTTGCAATTTTTATTATATCTCTTTGATAACATATGGCGATCATCTTGTTATCGACCTTGTAGCAAAAGGTTTTAGGTGCAAATTTCTTTAGCACGGTAAGCGAATCTCCACAAGGTCAATGGAATAGGTAATTATCAAGTCTTATGATAATTACTTTAAAAGTCTGAACGACCTCCGTTGAACCGCAAGAATAGTCTGGAAAATGTGCTCTCTTTTGATTTGGCGTTGGATTTTCAAAAGCTTTAAGATGATATTGATTGAATGCATGACGTAACAAAAGCTATTGTATTTGGGATATAAGATTTAGCAGAGTCGAACCTAGAGTTCAATTTGAGGAGCAATTTATTTTTTCTTGAACAGAGCTGTAGTAATTTAAATCATTGGTCGGGGAATTATTCAAACGCATATTGGTATACCTATATGAGCAGCCCACAGTTGAACACTTACAACAGTTTATTTTAAATTAAGTTCCTAAATAAGCTAAGTATTCTTCTTTTCAAAGTTACAAATTAACCAATGTGTAAATAGCGATGACTAACGGTGTTATCTCTTATTATTTCTATAGTTAGAAATTCCAGCTCAAGATAAGAGAAAAAAAGTTATCAGTAGGTAAAACCCAAACCTCTGAACTTATTCCTTTTAAAATAAAATACAAGACAGGCAAATATTAAATTAAGGTAAAACTTCGGAATTCTAGTAATTCAAGAAAAAACCCTTGACGATGTTGTGGTTTTCTGTTTAAAAGCAATGACGTTAACAAGATAAACAGACCAAATCCAGTTATTGGTCAACATTCTCTGAAAAACATGGTGAACTATGTGAGGAAACTTTCGGAAACACTTCATAGAAATGATAGCTATGCCAAACCAAATTACCACCAATCACCTTATTCTGAAAAAACCAAAAACGACTCAAGATTCGCGATAAAAGTCAGTGATAAATTGAATAATAATTTATTGCTTAAAGTTGATTGAATCAGGTAAGACATGACTGGCAAAAGCTCGGTTAAATAACACAAGACTGGTGCACAGTGAAACGAAGTCGTGGCAAGCAACGAAAGAGATGGCGAGACAAAATACACAGACTTTGTCAGAATTAGAAAAAAGAAGAGCGGACCCGTAAAAGATGGAAGAAATGGAGGAAGGCCTTGGCCCAGATAAAACTAATAGGACATCTTAGTACCTACGCATACAGTGGGTGCAGGCCGCTCACATCATCATGTATGTAGGTGACGATACTTATTCATCAGTCAATTTTATTCATTGAGGTTACGTAACTGGGTTGAAAATAATACATATTGCAGTATGTGTTTTTATTCGACTTTCTTATTAATTTTCATGAAGCACCTGCTTTCGATCACAAATCTGTTTTTTTTATTCGGTTCTTGGATTTTAATCTAGACTAAAGCACTTATTCTCGTTATTGGAATGACTTACTGCTATCTCAAATTATAATATTACAGCAGAGGTCATAGACTTATGCGCTTCCTCAGACAATGCCGTGGAAATGGCGAAGGATTTAGAGACGATCCAGCAGTTAGGAAACCATCAGGTTAAAACAAATATGTTAAGAAAACCATCGCTTGTTTTTTTGGATCGATGTTTGATGAACCAAAGTCAAAGTAGTAAGTAACTTTCTGCTTTTATTATTTTTTCACGTATTCTAGGTTTAATAAATTTCTTAAAATAATCTTAATCTAACTTTTCTCATTTGCTGTCTAATAGTAATTGCCACAATGTTTGGAGTTTGTTGGAGATCGATTTTTCACCCTTCTCGATAGCTCATCACAAGACTTTCAAGTTTACAGTTGTTAAAACACCCCCAAACCACTACTATGCTTTATAGTAGACACTGTAGACGCTTTTAAAGCTCTCATTCTCTTGCGGAGTACATATACACGTCAATTGGACCCAAATCTCTGAAACTTTGATTCGTCACTCCAAGAACATTTTCCTATTGAAACCTATATTGTCCAGTTTTTCTGTGCCTAAGCCTAGTCTAGTTTATTTTTCTTATATCCTATTTGTTAGGTTTTGTATTTTAGCAGCAATAAATCCTCTCAGTTCCACAGACACACATCTTATAACAGTTGTTATTGAAATGGGTGTTGCTCGTTTATCATTCAGAGCTCATCTTTTTCCATCCACTTTTTTTTCTAGTTTCTTGTTTTCTAACTAGGTTATAGTGGACACCTTTACAAGACATTCCTTACCCTTCTGCGAATTTTGACGTTTACTGCCTCCCTTCTCACGTAGAGTAAAAAAGGGCGTTGTTTGTGTGAATTCGCTGTTCGAATGTGATTGGCTTGATTTTGGACATTTTCAACAAGTAGTCGAAATCTTCTGAATACAAGCCGTTTTAATATCAAAAACTGTGCGTGAGAGAATCAGAAAATGCGAGTAAATATAGTCCTATATAAATTTACAACACCACATCAATAAAGGAAAGAACCGGACGGATTAACTCATAAAACACGCGTTTCGTCAAAATCAAAGAATTAGTTAAAACTAGATGAATGTGGGATTATTAACTTATTATATTTGTGTAAACAATCGTAAACAGCCGTAAAACTTAATTTTATTGCTCATTTTTACCGCTTACAGTCGGAAATGTTTTGTTTTGTTAACAGCTGTGCTTCCAAACTTTTGGAGGGCAGTACCTTCGTGTCGTGATGGCTCAGTGAGTCAGTTGAGGGTTTGAAACCGGGCAAGTTCCAATGTGAATTGTTTAATTTATATGCACTTACTTTTCAAGTTTATGTAAACTGTAAGAATATCGTCTGCGATGGTTTGGCCACATCATGCGCCGCCCTATAGAGTATGTTGGTCGGAGATGCATGAATATGGCTGTCCATGGGGTTAGGTCCCGTGGTCAACCGCGCAAGCACTGACTGGACGTTGTGAATTCCGACATGAGAGCCAATGGAATAACTGATATAGATGTAAAAGATCGGGCAAAGTGGAGGAATCTCAGTCGGAAGGCGGACCCTGGAAATAGCCGGAGTTAACGCCAGGTTAGAAGAAGAAGAAGACTTTTCAAGGTTATCTAGGACGTTTCTGTCACCATGTGCCTTCCCCCCCGTTATGATTGATGATGAGAGGTGCCAGAAAGTCTAACCATCAGCCTATGCAAGGAGTATCGTGTTGCCCAGTTACTGGATTGTGAAGGTCTGATAAGCATTTGCTCCATGTAAAACACAGCCGCAACCTGCTAGACTGGAAGCAGATCTCAAAGTAGCTGGGAAAAGGCTAGGAGATGATGAAGACACAAATAAGAAGAAATTAAAAAGGAGGTGCGGGATTGTTCGAAAGAATCTCCTCTGTACTTCTATGTGCATAAAGCATTTAATAAATAAATAAATAATAAATTATCTTAGCTCTAGAATGCAAAGGGCAACTGAAGGGTTTTAGTTAACAGAAGACTGACAATTCCTCTCGCTTTACCCGTGGTAGAAGTCATCATAGATAATTACAAAAAATAAAGTCATAAAGAACAATTTTCGAGTATCAAAATAAACACTGATTATGCAGATGTAATCATGACAATGTTTGATAAAATAATTATTTAAATAATTCGTTTAACAGAATCATTTTTGGGTAGGTAGGTAATTTAAATCTACAAAACACGTAAATATGGAAACACTATCTGACATACTATCAACATAACCGGAATATGCCAATGAAATATTTATATAATTTAATATAATAATAAACGTCAATACTGCTATCGTACTCTAACTTATCTCAAACCAGATATAAAATGAAATAATTTGAATAATATTAAAGGATTGGTCATTCAATAGTGGTACGTCACGACTCTACATTACTTTGCTAGTGTGCCTAGTCGGATAAAATAACATATTATCGCAGCCTCAATCAGGGTTGCCAACAGTTTTCATGCGCTTGACCATCATTCGCAGAATTTTGTCCGGTTAATTTACCAGAAGTCAGTTTCGTTCAAAGATACAAAGCTTTTAATGTTTTTAAAAGGGGACACCCCCTTTTAAAAACATTAAAAGCATAAGCATAATTTAAAAATATTTAAATTATCAGAAGTTGAAGCGAACAGGTTTCTTTTCGCCGACTTGTGTCCAACATTTTTTACAATTGGCAACCCTACTCGAATAACACGCGTCGATACCGCGAGCCGGCGCGTACGCATAATTTAGTTAGGGGATTATTTTTTAATCCAATTACACAGTAAGATCTCAAAATAAATGGCAGTAGCAATAAATAAGTCGTGACCGACAAATAGTAGCTTACATCACTAGGATAAGACTAGACGGGTTTATTGAGACGACTAATATCTATCTATACTGTTATTACAACTTATCTTACGGCTATATTTCATGATACACCTGCAGAAATGCAATTTAAGAGGTATGAAATGTGTTTTATTAGACTGGGCATGCAGAATAGATGAACAGTGTAAATGTCATCATTATTTCAGCCGAAAGACGTCCACTGTTTGACACAGGCCTTCCTCAAGCGTCGTCACAACGAACGGTCTTGTGCGTCTCGCATCCATCAGATTTCCTCATATAGATCACAATGATAATATACATCATACGAACTATGGAAGAAGGCATGTAAATCATGAGTAATCATGACCACAACACGAAGTCAGCCTTAGCATCGACCTTCAGCAATGTAGGTGTAACTCTGACATGGAAATACATAAAGACCAATAAAGATCACAAGCACTGATTACGCCGGAGACTGACTCATTTCAATATTGTTGACTCATCATATTTCTTTTAGGTGGGGAAATCATCAAATAGTTTCTCACGCTCTGGGTGGAGAGACTAAAACCCATCTGTCCCTTCATCTGAAGGACTTTTGGCCTTTTAACTCTATCGAACAATCCCGCACTCCCTTTAGAAATCTTGAGATATGAAAGAGGACACTCATTGGCTGACATGGCAACGCACAGCCTAAACTATTGGGACTACGAATTTTGCACAAGGTTTCTTTTTATGACGAGCAGTACGAGAGGATTTCCTAAAATTCGCCCCTAAAGGGACGAAAAGATATTCAAAGTTTGTACGGAGAAACCTACACTCATGCGAACGAAACCGCTGGCAGAAGTTAGTAACGATATGATCCATATCTTAGATGGTTGCAATCATAATGGTTCTATTAATAGATACCTACTCATGAAGAGGAAAGTTTCTGTCTGTTACATCATAATGATGATAGGCACATACGCCAGTAAACATCAACTGGGCCATGACTGTAGCATACTTCATCTTAATTAAAGACTTGATAGACCGACAGATCCGCTGCAAAATAAAATAGTCTACAATACAATGGAATCGTTGAGCCAAGTGATGTTTCAGGCAATATGATGATCACAATAATATACGTAAGTAAATAATCACTTATTGTGCAAAAAGATTAATCTATAAATAAAATCAGTGATCATCATCATCTGCCTAGCCTTTTCCCAACTATATTGGAGTCAGCTTCCAGTCAAGCAGGCTTTAGCTGAATACCAGTATTTTACGAGGAGCGGCTGCCTACCAGACCTCCACAACCCATTAACTGGGGTAACACGGTACTTCATGGCAAGACTAGAGTCAGATTTACTGGCTTCAGACTATCCGTAGCAACTGTCAAAGATCTAAAAAGGACAGCCGGGACCTACGGCTTAACGTGCTTTTCGAGGCACGGAAGAAACTCGTTATGTTAAGATGGTCACCCATCCACAGAGCAACATGAGTGATGAAAACTCCAAAAATAGGAGTGGCTATTTGTCATAAATAAGATCACTGTCTCATACATAGTTCTCATACATAGTTCTTAGTCTGTTTCGTACATAGAGTACGATTTTGAGAAAAACTCGTTTTAAGTTTTAGAGCTGGTGGAAGACGGGTTGTTCCCGTTCGTCCACACCCTGCCGTCCACACTGCGGACGACTGGGAATGATGCGTTCCGCTCGTCCACACTGCGGACGAACAGAACGCATTATTCCCAGTCGTCCACACCCCGTCATCTCACGTCTAGTCTAAGAGTTAATAAAAAGAAAATATGATGATAGTATTTCCTTATATAATAAACATACTTTTATTTTATTTTATTATAGAAGGAAATACTATTTTACACATTGGCAATGTGTGTGAAACATTTACGAGGTGCGGACGACCGGGAATATGGAAATGTTGCGTTCTGTTCGTCCACACTGCGGACGAACAGAACGCACCATTCCCAGTCGTCCGCAGTGCGGACGACGGGGTGTGGACGAAAGGGAACCACCCTGGAAGACGAAACTGTCAAATTACAGTATAAGGATGCACGTACTGAAATGTGACGTCACTAATATAAGGATATGTGTGTTCAAAAGAGATAGCGAGATATGCCCACCACGCCCCCACTTATCTTAAAACCAATATTTGGAATGGTAATTGCTAATTTGCTATTTCATTTAATAAACAATTTGATACTATTTTCAGAAAAAAAAAATGTTTTTAGTGTTATTTTCGTTTACACTTTCTCACGGTCTATCCATAACGGTAGTTTTTATTTAATGATTTCTCACCCAAAATAGAAAAAGTATGCGCAAAGTTAATTTGAACGTAACTCGAAAAGTCTAAAAAAAAAAAAATAAAGTCAGAAAAACCAAATCAAGCTTTTTAATCATGCCTAGAACATGGTCCAGCTAGGTAGTAAATTTCTAAATTGCCTACTGATTGTGAAAGGAAACTTGCCACGAACCGTGCTACTTCGGATCCTGATTAAATTCAGCATCAAGTCCATGCATTCTGCATAACCAGGCTTATGCGATAACCCGTCATTTGTGAGAAGTGAGACAAGCATTCATAGTCCGCAACAGGATCTATTGTTTGTCTATTACGATCGCTACTTGATTGGCTACACACACTGCTCACTTCGTCCATTTTCTATTGCATGACTAGACCGATTTGTTAGCAACTGTATTCTATTAACAATTCATTGTGATCCAAAACCGATAATTAAAACTATTTAAACTACGGAACCTGTTCAAATTAATGTGATCAAAGTTTTTGTACTGTAGGAATCGGGGAATCACTATCTTTAATAAGATGGTGCGTTTAAAAAATGGCACTATCTTATTAGAAACAGTGAGAAGAGGCGCTTGGAGCATGAGTTCTTCTTCTTCGTCGCTCGCAATTCTGCTACGCAGGATGTGGCTGTTTCACCGTGTCCCCCAGATCGAAGGCAACGAAGGAACGGGGTAGGGGTTAAGTCAGTAAGAGTCTGACACGCCCTCCCGCTCCGCCCAAGAGTGGGAGAAGTACAGAGACAGTAAGATTGTGCATAAGCCTCCTTAAAATACTGGCAGCAGCAAAACCCTAGCCTAGTGTAGCTCGACATTGGAAATAATAAGAAATCAAAACGTATTTCTTGTTACACCTGGTATTTCTCTTCAGTTCTACTGCGAAAATTCCAAACGGAACTTTTCTCTTTACAATCTTTTATTAAAACACAAGATTGTTCTCAGTAACGTCACGATTATTTATCAAGAGGCAAATAAGTTTAATAAGTTGAAAAGAAAAAGTTAATTATAATAGATAACAATTTACCTAAGAAATATCCAATTTAGACTATTCTTTACAAAACGATATTTGTTAGGCAAGTCGAATTTGACAGAGCTATTCTCTATTGACGGAAAATGTGAGTAATTCGAGAACATATGTAGGTACAACAATTTTTATTAAAAAGTACTGGCGAATCTTTGAAATCCTCAGCTTTTTTCTACTATAATATGCATGTATTATTAGTAGGTATTACATCTAAACTTTATTTGTGAATTACTCTGTACATTGGAAAAAACCGGATTAAAATCCGTTTTAGTTTTTGAGTTTATCGCGAACAAACAGACACGAGCGGGGACTTTGTTTTATTTTATAATATGTAAGGAAACTGGCCAAAGCAAAGATTGATGGATTGCATGACGATTGATACGAAAGAAAAGGGAGTTGAGACGGCTGACAGGACAGAATAGAAGATAAAAACGTGTAGTACCGACCCCAAGTACCTAATATGGAACAAGGGCATGAAGAAGAAAGAAACCGACTACATAAGAAACCGTAACACAATCCACTAAGCATTCCATAAGCGCCTGATAACGCACTCTAGTAATAGCTACCGAATGACACGCAAGAGATAACTTGGATATATTAAAAACACCTCACACTTTTATAGATGATCATCAATGTAGGCTACACATAAAATAGTCGTATAACACGGCCGCAGGAAGGAGTGCGACCTTTCACTTTCTCGAGAGAAGTATGCGACCACTCAGGTTTTTGCAATGTCAAAATATGCAATGAAAAAATGATCGTAAAAATTCCGTTACCAACATGAAACCCGTGATAAAATATTTGGGACATCTTGTAAATTGCAATGATACGTATACGAATCTTCAATTAGATTGAGAAAGAAAAAAAAAATAGTTGATGATAGCTACTTTAGAAGTAACTGGCCTACTAAATAGGTAGTCATGACTGTATACAATATACTACTATGAATGAATGAATAAAAGTAGTATTTTCGCGCAAAATTGAACATTTATGTTGCATAAACATATTTAAATCAGTTTTTCTAGTAGCATTATGATAAGAGTCCACACGTGATTCCGTCAAAACATAAGCATGTCCGTATAAAGCTCGCTACACACTCACAAAGAACGATTCAATCTCAAACGATTAATTCACATGTCTTCCTGCCACGGTAATTGACAGGACTTCACATGGCATACAATAACGCATGTTTAATTAGAAGGAAAGTAGCGGTAAATAATTAACCATTCCTATTGCAGACACGTCGCAACATTATGGACGCAAGATCCAATAATTAAAAGGAATAATCGCTTGATTCTTAAGTGGCTTCCGTAGTAACGTGAGATATAAGAATTAGGTCTGAGAGGGAATGAGGACGCGTATGGTAGTGTCCCAAAACACATAAACGCAGAGACAAATTCCCGGTTTGTTTATTTTAAGACGCGTCTCTCAGTGAGCGCGTGTCAAAGAACGGTCCTTCAGTTCCACGCCTGTCGACATCCTGAAACTATTAATTCAACCTTCCACCGATAAATCAGCCGCGACGAGCGATGAATATAATTTATTCCCAACTAACCAGCAATTTATAGGGCGTAAGGCGTTAACAGCTTCTTTAATATTTCCACATTTCCAGCTACTAAGCAGTACAGGTAAAGTTTAAGTGCTATCATAATAATAGCTTCCGGCATTCGCTCACTCAAGGATTAAGATACAACCCTCATCTCGGTTTTAAATAAACGCGGATAAAAAAGTAGGTCAGAGTTCATTTAAAAAAATGATCAATCCTCTTGTTTTCCCTACCTTTGTGATGTTTAATCATTTTTACGTAGAATACTTTTTGTTGCACACAAAAGTTTTTCTTACAATTAAGACTCGGTACAAAGTCGTGACAAGACTTAATTGCAAGTTACGTTTATGTGCGTCAATAGAAAAGTGAAATCGAAGGCGCTTAGGCGCGTAAAGTACAAAATAGAGCACTTTGTTTCACAACATAAGTTATCAAACACAATAGGGTTACATAATAATGCTGACGCTTTGAGTAAGGGCAAAGGGTAGAGACCAGACAGTATTGTATTAAAATAAGGTCATTATTAAAACTTAACAGATGCTTTAAAACAGAACATTTATAAATCCAACCTTCATTAAGACAATACTCACAATTAGTGAACGTAAACCTGTGTATGTATGCTGTTATGAAAAAATAACAGCTACATTTAGCGTAGTAAGACCTAGCATCGATAAAAAACTTAATCATTCTGATGGAAACGAACTGGTTTAACAACAAACCAGCGAACAAAGGTCAATACATTGTGTTACAGTGTTAGACTCAATCGAACACTAGAAAAACATGGAACCGGACGCACGAGGGGACCGGCTCTAAAGCCTAGTACAGATTACACTGCTTTATTATTCGAGTGGCGGATACTGTAGTAACTAATCCCCGGGTCGGCTACAATATGCCGGAAATAGTACGAAAGAAAATGCATAGCACTTTCTATTGTAACATCCGACACTTTTAAGGTGGGATCTTATTTCTATTCAAGGAACATCTTCGGGACGGTTTCGGGTTTCCGCTTTACACATTCAACATGCAAGATTTGCTAAATAAAATATTGGCTGAAGTATTTCGAATCCATTCTGAACTAGGCTTAAATCCTTGGTAACGGATGCGACTCGAAAGAATTTACTTTCACTGAGGTGTTACAAGTCGCACCTCGGTCGCGGTTCCATAATCCGTTCAAAGAGATAACAAAGCAACTGGGGGACTTAACACTGCTTTGACCGTCTTGCAGGGCATGACCTAGATCAAAAGGACCACGACATCTTTAAATAAAACAGGAAAAAATTACAAAGCAAAACATGAACTAGATTATTGGAACACATTACTGCTGCATTTACTTGAAACATATCAGATTTAAATTAGTTAGTTTATCCTTAAATTTTTTTTTGAAGTATTTGTTATTTATTTATTGTGCAGACCTACCACAGTGTTGTCTTTTTAACCCTAAGGTTGACTGGTAGAGAATGCCTTGATACATTAAGTCCGCCTATGTATCACCACTGTACATGAAATTTAAATAAATAATTATTATGTCTTATCAGAAAAAAGGGCTAAAATAACGACTGCTCTACTGCATGCTAGACAGTTTTTTTTTGGGGTGGTTAATTATCAACAATAAGATGGTCGAAAGGGTTTTGGAATGGTAACCGCCTACCGGAAGACGTCTCGAAAGAGTCGTGGGAATCCGATGGATGCGAGTCGCACTGGACCGGACACTTGTGACACTTGGGGAGCTCTATGACCAAAAGTGGACATCTTTCGGTTGAAATGATAATGATAACTAGTTAAAACAGAATTGAGTGGGAAAGGGAGAGGTGAAACCTTTGCATTGAGGCAGGACATCATTAGACGTTTACAATCCTAAGGTTTTTGAAGCAAATTCTTAATCCATTGCTTCATACGTTTAGATAATTCGTTTGTTCGACAACGTAAAGAACGAGTGAACGTTGTTAAATTGTCAAAATGGAAGGCATTGCACAGCGTACATCGAAAGACGACAACAATTTGGCTACTGCGGTCTTTCCGTCCGATTATAAATTAGGTGTCTTCTAAGCTAGAATTATTATAATAAACTAGTGCGCTTCACCATCTATGATAGCCTCACTGCTTATCATCAGGTCGGACCCGCTAGTTTAATATATCATTAAAAAAAAAAACAATCATATTAATTCCTGGAACCTTTACATGAAAATGTCCGTAAATAAACAATGTATCAATGTATGTACTTGTTTCTGTTGATAAGATGATAACGTAAGCTTGAGTTCAAGGTTAGTTCTCAAGTAAGATAAATTAACTGAATACATACATAATTCATAGCCAATGTTTTAATAACTAATTGATAAAAGGAAATACACCTAAAGCTTTCGAGTAAAATAATTGAAAATTAAGTTATTGTTTAATCAGCAATGTATTTATCATCTTTTTTTTTATAATATAAAATAGGAAGTGCCACCATCAGGTGAGATCGCAGTCAATCTCACCTGATGGTAAGCAGTGATTCAATCGTTGATGGTGAGGTGCACTAGTTTATTGAGAGCCACTCTAGCTTTAAAGGCACACAAATTATAATCAGACGGGAAGCAAATTGTTCTAGAATTATTGTTTACCGATTTGTGTAAAAGTTTACTAAAAAGCTCAGAAATATTTCTTTAAGCAACTAAGTTATTATATAGTTTTTCTTACTTAGAAAAAATATTTCATTCAAAACTTACTTAATACAATGTAATTAAATATGACTCAACGGTTACAAGGAAAAGTGTTATGAAGGCGGAGTAAGAAAACTCATATTTATAACAAAGAATTCTTATAAGATTGCCTTTACTAAGGAATTCCGAAAATAGCTAATCTTTTGAAACACAATTTGAATTCCGGGTATTTTTGTTGAGAAACGTTTTAACTCCTTGATTTAGACCCATTGTGGTAATTGCTGCTAGGGTAAATAAACTTTATTTGTTGATAAAGAAAAGTAAGCTGGTGCCTCGGAAAGCACGTTAAGCCGTAGGTCCCGGTTGTCATTTGTAGATCTTTGGCAGTCGTTACGGATAGTCAGAAGCCAGTAAATCTGACTCCAGTATTGCCACGAAGTACCGTATTACCCCAGTTCATGGGTTGTGGAAGTCTGGTAGGCAGCCGCTCCTCGTAAAATACTGGTATTCAGCTAAATCCAGCTTGACTGGAAGCCGACCCCCATATAGTTGGGAAAAGGCTAGGCAGATGATGTTGGTAAAGTAAGAATGATGGTCATTGAAGTAACCTCCAAGTGTGGTGATGCTTATTGCATAAGCAGGGTAGTCGAGGAGATCTCACTTTCCGGCTGGTAAGGTTCGAGTCCGATTTGTAGTGCGCCTCAAAGAGATGCCAGCAAAGTCGTAAGGTCCAAGCAGGGCCAAGACCAACTATAGCATATCTCCTTTACCAAAAAAAAAAAGGAAACTATTATCACTATCAAACACAAAACATTTCAGGAACACATAGAATGTGTGTGAAGCGTTACGGAGTAGAATTCGAAGAACCAATAAATAGCTTTTTTTTAGGTGGGGAGTCATCAAAATGACTTCTCCCGCTCTGAGTGGAGCGGGAGGGCGTCAGACTTTTACTGACTAAAACCTACTCCTGTTCCTTCTTTGCCCTAATTCCGTGGTCCCAGGGATCTCTTTCAACCAATAAATAATATAAATATCTTGATTATAGAGATCGCTTGTAAAAACATCGATCGAGAAGAGTGATGTAGCGACATCTAGGAGGCCAAATAGTAACTAAAAATTCAATATAATACAACATACACTAAAAATTTTGTCTGTTCTTTCGATTTCAAGTGTCTGTGTGTACATAAATAAATAATAAAAATAAATTTAACAAAAATTACACCAACTTCCTAAGATCATGATATGAAAAGGCCTCATAACAAATTACCGCAAACGCACTACAATGTAGTTTGATAAGACAGAAACAATTGAAGTTCTTTTCAAACGGGCCTTTGTTCCCGGCGGTAACTTACTTAGTTTATTAATTAAGTTGTACGCGATCTGGACTGCTTACTTCTGCCTTTAACTTCAAGTTTTGTTCCATACTTCATTATAACATTATTGTTTCATATGTATTTTACTTTCCTTAACTTAGTTTTAAAGGTATAATTGTAATTAATTTATTATTGTATTGTTTTTCCTGCTGTCAAATATTTGCGCGTCAGTAACCAGGTGATGACGTTTTATAGTCTTGCCAAAATGGGTCATTGGCGTTAATTGTTCAGTTTCAATACTAACTGGGAGTTCTAAGTATTTTTTATGATACATACTCATACAGCTAGCTATATTATAGTTGTATACATATAAGTAGGTACTTACTATCAAAGAAGAAGATAAAGAAATAAAATATTTTTGTTTGGTACAAAACATGGTAGGGGGAGCGGCAAAAATAATATAGTTTGCAATATAAATAAGTGAAAGCTTGGGTCTATTCTCGCTAGCTGGTGGAACTCAAAATGTTTAGTTTGCTTTGATTTTTAGTGTGGTGCTACATAACGGTGCCACGTTATGTAGTCAAGGGAATGGTGTTTGCTAAATCTGGACATTGCACTTTATTGAACTTAGTCAAAGGATTGCCTCAAAATCTACTTAATTCTGACTGTTCGTGACTTTAACTATAGTGCAGGCCTCATTACTCATTACATTATTACCTAAACACTAAAAGCCATAAACTGTCAGAATTTACCTTAAGCCCACAATGATATCTACTAATACACTGTTTAGTGCAGCCTTTTAAACCGGTATTATTTCCCTACAAAAACCTAGTTTGCATAAAACAAATTCTTAGACTTTAAACGACAGCCACACGTAAGCTAACGGTCTACTAAAACGCATTTTTTGAGCCATAAAAATACCGTAATAATGTCTTGACACCGTCAATAGTTCAAGTAAACTTTAGGTACTACAATCAGGGGCTTAAAAACACCTTCATAAAGGTTACAGAATTATAAGTGTTACATGTTGAATCTGTAACAGAATCAAATATGTAACACTTATAAAAGTGTTAACATTGTTAATAAGTGTAACAGGTACACGCAGCGTTGTCAAACATACTTACTGTGCAACTGATTATTTCTGTTACACATATTAACACAAATAAAAGGTTACAGTTAGATTCGGTAACATTATTGTATCTGTTACATTTAAAAGTGTTTTTCTGTTAATTCATGAATCCCCGACCGGTCTCATTGGACCGCGCTGTTATTGTTTTACTATTGTGTCTCGTTTCGCGGGTATTGATACGTTAAAACTGTTTTAAAAAACAATGTTAAAAACACTTAATCTATCACTTACCCGCGAAACGAGACACAATAGTAAAATAATAACAGCACGGTCTCATAGGACCGGTCGGGGATTCAAACAGTCCCTGACTACAATCTCGCTTCTCTAAACAGGCGCACAAACGTCAAGTTTACAATCACAGGGGGTGAGAATACCGAGGGGTTCAACAAACCCTGCCGCCGCGAAACTAAGCTTCCATTTAAAAATAACAAATAAAATATACCATCAAACAATCAATGGCCCGAAATAGAATGCAATTTCGAGTGTAAGATATAAATAGGGTCTGTTAGGTTACCAAGGGTGGAAATAACCCCGCTCGTTAGTTAAAAGACTTTAAAAATAAAACAGAGTTAAAAGGAAGAGATAACTTATACGAGATCTTGTTAGCAAGTATCGTTTAGGGAAATTTTGTTCCTTTAAAAATAGCTTTAACCTATCACATAACCACAAAACGAGACACAATAGTAAAACAATAACAGCGCGGTCTCATAGGACCGGTCGGGGATTCATCAATTAAGCATTTTTTCTGCCTTATTTATTAACGGCTATAAAATTTCCGTCCTTTATTGCAGGAAGAAAAATATGTCCTATACTAAAAGACTTTAAAAACTTTTAACTGCATTCAGGAACTATCCCACAAAAGTGTCAAATATGCTCGGTATTATTATTCGTGCAATAAAATGAAGTTAGCACAAAGTGGTCGTAATTCCGGGAAATATTAGTAGGGTAGCACCACACTCGATAGGGAGGGATAGATAGATAGAATATTGATTAATAATATCGGTGCCGTTAAACTTTTATAGCACCACTTACCGTTAAATATGTAAAATGGTTCTATTTAAACTGAAACTAATTTTGGGGTGGCCGACACAAAATTCTATAGTTTGTAGTTTTGTTGTCGTAAAGGAGTTATCATACCATTACTTTTTATTAAATCATCTTTGCCAATAATCTGTTGTCTACTGTAGCACAGCTGCTGGGTGGAGTGAAGAGCAGTGAAAAGAGTTTCCTTTGAAGTCGACGGGGCGAAATAAAGAGCAAACTTTTGGTTCTAGGAGACGATTTCTTTGCGAGTGTCATATGCTGCATTAACGAACCATAAACGGCTTTGGCGCTGACTTACAGCCGAAACCAATAGCCTATCTTTAACATATCGGAGATTGAAAAACAAATGAAACAACAGAAAACTTGATAATTTTTGTATTGTATCATTTGTTTTACAATCTCTAGTATGCCAAAACTGGAGATCGATAGGTTATTGGTTTCGGCCGTTAGAGGATTTATTTATTTAAACTTCATGTACGGTGGTGGTACGAAGGGTTAGCAGACTTGAGTAATTGATATTAATTTTAGCTTCATCATCATCTAACTAGCCTTTTCCCAACTATATTGGGGTCGGCTTCTAGTCTAGCCGGATTTAGCTGAATACCAGCTAAAAAGCTGGTATTATTATTTTAGCTTAACATACAATAATACAGAATACTGTATACTTCAGGCATACTTGAGAAAAATGAGCCTTGACACACAGACAACAAAGTGATCTTACAAGGGTTTCCTTTTTGCCGACTGCGGTAAGAAACCCTAAAAATAAAAACCATGTCTGTATCCACAAAATTGATTGAAAACATTTGCTTAGCTACAGACAGAAATAGAGTAGCTCAACTTTTAATAAAAATAAATAAATTAGTAAAGTTAGAAAGTCAGAGATAAATGGCAAACAGACTTCGGTTAAACTAACACTACTTTAATAAATACTTTAAAAACTTACTTAACTTTTAAAAAATCAATGATTTTAGAACTATGAAGATCATGAAAACTTCAACAAAAAGTATGTTCTAGACGTATAACAAATGGGGCATGCAACTTTGATATTTGAAATTAAAGAAAAATTAATTAGGGGTGCCATAGGATTTTTTTTAATGTAACACAAGCTTAGATCCCACCAGATGGTTTACCAGTGATGCAATCGAAACAAAAGGTTTTCCTTTTACGAAATTGACGAACATGTGACGGTAACGTGCCAGTAAAGTTCAAATGTCAACACATTTTTCGGCTATTTTCGCCGAAACGTGTTTGCATTATTCCCCCCTTACAAAACTGCCTTAGACCTCGTTGTAAGGCGTGGGCTCGCAAATATGGAGTTAGCAAATCCGCCCTAAAATCTACCAACATTATGTCTTCAAGAATTTGGAAGATCTTTAGCAGACTATAGTCTTTTTTACATAGCATAAGTTGGGTGACAGCAGGACGAAAATATGCATCTTTAACATGAGAGAAAAGGATAGATAGCTACATTGTATGAATCTGACAGCTGTCATCGAAACCATCCTATATAAAAAATTTAGTATAGTAGAATAAAAAAAATATATGGCTTAGTATAGCTTAGAACCCTGGAATCCTGGATCTTTGGAAGGCATACGAAGGCCAGAAGCCAACTCGCAGAGACCCTTTAGACAATTTTCATGAAAAGTGGTAATAACCGACGATTATCCCCGTATGCGCTATGCTAGTAGTATCTACACCTAAGGAAAACCCCCAGTTGATAGGAAAACTATTGCGATACATGGAAAACAAAGAAATAGGGGCTATGGTTTTGTGAGGCTAAGTGAAATGGTGTAATATCCATCAATGAAAAGGTAGGGGGGGTGACTTGCACACCCAATAAACGGGCCTCCAAAAACGGCCGCTAGCACGAAGTGACGTAGTAACAAAAGGGCAATATATTTAATATTTTGATGATTCGATATTGATCCAATAAATAGTAAAGTTGCTATTAACATATTTTCATAAATGCTTTTTAATTATGGAAGCCAAAAAACACCAATTGTCACTTACGATGTTCTTCGTATGAAGGCTCATGGGATATACCTACATAAAGGGTGGAATAATAGACATTTATTGAGGCATTTCATATCACAGTCACATAGCGGCAGTTTGTATTCCTTTCGATAAAGATGTTTTGATCAAAGTTCGATCAAATAGAATAATATTACTATAGATATTTACGCGCACATTGAGTTATGGATGTCAAACGATCAATGGCCCTCGCGTCCTAATGGTCCCTTTTAACGGCAAGCGACCTCGAAGCAGGTCTAGACGGAGACGGCGGGATGACTTGGCCTCCTTTAGGAAAGATTGATCCTAAACCCTCTGGACAGACAAAGGTGGAACGAGGTTTCCCTCCTTTTATTTGCCCTGTCGTGAGAAAATGGCTATTGAAAAAAAAAACTGTCCTTGCATCAAAAATGTATTAAAACACTATTGCTGCCAGCGACTTCGTCCGCGAAAATTATCCCTAGGGAACAAACTTTCATGATAAAAATATAAATATCCTATACTATACTATTCAGGACATGGTCTACCTAAGTTTCAACGAAATCCATTCAGTAGTTTTTGCGTAAAAGAGTAACAAACATCAACACATACTTTCGTAGTAGGATACTCATAATGTTTTTGCTTTTAAGCAAAGATTTATTGTTTGCTGTATTCATTGCTTAGTCTATTGTAACCGTCAGTCAGGCTATCAAATAATAAACAACAACATTCTACCTATTAACATTTAAGTTACACTGTTACGTAGGTACTTTTAATTATTCATTTATGTCTAACTACGTAACTTGTGAGATGCGGCCAGCTTACATTTTAATGTGCATATGAAAATAACAACTTATTACGTAGTTAGGTACGTTCTAAGGTTTCTGACGTAGGGTCACAAAAACAACAACAATCAAATGAAAAAATTACAATAGGTAATATTTCATCTTTATTTTAGGGCTATGTAAATAAATTAATACCTAACATGCGCACAATCAGCCTATGTCTCCATTGCTGAGTTACACGCCAACTCTATATGAGGAGTGGGCTGTAATAAACTAGTGCGCCTCACCATCAAGGATTGCATCACTGCTTACCTTCAGGTGGGATCGCAGTCAAGCACTAGTTAATCTATTAAAAAAACCTACCACTAGGTTCATGGGTAGTAAATACGTACCAATATTATAAAGCAATTTGTTGCTTCTACTTAACATAAATCTAGCATTGAACAAATGTATGGTGTGTAGCGAGATTGTTCGAAAAAGTTATTGTGGCTCTAAAACGCAAAACGCAACTGAACTTTAATAAACATTTTCTTGGTATTTATTTTATGCACCTATAATGTCTCTTCACCACCCTTAGTGACTGGCAGAGAATGCCTAAGGCATTAAGTCCGCCTTTGTACATTTTTGTTGCATGAAGTTTAAATAAATAAATAAATGATTTCCCACCTTAAGAGGCCCCGAACGAAGGACCTTCAAAATTAATAGTAAATCAACATACATTTATTAACTTTAGTAATATTAAGAACCATTCTAAAATTAAATGATTTATCAAGTGTTTTCATTAACAATGCGCTTGAGATAATTACATCGAATTCAACGGAACACTGCCTGTCTGGCTGCAAAGTGCAAACCATTAAAAGCATAAACATTAATTACATTTTATGAGCTTAATTAGTACATATATTTAACATGGTAACCAACTACAAGTTATTTAAAAATAAACTACGGTACCCAAATTATCATCTTTGTTTGTTTAAAAAAACGACATGTTAATTCATGAATCCCCGACCGGTCTCATAGGACCGCGCTGTTATTGTCTTACTATTGTGTCTCGTTTCGCGGGTATTGATAGGTTAATTGCCATTTCTGAAGTGTGCGCTGAGTGCGAGTTGCTTTTACGTTTAAAACGCAATCGAAACGTTTATGACGTTTGCCTCTGATTGGTTCAAACTTTAAAGCGGATGCCAATCGGAGCGACAAACGTCATAAAACGTACAAACTCGCACTAAGAACTCTGGTGAATTTTACTTGGTCAACATTTTCAAACATTAGCACCGGGATTCAATGAAAACATTGAAATTTGAATGTAACCCTTCCTTGGCAGTTGAGTAAAAATCAACAAATATCCACACGTTTTTCAGCCTTTTCTAGTCCTACTGTAGAGTAAAAGCCTCCCCCAAGTCGTTTCAGACACTCTTCTCTCGTGCCGTCTCGAACCAGTCCTCTTGGTAAGCGAAAATTTACATACAGGAATTTTAAAATTTTGAGCTTGCTTTACTTCTTTTTGCATCATTGTTATTTTGTTCTAAAGCTTTTCTGCATAAGTCTACAAAGTTTAATCTGTCGCCTCTGCATGAATAGGAAAACGAAAACTATTCGGAGGCTAGGTGTTCAAGTCACACCCCATGACAACAAGTCCTGCCGGCGCCCACATTTCCCAAAAAGTCTTTAGTAATAAGGGCACCCCTAAAACGGAAGGTTCTTCCCATGGCGAGCACCCAGCGAGGGTTAATGAATTGGTTTCCCTTTTCTATAATTAGTTTAAGAAGACGAGACTTATTTAAGGGAAGTAATGAATGTCACTGCAGCGTTCATTGACATATCCGTTGCAATCTGTGAGTCCGATACTTTCGCTAGACGAAGTATCGATTCTGCACAGAAGAGATTAGACACGATTCGAAGCTTCGGTCAATTTAATTTGTCTGCACACGTATTACTGCTTACGGACAAAATATTTCGCACATGACTAAGACACAGCATGATAAATCGTTTGCATTGCTCATCCAAAAACATAACAAGAATGCTCCGACTGAAAACAACAATCAAATAATCATTTTTAAGTACACTATGCAAATTCGATATTTCCTAATTCACGAAAAAGGTTACCGAAGCCCGACGACCAAAAAGGTACGCGCTTAAAAATTCTAATAGCATTTAAATGAGCTGAAGATATTTACATACTTAGTTCAATTATCAGTTCAGGGAATTCTCAATAATGACAGGGCTCGATAACCCCTCAGGTTAAATTTGTTTCTTAATCAAAGCTTTCCAGGTAAGATCCCGTTCGGGAAATTCGTAGAAACTCCCATTTCGTTCGGCTTGACTAAATAGTTTGTTCGAGGCGGCTTTAAATCTGTTAAAATTTCGTCTGTGACACTCTTTTTGCGACATTAATTAACCGCGGTCGTTTATAAGTAGAGTTAGGCATTAACGGAGCTGTTGTTGGGCGTCGTGCCAGCAATCTTAGAGTGAAGATCTTACTCCATGTTCGCTATTTATTGCAATTATTCGCGAATCCCCAGAACGCTCCCCTCGGAACTTGAATGGACTGCTACAATAATACTGTCAAAACTCCGCTCGCTGTGTTTGGCTTGATCGTTTGCCTTAAACTGAATTATCAAGCGAGATTAGTTCTAATACGCTACGACATTACTTCTAACGATATCAAATTGAGAGCAGCAAATATAGGATTTAATTAATTAGAACAGCTACTATGTGTATGTAAATAATTATCTGTGTTAGTAATTACATTAACGCCACAAGCATAACAATTTTGGCGTGTTTGATAGTAAATTAAATTACATGCCTACTTCGAACATCCTGTATTCGATGGAGTACTAAAGAAGTTATTGAGTTAAGTTTTTTTAATTATAGTACGAGAACATCATTATTCAAGTTAGCCTAATTGGTTTTCAAGTCAGTTAGGCACAAGTGAACAGTGGCAACCTTAATGACCGCCAGACCTCATAATGTACCTTTTTTTAACTAACCATAGTGAGCTAAACTTTATGACAGACTTGACAATTGACACGAAGGGGATAAAAATTGCTAACACAAAAAAAAGAAGTTTAATGACCCCAGACGTTAAAAGGTCGACTAAAAAGTATTTCACCCTAGTGAAGTGGATAGTTTTAAAGTGTCAGTTTCAACGACCGATATATGTTGAGACGTGGCGGATGATCGATGTCCCCCCTCGCGGCTGCGGCGCCCAGGGATCGGGAGGGTGTGGTAGATCTTTTAATACAGCTAGTTAGACGGTAACAAAAACAAACAAAGCTGGGTGGTCCGATGTCCGCTGCCGACTAGTTGTGCGCTTACGTAAGAGAGAGTATTTCCCTCATTGTTCACGACCAACTTCGTGGATTAAGTACTTTAATGGCAGTTTGTGATCTCCAATTTTCATGTCCACTTAGCCAGTTCATTAATATCCCTTTGTACACATTATTTACTTGGAAGCTATAACAAAGTCTATTAATTTATATTCAACAATGATTATATTGAGTCACATTCAATTCCACGTGTACACAGATGTGGCGTTATGTCCCTTATAATTTATAGCGTAAAATTTAAATTCTAAACAGTAGTAGATACTATGTTCACGAAACCTTTGACCTCTGAATGCTATGATAGAGTATAGAGTACAAGAATTTGTTCTCGACTAGTAGAAACATAAACATCACTACATTGTTTTTAGGAGTTTGAATTAAGAATGGACCAATCGTAAAAGTCCGATAACGAGGTTGTTACAAGATCGACGCGTGCGCAGCTGCGATTAATATAATTGCCCGCCATTATTGACTATCGACGGCAAAACGTTACTCGATAGTTACCCTGACTTTAAACACATGTTTTAACAGTTGCAAGTAAAACGTTTGGTACATATTTGTGAAGAAAGTTAATGACGAATGGCTTCTTTCAATTCATTCTTTGTAAGGAAGAGCAAGAATTAAGATTGTACTTGTAACTTCTTCAATTGTTTCAATAACTATGTACATTTAACAATATACAATAAATATTATGCTTTTTAGGTGTAGTAGGTTTATGGCACACATAGGTTTGAAGACTCATCTCTTTGTCCTTGTCCCATGTTACTTGGGGTCTTTTACATTCTGTTCTGTTAACTGTCATCCTTTTACTGAGATCCTTTTCTTTCATATCACTTCTCACACAATCCATCCATCTTTTCTTTGGTCTTCCTCTCCCTCTCTTTTCACATGTTGATGAAGTTTTTATTTTCATTTTGTGCTTCATTAGTGCTCCATTTAAAGGCTTATAAGAAAAATTATGATATAGAAACTATGTCATGCTCATGACACATAGGATGTGCTTAGGGTTGCCAACCATACTTTATAATAAAGTATCCTACTTTATTTTTGGTAATTATACTTTATACTTTTACATACAAATAAAGTATGTAAAAATACTTTATTTTCAACCTTTACTGCAATGCATACAATACGATGAACACTTATTACGGGATTTATAGATAAGTGCTTAACTATATAACAGTATTATAAGTTACAACAGATGATGGGAATTATTTATAATAATTACCGATCGAAATTTAAGATGTCAGATGTTAATGTCACTATCGACGAAATTGTAAGTTATTTTGGTTTTAAATTTTATTACAGAATCCATTTTAAAGTTAAAATTAATGCTTAAAAATGGTGATTTCTGATAGTGATACTCCAACAGTGACTAAAAAGCTAAAATGAGCTAAGCTTACCAAATGTAAAAAAAAAAAATCTTTAATAGTTTCGGTTCCCGCTTCCCGTTCATATTTCACTGAGAGGGTTTTTTTCAATAATGAATCTGAAGTGGCGAGAAGAGAGAAATAGAACGTTTAAATTGAAATAGTTGACAATAACAAGTTATGAAGCATTTTTTTTTAATTGTTAGCTCAAGCTAACACAAAAAAAATACGTTTTTAACAAAATTTGGAAAATACTTTTATTTTCTTTCAAATACTCTTTTTTTTCCTATGCAAGTCATTTTATACTTTATTTTCGTCAAAAAAAGTTGGCAACCCTTGTGCTACTTTCATAATTGCATAAGTACAATAAAATATTTTAGCATTATTATATCAAAACTAAAACTTACATTTAAAAAACATAATATTATTCTTGTATTGCTACTTTTTATCTATATAAGTATTATATATTTTAAAGTACCTACTTATCTACTTATAAAAATCTTACATTATATTATTATACAAATTTTATGTACATACTTAATTAGTTAAGTACATACTTACTTTAATAATGACTTTTAAATTTTAAACATCAACAAATCACCTAACATAAAAAGCAGTCAAACAAAAAAGACAACTTGGCAACAAGAAAACCAGAAAACTGCACCTTGCTAAAAATACAAAAGAAACCAGAAATCCATAGGAAATAATAACCCCCATACTTGAACCGGTTGGTATATACAAAAAGACCACTAAGGAAGCGGTTGGCCCTTGACACAGTCCCAGTTCCAGGGGTCAAGGCTAGCGACTTGTCCAAATTGTTCATACCAGCTTCACTGAACTTCAATACCAACTTGGAATTTCTATAGAGCAAGGGAATACTGATTACACAATGTTTTATTTTTGTACTGAATTTACCTTGTGGCTTTACAAGTTGTGATGCAGTTATGTATGACATCAGTAAAAAAAGGTCATAGGACTTTCTGTCATACAAGTTATAGTATTGTGCTCCTTTGGACTCTTTTTGATACAAATAATGATTTCATCTTGTCATACTTGGGAGTTTGATTTTCTTCAGAATGTCCATATTACTATAAAGTCAGGAAATCTGAGGAAAACTGATTACTTAATGTTTTATTTTTGTACTGAATTTACTTTGTGGCTTTTAAGTTGTGATGCAGTTATCAGGTATTTTCAGGTAGTTCCTTTGACTCTTTTTGATACAAATAATGATTTGATTTTGGATAATATTTAGGGGTATTGTTTTCTTTAGAATGTCCAAATAACTATAGAGCCAGGAAATCTAATAAATATTGATTACACATTACTTACATTTTATTTTTGTACTGAATTTTCTTTGTGGATTTTCAAGTAGTGATGCAAGTTATTTGTTCAGGTATTATCCTGACTCTTTTTGATATAATATCTCTTATTACTATAGGACCAGGAAATGTTAGAAATACTGATTACAATTTTCATATTTATTACAGAGCAAGGAAATCTGGGGAATAGGTACTGATTACTCAACATTTTATTTTTGTACTAAATTTACCTTATGGCTTTTCAAACTGTCTAGGAGTTTTGTATGACACCAGCTTAGCTAAATAAAATATAAAAATAATCTGAAGACACCAGTATAAAGGTCATCAGCAGGTCAGGTATAAAGATCTGACTTTCTGTCATACAAATCATGTTTGTCTGTAATGTTGGTTTGTATTTTATTAGGTTTCTTGAACTATTATTATTTAAAATAATGAAGAAATATTTACAATAATTTTTAAAGATATATTTTCTGTCTCCTTTTTCTTTTATAATTCTTTTTACACACTTTTTAACAAAGTTTTAGCCATTTAGATGTGTGCCAAATGGGTGAAAATGGTTGAGAATATTAGAATCAGAATTAGCTTTGTACTAGATTTTAGTTGGCTTTGCAACAAATAATAAATATTTGTATGGTAGGTAGTCTGTAGACTACAGTACTCTAGTATCCATAGAATATAATATTCTTCTGCATTTTGTAAATTAACCTATCAATACCTGCAAAATGAGACACAATAGTAACACAATAACAGCGCGGTCCTATGAGACCGGTCGGGGATTCATGAATTAAAGATTATTATTGGCTGTCATCGGTCTAACTTACTAAACAGTAACTTCTTTATCCGTTTGTTTTAGCTGGTAAATCTTCAAGTCAATTATTATATTCAGCCTGTACTGTCCTACTGCTGGGCAAAAGCTTTCTGTCATTCCTTCCATTGACATGTACATTAAACAAATTGTAAATGAGGAAAATAATGACTGTAGTAAGTATTAAAATATTACACTCCTTTTGGGGCTGTTAGGCAGAAACTCGTCATATTATATAAAATATATTACATAGTCATAATCATAATACATTACATTATTCATAATATGATACACTGCTTTTTAAGTAGGTTTAATACGTTTTTTAATTTCAATAGCGTTTTAATCCCGAAAATTCTTCAATAATAGTAATTTTTGTTGATGTTCTTAACATTTGGAATACAGTAGTTATATCCCAGAGTGCAGTATTGCCTCATAGCGAAGGCATCCTCTAACAACTTCTACTTAATACTTTCTGTCTTTTGTAAGTCTTCTCCAGTTTAGACCTGAGGAGAGGTTAGAGGGATAAACTAAAGCTCTGTGATTTAGTTTATCCCTCTAACCTCTCCTCCTATTTCCTTCACTTCTACGTACCATTCTGCCCAGACCTTGCTCTATTTGTCCTAAGAACTCTTTAGCATATTAAGCTTTATTGATAAAAATAATACCTACATACAATTTAATCAACTGCATTCAGTGTGGCGAAAATCAAAAGAATTTCTTATAGATTAATATTACCTAAACATCTTCTAGATAAAATTCAAGACTTCCATTCAAGATAATGTTCTTTGTTTTGATAATTGTAAAATATTAATATTGTATCAATAAATACTTTAAATAATAATCTGATAAGATACTACAATATTCTTTTTTAGACAGGTTTTTAAGAACTGCACTATACTAATTTAGTTAAAGATGAAGAATTTGTCTGTTTGGTAGAATGCGCTATTCTCAGTAACTACTAGTTTGAATAGAAAAATTATTTTAGTGTTGGTTAGCCCATTTATCAACGATATAACTTTATTCATGCTAAAATCAATGGGAGCGGAGCAGTAAACATTTGCGTTCCAAAAAATATTAGTAGGTATGCACTATGCATTATAATTATCATAAATGTAGAAATATAACACAAAATGGCAGAGTAAAAAGGTTTGGTATGAAGATGCCAAACACACAGGGATTAGTCCAATCGAAAAGGGTATAACCTGAGCTAAAATCACAGATGACAGGAAAACTGCAAAGAGTAAATGGAGGCCATTGCCCTGCGAGTAGAGGGCAGAACAGCCTATTAATTACAGCTTACTAATTTGTCAGTAAAGTGTGATGATAATTAAAACCATCATCTTTTACTGTAAATCACTTGACTATTATTTTCATGGTTACTTTTAAACTGAGACAAGAGCAAGGCTACTTAGTAAGAACTTGCCAGAAAGAGATAAAAACTTTGCTCACTTAAGTTGGTGTTTACAAAGTAATTTATATGGCAAAAAGTTTGTTATTTCTATTTTCCTACTAAATAATAATACAAAGTCAATGTCAAAGATTGAATATATGTGTATTCAAGAAGTTATTATTGAGACAACTTATTAAGTGAAGAAACTGACTGGGTAATATATCAACACTCAGCCAAAACTTCTGGGACTAGGAGTGTGAATTTAATACAAGGCTTTCTTTTATGAGGTAGATGTAAGAGGGGCCCAAAGTTATTAATTCATGAATCCCCAACCGGTCCTATGAGACCGCCCTGTTATTGTTTTACTATTGTGTTTCGTTTTGTGGGTACGTGATAGGTTAAGGAGAAACCTACTTTCATGGGGGTGAAGCAATTGAATAAAGTAGTCATTGTAATTAATTAAAGTTGTAAAATACATCAACATACAGGTGATATTTACAACTGGTTTCAAAGTGTGCAAAGATTTAAATAGTGATTCAATAATTGTTTTGTTGTTAACTAAGATATAAAAGCTAAACTAGATGTGAAATGAAGAAAATTGAATAAAAAATAAGGGTGTTCCTATTATACTGTCTTTTTATGCAATTTAGTGATGTTTTATTTAGTTTCTCTTTATATTTACATTATAGTTAGCGCTGTCTATTATTCAAAATGAGTTCTGACTCAAACAGACATTCAAAAAAGCATTTGCTTTATTGAGTCAAAATGTGTAATGTGAGTTAGAAGTAACATGTTTGTTGTTGTTTTGAATATGATACAATAAAACAACAATATTCAACAATAAAAAAGCACTATATGTTTTGGCTACACCAAAAATCTTTACACATTAATATAATGTAATAGGTTTTTGAGTAACTTTAAATTAGTTTTAAGTTTATACCAATTTTTGGAGCGATAAGTAGTTTTGACCAATAAACTGTTTTAACTATAACATAATACACATTCAATTAATTCATACTTTAAGTAAATTATTTAACACAGATATATTCTTATAGATTTCAGATACTCCTGCTAACTGCAGCAACCAAGTTGACAAATTTGAGCTGCCATTTAACAGTAAACATTGGGGCTCTCACCTTAAAGTTTGTATAGCATTTTGTCAGTTAAAATTGCCCCTTTACATTTGACTAGCACACCCTAGTGTTTATTTAAACAAACAAGAAGGGAGGCACTGTTTCCGTGTCAAGGAAAACATTGATAAATATTGTGGTAACAGTGGTTAATTATATGGTAAAATAGACCTAATTAAATATTATCAGTAACTGATAGATTTTAGTGTGTGAGTAATAAATAGTTTAGATTTTATAATTTTAGTGAAATTTTAATTGCTCTGAGGTTAAAAAAAACTAATAAATGAAATTTAAGTAAATAAAAACCCAATTTAATTAATATGTGTTTTAAAAAATCAAACTCTAACATTAATTTTTAAGTTTTTTACTATTATTTGGTTTGATTGTGTTCTGCAATAAATGTTATTAAGTAATTATTTCCTTTATTATTTTTAAAACATATTAATTACATTTTAAAATTAAAAATTTATACAAAAATTTACAACATCATTATTATTATTAAAAAGGTTGCAAACCGTCAACATATATCAGAATTATATATTGCCATTGTTAGACAATAAGCATTAATCCTACAAGTAATATGACGACAACAGTTTTCAATTATAATGACATCAAGTCAGTATATTCCGTAAACATATCATCAAGTGTCCAACATATTATTAGATGAGGAATGAGTAAGTTAAATAGCTTGATGTGATCTTTCAGCACATAGGTACATGGAGTTTAATGATTTTGATTATGTAGTGTGAAGTTTTACAAATGGAGAATTTAAAAGTGATGTTGATTGTTATTTTATAAGGTGTTTTATCTTGTTTTAATAATCTAATATAACCTATATTTCAACTTAAATTAATTCATGAATCCCCAACTGGTCCTATGAGACCGCGCTGTTATTGTTTTACTATTGTATCTCGTTTTGTGGGTATGTGATAGGGTAAGTATTTATTGCTATATTTAATTTAAAAATTATACTATAAAAGTTCATCCTCTCCCTCTCCTAGAGAGGAAGCCTGAGTCCTAGCAGTGGGAATATTATAAGGTTGTTGCTATGATATGCTAAAAGTACACCACATTTTAGGGATGAAACAAAATAAGTGGAATTAAAACTTTGAATATAAGTGCCTCTCAAAATGATGATAAATATTGAATTGTTCTTTAAGTAATTGTTCTCATTTTCCTCAAATTGTCCAACATTTTGTGCCTTTCTTTTTTAAATACTATTATCAGTGAGTTAAGTCAGTGCCAGCCAGTATTGTAGATGTTTCATAATATGAAGCAAGCGACACAATAAAAAGTTTTCAACATTATTTTTATTGTAGCTTTAGTTATCAGTTCTGCTATTGCAAGTTTCAAAATCACAGCCAACTAAGTAGGTAAATAAATATAACTGTTGATAATGTATTCAGTATTTTTGTATGTTTGTTAGTAATGTATGAATTTAAAAACAACTGGACTGGTTTTAAAAATTCTTTCAGCAGTAGAATGCCACTTTATTACTGAATGGTATAGGCATATATTCTCTACTTCTACCAGCAGTTTTGTCCTTGTGAATGGACAAAACTACTGGTAGAAGCTAGTTAACGTTTGAATCTCCGACCGGTCTCATGAGACCGCGCTGTCATTGTCTTACTATTGTGTCTCGTTTTGCGGGTATGTGAAAGGTTAATGATATAGGTAGGTATTTTAACCAAACAATCACAGGTTAGATACCTATCTTTCTACATTGTTTATTTTTTTATAGCAACAGTTTCTATGAATACTGGCATCTATAACTTTCCCCATTTATATTGAAGCAATAAATTATTGAAAAATACTAGGTAGTGTCAATAATAAATTCATGTCATTACTTATGCAGTTGATAGAACACAGCTGCAATAATCTTGAATCATTTTGTTTTTATTTATATTATGATATTGTAGTATAAATTTGTTGCCAGTAATTATGGGAAATCAACTGAGTTTTAACCCAGAAACGAGGTTTAAACTTGGTTAAATACCTATTCAAACTAGAAGCTATCTTTATAGATAAACAATCAATAGAATTTAATAGCCAACCCCAATATAGTTGGGAAAAGGCTATGCAGGTGATGATGATGATGAATCAATAGAATTTAATCTTAAAATACTGGTTAAAACTCATATTTAGAATGTGTCTAGCTGCAGATGTCTGTAGGTATATAATTTCACTTAATTTTAATTACATTTAATTTAATTAGAATCAGACATTTTTAATTTCAATGATTTAATTTGATGTTAACTATATACCTGATTGTAGTGAAATTATGTTATTAGTATGTTTCCGTTTGTAGTTTGTGTGTTTTTGTATATTTGTGTCAACCTATGGGGTATCTTACTTTCAATAAATATTTATTATTATTATATTTGCCCTCTTACCTAAGTTTCAATCAATTATAAATCAATATTTACTTTATCTAGTGTTGAATTAAAATGACTCTTGTTAAGATTGGTTGAGCAAAGATGGAGTAAGCAGGCAAGTAGTGTAAAATTATTGAAGATATTGTTTTGTAGAAACCATTAGTGTTAGTCATCCTTGTAAGCAATTGTTGGTTTTAAGAGTTCACTGGTATTAATAATAGTTATGTATTATAATAATTGCTAAATACTAAGTCAGCCAAAAGTAATAGAAAATATTAGCCTGAATTATAGACTTATTATGCGAGAAAAAAAGTTTAATAAATCATAAGAATTGTATAAATATTACACATAGTTTTGCAACTTTTTGATGTTTATGAGGCATATGATTGCAATAAGAGTTTTAATTATTTTTATTTTCTTCTGTGAAGTAAGTACATACATACAAGTTCTCATCTAAAACCTAGCTCAGTCTAAGAAAGTGGTAATGAAAAGACCAATTCTCATTGACAATAACACTAACTGTACCTGTTTTATGAGTTACTAAATTAGCAATTTAAATAAATCCAGCTTATGCTAAGACATGATCAGTATTGAAGCAAGCTTTATAGACGAATTTTGTAGTCACACTCAACATTAAAGCTTCCTACAGCCTTTTAATTATTATGTTTTTCTAAATAAAGTAAAATAGCAAAAGTAAACTTTTCATGTTACTATTGGATATCTAAACATGGCCATACAACTTGCTCTGTAGAGCATCGTCTCTCTCACACGCCGCATACCGGCCATATGGCTGTCTCTATCACTCCCTTCACTCCATGGATAAGAGAAAGTAACAAAAGAAAAATAACACATCCCAGCCTCAATACATAGTAGTAAATGCATCCGCATTTATGGTAACTAACTTACACGTTAGAAATCATCACCAAAACAAATTATATAATTAAAGGTCTGTGAGTCAACAAACAATCTACTGTGCCTTATAACCTATACCCTTCAAATAATTACACATCCAACTTTCGCAACGATGCCGTAATTAAGATATTAATAGACTTTACAAGTATAATCACAGATGTGTACGATATATAAAGTAAACATAAACAGGTAAACTAACCCTTTCTTCATGAGCCACCTCTGTTGGCCCCAGTTGATAAAAGAACGTTCCAATGAAGAAGACACTCATCCATTTTACGATCACTCATCTATTTACACGATTTATATAATTTATGTTTGCACTACTTGTCACAATCAAACTAAAATTCCACTTTTTGCTGCGCTAAACGCAGACGTCATTGACAAACAACCGAAGTGACGAGTTATTGCACGGGATCACATAGTAGATGAAAACACTGCGTATTTTATGAGCCATTGCATCGATATATCACAAATCTTATCACTTGAGGTTATTACATTACTAATCACTTCGTCTACATCGGTTATTTATAAAAATAAAAAGGTAAAAAGCAAAAATTACTCGTAGACAGCACTCACGACGTCGCACACTCACATAACGTAACGTGCGATTTCGTTCACACACACACACAACTAAAGTCAAGGTGACAGTTGGGCGCTAGCGTCGTAAAAGTCGGTCCGAATCCGACTTTATTCTTTTAGCTATTGCAACACTGAGCATAGTTTTCATATTGTACCGTACTTCTGAGTGTGAATCGGACTAAATGGTGAATATTCCTCTATGATTCCAATTAATTGAGAACTAATTGAGTAATAAATGTTTTCATTTAATAATACTTTAAAATATTAACATCATATTGGTTTAAAACCTTTCTTTGTTTTGTTTTGTTTAGTCAGTCAGGATAGACTAACTTTTTTGCCAGTAACGACAATAAGCATGGAGTAGACCGTACCTAAGGAAGTAACTTTACTGGGTTGTATAGGTAGCTATAAAAATTAATATGACGGTATGAACAGCAACATGCTTCTTGTGTTGACTTGTTCATTTATAAAAAGTTTTCTATCGTTGCTGGAATTTAATAAATTCTAATTCACCCCACCAAAGTGGTGGGTAACTCAACTACAGGATTTTTCACAGCTCTACTCGTTTCCTAGGGCAACATACTTTTTATCTAGGTTGATAGTACGTTCCTGTGGAATTATATTCTAGTTTCAAGCTGGTGAAGTCTTGTTAAAAGTACTCAGTAAATATTAAATGTCTCGAAAGTAATAAAAACTGACCACTCGCAGAAGTAATAGTTTCTGCGGTTTAATTACCGTTTTAAGACTTTAACTCCCTTTTACGTCTGAAAGATGAAAGAGTGGAGCATTACACACCGACATTTCGGATCCTGACTGAATGTTCCGGAATCCGTAGTTCCTGAACCCGTTTACTGCAATCTAGGACTGGACGAGGTCGATATCGTACTCTGCCTACGCCCAGTGCCGTTGATGCGTTGATTGATTTATCATGCGTATGACACCTGCAAATTTACCTTTTTTTAAATCATCCAATGACTTTTACCGCTCTGGGCGGAGCGGGAGGCCGTGTCAGACTTTTACTGACTAAAACCACACCTGAGTCCTTCACTGGCTTTTTGCGTTCTAGGACTGAAGTTCTCCTTTCCAGAAAATCGCCGCGGTCATGGCGGGCATCGGCCCTGCTGGGCCACTACAGTTTTCTAACATCTGTTTGAGGAGCGAGTGGATCACTACGTGCTGACAAGGTCTTTGGCTCATCTGCGATGTTGGCTCGGTTGATTACCGAACGGCCGGACGGCGAGCTACCCTTTGCTCCATAGCCTGAAGAACCAGGGCCCGACGCGAGTTCGCTGCTCCCGATTAATAGAAATAATGTTTCTATAAATATATTACGTATCGGGCCCAGCTTAAATACTCATTCAAAGAAGCTGTTGCGCAATTAAAAAGATCACCAATAAATTGATTTCACTGTTCGATAGATAATAATCGGATTTCTGTAACGGGAGGTTTTTTGTAAAAGGGCCTACATACAGGGAATCATTTTCATTAACAAATAAGGCTCGTGTGTGCAGTACTGGAGATTTGTATAAGGGAACCATAAGGCCCACGTTTGGGCAGCGCATGCTTTATACGGACCGATGAATTCCAAATGAACCTTTCCCTAAAGGAATTATCTATAATGTTTATACTTTTATCTTTTGAAGGATGTTTTTCGTAAGGTATTTATACTAAATTTGTTATAGAATGATTTCGGTGACAGCTGTCAGATTCATACAATGTAGCTATCTATCCTTTTCTCTCATCTTAAAGATGCATATTTTCGTCCTGCTGTCATCCAACCCATGCTATGTAAAAAAGACTATAGTTGGTACTGGGTCGAATCTAACAAAAATCGTCTTTCGATTGATGTAACAAGGGCTACCTACGTACTTATAAAGTTATAATTTTCCTGTTCTTATCAATTTATTTGGAGTCGCCACTGCATGTCATCTCTAAACACACCACGACTTGCCTAAACCTTAATAACGACCTCCTTTTAAGGTGGGAAATCATCTAATGACTTCTCCCGCTCCGGACCGAGCGGGAAGGCGTGTCGGACTTTTACTCAGTAAAACCCACTCAGTTCCTCATTTGACTTCGTTCCAGGGCTCCGAGGATCACTTTCACATTACCCATGATCTTTTGAATGGACAATGACTTTAATAAATGCGCAGGAATTGCATGAATTGATTCCGCCATCCCCTTTCCACCATCGGACAAGCCGTTGTACGACGGGTATCCACCCTTACGTTGTCCAAACCTCTACGGTCCGGACTAAGCGTTTAGCCTCGTCGTTCATACCGCGTACATCGAGGGACAGGAACAATCTGCCTGCTGCAGTTTTTCCATCCGATTATAATTTGGGTGTCTTCAAGGCTAGAGTGAATAGGCTCTTAATAAATATGCCCCTCACCATCGACGATTGCATCACTGCTTACCATCAGGTGGGATCGCAGTCAAGCGCTAGTTTATAAACATTAAAAAAAAATTAATCTCAACTTATCAAGGCGTTAATTCTTGTGTCACCTAGAACTTGTGTGTTCTTTTCGTCTTCGACTAATATTTTTATTACAACCGATACGCGTAACACATTTCTCTTAGCATTAATTCCTTTTGTGATCCATAGTCACTGACATTTCTATCCTCACTGGGTTTTTAGTCTGAAATTGTCCAATTATTTCTCCCGCTCTAGAGCGGGAGGGCGTGTCAGGCTTTTACTGACTAAAACTCCTAAAGCAACCCAAAAAAGCCTTTTTCTTAGAAGGGTTGCAATTGTGCGCCTCAATGCGCGCTCTCCGTAGGGGGCCCAGCAGAGTGAGTCTATTGGCGCCATACGTTGGCTACTGAGACGAAAACCCGGTATTCTGGAACGCAAGGCTAATATGCTGGAAGGTATATGCACTAGATTCGTTTAGCAATTTTTTTGCAAAACCCAAGAGGTACATTTTTTATTGGAGGCACTAAATAGAACAATTCCGGGGTTATATTCTTACGAAATTTCAAGAAAATCGGTGACTAGTAGACGCTGCAGCGTGTAACGCGCGCGTGGTATACTACGCGCCGTTGACGACGCGGGCTCGATCTGGACGGTTACCGAATAGCAGGATTCCTCGCCGGGTTAAGATGAATAAAACAAACCTTCATTAAATACATAGTTTTATTAGAAAATGAAAACAAAATCCCTTACACTACCTAAATAAGGCACGACGTGTTCAAACGAATCGTGTGGCGAGCGACGCACCGAGCGGCGCGCCCGCCCCCACACGACTGGGGGAACAGAGATTTAGCACACATATGCACGTAGACTTTCACAAATCAAACAACCCTGTACATACATATGCTGTTTACAAAATATACAATTATAATGCCACGGCGCAACTATTTATTGCTGCTTACACGAAACTTGCTCACAATACTGTAATTTGGCCGGAAAACATCGATGTATAAACACTAATATTTCTTTAACGTAACATAAAGCATTTTATTGAAACAAGGACGAAGTACGTCGGTTATACAACTTATACACAAGTCTCTTAACGTCGATATGTTATAGTTAAATATTTATTTGATTGATATACAAGTGTAGGAAGCAGAGGATTTATAACATTATTGATATATTATGAAGCTTTACAACAATAGTAACACTGAAATTTACACAATGTACAACAGAATATTTATAAATATACATAAAATTTGTGCTTTCAATGTGAAGGTGAGATATAAAATGGCGGAAGTTTTCGATATATTTTTGTATGTTTACTATTTTATTAAAAATATGTGTCAATGTGCCGTGTACACAACTTTCTATATTACAATAAGTTAGTATACAAAGGAGCGTAATATTAATAATCGTATATAATTTTATATCTAAAGCGTGATTAAATTACATGTCCCTATATGAATACAATCTCTAAGTTGAAACAAAATGCAAAAATTCTTACTATGAAATAAATTACTAAACCAACATTTGATACACTACTCACTAAATTTGTAAATAATAATATAGGAATAATATCTTAATTTGTATGTCTTTGTACCAAATCATGATTTAGAAAGAAATTTAACAATTTTGAGCTTCATTGACATGAGAATGGTGCAAGAGAGCATTGATTGATGAGAGATGCATACAGCACACAACAGCTAGAGGTTGAAAATGTCCAACTTTTCATCGTCTGAAAAGGTAATTTCGCACCCCTATTGAAAGACATTAGCAAAATTTTCACGTGAAAAATTTTGTATGCCGAAAATTAATTACAATGTTTTTATAAATTAAAATGAACGCAGACATCACAACATTCAATAATGAAATGATCATGAAAACGTGTGAAATGGAAATGTCGAATAATCTCAGATATCAATGTCTAAAAAGTATAACAAATTATTGTCTCCGCATTACTGATACGTGCCCAAATTGCTCGTTCTCTGATTGGTCAATTCTACATTAACGTTAGGATAATAATCAGTGTCTAATACTTGGGTAAAATATTACCAAAAAAAGGGTTAAAAACGTTTTTTTTAGTAAAAGCCAAAAATTTTATTGGATTTTCTACATTTTCTAAGCAGTATAAAAGTTTGAAAGACACCGTGTTTTTAGTTCATCAGTCATGTTATGTGTACTATAATTTAGTTAGTGCTAGGGGCGCCGCCCCAGCAGGTTGGCACAGCAGGCTAAATGTCAGTAGTGGTCGACGTCGGCCGTGGGCGCCACTGAGTATACTGACGGTGGTCTGTGGACGAACAATCCTTGTTAGTACGGTTAGTCGGTAATATTAGGACCTAACTATAACGTGAACAATACAATCGGTGTAATTTGACGCGTGAAATAAGGCATTTTATTTTTTAAGTTTATGGTTTTTATTGGTAAGTTAATAAATTAGAATGTGTTCTCATTATGTTTGCCTGGTAAGCAATAGCTAGCAATATTATCTGTTGGTATAAGACCAAGCGGTGTGCTAAAGACTATTTAGTCAGCCAATCGTTTGATCGCTAATAACCATTACTATCCATGGACTTACTAATTTAAAACCAGGTTAAAATCAAACAAGAACTAACAAATTCTGCATATCAAGCTCAGACTGGCCGAAAAAACATCTCGTGGTTCGCGCAAAAATATCCAAAATCGAATTTTGAATCAGTAAATTTTTTTTTCTTTTCAACCAGTTATACATTTTTTAAATTTTTGTGACCTGGTCACTTGGGCATTTAAGTCAAGCCAGGTATCTTAAAATTGGCAGGTAGTAAATAGTGATGTATTAGTGTGTGTATGGTGTTTACCGCAGCGCTCGTCGCGGCGCGGGCAGGCGGGACGGGCGCGGCAGGGCGGACACGCGCGCGTCGTTGCTGGACGCGGGCCGGGGCTGCTCTATTACCGGTGCTGGAAACATAGCATTAGTTGGAGAAACAAGTTTAAAGATTTATTTAAGTAGACTGGATCAACGACATGTGGATGGATGGAGAGGGAGAGGGAGTCCAAAGAAAATATGGATGGATTGTGTAAGGACTGATATGAAAGAAAAGGGAGTTAGTGAAAGTGTGACGGACGACAGGAGAGAATGGAAGAAGAAAACGTGTAGCGCCGACCCCAAGTAATATGGGATAAGGGCAGGAAGATGAAGAAGAAGAGACTAGATCAACTTATGAGTTTGGGACGAAAAAAACATTAATTATGCTGGTTTCACAATAGGGCAGAACAGTGAGATTGAACAAATGTGTGTTCAAACAGTACTGTCTTGCCAGTAATTTTTCGGGGTACTTTGCTCCCCCTGTCACATTTTGCGCTCGCTGTTCATTGCTACCACACACGAACTGTGTTACATTTAAACGCCACTGTCCTTCTAAACTGTTCTGTCTCACTGTCCTACCCTGTTCTGGCCTCGTCTGAGGCCAGCATTAAGTGCGTACAATTTTTATCAATTTATAGCATTAAAAAATGGCTTATTAAATAAAGAAAACGATAAAATGGATTGGATTTGACAGGTATTTAATCTTCTTTCACTGATTGATGTAATACAACCTTCTTATGAACTTTAAATTCATGTAACACTCTGTAACCTAGTTTGGGTAGCTTCATACGTCCTACTTTAGAAGAAGAGTAAAAAAATCTATACTAATATTATAAAGAGGTAAAATTTGTAAGTTTGTATGTAGGGGGTAATCTCTGAAACTACTGGTCCGATTTGAAAAATTCTTTCAGTGTTAGATAGCCCATTTATCGAGGAATGCTATAGGCTATATACCATCACGCTACGACCCACGGGAGCGGAGCAGTAACGAAAAATGCGGGTGAAACCGCAGGGGACAGCTAGTATAAAAATATAAATTAATTACTCACGTTGGGGCTTACACTGTACAGGTCCGGAAGCCGGCCTCGTGATGGTGTTACTACGTTGTATCTGCGACGGCGCCGCTATCGAGTACGGCCGAGTCGTGGGAGGCTGCAACACGTTACAAGAACATAGATTAATATACACGAACGAGTGTCTTTCATACCAATGTGTACTTTATTACAATGATATAAGTCTATTAGTCGTATGATGAAAGTTACACTATACACAATAGCATATCGTTCACAACAATATGTACTTTAATACAATGACATAAGTCTATTATTTGTATGATAAAGGTGAATTGCATAACAGATTTTTCAATTCACGATCGCGCGTCAATCATTTTAATTTAAACTTTATCACTATCACATACGGTTGTAAGTCGAATGACGCGGGCTCGTGGATTGCGTCTTCTGTATCTAGTGGTTTTGTTAGGAGTTAGCCTTTACAACACACATGTTAGAGTTACCTGGTCCACTTGTTTTTAGACATTAGTTTTTTGGAAAAGTGAAATTAAGTCTTGTTGGGTGAAATAAGTTTAAGGGCCTGTTTCACAATGTCCGAGTAGGCACTACTCACTGAATAAATTCAAAAATGGAACAGAATTTGTATGAAATTATCTGCCAAGTAAGATACTCGAAACTTAATCATAGGTGGTGAAACAGGCCCTTAAGAGTAATGTAGAAATAAAGAAAATAATATATCCAGAATATTTAAGGGGTGTTTTGTATAAGTTAAAATAAAGACAGAAAGAAAAAGGAGAGTATGTGTGGGGAAAAAAGTATACAAAGCAAAAAGTCAAAAATGTTTCAAGATGGAGGTTGTAAAAAAAAAGATTTCACAACGTAATCCGATTCCCTTTAAATAAACACGAAGACAAATATTATATACCTACTAAACTAAATTATTGTTACACTAAACTAAATTATTGTTACACCAAACACCAAAATATCTGAAGACAATTTCAGCATGATTTTGAAAATGCCTTTAGACTACACAAAAAGCAGGATACACTGACGCCGAATACGAGTGATAAAGAAATCAGCAAAATAGCTTGTCTCGCTACGAATGGAGCGGGAGAATAAGTAAAAGTCGGACACACTCTGTGTCCGACATTTACTGATGAATACCCACCGGTGTTTTTTTTCAGTTGTGCTGTTCAAAATCATCCGGACAGCAAGCTAGATTTAAGCTTAACGCGTACTTGATATAGAGCGAAAACTCATTCCGTTAAGCAGTAGCATGAATAAGCATATTGAAGACCGTTCGAAGCACATTCGCATGACCGTAAAACACGCTAAATCATAAAGAATTAACTCAAAAAGTGGCAACTTGAAAATTGAACCTTATTTATTAAAACATAATGTTCAGATTCAAGTAGTAGTGTCTTTGAGTTAGGGCACTTTATTATTAAGCATGCCATGTATTCGGCATCAGTATACCACGAGTTGCATACGATTACACTAGCTCTTGCACACAGTGGCCGATTTTAAAAGCATTTAGAAATATTCTCATAAAGAAATCTGAATTGCATCAATCAGTAAGCTGGAAGCAAATGAGCAAAAGATGGTCAATACTCAATTATCTACTGGGCCCTTAAAACTTGTTCAAAATTTTGTAAACAAGATGCTGTTAGCAGCCCAAATCAATCCAATTCCATTCTATCTGCATAGAACGTTAATAAATAAGCTGGCGCAATGGTAAAGCGATTGGCTGCTGTGCTGTGTGACACAGGTTGTATTCCCGTGTGGAACAAACATTTGTATGGCCTATAAATAGTAGTTCCAGGTCTGGGTGTCTGGCATCCGCGATACAGGGGTAATTCTTAGTGATGGGTGAACTAAAAATTAGTTCAGTAGTTTATGCGTGCAAGCGTAAAAGACAGACGAATCATTTTTAATATATTTGAGCTGCATTTCTAAGCCAATTTTCAAATACCCCAGCTGCTAGGAACCCACTGTCGAAGCATGAAGTACGGTTAGGTTATATATAAGTCTTCCTATATACCGGAATAGTTTCTCCAATTTACTCATTCATTCCAGGTGTGACTACTACTAACTATCCAGCTACCGAATCATGCAATAACTACCTCTAAGATGACAGGAATATCTACATTATCTTAGCGATGAGCGACTCCGAGATGTTTTAACAATCGAAAAAATCGGAGTCCTTAAAATAGTCGAGTCAACAATCGACTCACCGTTCTACAAAATAATCGAGATGTTTTTCGATTGTTTAGTGTCAACGAAATCAACCGCTAGTTTTTGATTGTTCGAAGCAGTCACTCTCACTCGAAACTCTAAACCATCGAGGAACAACTCGCGAACAGAACGAATCGAACTCGAATCAGGTCGAAACAATCGAGAACCAGCGAAATGTTCGATCAGTCGAATAAAGTTCATTTCACACTATGCTATAAAATAATAGCATATAGTTCATAGCAAAACAAAATCGCTCGCCATTTAGAACACGTTCAACACGTTGCTATACTATACAACATGTAACATAATTAACTTAACATTCTCTTGGGGCGTCATTGTACTTATCATTATGAACATCTTTTAATGGGACCAAATCTGAAATCGAGAAAAATCATCAGCTGTTCCCTACATGTTGACGAAATAAGCAAACATAGATGTATGATATAGTTAATTATGTTACATGTTGTATATTATTATAAATGTATAGCGAGCTATATTTTTGTGCTCTGAATTGTATGCGATATGCTATATATTATAGCGTAGTCTGAAATGAGCTTAAAACGTCTCGTCACCTCGCATCGCTACATAATCTACCCCCGTTGGCCACTGTGTACACGGCCACAGAATAAACACTAAGTGGACACTCACGGGTAAGTGATGGCTTCGCATGGAGACCGGCACGCCGCTGCCGGCGGGCGCGCGCAGCTGCGTCATGTGGGTTAGTGACGCCGTTAGTCGTGTGGAGGTTAACATGTTCGAATGTGGACCCGGAGTGAATGGGATACAAAGAGGGACTGCATTTTGGGCGTTTAACCTGTTAATCGCCTTTAGTAAACGTTCTATTTAGGCCATGTCGGACACCGGTGACCGACACGACGTCACTTATTGCGAGTTGCGTTTGGAGGTGATTGGATTAATGTGCGTCCAAAAATTATAAAATAATGGTTTAAAACACGAGCGTGTCCGACAGTAGTGAATAACCGCTAAAGTACAGGTAGAAAGACGTAGACTTCTGTCCGTCGTGTCCGACAGTAGTGAATAACCGCTAAAGTACAGGTAGAAAGACGTAGACTTCCGTCCGTCGTGTCCGACCGGTTTTTTGCCTTTTCTCTACGTAATAAACAAAGCAATCGGACAACGGGGAACATTGGGAGCACAGAATGTGGACGTAGTTTTAACTATTTGAAATAAACAGTAGGAGTACAAAGAAGTCTTCTTGTTGTCTGTCTTGTTCTTTGGATTGCATATTAATGTGATCAGGGTGGAAAGTATTTTGGAATTAAGCAAATTGCTGCCGTGGAAATATAAGAGATTTACAAAATTACAGATATTATAATATTTTAACTAGAAAACGATATGATGTTTCTTTGGAAGACATGTGAATAAGTAGAATATAACAATGGAAACTAAAACACAGGGCCACATTGAACGAGTTAACCAAGTATGTTTTAATCATATGATATTAGCTCATTAACATTAAATTAATGTTCGATCGACACCTCACATTTTAGACACAAGTGAAATGACATAAACAATTAATATTAGAACAAAAATATTATTATTGCTATTTTACCGACACCAATTAATTAGACATGTAAACAAAAAAGAATAATAATTTTAGCTTGGTCACATAATCTCTTGTAATAATAATAATAAAGCCTAAATAAATCGTTCCGTGATAAAATGTGTTGGAATACAGAGTTTTCCTTCCTTCTTTAAACGGAAACAGTACCCAGAAATCAATTAAAATACAGTTATAATCAAAATTAAATTGTTCACGAAAATAACCCAACACTCAAAAATAAAAATGTTTTGTAACTCCCCCAAAAAGATTAAAAATATAAAATGTTTCGTAAAACCCACTAATTCTCAAAATAACATTTTTCAAAAGCAAAAAAACCATCTCACAAACCAAATCAAAAGCGTACTTGAACACAATTAAACATTAATTAAAAGCTTTGTGTCTTAAAAACCCCTGATTCAAAATCCTAGCTTTCAAAAGCACGGTGACCATAAAGCACAACAGTAGGATGTTTTTCCTTTTTTTACCGAAAATCGCAATAAAACATATTTAAATATCGTATTTACGCTTGAAAGTTTTAAGTTTCTCAATTTTCCTTTATTTATTATACTTTTTTAAAATTACCTGACAGACTGGACGTCATACGCCTACACATACACTTGTTACACTTTTTCGTACTGATCGGACGAATAAATGATACTCTGCTGGGACTCAGGCCTCCTCACCATGAGAGGGAATTGGCCGTAATTCACCACGCAGGCCCAGTGTGGATGTCACATGTCTTCGAATTTTTAGTTCTAGGACATACCGTTTTCCTCCCGATATTTCCCTTCACCGTTTTGACAGCAACGGTGATGAAATAAACTACACAAACTAACGCGCCTGTCTTGGTTTTTTAAGCCCGCGACCTACAACTCATCCTACCGTTGTACTAATCGATTGTCGGTAAAAAGAAAAACGTCCCATATAACAATTTTGTTGAAGCATTATATCACTATGACAACTTACATCTCTCGGCGCGACCAGCTGACTTTGCGGCCTTTCCCTCCTTAGAGTCTCTGTGCCTTGTCGGACTAACGCCGGCGTTGGAGGGATATCGGGTTTTGAGGATTTGTCTTCATTCTTCTGAAAATGCGAGCGTAAATGTGTGATAGGATAGTGCTAACATTCAGCATCATTCTTGTAGATCAGGTTCATGCGTTGCATGCTTGGGAAGAACTTGTAAGATAGTTGTAGAGATTTGCAAACAGGGTAGATCGGCGCAAACGGATGAGAATGGTGTCATAACTCAGATCATAAGGTATCTTATGCATATGCATGCAATTCCGGTCTTGGTTCAGGCCATGGTCTGAAGCGAGAGAGAATGGGAATCGGTTGTCTCCTGCGAAGGAAATGGCTGCAACAGTGAGGGCCTCATGCCTCAACCAACGCAGGAGGCACCCGGGGCGTTGATAGTCGCAAGGCGACTTCTGACCACCGTAGGAGCTGAATTGTGGACATCTTTTTGTGGCGCGCTAGATACACAACGCGCCATAGATCCTTATCGGGCGGCGAACTACCCATTGCTCTGCTGAACGACGTTAAAAAGACGAGGAGGAAGCCTTTGCGCAGCAATGCACTTCAACAGACTGAGTTGAAGGCGAGTAATCGCTACG
Source organism: Mythimna separata (assembly GCA_030763345.1). Lineage (NCBI taxonomy): Eukaryota > Metazoa > Arthropoda > Insecta > Lepidoptera > Noctuidae > Mythimna > Mythimna separata. The sequence continues at coordinate 12,040,525 of CM061174.1, read as the reverse complement.
TTTCCGTAAGGAGGTGCAGCTAGCAGTTTGTAGACAGGGTCTGTATGACACACTAGGGCGTTTCTGTACCCGTAATCACTGGACAGGGCCTTGAAGTGCCATGTAGACAATGACCTAGTAGGCAGAGTTCATCATCATCATTATTTCAGCCGAAAGACGTCCACTACTGGACAAAGGCCTCCCCCAAGCGTCGCCAGTCCTGGGCGTCTCGCATCCATCGGATAGCCGAGTCAATTAAGCTACTTTAGTAGTGTTACCTGATGTCCAACAGTGGTGATATAAGACTCGGTGGAGACGGGCGGCACGGGCGGCGCGCTGGCCGTGGGGCTGAGCGCCGGGTTGGACGCGTACACGCCGCGCCGCACCATCGTGCGCGCGCCTAGCGACAGTTACTCTAGTAGTGTAATATTACCTGATGCCCAACAGTGATGATATAAGACTCGGTGGAGACGGGCGGCACGGGCGGCGCGCTGGCCGTGGGGCTGAGCGCCGGGTTGGACGCGTACACGCCGCGCCGCACCATCGTGCGCGCGCCTAGCGACAGTTACTCTAGTAGTGTAATATTACCTGATGCCCAACAGTGATGATATAAGACTCGGTGGAGACGGGCGGCACGGGCGGCGCGCTGGCCGTGGGGCTGAGCGCCGGGTTGGACGCGTACACGCCGCGCCGCACCATCGTGCGCGCGCCTAGCGACAGTTACTCTAGTAGTGTAATATTACCTGATGCCCAACAGTGATGATATAAGACTCGGTGGAGACGGGCGGCACGGGCGGCGCGCTGGCCGTGGGGCTGAGCGCCGGGTTGGACGCGTACACGCCGCGCCGCACCATCGTGCGCGCGCCTAGCGACAGTTACTCTAGTAGTGTAATATTACCTGATGCCCAACAGTGATGATATAAGACTCGGTGGAGACGGGCGGCACGGGCGGCGCGCTGGCCGTGGGGCTGAGCGCCGGGTTGGACGCGTACACGCCGCGCCGCACCATCGTGCGCGCGCCTAGCGACAGTTACTCTAGTAGTGTAATATTACCTGATGCCCAACAGTGATGATATAAGACTCGGTGGAGACGGGCGGCACGGGCGGCGCGCTGGCCGTGGGGCTGAGCGCCGGGTTGGACGCGTACACGCCGCGCCGCACCATCGTGCGCGCGCCTAGCGACAGTTACTCTAGTAGTGTAATATTACCTGATGCCCAACAGTGATGATATAAGACTCGGTGGAGACGGGCGGCACGGGCGGCGCGCTGGCCGTGGGGCTGAGCGCCGGGTTGGACGCGTACACGCCGCGCCGCACCATCGTGCGCGCGCCTAGCGACAGTTACTCTAGTAGTGTAATATTACCTGATGCCCAACAGTGATGATATAAGACTCGGTGGAGACGGGCGGCACGGGCGGCGCGCTGGCCGTGGGGCTGAGCGCCGGGTTGGACGCGTACACGCCGCGCCGCACCATCGTGCGCGCGCCTAGCGACAGTTACTCTAGTAGTGTAATATTACCTGATGCCCAACAGTGATGATATAAGACTCGGTGGAGACGGGCGGCACGGGCGGCGCGCTGGCCGTGGGGCTGAGCGCCGGGTTGGACGCGTACACGCCGCGCCGCACCATCGTGCGCGCGCCTAGCGACAGTTACTCTAGTAGTGTAATATTACCTGATGCCCAACAGTGATGATATAAGACTCGGTGGAGACGGGCGGCACGGGCGGCGCGCTGGCCGTGGGGCTGAGCGCCGGGTTGGACGCGTACACGCCGCGCCGCACCATCGTGCGCGCGCCTAGCGACAGTTACTCTAGTAGTGTAATATTACCTGATGCCCAACAGTGATGATATAAGACTCGGTGGAGACGGGCGGCACGGGCGGCGCGCTGGCCGTGGGGCTGAGCGCCGGGTTGGACGCGTACACGCCGCGCCGCACCATCGTGCGCGCGCCTAGCGACAGTTACTCTAGTAGTGTAATATTACCTGATGCCCAACAGTGATGATATAAGACTCGGTGGAGACGGGCGGCACGGGCGGCGCGCTGGCCGTGGGGCTGAGCGCCGGGTTGGACGCGTACACGCCGCGCCGCACCATCGTGCGCGCGCCTAGCGACAGTTACTCTAGTAGTGTAATATTACCTGATGCCCAACAGTGATGATATAAGACTCGGTGGAGACGGGCGGCACGGGCGGCGCGCTGGCCGTGGGGCTGAGCGCCGGGTTGGACGCGTACACGCCGCGCCGCACCATCGTGCGCGCGCCGAGCGATAAGCCGCGTGATGCTACGGCTACGCCTGGCACTGCCGGCGGGCCTGGAATAAGTAGGAACTATATGAGACCGATGCCACGCCTGATTTCTAAGTCGAACCATGTCACGTGGCGTGGATCTAATGTAGCTCTAGATCGGCGTACGTAACCCACAAGTGCGCAATGTAGTCCTACCCTTACTGTTCCCATTTTTGGGTCATCTCTGTGGGAGATACTAAGCCGTATTCCACCATGCCAGCCTAGTATGGGTTAATGAATGTTACATGTCTTTTGTTTTATTGTAGGATATTTATGACGGTTTCTTCACTATGTTTTTCTTCATCAATTTTATTTTCAAATTTTATCAAATGACGCTAACAGCTGCAAATAATTATGTGTTTTATTAATTTAATCGCACATTCTTCCGAAACGTTTGTTAATTTCCAGTAATGTTTATAGTAATGACAAATAAACTGCAATATAATTTGTTTTTAACCCTATTCAAATAGAAGAACTTATATCATGGCACAGAGGTTTCTGTAGTTAAGTGGGCCATGCATAAAATATGCGCATAGTATGACAGTTGCCAAAGGCAAAATGTCTTCTCAATAAATCGCTTGACCGAAGCTACATGTTTGGTTTTCTTAATATGTTGATAATTATACTTTCGAGCCATTAGGGGTTGGAATTCTCGTATCATGGGGTCCGAGTGCTCACAAATTATTTATAGATCTGATTAAATGCCTTGTTGACGGTTCGCGAGACCCAAGAATTGGCTTTTACCTTGGACAGAGGACAAGAATTGCTAAATAGCGTGGTACACCCGTTGACAGCGATGCGGAGGAGTTTTTCGACGCCATATTTTAGTTTTTTTTTTTTTCGTTTATGTTTATTTAATTATAGTTTTTTTTTTTATATGTAAGGGTCCGTTAAAGTATTACGTAAGCAGACTTTGTGCAAATATTAACGCCGCCCTCCCCCTCCTTCAGCAAAAGTAAGCAAAGCTCGCCTCCCCCCACGCTTACATAAACATTGGTAAATGCATTTTTAATGTGTTTTAGTTTCCTTATTAATTTATGAGCAGTTATTGAAGTTTAAAAAAAAAGAATATGCTTGAAATAGGGGAAACAAAACATGGCGTAATTACCACTCAGACGCCCCGTCTCCCATGTCATAAAAAATAAGCAAAGCAAAGACCTCTCCATCCCCCCGCAATGGTTACGTAACACTTCAATGGCCCTTAAATCGTATCTCGCAGTTGATAAAAAAACCATGATACTAAAAAAAATATGAATAAAAATAACAATGACTCAAAAAGCACGTCGTACTTACCTCCAGGTATCCTGCTCAACTCCCTATGTGAACTGTATTGCCTAAGTTTTGACGTCGGCAAACTTGTCTTCCTAGGAACTGCGGCCGGCGGTACCATGTTACTGTATGGAGCTAAAATAACATAAAATATGGAGGAAATAAAATGATTGATCACGAATTCTGGTGTTTGAAAAAGAAATATCGTGAAATGGTTGAATGTAAATGGGTAATGCGTTGTGCTTCTAAAAATATGATTTGAAAGTTTTCTGTTTTTACACCAAAATAGTATACTGTACACCAAATTAGTGCTTGACTGCGATCCCATGTGATGGTATGCAGTAATGCAATCGTAGATGGTGCAGCGCACTAGTTTATTAATTTAATCTAAATTATATACATAGTTAATATAGACGAACTAAACATTTACTTCATTATTTTTGTTATTAGATGCTCTGAAACTGTAGATTCTCATACTTTCGAAATCCATGCTATGTTCAATATTAACCCGGTTCAATTATTGTAGACACGGCCTTCTAACCTCCGCAAGTCTATACTATTTCTAGGTAAGTGTGCTCCACCGTCGACCACATCATCGTCAGTGGTCAGACGTGAGTTTATCAATAAAATCTAGTATTGACTTGGCTCGCGACATGTGAGATATGGACTCAGCGATCATTGTACCGATAGTCGTGTCAGTCAATGGACTAGGTACTAGCTAAGATCATCTTAGGAGGCTAGTCTTAGGCGACTTGATCTAGAAAGCAGTACTTTTGGTTAGGAGGTTCCTCTCTCAGGAGACCGGACCGCCTATAGTTTAAACTACTATTTTTTTATATTTTTTTCTAATTATATTTTAAAACGTGTAATAAACAGAATAATAATAAAAAAACATACCTCCAGAACTAGTAGGAATAATCCTAGTAGGCTTCGGCATAACACTGGGCGCGAACATCTTCTTCTCAGGACTGACCTTCCCCGCCATAATATCCCTTTTAGCCGACGGCTTCTTTACCATCGTCGCGCTATTTATGACAGTTGCATTGTGCATATCATAAGTCCTCTCCATCCCCGAGGAATTTGCCTTAGTGATGGTGGTAACGGTGTAGGACTTGTCATCGACCATGTCATATATAGGAGATATGGTGTTGTGCAAGTTTAACAAGTCGTTCTTAGCACCCTTCCGTAGTGACATAAGCGGTGTGGAGGCGATTTGGGGGCCTGCAATGTGAGAATGTGCGAATGTAACCTGTGTGCTAAGCTTTGGGAAGCGCCGTAGAAACGTTACTTCACCTTATTAAACGATTTCATGTAGATATGTAAATAATTTTAACCAGTATGCTTGAATGGGTTGGGTGATTTTTTAAAACAAAATTCGCACCGGCCAAATGATGGAACAAAGGTGTGTGTTAAGACATTAAATCTGACACTACCTCCGCCTCAGCCTGAATGGGAGGAGTTATGAATTGACATAAAAATTTATAAAGACAATACACCCAGACCCGGCATCACTATTTATAGGCCATGTAAATACTCGTTTCGTGCGTGGGAATCGAACCAGCGACACGTAGTACGGACGCCAATGCCTTAACCACTGCGCCATCTTAGCTTTGTCAACATCCTTTTTTTTTATAGTGCACAGCTCTTTTCCATCAGTAAACCACCATAGCACCAACGCCTAACACTTTTTCCTTTCAACCCACAACCACATAATTGCTCATAACAATTTAAAACCAACTCCACCCGCTCGACCACATGTAGTGTTAATGTATTAAACAACTTATTCCAATACTTACGAGTGTCATGTGTAGGTTGACTATCAGGCACACTGTCTGGAGGACTGGAAGAACTGAAGGTGCCCGTGTCTGTGCTCTCGCTCGAACCTACCATCGCTCGCTCTTGGGATCCCCACTCCTGGAAACCGTTATAATTAGAAGAAATTAAGGAGTGATCTTTTGGTATAATTTCAAGTGGAAATAAATATTGACAGACAGAAGAGTTGCCACAAAGATTGTGCTGATACTCGTAATAATATAAAGAAGAAAGGCTAGAACTAATGAGTAAATCTATATAAATATAAAATGAGAAGCTGACTGACTGACATATCATCACACAACCGAAATTACTGGGACTAGGAGCATGAAATGTTGAACAGTTTCCTTTTATGGTGTAAGGGAGCACTAAGAGAAGATTTCTTTTACGTTAATTTTCTTTCATCTCTATGAATGAGGGGCCAAAGTTTGTAGAGAGAAACCTACTTTAACACGGGCGAAGCCGCTGGTAGAAGTTAATATAGAAAATACATACCCGATGTTCTTGCTGCAGCGTCCTATCCCCAACATCAATTAAATTAAGCGTAGCCGAATTAATATCTATAATTTGATTATCATCTCCCTTCATGTACACCACCGTCGTGTCCATCGCGCTGGCTTTGGGCGACAACTTCTTAAACGTAGCGTTTCTTTTAGGAGTATCTCTCGCGATTGGTTCCTCCGGCCTGTCGTAACCATTACCGTTTAACACTCTTCGCCTTGACAACAGTTCTGAAGCGTTCTCCATACTCTGTCGCGGCACTGTGATCACCGTTTGATTCGGTAACTGTATCGTCTTTATCGGCGAAGTATCCGTCGAAGGCGGTATCGACTTCTCAGGCTCAGTAGGCAACGCTTTCCTCGCTAAAGACAACTTCTGCCGCGCTTGGATTATCTCGTTCAACTCTTGCTTCCCCAAAGTAACATTTAAACTATTTCGCCCAACATCCTCAGGTTTCGGTAGCCCCATATCCTTGTAGAAAGCGTCGTCAGTTTCAAAGTTTTCTTTCTCAGCGTCATTATCTCTTCTACTAAACCTATTATTAGAGTAGTGTAAGGTGATCGGTTCAGCCATGTCAGCCGTCGGTGCGTTACGGGGAACAGTTTTCGGCGAATCTTTCTTATCGGAGTTTTCGTTTAGAATTTTCGCAGTGTCGATTTGGCAGGCTTCTTCGCGGGATTTGGTGTAGGATTCAGAGTTGCGTATGCCTGATTCTCTTTTGGTGTAGCTGTTGTAGAGTTGGCATCTTGGTCGGGCTGAGAGGAGTTTTTCTGAGGCTTCTAGATGGGTGAAGGTTGCTGAGGAGAAAATGTTGGAGTCTGTGCTTTCCTTGGGGGGTTTGGAGTTGTTGGAGATGACGTATGAGGAGTTGACGGAGCTGACGAGGGATGGTGGTAGGGAGTCGATGAGGCTGTCGTTGTCAGGGTACGTCGTCTGCGAGAGGAAGCTGGTGCTCATGTCCTTCTCGTCGAGGATGCTGAGCGTCATGCTCGTCATCATCGGGTCGATGCTGTCCCGACCTGACATTGGTAGACCTGGAAATGTAAATAAAGAAATAAATGCAGGGCAGCAGTCAATTTATTTTTACTTACTTATTATTGTTTTTATACCATCTATTTTAGAGTTAGGCGCCTTTTTAGTCTCGTATAGTTTTTTTTAATACTTGTTTTTAGTATCAAATCCTTGGTATTTGTGTATACACTAATACTACACAGCGCTTTGACGCTCGTCAAAATGCTGAGTTGGCAAACTCAGCTATCAAATTCTCGGTAAGAAGTTAGGTGATACGGTTAACTATCACTTTATGATGATCCTCAAGTATTTTCTTTGATATAGGAAATCATCTTGTAAGTTTTCCCGCTTTGGGTAGAATCAGACATTTCCATATACGCAGGCGAAGTCGTTGCCAGCAGTTAGTTTATCATACAGCATACAAGAGAAATCTAATATCCCTACTAACATAGTGTAACATTATTCTAATACATAGTATATAACACCGACAACATGCTTCCTTGCAGGTTATGTGAGTACAGTAATCAGTGAGGCGGCAACCTGACGGACGCTTGCGTCACACAGCCCTGAATGCATAAGTGGACCATGGCTGCAATATGCGCTACGTAATCTATGCGATTGATACTTATTAGGGCTAAACGGTAAAGATTTATTGATTTCATGTAACTTAACTATAGTCACAGTTATAGAGGGAGGCCAAAGAAAAGATGGATGGATTGTGTGAGAAGTGATATGGAAGAAAAGGGAGTGAGTGATAGCGTGACGAGTGACAGGTCAGAATAGAAGAAAAAGACGTGTTGCGCCGACCCCAAATAAAACGGGACAAGGGCAGGAAGATGATGATGAACTATAGTCACAGTTATTTCCTACACATACGCACAAAAAGGTTTTCACATTCATTGAAAAGAGTACTCCTTGTCGGAGCCTGTGTTTGATAGACTGAACTGTCGTTTTAGAATACCCTTTTTGAGGATGAGTAATCATCAAATAAATCCTGTTCTGCGTGGAGCGATAATAAAACCTACCCATTTCTTTCAGTTGCCCTTCGCGTTCCAGGGCCGCTGTAACTCTTTCGAACAATCCCACAGCCCTGGCAGGCATCAGTCCAAGCGGAACTCGTCAAATTATTTTGACAGTCTTTGTAGATATAAGTGGGTACAACCTTGGGTGCCTGGTCCTTATCTGATGAAGAGACAGTTGCGTCTGCAAGAATCACTCTGCTATTCCCGTCCCCTGGGGCGTCTCCTATTGCGGCTTGCCATGCGAGCAATTGCCTCTCCCTCACACTTTCCGCCGCCTCCATTGTTCTCATTACTGCTCCGTAAACAAGTTGACTGCTACCAAAGTCCTTTCGAGCCTTACCATAGCCAGGACAAAGTAGATGGCGATTCCGAGATGTTTGAACAATTGAAAGAATCGGAGTCGTTCTAATAAACCATCGAGTCAACCATCGACAAACAATCGAGATGTTTTCCGATTGTTTCGAGTCAACGTAATCGACCGCTAGTTGTCGATTGTTTGAATCAGTCATTCTCACTCGAAATTCTAAATTATCGAGGAGCAACTTCGCGAATGAACGCGCCGTATGATTGTCGCAATAACAGACTAGTCGGACTCAAGTCCAAGTCTTAACAATCGAAAACCATCGAGATATTCGAACAATCGAATACAATCGATCGCTAGGACAAAGTATAGTCGCAAAAGGTCCCCGATCGCCTAAAATAACCTGAGACTTCAATATTGCTGCTTCTTACCAGAATCCTTATGCGAAGGCATAGACTTCCTGCTGCTCTCAATGGACTCGGCGTTGAAGGTGCCCGAGCTCTCCATGAGCAGTGAGGACACGAGGCTGGGGGGAGACATGCGCATCAGCGACTCCCCGCTCTGGTACATGTTCAGACTTGGACGCTCGTTCATCAACATGTCCCTAGAACATTTATACTTCTATGTTTCTTACCAGAATCCTTATGCGAAGGCATAGACTTCCTGCTGCTCTCAATAGACTCTGCGTTGAAAGTGCCCGAGCTCTCCATGAGCAGTGAGGACACGAGGCTGGGGGGAGACATGCGCATCAGCGACTCCCCGCTCTGGTACATGTTCAGTCTTGGACGCTCGTTCAGCAAGCTGGACATGCCCCTAGAAGATTTACTTCTTACCTGAATCCTTATGCGAAGGCATAGACTTCCTGCTGCTCTCAATGGACTCGGCGTTGAAGGTGCCCGAGCTCTCCATGAGCAGTGAGGACACGAGGCTGGGGGGAGACATGCGCATCAGCGACTCCCCGCTCTGGTACATGTTCAGACTTGGACGCTCGTTCATCAACATGTCCCTAGAACATTTATACTTCTATGTTTCTTACCAGAATCCTTATGCGAAGGCATAGACTTCCTGCTGCTCTCAATAGACTCTGCGTTGAAAGTGCCCGAGCTCTCCATGAGCAGTGAGGACACGAGGCTGGGGGGAGACATGCGCATCAGCGACTCCCCGCTCTGGTACATGTTCAGTCTTGGACGCTCGTTCAGCAAGCTGGACATGCCCCTAGAAGATTTACTTCTTACCTGAATCCTTATGCGAAGGCATAGACTTCCTGCTGCTCTCAATGGACTCGGCGTTGAAGGTGCCCGAGCTCTCCATGAGCAGTGAGGACACGAGGCTGGGGGGAGACATGCGCATCAGCGACTCCCCGCTCTGGTACATGTTCAGACTTGGACGCTCGTTCAGCAAGCTGGACATGCCTTTGGAAGATTTATTCTTTATATATCTTACCAGTCTTGCCATGGAGTACCGTGTTACCCCAGTTAATGGGTTGTGGAGCTCTGGTAGGCAGCCGCTCCTCGTAAAATACTGGTATTCAGCTAAATCCGGCTATACTGGAAGCTGACCCCAATATAGTTGGGAATAGGCTAGGCAGATGATGATGATTTCTTACCAGAATCCTTATGCGAAGGCATAGACTTCCTGCTGTTCTCAATGGACTCGGCGTTGAAGGTGCCCGAGCTCTCCATGAGCAGTGAGGACACGAGGCTCGGAGGAGCCATGCGCATCAGCGACTCCCCACTCTGGTACATGTTCAGACTTGGACGCTAGTTCAGCAAGTTGGACATGCCCCTAGAAGATTTACTTCTTACCTGAATCCTTATGCGAAGGCATAGACTTCCTGCTGCTCTCAATAGACTCTGCGTTGAAGGTGCCCGAGCTCTCCATGAGCAGTGAGGACACGAGGCTCGGGGGAGACATGCGCATCAGCGACTCCCCGCTCTGGTACATGTTCAGACTTGGACGCTCGTTCATCAACATACCCCTGGAAGATTAACAGACTCTTGTTAGTATAGAATTGTTACAGAAACATCAGGTATTACATTAATGTTTAATAAGCTGAAGATGGTCTTTGTTTGAGGTAGCTTAGATGCTGTAAAAGTTCAAAAAAGGCACTTTTTGGAACAGATTCAGTGAAATATTTAGGGGTATCAATTCTATGTCAGTTTGTTTTTCTGATTTTTTTTAATAGCTCCCGATGTAAACATCTAAACTTACATACACAAGACATAGACCCGGAAAAACTATACGCCATACAAATATTTGTTCCGTGCGGGAATCAAACGAGCGACAAGCAGCGTAGTAACCAATGGCCCAAGAATTGAGCAAATTGTGTCGTAATTTTTTATTAACTTTGAAATACAATAACCACTCCAATTATTTGGCATGTGATTTCATAACATTGACTTTAATATTTTTTTTAATGACAATTGTTTAAACTAACAAGTTCCCACATGTAAGTCATAAAGTAAAATACATAAAATTAAACCGACAACCATAATACCAGGCGAAAATAATCGCAAAGCCGAGTCCACCACCTTAGACACACAAGCAGCATGTTGCTAACGGCAGAGATAACTGCAACACTTCGACGGTACCCTTAGGGTCAGCTCACACCGAGACGCGACGCTCATGCACATTTTAATAGAGCGACTCAAAATAAAACTTAATTTACTACACGAAAAGATACACATTTGATTGTGAGAATTTAGAATACGTTGCTTCATACAGCGCTGCGCTTCGTGATGCCGCGCGGCGTTGCGCTGCGCCTCCTGACGCCACGCGGCGTCTCGCTGCGCAGGAACGTTTTTATATTCGCGACCGTCGTGTTGCCAACGATTTTGCTATGCGCCTCGCAACGTTGCCAGCGCCTGGCCTCTTCCTGCATTGTCGCGTCGCGTCTCGGTGTGAACTGACCCTTAGATGCGTTGGCGGCAGCCGTCGACCAAATAGTAACACGTGACACACACGACGACTGCAACTGATCTTCATTTGTTGGACTTGGAATATCGACGACTGCTATCAAACGTCTACAGCTGCCGCCGACGCGTCGACGGTTCCAGTTACCTCTGCCGTTGACAACATGCCGTTAATGAGCTTTAAGCCAAGCAATATCAGCACAAAAACCGGACGTCCCCGACATTAGAAAGCGTAATATAACCTAAAACAGTGGAGAGCCATGTTCTGGGCTGAGGTGACACCGTGACACCTCCTTTGAGCGTGCGCCACTTCCAGGTATAAACCGAATATCCACCTGGGTAACACATCATGCAATGTTGTCAATAGAAGCTTAAGAGTTCGTAGTAATGGATGATAGTCATGGCTATATTTATACTATTTATCTGTACCATATACGACGGTCAAATTATCCTGATATTAAAAAAAAAACATAATTTGTTCGTCTGCTGAGTTGACTTAGGGCCAGCGCTCACTGCCGACATGATAGGCATGGCACGGCATGCCAGGGCATCCCGCGGCATTTCGCCTAACCAAGTTTGAACCATATTTCAACTTACTTAGCAATCATAATTCTTCGACATAAAGTGACCCATTACGTCCCGCGAGATGCAATGGCACGCTACGGCATCCCGTGGAATGAAACGGCATGCCGCGGCATCGTAGTATCGAAATAAAGTAAAATGAGTTCTAAACACATCGAAATAAGATTCAAAATAACTTGATTAGTAATGAAATCCTTTACCATGACATGCCGTGCCGTGCTGGCAATGAGCACCTTACAAACTGAATATCTACCCGGGTAGTAATTAGGGCTTTCTACCCGGGAGTCTCGGTCTCGAAAATATCGAGAGCCTTCACGATTTTTCCGCTTTTTCAAGGCTCGAGACTAATACCCCCCGTCATTTGTTAAGTAATAAAAAAATTGCGAAATAAAATGTAATATTATAATAAGATTTTTTTAAAATAAAAGTCATTATTATACACACAAACTTTCGCCTTTATAATATTAGTGTGATTAATACTCAGTTGCAAATTAACTACCGTGATTGGTTGAGTGAATTGTCAACTAAAGCAAATTATATCTTAGTATATTTTCGTTGGAGAAACCGAACATAACTCAGGCAATTAAAAAATTGACTGTCACTTTTTCTTTTGTGATTTTTAAAGTCTCTAGACTGCCCATAATTAAAATGAAGTAAAATCTTTATTTCAGACATGACGACGGATATTTTTTAACGACTCAAGTCTTCCAGACATCTATTAACAATTATTATAACCCCAGCTTATCCACTCAGACATTAATTGTCAAGTAAAACACAATACTTCATAAACTCGACTGTCATAACATGAAAAGTAAAAGTATCGCATCATCTGTCTATGGTAACAAAAAAAAAAAGATTCGCACTTTCATTCCATCCGTCTTTTCCTACTTTCCCTTTTTGCGATGTACTGGAATCAATGATAATGCTTAGTCATCCATGGTAATTAAGAAAGAATAAGGAGCGAAGCTTTTGTTTGTGGTTCTTTAGGCTGTAAAGTTAATTGGTCTTTGCCTTATTAGAGAGATAACTTAGATTTGGTTATGGTCGTTATTTGTTATTGATTGTGTTACGGTGAATTTGAGACGGCCTACTTTCTTTTGTTTGATGTTTTGTTCTACTTAAGTTTATGCTGATTGATTGTATTATACTAGCTGGCCTCCGTGGTTTTACTCGCTGTTTTTGGTTACTGATTCGCTCCCGTGCGTCGTAGAGTAATTTTATATAGTCTATTTCGATTAATGGGTCCAAAACATTTCAAGATTATGTTCAATTCCAAATTCCCTGATTAAATTCGCGTTTAAATAAACAAACAAACTCTCTAGTTTATTAATATTAGTAGACATATGACAGCGTCGCTTTGAGGTTTTTTTTTTATTAACATCCGAAAGTTCAAACTCAAGGTTCACCAACGTGCTATGGAGCGCAGTATACTTTAGTATTAATTACTCAGATACCCGCGAAACGAGACACAATAGTAAAACAATAACAGCGCGGTCTCATAGGACCGGTTGGGGATTCAAACGTTAATCTAACGGATCGCGTTCGTAACACTACTGCGCTCCAAAATACAGATCATTGACGTGACTCAGAAGGCTGTCCAGTTTATGTGGGACTAGTCTGGACATGTCTGCCGCATGTCTATAGAGCGGTAAGCCCGTAAAACACAAAATTGGTGCCCTGAAATCAAGAGCCGAGGCTACGGCAGATCACGATGGAGATAGCGGGATGGTTTAGATGTCGCCTTTAGGAAGATGGCCCGAAACTAGGAATAATGGAAGGACTGGAGGCAGGCATTTGCCCAGACGTGGGACAGTGCAGGTTAAATATAATATAAAAATAGTTTTTGAAAGATCAATGCTATATTCTTTATACTTCGTAAGCGAACTTTTAAAAGAGACTTTTAAAGCAACTAATTTTGTCATCGCTATACAAATCGTGATACTTTATTCATAAAATCAAGAAATAATTATTAAGAGAGAAAGTGATATACTGAAGCTCGAACTAACTATTCTAGTTCAAAGCAACTTTCATATTAAATTTTAAAAGTTAATCAACCAAGATGCAGTTTTTAGTTTATTTTTATTGGGAAATTAACAAATAACTACATTTATTAGGGGCCGCTTTGTGCAGAGCGAGAGAGTGCCCGATTTTAACTGACTAAAACCGACCTGTGTTGCTTAACCTATCAATACCCGCGAAACGAGACACAATAGTAAGACAATAACAGCGCGGTCCTATGAGACCGGTCGGGGATTCATGAATTAAGGTCAGAACAATCCCGTATCCCGGAGCCTTAACATGACGTGTTAAAAAGTTAGTCGTGCGATCGAGATAGAACTTTAACAGTTCAGTATAGGTAGTCAAATGGATCGCGTTAAGAGCCTCTGGCCTTTAATTCATAACAATAGTACTGCCGCTACCGTGCCCTCATTAGTGATGTAACAAATTTAGTCTCAATTCACACTATAGTGTCGCTCGCAGTCACCGCTCATTATTTTTAGATCGTTACTCGAGTTGTTTTAGTATCGGCCTGTATTATTGTTTGAATAGCACCATTGTTTTACGTTTAATTAATAGAGTGCGTTTTAATTAGAGTGACATTGGTTATGTAAAACAACTAGCTTTTGACAGCGGCTTCGCTCGCATGAAATTAGGTTTCTCCATTCAAACTTTGGACCCCCTTTCATCCCCTTATGCGTGCGTTTTGGGAAATCCTCTCTTAGTGCTTCAAATACGTCATAAAAGGAAGGTTTATTCTTTATTGTACATTTACGTAAATAAAAACAATAGGACAGGTGTTGTACACAGGCAAGCTTAACCTACAATTGGACCGCAATTAGGACCGTGTAATTCTGTACAAGGCTTTCTTTTATAATGTAGGCGAGCACTAAGATGGGTTTTTTCAAAATCCAATTGAGTTTGACGCACATAACTTTACTGAATAAGCAAATTTTTCGCTCTGTACTGTATCTGAATTGTCTCAGAATAAAATCAACCCTCTAACGCCCATTTCCAATAAGCTATCTATCTACAGTTGCAGCTAATTTAAATAAACAAATCTATCTTTTTGCCCTTACTCGTTTTCCTATAACCTACTGACGGATAGCATTTCCTACCAAAGTTGTGGATCTATGAACTGCGGTAGGGTATTGGTCAAACGAGCGTAAAAGATTGCCATACCTACAATAAAAGTTACCATATAGGGTTAAACCGCATTTGATCTCATCAAGCTATTACCAAAGCTTGTATTGTGTAAGGGGAACAAACGAGCCGCGTGTTCATGAAGCCAAGCTGCGGATTAGATGAAGTGTAGCTGACACGGCTCAGCTCTTTAACCCGTCATCATCTGGCACTGACCTTAGCTAACATTTCAATCATCATCTACGTCATCAACCTAGCCTTTTTAGGGTTCCGTAGCCAAAATGGCAAAAACGGAACCCTTATAGTTTCGTCATGTCCGTCTGTCCGTCTGTCCGTCTGTCACAGCCGATTTACTCGGAAACTATAAGTACTACAGTGATGAAATTTGATGGGAATATGTGTTGTATGAACCGCTACAAAATTATGACACTAAATAGTAAAAAAAAGAATTGGGGGTGGGGCCCCCCATACATGTAACTGAGGGATGAAAATTTTTTTTCGATGTACATACCCGTGTGGGGTATCAATGGAAAGGTCTTTTAAAATGATATAAAGTTTTCTAAAAAACATTTTTCTTAAAGTGAACGGTTTTTGAGATATCAGCTCTCAAAGTCGTAAAAAGTATGTCCCCCCCCCTCTATTTTTATAACTACGGGGTATAAAATTCTAAAAAAAATAGAGGTGATGCATGCTAATTAACTCTTTCAACGATTTTTGGTTTGATCAAAGTATCTCTTATAGTTTTTGAGATAGGTTGATTTAACTGTAATTTTGGTTAAGTTATTGTGCTTACACTGAAAACGATGGCTGAACCTTATAATTATATTTGCTGCTACGGAACCCTTTGTGCGCGAGCCCGACTCGCACTTGGCCGGTTTTTTTTCCCAACTATATTGGGGTCGGCATCCAGTAAAGCCGGATTTAGCTGAATACCAGTATTTTACGAGGAGCGGCTGCCTACCAGACCTCCACAACCCATTAACTGGGGTAACATGATACTTCATGGCAAGACTGGAGTCAGATTTACTGGCTTCTGACTAACCGTAACGACTGCCAAAGATTTTCAAATGACAGCCGGGACCAACGGCTTAACGTGCTTTCCGAGGCACGGAGGAAACTCGGTATGTAAAGATGGTCACCCATCCACAGACCAACCTTGGTAAGCGTTGCTTAACCTTGAAGATCGACCCGTTCGGAAATTATTATCTAGCCACGAGCTCCTTACTGAATAAGCCAATTTTTCACTCTTTAAGAGTTATCTCAAGATAAAATCTACCCTCTGAAAATTTCCATACCTATTATAAACGTCACCATATAGGGTTAAACCGCATTTGATCTCATCAAGCCATTACTAAACGCTTGCATTGTGTTAGGGGAACGAACGAGCCGCATGTTCATGAAGCCATAAAACTATCGGATTAGATGAAGTGTAGCTGACACGGCTCAGCTCTTTAACCCGTCGTCACCTGGCACTGACCTTAGCTAACATTTCAATCATCATCTACGTCATCAACCTAGCCTTTTTCCCAACTATATTGGGGTCGGCATCCAGTAAAGCCGGATTTAGCTGAATACCAGTATTTTACGAGGAGCGGCTGCCTACCAGACCTCCACAACCCATTAACTGGGGTAACATGATACTTCATGGCAAGACTGGAGTCTGATTTACTGGCTTCTGACTAACCGTAACGACTGCCAAAGATTTTCAGATGACAGCCAGGACCAACGGCTTAACGTGCTTTCCGAGGCACGGAGGAAACTCGGTATGTTAAGATGGTCACCCATCCACAGACCAACCTTGGTAAGCGTTGCTTAACCTTGAAGATCGACCCGTGCGGCAATTATTATCTAGCCACGAGCTCCTTACTGAATAAGCCAATTTTTCACTCTTTAAGAGTTATCTCAAGATAAAATCTACCCTCTGAAAATTTCCATACCTATTATAAACGTCACCATATAGGGTTAAACCGCATTTGATCTCATCAAGCCATTACTAAACGCTTGTATTGTGCTAGGGGAACGAACGAGCCGCGAGTTCATGAAGCCATAAAACCATCGGATTAGATTAAGTGTAGCTGACACGGCTCAGCTCTTTAACCCGTCATCACCTG
The DNA here is from genome assembly GCA_030763345.1 of Mythimna separata. NCBI lineage: Eukaryota > Metazoa > Arthropoda > Insecta > Lepidoptera > Noctuidae > Mythimna > Mythimna separata. The sequence continues at coordinate 12,023,599 of CM061174.1, read as the reverse complement.
ACACTGACCTTAGCTAACATTTCAATCATCATCTACGTCATCAACCTAGCCTTTTTCCCAACTATATTGGGATCGGCATCCAGTAAAGCCGGATTTAGCTGAATACCAGTATTTTACGAGGAGCGGCTGCCTACCAGACCTTCACAACCCATTAACTGGGGTAACATGATACTTCATGGCAAGACTGGAGTCAGATTTACTGGCTTCTGACTAACCGTAACGACTGCCAAAGATTTTCAAATGACAGCCGGGAGCAACGGCTTAACGTGCTTTCCGAGGCACGGAGGAAACTCGGTATGTTAAGATGGTCAAACATCCACAGACCAACCTTGGTAAGCGTTGCTTAACCCTGAAGATCGACCCGTGCGGCAATTATTATATAGCCACGAGCTCCTTACTGAATAAGCGAATTTTACGCTCTTTTAGAATTGTCTCAGGATAAAATCCGAAAGAAAGACCACCTATAATAAAAGTAACCATATAGGGTTAAGCCGCATTTGATCTCATCAAGCTATAACTAAACGCTTGTATTGTGTTAGGGGAACGAACGAGCCGCGTGTTCATGAAGCCATAAAAACATCGGATTAGATGAAGTGTAGCTGACACGGCTCAGCTCTTTAACCCGTCATCACCTGACACTGACCTTAGCTAACATTCAAATGAAGAAAGAAAGAGACGGGTATAAGCCTTTTGTATAGCGTCTTTTCGTTTTTGTGTAGCGCTGGGACATTTAAGTTGATGTGATCGGTGTTTTATTGACTGGTCAGTAATAGAACATTTCAATCATCATCTACGTCATCAACCTAGCCTTTTTCCCAACTATATTGGGATCGGCATCCAGTAAAGCCGGATTTATCTGAATACCAGTATTTTACGAGGAGCGGCTGCCTACCAGACCTCCACAACCCATTAACTGGGGTAACATGATACTTCATGGCAAGACTGGAGTCAGATTTACTGGCTTCTGACTAACCGTAACGACTGTCAAAGATTTTCAAATGACAGCCAGGACCAACGGCTTAACGTGCTTTCCGAGGCACGGAGGAAACTCGGTATGTTAAGATGGTCACCCATCCACAGACCAACCTTGATAAGCGTTGCTTAACCTTGAAGATCGACCCGTGCGGAAATTATTATCTAGCCACGAGCTCCTTACTGAATAAGCCAATTTTTCGCTCTTTTAGAATTGTCTCAAGATAAAATCCAACCTCTAAAAGATTGCCATACCTATTATAAAAGTCACCATATAGCGTTAAACCGCATTTGATCTCATCAAGCCATTACTAAACGCTTGTATTGTGTAAGGGGACCAAACGAGCCGCGAGTTCATGAAGCCATAAAACTATCGGATTAGATGAAGTGTAGCTGACACGGCTCAGCTCTTTAACCCGTCATCACCTGACACTGACCTTAGCTAACATTTCAATCATCATCTACGTCATCAACCTAGCCTTTTTCCCAACTATATTGGGGTCGGCATCCAGTAAAGCCGGATTTAGCTGAATACCAGTATTTTACGAGGAGCGGCTGCCTACCAGACCTCCACAAACCATTAACTTGGGTAATATGATACTTCATGGCAAGACTGGAGTCAGATTTACTGGCTTCTGACTAACCGTAACGATTGCCAAAGATTTTCAAATGACAGCCGGGACCAACGGCTTAACGTGCTTTCCGAGGCATGGAGGAAACTCGGTATGTTAAGATGGTCACTCATCCACAGACCAACCTTGGTAAGCGTTGCTTAACCTTGAAGATCGACCCGTGCGGCAATTATTATATAGCCACGAGCTCCTTACTGAATAAGCGAATTTTACGCTCTTTTAGAATTGTCTCAGGATAAAATCCGAAAGAAAGACCACCTATAATAAAAGTCACCATATAGGGTTAAACCGCATTTGATCTCATCAAGCCATTACTAAACGCTTGTATTGTGTTAGGGGAACGAACGAGCCGCGAGTTCATGAAGCCATAAAACTATCGGATTAGATGAAGTGTAGCTGACACGGCTCAGCTCTTTAACCCGCCATCACCTGGCACTGACCTTAGCTAACATTTCAATCATCATCTACGTCATCAACCTAGCCTTTTCCCCAACTATATTGGGGTCGGCATCCAGTAAAGCCGGATTTAGCTGAATACCAGTATTTTACGAGGAGCGGCTGCCTACCAGACCTCCACAACCCATTAACTGGGGTAACATGATACTTCATGGCAAGATTGGAGTCAGATTTACTGGCTTCTGACTAACCGTAACGACTGCCAAAGATTTTCAGATGACAGCCAGGACCAACGGCTTAGCGTGCTTTCCGAGGCACGGAGGAAACTCGGTATGTTAAGATGGTCACCCATCCACAGACCAACCTTGGTAAGCGTTGCTTAACCTTGAAGATCGACCCGTGCGGAAATTAAGTATTATCTAGCCACGAGCTCCTTACTGAATAAGCCAATTTTTCACTCTTTAAGAGTTATCTCAAAATAAAATCCATCCTCTGAAAGATATCCATACCCATAATAAAAGTCACCAAATAGCGTTAAACCGCATTTGATCTCATCAAGCCATTACTAAACGCTTGTATTGTGCTAGGGGAACGAACGAGCCGCCTGTTCATGAAGCCATAAAACTATCGGATTAGATTAAGTGTAGCTGACACGGCTCAGCTCTTTAACCCGTCATCGCCTGGCACCGACCTTAGCTAACTTTTAAATGAAGGAAGAAAGAGATGGGTATAACGTTTTCGTATAGCGTCTTTTCGTTTTTGTGTAGCTCTGGGACATTTAAATTGATGTGATCGGTGTTTTATTGACTGGTCAGTAATGGAATGTAAAGGATTAAATGGGTTTAAGCCACGTTTGAAACCAGATTAGTAAATACGTCTAATTTAACGGAGCTAAAAATGTGTGAAACCCTACTTTAATGCCATTTTACGAGTTTTCAAGCTAATTAATAATTTGACAAATACTTAACTAGAAATCCTACATCAGACATCGCGGTCATTGCTGATTAGTATCCTCATCATCTGCCTAGCCTTTTCCCAACTATATTGGGGTCGGCTTCCAGTCAAGCCGGATTTAGCTGAATACCAGTATTTTACGAGGAGCGGCTGCCTACCAGACCTCCACAACCCATTAACTGGGGTAACACGGTACTTCATGGCAAGACTGGAGTCAGATTTACTGGCTTCTGACTATCCGTAACGACTGCCAAAGATCTCCAAATGACAGCCGGGACCAACGGCTTAACGTGCTTTCCGAGGCACGGAGGAAACTCGTTATGATAAGATGGTCACCCATCCACAGACCAACCTAGGCAAGCGTTGCTTAACCTTGAAGATCGATCTGTGCGGCTGTTATTATCTAGTCACGAGCTCCTGCTGATTAGTATCCTAATACAGTCAAACCTGGTTAAATCAGAAACTACATTAGACCGACGCACACGTGGGCTACGCTTGATTTGTACTGTGAGGGTCATATAACTAAAACGGTAGGCTTTCGGTACTTAATCATGCGTTTATTATATCTTTCGTATTATATTTTCAACATATTTTATTTGATATGCTTTTTCAAGCTGACGCGCCTGATATCTATCTCTAAAAACCATGTCTTTCAGCATATTTGAACATAATATTATGTCTCCTCTAATCCAGCGAGCATTATATTACTAAAAAAGTTTAGTTATAACTCCTTACAGTACGTAGAACGACGTCGCATGGTGTGGCTCCAATGTAGCTCTACAAGTCTAGTTGCCATATAAAATGTATGGAGACCGCCCAGATCGGAGGTACGTGGTTAAGTTCTATCTTAATTAAAGTATTAGTTTTATTCATTCTAGAAACCTCGCTTTTGTGTACGGTTTGCACTCACAGAGGGGTTAGAAAATCCATGCATTTAATCAACCTTAGTCTCTATACTCCATACATTTTAAGTCCATAATATAATTAATACTAACTTGTTAAATGTGTTGTGTAGATTGTGTGCTGGCTGCGACAGGTCTATGTTGATCGGCTTGGAAGGCTGGTGGTCCATCGACGAGCGTCCCGATACCTCTGATGCCAGCGTCAAGTCTAGGTCTTCCAGCTGTAAGGTAAAAGACATGGTGGTTAAAATAGAAGAGAAAGAAAGGGGGGAGAGATACGATGTTACGTCTGTATATTTGTGATGTCTGCCATACTGTTGAGCTTTAACGAAGCTTTTTCCGAATGAGCTAGGAGATCAATTCCAGTACGAAACCAGGTGGGGAAACCCGAACATACGAATGACAACTGAATGAATATTGGCAATATACTATACCTAAAATTATATTATTATTAATAGTCTGCCTAGCCTTTTTCCCAACTATATTGGGGTCGGCTTCCAGTCAAGCCGGATTCAGCTGAATACCAGTATTTTACGAGGAGCGGCTGCCTACCAGACCTCCACAACCCATTAACTGGGGTAACACGGTACTTTATGGCAAGACTGGATTCAGATTTACTGGCTTCTGACTATCCGTAACGACTGTCAAAGATCTTCAAATGACAGCCGGGACCAACGGCTTAACGTGCTTTCCGAGGCACGGAGGAAACTCGTTATGTTAAGATGGTCACCCATCCACAGACCAACCTAGGCAAGCGTTGCTTAACCTTGAAGATCGATCCGTGCGGCTGTTATTATCTAGCCACGAGATATTATTATTAATAAGCTCCAGTATAAGCACTATGTCCCGTGACGGTAAGCGATAATGTGGTTGACGATAGAGCACGATTTTATGAATATAATTTGCACTCGTGCGAAGCCAGGGCGGACTGCTAGTGTTATTAAAAAGCTTCTCATGATATGAACTTTATAAACTGAGCAACAGGACAAAAAACATCAATGAGGAAAATGTGACAACCTCAACAAATTTTTAGTTGAGTTCAAAGCTAGTTTATTTACATTTTTTACATTATTTACTCGTAGTACTACGAAAAAGGCAAAAACGCCTTGACAATGAGTAAACATGAATAGTAAATATTGTTTGTGATCGTTTTACACTTACGTTATATACTTCCCACTACAACAAATCTAAATTTATCTATGCTACACAGGATATAATGGAAATGGATGGTCACTGGCCTATGCCCCAGACAGTGGGTTCGATTTCCACCCAGGAAAAATGTTTGTTGTGATGAGTGCGATCATTTGTTCTGGCCTGGGGTTTTTTTAGGTAGGGGAATCATCAGAATGACTTCTCCCGCTCTTGGGCGGAGCGAAAGGGCGTGTCAGACTCTTACTGACTAAATCCCATCCCGTTCCTACGGTGCCTTCGATCTGAGGACACGGGGTTACCTTTCGGAATATCCGTGTCCCCAAAGGCGTAGGTAATTTTTCTGTAATACGTACCATACTCGTATGTAAATAGAAATATATTAGTATGTTTATCAACATTAATTGTTGGTTGTCTAGTACTCGTAGCACTCCTGCTTAGTTTGAGACTAAATGGCGGTGTAGGTACGAACGTTGTAAATAAACATATTTTAGATACTGCTTTTGCCTAAACAACTTTCTTTCCGTTTTTCCTGTGCATATTATATATGCATACACCTCATTGGTCTCAGCAAAGGGTCTCAGGTTCGATTACCAGATGAAACAAAAAGTGCTATTCTTTGGAAGTATTGGCACGCCTACGATAGTTCTTGAACTTACAGAAATATCGATGAAAGTATCGCTAAGTATCATAGTCTAATTTTATCCTCTACAACTGAACCATGGAAGCAAATACGCGCGAAAAAGCTAGTCAACAAGTCTAGTCTTAATATGTCTGTGATCCGTTCCACACACCTGTCTTACGTAATACTACTTCCCGCTATAAGATATTTTAAGTCTTCATATATTTGAGTACGAGTCGCCACGCGAGTCGCGACGCGTCACCGGATTGCGTCACATGGATGCACTTTATAAAACATTTGAATCTCCCCTGCTTTCTATGTTTAGACGCCAGGATTACGACGTTGAAGGTCTTTTCATACGTGTTGGTGATTAGGAAAAAATATTTTTGCGATCTACTTTATAGATAGATATTTGAACGTCTGATATTTTGAGATGGAAAATCAAAGATGGTGGGTGGTACTTAGCTTTAAATTTTTTTTTCAAAAACATTTAAGAACGATTTTTTTTTAAACAAAATACGTGTTTTAACTTGGAACAAGTTTAGTGAAATGCTAACGGTTCGTTCAGGCGACATCTCTCTTTTCGCGTTGCCTGTTTATCAAACATTGCATTTGACGAAACAACAAACTCTTAAACCATGCTTTCCATCAGGCCCTCTTAAGGTGAAAGCTACGGCTCCGAGAGAGGCTATATTCTCCTTAGATGGCGCTGATCTTTATATTTTTAGTTTAATTTTGCTTTTAGTGTAAGGGAGCATTATTATGTCAAGGAAATGGTATTTTCTAAAATCGGACATTCCACTCTATAGAACTTAGTTAAATGATTAAATCATAATCCACCTCATTTTGACTGTTCACGTCGCTAACTTGGTCAAGTAAGTTATTGAGATTAGAATCTAGAGCAAACCGCGCGATTTGAATCATAAGACTAGACAGAAAAACCGTTTTATTAATTTAGTTTTATGACTATTTTAACGCGAAAAATATTTAAGTTAAGTATCTGAGCTTGGGTCGCAGAATTTAACGCAATGGTTACCAAGGTCCCGGAACGCAAAGGGCTGCTGAAAGAACAAGATTTCAGTTAATAAGAGTCTGACATTCCCTCTCACACCACCATTACCGGGAGAAGTTATTTCATGTTTACCCACCCAAAAAACTGTATCGTATAAACGGAATAATTATTTAAAAACTTTATTTCTTGCATAGCAAAGCGAGGAGGCGTGAGGAGCTCGTGGCTAGATAATAACAGCCGCACAGTTCGATCTTCAAGGTTAAGCAATGCTTGCCGAGATTAGTCTGTGGATGGGTGACCATCTAAAACTCGTTATGTTAGAGTTTCCTCCGTGCCTCGTAAAGCACGTTAAGCCGTAGGTCTCGGCTGTCAATTGTAGATCTTTGGCAGTCGTTACGGATAGAAGCCAGTAAATCTGACTCCAGTCTTGGCATGAAGTACCGTGTTACCCCAGTTAATGGGTTGTGGAGGACTGGTAGGCAGCCGCTCCTCGTAAAATACTGGTATTCAGCTAAATCCGGCTTGACTGGAAGCCGACCCCAATATAGTTGGGAAAAGGCTAGGCAGATGATGATTTCTTGCATAGCAAAACTAGTTATTCCGATTCATGGCAAATCCAACGCGAAAAGTTATCGACGGAAGGCTGCGTGACCCATGAAACATTACAGCTAACAAGCCAAGCCTAAATACTTTTATGTAATAGCGATTATAATTATGAAAGTGGCTATGTTAGAACAAGGTCGCGTCCATAACTCCGCAAAGAAACTATTCTATGCCAATCACGACTATAGTTTTTCAGTTTTAGATTGGTAATAGAAGTTATTGTTTTCTTTTTTTTTTGAGAGAAGATATTTTGTCCATAATTATGATAAAATAACTTTTCTGGGTCTGTGTGAAGCAAGAAGGAGTATCAGACTTTTAACAAATCAACAAGTGTTCCTTCATTAGCCCGTTGCGTTGCAAGGTCGCAACGACACTTTCAAACGATCTCAGACCCAAGATCATTGCCCTTCAGGGTCAAAGCCTAATGGGGCTATAGAATAGAATAGAATAGAAGGCACATAGGAAATGGTTTTATAGCTCATCGCCCTTGCCTTTACATCTCATTGCATTGTATTAGCAATAAACCGTGTCCTCGATTCAGGATGTCTTTATTTCCATTTTCTAATTAAGAATGTCAATAAATGTAGGTGGCCTGATGACGGCCATGCCAAAATGCAACAGCCATACAAAGATACCGTTACAAGTTTGACGAGAAACATGGTCAAAAGCAATAAACATGTGAGTTTCATTAGTCTTGGCTTAGTCCGTTACTGTCACTTTCATTTAAGCACTAGTGGATATGAAACGTTCGGATCAAGTTCGCCGCTTCGGTTAAAGATAAATCCGTTGCTATCCGGTTGATGCACTAGTTCTTTTAATCCTTACCTGTTGAATGCCAAAGCGCAGATTTACACGAGACACAATGGCTTCTTAATAGTGTCTCTAATGACATCATACGAAAGTTCAATAACTTTTGTCAGCTTGAACTAAATACGTCGCAGGAAGATTCCTGGCGACCGAAGGCGCGGTTTTGAGAACGGCGAGCTACCAATTGCTCGCAGTCCACAAACCCACGCCCTCACTCGTCCGGTAAGAACCAAACCCGATGACGGAGTATTGTGTTCCTACCAAAGAGGCGCACTCCTCCCATATTTCACATTTCACACCTCAAAAAGTTCTTCAGCCACATCGTCGCTCACCATCAAAAGAGATAGCGGTTAAACGTGAACCTATGAAAAGTAATAAAAAATAAACAAAAACTATCGCCTTTATAATATTAGTGTGCTATTCTGATTGCCACTACTTCAATAGATTCCAATTCCAGCTAAAAGCTTCCTTAATCCCATTTTCAGTTCAAGACTTAAAGCTTCGTCAAGTTAGACTGACATGTGGCATAAACTCGAGTTCCGGACTTTGAGTTTAGTATTTACAGGTCAGTAGCCGTAGTAGTCACGTAATCAAAACCGTAACGATATCGTAGCGACTTAAGACCCTGATCGACGAGCGAGTAAAACCGCGGTCTTATGGCTCGTCGGTAAAACTCGCCGGTGTATCATTGCAATGCCGCTGTTTCATAAATTGACGATCTTGGCTCGCGGTTCAACATGTTTGCTTCATGTTGTACTCGCTAGGATACGATACGATTGTTTTACTCGCTAGTCGATCAGCACCAACGAGTCACGAGTAAAACAGACGTACTGCGTTACAGGCTCGTACGTCGATCCCTTTAGTCGTTTAGACCATTATCATATTCACATCTATCAATCGAGCTTGAACGATAACGATTTTAAAGTCGTTCGATCGAAGTGTCGTTGCCGCACCGCGTATTACGCTATTTCAATAATAATTATCTTGGTAGAATACATAATAATAATGTAAAGCCGTTGATAGATCGTTTAGTTTCAAGCCAATTGAATTATAATATCGAATCCCGTTCAAGGAAAAGGTGAATACCGATTTTGGGTAGGACTTCAATCAAACGACTATTAAACTTCAACGATATTTGATTTTACGTGAATCAGGCTACAAGTCATATAGTATGTAGGCCCCTCAGATTAGACCTAGCTAGTTTTATTATATAGCAGCTATCGGCCGCAATATGAAAGCCTGAGTAGGATTAGTACTTAGTACTTATACTTAATGGACGTGTAACATAAATATTGAAGCGAAGTTGACGTCACGGTTTTGTTTTCTCATCGAGTCCATTTCTTAGTGATTCGTCACGGGTAGAATTTCCCTAGTTTTTTTTGTTCGGTGATATTTATTTTGCAAATAGGTTTTCACAGTTTTACACGTCAATTTTTTATCATATTATTCTAGATAAGGCCGGTGTTTCCTAACTACCCAGAGAAGAAACACAGAAAAAAACTCACTCAACTCAAACACAGTCTCTTAAAAAAAAATCCATACAAAATGTATTGGTCAAATAATATGCGAACTATGCAGATTGGTGTCTGAGATGGTCTCCCATAGTCCAGTCAGTGCAAGCATTTGTCATTCGTCGTAATCGAAAGTCGTAAAAATCGTATAGGAATGATTTCAGTCACTCTAGAGTAGTGACTAAAACCACACCTGTCTTTTAGTTGACCTTTGCGATCCAGAACCACGGTTTCCCTTTTAGAAATTCCTCGAGGGATAACTTCCACAGAAATTAAGAAATGAGACAATTAAGAAAGAGAATAGTAAAACAGACTGCTAAAGAACACTAATGAGGTCGAGCAACGGCTGTTGCAAATAGGTGAAGAAAACTGTCACGGCAATAAAAAGTTCACTTGGAAGGCTCACTAGCAAGTATTTTCTGTTCAAAGCACCTCCTAACGGACGGCCCATTAATTAATCTTTTTTTGAGTGGGCAATCATATAACAACTGGGTGGAGCGAGCGAGTCACATTTTTACTGACAACTCTCAAGTCTTAGCTGGATTGTAATGGCAATACGTTCTACAAAGCGGCGTCTAATGTTCAGCCGTATTGTCAGTGTCAGTGTGACTATAAATTATGTAGGACCGTTCAAAAAAAAATCTAGGGCGAAGTCGACGTGATTATGATACGGTTACGATATAATTATACTATGATTGTGGCAGTCAAAATGCTCACTAAACTGTCTAAGCGATTTAACAGTGGGAAGAAAGCTTAAATACTATAACATTGTATGTATGAGTATATGTGACTGGCCTGTTGGTCTACTGGTCAGTGGCCCTGACTGCTATGCCAGGGGTCGTGGGTTCGATTCCCACCCAGGACAAATGTTTGTGTGAAGAGCATGATCATTTGGTCTGTGTCTGGGTGTAATTTATCTATATTTGTATTTATTTAGAAACATATAAGTATGTTTATCAGTTGTCTAGTACTTATAACACAAGTTCTGCTTAGCTTAGGACTAGGTGGCGTTATGTGAAAAAAGTTGTGGAACATATTGTTATGCTCATGAATGAATGAGTAGTCTAGTATCCAAGTTAGGTCATTCTTTTGGCATGCTTTCAGCTTGTCCCCGCTCAATGATTCAGAATCTATGAGACAGCTGTTTATATACAGCTCATTAAGCACTCAGTCACCGCTTTTCAAAGCCCAAGGTCGTCTCCTATTGACCAATGAGCTTTACAAGTTCACATACATATTATACAGTAGGTGTAATATATCTTTACCTATGAAATAGCCGTTTTATAAAACGGGATACTATTTTTTAAGGTGGGAAATTATCGATATGGTTTCTCCCACTTTGGGTGGAGCGGGAGGACGTGTCAGACTTTTACTGACTAAAACCAGGGTTCTCTTTCGTCCAACCCAGGACCCCAGTAGGTTTAGATTCTTAGAAGTATATGACCTGTAGGCTTAGATTCTAAGCCTACTGCCTACAGTATGCTGAAACTCTCTATGAGGCGCGCGTGGAATAAACCGCGCCATCGACGACATGGGCTTGGACGTCCGGACGGCGAGCTACCCATTGCTCGCCGTCCGCAAACCTACGCCTCCGGTGGCTTGAAATAACTTGGAATTATAAGTTTCAATAACCTTTATATTAAAGGTACGTTATTCTATTTATGGTAATAAGTATTAATTTATTGGTTTCTTTGGGTTTCGTATTTTTTTAAATATCCATGTAGGTACACATTTACAACCATCATCATCTGCCTAGCCTTTTCCCAACTATATTGGGGTCGGCTTCCAGCCAAGCCGGATTTAGCTGAATACCAGTATTTTACGAGGAGCGGCTGCCTACCAGACCTCCACAACCCCATTAACTGGGGTAACACGGTACTTCATGGCAAGACTGGAATCAGATTTTACTGGCTTCTGACTATCCGTAACGACTGCCAAAGATCTACAAATGACAGCCGGGACCCACGGCTTAACGTGCTTTCCGAGGCACGGAGGAAACTCGTTATGTTAAGATGGTCACCCATCCACAGACCAACCTAGGCAAGCGTTGCTTAACCTTGAAGATCGACCTGTGCGGCTGTTATTATCTAGCCACGAGCTCCTCATCCTCCTACACATTTACAACCATGAAACATAATAAAAAATTGTTTCTTTTTTTCCTAATAAGAATTATAGCTATAGGAAAAAAAAAGGTGTACCTATAGTTCCAACGTACAAACGGCAATAACATAGGTAAAAACCTTATGTAATAGCCGGCCTATGTATTATGTTAATTTAGTAATGGCTGACTTAATGCAAGTCTAGTTTAGTACCCCATTTGAATGGTATTACCCTCTTAAGTACTCCTCGACATGTATGGTCATTGTATTATGTGATGACCTCTTTCTTCGTTGATATTGAAGTAGTAATACTAACTGGTTCCCGCGACTTTGTCCAATTTCTATTAATTAACCTATCGCATACCCGCAAAACGAGACACAATAGTAAAACAATAACAGCGCGGTCTCATAGGACCGGTCGGGGATTCATGAATTAAATTAAATTATTACATTAAAACAATTTCTATTAATTCAATTTCTAAAAAATAAGTGCCGAACTTTAATATTATTTCTAAAATAAAAGTAGCCTACATACTGCTTAAACATCAGTCATATATTAGTTAACGTCACATCAAAATCAGTCAAGCTGTTTCGGAGATTAGCCGGAATAAACAACAATTTCAAAATAGTAGAAATTAAATAAAAAATAGTTGACTATGTCACTAATCCCGACCGAAAAAAATTAGACAAAAATTCTTTACTTTAAGCAGTCCGATGCAGTTGATAGCGTCTTTAAAATAGAACGTCGTCGGGTTTTTTGACACTGTCAGTTTAAGTATTTTTTTAAAACGCGTTTTTGTTACCGATTCTTCTCCTTAGGAAACGTTCAATTGAAACTGTGCTTACAGTTATAGTTTTACAAGTGCCAATTTTCTTTTTTTATTCGTGAGAAATTATTCAAGGGGAAGAGAGGACTCCCGCTCATGCGAAGCGAAGCGGGAGGGCGTGTCATACTTTTACTGAATAAAACCCACTCCTGTTCCTTCTTTGCCTTCGTTCCAGGGCCCTGGTGCACTCTTTCGCACAACCCATAGTTAAAAGTGTCCATGTAAAATAAAATATTTTTGTTTGCATTGAAATAATGACGGAACCACGATAGCACAAGCTCCCTTCATCTTCATACGAGTTATTATTATGTTAACTATCTTTTCAAAGTTCATTGTAATTTACATTTATGGACCTACTACTATAAAACTTTTATATCACGTGCGATACCATAACATACTGGTCGTATTTGTGCAGCTGTGCCTGAGTTTATTATTTAAACAGTGGATCAATACTGCCTCTTGTTATAGTTTCTAGTTACAGTAGTTTCGTTGCAACATCCATATCAGTTTGTAGCGACTTTCATGATGAAACATAGGAACAATTTAAGCTGCATCGCGGTATTAGCGATCTCCGCGCTATTAGAACATTATACATCATCTGCCTAGCCTTTTCTCAACTATATTGGGATCGGCTTCCAGTCAAGCCGGATTTAGCTGAATACCAGTATTTTACGAGGAGCGGCTGCCTACCAGACCTCCACAACCCATTAACTGGGGTAACACGGTACTTCATGGCAAGACTGGAGTCAGATTTACTGGCTTCTGACTATCCTATTAGCACATTATACAACAATCTGAAATATACTGTCGGCTGTTGCCCCGACCAGACACAACACCCATCTGGTCAGAGGAGAATCCTCCTTTTTAACGGAGGTGTGTGGGACACCCTGTTGCGCAAACCTTTGAAGTTTATTTTCTTTGGAGGAGGGATTTTCCTAGAAGTTTATTTTGGAATCATTCTAATTAGATTTTGCCTCATCGCGCGAATCACTGTCGAGACAAAATATCTCTCTGCTTGAAGGACCAACAGTCTTACAATATAATATCTAACACTAGAAAACTAGCTTCACTCTCTACTAGGGCTTTACAATTCTTCGAAAGATTTACCGTGACCCTAGACCGAGAATGGCAGTTCAAAGAACTCTAGAAAGTCCTTAACACATTGATGATAAAAAAAATCATGATTTCCTAAATAAAATACGTGCTTCTGTTCTTATATCTCCTCTGTGTAAATAGTTCAAGATTTCTAAACTAAAAAAAGGTCAAATACCGAACACTTTTTCAGTGCATACCAAGCTATGCCAGATTGCCAGGTACCAGCATAATAGGTGCAGCAACAATACGTGTCACCGGCATCAGCAGTTAAGCAAGCGATGCTGCGTGCAGTCATCTGTATCGAGCAGTTTCCTTTATACTTTAGTTACTATTTGATAACTGTATACCTATTCAAAGAGATTTCATCTAAACTGCCGTTAGTTGTGACGACTATCCTTAAGAAATTCACTAGGTGATGCTAAAGTGTCCTTTACTCCGTAATAATAGGATTAGATTTGGAGTCTTACAAGATTTTATCTACGGTCTAATAATGGGTTATTTATACATTAATTTAAACAAGATGACGCCGGTGTTTCCGACATGACTATCCTGCGAAGAATCATTGAAACTAATTCAGATATCTAAGTCTCTTTTAAAGTTCTAACAGTTATAAGAGAACCATGCAGATTAGTGACAGAGGTCTTTTGAGGAAAGAACCACACAGATTTGAGTGGATCTGTCCAATCAGTGCCATCATTTGTCTGTATTCGTGTGGCTCAACTCAGGACTAGTAAGGATCTCATGAGTCGGCGAACAATAACAACGATAGATGAGGGTAAGTTGGTCTTATGATCTCGTTCGTTTTGTGGTCGCAAGTGCGACTGCGTGTAGGGCCATGGATTTAATTCAAATATCGGAAAAATCTGCTATAGGGTTTTCCATTAGAAAATAATCTGTAGCTGCACGGAGTTTGATAGTTGGTGGTGTAATACCCTCATGCTTCGGAAAACACGTAAGGCTTTTGATCCTGCGCCTGATCTCTTCCCAATGGTGTCAGATCACCGACCCGTTGGACTATGAGACTAAAGAAACAGAGACTGCACTTAATTTCAGCACTATAATATCTCCTGCGAATTTGGCCACCGTCTTCAAAATTCAGTTGGGAGGATTACCTATTGTTACCGATTGACGTTCTTACCAGAAAAAGTTCAGCGAATTTGTATATTTTTCTTATGTATCACGGTTCAAGAATGTCTAAGAAACCACAATAACTGCAATACAATGATTCACCGGATCATAGGCTATCAAAAATAAAACGAAATCGTCTGTCTTTTTGCAGACATTTATTTAACTTTAGCTTAAATCTGATTTTTCAAGCTTTGATATAGACTTTAATTATAGATTCGATTCCACGTTTAATGATTTTGGACTATTTTTAAGCTGACGGCATTTGAGCGCAGTTATTCTTAATCAGCCGTGAAACAGGTACCTACGGTATTAAACACGGCCATCAATTTTAAGGCTAGAACTTGGTGGAATATTCCAAAGGCTTTATACGGATTAAATGTGACATGGATGGATTGGAGCTTTGAATAAATGTTAGATACTTATCAGAAGGGCTGCCTGTACTTTTGAAAGGGTTACCGCCACCCTGGAAGGGGTGACTGAAGGAAGAAAGGTAGGTTAAATATCTAAAGGAAAAAAAATATTTTAGTTAGTAAAAGTTTAGCAGGACAAATTATTTGCTGATTTCCCACTCAAAAATAAAATATGTACTTCTCACATAAGAAAACATTGAGTAGTAAGTAGTAACTACGACTTCACAGCCGTGACGAAACCCAAAAGAAATGGGAAATAATAATGGTTCCGAAAAACAAATTAATCTCCAGCGATCTGTGGCCGACTATTATTCTAATTAAACAGCGTTATAATTAATTACCGACAAAAAACCCAAAACATTACCGAAAAAAAATACCTAATTTAACAACAAATTAGAGCATGTTCAAATTACTTGTTCTCCTCCTAAAAAAATGAGTCGTCGAATAACAAAACTAAACTTCCGAATGGAATACTGAACCTCCGACAAAATTACTAAGTTACCGACAACAGAGGTTTTGTCAAAATAATCATATTTTTACAACTTGCATGAACTGTTTTAATTTCTATTGTTGGTTATCAAATTTATTTTTTAACTCTCAATAATAATGAAAATACCTTAACTGTTAGGCCCGTGAGATCGGGTTTAGACATTTTTTACTACCTATTAAAACTACATTTTTATTCTGATTCATTCCGTTTTTCTTCGGTTACTAGGATAACTTAAGATGCAAGAGCGAGCGAAACCAGCTCAAGACTTGGGGGCATCCCGACTCGGACAGGTTAGGTTAGAAGGAGGTGGCGGGGTCGTAGTGAGCGAGCGAAGCGAGCGAACACAGACCCCGTCACCTCCTTCGAGGTTATTTTTTTTTTAAACCACCCAGAAGTAGGAGCCCCGCGCAGCGGGGCTCCGTCGACTACGCCTTTTAATCAATTATTCGAATCGTAAATATTCTAGGAAACCAAAGTCTACGTGGTTTTACATTAAAGCATAAATACGACTGTTCTAACATTTTAACGCCTGAAATAGGTACTACTTACCGATACCCAAGCATACCCGCAGTAAGTAAAATTCATGATATATGATACAAGCAAAAGTTATTGTACAAGTACATTTTTATATTTTTTATAAGTTTCTGTATAACCACTCAGAATAATATTTTTAGTATAGTGTTACAGTTAAAATAGCACCACAGTCTATGAAATTTGAAAGGTAATTTATGAATTAATAGTTCTTCTTCTTCTTGTCGTGTCGATTAACTCAAATTTTGTCCGACCAATATTTAGCCACCTGGACAGCTCTGTCATTAGCCTCGCATAGGTCGTTTAAGGTGCAGGTAGTTGGGCATGCTGGGCAGGAAAGGAGATGACGCATATCCTGTGAGGGGGCTCCACACTGGCATGATACTTGCGATGGGTCGAGGAAACCCCATTTGGCCAGATAATCTCTGCAGCGACCAACCTGAGCCCGCAGTCGGTTCAAAGATTTCCAGGTTGGCCACTGCAGTTCGTGTCCCGGTGGCAGATGTTCTGCCGGGGAGATGAAGTTAGGAGGAGTGGGGTGTCTTTCCCTCCACAGTTTATGTCTTTGATCCGAAGCGCTGTTCTTTAAGGAGGTCGTAAATCTTAAAAAACTTTTACGACTTTTTAGGCGCGCATGTGGTACTTGGTGCCCGTATAAGGGGTGGCGGCTGTCTCGCTCCTGCTTGGATTTTTCGATTTGGCTGGCTACTTCGCGGCGAACTTCCGGTGGGGCTATACCAGCCAGTGGATACAACATCACAAGTGGGGTTGGTTTTAGGCAACCTGTTATGATCCGGCAGGTATCGTTGAGCGCTGTGTCAATCTCTTTAGCGTGGGCAGAACGATGCCACACTGGGCATGCAAACTCCCCCGCAGAGAATGAAAGACACAGACCGGTTGTGCGCAGAACCTGTTAGTTGAATTAATAGTTGGCAAATATAGATAAAAATTACAAAGCATAGTTTTCGGTAGAACGTAATTTATGCCGGTAGAAAAGTATTATAGCAATAAACAGTCAAGTTTATTTTTCGAAGATTTCAGTATCTCATTCGGTCGTTTCGTCATTTTTATTCGGACAAAAGTAGTCGGAAAGTTAGTATTTTAGGCAGTAGATTTAATATTTTGAGTAAGGGTAATTCTTCTTTTTTTGCCGGAGCTTTTATTACTACCCAAAAGAAATGTGAATTTTCAAACGTCCTCTAATAAACTGACCTCCTCTTTGAAAGCTAATTAAACCCTCTTAATAAAACTACTTTCTTTCCAAAATCACAAGAACCATCACTTAAACCGCCAAGAGACCCAGAAACCAGATATATATTCAAATCCGAAGCGTAGGATTCAATTTGAAATAACGCGAGACATCCATACATGATTTACAATTCAATTTCATCCAAGGACGTATGCGTGGCTCACATACTCCATGAACGCGACACGCTTGCATTTTTAAAACTGTGTCGTTAAGTTTACGCGACGATTTTAAATTCGTCGTGATCTCATTTATTATGCAAGTTCAGTGTCAGGGCCGGCTATCGAGGTTGTTCACTGATGAACACTCGTATTAATACCGGTATTGCAGTCAACATCTACCTAGCCTTTTTCCAACTATATTGGGGTCGGCTTCCAGTCAAGCCGGATTTAGCTGAATACCAGTATTTTACGAGGAGCGGCTGCCTACCAGACCTCCACAACCCATTAACTGGGGTAATACGGTACTTAATGGCAAGACTGGAGTCAGATTTACTGGCTTCTGACTATCCGTAACGACTGCCAAAGATCTACAAATGACAGCCGGGACCAACGGCTTAACGTGCTTTCCGAGGCACGGGGGAAACTCGTTATGTTAAGATGGTCACCCATCCACAGACCAACCTAGGCAAGCGTTGCTTAACCTTGAAGATCGACCCGTGCGGCTGTTATTATCTAGCCACGAGCTCCTCAATACCGGTATTGCAGTCTGAGAATGAAAAGGTTAAGCACCCCTAGGACAATGTTTATTGGCACCGTGCGCGCGTGGGTGTGCTTCTTTTATGTTTTTTCACTTCAATTTTAAAATCCGTAAACAATAATAGTCTGTCTATCATTATCAGTTTGACAGTCGATTTATTTTCTGACTACGTGCGTCTGTGTCAACATTCTCATCTCTACATACTAATAAAAAGTCCCCCAACCGCGTCTGCCTATCTCTCAAACTCTAAAAGGAATCACATATTTTTATGCAGTTTTCACCATTAGACAGAGGGATTCATGAAGATAGTTTCAGTGTGTCATCATCATCATCGTTTTAGCCAAAATACGTTCACTGTTGAACATAAGCCAAGCGTCCATCGTCCATTTCATTAGAATGTAAAAAGTAAAACTACCGAATGGCTTTTAGAAACAAAATTTCTGGCCTTTTTAAATCATGAATCCCCGACCGGTCTCATTGGACCGCGTTGTTATTGTTTTACTATTGTGTCTCGTTTCGCGGGTATTGATAGGTTAATCAAATGTCCGGCCAAACTGACCGGTTTGTCCGGCTTTTCGGTTTGAAGATCTGGCAACCCTAATGTATATGATGTATAAATGCATATTACAATAGAGATATGCCGAGAATTTCAAAGATTTCTAATACCCATGCAAAGCTGGGGCGCGCAGCTAATGATTAATGAAAATTAATGCTATCCATATAAATTAAAATTTTGAGGTGTCCTTTAAAATTTGGCTATCTGTCTAGTACCAAGCGGGTCAACCTTTACGTTCCACGAGTGTATCTAAGAATAGACTGTAAATACGAGATTAGTGAATGAATTCGACCGTAAAGGAGACTCCATCATCATCATCATCTGCCTAGCCTTTTCCCAACTATATTGGGGTCGGCTTCCAGTCAAGCCGGATTTAGCTGAATACCAGTATTTTACGAGGAGCGGCTGCCTACCAGACCTCCACAACCCATTAACTGGGGTAACACGGTACTTCATGGCAAGACTGGAGTCAGATTTACTGGCTTCTGACTATCCGTAACGACTGCCAAAGATCTACAAATGACAGCCGGGACCAACGGCTTAACGTGCTTTCCGAGGCACGGAGGAAACTCGTTATGTTAAGATGGTCACCCATCCACAGACCAACCTAGGCAAGCGTTGCTTAACCTTGAAGATCGACCTGTGCGGCTGTTATTATCTAGCCACGAGCAGACCGTAAAGGAGACTCCATTGTGTTTATATTGTGTGCGTTTGGATAAACAAGGCATTCGAAAAGTATAAAACAGAATACGATTTTAATATCTACCGTAAAAGCTGTTGTTACAGCCATACTGTTTTATTTCAGGGGCATTAAGGTTTTTCAAGTGCAATTCGGATTTTAATGGTTTAATGTTTTTAGCTGCTTAGAGTCAAACTTCAAACGCGAGAAAACCACAAATTACCTACACTTTACTGCTTTTTTTAGGTAGGTATTCAGAATGACTACTCCCGGTCTTGGACAAAGCGGGAGGTCGCGTCAGACTTACTGACTACACCCCACCCCGTTCCTTCTTTGCCTTCGTTCCAGGGTCCCGGATATTCTGTTCGGAAGCCCACTCATGGCCCCAGAGTTTACTGCTTAAAGTTAGACTGCCGTTAAGAACCAGTTTTACATTTGGAGCCATTTAAACGAGCATAGAGGTGGTAACTTGCATAACAGAATAAAATTGAAATGACTGAGCAACGCACGATATGACACGCACGTCTTACATCTTATAGTTTATGATCGCCGCTGTTATTGGATTCCGCTTTGCTTTTAAATCATAATAACTTTACATCACGCCTGAATTCCCTGAGTGTCCATACTGTGTTAGGTAGAGGTGTCTATACGCCTATAGCACCTACCTATATCAACATACGTCAGTCCGGTTTAAGTCTCAAGAAATATGAGGCGAAAATGTGTGTTGCTATCTACCGAGCTCAAGACTAGGCTCCAAGCCAGGCAGTAGCAGCCAAGCCTGGAGTTTGGTCTTGCGAGCTACGGGATTTACAACAATTACCGTAGCGCTAGAACGCAAAGGGCAACTGAAAAAAAACATGTCGTTTTTAGTCAGTAAAGTTCTGACTCTCGCTTTCGCTTCACCCAAAACGGGAGGAGTTATTTGATATAATTTCCCAACTTAAAAAAAAAATGAGTACCTACCGAGATAATCGAGACGGAAAAACACAATAACTTAGAATCCGAAAACCATTCATTTGGCGTGCTGACCTGTATTTCATCAATAAACTAGACCAAAGTAGTCCAACAGAACTAGGCAACTTACTAAATATTCTAGCATGTACGAGTATACATACTTCAATATACTTTAGTGAACTAGCTACTCTCGATGCTTCGAGCTATCTTTCTTAGCTAAGTAAAGCCTTTAGAATATCAATTTTGGATTCTTTTTTTTATTTATTTTTTTATTTCTCTCCAATTCGTATGGGTGTGTGTGTGTGTGTGTACTGTGGACCGACTCTTGAGTCTAGAGGACCCGACCGCGACCGACACTATACGAATTTGGTCTTGAATAGTAGGTACTCTGCTCGTGTCGGCTCTACTAGCGTAGACCCACCTTTAGCCTTTAGCTTTACGCTCTAAATATACACCTACACCTCAACCACACCACATCGACAGCCACAAAAAGTGGTTACGTGTGAATAGTGTCGCTGCAGCTTCTTGCTATTACTTTGTAGTAACTACAAATAACGAAGTCTTTGCGTTGTGGTTACTAGGGCATTCAAACTCGGATAGTTACCAACTCCGGAGCTAGTTACGATGTTGAGCAATCAAATTCGGAACTCCGGAGTTGGCTCCGGAGTTGACAGCTTTCTTAGAAATTAATAAAAACCCCCTTTATTTTAATGAATAGATGTTTTATTTGTTAAGGATTCAGTGTTTTCGATTTAAATTACTGACTGACAGACCGAAGTTATGATAGACAACTAATACGCATTATAAAATATAAACGCAATCATAAAAAATAAACATTTGTTTGGCAAGTTACAATATAGTAATAATCATCAACCTAAAGGTACCTAAAAATGTACTTTTCTCTTATTTGAGATCGAAGTTCTTGGTTTTCGATAAGATATTTAAAGATGAGTCAGAAAGAGAACTTCTAAGCTTCGTGCAGAAAAAGCTTGCTGCCGAGAATGTTCATTCTGACTCCACGCTCGTCGGCACAGCAGATAGTGAAACCTACTCATGCAAGCCGAACTACCGAATAATACCGAAGATTTGTGCTAACTAAGGAATCAAACAACGGGTTACGCTCTAGAATTAAGATGCGTTTTTCGTCGTTTTGTAAATGTATACATGATTTTTGAAAACCGGTTTCAACTCCGGTGTTCAATTTCAACTCCGGTTTTCAAAAATGCTTAAAATCGGTCCGAAACTCCGGAGTTACTACTCCGGTTACGTTGTAGCCAGTTTATGCAGACAAACTAATTTACGATATCGCAGGTGGTTGCATCGTGGTTGCGATCTGGTTGCAATTTGGTAGTGGTGTATCAACCACACGGTTGCGTTCGAAGAAAAAATGTGGTCAGCGTAATTTAAACTACTTAAATGTTTAAAAATATAGGTTGTGGTACAAGAGTTCATAAAATCGTTTATACTAGTCACAATTCTGACTCACCTGCGGATCTTCATCCTGCAAACTCCTCCTCTTCATCGCATACTCTTTCACCCCATGACTGTTCTCCGAGTTCACATCCACATTGAAAGTCTTCAGCCTCAACATTGGACTGATGGCACCCAACGGATTATTGTACTTGTTGTATGTCAGGTACTTATTGGCCGATTGGTTGGATGACAAGTTGGCTATGTTGGCCAGTATGTTGGGTGACTGGTGGATTGTTGACAGCGATGGGATTGGTGACATCGATGGGGGGTTCGATGCGGCTTCAACTATGTTCTGTATGCTCGGCCTGTGGACCCGTTTCTTTGGCTTCACGTATGTTCTTGAGTCGAACTTGTGTTTGTCTGGCATTGAGAGGATTTCATCTGAAAGAGAAATTTTTGGTTAGAAATGAAATTGCTTTCCTAGTTATACCTAGTCTTCTTCGATAAATAGACTAACCAACATTAAAATATTTTTTTTATTTGCGACCAACACTTCTTAAGATTTTATATGTATAAAGAAATAAACCCATCAGTTTTATAATATTACCTATAGATAATTTTCATATCAAGATACTGGCCATTCATAACGTAACGGGTGCGGTGAATAACAATGCAATCAGGCTTGCATTCATACACCAAACAATAGTGTGTAAAACTTATCACAGAGTTCGAATCAGAACGAAAATTGGCAAAGGACGACAAAGCCAATTCAAAGGAAATTTCTTCAATCAATTCAATATTATCCTCTATTTATCAATAGATCAGGTAAACGCGGAAGATGCGAGTAGGAAGTTCAACAAACCCATTAAAAATCGCATCTCCGAGCTTAGTCTTCGTTAAGGTTTCACACACCACACTAATATAAACCTTACACCTTAATACTAAGGTATACTTTCACTTGTTATAGTTTGATGTTAAGTGTGGTAACAAAATAAAAGCGATGAAATTGAGTTCGCAACGCACTGCCGTCGTAGAAACGTAGTTTAATTGGCACCAAAATTGGTGGACAATTTGCATGCGGATTACGGAGTGCTAGAGAGAGACGTGGTCAGGAAACGGTTCTGACAGCTGTTCTAATGTTATGACTGGAATGCGTGAGCCGACTGCGAATGGTAGCGCTCCTTAGAATTGAAGACGGGAAAGGGCAGGTGGAAGAAAGCTATGGCAGTACATCCTTTGCAAATGGTTGTGCTTCCAGAACATTGAATGATAGAAGGCATTAAGCTAATATTCAAAAGGTTAAGATGTCCAAAAATCAAACGAACGTAAATAGACGCCGACTATTTTAAAGGCTGACCCGCTTTCATACGAAAAAATGTTTCCGGAAATATTTTGCTTTTGTGATGGTTGAGACCATGAGGAGATGGCGCGACGAATTAGATTCCGCCAGAGCTAGCAAAAAGAAGCGCGAGACCGCGAAAGATGAAAGGAGCGGAGTGAGGCCTTTGCCCAGGAGTTGGACAGAAAAGGCTAACATAAAGAGAACATAATGAGAAGAGTGCATCACTCTATAAACACAACTTCTTAACTTCAGGCAAGATATAACTAAACCAGTCAACTGACAATACGAAAAAAGCAATCGCGAGTCGTTACTAATTCAATAGCCACAAACAGACGCAAATAAGAGTGTTGACAAACATAATATTGACATGCAGTCGCGACTCTGACCTCAAGTGGCAATGACAAGAAAAAAAAATAGGAAAAAAAGTGGAGATGACGTATTGAAAACGAGTGTGAAGATCGTACGATAGAAAACGGCTGTTGCACTTTTTAAAAACAAGGTTAAGTATATACGACAAGGGATGATGATGATGATATTTGAAACGCAGGCTATAAGAGAAGAATAAAATATTCTTCAAAATTAAGTTAAATATTAGATCACTGACTGTTCGGAGCTTTCCGTACATCTGACCAAACTCATAACCAAACTCATAAAGGGATAGGGAAAAGGTTATACTATCGACACTTTCCTCTATCAGTATGACACAAACTGCAGGATGGCTACACATTATTTCCTTAACATATCAATGCGGAAGACATAAAACTACCAACTACTAATACCATTGCAATAACTCCTCCCACACCGCCGACCATTAGTTCCAACTTCCAATCGATTTAAACGCTAAGGATTTAATCCGACGCGAAAACGATACATTCAGTTTCGATACAGACAAAAATATCAAAGTTACCGTACAAGAGTTAGGTATTAAATGTTCGTAATCTATTAATTCATCTCGATCCAGTGTATGCGTAGAAAGTGAAACTGCTATTGTACAAGTTTTGAATAATAATAATAATTGTCGTGTGGGTCGCAATCGCAATGCCACTGCTATATGGATTGTAATCGGTATTCGTAACTTACTGACTGGGGATCAACGATAATATGTAAATGTCCTACTGACTAGCTTGGCCAGTAAAGCTGCTAGAAATATTATGCCCATTTAGGACAAGTTGGCCTCCTTTACTCTGTTGTATATCGAGTACTCTATTAGACCTATTTTCTTGTCTGCCGACGTAATAGTGATAGTCTTGTTTTTTGCCGATCGTCTATCAAGCCGTTTTGACATGAAACTAATTTTGTAGTTATTCTTAACAGAGCAATATTTTTTTTTAAATTAATGAATCCCCGACCGGTCCTATGAGACCGCGCTGTTATTGTTTTACTATTGTGTCTCGTTTTGTGGGTATGTGATAGGTTAAATAACATAAAATAATAACTCTATTATGAACACATATGCTTAAAATAAACATTCCTAATCAAATATAATTTAAATATGGACATCAAAACATTTCTCCACATCGCCAACGACAGAAAATATGCCCAAACCAAATTAGTTTATATTCCCCACAGAATTTAGTGTACTAGGACCAAATTTTCTCGAGATGGCGGCATATCATACACGTAAATGGTTACTCTTAAACCAACAATCGATCAAGAAATGCGTGGGAAGATCGCAAACTTGCGTAAATAATGACGGCAAAATTTACAACATCCGCCAATGCAGACAGACCCATTTCCAGAAGTTTACTAACAAACTTACTAGAAAAAACAGAAACAGGAAAAAGTAAGGTGTAATGGTGATTGCTGGATGGAGTCCAGTTGCCTAATATTGGCGATTCAGTTCCATTAGGAGCACTGCAAAAGGTCTGACTTTTACACTTTGGCATGATCTATCGAAGTACAGCTCGTGTGAATAGCACTTCAATCATAAAGACACAGACGGACATAAAGAACTGGTGATACAAGATTGAGTAGTAAATCAGATTGCATAAATATGCTGCATCGTAACATGCCTTTGATAAAATGATTTAACATGATTTCGTAAGCTAGAGGGATCTAAAAATAGAGATGCACGTTGGTATTTCTAACGGAATGGTCATATTATTGCATTTGTATGTGAATAGTGATATTAGGAAATCGTTAATAGCAAGCATTTTACAAATATGGAAGATATGACACAAATCTGACCTATGCCCTTAGATACTATCTAGGTAAGCACGTAGGTAAACCACAACTCTAGTCATTTATCTGAACCTACAGACGATTCAAGATAAGAGGCAGGCAATGCTCGGTTTGCATGTGAGGACGCAACTAATATGGGAAGTCATTCGCGACTGGTTCTAGTGTTCCTATATTATTACTTCCTGTGGTATCAATTCATTAATTAGCTTGGAATCCTACTTTTTGCGTCGTCTCTCTTGGAAACTGACGATATAAAACTTTTTGTTTCCGTTTTGAGCAGATTTCTCTGGCTTTAGTGTGGAGCCTGAGTCATCGTATAGGACTTTTTTTTCTTCTGCCGGCAAGCGGAAGCAGAGTTTGCAAGAAATGATTTTAATGTAACTAACTATAAGTTCGACTAAATATGAGGAAAATGCGCTTTACTTTTTGCACTTACATGAAATCTGCGTTAAGAACATAACGCTCACTTGTGAAATGTTAAAGAAGACTCGTTTGAAGAACGTTGTAGCAGTTTATAAATTGTTGAAATTGCCTTGTCTTTTCGCTGAATTGATCTCTCTTCTTGAGAATTATGAATATATCTTAAGAATAGGATTATTTTGCAGATATTATTGTTATATTGTTGTAAAGAAAAGTTTGCTATAAGCAAGAAAAATCAGAGGAATAGAGACTTTCGAACTTCTAAAGACCTTTTCTCCAGAACACAAAACAACGATTGATTTTTCGTCGAAATTGATCTGTGACTGTAACTGCAACCGAATTCGAACGAATCATTTCTGGGTTAGCTGATGCAACTCATGTGCCAGGGATTCCGGGTTCATTATGCCGTGGACCTTTTCTCTTGTTTATTATTAAGTACATTATAATTGAGGATCAGACAAACACTGATCACTCCTCTATTCTGAAGTAAAAGAAGGGGAGCAAGAAACGAAAAGAGAGCTGTAATAATTCGCGCACAAACAAGTGATGCCTCAAAATGTATGTCAAATCAAGTATTTACAAACTGTACTTAAAGCCAGTCATTTAGTTTTGGTCATATAACAATTTGCATACTGCATTGTCATTATTTAATGTCAATACATAAAATTATGTTTCCGACAACATTTTCCTGTGCAAAATCTATTTAGAGGATCCAATACAAAAACTGACTTTTATCCTAGGATATAGAGTACAGTTTTCCTAACAGATCCGAAGCAACAAAGTGATCTCAATGTAATTGGATGATTGCTTTAGTGACATTGAACGGTACTGGAATTATCTAAGCATGTAAGTGTACTAGTGTACCAAATAGTGTATTGTATACCGTTTAAAAAATACTTTTCTGTCTCCATGTTTTTGTAAAGCCTTGTGAGTGCGATGTGTTAGAAACATGAGATTAATTTAAAGAAACTAGCAACGAAATGATGAGTTGAATTAGGAATTACTCTGTTGGTGGTCAATTTGTGCCTATTAGCGCATTATTCGGGACTTAGAGGAAGCTTGGTTGGATGTAGATCCAAGCGTGGTCAGAGGTCAGAGGTGAATGACTTTAGGTCACGTCCGAGGCTCCGCGGCTACGCCTAGTCTTTTGGAATACATGCTAATGTGCTAGTGTAACCACGCATATTGTTCATTAGGTACTATGCGAATTTGCACAATTACTTTTTCTATTTATAAATTGTGATATTTGTGTCATGTCTGATTTAATACTTTTATTTTCCCTTTAAATTATATTATTGTTTTTGAGGAGAATATTATACATATTAATTGCTATTTTGTACTTCCGTTTTCCCATGAAACGAAGCAA
Source organism: Mythimna separata (assembly GCA_030763345.1). NCBI lineage: Eukaryota > Metazoa > Arthropoda > Insecta > Lepidoptera > Noctuidae > Mythimna > Mythimna separata. The sequence continues at coordinate 11,996,603 of CM061174.1, read as the reverse complement.
ACTGTTTTGTCTCCTGCTTCAATAACAACAATATTGAACTTTTCAAACTCATTCACAACGTAAACAAACAAACGTTGATCGAAAGTGTCGATAATACTTCATCAGAAACTAACCCAGATATTTCTTCGAATTCTTTAATAAGTGAATCTCAGATCTTAGTGACGAAGCATTCCTTGTAATTGACGCTCACGAAACCCGAATGCGAAATTTGACACTGATCTTGCACGACTGCATTATAAACTTGATATTATATTACTGGCATTGCGACTTTATGTTGGCAACGTATGCAGGGCTGACCAAAAAGTGCATATCCATGTAGTTAGCAGCCCACGCGAAGGCAGATATTTCTTTTTTTAACTGTACGCGTATAACCACTATCTCTCTTGATGGTATGCGATGATGTGGCCGACGATGGAGCACGTTTGCCTAGAAGTAACCTATTCACTCGTGAGAAAGACCCCTAGGTGATAGCTATTAGAAAACACAGACTCCTTAGCTGTACGCATAATGAACATGTTCCCAAAATGCTTTGTACGTATGAATGAGATGTCCACCACGTACTGACGTACCGATGGCTCAAAGCCGTACGTCTAGTAGTCCGATGATGGAAAGACATGGCGGAATTAAATTGTACAATTCCAATGTACGCTCCCCGAAGTGTAAACGATAGAAAACCGACAGGCTAGCAACTCGGCGTCGATGCTCAAGACTTTGGAGTTCAGACTACTTCGTAATAAATTGTTTCAAAAAGTTTGGCCAACACAAGGAAGTTTTGAGACTTGAATTGGTTCAAACTTAACGCAATTTACCACCCACGGCCTGCAAATACCATAGACCTGTTTTATCATGACTACTATTTTAGGTGTATTTATGAACTACCACTTTCGTAATTACAAAACCTTTTTACTGACGCAGTAAATTGTTGTGAATTGTCTGTATAGGTATATTTTTGCAATCAATTTTATTCGGGTTAAGCTTGATCGAAACAGGGTTTTTGCTGTTGCATGTATTGAGGAATGTTGATTTGATGGTAAGTAGAAAATTGTCACAAGAGAATATACTACCGGAATAAAAAGTATCCTATGTGCTATTTCAGGACATGATCTACTCCTGTATACAAGTTTTACACACTCACAAATCGATGGTCCCTAGGTAAAGTATCGAAAGTGAAAATCGCTACTTTGCAAGAGAGTGATTTAAAGTTTATTTTTTGCATAATTTTGTCACGGGTGATTAAATCTTTATAAAAATTAGGTCTCTAACTATCGGGAAACGAAGTTGTATTAAAAAATATCCTTTAAAAAGAGCTCAAAACAGTAAAAATAAAAAATTGCTATTTTTTTGATTCGATACTTTACGTAGGGACCATCGAAATATTAGTGTAATGATGATAATAATTGTGCACGACGACGGTATCAAAACATAGCGGCGGCGCCGTCGTTACTTACCTATCTTTGCGTATTATAAAACCTGTATAAACCTGTTAGTAGGACGACGGTGCCGCGGGGCCGACACGAACGAACCTGTTTTCGTGGCTCGGTCGCTTCGCGCATCGCCATTGGTCAACAAAAACAAATATGGCCACTCCACGCCCCCCGCGTGTCAGCGTGTATAAAAGGGCCGACCCTGGCGATGCGCGTGGCAGTCGTCAGTCAAAAAAGTTATGAGTCATAGTGTCACTACGTATGTAAAAGTTTTTGAATAATACACCATTTAAGTTACGAAGTACGGTTTTTTATTAATATACAGTCCATTCGCTACACAATCTGGTCCATTCGAAGCCGAATTACTGGCAAGATGGTGTTAACACGTAGCCGTAGTGGCGACTCAAGAAGACAACAGATCCAGCAAGAGCCTTCAGTGACCGCCGGACCGGGTGCCAGCAGTTTGGCACCAGAATCGAGCTCGGTCGGCGTGACAGACACAGGGAACGGCTCTACGACGACTACCAACAGTGACGCCACGCAAACACATGGTACGCTCAAGCCTGGCGATACCAAGTCACATCGTTCTACATCTTCGAAAAAGAAGCGCCTCGCAGAGCTGGAGGCCAGAGAACGGCTGGCTGAAATTAAAGTCAAGCAAGCGCAAGCAGAGAGAGAGCTGCAAGAAATACAGCTGCAGCGCATCAGAACCGAAGCTGAGTCGAGTGAAGACGAAGACTTGGAAGACGACCTCGCCTCCGTAAGGATTGGAACGTGGCTCGCGCGACCGGCGCCGCCACCCGGAGGTGAGACTCGACCGCCACCACACGACGTCAGCGACGGGAACAACGGCAGAGACGCAGCGAGGGACGCCGGCGGCGCCGCGACGGGCGCTCAACCGCTGCGAGACGGCTACGGCTACGGAGAAAGTGCGTGTGCGAAAACAAAGGGCAATTTCGCGAGTGAAGTGTTACACGGTAATGTGAGTGATAAAGTGATAGACGTAGGGACACTAGCCGCGGCCCTAGCGCAGGTCGCGCGCAGCTCGAGAGAGCCCCCGAGGTACGTCCAGCAGCTACCGATCTTCGATGGAAAACCCGGTGAGTGGATAGCTTATAAGGCCGCGTATTGTGACTCACACACGTATTTTTCCTCTGTAGAAAATGTCGCTAGGATTAGGATGAGCCTCAGAGGCGCCGCAAAGGAAGCTGTAGGTTGCCTATTGTTTAGTACGTCCGATCCTCAGGTCATTCTAGACGCACTAGAAAGACGTTTCGGTAGGCCCGAGGCCTTGATTATGGCCGAGTTAGAACATGTAAAATCATTACCTAAATTAAATGATAACCCTAGGGACATATGTATTTTTGCTAGCCGTATTGCAAACACGGTGGGTACGGTAGAAGCACTAAATAGGAGTCAATATTTACATAGCCCTGAAATGTCGCGTTGTATCGTCGAGAAGTTGACGCCAATATTAAAAAATAAATTTTATGATTACGCGGCTAATAAAAAATCTGAAGATATTCCCGTATTAAAGCTCTTATCTATGTTCATAAATGAAGAGGCAGACAAGTGTGGCGCGTACGCTCAGCCAGAACGTGGGAACGACGAGTCCAGTGGTGTACGACAACGGCGCAGAGTTGAGCGCACGTTCAACGTAAATAAGGAAACACCGAATGATCAATGCCCGATCATGCAAGCAACACGGCCACAAATTACCAGACTGCAGTAAATATAAACAGCTAGACATAGATACTCGATGGGATATAGCAAAAAACTCGAACATGTGCTTTAGATGCCTACGAAACAGACATAGAAGGTTTATGTGTAAAGCGCCTATTTGTGACGTAAACGAATGCAATAGGAAACATAACAAACTGTTGCACAAAGAGCGTACAGTTGAGGCATCGCATAAAGTAGCGACGTCGGCGTCGACGCCTGTTATCATACACGAAACCGTTACGTCGGCGCGGGAAAATGTAACAACAACTTCGCCTCAGAATCGCCGCGCGTATTTGAAGATTGTACCTGTCACATTGAGCGGACCACATACAAGTGTAGATACATATGCCTTGTTAGACGACGGGAGTACAGTCACCTTGTTAGACGCGTCAGTAGCTGATATCTTAGGTGCAGACGGGCCAGCGAGTCCTATGTGGATACAAGGCATAGGCACGGAAGTTAAGCATGAGCAAAGCCGAACAGTGAGCCTCCACATACAAGGTAAGCACCATAGCGACCCGCAGAAGTTAGAGGCTGCGCGCACCGTAACCAGGCTTGAAATTATGGCGCAAACTGTACAGACCCAGGACATAAAAAATTGTAGGCATTTAGACGACATAAGTAGCACTCTTGTTTATGAACACGCGCGACCTATGATTTTAATAGGCCAAGATAACTGGCATTTATTAGTAGCCGCGGAAACACGGACAGGTGCGCGTGATCAGCCGGTAGCATCATACACAAAACTCGGCTGGGTACTACATGGGTGTCAGCACTCTGTAAATAAAATCATAGCTACATTTTGCGGCCACATTAAAATCCAAGAAAATCCGGAACCAATAGAAGAAACCATGAAAAACTTTTTCAAACTAGAATCACTAGGTATAGAACCTAGGTTACCTAGAGACGACCCGCAACAGCGAGCCTTAGACATCTTAGAACAGAAGAGTCGACGATTACCCGATGGCAGCTTCGAGACCGGACTATTGTGGAAACAAGAGGAACCTAAAATACCAAACAACTACCTAGGTGCCCTAAAACGCCTAGAAAATCTAGAACGGCGCCTAGATAAAGACGAAAACCTCAAGACCCAGTATTTGCAACGCCTCGACAATTTATTTAACTCAGGCTATGCAGAAAAGGCACCCGACACATGTACGCCGAATAAAACCTGGTACCTACCTCATTTCCCAGTAGTCAACCCAGCCAAGCCACATAAGCCGCCACGACTCGTACACGATGCAGCAGCTAAGACAGCGGGTCTGTGCCTAAACGACCTACTCTTATCGGGACCCGACTTATTAAAATCGTTGCCCGGTGTTTTAATGCGTTTCCGGCAAAATAAAATAGCTGTGTCAGCCGACATTAAAGAAATGTTCATGAGAATAAAGATAAGGGAGGAAGATCGCGATGCATTGAGATTTTTATGGCGAGGCGATCAACGAAGTGGACCGCCCGGTGAATATCGCATGACGTCTGTAATATTTGGCGCGACGTCGTCCCCATGTACGGCGCTATACATAAAAGATCGCAACGCTAGAGACTTTGTTGATAAATACCCTGCCGCCGCGTCAGCAATAATAAATAATCATTATATGGACGATTACCTTCAGAGTTTTTCCAGCGAAGAGGAAGCCAAGAAAATAACATCACAAGTAGATTACATTCATAAAAAAGGCAACTTTGTTTTATGCGGTTGGATATCAAACAATAGAAATGTGTTGAACTATGACCTCGCGCCTTCACAAGACACAAAAGTATTAGGCGGCGACGACACCGAGAAAGCACTAGGACTACGATGGGATACCAAAAAGGATTGCTTTATATTTCGAATCAATAAAAACAAAACACCTATTGCATTATTAAACAACACACGCCCACCCACTAAACGGGAGGCGCTCAGCATAATTATGTCTATATTTGACCCACTAGGGATTATATCACCTATCACTATACCAGCTAAAAGGATACTTCAAAACACATGGAAGTACAATACGGAGTGGGACAAGTCGCTACCCGAAGAGCTACTACCAAAATGGAAAGAGTGGATGAAGTCACTGAGTACTATAGAAACTTTACTGATCCCACGCTGCTACGATTACGGTGACGTCACTACAAGAGAAGTACATACTTTCGTAGACGCAAGCGAGGAGGCATACGCCGCAGCGGTATACTGGCGAATGGAAAGGTCAGACGGCAGCGTACAAGTGACCCTGGCGGCAGCCAAGAGCAGGGTAGCCCCACTTAAACCCGTTTCTATACCTAGGCTGGAGCTACAAGCCGCGCTGTTGGGAGCGCGCCTAGCCCGGACGGTCGTACAAGAACACGACTACGAGGTCAACGACCTAACATATTGGAGCGACTCAACCACCGCTCTAGCCTGGATTCAAGCTGAACCACGCACATTTAAAACTTTCGTGGCGCATCGTGTAGCTGAAATTGAGGAACTCACCAAGAAAAATGAATGGAGGTGGTTACCCTCGAAGGATAATGTGGCTGATGACGCGACGCGTAGCACACCGGAACATTTCAACTCGGAACACAGATGGTTTTGCGGCCCCGACTTCCTTAGAAAAGGTAGAGACGAGTGGCCACAAAATAAAAAGGTCATTGCCCCCATGGACACGGGCGAAGAGCGCGTCAAATGTCATGTAATCAACAACACGACAATAAACGATCATCTCCCAAATATTACTCGATTTTCCAAATGGACACGACTTATAAGGACAACAGCAAGAGTACTTCAGTTCATTGACCTGTGTAGACCAAGTAAACATACTGTCGAATATAAGTGTACTAAGAAAAGGGAATCAAAAGATCCAACTTGGAAAAGAACACACAAAAATAAAATCATTAAAAAAGTTACGCAAAATATAAAAAATAATAAAACCACAAACTACATACCTATACCTGCTACTTATATACAACACGCCGAAGAACAATGGATCAAGGGCGCGCAAGCCGAAAGCTTTTCAAAAGAAATTGCCGCCATAAAGGATAACAAAGCGGCGCCCAGCGACAGTCCGTTATCAGTATTAAGTACATACCTAGACAACGCAGGTGTTCTACGTTTGCGCGGGAGAATCACAGCGGTACAAGACGTGAATGAAGAAATTAAAAACCCTATTATACTCGAGGGTAAGTGTACCGTCCGGCTCAAAAGACTATGAACCGTTTGGCACACTTCTGTTGCTGGGATTGGTGGATAAGGGATATTGAAAGATTGGAAGTTTCTTCACCGACGTTTATTCTGTAACTGTACCGAAACTGTTCTTCTAGATACCACCGTACTATACAGTAGTCAAAGGGCGCGTTTACTATTTAGAATATTTACAAACTGTCAGACTGTATGAGCTTCAAGTTAGAACTATTCTGTATGAGCGTCGAATTGAACTGACTGTAATGAGCTCCGATGGAATACTGACTTTCTGGGATTAAAATCGACTCTTTTATAGTCGGCTAACTGTAAACAAAATAGTCTAGAATATTCACGATAAAACTTATACAATAATAAATGCAAGCTAATCATAAAACTATAACATAAACACAGGTGTTCAGTAATTAGAGCGCTCGGTGTCGGTTAACGAAAGCTCTGGATAACAATAAGTACAATTGTTCACGCGCTATGATCCCGATTTTTCTAGAGCGTCATAACTTGCAATTATTTATGATAAGAACCTCGGATTTCAAAGTAAGGGTCCGCACCTATTTTAATTCTATATTTACGTTTGAGTAGTGTTACTATAAATATTGGCTGTCGGACCGCACAAAAAGAATTATCTTGAATTTCAAAGTGTTGTACCGAACCTACTCTTAACCTATGTTTACATTAGAGTACTATTGCTATAAGCTGTCCCGCACATCTCTCCCGCCGTGCAACTCGTTGCATCAGTATGTGGGTGCGGGCTCGACGTCTGCAGACAGCGGCAGGATCACCAGTTTCCTTACTGGTCGGCGTAGCACTCCTCCCTGGGTCAACACGTCCACTGTTCGCACGATGTTGTCTGGCCCCGGGTACGTTGCGATGACACGACCTCGTATCTGCGTATTACGAGGTAGGTTTGCGTCGACAATTTGTACTAGGTCGTTGACCTGTACGGCTGGCCCTCGTCCATGCGGCTCCCGCCGGTGCTGGATCTCGGGAAGGTACTTCTTAACCCAACGTGCCCAGAAAATTTCAGCGAGCCTCTGTGCTGCTCGCCAGCTGGATCGGGAGACGTCATCTTCTGTGGTAAATGTGCCAGGTTGTGGCACTCGCCCCGGTCCACCCAACAGGCAGTGGTTGGGGGTCAGGGCTTCTGGATCATCTGAGCTGACAGAGACATGTGTCAGCGGGCGGCTGTTGACTGTGTACTCTACCTCAGCTAGTAGAGTAGTGAGTACTTCTTCTTCTATAAAGGAGTCCCCTTGTGAGGCACGCACTAGGAGCTCTTCAGCTGTCTTGAGTAGCTCGTTAGAGATAGGCAGAACCTTCTTTCCTTTGTGCGGCGATGTTTTCTGTTTAGTTGCTGTTACCTGCTGGTTGGTGGCGGCAGGCATCTTCTTCTTCCTCCAGTCTGGATCCGCTTCTTTGTTCTTCTTTGTCCTGCTGTAGTTGACGTTCTGTTTAGCAGATTTACAGGGCTCAATCAATTGAAGAACTCGCGCTGTCGGGCATCGGAGCCGGTTCCAGTTGGAGAATCTGTAGGGATCAGGTAAGCTTTTCCCTAGTCGCAACCTTCTGTTATTCACGTGGTGTATTTTCTCTTGGCCAGAGGGTTTGTCTGTCACAGGTGCATATTTATCTGTCGGCCAGGAATCTTTTACTTTCAAGTTAATTCCTCTCTGTTTCGAACTTGGTTCAACGTTACTGTTTCCGATTAGTGATTCCTTCTGTTTGATGCACCTGCTTCGGTCCTTATTGAAAGTTGGCAGGATATCTTTCATCGCGTTGCCTGCCACGTTCAACTTCATTTTTGTTTCCTCCCTGATGCAAGACACAAAGTCGACGTTGCGTCTGGAGGTTCGCGTCTCGTAACTTCCATGGAGTACCCAACCCAGTGAAGTTAGAGATGCAACTGGTTGGTTCTTGTGTCCTCTTCTTACTTTTGAAGTCAGTAAGAGGTGCCAGTTGTCCTGACCTATTAATACTTGTGGCTTTGCTTCTGTGTAAGTGAGTTGGCCACAGATTTCTGTTAAGTGCTTGCAGCCTTCAATCAGTTCTCGTGATATTCGTTGAGAAGAGATTTGTAAGTTCTTAACTGTACGTGCTTGCACTTGTTCGTCACGATCATTAAGTCCTTTCAACTTGATGGTGACTCTTCGTGAGGCTGATTCCGAAGATTTCAAACCATTGATGGTTTCCATTTTAAATGGATCTGTGGGTCCTGTTGCTTCTATGCTATTGGCTACACTTTCGTCAATTAGTGTAACCGTTGACCCGTCGTCCAACAACGCGAAGGTGTCTACTGCTCCTCTAGGACCCTTAACTTGTACTGGCAGCATCTTCAGGTATGACTGCTTTCGTTTGACGGTCCTAGCTGAGTTGATGACTTCTGTTGCTTCTTCCTCTTTGTCTTCTTTTGAATCTGCCTTGTCTGTTTTCTTAGTGTAATGCAGCATGCTGTTGTGCGAATATGTACAGCTGTTTACACCGCATGGCTTAGGTCGGCAGCTATGAGTCTTGCTCCTATATCGAAGACATCTGAAGCATAGGCGTTTAGACTTTGCCATGTCCCATCTTCCATTTTCATCCAACTTCTCAAACTGTTCGCAATCTATCACGTTGTGACCCGTTTCGTCACATACAGGGCACTTCAGCGTCTTTGACTTCTCTGTCAGGTTATTGACCTTCTGAGTCTTCTGTGTATTGGCTGACGTACCCGATGTCACCTGTTCAGGTAACGCGTAAGGTCCGCATAGATCTGCTTCTCTTTTAAGGAATCTCTCTAGCTTCACAAGATCTGGATCTTCTTTGGGTTGTGTCGCTGAGAAGTCGTAATATCTGTAGCGAAGCGTTGCTGTTAGCTTGTCCAAAACTGTCTTTGAAACCTCTGGGTTGTACAGATAGTTGATGCAGCTTAGTGTCTTTAAAGTTGCTACGGCGTTGGAGACCTTTGTGGCGAAAATACAAATGTCTCTTGGTGAGTCAGATAGGCGTGGAAGTCCGCGAAGTGTGTCCATCTCCATCATTGCAATGGATTCTGGTCGGCCAAATCTTGACTCCAAAGTTTTCATAACATCTGCTGGGTGTGTATTAGCGATCAGTAGACCTTCAACTGCTTCTTTTGCTTTTCCCTTGAGGTTCCTTCTCAGGCGATTCATGTTTTCAATCGCTGTGAACAGGCTTTCTGTTTCATAATAGGCGGCGCGGAAGGGTAGCCATTCTTGATGACATCCAGAGAAGAAAGGCAGCTCGATGAACTTCGGTCGTTGAGCGGCGTTGACGGCATGCGTGATAGCTTGTGCGAGTGCGGTGAGATCAGATGGAGCTCCCGCCGGTAATTGCTGTGGGCGATGTGAAGCTTGATGATGTTGTTCTGTAATTCTAGTTGGGATCATATCTTCTGTGCTTGGAATCACCGGTTCTGTTTGACGTTTCGGTTCATGGGTGACTGTAGGCACGGGACTGTTGACTTGATTCTCCAGCCAGCTGTCTACTCTTCTGTTCCCTTCTTCAGAGTAGATGGAGACATCATCTTCTTCATCATCTTCTGTATCTTCTGTTTCCAGAGCAGCGAGGTGCGCTGCTGCCAGTTCGACTTGAAGACGAAGTAAATCTTCTTTCGCTCTTGCTATCTTTAACGCCTTTGTCTTGCTGTGTTTGGATCCCGTCCGTCCTTCTTTCTTGCAAGGAAGGAGGGAGTCCCGATGTCCGCTCGGCAGTGGCAGACCGGTGGTGGTATTTTTGACTCGCTTTACTGTTGAGGTTTCTGTATGCTGGCGAATTTCTATGCGGCTGTCGGCGACGGTTACAGACGGCTTCATCAGTGGTTTTGCGTCCACGTCGACAAGTAGTGTTGCTGAAGTGGAGGGCATCACGGAGGGGGCGGCGGCGGCGATGGCGGACGAAGCTACTGCAGAGGGCTCGTAGATCGGGAGGGTTCCAGTATATTCCGTGGTACCCGTGGCTGTGGTAGTCCTCGTGGTGGCTGTAGTCCCTGTGGCGGTGGTGCCGGTCTCCGTGGAATGGGTCTCCGAGGTGGTGGCGATTACTTCAGACGACGACGGATCCAGTTCTTCAGCTGGCACGCGACCTTTTCCTTGGGAGCGCGTGACTACCATACTTGCATCCGATGTCTTCTATCTTCACTATTTCCAATCTTCCAATGGCGGCGGCTCCACTTATCCGGCTCGAAGGACCATTAAATGTACCGTCCGGCTCAAAAGACTATGAACCGTTTGGCACACTTCTGTTGCTGGGATTGGTGGATAAGGGATATTGAAAGATTGGAAGTTTCTTCACCGACGTTTATTCTGTAACTGTACCGAAACTGTTCTTCTAGATACCACCGTACTATACAGTAGTCAAAGGGCGCGTTTACTATTTAGAATATTTACAAACTGTCAGACTGTATGAGCTTCAAGTTAGAACTATTCTGTATGAGCGTCGAATTGAACTGACTGTAATGAGCTCCGATGGAATACTGACTTTCTGGGATTAAAATCGACTCTTTTATAGTCGGCTAACTGTAAACAAAATAGTCTAGAATATTCACGATAAAACTTATACAATAATAAATGCAAGCTAATCATAAAACTATAACATAAACACAGGTGTTCAGTAATTAGAGCGCTCGGTGTCGGTTAACGAAAGCTCTGGATAACAATAAGTACAATTGTTCACGCGCTATGATCCCGATTTTTCTAGAGCGTCATAACTTGCAATTATTTATGATAAGAACCTCGGATTTCAAAGTAAGGGTCCGCACCTATTTTAATTCTATATTTACGTTTGAGTAGTGTTACTATAAATATTGGCTGTCGGACCGCACAAAAAGAATTATCTTGAATTTCAAAGTGTTGTACCGAACCTACTCTTAACCTATGTTTACATTAGAGTACTATTGCTATAAGCTGTCCCGCACAGTAAGCACAGGTATACGAAGCTATACATAGCGTACATACATGAAAGTTTACATCATGGTGGAACAGAGATAACAGTAAATGAGATAAGACAGCGTCTTTGGATTACAAAACTACGTCCATCTGTAAAAAATGTTATAAAGTGCTGTTTATATTGCAAAATAAAAAAGGCGAAGCCTGCTAACCCGTCTACAGGTAACCTACCGTACCCTCGTCTAGCTCATCATGCACGTCCTTTCACTTTTACTGGACTAGATTATTTTGGCCCCATATCTGTTTCTGTAGGTAGGCACAAAGAAAAAAGATACGGTGCCTTATTTACCTGCTTAACGTGTAGAGCCATACACATAGAAATAGCTAGCTCGCTTACTGCTGACTCAGCTATCGCAGCTCTTAGGCGATTTATAGCTAGGAGAGGTTGTCCCAAAGAGATATGGAGCGACAACGCTACCTGTTTTAAAGCGGCGGATAGGGAACTAGGTGAAAGCGCCTTAAGCGCTTTAGGTTGTGAGTCCAATGCGCGGTCCATAAGCTGGAAGTACATACCTCCCGCGTCGCCTTTTATGGGAGGAGCGTGGGAAAGAATGGTGAGGGCCGTCAAGGAAGCACTATACGTCACATTGAAGGAAGTCCATCCATCCGACGAGACCCTGGCCACGCTACTCGTGGAAGTGGAAAATACGGTGAACTCCAGGCCACTCACGCATGTCAACGTGTCACCAGATGAGCCCGAAGCCCTCACGCCTAACCATATTTTGATCGGCCCTAACCCACATGTACCCTCACCGGGTAATTTCACCGCAGCGGACGTCACAGCACGGCACCAATGGCGGCGCGCCCAGGCACTCGCTGACGTCTTTTGGCGAAGATGGGTACGTGAATACCTGCCGCTCCTTCAAAACCGGCGGGAGCCCTACGGCAGCGGTACCCCACCCAAAGTTGGAGACGTTGTCGTGATCTGCGACCCTAACCTCCCACGCAACACCTGGCCTAAGGGAAGGGTGACGCAGGTGTTGCCAGGCAAAGATGGAGAGATACGAGTTGTAGACGTCATGACCAGAGGACTCGTACTCCGAAGACCAACGAAGCGCATCGTCGTGCTCCCCACGGAGTCGCCTGATGGCGACGGCGGGAGAAGTGTGCACGACGACGGTATCAAAACATAGCGGCGGCGCCGTCGTTACTTACCTATCTTTGCGTATTATAAAACCTGTATAAACCTGTTAGTAGGACGACGGTGCCGCGGGGCCGACACGAACGAACCTGTTTTCGTGGCTCGGTCGCTTCGCGCATCGCCATTGGTCAACAAAAACAAATATGGCCACTCCACGCCCCCCGCGTGTCAGCGTGTATAAAAGGGCCGACCCTGGCGATGCGCGTGGCAGTCGTCAGTCAAAAAAGTTATGAGTCATAGTGTCACTACGTATGTAAAAGTTTTTGAATAATACACCATTTAAGTTACGACGTACGAGTTTTTATTAATATACAGTCCATTCGCTACAATAATCACAAACTGGTTCTGGACAGCGTCATGTTCTTCATAGCAGGCTTTTCCTATAAAGGGCAGCCCTTCATAGTGGAAGTCGGAAAGACCGTTTAAAAGGGATCGTTTGAAAGTCATCGTAGCCCTGGAAAGCAAAAAGCAACCGAAGGGACTTCGGATGGGTTTATTTAAGTAAAAACCTTGACATTTCCTAGAGAGCGAATCAACTATGAATCGGAGATAGAGTAGACAGGATATTAATATCTAATTGGTTCCTGGTGGCATAACAGAAACGAAGACAGTAGAACTAGATATTCGTGTAAAAACACATAGGGGCATTTTGCTGTATCTGAGTTTCTTTCAAAGATTCCAAAACCGTTGTCAAAAGGCCAAGTAAGTTTTCTCCTTGAATCCTCAAGGACTTGTGAATCCAATGTCATTTTCAAGCTTTACAATTTAATACTCAACATACCCTGATTGTATGTACCCATAGAATCACGTTATTAGATCTTTGTACGGAGCCCATGAGGCGTATCGTGCATCATTAGATCGGCTGCCAATTGTCCATGCTCGTCTGATCGATGTTCATATCCTTTGTTTAACGACTGGCCGACGAAAATCATTCTATAGCTCTTCATTTAATTGCCATTTTGTTTTTAAAGCTGTGACGAAATGATGTTTTACTGTCCATTAAGTTTTATGTTATTGGGAAGAGAGAGGAAGGTTTCCAAAATTATTTGAGCTGCCTTTGTTGAGCAAATGCTACTTTGTATTTTTTTATATCTAGCAATGTTTGTATGTATGTTTGTCTTTGTTTAGGTCAACTCTTGCAATTTTGGAAGTTGATGGGGTATCAGCCCCGTGACTCAGAAAGCATGCAAAGCCGTTTCAAGTGCCTAATCTCTCTCTGGTCGTATCGGATTGTTGTTCTATCGGCCTATGAGGATGAAAAAACAGACTGTCATCTGTGTTTCTGTACACACTTGTGCACTATACTGAGAATTCAAAATGTACGAACTGAGAATCGTTTAAAATAAATTTGCTCAACCAATGAAATGTCTAGACTTCTAAAAACTATAGGTATAATTGGACTGGACTGAAATACAATTGTTTTTGTTAACTACTTCTGTGATTAAAAAGAAGCGCCATTTTAAAATGTTAATGGACCATTTACGATTTAGTTTATTCAGATTTAAAATGAATGAAGTGTTTTGGTATTACTTCATTTCAATGTGCGTACAGCTAAGGAGTGGTATTCCCTGCTGGAGTGTTTCCTGATAGCAATAATCTGAGGCTCTTTAAGTCAAGATTAGAATAGGTTACTCCTACGCAAGCGTGCTACAACGACGGCCATAATTATCGTCGCTGACCATCAAGCGAGTTAGGTTTACCCAGGCCCGCCGCTAGATGTTTTGGCGCCCGCGTGCAATACCGATTACGGCGCCCCATGCCATCGGTATCTATCAGTAAATTACTAAAATGTTGGTTTTTTTTCTGCAATTCCGAATAAAAAATCGAATTCGAGCCGAAAAAAACAACATTTATCATTTATCATCAATACATCCCTCTTAGTTCATAAAAGTCGAGGAACGATTTTTTCAAGGTCAAAAACGTTCCTTGAGCTTGGAGGTATAAGTACTTACTTCTTTTAAACTATGTAAAAAAAACCGGGCAAGTGCGAGTCGGACTCGCGCACTGAGGGTTTCGTACCAACCTACCTATAAAAACAGTTTACTTCTCGAATCGAGTCTTGAAGACTTTTCAATTTTTTTTTCTTGTGACGTAACTAAAAATTTTCAGTTTTCAGACTTTTCCCGATATTAGTGCTATAATACCTTGCTTCGTGCCAAATTTCAAGATTCTAGGTCAACGGGAAGCACCCTATGAGTTTTGATTCCTTTGACAGTGTCGAAATGTACGTTTTTTGCAACATAAACGGGCGTATCTTTTTTTCCCGTCAACTTACAAGTTTGATTATTGCACAACTTCAAGGGACCGCGGATTTCAATATATGGTTTTAATTTCAACTTGATACCTTCACGCGTTCCTGAGAAAAAGGGTCTTGACAGACGGACGGACAGACGGACAACAAAGTGATCCTATAAGGGTTCCGTTTTTTCCTTTTGAGGTACGGAACCCTAAAAACAACTGAAAGTCGAAAAGTAATCGAAACTTATCGACTTTCAGTTGTTTTTTTTTATTCAGCTTAGACAAGAACGGTGGATACTTTGAAAATTCGAAAGATTTTTGAATACGAGTTCCGACGCGGAACTAATGCGGCAGAAACAGCTCGCATCGCTATCAATGTTGCGTTTTGAGAACTGCTAAAGAACGCACCGTGTGATTTTGGTTTAAATACTTTCATGATGGAAACGTTGATTTGAAGACTGCTCACGCAGGTGAACTACCATGAATTGAAAGATGGTGGAAGCCGATCCGAGCCAAACTACCCAAGAATTAGCGGCTGACCCCAGGTTGATGATGATCAATGATATTTTAATATCAGTTATGCCTACTTGGGTTGCATATTATATTCAATTTCAAAACTTAAATATAATACTTTTAAATAAATATGCAGGTTATTTGAGTGCAGTGCATAGTAAAAATATATAAAATAGCTAGTCAGTAGGACACCTCAAATTCGCAAATGTATATCTTGAAAAAGGCCCCGGTATGGGTGAGTGTTGTCACAGGGATTTCCCGAAAGTAAAACCTATTATCAATTAGGTATGGGAGAATTGAGAAGCCCCCCACATGTGACTACGCCACGAGTGGTTGTATTAATATTTACATACACTTTATAAACTAAAAGTTAATGCGAAGCTTCAAACAAACGTTTGTGTTTATTTCACGATATAAGTAACCGAGACAGAGAGTCTAAGTAGTTTCGAATTTCGCTCATGCCAAAGATACACACATAATGATTCGACCTGTAAACATCTTTTGATCTTTGAGATCTCATTACAAATACTACAATGACTAAAATAGCATCTCATAGGTTCTTTAAAAATCATGTCAGCGAATATTAAAATTATTTTAAAAATTTAAGTGTCTGTTTTTGGCGCCCCCTTGCATACGGCGCCCGCGTGCCCCGCACGCGCTGCACGCCCGCACGCGGCGGCCCTGGGTTTACCGTCCAAGGACTCGTAGCTTCATAGACGCATATATTCATCATTATACGCTTGGTGTACGTCTGCATGAATCGTACATACAAAACTATGAAACTCGGTCGACGAAACGGCGACATCATGCCATCGTATCGGCCTTAGTGGTCAAATAATATTGAATCCTATCAATAAATTAAAATAAAATGTGCGTCCCTCCCTACTCGTACCCCCTATATTATTTTGGTCAAAAAATTCTTAAGGCGCAGTCAGACAAATTCTAATTAATGGCGCCAAAACAAATTACTAACACTATTTACACTGTTAGACGCGATTTGTTAATGTACAAATTACAATAAATAAACACTGTTAATTAGTTTATAAATACGTTGACACTGAATATGATAATTATGCAGCTGATTCAAGAACTTCCTACTTATCTTGAATGATAATGTATGAGTGTAGTGTGTACTAAGTAAATACACTTGGGCACGAGATGAGTAAATGGTGTGCTACCAAATCGTACTGTAATTTTAGTCCGTGGTATCTATATGGAGAAACTGACTGACTTTCATATCAAAGCACAGTCGAAACTACTGGGACTAGGAGTGTGAAATTTTGCACTGAGCCTGCTTTTGCGACGTAGGCGAGCAATAATAATGTGGACCAAAGTTGTCTTATGAATAAATAAATTATATATATTACTAGCAGCCCGTCCCGGCTTCGCACGGGGTAGACAATTATTTATTTTTGGAATTTTTCCCGTCAAATGACTACCCTACATATCCTACACTACCCTACACTACCCTACTTTACCTAACTTTTTTTTTTTTTTTAGATTTAAACTATCCTATCTCTCAAGTTGGATCGAACTGCACATGGTGTGCGAATTTTATTATAATCGGTTAAGTGGTTAAGGAGTCCATTGAGGACAAACATTGGGACACGAGATTTATATATATTAAGACTAGCAGCCCGTCCCGGCTTCGCACGGGGTAGACAATTATTTATTTTTGGAATTTTTCCCGTCAAATGACTACCCTACATATCCTACGCTACCCTACCCTACCTTCCCTACACTACCCTACCTACCATACACTACCCTACAGTACCCTACACTACACTACGCTACTCTACACTACCCTACACTACACTACGCTACACTACACTACCCCCTACACTACGCTACACTACACTACCCTACACTACACTACACTACCCTACACTACCCTACTTTTTTTTTTTTTTTTTAGATTTAAACTATCCTATCTCTCAAGTTGGATCGAACTGCACATGGTGTGCGAATTTTATTATAATCGGTTAAGTGGTTTAGGAGTCCATTGAGGACAAACATTGGGACACGAGATTTATATATATTAAGATTATAATAAGAGAGGAATTTCCAAAATTCACCATTCAGTGTAGGAAACGGGGATCCGAAGTGTGTGAGCAGAATCCTATTTTCAAACGACTGAAGCCGGTGACAGGAGCTAGTATACACTAAACATACCGAAGTCGAGATCCCTAATGCGACGTTTTGGGTGTGACATAACGTGAACAATATCATCATTTAATTCTCAAGAAGACCACATTGGGTCAAAACCGTCACTATATCAACCAGTTTGGTACATTTTACATACAGCGTTAACCTATGACCTTCATTAGGTCACAGGTTTATGTGGGGGCAATGCAAACTGCGTGTCCAGTTAGGTACTCGGTTGCCATTTCAGAACCATTTGTTCTGAGAACTAAGTGCCCTGCCTACTGCCACTTAAGTTTGGCAATTCTTCGAGCTAATTTGGACATTCTCCTTTAATCAGTGGCACCGATAACTGTCAACAGATGGCGCAGTTTCGATATTGAACCTTATGTGTTCGATATTGAACTTTATGCAGTTTGAAATAAAGTCTTTGCTCTACACAAGGTGTGAGCTGGGATGAATACCTGGGTCTTGTCAATGCAATTTGTAAATGCAAGTAGGATTAATGAAGAGCTCTAAAGTCAGAACGTTGCGGTGGTGTTTTAATATGAATTGATGACTGGTACTCTATGATAGACATCATCTTAATAATGATCTTCATAATTTAAAGTAGATCACATAAAAAAGAGAAAAGAATACGATCTCGAACTGAAATACAGGACGATTAGGTACCAAACCGCTTACATCACCGTTCGATCGCGTCGGGGTTTAGAGTTAAGCGGAACAGGTTATAAAGTCTCGCAAACTTCCATGGAAAAGGGAGGTTCCTCCGACCAGACGAATGTTGCCTCTGGACTGAGCAATTGCCCGATGGTGGATTTCAGGCTATCGTATAGGTTCTAATGAGGCGGATCTGATACTATTTAGTTCATTTAGTTCCTATGTGGCGATTTAGATGTCGATACACAGACACAAGGGTCACTATACCTACAAATATTTCTTAGACAAAAGCAAGGGTAGCGTTCTATTGTTTTTCTCTAACACTAACTTATACTTAACACACATTTGAAGCGAAGGAATGTGTTAACCTTACATAATTTCGCGTCTGTATTTGTAATACTTGCAACGATAACAGACTTAACTTCATAATGCAGTCAATTAAACAGCTGTTTCATAATTATTAGATCATAATATTAATGATACTCTTTGGTACATCGCAAATACTGCTGTAAATTATAATATGTATATCTAAATCTACTGATAATGTTAATTTCCTGAATAAATGATAAGAATTTTATAAGAACTCTGATGTTTTTATCGAAGTAAATCGATTATTTCTGCGGAAAAAGTTCTTTTTCTATGTGATACAACTTTTAAAAAGATTCCGACGCGAGACACACAGGACGGCGACGCTTGGGGAAGGCCTATGTCCAGCAGCGGACGTCTTTCGATCGAGATGATGATGATAATGATAAAAATACTTTCTTATTTTATTGTCTAGTCTAGTAATGTGATCTTAAATTATTATTATTGATTAAATAAAAAAAAATCGGTTATAAGTGTTTCACAAATTAAGTACTTCTATCCTGAAAAAATGCACTTCTAGCCTAAGGCACAAATTAATAATAATATAAATAGAACATTATTCTAATTAAATTAACATAAAGAAGTTTGTTTGTACATCATTACATAACAACTGTTTGCATCTTGACGCACCAGTGCCTTGCTCTTTATGCATACAGATTACATTACATGAAATACTTACCGAGACTGTAAAATGTAAATATTCTTTACTTAGTATAAAACAGTCGCTGTTTGCTGTTTTACTCCTAAACTACGCAACGGATTTTAATGTGATTTTCACTAATGGTTCAATAGCTGAGGAAAATTTATGTTATATTAGCACCCGAGCGAAGTTGAGGTGGGTCAGTGGGTCAATACAATATCCTACTAATATTATACCTATAAAACTCGAAAGTTTCTATGCACGGATGTTTTAAATTAAAATGATTGAAATTATATTGACATAATATTAATCATCCGCTTTTGACGGAGGATGAGGGCGTGTAACACTTCTACTAACTAAACCCCACCTATATCTTACGCTGCACGTT
The DNA here is from genome assembly GCA_030763345.1 of Mythimna separata. NCBI lineage: Eukaryota > Metazoa > Arthropoda > Insecta > Lepidoptera > Noctuidae > Mythimna > Mythimna separata. The sequence continues at coordinate 11,977,272 of CM061174.1, read as the reverse complement.
GCATTCTAGGACTATGGATAACCATTTCAGAAGTCGACTTATGGCCCTAGTAAACTTCGGTCCTGCTAAGCCTACCATGTACCGGTGGCGTAACGCCCCGTACGTACGTGTAATGGTCCGATGACGTAACGGGCAAGCTACGCAAAATTAAATTGTGCCATTCCGATGCACATTCTCCGAAATGTGAACGATAGAAAACCGACAGGCTAGCATCTCGTCGTCGATGCTCAGAACTTTAGAGTTTTAAGTTGACAAGTGCATCATTTCCGATGGTTTTCTAGACTGGTTTTACAATGTGACCATCACAGAATCGTAACTGGTTATCAGGAATCAAATATTGTACCTTTTTGAGGGAAACAACTAACTATATTCTGTATAGTCAGAATATTCACAGCGAAACTATTGAGGAAAAAAACATTGACCCCTCACATAGGTCAATATTTAAACGAATGCACATATGTTACACAAGTCGGAACTTGTCTTATCGTATATGTCCTAATTTAGATAGTGATGTAACAGATACCTACTTAAATCTAAAGTAGGAGAGTTCTTTGGTAAGGAGCTTTAACACTGGGATCCTACTACCATCATTAACTGGTGTTCTTTAAGTCCTGAGGGTTTGTACGAATGAGTTAGCCTTGGAATGTAAAGGGGAACTGAAGAATCTGACACTCCTTTTCGCTCCAACTTGAGCGAGAGGAGTTTTTGATGGTATCCTGTCTCATTATAGGTCAAGAGTGAATAGGTTACTTCAAGGCAAGCGTGCTCCATCGTAGACTACAATCATCGCTTACAATCAGGTGAGATTCAGATCAAACGCGAGCGTCAATGTCTGGATGTACTGACGCGAGCACGACGTTGCCGCTTAATCGTCGACAGAGTTTCATTGTTTTGTATGTAAGCCATGACCAGGCGTCTATAAAACTATATGTCAGTGGACAGTAGGCCTTACTGAATACCAGTACTGTAAAAGATGTGGCCCAGCCACACTCACGCTGTCCGCCCTCAACAGACTTATTGTAGCACATGTGCGTTGCACTATTGCTTTCAGTGTGTTCTATTTTTATCCTACAAAAAATCGGTCACCGATTATCGGACGTGGGCGAGCAGCCTTAACTATAAAAAGAGGAACTTACTTTTAAGTATATCGTCAAGCACTGTGTAGAGAGTCTTCTCCAGTTTGAGGTAATCATTATCCTCCTTGATGGGCCAGTCACAGGACAAGTTCCAGTCCACGATGTCAACCTCCTGCCCCGAGTCGTGGGGCACTTTGTACAACCTGTGGATAAGAGATATCATGAAAATATTGAATTTGGAAGCTTAACATCTAAACTTAAACTCACTCACTCTACACAGGCTATATTGTTCTACTGAAAGAAAAATGCCTCTCTCTTTTCCCACAATATTTTTTTTTTTGGTGTCCTTATCTGTCCCACTCCTGTGCAAAGGGCTTCCTCCAATATTTCCATCTTTTGCGGGCTCACGCTTACGGCGAAGCCATTGGCAGAAAATAGTTAAGAATAGAATAGAATAAACTTTATTGTACACCAAAAAGTAACAGTACAGTTTATACAATAACTTAAATGAATGGGTACAATGGGGGTCTTATTGCTTACAGCAATATCTACCAGACGACCTTAGGATGGATTATAAGAACTTAAAATAGTACAGGGGGTAGTCTGAGGTGTACACTATAAATCTATACTAATATTATAAAGCGAAAGAGTTTGTTTGTTTGTTTGTTTGTTTGTTTGTTTGTTTGAACGCGCTAATCTCAGGATCTACTGGTCCGATCTAAAAAATTCTTTTACTGTTAGATAGCCCATTTATTCAGAAAGGTTATAGGCTATATATCATCACGCGGAGACTAATAGGAGCGGAGCAGTAACCAAAAACGCGAGTGAAACCGCGGGGTTCAGCTATAAAATTCGAAGTAAAATTTTAAAACAGCGCCATCTATCAAACATACTGAACAACTGCGTGCAATAACTTATTGAACATAGATATTCGATAGATGGCATTGGCGTGTGACGTCATTTTTCTGAATCGCGGTGTTTCGCTGCCCGCCCACAACCGACAATTGGTGAACGATTTTTTATAGATAAATCTATACTAATATTATAAAGCGGCAGAGTTTGTTTGTTTGTTTGTTTGTTTGAACGCGCTAATCTCAGGATCTACTGGTCCGATCTGAAAAATTCTTTTACTGTTAGATAGCCCATTTATTATAGGCTATATAACATCACGCGAAGACTAATAGGAGCGGAGCAGTAAGCAAAAATGCGGGTGAAACCGCGGGGTTCAGCTATAAAATTATAATAGTCTTTTCGAAGTAAAATTTTAAAACAGCGCCATCTATCAAACATAGAGAACAACTGCGTGCAATAACTTATTGAACATAGATATTCGATAGATGGCGTTGGCGTGTGACGTCATTTTTCTGAATCGCGATGTTCCGCTGCCCGCCCACAACCGACAATTGGTGAACGATTTTTATAGGTAAAACATAGAACACACTGATATAGTGCAACGCACACGGCCTACGAAAAATCGGACAGAATCTATACTAATACATATTATAAAGCAGAAAAGTTTGTGTGTTTGTTTGTTTGTTTGTTTGAACGCGCTAATCTCAGGAACTACTGGTTCGAATTGAAAAATGTTTTTTGTGTTGAATAGACCATTTATCGAGGAAGGCTTTAGGCTATATAACATCACGCTGCAACTATTAGGAGCGAAGAAATAATGGAAAATGTGAAAAAAACGGGGAAAATTATTCATCCTTGAGGGCTTCCGTTGCGTGCGCTGCGAAAACGGTTGAAGATACCAAAAATATATGTATGAAAGAATTATTTCTCTTGAATTGATCTAAAAAAATGTCCACGACAGTGTATGTCCTTGGAGGTACCAAGCCGCGCGGCTCAGACGCGTGGTCGGCTCCCTTCGGAATGATTGTATGCAGCGTTATTTGTTTTTGCGATATAAATCATCGTGTAATAATACTTTTTAAGGTTTGAATCCCTAAGAATAGATTAATCTATCACATACCCGCGAAACGAGACACAACAGTAAAACAATAGCAGCGCGGTCTCATAGGACTGGTTGGGGATTATACTATTTCATTTTGTTTTTAGGATAATATTTTGTTTGTATTAATTTCTCAATTATTAACACTTTTTTTTAAGTTTTGATGTATATAGTATAATACAATAGGTGTTATCTACATAAATATTCTTATTAGGTTAGGTTTTACGTTTAGCCTCACAGAGTTCTCGAACTTTGGTGAACCGACTGCGGGAATCAAGTGCTGAACGTTCTCAACGTTTAGTTTCACAAAGTTCTCGAAATTTGGTGAACCGACTGCGGGAATCAAGCGCTGAACGTTTTCAACGTTTAGCGTCACAGAGTTCTCGAACTTCGGTGAACCGACTGCGGGAATCAAGCGCTGAACGTTCTCAACGTTTAGCTGCACAAAGTTCTCGAACTTTGGTGAACCGACTGCGGGAATCAAGCGCTGAATGTTTTCAACGTAAACGTTAAACGCCTAAAGGCTTACAGAATTCCTGAACTTTGGCTAACCGCGATCGGGAATCGAGTGATTCCAAATGATTTACCTTTTAATTTTAAAAGAATTCAATTTCCCGTTAAACTATCTTTTGCCGTTTCAATTAATAAATCACAGGGGCAAACATTTAAACACGTAGGAATTGATTTACGTCAAGACTGCTTTTCACACGGCCAACTGTATGTCGCGTTGTCAAGACCAGGTTGTGGAGAAAACCAATATGTTCTTCTGCCACTAGAAAATAAAACTAAAAATATAATTTACACAGGATTACTTTAAAATAAATATGTTCTTTTAAAAACTGAATTGTCTAAAATAAAAACGGAAAATGACGCGGACAAAGTCGTGGGTAACAGCTATAATTTATAAAGCTGAGGAGGTTGTTCGCCAAAATAAATGATGCTCAAAATAACTATTCCACGCGGACGAAGTCGCGGGCACAGCTAGTAAGCAGATATATAAAATAACTAGCTTTTGCCCGCGGCTTCGCTCCCGTCAAATGACTACCCTACCTATCCTACCCTACCCTACCCTACCCTACCTTCCCTACACTACCCTACGCTACCCTACACTACCCTACCTACCCTACCCTACACTACCCTACACTACCCTACACTACCCTACACTACCCTACACAACCCTACACTACCCTACACTACCCTACACTATCCTACACTACCCTACACTATCCTACGCTACCCTACACTACCCTACACTACCCTACCTTCCCTACTTTACCTAACTTTTTTTTTAAAATTTTTCTCTCCGTAAGAACCATCATTGAACTTCAAGGAACATTTAAAAAAAAAAATCAGCCAAATCGGTCAAGCCGTTTTCATGTCATGTCGTGACAACGAAAAACGGGTTTCATTTTTATATATATAGATAATTATATTACGATAGTTAATTACTCAGTTACCCGCGAAACGAGACACAATAGTAAAACAATAACAGCGCGGTCTCATAGGACCGGTTGGGGATTCAAACGTTAATAATAAATTACTTTAGTTAATAATAAGAGGAATTTGCACACAGGTATCCATGGTATGGTATGAAATAGATTATGTAATAAAATAGAAGTTATGGAATGCTATTCATTATTCATTTAATTACTCAGATACCCGCGAAACGAGACACAATAGTAAAACAATAACAGCGCGGTCTTATTGGACCGGTTGGGGATTCAAATGTTAAAAATGTAAAAGAAATACCTATTACTGTTGACCATAGGCCCCATGTTTGGGACACTACAAATTCTACTAATAGATCAATAAAGAAATCAATTATTACTAGAATATTCAATGACTCATTTTCTAATTAGAATTTATTAGAGAAAACGTTTGCATGCAGTTAATTGTGTAATGAGATTTGAAGCATTTTGTTCTAAAGTGACTCAGAGAATTAGTTTTTAGACATGTAAATGACACAAATGACAAATTATTATTAACCACTGCTGACCGTGGGCAGAGTCGTCAAAACTAGAGATATAACTGGTCTGATGCCCCAGCCCATATGACAATCATAAACCATGCCCGATTTCACACACAGTTCAGTGCTAATTTCCATGATCCCATGCAATCTTCTCATGAGGTTCTAACCATGATATCACTAATGCCATTGTAGTTAGAAGTTTGTACTTGTTGTTGCTTGTGATTGCAGTGAACCCTAACATATCAGGTAAATCCACATGAGGTATCATAGCAAGTTACACAATTATAATTAGCCAGTAATAGTTTATATCTACCTGTTGTAATTAATAACTTTAGAGCTGATTGAGACTAATTACTAATAATTTTTGGTGTCTAGTTTAACAGTAGAAATGTTCACATTGGCATTAGAAACAAATTAACCATTCCACAATTGCCAGCGTTTATAAAAATGATTAGATGATGAGATCTAAGTCTTTAATAAATGGTTTGCAGTAAAATTTGGAAGCTTTACCATAATTCTACAATGCAAAAGGGCAAATAAAGCAAAACACACACAGGTGGTGTAAGTAAGTAAAAGTCTGACAGTATGTCAGACTTTTGCTGGAACAAGAGAAGTGATTTGATGATACCCAAACTGAGAAAAATTTAAGCAATCAATGGTGTCACCATATTTGTTTACATTCATATAGTAGTAGTGGATATACATTATGTAGTGAAAATAGAAGTGGCTATATCAAGATTTATAAAATTAAATTTTTATTTAAAAATGTAAACAATGATAATATATGTATATTGTCAGAGCAATGCAAATTCTTTTAACATATTTGTGCTTGAAAAAATAAGTTACACATAATGTTATACTTTAACAAGTTTATTTGGTTGAGCCTACTAATTTTAGAAACTACTTGGTTTGATTAAAAAAAAAACCTTTTTGTGTGGGTAACCCATTTATCGAATAATGCCGCGCTGTTATTGTTTTACTATTGTGTCTTGTATTGCGGGTATGTGATAGGTTAATCAATACAAGAGGAGCAGTAAACATTGACATGGGTATAATGCAAGGGACTAGCATTATAATATCAAGCATAATTTACTCATTTTTGAGTGGGTTTTAAATTCATATTATCTCAAAACTTATCATAATCATTGAAGTGTAATTTAAGTCAAATGAATCTAGACAATAAAGACAATCTTATCAGTTTGATAATTTGCTAGTGACTTCCACTAAATAGTAATCAAAGCTAAAAACAAAGAGATGTACTTGAAAGATGTGTTTTTTGTTTAGTACAGCATGTTTCTCACTTTTACTTTTAATGTTTATTGAGGGTATTTTAGTAATGTTTTTATTACAACAAGCAATCATACTTGTAGATCACTCACATTGTATTTGAAATGCTTTTTGTTGGGATCCAAATAATAACATTTGTGTTTAAAATGTTTGTTGAAGTTTACTGGCCATTACTAATATAATACATCATATATTTGAAACAGTGTAGGTGTGGTGAACACATCTGGCCAGAGTGGGCTAGTTTTTTATTTATAAATAAGCATGGCTTTAGAGAATTTTAAACCTGATCTCATGATAACTTTGAAAGTTAACAACTTTCAGCTTTCTTTAAGATATGTAAGCTCATTCAAAACAAAATAAAAACACCTGAGTGAAGGTGAATCATCTTACTTCACAAAAACATAGGCAACAGTGCCTGTGCAGGGTGGCTATGTTAAAATACTGGTTGGAGTGGTTAGACTGGAAATAAATAACTCGACGATTAATTGGAACGAGCTAAATGTCTAATGAGACTCCACATACGACGGTTACACTGACATTACGACCGGACACAAGACATGCATGACCCCGTAAATACTCGCCACAACTTACTGCGATATATTCTCTATTATAAATACACTTCAAAAGCACTCACCACGTCTGATCATCGGAATAATCCAAAGATTCCACGTCGATCAGATCAGAATCAAACATATCTTTGTTTATATTTTGATCAACCTGATTCATGACACCAATAATAACGAGACATCAATTTGGCACTTTATGCAAATCACATATAAATTTCACACAAGAACTACATTTACTATAAGCAATACTGTAAATATATTAAAGAAAAAAGATATAATAAGAACCAACACGAATTGTCCCAGACAAGTTTTAGTTTGGAATTTGACATATCACCATAAGCAAAATGCCAAAAAAAGGATGAAGAAAATGAAAGAAGTCAACGGTAAAATTCATAGAGTTTGGGAGGGAACAAGATGGAAGTGTAATTAGTAAATAATTTAGTTTACTTTAAGAAAATATTAAAAGGCATTTAAGATAACAATTAGGCAGTTTTTTTACTAATAAAAATATATTTGGTTTCTGTATAACATTATTATTAGACCAACCATAGACAGTGTTTGGTCTTTGGTTTTTCTAAATTGTCTCTGGTTCAAAACTAGTGTGACCAAGCTTTAGAAAGTAACCTACGCAATGGGTAAATAATATATTTTCTTAAGGTTTTTATCATAAATATTTTTAATTAGTTTTGAATAGGTTGCTAAAAAAGGTATTTGTAATATCATGTCTATGTTTTTATGAGTAAATTTTTGTTGAAATAATACATTAATTAAATCAAAGCACAAAAAATATTTTTTATGAATTATACCTCTGAATTCTGATTAAAGCATTGGAAGCTGAGCGTTTCTCAAACTCTACTTTAGCCTGAAAAACTGTCAATATTTCACTGTAGACTACAGATTTACACGTTCTTAACTAAAAATAATCAACTTAGGGCCATGTGCACCGACCGAAGTTTAAGATAACCATCTGATTAACGTAAATCCGTCGATAAGGAACAAGAAATATTGCTAAAACAGCCGTTTTAATATTAAAACAGTCGATTTGGTGTCGGTGAACATCGCCCTTAGACATCCACCATTACAAACAATATCGTATTCCTTTTTTAGCATTACTCCCAATAATGTGCTGTTTTATTATAAAAATTGGGAAAATTTCTTGGAGACATTTGGCAACATTTATTTTGACAGTCCGATTTGACATTGCCAAAAGCATAGACAAACTTCATCCTTCTTTTTGTCTACGGACACGTTGTGAGCACGTTGTATTTGGTGTAGTTTTTAGAATAAAACTGCAAAAATGTCGTCTCATCTTAACTGGATGATTATCCGCAACAACAACGCCTTCCTGGTGAAGAAGCGTAACATAAGGAAGCCGTTCAGCAAGGAGCCGAACAATGTGACTAACCTCAACTCGTACAGATACAACGGCCTGATCCAGAAGAAGGCTGTCGGCGTCGTCGAGAATCCTGACAGGAAAGGTTTCACAGTTGTGTACAAGAAGGCTAAGGCGACCAACAAGCCCGCCAAGAACGCAGTGCGCCGCCAGTTCAAAGCCGGCGCGAGGAGATCGCTGTTCAAGGTAAAGAGGTTGTTGAAAGCCAACCACTACCGCACTGACCTGACTAAGGCTACCCTCCGTCGTGCATCAGCCATCCTTCGCTCACAGAGGCCCATCAAGGCGAAGAAGCCCAAAGCAGCGGCTGCTAAGGCCGAATAAACTTTGTATGTAAGCTGACAATAAAAAAATTATAAAATCTTATTTAGTCTCGTTATTTCAGAGTTAAACCCTGGCAGTGCCATTTCCCAACAAAGTTTTGTGTCAATAACAAGGTGTATTTTTATGGTCAATATTTACTGTTGACTTTTCAACACTGTTAGTGTTATATGGTTGCTTTTTCATTACAATTTCACAAGTAACCATAATGTAGTTTTTTGAACAAATATAATAAATAGTATCAATAGATATCTATATTGATGGCTTCCTTTTTTTATGCCACTACAAGTGATAATATACAAGTGCCTCATAACAGTTAACCCTTTAACCACTTGCATCGGATTCGTCCAACAAGTGTTTTCGTGTCCTATTCGTCAGGTAGTGTGTTTTGTAGCTAGGTACTTGCATCTCATTTAGCTTTTCAAGCCCCATAGGTGGCAGAAGAGCTGTGGAGATGGGTGTATTTGGCTGTGGGTGTGCAACCCTGGCAGAATAAACACAAGTGTTCATCGGATGTATCAGATGTAGGCAATTAACCTATCACATACCCGCAAAACGAGACACAATAGTAAGACAATGACAGCGCGGTCTCATGAGACCGGTCGGGGATTCAAACGTTAAAAAGTTAAAGAGTTGCCATAACTCGGTAGTTGAGAGAATAATTAAGCATTAGCTAACTTACATAAAGATGGGGCTGACGTAATGTTATAAAATATATTTTTTTTTAGTTTATAACAAAAATAAATTTCTTTATGATAGCAAATATTTTTGTTGCAATAAAATGGCCTATGTGTATCATGAATTGATGTTTTTATATATAAATAAACCTTGAAAGTTTCTGTGATTTTGCACATTGAAGTTTGACCTTGATGGATTCATATTTCAATGTGCAAAACAGATTTGAAGTATCTTATATAGGTCCACTTTCTGCTATGCAGTACCTCCCTACTGTCCCAGAAAATGGGTTACTGAACAGCAACTGTTTCCAAGCTCTCATTAGGGTTTATTCAGTTTCTCTAAATAACACAACTACTATTATGAAAGAATTGATAGAAAATAAGATGGCTGCATGCGTGAGGGAACGGATGTCCTCACGCCCCTGCCGCTGCGACCCAGTTCTGACTACCAGCCACGGCAGACGTGGGTTTGCAGACGACGAGCAATGGGTAGCTCACCATCTGAACCGAGCCCAAGTAGTCGAGCAGCGCGTAGAGTTCCAAGCGCGCCACATAGAGAAGGCGGCAGAGACTTTTTGAAAAGAAGCGGTCCTATAATTTAAAGATCAACTGGAGGTCGTTTTAGTCGGACACGTATTTCCGGTTCACCTTAGAGCGGGAGAAGTAATTTGATGATTCCCCGCCTCAAAAAAAATAAATAAAATTTTGATACATTTATTTTCTGCTCCATTCTAGGAATAACTCCTGTATCGTGGGTGCGTTCATGTCACATACGCACTCATATAGTCACATATTCAAGATACCAAAGTCGGCCATACAAATATTAGCTCTGTGCGAGAATCGAACACGCAACGAAGCAATGGCTCAACCACTGCGCCAATCGTGCTATTGGCCCATCAATTCAGCGTGCTATAATTATGGCATTCAAACATAGAGTAGGTCCAGTAATTCCAATTTAGTTATAAATCCTCATGCTCAAAGTAAAATACTGATATTCTAGCCAACTCATACTGAAACTCACCAGTATACCTACTTACGAACTTATGAGTTTCCCGCCATGTCGTGTGGATGCGAACGAAAAGAAATTAGGTACAACTCGGTCACATTAACTTGACGCTTGGCGTAGATGAAATAATGTCGAAAAAGAATATAACGACAACAAAGAATTTTTTATTCTTTATTGTACACACAACATTTACAAAAATACAATAAGACAAAACAACAAATGTACACAGGCGAGCTTAACCCACAATTGGGTTTTCTTACAGCAAACCTTGGAAACATTAAAAGAAATTTGTAAACGAGGGTAACAAAACTAACATTAACATTATAAAAGTATTAACAAAAAGCACTTAAAACTAAGAATAAACTACATAAATATGTGCACAGCACAATATATAAACATACTATATACAATACATAAAACCTATACATATATATGGGTCATGTTGAAAGAATTAGCCAAATTATTGACGAGGGTGTCGATAACAAAGATGCTGACCATACAAAGATGCTAAGGGAAACGGGCATGCTCGCATTTCAGAGATGCGTCATTGTGTCCGGATTGTACGTGTAGCGACTGCGAGCGTCACTCGAATCCACCCGTACGTGGCTGAAGCCGTATCCAATAGAAGAGAACCATGCACCAACTTCTAGCCACAGGCACAAAATTAAAAAAAATACTAATGGATCAGCTTCTAGTTCTAAGAAACTAGAAAACAATAACCCTTGGCAAGATTTGATACCACTTGATATATTAGAACTGTATTAAATTAAATGGATGTAGGAAATGAAATCAAAGAGGTAATTTGTTGCACCAATACAATTTATTTATTGATAACTGAACCATGATTTTTGTATCACAAACAAGGAATGTTGAACAATTATTATTCATCACTGGATTATAACATTAAAGTGTCATGAATCAAACATGATTTTTCTCAGGAACACAAAATATGATATCAAAGTTTTTTTTTAATATTTCATGATGGACATTCAATGCTGAGTGCTTCACTAGTAACACAAATAAACATTACAAGTAATTGCTTACAAATAATTGTGTTCAATATATCAGTTTTACATCACTATTTACAATAGATATCACAAATATTTTATACATCAAAAAATGTAAAGAATAAATTACATTATTATTTTAAATTTATATTTTAGAGACATGATTGGGTATTATTTTATTAATAATATATTAAAGTCAAATAAAATTGGCCTATGCAGGAAAAAATGGCAAAATAATTCTACGGTTCGAGGGTCAAATATTTTGAAATATTCATTGTTGTAAGCAGATTTCAAGATATTTTCAAACATTTAACTATACACATACTGCACAATAACTATGAGCAAAAATTTATATAAATTCACAAGTCAATTAAATGGACATTCTCATGAATTTTTTACAAAAACACTGTTTCATAATGTACACAGTTTCAATAATTTTACGGAACATTAATTCACTACACACCTATTATTCTAGGTCTAAAGACAGCTTTACTTGTTAAAGTTGCCCTAAATAAGTAATCTAACATCTTCAAGGTGTAAAAAGCGATTTGTCATCTAGTAAAGGGGGGGTAGTTCTGTGCCTACGAAAAGCTTCAGGTACAAAATACATAGTAAACATGAAAATAAAAGGCACAAACATTTAACCTATCGTTTACCAAAGGCACAATACACCAAAATTCATACTTTAGTATTTACAATTCTACCAAACCAAATTGTAATTTTATGTGTAAATGTCTAACTAAAAAAATGGTATTCAATTGCTGCCAAACAATATGCTAAGCAATCGTATGGATTCTCCATACAATGCTGTACTCATAGATACTCACTAGGCATTATTATCGACCCTTTCAAATTGCGAGAATGATTTATTCTTCCCTAATCAAAAAAGTATTCATGACAATATCATTCTAAAAAAATAATAACTTATTGTAATTAATATTAACATATTTTCATAAATATTTTTTTAATTATGGAAGACAAAAATCATTCTGGCATTACATACAAATTGTAGCTTATGATGTTCTTTCTGAAAAGGTTCGATATATGACCTACGATATCCACATATAATGATTGCTTTTACCATGCCTTTTCACTCCGCCAATCCAAACAAAACACGACTGGCAAAATGACTAAACTCCACAAAACGGGACAAAGCTAATTAATAATTTAACAATATTAAGCCATTAGGCCTCATAATTTTCAATTTACGCATCTTTGCCTTATTCTGGCAGTGTTAAGACAGTCAATGCAGTTTACTGCCTGATAAAGTTGAGATCATATTTGAGGCAATTTCAAAGAATCCTCAATAAGAAAGAAGAGGGAATATGCATGCATTTTTTTTATTTGCTAAATACACTTTCAGCTCTAGTAAAGAAATATGAAAGAAGTTTTTAAATATCTTTATAAAGCTTCAAAGCTGCTTTATGTCCAAATGTAATGTGACGTCATATTACATTGCATCCGTTCGCTGCCATAGAAAATGGTGTTTTGGCGAGTTTCAAATGGTTATATCTCGTTTGTTTTTCTACAAATTTCGATTTTGTTTTCAGTTAGTACTTTTTTAAATATTGATAAAATGGTTAGTTAACAAATATTTTTTCATGCATATTCCCTGTTGTTAGATGACGAATTTGGCACTGGAAATGCCTGAAGATTCAGCTTAGTACATAGGACAGAATAAGAGACTAAAGAGAGACCAAAATATTTCATAAGGGATGCAATTCAAAGTTTCAACAGTTATGAAGTGACAATGAGAAATACTAAGAAAATATTCATTATATTTAACACGATCTACTACAAGAAGCTCATGGTATTATTACATAGACGCGTTGACATTTTATTCATTAGTTATTTTACAAATTTCATTTAAGTTTTCTTTCAATTTAGCTATCTAAACACGTAACCTAATTATAGGCACATTAATTTATTCTAATAGTCAATTCTTTAAAAACATTTGTTTGATAAAACAAACGTGTTTTTTTTTTATTAAATTCACAAATTATATTATCAGGGAGAAGGCAGTGGATATAATGTACATTATTGTCAGGTCTATAAATAAATGGTTAAAATTATAATAAAAATAATACTGGTGTGGTATTACTGGCTAACATAGATATAATTTATATTCATAGGGGGTTTTAATTATGTTCCAGGGCTGCACAATTGTTCGAAAGAGTTACCGAAGCCCTGGATCGCAAAGGGTAACTGAAGAGACATAGGTGGGTTTCAGTTTGACACTCCCTCTCGCTCCTCTTAGAGCAGGAAAGTCATTTCATAGTTTCCCACCAAAAAAGGGGGGTTTTAAGTAAAATAATAAGACTTGGGATTTAAAAATCGATGTTCAATGAATGTAAGATGCAACATATCATAAGGGGCACCTACAAAAAATCAATTCATGTTATACAACTGCAAAATTTCATTATTTATACATAAGTACTTTATGACACCAAATATTTAAAGTACACACACATAATCTTAAAAATAATTTGTGCATTCAAATTATGAATATTAGTGCTAAATTAAAATTAAGTAAAAGCTAATTTGACTAGGATACAAAACTAATGCTATGTGATGCTTAAGAATATTTTGTACATATAATTGTTGATTGGTTACGAATATGGCAATAGTCTTTATTGGCCATGTGAAGAATAATAATCCGCATACTCAGTCATAAAAAAACCTAACTCAAAAAGAGGGTATTTAAATCTGAATACAAAGTGCTAAATAATAAGGTTCAATTTTAAATACCCTCTTTTTTGAGTTACGTTTCTTTTTGATTACGTGTTCGATTTACGAGTTGTTTCGAAATAGTCCAAGAGCTAACTGATTTTGGGCAGATATTTCAAGCTAGTTTAAACTGTTGACTACGATCATTTAGTTTGAATTAGAGCATAAACACTTTTCATTGTCGAGGATTTATTAGCAAAATGCCTAGAATTCCTTTCCAAAATTTATTATTAGCTCTTGGACTAAAACCAGAAAGAATAATGAGCAAAAAGTGAGCTTAAATTCAAATAAATATACGAGCCAACAAGTTCACTGACTTATTCACTGTTTTGACTACATAAGTTAGGTATTTACAGATACCTACTTACATTATATCTGTTTTTGTATTAATAATAATATGCAAGCATGTGCGTATTAAGATACGAGAAGGAACATATTTCACCCCGTAATACATAAAATAACACACTGAATAGGGTAGGTGCCCAAAAAAATCTATTTGGTTCGTCAGTTACGAGTACCAAAAAATATTGCCGTGTATTTTTTCATCGAATAATCGAAAAGACAAATCAAAGTGTGTTTAAAACCCGACAGAAGTAAATTTCATCAAGGCGAGGGTATATATAAAATCGTAATCGTTCGGGTAAAGTCGGCTGACTCGAGCCGATGTTACCCGAATCAGCGTGGAACATAGCCGAACGTGACGGCTCAGTAGTCAGCACCCTTCTCTCCTTTATAATTTCACTTCAAAAATGAATACGATACAATGTGTTTAAATTTCACTTCGTCATATCTACGTAAAAAAATTATCCAGAAGTGACGTATGACCTGTAGCGTGTCAAGCGTCTTATCTTTGTCAATTAAATTGATTTGATAAAGCAAAAACACGTATCCAATATTTTTTGATATTGTAACTGGCCAGACCACATATAATTAATATTTTTAGGCAAGAATCACCCTATCGTGAAATAACATACACTACGAAATAAGCGTCGATTTTCCCGCTTGAACAACAGATATTCGAATAACTATTACGTTTTTATAATGACAACAACACCCAGATTTTTTTTAATATAAATATTTGTATATACATTATTTTAATTCATAGTTCATTAATTTATTTGTTAGAAAAGCGAAATAAGAAATGCATATAATAATTGCAGCTACAGTAAAAAGTAGTAGTATGTAAAATAAATTCCCTTATTGCATATTTGCTACTTTGAAACAGATATGAAATTACATGCATATGTGCAATTTTCCTTGGATTTATACCTTGGACCACAGTAAATTACTCTTAGTTTTATACTTAGGGAATATGACCATGTTTTATACAGACTATATTAGAGCAAGACGTGTCAAAATGGTTTTGTGTTCGACGAGTAATGATAAAAATAGAGTAATAACGTTCCTTGGGTTTTAAGAGTCTGCTCAAACAGGTCATATTTCCTAAACATAGCCTATTTAGGCTCTATAAACACAACTACACTACAGACTTCGTTCAAACATCGTCGATGAAAGTCGAAACACGTAACAACACAACCTACGTCACAACAAGCACCGAAAATTAAATTATGTGCGTTTGGTTACAATAATAAGTAATAACACAATATTTTATGTGCATCATGGGGCTACAAATGCATACATATAGTACCTATCAACTTTTTGTCGACTCTGAAGTGAGTTACTCACTGCGGAGGTTAACCTCACCCCGCTACTATAATACATAAAGGATATCATTTATTTTGGTACAAATTCCAAGTAAGCCGGCCAAGGAAAAAACTCAAGATAATCTGTTAGAGCTTGACCCCTAAAGCAAATTTTACTATCGTACCAAAACTGTAAGACCATTGCCCTAGGAGTTTTTAAGTTTAAAGAAAAAACATGTCATCATAAAAAAATCAAACAGTTCGAAGTTATGGACATCCGGCACTTGCTATGCTGTCCATCCTGCACAACCACCTGTACTTTGCAGGATCTAAGCGACGCCAATGCCAAAGCCATACAGGTTGCCAAATACTGGGCAGAAAGAGTTTAGTAAGAGCATCGATACGAAAAGAAGAAGTTCGAAGTTGGTCCCACAGCTTTGTTAGCATAATAAAAAATGTTTGTGAAAGCAAGTTTTAACAGAATATAGTATTTTTTTCTATGGTCGGCTTCTTTCAAATTTGTACCAAAAATGTATGAAGCGCGGGCCTTGTCCTTTGCACAGCGACTTGACTCGTATTCAGAATCCACCGACACAACTGACTAGCAATTGTCATGTTATGCATAAATCTCTCTTATGAACGCTATGCTACGATTATTGGAGCCAACGTTAGTGGCAAATGCGGACATGAGAGATGACTCATGTGGTGTTGCTCCCCAACACCACATGAGATTGAGTATTCGCACGTTTTAAGGCCTTACTGTCAAATCTTGGCGCTTTGTAAAGGAAATACAGACGCATTGCGTATTTCAAGCGGTTTTCCAAATGTGATTTCTACTAGTGGTCCAGTTTCCTTGATCGGAGAGTATACTTACTAAGTTACATTTGTGATGATATCTCTTTATGACGAAAAATAAATAATTTATAGCCTCATGATTAAAAAAAAGCTATGAAATAAATGCGACAACCAAAACGGAATGTAAAATTAACGTAAAAGAGATCATTCGCAAGCCAACTTACTATCAAACGAGCTGAGCGCTATGCCGAACGCTTGCAGTGCACACAAGGGGTACCGGTAGTCCATGGTGAAGACATCTTCAGATATACGACCGAACTGCATGACTACATACTCCGGTTCAGAGTCATGTACGATTTGGAAGTTTTTCACACTTGCCTGGGTTACTCGTCCATGGAAGTTTAGTACGTAGGATTGTGTTTCGTCGTTCCAAACTGGTGTTTTGTTGTGTAGAACTACGATGTCGTCGAGAGTCTGGCTCTTCAGTCGTTCCAGGAGTGTTTCGCTGTCGTCCTGGGGTGCTATTGTGACCCGTTGACGGTCGGGCGTCATGCCTGGGAGGATGACTGTCATTTTTCTTGGTCCTTTGAAGCCTAAGACGTTGGTGTCCTGTAATAGAGTAGAAAAAAGAGTTATAATTTTGTTAGTTTTATTAAAGGACCAATGAAAAAGGTGATAAGAAAACACAGTCATGTTTTAAATAAGGGCAAACATAGCTTTTTTTCATATGGATGAAATTATAGTAATTCTGACTCATTTCAAACAAAAATTACAAAGCTTTCCTTGTGATAATATTAGTACAGAAATAAATACACTATCGAATGTAATTAACTTTTCGAGGACCATCGGTTTAGGTTGTATTATGACAGTAGTCAAATAGTACAAGGCCCTTTTTGTATAAAGAAGAATAAAGGAATAAAGAATACTAGTTGACTCGGCAAACGTCGTTCATTTTTTTACCCAAGTTATATGGCAACTTGGGTAAAAAAAAACTACGACCTATACTCAGAACTAACAAATAAACACAAAAAAATAATCATAAAAATTGGTCAAGACTTTTAGGAGTTCGATAACAAACACTGTAACACGAGATTTGTATAATATTAGATTGTAACGGTACTTAATTAAATGACAAAAAGCATTCAATCGTATTAAAAACCTCGTCCTTTTTTGAAGTCGGTCAAAAATAATCAGCACAGACAACAATCCCTATGAATTCTTCTACCTTTACCGGTACAATATAATGGGTGAATCTAATTGCGTTCCATATATCGTCCTATGAAATTATGTATTATGGCATTCTGCGAACGTGGTTTGAATTCTAATTTTAGATTAAAACTTTATGAGTAGATTTTATGTTTAATTCTAGTTGTATCTTAGCTAGATGATGCAGTAGGTGGTCTTTCTAAGGGCTTCGTTCATACTCTTCCCCATTAAGTCACTTGCTTATTAGATACAAAAGTAGTCTATCGGAAAAGTTCTACAAAGTAGAAAATAAATGAGGAGATTACGGCCCAAACCAGGTTAAAAAGCCATTCTATAGAGAAACTAGCTTTTGCCAACGGCTTCGCCCGCGTGTAGGTAGGTTTCTCCATATAAACTGGAACCCCGTTTCATCTCTTTAGGGAGTAAATTTTGGAGAATCTCTTTTTAGTGTACTTATTCCTACGTCATAATAACCTATTTTGAAATAGCTGAAGTCGTTTCAGTAGCAGAATTTGAACATACTACATTCCAGATGTGCGTTTGTTATTATTATTTATCTTTCTTACAAAAAGGAGTAAGTAACTTATAAACTAAGCCCACAAAACCGTTGCAATGGTTTGACTGTGAGGTCAAATGAGTCTCTAGGCATTCTTAAATGTACTAATTAATTAATTATTAACTTACAACATGTCTAAATAATATGACTTTAACTTCCTTCTAAATGTATTTGTGTTTGTTTCACTCCTTATGTCTGCCGGCAGACTGTTTAATAGGTATGGTATTCTCTTATTTAGTGTTCTGTCACCAAAGTAATTGGTGACTCTGGGTACATTGAATCTACCAGCAGCCATAGATCGTGTATTATGGTTTAAATTTTTGTACCCTATTCAGCTCCGTCCCTCCGTCCATAGGTTTGACGCAAATGCAAACTTCTTTTACCTAACTATTTAAACTTCAAACTCTTATACTGCGCATATGTTCCGTAAGATGTCTCAAAGCTCTGACGTCATTCATTGAATTATAAAGAGGAAAACTAGTTTACCTAACCGCAGAAACCTCCCAACCTACGTAAACAAACACAGAACGTAATGTAACAACATGTAGGTACGTTCGTAAAGTTCCCTAACTATATTATAATGTATTTAATTGTTTTGCTTTGTGTTTAAACTAGGTATTCCTAGTTCCCTATGCTGCTTTGATGTGTAATCGTTTCTGTAAACTTACCTCAAGGTTAGTTGTGCTCTTAAGGTGTTGAGAGTGGTGTGTATAGGATAGGGAAAATATTTATTTAATACTTTATGCGCAGAAGTACAGAGGCGGGCTTAATGGTTGTTAATAAAAATCTTGTAATAAAATATGGCAATGTTCCATAAATGATGAGGCATTTTCATTCAGTTTTAGAGAACGAAACTTGATGTAAACATAGTGTGAATTCAGCAATTTTACAGACTTGCTCGCGTTATGTGTCACTCAACCTACTCTATGTCGCGAATAGTCGTGTAACTTCATCATCTGATATTATAAAGCTAAAGGGTATGTTTGAACGCGCCAATCTCCTGCGATTGGCGCAACATTTTATCTAGTAGTTACCTACTGATCTACTGTTTCGAATTGAAATAATGTTTTTTTGAATAGCCAATTTATCAAATAAGGCTATATTAGGTACATCCCGCTTCGACACACGAGAGCGGAGTAATAACCAAAGATGCATGACAAAGCGACAGCTTGTCATTAAAAATGTACCCGCTCTTCACTTTCCCCATGCCTAGATTGGAGCGCGGCTTGCCCGCGAAGCTGTCTGTGAGAGTCAGCTCGGTGGGCTTCGTCGATATCAGCTAGTTTGATGTTGTATAACCGGCGGCACGTAACTTGGCAATGCGCAGAAATAGTTTTTTAGATCTGTTTGGTGGTTAAGCGGGACGCGGGGTATGAGGTAGCGCCGATCCGGCGCGCGATTGGTGCAGTATTATAATAGTATATTCTGTTCAATAAACCCGGAGACTAAATTTACATAAGTAATGTCAAAATTTCTATAGGAATGACGTTAGTTCTTTGGTGTTGAAATGTCATTTTAGTCTCCGGAATTATTGAACAGAATATAGTTTATGATTGGTGCGTTAGACGACTTTTGCCTCCGCACTGCGTTACGTCCCTTTCGCTCATTCGCTTTTTTGTGCACCATGCGCGAAACTTGCCAACTTATTTGCCGGGTATTATAACATATACTTACATAAACAACAGCCGCCAGCTCGTGCCTGGTGTGAGCGTGGTCGTGCTTCCTCCACGCCTTGCCGTTGTCGTACACCGTGAACGCAGTGCCCAGCAGATTGGAACGCAGCTTGCCCGCGAAGCTGTCGGCTGTGCGGGTCAGCTCGGTGGGGTCCGTTGATATCAAGTAGTTCGATGTTGTAACACATACTTACATAAACAACAGCCGCCAGCTCGTGCCTGGTGTGAGCGTGGTCGTGCTTCCTCCACGCCTTGCCGTTGTCGTACACCGTGAACGCAGTGCCCAGCAGATTGGAGCGCAGCTTGCCCGCGAAGCTGTCGGCTGTGCGGGTCAGTTCGGTGGGGTCCGTCGATATCAGGTAGTTCGATGTTGCGGATTTCTTGCGTTTGCGGGCTGGAAAGGGAATACTTTTAATTTTATGGACACAAAAAAAATAATTGTCCCGTGGGGCCCTAGAACAAAGGCAAAGAAAGAACAGGAGTAGGTTTTAGTCAGTAGAGGTCTGACACCGCCTTCCGCTTCACCCTGAGAGGGAGAAGTCATTGGATGATTCCTCACTTAAAAAAGCCAATATACGCCGATCGCCTCTTGTAAGTGTAAACATTTCTCAACCATCCGAAGGAGTTTCACATTCAGCAGAAATAAAAATACGGTTCAAGAAATTGATGGCTGATTTAGGGAAAGTTTTGAGTAACATTTGAGAAGGTTAAAGCGGTTAGGAAATACTTAAAAAAGATGGATACATTCTGTTAAAAGTTGTTTTAGCTTTAAGAGGGTGTCATTGTGTGTGAGAGTGGTATTTCCATGAAACCTGGTACCCGGGTACACCGTGTCCTGAAATAGCACATAGAATACTTTCTAGCCCAAGAGTACGTTCCCTTGGGATAATTTTCTACGACCACGCTAGCGAAGTCGCTGCCAGCAGCTAGTTAGTACCTAAATAAATAAGGATGATGAATGTAGCTACAGCAGTATATCTCATTTGTTTCCTGGAAAATGACGCTGTCGGACAAAATCTAAGCAGAAAAGTAAACGAACAGAGGTTTAGTCATAGGCACAAAACCGCAAAAGGAGGGTTTAAGTAGCACAATGTTTTTTTTTTATTCCATGAGAACCATTATTTCAAACTTGCCTAGCCTAATCCCAAACAAAAGTCTACGAATAAGAAAAAACCCAAGAATAAGAAAAGAACCGTTGATTTTTAATCTGGGTAGGTATATGATCCTATGGGATAATTTTCTACTACCACAAGGTCGAAGTCGCTCGCTGGCGGCAGCTAGTAAGAAAATAAATATAAATATTCTTATCATCCATAATGAACTTTCTCTGGCGTGTTTGTTTGTTATATAATGTCTCTTGGGAAAAAAGGCTTCAAGCCAACTCACGCCTACATTATAAGTAGGTAAAAATCTTATTTTCTTTTAATTCATGTCAAATTTCCAACCAAAAACGACAGAATATCAACTTTATACTATGGACAAAATACATGACTAATAAAAACCAGCCCTTAATTGATTAATTTTGGTCTCCCTTGTAATTAGAAGCTATACGAGTTTATATTGTCTTTCTATAGGGCATTATTAATTTCTAATAGCCCATTCCAATCAACTCGAACCCATCAAATTGACGGAAATATGGCTGTTTTTATTCGGTGACGGTATTATTTACATCGAATGATTTCGTTAATGGAAGTCCAGTTTGTTTTTAATTAAGTATTTTTTTGTGAACATTATCGGTCGCGGGAATCCGATGGATGCTAGACGCACAGGACCGATCGTTGTGGCAACGTTTGGGGGAGACCTATGTCCAGCAGTTGACGTCTTTTGGCTGAGATGATGATGATGATGATTATCGGTCTTGTAATTCCCCCAGTTGGGATTCAGGCAGGCTTCTTTTCTAGGAGAGGGTATGGACTGTAATCCACCAGGCCCAGTGCGGGTTGGTGGATGTCACATGTCATCGAATTTTTGGTTCTAGGACATGCTGGTTTCCTCACGATGTTTTCCTTCAACGTTTTGAGAGCAGCGGTGAAGAAATAAATTACAAAAGATAATGCACCCAACTGGATTTGAACCAGCGAACTGCCACATGCAAGTCGGGGCAGTTACCAAAAAATATAAGGGCTATTGAGTAATAATTATGACGTGTTATTCGGATTGGCGACAATATGATCACTTTTATCGCATCTCAGAACGCTGGGTATAACAAGTGATCATCATTTGAGCTGTCAACAGATAATAATAGGCAATAGCCCCGCAGTTTGTTTTAATAACGGGAGCACGAAGCTGGATAATAACAGCCGCACGGATCGATCTTCAAGGTTAAGCAAGGCTTACCAAGGTTGGTTTGTGGATGGGTGACCATCTTAGCATACCGAGTTTCCTTCGTGGCTCGGAAAGCACGTTAAGCCGTAGGTCCCCGCTGTCAATTGTAAATCTTTGGCAGTCGTTACGGATAGTCAGAAGCGAGTAGAGAGCTTGCCATGAAGTACCATGTTACCCCAGTTAATAGGTTGTAGAGGTCTGGTAGGCAGCCGCTCCTCTTAAAATACTGGTATTCAGGCTCCGGCTAGACTGGAAGCCAACCCCAATATAGTTGGGAAAAGGCTAGGTAGATGAACGAGAAGCAATTAATATGTATTGGCCCCTGGCCCAGTGAAATAAAGTAGTTTCGATGTTAATGATTGATATACTTTGACCTTCTACTGTAGGTAATGTTTTATTTAAACTATGAACAGAGAAAGGGCGTTAGCCGTCATCAATCACTAGCGGTTAACAGCACACGATACGGTCTAACCTAACACTAAGGTAGTTCGTTTTAGGCATTAACTTTGTGCTCTACAACTACTGTGTTATTACATTTTTCCAACATATTTATTTATGTTGGAAAAATGTAATAACACAGTAGTTGTAAAAAAACAGGCAGGGTAAGAACCCAGTCTTACAGTCTGTTCGGCTTCTGCCATTCTATATAAAATAAATTAACCCATGTGTAGCTGTGGCGTCTCACACAAACATGCATAACAGGACGTAGGTATGCCCAAGGAGTAACCACATCGACTGACTCTTACATCTACCATGGACCTCACTAGGTAGTCTTGTCACAATAATAACAACAATAAATTATTTACTCCTAGTAAAAATGAAGATGAAAAGGATCCAATAGAGCCTTCATTAACTGTCTAGAGCATCCTTTAAACAGCTGTACTAACAAAGATACACACAATGACATGACCACTATGACCAGTCTTATAATGTTCTCACTGCTGAGACTCAAGCGACCACTCTAGTAGAGGGGAATGGGTAGTAATCCACCACGCATATCCAGTACAGGTTGATAGATGTCGCATGTCTTTAAAACTTTTTGGTTCTAGGACATGTCGGTTTCCGAACGACTTTTTTGTTCACCGTTTTGAGAGCAGTGATGATAGAAATGACTCACAGTCTGCCGTTTGAAAAACTGTTCTAAAAAATTAAATCAAAATATCTATTTGATAAACCAACCAGTCTTTCAAAAACCAACCTCGATGCTTACAACCAAACCGTTCTAAAACCAAAAAATAAATCTTTATTCTACTCACCAGCCAGCAAAAACACTTTCTTCCCGTAATCCTTTTCAAGATGCAAGAAGTATGTAGGGTAAAGCCCGCGGTCCATTCCCTTGCGATCGCGAGCGATACGACATTTGTATAGCGTGCCGTGTTTCGCTGGAGTCACTACGAACGTTTCCACTGCACCTTCCACTGATCCTTCTATTTCTGCAGTCTGTTAAATGGAAGATTATGTTGATTATATTTAATTGAATGATGTATGAAAAATTTATGTAATTTGAAGAAAATGATGTTGAAAAAAATTAAAATTGATCTGATGTCTGTCAAGTTTGGGAGCTGACCACTCGACATCACTGGCAGAATGGGGTAAAATTGCAGAAAGCACACAGTTCACTGGAACAGAAGTTATTAAGGGCGCTATTACAATTTTTCTTAAATTTGAGCGTTTTGACAGAAATGCCATTACAACACAAAAGAACTGGCATCATCTTATAGTAATTTTGACATTTCCTGTGTCAATATAGTCTCAGGGTATAAAAAACAGACGATAGGTAAATTAAACGACGGGCGGCAGCAGTCGCGCTCGATTTTTGCATTGCATACAAAAATTATTTAAAAATATTATTTAACTTTTAAATAGCCCAATTTATTTTTTTCAAGATATATAGAAATACCACCTTAGTTGGTTATTTTTTTTTATTTGAGTTTGGATTATAATTTCGTAGATAAAAATTGTAGTTTCGTACGGAAAACTGTTAGTAGATCTTGGTTTTACAGAATTATTTTTGGTGTATTACTGTATGAATAGTAATAAAGTGGTTTCAGCACTCCAATGTAGAAGATACAGTTGTATCATAGACATTTTTATAAATGATTAAACTTTAATATCTTCGGTGTACCAAGGCGTCAAAAGATACCCAAAAGCAACATTTTATAAAACATCCTTTGCGGAGACAAGGATTTTACTGATGTAGGTAAACAAATTCAAATATTTATTTAAAGCACTCCCAAGATAAGTTATCAAACTTTCTTATCCATATTTTTGTTTTTTTTTTTATGGCTATATCTAAAGCATCGTCACACGTCAAAAATCGGATAAAACGCTGAAATTCATCAAAAATTGTGACAGCCCTCTTAAAGATATACTAATAACTTATTCTGGATTCAAGTCATTGCTAATCTTCCAATAGGAATCAAGTTGAAAAGAAATTAAATTGGAAGAGACAAATTCCTAGGCAGAAGTCATTTGAAACATTAACTGTCGGATTGGGATCTAAGTTACTGTTAACATGAGGTTAAAACTGTCAAAACAGGACCAAAATTAGTCAGAATCGGGGTCTTTTTTATGTGACTGATGGAGAAGACATGCTATACGGAATTCAAGTTTCGGAATTCAATTATGTGGAATTCAAGTTAATTGGTTGTTAATTACCTGACTAGGCGAGCTATCCCTCCTCGGCTTATCATGCAGGGGTGCCACAGCGGCATCCGCACAAACGTCATCAGTACTCGCATCTCTGCCCACACTGCAGACTGGTACGCTTTCGTCATCTTCCTCCCCGCTGCCGTCCCCTTCGCCGACGGTTAGTACTTCTATCTGATTGCCTAGCTCTGCAAAGTGGAGGGAAGAAGAAATTGTTGGAGTGTTTTGTTGTGTGAGCATAGAATTATAAATAAGACGCCGTATAAGAGCAAAAAGTATGGTTCGTTTTTAGAGTTGGTGGTGGAGTCTTCGCTCCATTGAGGCCGGTAGGTGTGGGTGCTAGTAGAGTAAGTGGTAGAGTTGACGAGAATCGAGATAATTGGTGAGAAATTAGAGACTTATGTCGAGAAGTGTACATAGGTATCTTGTGTCATTTTCATTCCCTTAAGGCCTCTTGTTCAGGTCACGTTTATCGCCGTGTGTAGGTACGGTTAATAAAACGTACGGTGTTCAAGAGGCCATAGACTGCGATACAATCCTGATCCTGAAGCACGGCGGCGGTGCCGCGTCAACAAGTTTCCCTGTTGATCCATACGACACTAACAACCTTGCCTACGTATGTACATAAGTGCCGAGTACAAGAGACCTAAAGGTCCGGGAAGATTGTTACTTATTCAGTCTTAGTCCTACAAACAGCAGAACTGTTTAGCAAAGTCTTTATTCCGCTAAACATCGGCTAAACTATTCAGGGACTTAAACCTATGGGCCTTTGCCCTCGGCGACTTTTTGTAGCGCGACTGTAACGATACGAACGCGAGACAGCATCACTATTGCATCATCTGCCTAGCCCTTTCCCAAGTATATTGGGTTCAGCTTCCAGTCAAGCCGGATTTAGCAAAATACCAGTATTTTACGAGGAGCTGAAATGACAGCATCACTACTGCATCGCTACAAAGTCGCTGTGTGTAACGTGCCTGTAGTTGAATGTTTAACACACTCCATGTTTATGTTATAGACTGTTTGAGGCGGTTGACTCACAGGCTTCGTTTTTATACGAAGTAAATATTCATTATTTTCCATGACTCAAGTCGAGAATGGATCAGTTTTATCTTTGTTTTGCCATTTTAGCAAGTGGGTACAGATATTGATAATGCCGGACATTGAAAATATGCGTAATGGGATCGTCCGTTATGTGATGTTTTTAAGAAACTTTTAAACTCCACTTCCTGTTTAAAAACTTTTAAACTCATAAAAAATTACGAATCTTTATATGACAGTTTAGAAATCGTGCATTCAACGAAAAACATACGTGATTGATACCTCAATGCAGTCCCACTGTTCCGCAACTTTTTTTTGAGAGTGGAGATCATCTAATGACTTCTCACGCTCTGGGCGGAGCGGGACGTTGTGTCAGACTTTTACTGACTAAAACCACACCTGTGCCCTTTGCGTTCTAGGTCTACGGGTTTCCTTTTCAGAAACTTCCCGCGATACTCACCCGCAACCTGAGTTTCATAAAACGTCACGTAATTTACAGACAATTCCTTTTGCTGTTTGTGTGTTTGTTCAATTTTTTTTCTAGTCTTTCATTCAAGTCTAGAGGTTTTGATTAGAAATACCTTTAATATCATTATCAACCTTGATATATTAACGAAGCACGAGTAAATGTGAAGAAGTATTAAATCTCAAGTGTTTACATGTATCTATTGATTGGCTTTGATAATAAGTGGTGTTATCTACGCTTGTGATTGTACCATTATTTAATCTCCACTCCAGTAATTTTGTGACAGTATTGTTGCATGAAAGCCGTATGTGATCATTGACTAATGATTCAATTACGTATTTTCGACCTTATTTCAACTAGCATTGAGTTGATAGTTATACGAAAGCAGTAAAATTGCACTGTGCATCGTTTTCTACGCTTTGAAAGCATTCTCTATCTTCGTAATATTGCGATATCTCTGGACTCATCCTTGTACAGTCAGTGCTCAGTGCTTCTTATTGTCTGGCCCATATATCTCTCTTTATATTTCTAAAACGGGTCAGGTAACATAGGGCACAGAACGTACATCGAACATTAAAAGACCGATTGACAGTTCGTTATCGGCCAAAAAAGAGCCGAACATTTGGCTTGACCGAAATTAGCGTCTTTGAGTTGACGGTTGTGATAAAAGACACCTAAAAACTGACCTAGTCGTTCTTCTGTGTTTTAATTTTTATGTAATCGTCGATTTATTTGATATCAGGAATAACTTTATCGAAATGTATGCTTTGTCTGGAGCCGTTCATTAGAACATTCGGTTTCGGCAGCATCATATTAAACTGGTAGCTGACCCAATACAGGATTGTAGCAGTCTACACCGGAATTTAGATTATGTTTTCGATGAATAACATCCCTATTTAATAACCAACTTCAAAAAAGAAGGTAAATTACCCTTTCCATTGGTTTTTCTTACCTATCACATACCCGCTAAACGAGACACAATAGTAAAACAATAACAGCGCGGTCTCATAGGACCGGTCGGGGATTCATGAATTAAGAAAAAAAAAAAAATGGTTGTGGAGGTCTGGTAGGCAGCCGCTCCTCGTAAAATACTGGTATTCAGCTAAATCCGGCTTGACTGGAAGCCGACCCCTATATAGTTGGGAAAAGGCTAGGCAGATGATGATGATGATTGGTTTTTCTTATTAAAGAACCTACTATTTTTTTTTCAGTTACCAATCACTGGTTTAATTAATATGAGCTAGCAATTGAACATCTAACTAGAAATAGCCAATAAAGTAATATCTTAAATAAATCCATTAGCAGTTACCATAATCCAATATTGAAGCTTCTAGTAGTGTTGGAGCTACACCATTGCCATAAATTACTCAGTTTTATTACTCTGAGACGACATAATAATTTTAAGTGTTCAAGTTTACTACTGTTAAATAAATTTCAATAATTTGGATTGTGGTTTCTACAGAATATATTTACTCATTGATGTATGTATGAGTTTTATATTATAATACATCAATGTATTTACTAAAACATTTTGTTAATGTAATGGATTTATTTTGACTAGCTTTTGAAGAATGAGTCACAATGTGAGTCACATGTAAGTCCATTCATAATATGTACCTATAATAAATGATAGGACTGTGAGAATGTTCACAAGAGTTTAGTTTGGGGTTTTATTCTGGTTGTTATTTATTTATTATGCAAACCTACCACATGTTGTTTTTTTAAACCCAAAGGTTGACTGGTAGAGAATGCCTTGTTGCATTAAGTCCGCCTATGTACCACCACTGTACATGAAGCTTAAATAAATAAATAAATCACAGCCTTGGACTGTAAAGGGCAACTGAACACAAGGGTTTAATCGGTAAAATCTGACATTCCCTCTTGCTCTACCCAGAGCGGGAAGAGTTATTTGATATAGTCCTTTAATTCATGAATCCCCGACCGGTCTCATGCGACCGCGCTGTTATTGTCTTACTATTCTGTCTAGTTTCGCGGATATGCGATAGGTTAAATAACTTTTTTTAATGAGGCACATCACATGTGTACATATACATTAATTGTTAAATATCTGTTTTTTAAATAAGAATATTTTTTTATCTTTGCATTACAAGCAATAACTTCACATTTTTGATAATTAATTTATCTAGTAGAGACTTATTTCTGGACAGCAAAACTTTTTTGTCAAATTGCCATTGAAAATTTTATGTAGAATTGAAATGTAATCACATAGCCAAGGTAAAACAAATATCAATTTTTACTGGGAATAAGTCGTAATTATAATAACCTGTAAAATATAGTGGAAAAAATATTACCTCTGCCTTTAAAAGGAGTTATCCCATTGTAGTTTCATTACAAGGAAACTCATGAGTACTTGCTCAATACAATGGAGTTATAGTATTTCATAGTAAACCCAACTACCTATTACCAAGTCATGAATGAATAATATGTTTTTCTGTGCTCCAATAACAAAGTTATTCATTCCCAATATGATTCATCGTACCAATAGAACAAGGTCGAGAATGTACTACACAATGATGTAGATCCTTGAAATTACATACGCACAAAAAAAATGTACTGTTTTTGTACATGTTTTGTAAAGATAGTGTCAACAGTTTCTTGGTAACATTTAATATGATAATGTAGATTGAAAATTCAAATGTCATTCCTACAAATTAGAATATTTTATTAGTTAGGTATTATTATAAGTTTTTTTTTTTAAACTATGTGGAGTAGTAATGAGACTTCAATCTTACAAATACTGGCTGGCTGATGTAAGGAGGTTTACATCTAATTGTGCTCATGTAGTTTTTGATATTATGCTCACAGTATTATTGAATGTATCTCGTAACAATTGGCCTGGTCGCCCAATTTGTAGAATTAATGTATAAATGTATGGTTAAAGTAACTTGTATAGCGAGTACAGAAAACACAATCACCAAGTCATGCTAATCTAATGTAAAATAATGTACACAGAAAAGCGTAAGTATAATGTTTTGTAAGAAAAGTAAGCATAGCATTCCTACTTACCATCATATGTTGATATTCTATTTGTTTGGAGGGGTATTACTTGGTCCGGATTGACTGGCGACATAAGAAATTGCATCGGACCATCATAGCCTGTTATGAAAGGAAAAAAAAGGCGCATAACGAAAATATACATCAAAAAACCATGCATGAGTAACTAAACATTGAGAAATTTTGGTTAATATGGAAATAATAAGTGGAAAAACACTTACCATGGAGTTCGCGGGAACGGCTGCCTGATATTGGACGTTTTGCAGACCCTACCCTTAGATCATTTGCTTGAACCATACCCGAATTCTGGCGTTTCTGTTTCATCTTCTGTTCCATCAGTTGGCGCTAAAATTATACATAAAATTAAATGACAAGGCACCATAGAAACGACTCAACAAATACTGATAAAACCACCTCATAAAGTATGCAAATATTCAAGAAATCCGGGACTTCTACAAAATTAATTTTAAAACCACTTACTTGTTGTTCGATTTTTTGATCCCGCATTGAAGCCATGGTTGTATTATGTTGTTTACTTTGAATTTAACTTTAACTACAGCGCACTACAGTTTAGTTGTAAAAGTCTTAACTTTTATCTCAAAATTCAATACAATAATTGGCATTTTGTAAGCTCATTTTTTGTTTATAAATCATCTTGCCTACCGTTGCCCAGGAAAATAGTGTTGTCAACGTAATGAAATTACTTCCTTTCTTAAATGGTAGTTTTACTCATAGACTTTATTATTGTAATGTCGAATTAGTGATTTATCAATTTTTTTCAGGAGATGCATAATATAGAAAAATTATCTACATAAGTACAACTTGCTCTTTCATCCGTTTAGTTTGATTGACAATCTTTTTGTAATTTGTGTAAGGATTTTTAGTTTAAGGTTGGTAACATTATTTTTAGTGATGTGTGAATCGAGTTATTTTTAATCAAGTTACTCGAGTTTGAACTGCACTAACTGTTCGAATTGCACTAATCAAATTGTTTCTTCTTTCAACTAGAAGTGACTCGATTATTTCTCGACATTATTATTATTATATAAAGTCACTCCATTATTTTGCTAAGAGCATTTTTTTTAATGCTCTATGTTATTTTGGCAACACGTCTGGGGCAATTCGATCAATCACTTGAGTCGAAATGAAAGACGCAAGTCCGATCACGCATTCACGCAGCAGGATATTCAGATATACAACGTTGATACGACAGAGGGGCGAGAGGGGTGATTCTACTCATCAATATGAACAACTTTTACTATGCGACCAACCCTGAAATCTCGAAAAAAAAATCCGTTCCTCCATACATTCATTCGTCAAATAAAATAGGTACATTAACAAAAATACAATTTTTATTAAAGACTAGCTTTTACCCGCGGCTTCGCTCCCGTCAAATGACTACCCTACATATCCTACGCTACCCTACCCTACCTTCCCTACCTACCCTACACTACCCTACCTACCCTACACTACACTACCCTACACTACACTACACTACACGACCATACACTACCCTATACTACCCTACACTACCCTACACAACCCTACGCTACCCTACACTACCCTACACTACCCTACACTACCCTACAGTACCCTACACTACCCTACACTACCCTACACTACCCTACACTACCCTACACTAACCTACACTACCCTACACTACCCTACACTACCCTACACTACCCTACACTACCCTACACTACCCTACACTACCCTACACTATCCTACACTACCCTACACTACCCTACACTACCCTACACTACCCTACACTACCCTACACTACCCTACACTACCCTACACTACCCTACACTACCCTACACTACCCTACACTACCCTACACTACCCTACACTACCCTACACTATCCTACACTACCCTACACTACCCTACACTACCCTACACTACCCTACACTACCCTACACTACCCTACACTACCCTACACTACCCTACACTACCCTACACTACCCTACACTACCCTACTTTACCTAACTTTTTTTTTTTTGAATTTTGCTCTCCGTAAGAACCATCATTGAACTTCAAGGAACATTTTAAAAAAAGAATCAGCCAAATCGGTCAAGCAGTTTTCATGTGATGTCGTGACAACGAAAAACGGGTTTCATTTTTATATATATAGACTAGCTTTTACCCGCGGCTTCGCTCCCGTCAAATGACTACCCTACATATCCTACGCTACCCTACCCTACCTTCCCTACCTACCCTACACTACCCTACCTACCCTACACTACACTACCCTACACTACACTACACTACACGACCATACACTACCCTATACTACCCTACACTACCCTACACAACCCTACGCTACCCTACACTACCCTACACTACCCTACACTACCCTACAGTACCCTACACTACCCTACACTACCCTACACTACCCTACACTACCCTACACTAACCTACACTACCCTACACTACCCTACACTACCCTACACTACCCTACACTACCCTACACTATCCTACACTACCCTACACTACCCTACACTACCCTACACTACCCTACACTACCCTACACTACCCTACACTACCCTACACTACCCTACACTACCCTACACTACCCTACACTACCCTACACTACCCTACACTACCCTACACTACCCTACACTACCCTACACTACCCTACACTACCCTACACTACCCTACACTACCCTACACTACCCTACACTATCCTACACTACCCTACACTACCCTACACTACCCTACACTACCCTACACTACCCTACACTACCCTACACTACCCTACACTACCCTACACTACCCTACACTACCCTACACTACCCTACACTACCCTACTTTACCTAACTTTTTTTTTTTTGAATTTTGCTCTCCGTAAGAACCATCATTGAACTTCAAGGAACATTTTAAAAAAAGAATCAGCCAAATCGGTCAAGCAGTTTTCATGTGATGTCGTGACAACGAAAAACGGGTTTCATTTTTATATATATAGATTTTTTTTGGATTAGGTTTATTAGACAAATAAGGCTTGTCCTTGTATAATTCAAGAATAATTTATATCACCTCTTTTTCAATTGTTTTGTGTATTGCGCATACAATCAGGTAAACATAGATTCACGACGGTAGGCAAGCGGCAACTGAGTGGCCTAAATGTGATTACACCCTTCCGTGTGAGTATTAAATTTAGATTTAGAGTGTTAGAAACCATTCTTGTCTTCAATCAGATCAGATTCTAAATCTGATGCTACCTTCCGAAATGCGTTTTGACTTCTCTGAATTTAGAAACGATTATACATCGGATCCATTCATTAGGATGGTGTAGTAACCTTCTTGAAAAGTACTCTGTGGTACGCAAAAAGGAAGCCAAGTCTTTGATGTACCGACACTTGTGTGGGATAAGATAAGATTCACGGACCAACATGCAGCACAAACATAGGCCTCAATAGTCGTTAACGGCCGCATCGTATCAAAGTGCGAAGGCTCGTGAGTGACGATACACGCAAATGCAGCTTTAGCAGCATTACGTACGAAGGCCATTTGATATTATAATAACTAAAAAATCACATACAAAAAAGTTCAAAAACCAACACAGACTTGTAAAAGTAATTTTTTTCACAGAAACAGCCGAGTTATTTCATTATCGATTATTTCATTCGTCACGAGATTTTTTTTCTGGGAACATTGGAAAAGTCAATGTCATGTCTCAAAATTCTTCATCTGTCATTAAATTTTTCAAGATGGCTCCAAATCGGAGTGTTTTAGGATTTTTAAACCCAAAAACTATTAGTACAGTTTTCACCAATAGTATTGTAAAAACTCCATATCGTTATGTGCATGGGTGTAATAGATGTGATAAGTTTTTAGGCGGTCAGGTCGTCGCCTCTTTGGCACGTAAAAATTGTAAGTTGTACATGCTTTCATTACATCACCGGTTTTTGTTTTATTTCTTGATTGATGTATCATTGCGAGTAAAATGTGGTACTAATTATGTATTCTACATAATATGTACTCTTTATGTTATCAATTGCAAATGTACTTTGACATTTCATGAAACATAACCTAACTTTTGTACTTATTTCGTGTCTCAGATAATTTCGGTGCTAGACATCGATTTATACACACTTCGAATATACTGAGTGCTCGAGCCGACTACTACAAGGTCCTCGGTGTCGCTAAGAACTCTTCAGCCAAAGACATTAAGAAGGCTTACTACCAACTGGCTAAAAAGTATCACCCTGATGCAAACAAGTCTGATCCAGAAGCTTCGAAGAAGTTTCAGGAGGTGTCTGAAGCTTATGAGGTATGAAAGTTCGTTCGAATAATAAAAAAATAATCTTTGTGGTTGAATATTTTATGAACAAAGATAACACAAAACAGCTGATCTATTAAAAATAAATCATTTGATTTTAAAGTCAATCTTCATTTTCATGTATGAGGCTCCTATGAATTCTGGGTGCTTATGCTTGCTACATAGGCTCTAAAATCTAAAATATATATGTAAATTTTTATATAATAGCCACTTTTCATCCCTTTCAGATCCTGTCCGATGAGAACAAGCGTAAGCAGTATGATACATACGGCACTACTGCTGAAGATATGGGCATGGGAGGTGGGCCCGGTGGAGCAGACGGGTTCACTCACCAATGGCAGTACAAGTCCACCATAGACCCCGAAGAACTGTTCCGGAAGATATTTGGAGATGCTGGCTTCAAGAGTGATGCTTTCAGTGACTTTGCTGAGTCTAAGTTTGGGTTTGGTGCAGCTCAAGAGGTATAGTAGTAATTTAACTTTCCTTGGTATCACTCACATCAGAAACTGATTCCTTGATGAGAATTTTCATAACAGATTCAGAAAATATCTTCATGAAATTACTTAATACTAAAATGTACCTTGTTACATCACCAGTGAAAATATTGACCACTAGCAGTCCGTCCCGGCTTCGCATGGGGTAGACAATTATTTATTTTTGGAAATTTTTCTACACCTTCAGTTACAGTGTTCAAATTTTACCAAGGATCCCTAATTTTTTTCAAAATGAAATGTAGCCTATGTCAAATTGGAAGAATGTAGCATTCTATTGGTAAAATATATTTTTAAATTGGCCCAGTACTTTTTGAGCCTATTCATTACAAACATACAAAAATAGGTACAAATCTTTCCTCTTTATAATATTAGTATAGATGAAACAAGAGATGCTGGTATCACTTGTAAAAGAGAGACTGTCTCAACAATCTAACACACTGACATAAGGATTTATGGAAACCAACCCAGTCTTCAAAACATTTAAAAATTGATAAGCATCCCAAGACCTTTTTTTTTTGTTTTACCTGCAATTAGTTTTTTCACCATAGCTAAGTAAGTGCTTTTTGCCATTTAGGGTCTAGACTCTTTAGGTGGTTTCCCCTCTTATGACAGATCCATGATGCTTCTTGTGCCAAGATCTTCTGTTGTTGTTGATAGTAATTTGTGATGTGGATACATAGCATGCAAGCCACATTTTCACATTCATGACATCTAACTAAAAATATTTGTGTTTTATTAGGACTTTGATATTATGCATGCTAAAATTATATTGGGTGTAAGGGACAGCGCCCTCTACTAACTTTAAGGGCTTGCTCAGTAGACAAATCTGAACATATTTCTACAAAAAAAAATTTCAGGTATTGAAAAAAAAAGCGACCTCTCCGTACAAACTGCCCGATAAAATTCATAATTTTGTATGGTGAGGCTGAATTTTTTTTTCGTTTCCAGTAAAAAAAATTGTGGGAGGATCTTCAGATTTGTCTACTGAGCAAGCCCTTAAAGTTAGTGGAGGGCTGTCCCTTACACCCAGTAGATTTAAAGTAATTTATTAAAAGTGAGTCTGTCTGTCTAGATTTCATGGTTGACCTACTAAACCGATCTTAATGAAATTTGGTATGGATACGCTTGAACTATAACAAAAGTCATTAGGCTACTTTTTATCTGCCTTCAACTTCAGATTTGCTATAACCAACATTCACACGAACAAAGTTGTGGGCAAAAGCAGGTTGCAGATGAATGGCTTACTGTGTAAACTGTTTTTTAGGGATTCATTGACTTTGTTCCACTCAAATCTGAATGGTTCTTTCCTCAAAAGACCATTTCAAACCATTGATATACAAAAAACCCATTGATATACAATTGGTATACAAAAGGTTTTTTGTATATCAATGTTTCACACACTAATCTGCATTGCTTTTGTGTGTTCTTCAAAAATTTGCTGATTGGCCTTTAAAAGAGACTTAACTCCTGAGCTTGTTTTGGTGTTTTTCTCAGGGTAGTCAGCTAGGAAACACTGGCATCATTTATCTTTAACTGAAATAAAAATATATGTGTTAGTGGTTTTTAAAACTTATTTGCAAAATAAATATCATTTGTTCTCATTTTACAGGTTGTAGTCAATCTCAAGTTCACGGAAGCAGCACGCGGAGTCAACAAAGAGATAAATGTGAATGTGATAGATACATGCCCCAAGTGCTCAGGGTCCCGTTGCGAGCCCGGTACCAAGTCCATTAAGTGTACCTACTGCAATGGAACAGGCATGGAGACTTTCTCTCGAGGTATGATTGGTAATTTAATTTATTTTTTTTGTTCCGGTTTTGTTACAGTATTTACCTAATCAAAAAGATATACCGATGTGCGATGACGAGAGGTATTATTCGATTGTTCAAAAATTTCGATGCTTCTCGATTGTTACGACTTTGACTCGGAGTCCAACTCGGTTATTTATTGCGATTAGGTTATGGCGCGTTCATTAGGGGATGGTTCTCGATGGTTAAGAGTCTAACACTTGATTATTTTGAACACTCGAACACTCACTCGAAACTCTAAATTTTAGAGTTTCGAGTGAGAGTGACTGATTCTAACAATCGAATACTAGCTGTCTGTTCCGTTGACTCGAAACATCGAATAACATTTCGATTATTTTGTAGAACGGCGAGTCGATAGTTGACTCGATGGTTTATTTTCACTACTTCGATTCTTTCAATTGTTAAAACATCTCGGAATTGCCCATCGCTAAAAAGTTTGGTGTCAAGTTTAATTGAATTCAATAGCAGTGATTTCATAAAATTTTCTTTTTTTTCCCAGGTCCATTTGTGATGCGTTCGACCTGCCGACACTGTCATGGCACTCGAATGCTTATCAAGTTCCCCTGCATTGAGTGTGAGGGCAAAGGACAGTCGGTATGTATCTGAACATTACTACTACAGCAGTTAATTAGTTTAATTAACAAAAAAGGCTGAAGCGAGTAGATATAAGGTCGTAACTGCATACTCTTGCCATTGGCGAAACTTATCACGAATGTTTGATCAAACCTTGGTATGGACTACCATGAGATGTAAAGTCTTAATGCTAAACAATGTTTCACACACAAGTTGCCCACTGTTGGACATAGGCCTCCCCGAAGTGTCGCCATAACGTCCGATTGTGCATCCATCGAATTCCCGCCACCTTTACAAGGCCATCGATCTAACTTGTGGGAGGCTTTCTAATGCTGTGTCTTCCTAACGGAGCTTGCGCGGTCGTCACTTTAGAACTTTCTGTTCTAAAGTGTTCTAAAAGCAATGTATCTGGCCCTCTGCCACTTCAACAATTCCGCAAAAAGTCAAAGTTGTTGTCTTTGTACGGAAGACAGACATAATAGGCGAGAAAAAAAACAGTGCAAAGAAGTATAACTCCTGCCTGCCAGAGAAATAGTAGAAGATGGTTTAATAATACAAAAACAAATCTGTTAACAGGTCCAACGTAAAAAGGTGATAGTGCCAGTGCCAGCTGGTGTCGAGGACGGTCAGACGGTCCGCATGGCTGTGGGCAGCAACAACGAGATATTCGTCACCTTCAAGGTGGAGAAGTCCAGTTACTTCAAGAGAGACGGACCCGATGTGCATACTGATTGTACTGTAAGTTAATATTTTGAAAATGTAAAACATGACCCAAAATGTAAAACTGCCATTTCTAATTTCATGTTTGAGAGATTACCGAGAGTAAAAGGTATGAATAGTTCAGTAGAAGCTAAAATAAGGTTTTATTAAGTAATAAAAAGTTTAATTTATACTAAAGACTATAAAATATATAATAATAATATTGTGCGTTTTTCTGTGTTTTATGTTGAAAAGCATCAAAGTGTCAAGCTTTAATTTTGTTATTATCTCTATCTTTTACTTATCAGTGTCATTATTAGCTTTTCCTATTTGTTCCTTACTCTACTAGTTTTAACTAAATATAGTCGAAACTTTTAATTGGTTCTTGTGTTTTCAGATTTCCGTATCACAAGCCTTGTTGGGTGGTACTGTCAGAATACAAGGGTTATATGAAGACCATACGTTGCAGGTCAGTGTTTTACTGTCTAAAACCGGGTACAGGCTGTTGTGACGTAACATACAATGTAACAGAATTTCCATAGAGTGTAAGCCTTGCGCGCGCGAACTGCGCACCCTACGCGCGCGAACAGAGCATTTGAACTAGTCTATACTTCTATACTAATATTATAAAGAGGTATTATGAACTACTGGTCCGATTTGAAAAATTCTTTCAGTGTTAGATAGCCCATTTATCGAGGAATGCTATAGGCTATATACCATCACGCTACGACCCACGGGAGCGGAGCAGTAACGAAAAATGCGGGTGAAACCGCAGGGGACAGCTAGTATAGTATAGTGTAACGGGCTAGCATCCGCAACTCCGTATACTAGCTCGTTTCTTTCTTGTTACCTTGATTATTATAAATCGCATCCCGTTACGATGAAAATTGGAATACAAATTCATTATAAATCCCCCCACTCAGGGAGGAGCAATAGGGAGTCTCGGACTTTTACTGACTAAACCCAATCGTGTTCCTGAAGGTGCCCTTTGTGTTTTCAGGGCTGTGGTAACGTTTACGAACACGCCTGCAGTCGAACAAAATTAATGCTTTATGTAATTGTAATAGAGCTTAATTTGCAGTGGCAAAATAGAGCTTATCCTCAAAGTAATATGTACATTTGTTGCAGATAATGCCTTGCACATCATCACACAGCATCATCCGACTGTCGCGGAAGGGGATGAAGAGAGTCAGTCAACAAGGCCATGGGGATCACTATGTGCATATCAAAATACAGGTCAGTCTTACTCTTTTATAGTTTGTTAGTTAATGTGTTATTAAAAACACAACTTTTTGCTGCCTCGATTACAAAAAAAAAACAGGGTATTAACTGATTATAAATATTCAATCATTCTGTCCTGTCACCTGTCATACTATAACTAATTCGCTTTTGCTTCATATCACACAATCCATCTATGTATCTTTTCTTTGGCCTCCCTCTCTGTCCATCGAAATGTAAAAAAAAAAACAGTTTAAAAATATATTTAAGTGTCCTAAAATATCTCCAGGCTTCATCTGTTTGTGTCCATAGACTTCAATTTGTGGGATTCTTGAAAAGTTTCTGTAAACTTTCAATTGAATAATATCAATTTTAGCTTTGTAATTAAAATATAAAAGAACCCAAATTGATTAACCTAGTTTTTAAGTATAAGGTACTGCCCTCCTTCTTCTCAAACTCATAGATATTATCACACCATTCAAAAATTTCTTCAGAACAATCTAATCTAAGCTTTGGAAAATCATCAACAAATGCCTCACTGAATCAATAATATTTCCTCTGCAGTTACCAAAATCGTTGACGGACAAGCAGAAAGCGCTGATGTACGCATACGCCGAACTAGAAGAGGACACACCCGGACAGATCCACGGCGTCACCCTCGACAGAGATGGTAAGAAATGACCGCAGCTTACGTAGACCAACAGCTTTTGTACTAGATGAACCCACCAAACTCAGGAGTATAATTGAAGACTACCTTAGATAATATTAAGAGAAGTTTGACTATAGAATAGGGAATAAAAAAAATATAGGTTGCTTAAGGACCGTTTTTTGAATTAAGGATGACTAGTCAAGTTTTATAGGAGCTCGTAGCTAGATAGTAACAGCCGCACGGGTCGATCTTCAAGGTTAAACAACGCTTGCCAAGGTTGGTATGTGAATGGGTGACCATCTTAACATACCGAGTTTCCTTCGTGCCTCAGAAAGCATGTTAAGCCGTAGGTCCTGGCTGTCATTTGTAGATTTTTGGCAGTCGTTACGGATAGTCAGACGCCAGTAAATCTAACTCCAGTCTTGCCATGAAGTACCGTGTTACCCCAGTTAATGGGTTGTGGAGGTCTGGTGGGCAGCCGCTCCTCGTAAAATACTGGTATTCAGCTAAATCCGGCTTGACTGGAAACCGACCCCAATATAGTTGGGAAAAGGCTAGGTAGATGATGAGTCAAGTTTTATTTTTACCCTCTTTAAGGTGAAAGCTAGCGAGTGCGGCCATGATCTAACAAGATGGCGCTGAACTCAGAATTTTGGATTTGTTTTATTTTGTGGGTATGGAAGCTTTATAAAGCATTAGAAAGTCAAGGTAATGGAATTTGCTAAAATTAGACTTCCCATTTGAACTTAGTCCAATTATTGCCTCAAAATCTTACTGATTCTGACTGTTCATGTCTGTATCGTAGAGCTGAAGTATATAAGCACTAAGCACTACGCTAACTCTCGGGCCCGTGGAGTTCACCTTTATGTTGCAAGTTGTATCGAAATGGCAACTTCGGCTAAACGTTCTACGAAGTTCTGCTAGACTTGAGAATTATTCACTTGTGTCGAGGCTCTGTACTGAGTTGGACAATAATTTAGCATTAAACCATGATTGAGCTGAATTTATCATTGATATCACCGACAAGAAACAATAGATTTTATTTCAATAAACAAAATCCGCCAGTTTTATCCCAACTTAATTCAGAAAACGGAGGTATGACTGTTTCCGCCTTTTTAGAATCTCACCAAGCACTTCGGTAACTGGTCTCGTCAAAATAGCGAATATATAGAAAAAACAAAACATTTATTTTACAGAAAAAGCGAAAGCTAGCAGAGATACGGACCGTAAATCGGAGACTCAGGGCTCAGATACGATACACCGTGCGAACCGCGATCAGGACGATTACAAACGATATAGGCCGAAAGCCTGGACGTTCTTAGAGAGCTTAAACGACAGTTATCAGAATAACAAAATGTACTTTGTTACCGGGTTCTTTATGGCTATTATTCTTTGTACTATAGCGATAATGAATGACCCTACTGATCGTTATGGGGCCATTGAGTATGTACGAGAGATAGAAGACAGGCCTGGTAGGGAAATTGATAAGCCTTTAGGGTATGAAAGAGCGCTCAAGCGCCAAAGGGAACAGAACCCTGACTTGTTTAAGGATGCATGAAAAGTGATTTTGATAGTGATTTTATGTGACTTATGCTACGCTTTCCTAAACATTATTGTTATGTATAATTTTAAGAGGATCGTTTCGTCTGCCATTTTAAATTTTCTATGCCACATTTTAAGGACCTTAATTTATAAAGCACCTTATGGCTTTCCAGCCAAAGTAATTTTTTGAATTTCAATCATAGGGGGCTCAAAATAGGTCATAATTTATTGGGTAAGAGATTGAAATTGAACTAGGCTAACTCCGAGGCAAAATTTTCCGTAAGAAATATTGTTTATTAAAAGTATTTGATATAAAATAAAGTATACTTATATTCACTTTCAAAATAGTTCCAACACTAAGAGCAATAGCGCACTAGCGGCCTGTGGCCGCTGGCCGCGTGCTGCCAGGTGCGCGCGCTCTATGGCGATTTCATACTAATGTATGTATCTCGATGGCCGCCGCGACCTGGACGCCTGCGGCCTGGCCGCTAGTGCGCTATTGCTCTATAGGTAGCATTCGGTTCTTAATGATCACGACGCGCGACCTCGACCGGGTCGTGCGACTCTGCTTAATATGGAATTTGTATTGTACTAAACAAAGCAGGCGACCGCGTCGCGCGACCGGGGCCATACAAATTCATACTAAGCAGTGGGTCGCGCGGCCCAGTTGCGGTCGCGGATCGTTGTCGCTAATAACCGAATGTTACCTTAATATTATTGTATAATAATTAATGTAAATAGGTTATATATAGATATTTATTGGTGAGAAAGCATTTATGAAAGTGTTGTGCGAGTTCAGAGTCATAGTTCTAAAATGGTTATAGTATGATGGTCATACATTAGTTTCGAAGATATTGTAAATATTATTTTCTGTTTCATGAATACACGAAATTTTATTGATATTATGTTGTTTCATTTTCGAACCTTTGAACTACCCTACCATCATGCTATAATCCAGATACAGTGTAACTTGGTTATGTAGGGGTCTAGCAAGGTCGGAACCTACTGGGGTCCTGGGTTGATGAAAAAGAACTCCGAGACCGTAGAATGAAAAGAAGGAACAGGAGTGGGTTTTTAGTCATTTCAAGTCTGACCCACCCGCACACACAGAGTGGGAGAAGTCATATTGATGATGTATGTACCAACAAATTAAAAAAAATGTAACTTGGTTAACTGTGATCTCAAGTGACTTAGGATTTTGTTCAGCCCTTATAGTGGCATATATCCAGTTTTCTAAATATCTAGGTTTCAAATGAGGTTGTCTAATTTTCAGAGCTCCTCGCGAAGCAAATGTAACGCCACTTGCCCAAACTAAAATGATAAAAGTGATGATTTAATTTTCTTCAACAAACCTATACTACTGATAATTACCGTCTGTTTTTGATTTTTTTCCATCATACTAAATTAGCTGTATTTTGCCTTTCCGTTAAATCCTTTAGAGGGTATTGATCTAAAACAAAACACGTAAAAAATATAAATCGAAGGTTATTAAGGTT
This sequence comes from Mythimna separata, assembly GCA_030763345.1. Taxonomy (NCBI): domain Eukaryota; kingdom Metazoa; phylum Arthropoda; class Insecta; order Lepidoptera; family Noctuidae; genus Mythimna; species Mythimna separata. Next base: position 11,935,167 of record CM061174.1, on the reverse strand, counting down.
AATTATTTATTTAGTTCAGTAAAAACTCAGTTATAGAGGTAGACCTAGTATGCCCATTGTAATTTATCAGTAGTATAGGTTTCCCCTATGTCTAAAGCCTCACTTAACCAAGTTCCACTGTACCATAAGATGTCATCAGTTGACACAACTATGGCTTGGATAATTTATACTGCACCGTGCCAGGCATGAGCCATGCGATGTACCTACACAGCGCTGACAATTTATAGGGCTTGGATGACATAAGGCTAGATTTTCAAACCTAGAGAGCATATTTATTCTAATAAGGTATCAAGAGCTAACGTATCTCTGGCTCTCTATAGAAATATCTTCATTATTCTTGACACAGAGGTTAATAAGCCAGGATATTGCCTATTTGCTTTCTTACTCGTACTAGAGGCACACAAGCTCTTAAGGCGATCCATTTGACGGCCTAAACTGCTGTTAAAGAGCGTGTGGATCTATAATGAATAGCTCCATCCTTCTTTTTCGCTGGCTTTGCGGTCTTTAATACGTCAGGGCTACAAATTGTTCGAAAGAGTTACTGTGGCTCTCGAAAAGAGCAACTGAAGGAACACTATGGGTCTTTAAAAGTCAGGCACTTCCTCTTGCTCCACACAGAGCGGGAGAAGTCAAAGAAAATAGGATTATTTCACAACGCACATAAACAAAACAAAAATAAAACTAGTGTGTCTCACTAGTTCAGTATCTTGGGCGTTAAAATTATCAAAACATAGAGCTTTATTAAGATGACATTGAAAAAGAAAAAATGATATGTGTAGCTACATATGTGTAGAAAAAGAGAGAAAGAGATGAGAGTAGACTAAAAAATTGAGATCTCGATTTTGAAAAAAAGTAGTAAATAAGGATGTTGGTCAAATCGCTAGGACAGCGAGTAATGTGTTTCAGGCTGTAGGATGTTTTGTGTATAAAAACTTACTTGACGTATATATTTATACTTTGGCAATATTTTTGATTGTTTGAACTTTTACATTTTTTTTGACAGTAGGGTGTTATCCCAAGAGAAGATACTTCCAGGCTAAAAATATCCTATTTGTTATTTCAGGACATGGTTTACTCGTGTACCAAGTTTCATTGAAATGACGATCAAGTGGGATTCGGAACAAACGTTTCTATGGCCTACAGATAGGTGTTCTAGTTCCTGGGTCTCTTATGCATTTGATTTTAAATGAGTTGTGAACGACCAACAGTAGGATGCAATGCTTAGGATCGAATTGGTTTTACAGTTAATATGTGATAGCCGCTCGTAAAATACTGGTATCCAGCTAAATCCGGCTTGACTGCAAGCCGACCCCAATGTAGTTGGGAAAAGGCTAGGCAGATGATGTGATAGCCAAATATTCTTAGCTCAATCTAAACTACAAAAATAGTACAATTTGCTACGACATATCTTCTTCTTCTTTTTTCTGCCTTCCCCTATCCTATATTACTTGCGTCAGCGGAACACGGTTTTTTTCTTCCGTTCTTCTACAACTTATACCACAATAAAAAATAAGTTTAAAAAATCAGCTAAAGTTCCCATATGTTTTGTTGAGTTATACGAAAATACTGAACTCCTACTACTCTACTGGAAGCCGACCCTAATATAGTTGGGAAAGAGGCTAGGCAGATGATGATGATGGTACGAACATATTGAACTGCTGATTTCTTTTTCATATTTCAGAGTTTCCTTAGTAAGACTTCTTTGTATTTACCAGAACCTTCGCCATCCAAACGTAACCGGGGACTCAAAAACTAACTTGGATACGATGGATGAAACTACGTGAAAGAGAGAATTTTTTCGTCATATAAATATACGGTCAGCACAACAGTTTAAAATTGTAGGAAGTATTGTAATGACGTATGTCTTCATTGCTTTACAGGAGCAAGACGAAAGAAATAAGGAGCTTATATAAGTCTTACTTCTTGTAGGTATAATAAAATTGTAAGTTAGAATCTGTAGAATTTAACATTAGTTTGAGTATGTACCGTCTAACGGGGTGAATAGGAACGCAGGGGTGAATAGGAACAAAACTTTGATTAAGATTTTTGCTTTGGTTAAATATTTTATATTGATTTCTGCATAAGCATCGCATTTTATTACAATTAATGAATAAATAGGAATACTTAAATGATGGGAAAACTTGTTAAGTAACGTGAAAATCCACTTCAAATATTTGTTCCTATTCACCCCTGCGTTCCTATTCACCCCGTTTGACTGTGTCCCCTTTTGTGACTAAACTCTTTTGAGATTCGATAGAACCTTAACATATCGATAGAGTTTGACATAAAGTTTACTATGAGTGTACCATGTTTTTTTTTGTACAGTTTGTGGTGTAATAATTTGGTGTTTCGATATCATTTATTGTGCTCCTATTTTGTATTTATTGGTGTTCGAATTTTGAGTGTGGCACTTAGTATACATAGCCAGTTTTGGACATGATACCTCTACATCTCCCTTAATATTCAACAGTCATTTTCGGCCTATACAGTGTGGACTTATGAGTTGGAGCAGGAAGGTAGAAGGTAGTCTTCTCTTACTATTCCGTCTCAATAGTTCACCTGGTACTATCCCTGTACTGCTGGTTCAAGGTCTCCCTCATACCTTTTTCATTATGGTGAGCAATTATCTAAAGACTAAAGACCCGCTCTAGGGTGTAGCGGGAGGTCGTGTCTGACTTTTATTGACTAAAGCCACACCTATGCTCCTTCATTTACCCTTTATATCCGAGGGCCACGGGTAAACCTTTCTAAGTCATGATCATAGTAGGATCTGATGCGTCCTATGGCTTTGCTCGCATCTCATTTACTCGTTACCGGACGGTTCGTCGGCGACCTACCCATTGTTCGTCGTCCGCAAGCCCACGCCTATGATGGCTGGTAGGTCTCGGTAGTTGAGGCGTGCGGATGTCGTTACCCCAAGCATTTGGCCATCTCCTTTGCCAGTGTAGTGGAATGTCATCCTATCAGATCTACGTACGTTAAGTCAATATGTGTTCGAATGAATGTTTTAAATACACCCACCGTATATTATAGTTTTATAAGGATTTTGTATAAAAGGAGCGAGCTTTTCGAAATATAATCCATTCCATACTCAACCTGCATTTGCGTATATTATTTCGAAACCTGCACACACAACACCATCATTAGTGGCTCGCAGAGTTAGGCGATTGCCGTCCATTCCCCTTCGCTTCGGACCGTGGCCGGTACCAGGGTCCGGCGCGAAAAGTCGCATGAATTGAGCCCTTAAAGTACTAAATATATGTAACTTACTAACTAATGAATTCCGTTCACAATTCCAGGTAAGAAAGTGTCAATATCTGAGCCACTGGATATGGTGGACGCCGTCAAAGAGGCCCTGCGAGAGAAGAAGTCCATTGAAGGCAGAACCACTGATGAAGAGGTGCTCGAGGAATCTAAGAGGAGCAAGGCGTAGATAGACGATTATCTTACCTATGTATATTGTAATAAGGGTTGAAGCGCTTTGCTGATAAAGGCTACGTTACGTCATATAGGTACAATGTGTTGTTTTGAAACTGCAAAATATTTCGGGAGGTTGTAATAAAAGTCACAAATAATCATATAAAAATACGATACTTAGTCAATAATACATTTTATGTTATTTTTTTAATTTTAGCTGTTTTTCAGAATAACTCTCTAAACAAACGTTCGGCAAGTGCGAGTGTGCTTGGATCAATGAAATATGTTTGTGTGTGTGAAAGCGCGGTTACAGGGCGAGTGTTAGACTGGCCGCGTTTTAAAAAAGGTAATTCACACGTACCGATCTCCATAAATAAGAAAAAAAAATACCTACTCATTTTATTGTTGATTCGGGTCGAGGATCACTAACATAATTACCTCCCGAAATGTTTTGCAGCTTCAAAACTGCACATTGTATAAAAACTAGCGACCCGCCGCAGCTTTGGACGGGTGTAAAATTATCAGTGTTTCTCTACTATATTATGTATGTATTATACATATAAACCTTCCCCTTGAATTACTTTATCTATTAAAAAAACCGTATGAAAATCCGTTGTGCAGTTTTAAAGATCTAAGCATACATAGAGACAGATAGCGGGAAGCGACTTTGTTTTATACTAGTGATATGACGTGTTGTGTTCTATGATGTTGAATTGATTAGCCAAATTCTAGAATTTATTTTATTGTATTATTCTCTTAACTTATTTAAAACATGTAACATAATAAATACACCTTGAAAATAGTTTGTTCAGAATTGGCTACTGAATCGATTGCAGCTATTTTAAAAAAAGATATAAAATATGTTTTACGATAATCAATTTTTGTTTTATAAAAAATTACTGTTCACAAATTCTTGATTGTGTATCTAGCGTGTTTGTGTGTGTGCGTAGGTAGATATCAAAACCGATGCGCTACCAATGTAGTGGATCAATGCCTATATTATATGCCTACAAAAAGATAAATTCTTAAAAATAACACTGGATTTAAGTAAAATTAAGAATATTCTAGTTGGAGCTGTTTAAGGTGTGCTTAGTTCCAATTACATACTGTACACATTCATTATTTTCGTACAAAATATTTATTTTTTTACCTGTAGGACCCCGTGGCACAAAAACGTGCCAGTAAACAAGTAATTACCTTTTAACTTTGAGAACCGCTGGAAAAAAATTGTGCCGCCAAACCCCGATCGATTTAAAATTGTACTCTAGTAATATAATTACAGAAGCAACAAAAACAGAGCAATAACAGTTTATATTATTAATATTAATTTATTAATATTAAATAAATAAATAAATAATAAAAAATGGCGGTCCCCACGGGGACCCACCTTGTCTCGGTGAGAAATTGTGAATTGACAAAACAGGCGAATTTTTATGTATTGCCAAATATGTGATGTTTTATGACCTACCATATCCATACTTATGATTAATGTATCTATCTATTTATTTTAAATATCAAAGCGGGAACTGCATTAGTCCGATGCACACTTGGGCGACGACCGAGTTGTACGTAGAACCGCGTCGCGTGGCATGACTATTAGAGCCACTCCACGCGACACGTAGCTGTACAAGTTTGGTTGACATAAAGTCTATGGAGCCCGATGCCAGCATTGGTGTACGTGGCCTACGTGGGCCCAATGTAGTACCAACGCACGTGCATTGGCGTCCGTGGCCCACGTGGGCCCAATGTAGTTCTACTTAAGTCCTTGTCTCACCAAAGCGCTTACAATCTATCCTCTTAATAGCGAATTGTTTAGAAAAAAAATAGGTTATAAAATTTTAAAATCCTCGCTTCTCTTTGGAACAATGTTATTATGTTTTTTTTTCTTTTATATGTATGTATTTGAGTTTACCAAAAAGAGGTATTCATTCACCCATTTGTATGATTTACTTTATAATTCTGTGATACACGTAGAATGGTGGAAACATTACGTTTTAGTTTTGCGATGACATTGTTACAGTGGGGAATATGCATCCAAAAAAAATATTTGTTATTTAACCATTTTATCAATAATTATACGAAATAGTATACTAACTGTGAAAACAAAATCGTAATTAGTAGAAAAGCAAATGAGATATTACCATTTTAAACTAATATATCTCTCCCTCTCGCCAAAGCGCCATTTTCTTTGACAGCCGAACGAGCGCAATGTAATATGACGTCACATTACATTTCGGACTTCTCTTTCTTATTAGCAGCTTTGAAGTTTTATAACTTCATTGTCGATAAAGAAATTTTAAAAATTCTTTCATATTTATTTACTAAAGCTGAAAATGTATTAATTTTGCAAATTAAAATGTATGCATATTCCCTATTGCTGTCTCTATCTCTAAAACTTCATGATGCACATATGTGCGATGCGTGCGTGAATGTGGACATTTCACGAAGTAACTATAATAATCAAAGATGCTGTATATAGCCGTTGACTAGTGTGTAGGAAGTGGTAGATAAATAAAACAACAAATTACTTAAAGTTTCGTTTTATTGTTGTAACATTTTCATCCATACTATTTATCTTGTATCTATTATTCTATATATTACAAAAGGAGAAACTGACTAATACACGGTGTTTGGTTCATCGTGTGCCAAATTGATATGGTCGACTGGAGGGGTCATCTGCTATCCTTTCAGACCCCCAAACACTACCCATGTCCTGTGGAATTTTTTCATCGAATTTTTAAAGTTTTTTGAAAAAACGACCCGATTTTTACATTCAAATATAAATATAGCAAAATTTATAAGACGTAGAGCCTCAATTTAAATTTTATTTAGACGTATATTGTATAAAGGTACTTTTAAATACAAAATTAGTGATATCAGCCCTCTAGATTTTTTAAAATTTAGACGCAAAGTTTCGGACTTATATTAACGTTATTAGGGCCTGTTTCACAATGTCCGAGTAGGCACTACTCACTGAATAAATTCGAAAATGGAACAGAATTTGTATAAAATAATCTGCCAAATAAGATACTCGAAACTTAATCGTAGGTGGTGAAACAGGCCCTTAGTGTTACAGTTATTTACATAGCTGCAAAAAAAGAACCAAAAGAGACTGGAATCTTCAAACTCTTTCAATAATTCTCTAGTCTATCCTCTTGCTAGCGATGTGCCACATGCCATAAAAATCTTAACACAACTATGTGAAATTGCTACTTTTGTGAATCGAGTCGCATAAAATTAACATTCAAAATTGTGAATTGAAAAATTATTTTTCCTAAAATGGTACCTGAGACACTCTGTTATATCAATCACTCTTAGAAGGTCAAATCTGTCTCGTATCTCACCTTTCATTGGTTTAACGTAGTAAGAAAAAAATAAAATTACATATTTACAATAATTTCATAATTTTTACAAATACTGCTCAAATTTTGGCCTGTGTTGCAAATGCAGGCCCGGCATTTGTTTTGTATTTAGACACACAGTTGTTGTACGAAGTCTTTTTCCCGTCTTAATTGTATTGAAAGCCGTTCCAATACTTTGAACTAGTACTTCCCTAGTTGGAACCACCGTGGCATATACCAGCTCTTTTGCAGGTTCCCCAGACCCTTCGTACAAATGTAGACCTAGAAAAACTGAGTGTCAAAATACGAAACAGGGGTCGGGCCTGCATTTGCAACAGAGATGTGGCACATCACTAGCAAGAGGATAGACTAGAGAATTATTGAGAGAGTTTGAAGATCCCAGTCTCTTTTCGTTCTTTTTTTGCAACCATGTAAATAGCTGTAACATGAACAGCTTTAATTTAAGGCTGGCGCGAAGTGTCGATTTTCCATACAAACGTAATACCAAAATCATTTGCAGTTTAAGCATATTTACACCATAATATGATGTTATTCGGATTCAGACAATAATTATCTAGGTTCCTACGTCGTCTTTTTGTTGAAAAACTTACCCCAAACGAAATGTAAGCGAATTTAATTTTGCACATTTTCACAGCGAAAATGTCATGTTTTTATATAGTTTTTTCTATATTATAAACATCAATATTTCAAGATATCTCCCCGCAGGAACACAGATATTATTATCAAGTTATAAAGAATTGAAAAGACATTGGAAAATCATTAATTTTTCATTCATCATTTTTGGTATTACGGAATACATCCAAATTTCTCCCAAATTTTCAATAGTTTTTATTGCTATCGCAGCAAGCAAATGTCAGTGTGTGGGTGATGACATCTCCAGTCAGTGTGTCCAAGAATTGTTTATACTATCTGGATTGATTACGTCAACCTCAAAAACGTACCCACAAAAGGGTATGTTGTCTCTTTCTACCACGGTGTCCATAGACGAGTAAGAAAGGGACACGCTACCTCTTTGTATGCTCCGTCTTGCTGGGTACATTTTTTCCATTTTTGCTTGTCAATTTAAAATATGAACTTAATGGCAATGAATTTTTAGTACACTTCAGATTGTGTGATATTACTTCGTAATCATTCCACAAGGGTACACAAGGTCCTTGCGTGTGTGTCGTTCCTACAGGGTTACCTACTTATCTATCATAGGTTCGAAATTCATTTCCTATAAAACTTTTCAACAATTATCGTTTCGTTTTAAGGATTCCGTACCGCAAAAGGGAAAAACGAAACCTTTATAGGATCACTTTGTTGTCCGTCGGTCTGTTTGTCAAGACCCTTTATATCGGAAACGCGTGGAGTTATCGAGTTCGAGAATAGGCCCGCGATCCCTTCAAGCTGTGCACAAATCAAATATATAAGTTATCGAAAAAAAAAAGATACAGCCGTTTATATCGCAAAAAACGTACGTTTGATACTCTCTAGGTAATCAAAATTTATAGGGTAAAAAAGGTCTTATAGCAAATATGGGAAATGTCTGAAAACTGAAAATTTGTAGTTACGCCACTAAGAAAATCGGTTCCCCTCCTACAGGCTTTCACACTAGCGTATTGGCCATATTGTACAAGCGGTTTGCGAGCGTTTGTTTCTTATATTATTTAGATCTTAATCACCTTAAATTCATTAAGTCGTGATTTATTTTTGTTAACATCTCATGTTGATAGGTTTGATTTTTTTTCTTATATTTACATTTTCTCTTATGGTGTGAATGTGGGAACACCGTAGACTACGATTTTGATTACTAGTATTTCGACAGTTTTTTGATAAAAAATATTTTTATTATAATTTTGGTACAATCTTAATAATCTGTCTGTTAATATAATATTGTAATATATACTTATAATATATTTATAGAAGTAAAAATTCTGTATATTGAAAATATCAAAAAAATTATGGCAGATTTAAAATTAGTTTGGTACTTAGGTTTACTTTTATAGGGCGCAGACCGTGTAGATTTTAATTTCAAGTATAGGTAGTATATTTGATAGTGTGTAGGGTATTTTTAGTACTCTTAGGTAAGATTAGTAATTCGTATAGATATTAGTTTTTAGGGATTTTACTTATTTATTGATATACATACAAGAAAAGTTTTTAACCACTGCGTAAATTTTTTTTGGTCTTCTTCTTCTTCTCGATTCGACGGTAAACTCGCTAAATTTTTTGGGCCCAATAAGTGGCCACGTTGATAGCTGCATCAGTGGCGCTCATTAGATCCTCCAAAGTGTAGGTGTAGGGACAATTGGGGCATTCTAACATGTGGCTCATGTTTTGGACCGGAGCACCGCACTCACATTGAGTATCCAAAGGGTCCGTAAAACCCCACCTCGCCAAATTGTATTTGCAGCGGCCTACCTGGGTAATTTTTTTTGGTGGCTCAGTGTAAGTAATAGAACACAAGTCGACTTCAAGGTTAAGCAACCCTTGCCAATAGGTTGGTCTGTGGATGGGTGACCATCTTAACATAACAAGTTTCCTCCGTGCCTCGGAAAGCACGCTAAGCCGTAGGTCCCGGCTGTCATTAACAGTCGTTACGGATAGTCAGAAGCCAGTAAATCTGACTCCAGTCTTGCCATGAAGTACCCTGTTACCCCAGTTATTGGGTTGTGGAGGTCTGGTAGTCAGCCTATGCTTTCCGAGGCACGGAGGAAACTCGTTATGTTAAGATGGTAACCCATCCAAAGACCAACCTTGGCAAGCGTTGCTTAACTTTGAAGATCGATCTGTGTTTTATTACTTACACTGAGCCACCAAAAAAAATTTACGCAGTGGTTAAAACTTTTCCTGTATAAGTGTAGATACTACACTAAAAACTTATTGATAAGTTTTTTCATACACGCAACGAAGTCGCGGACACAGCTAGTATGGAAATATTGTAAACCCAATATTTTTTTGAAAAGAGTAACCATGAAGTTTCTTGCCGGTTCTTCTCTATAGGAAACGACGAATTGGAACTACGCACTAGATTCTGACGTTTCATAAGTGTCCATGTAAGCCCACGTAAAATAAAAATATGATTTCAATTCGATAGATTGATCACTACAGAACACTGTCTTTTTTTGCATTAAATTTATTTTTAGGATAACATTAAAAGTGACGACCCTATTACTTCAATGGAGCATAGGTAATCTGAGGGCACGGTAGTGTCACACCCACCAAGTCGCGCAAAAAAGTGCCATCCTTATCTCGAAACATTTCGAGCCATTTTCAACCTCTTATAAATCCGTTGTGGACGAAACTAGATCAAGCAGGCTTCATAAAAAGACTATATATTTCAAATTTCATTAAATTTTCTAAATTTTGTCACTCACTGACTGAACGAACATAAAAAGTCTAAGGCACTTTTAGCAGCAATAGAGACAGAAGTTTCAAATTTTGATTACAATTAGTGTTTAGTGTACAAACCAAGGGAAAACTAAAATATTTTGCAATTTCGACCTAGTTTTCTAGATACACCAACTGCATATATAACTTAGTAATCCCATATAAATGTATAGGATTACAAAGTTACATTTTTAAGATTTGACTTGGTAATCGCACTAAACGATTTACTTAATTACTTTTGAGATACATTGTGTTTTCATGCGATTACAAAGCTAAATTCATTTATTTAAAACATACAAGATATTTTGACTTGGAATAACATGGATCTCACATATTTTTACGGTAGAAGAGTAGTGTTGCGAGACTTGAGTTTTTTTACAAGCTGTGTTTTTGATGGAATTATTTTGTCAAGTTCAAAACTGTTCTATATTATGCTGTGAAGATTGTCCAACTCACACGTACACACACATATGCAATTTCGCATTTGTTTTTGCCAAACAAAGATAGCAATATACCGCGAACGTATTTTATTTTCATCTCAACTCGAAGTAGCGAGCGATCTCCGCTGGATCCTTAAGTCCGAAACTTTGCGAGTAAATTTTAAAAAATCTAGATAGCTGATATCACTAATTTTGTATTTAAAAGTACCTTTATACAATATACGTCTAAGGGCTTATTTCACCACCTATAATTCAGTTTAAGGGAATCTTACTTGGCAGATAATTTCATACAAATTCTGTTCCATTTTTGAATTTATTCAGTGAGTAGTGCCTACTCGGACATTGTGAAACAGGCCCTAAATAAAATTAAAATTGAGGCTCTACGTCTTATACGTTTTGTTATATTTATATTTGAGTGTAAAAATCGGGTCTTTTTTTCAAAAAACTTTAAAAAGTCGATGAAAAAAATTCCACAGGGCATGGGTAGTGTTTGGGGGTCTGAAAGGATAGCAGATGACCCCTCCAGTCGACCATATCAATTTGGCACACGATGAACCAAACACCCTGTATATCAACGCAGAGCCGAAACCATTGGGACTAAGAGCGTGAAATTGTGCACAGTTTCCTTTTATGAAGAAGGCGAGCACTGCGAGAGGAATTTTCAAAATTCACCTCCGAAGGGAGTGAAAAATTTGTATGGAAAAACTTATTTTCACGCGGATGAAGCCATTATCTGAAGCTAGTATTCACTTTAAAAAGGCTCTTGTGAGCGATAACGCTTGGGTACATGTCAATCTTTCACGTTTTAAATAAAAAACCGGGCAAGTGCGAGTCGGACTCGCACACTGAGGGTTCCGTACCAATTTATCAAGATGAAAACAGTTCAATTCTCGAATCGAGTCTTAAAGATTTTACAAAAAAGAAAATCTTGTAATGTAACTAAAAATTTAAGGTTTTCGGAATTTTTCCTTTATGTGTGCTATAAAACGTTGCTTCATGCCAAATTTCAAGATTCTAGGTCGACTGGAAGTACCCTTTAGGTTTTGATTCCTTTGCGAGTACTTGCGAGTTTCAAAATATGCAGCTTAAATTGCTGTTTCTTTTGATTGCGTTGACATAGAAGTTTGATTTTGTTACAGCTTAAAGGTATTATAGACCTGAGTATTTGGTATGAATTTCAATTTAATACCTCTACACGTTTATGAGGAAATGGGTAGTAAGTTTAAAATTATTAAAAAAAATATATTATGTGATGTAACTAAAAATTTATGGTTTTCGTAATTTTTCCTTTATCTATGCTATATGACGTTGCTTCGTACCAAATTTCAAGATTCTGAGTTCACGGGAAGCACCCTGTAGGTTTTGATTCCCTTGCAAGTGTCGAAAATTTGCGGCATAAACGGCTGTATCTTTTGATTGCGTTGGCTTAGAAGTTTGATTTTTTCACAGCTTCAAGGGACAGTAGACCTGAGTAATTGATATAAATTTCAGCTTCATACCTCCACGCGTTCCTGAGAAAAAGGGTCTTGACAGACGGACGGACAGACGGACAACAAAGTGATCCTATAAGGGTTCCGTTTTTTCCTTTTGAGGTACGGAACCCTAAAAATGCTAAGAACCGTCTACAAAAACAAGGTTTCTTATTCCTATCAAACGCTAACTTGGCAAAAGTAGATTCAATTTATGAAAACTTCCCTTTCAATATCCCCAAGCACTGTCCTTCAGTAGGACACTTCATTTGAGCATTAGCATTATCGTCACTGTAATTTTCCCACCGTTGGGACTCACGCCTCCTCTCCAGGAGAGGGAATGAGCGGTATCCACCACACGTGCCCAGTGCGGATTCATGAGTGTCACATATTTTGAAATCTTTGTTTTAGGATATGCCGGTTTCCTTACAATGCCATCCTTCGACGTTTTCAGAGCAGCGGTGATGAAATAAATTGCACAAAGTAATGCGCCTGGCTGAGTTTGGACCCGCGACCTACAACTTGCAAGTCGAGGCAGTTACCACTTTGCCACACTGCTCTGGTGCCTCTTTACTCTCCACACACTACACTTTTTTTATTATTGATAGGCTCGCGTCGGCCACTATCTCACCTAATGGTAAGCGATGGTGTGGTCGACGATGGAGCACGCTTGCCTAGAAGCATCCTATTCACTCTTGACTTAAAGACCCCTTTGTTCGCTTATTATTCGCTTTCAATCAGCATGTACTTCTCGGCCAGTCTCACTGCACCGCCGGTGTTAGCACTGTGTCGACGCAACGTTGCCAACCCACACACTTCACTATTCGCTTTCAATCAGCCTGTACTTCTCGGCCAACCTCACTGCACCGCCGGTGTTGGCGCTGTGTCGCCGCACCGTTGCTAGCCCGCACGACAGCAATATCATGGCGCCTTCCACGTAACATCCGTATAGGATGCGGACGTGGCCTTTTATCTGAAAAAAAAAAATGGTTTAAAGACATTGTGACATTACTACCTTGCGGTAAGCGAGGTTGTTTTGTTAGGATCGAATCATCAATATAACTTCTGCTCTTGGAGTGGCAGGACGTGTCAGACTTTTACTAACTAAAACACACTCTTGTGCCTTCTTTGCCTTGATTCCTGGATCCTAAAGTTGTCTTTCGTTCAACTCAGGACCTCAAGTGGTAAGCGAGGTAGGCTGCGGTATTGTTCAAAAGAGTTACCGCGGCCTTGTAATTCAAATTGCTACTGAAGTAACACGGGTGGGTTTTAGTCAGTAAAAGTCACAAAGCGTCAGACACTCCTTCTGATTCCACACAGCTGGAGAAATTATTGGACGATTCTCCACCATCTTTGATGACTTTCCACTAGGCTCAGGAGATGAATTACGGTCCTGTCCGTCTCATAGAGTAAACTGTACGGACTGTAAGTATGGTGGCAGTGTGCAGGGCACATTGCTCGTAGAACAGATGATCAATGGTGACGAAAAGTTTCGGAGTGAAGACGCAGCGTTGGAAGGCCTCCCTCCTACAAGGTGCACCAATGTCCTGGTGAGGGACACGAGAATCTGATGGGTGCGAGCCGCACAGGACCAGCCGTTGTGGCAGGAGGCTTTTGTTCAGCTGTGTGCGTCTTTCGGCTAAAAGAATGATGAACTTATTAAAGTATTGTCGACCCTAAAGTGAACTAAAGTTCAAGGTATATACAGTGGGCTGGCCAATTGGTCGTCATTGTCAAAAGATGGCCGATGGAGCGAACGAATTCTTAACGGAAGGTAGAAGTAGTAAGCATCAAACCGGATACGCTAGTGCAAGGAATAATCCTCATTATCATCTCAGCTGAAAGACGTCCTGCTGCTGCTGGATATAGGCCTCCCCCAATCGTCGCCACAACGACCGGTACTGTGCGTTTCGCATTCATCGGATTATCGCCAGGTCGTCGGTCCATCTTGTGGGAGGCCTTCCAACGCTGCGTTTTGCGGTACGTGGCCGCCACTCAAGAACCTTCCTTCCCCATCGACCACGCGTTTTACGAGCAATGTGCCCCGCCCACTGTCACTTAAGTTTGGCGATTCTTCGGGTTATGTCGGTAATATTGGTTCTCTTGCGCTGCCTCCGATAGTTAAAAAGACGTATCTAACAAAAAGTAAAAACGGTGAAATTGTGAATGTTTTAATTAATTAATGTATGAATAAAGTACAGCATTCGAAATTTAAAGGATGCATGTAGCCATTTACGTCTATTCAATCGATTCGATTTTCTGTTTCATTAATTAAAACATTCACAATTTCAGCGTTTTTACTTTTTGTTAGATACGTCTTTTTAACTGTCGGAGGCAGTGCGGATATCTTCATTTTCTGTATTTTCTGATGTGATCACGCAAGGAAACTCCGAGCATTGCTTTGGGTGACTTTAGACCTTCTGATGAGGCCCATTGTGAGCGAAGTATGAGGAATAATCCTGCGATGTCAAAGACTGTGCCACTTGCTTACAGCTTCGGAGAACAGTGGTTTCTATTACAATAGGTGCCTTTACGTAAGACGGTTCGAATAGGCTATTTATAGTGCGCTAGGTAATATCACCACTAATGGAATAAACATTAATTTATTGACCTGCGCAATGTGTTTGGAGTGAAATGAGGACGCCATAATGAAAGCGTGGGAGGTGAACCTACCTTTGAGAGTGACCTTTTTATATGAAACCACTTGTGTAAGATAAAACTTTTTACACAAAAAATACAGGTTACTTCAATGTTGAAATATGTTGACCTATAATCTTAAAATTTAGCACAAAGCAAGGTCTTATAGTGAAAAGTCTGAAACCTGAAAATTTGTAGTTACGTCACGAGAAAAAAAATTAAACATCTTTAAGGCTCGATTCGAGAATTGAACTGTTTTCATAGGTAAGGTGGTATGGAACCCTCAGTGCGCGAGCCCGACTCGGTTTTTTTTTCATGGTATGCTACTATGCTCTATGTCGGACGCAAATAAATTATTTTCTTTCTTTCTTTCTAGCTGTTACCATTGTGGGCCCACACCATTGACCACAATAACCAGTCACACTTAAAATAACTGGCACCTTCACAACTCTAGCTGTCCTTTTAATTACAAAAGCCTGCTCTACACTACTCGCGAAGTTGCCTCGACGAAGTACCTATTCGTCGAAGTTGATCGAAGTCCAAAGTATGTGACTACACACTCGTGCAACCTCGCGAAGAGCTCAGACCTCACTTCGAGTCCTTTGACTTGGGCGCAAAAACCGACAACGATTGGAAGTCGCCCGATGCGAGCCGAGGTTGCACGAAGCGAAGCGAAGTGCCCTTTTACACTATCGTATTCGCTCAACTTCGACCAACTTCGCGAGTAGTGTAGAGCAGGCTTTAGAATGGATACAGACATGAGGAGCTCGTGGCTAGATAATAACAGCCGCACAGGTCTATCTTTTTAGGTTAAGCAACGCTTGCAAAGGTTGGTCTGTGGATGGGTGACCATCTTAACATACCGAGTTTCCTCCGTGCCTCGGAAAGCACGTTAAGCCGTAGGTCTCGGCTGTCATTTTTGATCTTTGGCAGTTACGGATAATCAGAAGCCAATACCTAAATCTGACTACAGTCTTGTCATGAAGTACCGTGTTAACCCAGTTAATGGGTTGTGAAGGTCTGGTAGGCAGCCGCTCCTCGTAAAATACTGGTATTCAGCTAAATCCGGCTTGACTAGAAGCCGACCCCAATGAAGTTGGGAAAAGGCTAGGTAGATGAGACACGGACACTTACGCTATCCAATCCTCCGCTAGTAGTGAACTCTAGCGGAAACAAAGCGATGTCAAGCGAAGTATTTCCACGCGCTACACCAAACGTAGCCGCCCCGCATGCGTAGTACAGAATGCCGATGACAGTCACGCTGCGACACGCGCCGAACACGCTGAGAAAACGCTGAAAAAAAAACAAACTAACGCTTGTTTCCATAGAGATTAGGCAAGTGTGTGTCTTTGACAGAGCTTTTTTAGGTGGAAATTGTTCTTTCCTGGGCAAGCACAATAAGTACAAGTAAGTACCTATAAGTACAAGTCTTTTTTCGGGTGGGATGTCACCTAACGATTTCTCCCGCTCTACGACGAAGTGGGA
This sequence comes from Mythimna separata, assembly GCA_030763345.1. Classification (NCBI taxonomy): domain Eukaryota; kingdom Metazoa; phylum Arthropoda; class Insecta; order Lepidoptera; family Noctuidae; genus Mythimna; species Mythimna separata. The sequence goes on along the minus strand of CM061174.1, from coordinate 11,918,985 downwards.
GGGCGTGTCAGACATTTACTGATTAAAACCCACTCCTATGATCCTTCTTTGCATTCGTTCTTCTTTGTCTTCGTTCTAGGCACAGAACATATAAAGGAATCAACTGTTCTGTGGTTCTAGGACCCTGGATTCATCTACTTTTACACAGCCCATGGCCCTAGGTTCGTCGGTAGGCTGCGACCCTGCTGGGTTTGCTAACGTCTCCTTGAGGCTTGAGTCATATTTATTCAGTGCTTCAGGCGCGCGTGGAACACTATGCGCCATCGACGACTCGAGCTCGGTCCGGACAGTTACCGGACAGCCAGGCTGTTGCCAGTAAAAGTCTCACACTCCCTCTCGCTTCACTCTTCTCATTTATGTAAGTCTATAAGTCTATGCGAGTATGGGCAAAATGGCGCGAGGTAACGGGCATTTTATGTGACCGTAAAATGCCTCCAAGGCTCAAAGGGCAGATATATAAATGCATCATACGGCCTGTCCTCCTGTACGGTGGCGAATGTTGGCCAGCACTAAGCAGACACACCCAGGAGCTTCGCGTCACGGAGATGAAGATGCTGAGGTGGATGAGCGGCGTAACGCGATCCGATCGCATACGCAACTCATTCATCCGAGGTAGTCTTGGTGTCTGTGAAGTGGGGGAAAAACTGCAAGAGTGTCGTCTGCGATGGTATGGCCACATCATGCGCCGCCCTAGGGAGTACGTTGGTCGGAGATGCATGGATATGGCTGTCCTTGGGGCTAGGTCCCGTGGTCGCCCTCGCAAGCGCTGGCTGGACGTCGTCAAGTCCGACATGAGAGCCAATGGCCTCACTGAGAAGGATGTTAAAGATCGGGCAAAGTGGAGAAAACTTAGTCGGAAGGCGGACCCTGGCAATGGCCGGGATTAACGCCAGGCAGAAGAAGAAGAAGAAGAAGATAAGTCTATGCGAGTACCCGAGTATCTAGATCATACAACTGATCTACGATACATTTCTACAAGACACATTTTTTTTTCTGCAACTAGGCATAATTTCAAATATTACATGTATTTTACAGACACGCTTATTCGCAGTCTGGTTTTATACCTGACTGCGAATAAGCTAATGTAGCGCATCTCTGCTTAATGTTGACACGCCCACGACAGACTTGTAGGTCCAATAATCGTCCTGATAATCGTCACAAATTATAATCCTACTAGCTTCCGCCCGCGGCTTCGCCCGCAACAACAAAATCGAAGAATAAATAAGATCACGCTTCTTTTTTTTCCTATAGCCTATATGTTAACCCAGGGTATAACCTAACTACATACCAAATTTCAACCAAATCGGTCCAGCCGTTTTTGCGTGAAAGAGTAACAAACATACATCCATCCTCACAAACTTTCGCATTTATAATATTATATATAGTAGGATAGTATATACTGGCCTACTTTTTGTAGGCTGTTTGCGTTGCACTATTGCTATCAGTGTGTTCTATTTTTCACCTACAAAAAATCGTTCACCGATTATCGGTCGTGGGCGGGCAGCGTAATGTTGACACGCGCGGGGTAGCTTAGTGGCATTTCCATTATAAACTACGGGAAGTGTTGGATCTTTTTTCCTGCTATTCTGATAGTTGTAAGCCAAAGCAATTTATCAATGAGATCCCCACCATTATTTTCTTTCCGATGCCGCTTCTGGTCGCCTTCAGAACTTCAGAGCTTCGACTGCAGTTGGAGTTTTCTGAAACAAAGCACATTATAGACCGACGCCTTATAAAGTATTATGAAAAACTAGCTTCTAAGATTTCTAAAGAAGTCTTGAGGACTTTATGTCACAGAATCGGTACTTTTAGTGATTAAGTAGAAACATTATAAAAACATAAAAATACGTCATATTTTTGCATGAACAAGTGCTTGAAAAAAACGCAAAAATATTTACAATCCATAGGGATTGAACTTGAAACCCCTCGATAAATCGTCTCCTGAAAAATGCCGTCCTGAATCGCGCAATCAAAGTTTTCCTGTCACATAAGACAATTACAATATTTCATTGATAGGTATAGTATGGGAGTCCGTGTCTACTCAGTGAGACAGTGGCTTGGGGTGGAGCTGTCCTAAGTCCACCCCTACTTGAAGTAATACGCTGTGGTTTTCTAGCTATTACGATTACGGCTGTGGGAACACAGTTACGAATATGTCTTATCAAAACGGGCTTGGCCAACTTAGTGCCATGTTCCCCTCTTGTGGGCAAAGAAGTGAATCTCTAATATTATTATGAAGAAAAAGACTGAGAAGATCAGTCGACTTGAGAAGTCCTAAATAAATTAGGCATCTGAAACGGAGGAGTGTCTCCTCCACCCTACTGCAGTAGACGATTTGACTCCCTTTTTTTTAACGATTTTGAGTTTTAATTTTTTCACTTGCTACTGCCAACGGCTTCGCCCGCGTGAAAGAAAGAAGAAGAAACTTGTGCCAAGGGAGTAATTTATCTATACATATAATAAAACAGTAAAATTGTGCATCGTTTGCCGCAAATGGCGCCAAAACTACTGAACCGATCCTGTTCAAATTTTGCATACATAATCCTTATAGGACCCTTTTTGCTTTAGGCTATATTTTATCACGCTATTTGCTATGGGGGGTGAGCAATATTGCATTTTGTCGGTTTTGAACGAGTTGCCCCGAGTTCGAATCCCACCTACAATTTATATTTCTGTCAATGTTTTATCTTATTGTTTTTGGAAAAAAAATACTTTTACCATTTTTTCATAAGAAAATCAACATTCCTATTTGATTTTTCCCAAATATTTTGTAAAAACTAATCAAAACACGTTATAAAATCCAAACGTCCACGAAATTCACATACTACAATGTTACATTAGTCCATTTAGCTGCCAATTTATCTACTGAAATGAAAATCATCACGCTATCATCGACGAAGAGCGGGGCAGTCATTTATGACATTTATATGAGAACGTCTATTTTGCTTGGTTTTCATCGAACACTGCAGCGTGATTGATTAATGACTAGGCTGGGACGTAACACGGTGGTGGTTCGAATCCCAGGAGGTGTTTTAGATTTTTTTAATTTTTATATATTTTTTTTTTCACATATTTTTGCATTCTCACAATTTTTTTAACAAAAATATTACCTAAAAATATTATTATAATTGTTTAACCAAAAAAAAACCATGGTGACAAATTTTACAACTGCGGAGTTGCACCCCGTTTTCAAAATACAAACAATGACATCCTTCTTCTGCTTCCTGCTCTTATCCCGTATTACTTGGGGTCGGCGCAACACGTTTTCTTCTTCCATTCTGTCCTGTCGTCCGTCACACTATCATCTGCCCTTTTCTTTCATATCAGTCCTTACACAATCCATCCATCTTTTCTTTGGCCTTCCTCTCCTTCTCCATTCATCCACATGTAAATTCAGAACTCTTTTGGTAACGTGCTTTTATTCCCTCCTCTTCACATGACCATACTAAGACAAACGATTTCCTTTCAAAATACAAACATCCAATTAATTTTTTTTAACTAAAGGCGATTTATATTTTAGGTGATTTCTTCCACTCTAGGAAGGAGCACGAGGGGATGTCAGACTTTCACTGACCAAAACCCACACCTTTGTATGTTCCTTCTTCGCCTTGCATTCCAGGACTCCGGGTGGTGGTGATCAGCAGTAACGACCTCTCACGTCCGGTCCTGGTACAGAGAGAGAAGGTATGGAAAGCAGTCATCACTTCCTTCCGCAAATGAAGCGAAGAAGGTAGCAGAAAGCGCAAAGATGATGCCCTTGGCATTACGAGTCGCAGGGCGATTCCATGATACCGTTAGCGCGGAGTTTTGGACGGTGCACTATTGGCATTTCGCTGTTGAATAAAGACTGGTCTTAGTCGACTGACGTTGCGTTATGTGCCACGCGCACCTAAAAGAGATACGCATAAGAGAACGGCCCTAACGGGCTTCGATAGCTGGAAAATTCTTCGTATTCTAAAGGAACAAAGTGGGTATTTTTTACTGCTCTGCATGCTCTACCCGTAAAAATCGAGAGTTTACAGACTGCGTTCGATCATCAGCATGTGAAGTCGACTAGGTGAAAATACTCGCACACAAGAATTTGTTTATTATTCTCACTAAAGAAAAACATTTATTTGATGTATTAAGGTGTCAGTCAAATACCGCACCAGAAAATTCCTGCCTGAATAAACAGGTAATATAAACACAAAAAAATGATGATGATCGGTAAACGCCCTATACATATGACACCTGGGAAGTGTCCAAGTGGCGATGGGAGGGGTCTAAGGATGTCCTGTTTCGCACGGTTTCAGCCACGTTGCTTCACTCTAGGAGGTGACTGCTTTCCATTCCTCCTCCCAGCTCATACCATGATCTGAACTAGGGTAGGAGGATTCTGATTTTGACCCGCAAACAGTACGGCGGTAATCCGCCCTAGCGGGGTAACTTCGATCGTAAGGTCCACCGTGTCTTCCCGCCGAATCCAAAACATCTACCTCCCGAAACACTCATGTTCGGTTAGGACCTGCGTAAAGCGCTTGCGCTTAGAGTGAATTTATCATAGTAATAATCATGGTGTGCCAATATTAGTCGCCCTAGAATGTAAATTGCAACTAAAAGAACACTGTGGAATTTAGTTGGTAAAAGTCTGATACTCTCTCTCGGTCCACCTAGAGTGGGAGAAGGTATTTGGTGGTTACCCAACAAAAAAAGAGGCAAATACTAAAGGCGATTATCGGCCCTAATTTGGTTTTTTGAAGAATAAATCATTTTCATTTTGGTTTTATCGCAATATGAAGTAAACTAACGACTTTACCCATAGAGTAGGCAATTAACTATTTAGAACGTGAACTCTGCGGCTCTGTGCTTCGTTGATGTTTTTAAGGCAAATGACGTCGTGCGGAAGAAAAACCCGGGTGTTACCATTGGGTGGATCGCCCGGAGGACACGTTAGATCATAAAGCACTGGTAAGCGTGGGCTTAGGCGGAGCACCACCGTGTCCTTGTGGGGACGATCGGTGACAGCAACCTCTCGCGCTGGGCACTGGTACAGGCCATGATCCAGAGCGAGGAGTAGTGGCAAATAGTCCCCTCACGCCCCAGTCGCTGGGATTCCGACCCCGATTTAGAGCCACCGTAGGAGTGGCTTGCGAATGGCTAGCAATGGGTAGTTTACCATCTGGCTGTCCGGTAATGATCCAGACGGTCAACCGTGGGTATTGTTCCACGCGTGCTTCAAAGAGATGTCAGCAAACTGTAGGTGCCCAGCAGGTTCGAAGCCTCTGGGGCCATGGGTGAGCTTCCGAAAGGAAAACCCGGAACCCTGGAACGAAGGCAAAGAAGGAACGGGGTGAGGTTTATTCAGTAAAAGTCTAACTCACCCTCTGAGAAGTCATTCTGATGATTTTCCACCTAAACAAGAAACCTGGGCACGCCGTCATTGCGGCGGTAAGTTCCCTCTTTGAGAAGTAGTTGGAAAGAGGTCCTCACGTTCCGTATGCCGCAGGTCCTCACCAGACACGGTAAGTTCGGGAGGCTCCTGCATCGGATTCAGGGGTAAAGGGCGCCCCAGCCAGATTTGGGCGCACTGTCTGGACCGCCCGGAGGACACGGTGGAGCACACGGTAGAGGTATTGCGGTTGCCTTCTTCTGCGAAGCAGTAATGCTAGCCAAGGAGGCGGCCGGCCGCGAGCGCGAAATGGAACGACCCTCACGCCCCCGCCGTCAGGATCACGAGAACGATTTCCGACCACCGTAGGCGCAAGCTTGCGGACGGCAAACACTGGGTAGCTTGCCGTCCAGCAGTTCGGTAATAACCCGGACCGAGTCAAGTCGTCAACTGTTCCACGAGCGCCTCAAGGAGATGTCAGCAAACTGTAGGGCGCGGCAGGGCCGAAGCCTCTGAGCACGTGGATCTGTATTCCGAAAGATAAGCTCGGTGTCCCAAAATTGAAGGCAACACAGGAACGGGGGTGGCGTTTAGTCAGTAAAAGTCTGACATTCCGCTCCATTTAAGAGCGGGAGAAGTCATTCTGATGATTACCCATCTGAATAAAAAAACCTAAACAAGAAACCTACTGGGGCTATGGTTTCGCTTCTGAAAGGGAGACCCTGGAACGTAAGGCAAGGGAGGAATATAGAAGTGAGTCTTAGGCAGTAATAATCTGACACGCACTTCCGCTTCACACAAGAGCAAAAGTCATTAGAGTCATTGGAGTTTTAACTTAAACAGTTTTATGTAAAATAAATTATCAGATCTTTTCGGAAGTATAGGATTAGATACTTAGATTACTTTTGTGCAGTTTTACGAACTTAATGCGGACGAAGTCGCGGGCAACAGCTAGTCTATAATATTTGTATGTTACCAACTCGCACTGGGCCTGCGTGTTGGATTACGGCCCATTCCCTCTCCATGAGAGGAGGCCTAAGACCCAACAGTGGGAACATTACAAGGTCGATAATGCTAATGCTAATGTTGTATATGTATGTATTTAAAATGTAAAAAATATGTTTATCAGTTTTCTAGCTCTCATAGCACAAGCTCTACTTAGTTTGGGACTAGATGGCGTTGTGTGAAAGTTGTGGAATGATGATATTTATTATTAAACGGTTTTATTTAGCTCACCCCGTTTGTTTTATTTTTTTCTTGGGTCAAATTTAGTCATTCAAATTTCACCCTCTTCCTGTCAACCGATTAATCTGAAATTTTGTATACACTTTGGATTTTGGTGACAATACAATTATAAAACAGAAAAGAAATGAATTAAACAGAATGAGAAATAAAAACTAGAAAATAAAAATAGGTAAAAAAGCTTTTTAAGTTAAACGGTTTTATGTTAAACATACATTGCAATGTTTAGATAAACGTACTAAAAACCAAAAAATAATAAAATAGATACAGTCGTGGGAATTATAAACATATGCATAGACTAGACTAAAATAAAACCGTGGGGCACGTCAATTGTCTACAAATTACAAATGATATTTATTTTTGTAAATATGTTTGTCAAAACACTTTTACACGTCGCTTTTTTTTTTAGTCAATTTAAGCTAGATGAGGCCGGTGTTTCCTAGTTGACTACCCTGAGAAGAAACACCGAAACAAACTCAGAAATCAGTCTCTTTTGAAGTTATTATTTAAAAAAAACTGTTATGAACTAGTGCTTGACTGCGATCCCACCTGATGGTAAGCAGTGATGCAGTCGTTGATGGTGAGGCGCACTAGCTTATTCATCAAATCAAAAAGAATATTATTATTAAAATCTTTCTGTGAATCGCCACCCTTGTTCTACTTTTTCATATTATCTACCCGTTAACTAGTAGGGCTGCAAACCAGGCGATAAAGCGGTGTTAATGCCATATAATCCCTTCTTGTGCGCGCCCAACGCGTTCCGCACACAACGCTGCGGTTTATGCCGTTAGGGTTAAGTAATCGTAATTAAAATGATTACGGTACTTTTAAAACTGACCTACTTGCTACAGGAAACTGTCATAAGTATACCTGTATTATGACTGACCGAAGGTTTAGTTTCGCTTTTGGCTTTAGACAAAAAGTAGCCGAAAATTCAACTCGATCGAACTAGCATGGTTATGCTTTGACGGTTCTGGTAAAGAGCGATTCGTTCGTCTATGTATGTCATAATATTTACAATACACGTACTCTAAAACAACTCTAGTTTTCAACACTAGCGCGGAAAACTGCGGAGCTCGCTCCCGCTATTTTTATTATCATTTTTATCGTAACAGGCTGGGCGCTAAGCAAACGCTCGAGTCAACGCCCTTTAAAATATTTCTTCATAAGTGTATTGAAAAACTTCGTTTCATACAAATACTTTGGCGCGTTAAAAATAAAATAAAACATAGGTAACATTTAAGTAGACCTTAACGTTTGAATCCCCAACCGGTCCTATGAGACCGCGCTGTTATTGTTTTACTATTGTGTCTCGTTTCGCGGGTATCTGAGTAATTAATGTATAATCAGGAAAATCATCAAATTTCTCATTACTCCCACTATATAATTATAAAATTAACTTCAGCACTTGCAATTATCAGTAAGTGTTGCACGAGCCGTGAAAAGCTCGAGTAGCTGTTAATTCACTTAATGCTTTGTTTAATTACCAGTCGACCGCTACTCCGGATGCAATAATGCGATATTGTTAAGGGGAGCCTGAAGAGCTTTACAGTGCTGCGAGTGGAAATCATCATCAACGTTTCAGTCGAAAGACGTTCACTGCTGTTGGATACAGGCGTTATGGCGATATTTCGGAGAGCCCAAGTGTGAAATTAATATTTTCTAGCAGTTTTGGAGATAATCCAAAACAGCTGCAACGATTTTGACGAAATTTTTACACTTAGGCTTCCCCAAACGCCGGAACAAACAGACTTAAAAAACTTGTAGAATCTAGCTAGGATTTATCATAATTTGTCTTTGGTTCTGTGCCTGGTAGCAAGGGCGTCGCCAGCTTATGACAAAGGGAGGGGGGGCAACGGGGCAATATTATGGATGACAAAAAAATATGAACGCCGAGAGCATGAAGCATTACACTTTGGAAGTCTTTGCCTCGATAACGATTTTTTTTTAAGTACGGAATCATCAGAATGACTTCTCCTGCTTTTTGTCGGAGCGGAAGGGCGTGTCAGACTCTTACTGACTAAATCCCACCCCGTTTCTTCGTTGCCTTCGATCTGGGAGGACATGGGCTCACCTTTCGGAATTTCCGTGTTCCCCAAAGGCTTTGGACCTGGACCTACAGTTTGCTGACACTTCCCTGATGCGCGCGTAGAACAGAAAGCGCCTTTGACGACTGGGCTTGGTCCGGGTTATTACCGGATTGCCGGATGGCGAGCTACCGCACTAGAGCTTTTTTTTTCTGGTAGGGGATTCATCAGAATGACTTCTCCCACTCTTGGGCGGAGCGGAAGGGCGTGTCAGACCCTTACTGACTAAACCCCTACCCCGTTCCTTCGATCTGGCGGGGACTCGGTGTCAACCTTACGGAATACCTATGTTCCCCAGAGGCTTCGGCCCTGCCGGGCCCCTACAGTTTGCTGACATCTCCTTGAGGCGCGCGTGGAACAGACCGCGCCGTTGACGACTGGGCTCGGTCCAGATTATTTCCAGACAGCCGGCCGGCGAGCTACCCAGTGCTCGCTGTCCACGAACCCGCGCCTACGGTGGTCGGAAATCGGGATCGGGATCTCGGCGGCGGCGGCGTGAGGACCCCCCCTGCCGATCTTTGGGAACCTGGTGGTGGCGTGATCCGAGGGCCATAAAAGCACATGGCCTCGGACTTAGGCAATGCCACCTTGAGTCCCAATTGCTGGATCCTCTCTACGACTGTCGCAACCCCGCGTGTCGCTGTTTCGGCCGCCGCCTAGTACGACTCTCCCCGTGATAGGAACAGCGTGTTGTCTGCGTAGTAGACCACGCTAACCCCGTCGGGGAGGTCGCCGCGCAACACGTACTCGTATCAGATGTTCCACAGGGACGGTCCTAGTACCCATTCTTGCGGAACACCGCACTTTTTCCGCAACAGCAGTAGCTTCCTTTATAATTTCTTGCAGTTTATAATATAGCAGCATAAGTATATTTTCTGCATTTATTAATAGTTAAGGAAGTCAATTGCTCGCACTTTGGTCGCTTTGCGGCTTTTGGCGGACATTTGATCTCTAGGGGGGGGCTGCTCCCCCCTGCCCCCCTTGCCTGGTAGTAACCTATTCACTGTGGTCATAAAGGCCACTAACTAAATGCTAGGTTGTACCTATCAGGATACATAGACTTCAGGAGGAAATTCCACTCCTTAGCTATACGTGCTGTGAATATGTGTTCCCAAAATATTTTGTGTGTAAGAGTGGGACTGCAGTGAAGGTTTGCGAGACTTTACACCCTGTTCCGTGTTCCTCAACTTTATCTTTTTCCAAAAAAATGTCTGAATAACTTCCCGTCATCTGCCTTTCAATTTACAAAGCGATCAATAAGCAAACAGTGGAGTGGATACAGATGATAAAATATTTACCAACCGACCGATATTCGGCCAAAGTGTCGAATACTCGGCGGCCTCTGGGTTCGGCAGCTTTTGTGAACTTGTAAATGAGAATTTACTGAACGGATTGTGGGTGTGCAGGGTGAAAATAACTGATATGTGATATGGCTTCAATGCATGTATGAAGGTACTTGAGTTTACATGTTTGTGCACGCACTTACAATACCGGAGTCTTTTGGAATCTGTAGTGAGGAGCAAAGTTTAAACAAAAACTATTCTATTGATTGTTCAATATTCTGTTGGTTTTTGAAAGGGTAGTAAAAAAGAAGTGATTTGATTGTATGTTGCAGAAGAAGGCTCTGTTGCCCATTCTCCTTTGCTCCGGACCATGATCTGAATCAGATCCCGGCATAAAAGGTTGCCACCGCCGATTGCCCCCTCGAAGAATCGGTGCCGGCGATGCTTCGCCTAAGCGAGGCACACTTCCACCGCATGCTGCACCGAGTCTTCCGGGCGGTGCGCACAATGACAACATCCGGGAAATACACACATGTAAGTGCTCAATTCCGGTGTCATAAAGGGATGGTGCTATTCTATTTTTTTCATTTATATAAACGAGAGCATGACCGCGATCCCACCTGATGTTAGGCAGTGATGCAATCGTTGATGGTAAGGTGCACTAGTTTATTATATTATGACCATATACTTTACTCTAGCCTTGAAGCCACCTAAATTATAATTGAACGGGAAGACCGCAACAGGCAAATTGTACTATTAGCCCTGAATAGCTGCAGCCGTCCCTCTCTCGTACTGGAATTATAATGATATCAAGACGTCATGTCTTCTGTAGCTGTTATAAACTCACGACATATCATTAAATCATGTAGTAATATTACAACTGTCCATGCGCCCACTGCCCATAGATTCCCAGCGTCTGATATCTGCTGATGAATGGCTTGCTTGCTTTATACTATTCAAACATACAAGGAATTGATTCTACAGAAGGTTTAACAGCGCCCAACCCGAGACAACTGTCTCTACAACCGCTTTTATGTGAATATGATTTAATATCTCTCTAACTTAAAACAAACTAAAATATGGCGTCAAAAAACTCCTCCACATCGCTGTCAACTGGTAATGTGCCCAAAAGACTGGCAGCATTGCCACGCTGAATGGCAATGCTTATTTTCTGTCCAAAGTAAAAGCCAGCCCCTTGGGTCACGCGAAGTGTCAACAAGGCGCTTCGAAAGATCAAGCGATCTTAGTTTTAATTAGTTTAGAGTTAGTTTTTATTATACTTACTGTAAATACTTTGTACCTATTGTCATATAAAATAAATAGCAGTTATATTAAGTAAATATCTCTCTTAAACACAATTATTTGGTAGATGTTATCTAGGGTTCCATCATGGTTTCTAAAATCCGGGCCCAGTTTCCAATAGCTTTGTGTAAGACTTGAAACTTGGTGCTATATAAGCTCTTTTATTTTTCTTTCGTTTAGCGTTTATACCTACCTAGAATACAGCAACGTATTGAAAACCAGTTTTTAGGTAGAAAATCATCCTATGATTTCTCTAGCTCTTGGGCGGACCGGGTATCAGAATTTTACTGACTAACTAAAAAACCCACTCCTGTTCCTTTTTTGCCTTTCGTTCCAGGGTCCCGATGCCCTAGTAGGCTTCGAGCCTGCTAGGTCCCTGCGAAGCCACATAACCATGCTCTAAGCTTGATACTCTACCAGTAAATATAAAGTCGCTTCGAGTTATTCTTCTGTAGCTACTATTCATTTGGTTTTCACTGTGAACAGATATTCAGGCACATAATTGAAACTGTCCTGTTTGAGACCCACTGATAACATTGTCAGTTAGACAATGTAATTACACTGTTCTGTTACTAACTATAGAAATAACTGCAGCATGACTCAGTTTTTAAGGTCATCTTATCATAAAGAATCCTTGTTCCTCGTAAAACGCGTTTCACCGCAGCTCTAGAACACAAAGAGCAGCTGAAGGATTGCGAAAACCCGACACTCCTTCTTCGCTCCACCAGAAGTTATTCCTAGTCAAAAAAAGCCCCTACTCGTGTCTTTTTCAATGCCCGCAATGAAGAGTAAAGGCATACTGTCCACGGTTGCGCAACTTGGTAACTTCATAGACGCATATTCGTCATTATACGCAAACATCGAATTGATAATAGGTCAACTGATACAGCAACAGCTGTGGTTTCGTTGATAATATGAAAAAGAAACGATAAAAGTTGAAAAGTTGTAGGTTAAACGAAACTCGGTCAAATATTTTTCGAACTTATAAACCTTGCTGTAAAGCGTACCAGTTCACAGTTTACATACAATACTATTAAACTCTGTCGACGAAGAGGTAACGTATTCGCATCGCTGTATGCAGGCTTTCCGCATGTCATACGTGGGGTGCCAAGACCAAGCGAAAACACGTTTTTATTTTTATAAAAATGGCGGGAATGTCATCGTCGCCCGCGGCTTTGTCACATATGATTGAAAACGTACGTGTGTACCCTTCGTGGAATGGGTTCATTCAGTACGCTATGCTGGGGTCTTACTATAACGTGTTAAAATGACAAGCGTGCAAGCGAAAATGAGGGATGGAGCTATGCACCCCATTATAGCTCCATTCCATAAACAATTTAGTTTAGGACGTCAAATGAAAGGCGTTAAGATATCGTGGTAGGGACTTAAGGCGTCTAGCGTATTTTGAGGCATTAATGAAGCAACACGTCCGTGGACAGCCTATGTCGACTGTAAGCGAATGCGATTCCGAGGCGTTCCATTACAGGCCCTGAGAATTCATCGTGACGTGATGCGCGACGCTCTGTTCTACAAGTCAGCGCACCACAAGAGTTTTCGTGAAAATATCAATCCTACTAATCGCGTCCGCTTCGCTTTCCTTGTCACCGTAACGCATCCACGTATTAGTACTGTGCGTGCTGTGGTATTAGTATTATTATACATTTTTTAAAATCATTAAATCGACATAATTTATCCTTGCTACCTCTGTTAGCTAACATAATCGAGAGTGTCGTACCGGAAATTGTTGGGCTTTAATCAAAATTAAGCTACTTACGGAAAATAAGCTTCTTAGTAATCAAGTGCAACAATGTACCATGGATCCTAGACTATAGGTTTTTAACCTATAGTTCAATTACTTTTTTGCATTTAGTATTTGCACCAAGTGCAATTTGGTGTCCAGGCAATCTCTGTCCATGTCAGGTTGCCTGGAAGAAATCGCCAAGTGCGATAAGGTCGCCAGTTGTATATTTTTAATATAAGTTTTGCAATTTATAAATTGTAATCTTGGTGTGCAATAAGTCATCATCATCTACGTAGCCTTTTTCCCAACTATATTGGGGTCGGCTTCCAGTCAATCTGGATTTAGCTGAATACCAGGATTTTACGAGGAGCGGCTACCTACTAGACCTCCACAACCCATTAACTGGGGTAACACGGTACTTCATGGCAAGACGAGTCAGATTTACTGGCTTCTGACTATTCGTAACGACTGCCAAAGATCTACAAATGACCGCCGGGACCTACGGCTTAACGTGCTGTGTGCAATAAGTATACATAAATAAATAATAAATACCTCCATTTTGTGGTGAAGTCCTTCCTAAGTCAAAGGGTCGTTTTTCCTGCAGGCTGCGTCTCAGGTCGTTCAGTTGAGCTTCCGCGCGGACCACAATACACATGCTGAGGTTTAACACTGAAACAATAAGCCTTGCTTTATGACCTTTTACTTTTTGTATAAGTTTAATTTAGTCGACGGGTACGGCGCACTACCGGCAAGGCCGCAGGCGGCCAGGTCGCGGCGGCCATCGAGATACATACATTAGTATGAAATCGCCATAGAGCGCGCGCACTTGTCCGCACGCGGCCAGCGGCCACAGGTCCGCGCGCTCTATGGCGATTGATGGCCGCCTCGAGTCCTCGACCTGTCCGCTAGTGCGCTATTGCTCTTATGGTCAGTTTATCCTATAACCATCCGTTTCAAACTCTGAAACTGACTAACCGTTTCATACCATCTGTTCCATGCCGTATCATCCTTTTTTTGAGGGTAGGAAATCGTTAAGTAAATTGCTCCTCTCTGATCATTATCATCTGCCTAGCCTTTTCCCAAATATATTGGGGTCGGCTTCCAGTCAAGCGGCATTTAGCTGAATACCAATATTTAACGCGGAGCGGCTGCCTACCAGACCTCCACAACCTATTAACTGGGGTAACACGGTACTTCATGGCAAGACTGGAGTCAGATTTACTGGCTTCTGACTATCTGTAACGACTGCCAAAGATCTACAAATGACAGCCGGGACCAACGGTTTAGTGTGCTTTCCGAGGCACAAGCGTTGCTTACTTTGCAGATCGACCCGTGTGGCTGTTATTATCTAGCCTCATAGTTATACCTACAAATAAAGAAGAAAAAGACTCCTTACTTAAACAAACATGCACGGGAACTGCGAAGATGGCGTAAATGAGTGCCGAGGTTCTTCCCCAAGTCGTCTGCGGCACGGGCGCGCCGAACCCTGGGAATGATGATTAGCATATTTTGTTATTTGAATAATTAAGAGCTTGTTTAGAGAACGGCTTTATTGTGTCTTGTTCGAGCGAGGGAGGGGGCACAAAAGAGATAGGTACAGAAGGTAATCTAGATAATAAATTGCGCTCGAGCAACGCACACATAGACACTGCTCACAGACACGATGTCTTGGAACACGTGTGCTTGAACTGAGCTCGGACTGAGCAGCCGGCGCCTACCCTAGTGCGATCGCCAAGCGTAGATATGAAAAGTGAAGCATATAATTTTTTTTCAATTGGGGAATCATCCGAATGATTTCTCGCGTTCTTTCGTGTCAGATTTTTACTGAGTAAACCCTACCCCATTCCTTCGTTGCCTTCGTTCTCAGGTCAGGAGCTTCCTTTTCGGAATCCGATCCATGGCCCCAGAGGCTTCGACCCTGCTGGGCCCCTACACTAGTAGCGACATACATGAAATTACCTTCTGTATCTATCTATTTTGTGGAGAGGGTTCGTAGTGTTTGAAGTTAATTTTAATTAAGTGCATTTGTAGCAAAATTTGTAAGAGACGCTCATGCAGTCATGTGGTATGTTCAGAGATCGGAATAGGTTGTGTATATTTACGTTCGAGGAACTCTCACCTCTCACCACCGTCAAATTGTAAATACCGTGACATTTATTTTATTTAACTTACACTGGATGGAGAGGGAGAGGGAGGCCGAAGAAGATTGTGTGAGGAGCGATATGAAGGAAAAGGGAGTTGGTGATAGTCTGACGGATGACAGGACAGAATGGAAGAAGAAAACGTGTTGCGCAAACCCCAAATAATATGCGATAAGGGCAGGAAGAAGAAGAAGAACTTACACCTGTTTTTTATTCCTAACTCTATAGATACAGAACGGATAGATTAAAATATAATCTATCTAAATATAGTAACCTAAGTAAATAAAAAGATTTTCATTACATATTCTTTTTTCGAAACTATCCCTGAAAAAACCATTCAGAAGGTGTTAAAGGTTGTATGGGAGAGTCTTATTCTATGGGGAAATAAATTTGAACTACCCTGCTAGGGTACAGTTTGATGGAAAACTCACGATGTACAAAATAGTTTCGAGTTTTTTCTTCTAGCATCTAATGAAAGCGCGACCTGGAGTTTTTTTTTTTAAATTATCAACATTATTCAGCCGCAATTGTAGGAAATAAAAAAAATTGTGAAATTTCAAGACATGATTCTCCAACTAGTTAGTAATATCACATACAAAATTTTTGAAATTTACCCTCTTTTTCTCAGGTTGCGCTTTCATTAGACGGATTATAATTATGACATTTGTGCAGTTTGTCTACCATCCTAATATAGAACGTACCCAAAGCCGTCATTACATAGACCGTGAACAGGAAAGTCCCGGACAGGTCCCAGTACTGCCCAGGATGGGCTCGAGCGCCGCGGTTGACCGCCTTCATCGTGAGGTGCCTCGCATCCTCTATCCGTCGCTCTATTGCTGCCCGCCATTTCGGTGACAGAGGAGTAATCTGGAATATAATAATAATAATCCATTATTGTCAGGCAACTAAGGTCCAACAAAAAATACACAAATAATCTTACAAAATTATAAACTAATACATATCTATACATATAATAAAATCGTAGGAAAGTCAAAACTGTACATTGAATATTTTTTTAAAAGAATACTTGGGGCGTGATCTACAATCGATACCGAAGCCAAAAATATAGTTTTTAGAATTCATGTCTGTTTGTCTGTTTGTCTGTTTGTCTGTTTGTCTGTTTATCTGTATGTCCGGGCTAAACTCAAAAAGTACTGCATGGATTTACTTCAAATTTTGCATGAATATTACTGAGAGGTCGGGAAAACAAATAGGCTACATATTATCACGCTATCACCTACGGGGGAGGAGCTGTGAATCTTTATTTTTCTTACGCATTATGTGGCAGCGTGTAATGTAACGACGCATATATAAACGTTGTTTTTGAGTAAGCCATGCTATTATTTAGCTTTACAATATAAAAACTACGCCATTTAAGTAACTTGGGCAGAAAAACATAATTTAATGAATGTTAGTAGTATAATGGAAATTTTAAAGCAGCGCCATCTATGACATTTCATAAAAATCAAATCAAGTTACATATTAACACTTTTTGGAAATTTATAATCAAAATTTTATCATGTTGGCGAGGTTAGTAGTTAGTTATTCTTAAAATTCATAGATGGCATTTTGCATTTTCTTCATAACAGTTGTATCGTATAGTTCGTTTGACAAATACAAGTTCCAACAAAACCCTCAAAATCTTGAGCAGAGTTGAGGAAGACAATTTAAAAAAAATGCCGTGTTAGACCGTTTTCAAATATTCCGATCCGATATCGGTATCGGACCCCGATACGATATCGGGATAAGGTAAATGTATGAAATATGTACCTGTCTTTCATATTGTCCGACCCGATATCGGATATCGGAGCACGGTATTTCATACATTTTACTTACCCCGATATTGTATCGGCTTCCGACACCGATATCGGATCGGAAAATGTGAAAACGGTCTTAAGTATTACAAAAAAGTGATGTTCATTGATGATGAAGTGACATTGAAGCTCATTTATCGCAAGAACGTGACAGAATCCAAGAGAACAGCGTGCGGCACAAATAGAATAAGATCGCCTGTGTCGTGACATAAATCAACTTTCGACATCTGATGATGAATCCACGGTTTACGATATCGATGAGCAAAGGGCTAAATAAAGAAGGAAGTGGATTTATCTACAATATCGTAATTAACTACGCCGTCCTTGTGGATATGGTTGCCTTAGAAGAAGTTTGTACCCACTGCCAAGTCCGCAAATGGAAAAGGGGACTAAATGGCGAGCATTCGAAGTCCAGCCATTTTTTGAAATATATTCGAGCTTATAACAGCGCCTTCCGATGACTTCGTTTAGTGAACAACAAGCAAGTGTTGAAGTAGACACATCCTCAATTTGGTCTGGTCTGTTCAAAGGATTGCAAAGTATGTTGCATAACGTTAATCCGCAAATTAGCAACTTCAAAGCAGCCCTCGCGTCGGTGCCTGAGAACGAGCGCAACCACTTTAAGTTTGTCATCAGAGCAGATAGAAGGCCGATCACAGCCCATCCAGGGTGGTATAATGCTCCAACGACGAATGAGGTAGCTGTTGTGTTAGTCGATCAGGAGTGTGATAAAAGAGACATCGTTTTACGCACGCATGATGACCAGCTTCGAAGGATCAGCGAGACTCACCGTGCGTACGATTCTCTTCAATATCCTCTCATTTCAGTTCTGTCGTGGAGGGGTTGGCTACCATTTTGCCCACTATAATGTAGACCCCCAGACAGGCACCCCAAATCATAAAAAAACCATCCACCATACATTTCTACAGCTTCTTGATCCAGATGAGGGTAAACAATGGTTCTTATCTCCGCCATTATCGTACGCTCTTTACTCAGTTTCTTAGGACATGTACGCCAAAATTGAGACAGAGCGTTTGGTATTTATAAGGTCCAACCAAAGAAAGCTCAAAGCTGAGAACTACGTCTATCTCTATGCAGAATAATACAAATGCTCATTCATGGTCCTTCTCCCCTCCACCTTCACAAAAGGTCCGTGGTACATGCACGAGAGGACCCAAGATGCATTTTGTTACGTGCGAAAGTTTGGTCGCCCGGACCTCTTCACTATCATCACTACCAACCCAAAGTAGCCTGAAATAACAGCTCAACTCCTTGCAGGATAGGCTTCGTACGACAGGCACGACTTGATCTCTCGCGTATTCCACCTGAAGTTAAGTTCAACTAGAAATGCTAATTTTTAATGCTCAGCTTGGAGACAATGCACGTGTTCAGGAATTTTACGATGTCCTTCTAAGTCATGGCAAACGCACACAAGAAGAGAGAGGTGGACAGGTGGTGCTGCTAGAGTCTCTCGGTAGAGTGGTACACTCTCTTGGTAGAAGTACAGAAGCGGACTTAATGCCTTAGGCATTTTCTACCAGTCAACCTTTGGGTGATACAAAAAAATAGTATCCAGCTTAGAAGAACTCATTCGCTGTGTGTACGGGGATATCAGTCGTATACTGCACCAGTAGAATTCTTGGGTGTGTGAGTAGGCCATTTAGATGCCCATAAATGATCAGGCTGCAGCAATTAACGAATGCATTGTCTGGGAAATTGAGGGGAATGATGTGGTCTACACCTCGATAAACACTGTTGTCGAGCAAGACAACGCTACACATTATCCCGTGGAATTTCTGAACATCCTGTCAGCAAGTGGACCTTCAGTGCATATCATCCAGCTGAAGGTCAGTGTCCCAATTGTGCTTCTTCGGAACCTAACTCCTCCAAAGCTGTGTAACGAGACTCGCCTTAAAGTCGTCTCACTCCACAGACACACCATTGGAGCAGAAATTCTTATGGTTGTGGCATCGGCGAGGCAGCATTTATACCACGCATTTCCCCCCTACCTTACAACTTCCCGTTCCAGTTCAAGCGCGTACAGTTCTCAGGACGAGTTGCTTCTCACAAAGGCAACTGTAAGGTGCTTGCTCCCGTGTCAACAGTCCTGATTCTCTTTACATTTTGGCACCTGGGCAACGTAATTTATAGGGAAGTGTTGTAAGGTACGATATCTTTGTACGTATTTTTACACTTTTGTGTCTTGGAATGGAATACATTCCACACATACATCACCATCATCATCTGCCTAGCCTTTTCTCAACTATATTGGGGTCGGCTTCCAGTCAAGCCGGATTTAGCTGAATACCAGTATTTTACGAGGAGCGGCTGCCTACCAGACCTCCACAACCCATTAACTGGGATAACACGGTACTTCATGGCAAGACTGATATTCCACACATACATCATTTTCTCTATTTCCTTCAGTCACAACTTATGACTGAACTCAGCAGGATTCCCATATAATTCTCTAAACTTGCTTCACTTGCAAAAAAAACATGTATTTTAATGCTATTTTAAAAGTTGTTTACTTATAATAATGCTATAGCGACATCTTAAGTATTTTTGGTGCTGTAGAGCCTTCACGCAGACGACGTCGCGGGCATCAGCTAGTAATAAAATAAAATTACCCAAAATTGCAGATACGCCGTTTTCACTCTAAACCATCTAATTATTCAAATGAACTGTCAAGTAAACACCCTAATTGGCAGACCACGTAGCAAGTAAATTACGGGTCAGTTAATCTTATGATTAGTGCTACTCGAACATGGTGAAACGCGAAATGAAGTTACGGGTGACTTTATCTGACGATTATTCTACTCAGCACTTTACTTGAGGGTGGTGAAAGAGGCCCTAAGTGTTTTTTATACGTAAAGTAAATTACTGAATAAAAGTTTTATTCAGGAACCCATAATTATAATGTTTTTTTTTCACGTATTTACTGCGACATCGTGGCCATGTGTTGTCTAGGAAGTTCATTCATTAAATTGAATTGAATCGATGTTTATCAAAAGCAGGTTTGAAAATACACACCTTGTATGTATATATACCTTTTTACACGACTAAAGTTCGCAAAATATCCTAGTCATGGTACAAAATCCCCGCTAATCCAATCATTATCCTTTCTACCTAAATTAATAACTCATCAGTTACCAAAGAAACTTCAAGCTCAAGAAAACCATTTACTTTTTCATTACAAAGGCCACTAATTGAACTACACGGATAAACACAATTTGACGGGTCATGGATAAAATACATTAAGGTCCTCGTCCACGGTGACTTTTTGAAGCGATGCAGTAGTGCGACTGCCGATCTAGATCTTTGACAGTCGTTACGGATAGTCAGAAGCCAGTAAATCTGACTCCAGTCTTGCCATGAAGTACCGTGTTACCCCAGTTAATGGGTTGTGGAGGTCTGGTAGGCAGCCGCTCCTCGTAAAATACTGGTAATCAGCTAAATCCGGCTTGACTGGAAGCCGACCCCTATATAGTTGGGAAAAGGCTAGGTAGATGATGATGAAGTAGTGCGGCTGCCGCGCGTTCGCATCGATACAGTCGCGATGCAGTCGCTAGCGGCTTGCTTGCCCCCGCCCATGCCACGATTCTCAGTCGCGATGCAAACGCGCGTCAGCAGCGTTAGTAAAGCGCTATAGTCGCGATACAGTAGCACAAAAATTAAGATTTTGTATGTAGATTGATTTTGTTTTTCATTCACGCGCCACACTCTCTCCACTGTCGTCTGACATGGTCGCGCGTGAGCAGCGCTACAGTCGCGATACAGTAGCGCGTTTACATCGCGACTGTAGCGCGTTTACGAAACGCTATACAGTAGCACAAAAATTAAGATTTTGTATGTAGATTGATTTTGTTTTTCATTCACGCGCCACCCTCTCTCCGTCCTCTCCCCGCTGTCGTCTGACATGGTCTTGCGTTAGCAGCGCTACAATCACGATGCAGTAGCGCATTTACATCGTGACTGTAGCGCGTTTACGAAACGCTATACAGTAGCACAAAAATTAAGATTTTGTATATAGAGTGTGTTTGTTTTTATTCACGCGCCACCCTCTCTTCGTCCTCTCCCCGCTGTCGTCTGACACGGTCTCGCGTTAGCAGCGCTACAGTCGCGATGCAGTAGCGCGTTTACATCGCGACTGTAGCGCGTTTACGAAACGCTTTGCAGTAACACAAAAACATTTTTTTTTTATGTAGATTGTTTTTGTGTTTCATTCACGCGCCACACAGCGCGTTTACATCGCGACTGTAGCGCGTTTACGAAACGCTATACAGTAGCACAAAAATTAAGATTTTGTATGTAGATTGATTTTGTTTTTCATTCACGCGCCACCCTCTCTCCGTCCTCTCCCCGCTGTCGTCTGACATGGTCTTGCGTTAGCAGCGCTACAATCACGATGCAGTAGCGCATTTACATCGTGACTGTAGCGCGTTTACGAAACGCTATACAGTAGCACAAAAATTAAGATTTTGTATGTAGATTGATTTTGTTTTTCATTCACGCGCCACCCTCTCTCCGTCCTCTCCCCGCTGTCGTCTGACATGGTCTTGCGTTAGCAGCGCTACAATCACGATGCAGTAGCGCATTTACATCGTGACTGTAGCGCGTTTACGAAACGCTATACAGTAGCACAAAAATTAAGATTTTGTATGTAGATTGATTTTGTTTTTCATTCACGCGCCACCCTCTCTCCGTCCTCTCCCCGCTGTCGTCTGACATGGTCTTGCGTTAGCAGCGCTACAATCACGATGCAGTAGCGCATTTACATCGTGACTGTAGCGCGTTTACGAAACGCTATACAGTAGCACAAAAATTAAGATTTTGTATGTAGATTGATTTTGTTTTTCATTCACGCGCCACCCTCTCTCCGTCCTCTCCCCGCTGTCGTCTGACATGGTCTTGCGTTAGCAGCGCTACAATCACGATGCAGTAGCGCATTTACATCGTGACTGTAGCGCGTTTACGAAACGCTATACAGTAGCACAAAAATTAAGATTTTGTATATAGAGTGTGTTTGTTTTTATTCACGCGCCACCCTCTCTTCGTCCTCTCCCCGCTGTCGTCTGACACGGTCTCGCGTTAGCAGCGCTACAGTCGCGATGCAGTAGCGCGTTTACATCGCGACTGTAGCGCGTTTACGAAACGCTTTGCAGTAACACAAAAACATTTTTTTTTTATGTAGATTGTTTTTGTGTTTCATTCACGCGCCACACAGCGCGTTTACATCGCGACTGTAGCGCGTTTCAAATGTGACTGTAGCGCGTCGCCGTGGACGAGGTCCCTAAATGCGATCCCGGTCTGGGATAATGGCTGGTTCTGATTAATTGCCTGACGCCTTCTTGCGGAGAGTAAATTTAATTCAAGTAAGTACGAGTGGTTTTCTGCACCATTAGGTGAGCCCTATTAGGTAAGTTCGAGCGATTTTCTATGACGCTGAGTATCGTATGAGTTACACTGCAGTGCAGAATTAAATGGACAGTTTTGATAATGCAAAATTGTTTTGATTTTTGTATCGTGGCAAATATATTTTTGACACACCCTTTTAAGTAATACTGGTTTTATGTTTAAGCTTACTTATAACAGTGAAGACCTCCACAATACTCTTGCAATCAGCTGTTTAAGAAACAAAAATACTCGTACTATATTATAAAACGAAGTCTCCCACAAAGTCAGTCTGTTTGTCCATGATAAACACAAAAAGTGCCTAACGGATTTGCAAGCGGTTTTTACCAATAAACAGAATGATTCATGAAGAAGGTTTTGAATGAGTAATATATGCATGATATAGCAGTCAAACTTGAAAAATTCTGAACTTTGTTACACTTATGTACGATCAACGTCCAAAAAATTCATTTTATCGTCTAAGCTGGAAGTTCTTCTTTAAAAATGTCAGCGTAAAAACTTAAGAACATAAATATCATCAACAACTTCATGTTTTACAATCTAAAGCTACTGAGACTTAAAAATAGAATAATCCTTGGAAAACCTGAAGGTAAATTACTAGAGATGTGTCAAATATGATTCTAGCCATGATTCTAGATTCTCTGATTAGTCGGATGTTAAATAGCCGACTAATCGGGTGACTAGTTGGCCAAGCCGATCATGAATTTGGTGCAGCTAAAGAGGCAGCGCGCCATTATAATTAGGGCAGACTAACTCAAGAGAGAGATAAAGGAATAGTAGAAAATCGATCCAGGAGATGGGTCGATGGATGGTTATTTAGTCAAAACAGCTTGAATAACCAGGACTAGGTACCAGTATAGACCAAGGCAGATAGAGGATTGGATAGTGTTGGCCAGTGCCAGAATTCACAAAAAAAAGACATGTTATCAAGCATTAACCTATCACATACCCACAAAACGAGACACAATAGTAAAACAATAACACCGCGGTCTCATAGGACCGGTCGGGGATTCATGAATTAAAATGCATTCTGAGAGCATTCTTTTAATTAATAAATAATTAAATTGCCAACTATGAAAGTGGCCGAATAATCGGTTTTATCGACTAGTCAATGAATAGTCGGCACATCTCTATCAATTAAGTACATCTAGATAAAAAATACTCCGTCACAAGTAGGGAATGCAATCCGGACTATCCGTAATCCGAAAAATCCGGATATCCGCACATTTTTACTCGACTTGTAAATCCGGATTTGAAAATCAAATCCGCGGATTTTCTGAATAATAAGAAATTTTAATTCGCGATGATATTATCTACTTTTATTATTAGTTTAGCACTAGCTTTTACCCGTGGCTTCACCCGCGTGGAAGACGAATAACCAAGTAAATTCAGAAAAAAATATCGTAACGTGGGTCCAATATAACTCGTGGTCTACCCGTATGACAAGTTGCAATGCATGCGTGCCCAAAAAAGACTGAATGTTTTTTAAGGCGCCAAGCGTCATCATTATGACAGAATAAAGTATGAACTAATTACCAACACTACTACATTTTTTGGGCACGCCATAATTATGGCTATAAGTCGCCTCTTTGAGAAGTGATTGGAAAGACGTCACTGCGTCCTCACCTTCCACATGACACAGGTCCTCACCGGACGTAATAAGTTCGAGAGGTTTCTGCGCCGGATTTGTGCGAAAGAAACGCCCAGGTGTCATTATTGTGCGGATCGATCGCCTGGAGGACACGGTGGAGCTTATGGTTAAGGTGAGACGTTTGACTGTCTTGTCTGACGAACACTAGGTTCGTAAGGGCGAATGCTGAGCGTGGGTACTGGGCTCGAACTAGAGGTCAAGCAAATAGTGCTATTGGGTTTTTCCATTAGGAATTACTCTATAGTTGCCCGGAGTTTGGAAGTTGGTGGTATGATACCCCCATGCCTCTAAAACACGTCAAGCTGTGGGTCCTGCACCTGATCTCTCTCCGGTCGTGTTGAATTGCCTTCCCATCTGACTATAAGATTAAAAGAACAGAGAGTGCGCCAGTGTCTGCGTACACACTTGTGCACTATAATATCTGCAGTATACATTAGGCTTCCAGGTTTCAGTAGGCATCAGGCCACCATGATCAAAATTCGGTCTGGAGGACTATTATTAAAGGAATGCTCCGTTTGGGCAATGACCACTCACCGCCGGGTCCTGGTACGGCCCATGGACCGGAGCGCAAAGGAATGTGACAGGCGGTCGCCTGCTTCTGCGAAGCAGTAATGCTAGCAAAGGAGGCAGCTGCACGTGCGAGGGAATGATCCTCACGCTTCAGCTCCCGGATCCAGACCCCGATTTCCAGCTATCGTAGGCGCAGGCTTGCGGATGGCGAGCAAGCTCATCGACCCCGCCACGGCGCGAAGTGTGTCTCAAGGTGATACAAATCGTAGTGACCCAGCTGGGTCGAAGCCTACTGTTGCCATGGGTTATGTGAAAGTGAACCCCGGGGCCCTAGAACGAAGACAAAGAAAAAGAAGAAGGAAAAGGAGTGGATTTTAGTCACTAAAAATCTGATATCCCGCTCTGTCTAGAACGAGAGAAGTCATTGGATAATTTCCAACCCAAAATGGAAAAAATATACATTCTTTGTCTTTACATGTTGGGAAAACGGCTTCTTGGAGAGGCCGTAATCCACCAGGCAGGCCCAGTGTGGGTTTGTGGATGCTACATGTCCTAAAAGTTTTGGTTCTAGGACTTGCCATTTTCCTCACGATGTTTCCCCTTGCCGGCGAACGGTGAAGGGAAATCGTGTGAAGGGAAAAAAGTTTATTAAAAAAAGTTTGTTAATAAACTAATATAAGTAGGTTTGTTTAATTTTCATGAAAAATCCGTAAAATCCGGATAATCCGGATTGGACACAAAATCCGTTTTAAAAAATCCGGATTTTCAAAACACGACGGATTTGCATTCACTAGTCACAAGTTATTACCACAATTGTGTAGGATAAGAATTGGATTTGCAAGTTGTAATTGGTTCCTTAGCTTCTTTCAGCTAAATTATTTTTCTTAGAAGCAAGAAGTTCTGAGAAAAACCAAAATTAATTTGATGAAATGTCTATTTCCTTCAATAAATTCGTATTCGTATAAAACTTATCAGTAAATAAAAGTGGAATATTTGTTCATATTATGGTATATGTACCTAGTAATTGGGCTGTGGTATGTTTTTTGGTGGCGTTTTAGTATAAGTAGTCATCACACTAACGATATAAAATGTAAAGTTTGTGAGTGTATGTTTACGTTTTTTACTTCTTTACACTAAAACAATTGAACGGATTTGCATGAAATTTGGCATAAAGGTCATATCCTCCTGTCCTCCCATAATTTGTGTCCCAAGGGACTGTTCCTTTAGAATAATTTTCTATTTTCATGCGGGCAAACCCGCTGGCAGTAGCTAGTATAACCCAGAAAAATGAGAAAAGAAGATTAATGATGACTGGCTATACACCTATTTCTTTGTTGGCCTAATTTTATGAGAATAGCTCATGACGTGGCATAAATTAATAACCGGCTAGCGGCAAGGCTATCAGGCCCAGCGATGCGAGAGCTATCTTCCACGTTTCTAAAATATAAAGTCTCAAAAATATCGTTATTAAATACTAGCTGACTCTGCAAACGTTGTTCTGCCATATAAATTATTTGTGTAACATGATTTTTTACACCTTGTGGCCGAAAAACCCAAATATCTTACGGAACCCTATTTTATTCCAAAATAAAATTTAGCTTATGTTACTCGTGGATAATGTAGTTTTCGAATCGTAAAAGATTTTTTTATAACGGTCCAGTAGTTTTTAAGCCTATTCATTACAACCAAACAAACAAAGTTTTCCTCTTTATAATATTAGTGTAGAAAGGCCGTACTTATTTTTTGGCATGGCCTCTCGTTGGTCAACTTATGACCGAGTTGTCGACTGCTTAACAGGACTAGATTGTGATGGACTTAATAAAAATTAAAGCTACCAGTTAAGGTTTACTAAAACTAAACTTAAAACTAAGCGACTACATACTAAGGGCACTTCGTGGCGGGATACGAACCTCGTTTTAAGGCATTGCATGGAGAGGTCAGCAAGGGATAGGCTTTTTTTTTTTTTCCGGTGCCTAGGGGAATCATCAGAATGACTTCTCCCACTCTTGGGCGGAGCGGAAGGGCGTATCAGACTCTTACTGACTAAACCCCTACCCCGTTCCTTCGTTGCCCTCGATCTGGGGGACACGGTGACAACCTTTCGGATACCGTGTTCCCCAGAGGCTTCGGCCCTACCAAGCCCCTACAGTTTGCTGACATCTCCTTGAGGCGCGCGTGGAACAGAACGCGCCGTCGACGACAAGGCTCGGTCCAGATTATTACCAGACTGCCGGACGGCGAGCTACCCAGTGCTCGCCGTCCGCGAGCCCGCGCCTACGGTGGTCGGAAATCGGGATCGGGATCTCGGCGGCGGCGGCGTGAGTTCCGTTGCCTCACGCGGTCGGCAGCCTCCTTCGCTAACATTACTGCTTCGCAGAAGGAGGCGACTGCCTGCCACCCCTCCTCGCCCCGGACCATGGCCTCTACCAGGGCCCGGCGCGAGAGGTCACCGCCGCCGATAGCCTCCACAAGGACACGGCGGTGCTCCGCCCAAGCGGGGCACACCTCTACCGTGTGCTCCACCGTGTCCTCCGGGCGGTCCACACAGTGGCGACACCCGGGCGTCCTTTCCTCCTTGATCCGATGCAGGAACCTCCCGAACTTACCGTGTCCGGTGAGGACCTGTGTCATACGGAACGAGAGGACGCCGTGACCTCTTTCCAACCACTCCTCAAAGAGGGGACTTACCGCCGCAATGACGGCATGCCCAGCACTGGGTTGCGACAGTCGCAGTCGCCATGCCACCCTGAGATCCCGCCGGAACTCTGTCCGCCATACCGCGACTTGTCGTGGCAGCGGAGTTTCGCCCCGGGGTTGCATCTCCACGCGCAAATCGTGCATGCGTGCAAGGACTGTTGCCTCCAAATCCCACGGTGGCAGGCCAGCAAGGAGGCTCGCCGCTTCGCGGGAGATCGTGCGGAGCAAGTGAATCGAGCAAGGGAATAAGACAGGGAGTTCAACAACACAGAATATTACATGAAGTACTGTAGACAGCATACTTTGCGAAAAAATCTTAACACCGCGATTTACATTGAAGACGTCACGGCACAACGCTATGTGTTATTTAACAGCATTTAATGACAAATGTCGATATGTAGTACTTGTTTAAATAGAAAATTTACCCATCTGTTTGGTTCCAATCTTACAGTCTGCAACAGAATACTAATATTTAGTAGAGACAAAAAAATACAACTGGAGACTATTTACAGATCATAATGCAAGTCGCGTCCTCCGCCCCTCGACTAATAATACTGCTCATGGTTTTAAATTGGCAGACTACGAGTTGTATCTTCTTGTTTTATTTAGGTTGTGCGAACAACGCGCAACGTTGACACAGACGGATCGTCCTGCTAATTACTACTCCCTTATTAACTTAATTGGATTACTTACAACGACTTCTACTCATAATTTATGTCATAGTCTGGTTGTTGGTCATACAAACTTGACTAGATAAATCATAGGGATTTCTGTGGGATAGACTGATTAAAGATATAGGTACGATTCTTTTAGGTAGGGTGTCATTATATGACATTTTCCACTCTAGGGTAGACATCTCTTTGAGGCTCGTGTGGAATACTACGCGTTTTTGACTCGGACCTGGTTTATATCGAAAGGGCGGACGGCGAGCTACCCATTGCTCGTCATCCGCAAATGCCTAATATGGCCGAAAAATTCTACGACTGTTGACGCCCGGGGCGTCTCTTTCGGTTTCGGTTGGGACGTGTCCGTTTCTCTCACGGTACAAACAGGTACATTAAGTTTTGCTTTAGCATTAGCATTATCGGCCTTATAATGTTCCCACTGTTGGGACTCAGGCCTCCTCTCTAGGAGAGGGAATGGACAGTAATCTACCACACGGGCACAGTGTTCGATTTTTTGGTTCTAGGACATGCCGGTTTCCTCACGATGTTTTCCTTCACCGTTTATGGATTAAGTTTTGGATTAGAACATACTCGTAGGTGAGGGAATTGCAAAGCCTTTGCAATAATTCCTAAATTTCACGAGGATGAAACCGCTGGCAGACGCTAGTTATTCTATTCAAATTATTTCGGACCACCGAAGGTCAAACAATCTTTTATCTAGTGAAGGTCATGACATACAATCAGGCTCATTCAGAGTCTACCAAAAGGTCATAAAAATTACACTTTACAGACTTTGAATAAAACTGAGCTAAAGTGAAATAAAAGATGTTCTAATGTTATTTGAAGAACAAGCTTGATTGTCCCTAAAGGCATTTAAATACTATTCACAAAGTTAATTTTCTTATCTGTCTGAGTAGCTTTAGTAATATTAGAAAAAGGTATAGGTAATTGTTTGTGTTGGTGTGGCTTATCCCATGCAAACCAGGTTTTTTTTTAGAATTCTGTTTGTTTATTAACAAAAAAGACTTCTCATAAATTAGCTTTAGCATAAGCATTAGCGGCCTTATAATGTTTCCACTAAGCGGACTCAGGCCTCCTCTCTAGGAGAGGGAATGGACAGTAATCCACCACGCGAGTCCAGTCCGGATTGGTGGATGTCACATGTGTTCGAATTTTTTGTTCTAGGACATGCCTGTTCCAGTCTTATAAATTACAAGCTTTTATTTACACTATTTTTCAGAAATTAATGTTTTGAAGCTACAAAATGCCCTAGAACGACTATATAAATTAATATCTTTGATTGTTGGATAGGTCTCGTTGTTTATAAAAACCTAACAGTTTTAATTAAGCTTGAGCAAAGTGTGTCATCTTTTCGATTAGAACATTTGCACGTGAATCACTGAAATGATCCGGAACTGTATCATTTGGAACATCGGTTCAAAGGATCAAACACAGATACTGACTGTTATGAATCGTGATCTGTTACGTCGCGTCATAGTCACACTGAGACAGAGATGTGTCAGATGATAATACGAGTATCATTTGGTACATTTGCAATAACAGCTCGAAAGATACAAACTGAATGTTATGAATCGTGATCCTTTACGTCGCGTACCTACACTAACAATTTTGTTTAATTGAATTTTGATTTAAGAATAATTTAAAGTAGATACTCCTACATCGGGTAATTAACTTATAAATATTTACACTATTTATGTTGTATCATATTTTGTTTTTATTAATAATTACTGCAGGTGACTTTAAAAGTATTCCAGTGGCTTAATTGTTCCAAAATACACCTTTAAAACTATGCTATGAAAGATGTTCTAATCTTTCGGAACACTAAAATCCGAATGATTAGAACATCTCTCGGAACACTAACTGACTGAACCGACTTAGACCGTTTTCACATATTTCGATCCGATATCGGTATCGGACGCCGATACGATATCGGGGTAAGGTAAATGTATGAAATATGTACCTGTCTTTCATATTGTCCGGCCCGATATCGGATATCGGAGCACGGCATTTCATACATTTTACTTACTCCGATATCGTATCGGCGTCCGACACCGATATCGGATCGGATAATGTGAAAACGGTCTTACTGTTCCGAAACATTGGAACAGTGAGTCGGTTCAGTAAAAAGTTACTCGTGCCTAGTTTTAATATCTGTTCTGGGTAATGATAAATATAGTACGGTTTCATGTCATTTATTGGATTCGCAGAACCTTTTTGATTTACAGTTTACCCATTTCCCCGTATATCTATTTCTGTAACAAATTGATATTTATATTATCATATAGTTTGGTATTTGTCATTTACGCTATGATTTTAATGTATAGTTATTAATATTGACATTATAGTACTATATTATTAGTATTCTATATATCATCTGTATAATGTATAGAATACTAATAGTATAGTAGGTACGTGCCTTTTGAATGAATAGCAGGAAATGAAACCAATAATTACAAATCATTTTAATCAGTTTTGATAGCTGCTCGACAACTGATGTATTTTTCACCAATTTTACCTTTTATAAAATTTTCATCTTATCGGAAAAAAAATGTAATTTTAATGTTTTTTGAAAATTGATAAAATATTCACAGAAGTAGGTCCTCCTTTCAAGACGAGCGGTAGGTAATTTGTTCCTTCTCAGACTCGCGAGTTATTTTCTCGGCGTCCGTACACAGACCGCCTCCAGAATGCAATAAGAAAATGTAATTACTTTCTGTCTGCTAGACCTTTTGTAAATTGAATCAAACATTCCTTTTTTCTGTTAGCTTGTTGATGAGATTTTGTTTCATCGGAGATGCATAAGTGACATTTTAAAAAAGTAATTTTTATTACCGTATTTTAAATCTAGAAGGTGAGGATTTTTTTTTAATTACGACATTTTTTGATTAATGCGTTCACAGACATACAAGACACCTAGACCAAGAACAACTGTCTATAGGTAAAATAAATATTTGTTTCATGAGGGGATTAATTAAATCCACAACAGGCAGCGTAGGAGCCAAGGCTAGCATAAGTACCAAATAAATCAGCCATCGCAAAAGGCAACAGGAACAACACTGAGTTTTTGTAACTAAAAGTCTGATACTATCATCAAATGTATGATACATTTTCAAACGCGAGAAGAAGAGTCAATTTGATGATATCCAACGTAAAAAAGGAACTATTTCGAAGACGTTAGCGTTCCTAATAGCTTGCGAAAAAATAATAAAATAAAGTATGTCCCAATTTCCCCGGCTAAACGTGTACGCTAGTTCAAGTCCCGAGTCATTAGCTAGGTGTTTGTCAAGTGCAGTGCTATATGCTGCTCCCGTGTACGCCTTCACGGTCACCGAGCCATGCGGGCGGGTAGGCAGGGGTGAGGAATAGTTATCCACAGATGTGTTTGTTGATAGGGTATTTTGAATAGTGTTTTTTTTTATTGTATGGGTATGATATTGATTTTAGTATTTAAAAAAAATAATGACTGTCGAGATTAACTGCCATACTATAGTTAGTATAGTGAAAGAGGACCCTGGGTCCCCGGGGCCCTGAAACGAAAGCAAAAATGAATTGGGCTCCCTCGGGAGAAGTCATTTGAACGTTTGCTCACGGTAGGATGTCAGCAAACGGTAGTGGCCCACCAGAGCCGGAGTCTACTGGGGTCATGGGTTCACTTCAGAAAGGGAAACCGGGGCTCCTGGAACGCAAGGCGAAGAAGAAACATAGGAGTGGGTTTTAGTCAGTACAATTCTGACACGCTCTTCCCCTCTCTCGGCGCCCTAAAGCGAGAAAAGTCATTGGATGATTTCCCACCTAAAAAAAGGCCCTAAGGTATTAACTCCGCCTCAGTAGTTTTGTGTGCTTATAGAACATGTCTAGTTATTCCGGGTCTGTGATTTCCTACCCAAAAAAAATATAAACATAGTTTCAGAGTTAGTAGAAAGAGCTAATTTTGATAATACCATACTCATACGAGTACGGGTTCAACCGCCATAGTTCTGAACTATGAAAGGTTTCAACCGCAGAAACTCGTTGGCAGCTGTTGACTTTGACAACTCGATGTAGACGAGTACGTCGTGTATGAGGAAGAGTTATGATTTACGTTCAGCGCGCAAAGTTAAACACGTCACTGCAACAATGTCATATAACTTTGTATTTATAACTAGCTTCTGACAGCGGATTTGCCTGCGTAGGTATAAGTTTCTTCATACAAAAAAGGAACACAAAAAAAAATAACTTTGGACCTCCATTTCATCCACTTCGAGAGGACGAAACATAGGAGTGGGTTTTAGTCAGTAAAAGTCTGACACTCCCTCTTCCTCTGTACCCTAGAGCAAGAAAAGTCATTGGATGATATCCCAACTAAAAATAATAATAGAACATTCCACAACTTTCACACAACGCCATCTAGTCCCAAGCTAAGCAGAGCTTGTATTATGTTTAAATAACGAGTTAGTAGAAAGAGCTAATGATTAATAATGCCATACTTAGACGAGTGTCGGTTCAACCGCCATAGTTCTGAACTATGAAAGGTTTCAACCGCAGGAACTCGTTGGCAGCTGTTGACTTTGACAACTCGCTGTAGACGAGTACGTCGTGTATGAGGAAGAGTTATGACTTACGTTCAGCGCGCAAAGTTAAAGACGTTACTGCAACACTGTCATATAACTTTGTATTTATACTTATATTAGCTTTTGGTAGCGGTTTCGTCCGTATGGATGTAAGTTTCTTCATACAAAAAAATAACTTTGGGCCTCCGTTGCGTCCCCTGTAAAGGAACGAAACATAGGAGTGAGTTTTAGTCTGTAAGAGTCTGACACTCCCCCTCCTTCTCCCTCTTTACCCTAGAGCGAGAAAAGTCATTGGATATATTTGATGATATATATATATATATGTTTTATAGTCATTGATGATATCCCACCTAAAAAAACAAAGAATTAGTAGAAAGAGCTAATGATAATATACCATACTCGTACGTACGTTAGTTCAACCGCCACAGTTCTGAACTATGAAAGGTTTCAACCGCAGAAACTCGTTGGCAGCTGTTGACTTTGACAACTCGCTGTAGACGAATACATCGTGTATGAGGAAGAGTTATGATTTACGTTCAATGCGCAAAGTTAAACACGTTACTGCAACACTGTCATATAACTTTGTATTTATACTTATACTAGCTTCTGCTAGCGGTTTTGCCCGCGTGGATGTAAGTTTCTTCATACAAAAAAGGAACACAAAAAAAAAATAACTTTGGACCTCCATTTCATCCACTTCGAGAGGACGAAACATAGGAGTGGGTTTTAGTCAGTAAAAGTCTGACACTCCCTCTTCCTCTGTACCCTAGAGCGAGAAAAGTCATTGGATGATATCCCAACTAAAAACAATAATATAATATTCCACAACTTTCACACAACGCCATCTAGTCCCAAGCTAAGCAGAGCTTGTGTTATGTTTAAATAACGAGTTAGTAGAAAGAGCTAATGATTAATAATGCCATACTCAGACGAGTGTCGGTTCAACCGCCATAGTTCTGAACTATGAAAGGTTTCAACCGCAGAAACTCGTTGGCAGCTGTTGACTTTGACAACTCGATGTAGACGAGTACGTCGTGTATGAGGAAGAGTTATGATTTACGTTCAGCGCGCAAAGTTAAACACGTTACTGCAACACTGTCATATAACTTTGTATTTATACTTATACTAGATTCTGATAGCGGTTTTGCCCGCTTATATCGACGCGGGCGAAAATGTGGAGGGATGGGGAGGAAGAGGGAGACCAAAGAAAAGATGGATAGATTGTGTGATGACTGATATGAAAGAAAAGGGAGTTGATGATAGCGTGACGGGTGACAGGACAGAATGGAAGAAAAAAACATGTTGCGCCGACCCCAAATAATATGGGATAAGTGCAGGAAGAAGAAGAAGATATCGACGCGGGCGAAACCGCAGTTTCTCCATAAAAACAAAGAAATATAAAAAGGAAAATAAAAAAAAAACTTTGGACTCCCATTTCATCCCTTAGAAGGTCATCATCATCTACCTAGCCTTTACAAAACTATATTGGAGTTAGCTTCCAGTCAAGCCGGATTTAGCTGATTACCAGTATTTTACGAGGAGCGGCTGCCTACCAGACCTCCACTACCCATTAACTGGGGTAACATACGGGTACTTCATGGCAAGACTGGAGTCAGATTTACTGACTTCTGACTATCCGTAACGACTGCCAAAAATCTACAAATCACAGCCGGAACCTACGGCTTAACGTGCTTTAACGTGGCACGGAGGAAACTCAGTATGTTAAGATGGTCACCCATCCACAGACCAATCTTGGCAAGCGTTACTTAAACTTGAAGATCGACCTGTGCGGCTGTTATTATCTAAACCCCTTAGAGGGTGAATTCTGCAAAATACTTTTTGGAAACCTCTGTGTAAAATTTCAGCGTTGTAGGTCCAAGAGTTTGGGCTAGGCGTTGATGGGTCATGATCGAGTCAGGACTTTGCTTTGGAGCTTTTCGAAAAAAGCTGACTGTAGAACTTCCACACGCACGTACCTATACTAAACAATTATCACCTTTACAAAAACTGCGATGTTAAAGAGCAAATTCATATTCATAAGTGTGCCAGAAACTTATATCTTTCCGTAGGATTGTATGCAAAACCATATTGCAGTACGTTATGCCTGTAACTTCAATAATTCTCTTCTAAAAATTTCTTCCGTACCTTAACGACATAGAGTTTTGATGGTACTGGTCACCTTTCAAGGTTGTCACAACTCTGAAGGTGTGACATATTGATAGTCAATATTGTTGCCTGAAGATGACAAGGGTCGAAAAATGTGAGATAGGTTAGCACCCGAAGCCGATTATCATAATACGATGCCGAATTCATTTATAAACCCGTTTGGCTTTCTGATAGGAAAGGGCTGCTTTTCCTAGGCGTGGGTGGAGGAAAGTTAAGGGTTATGTCAGGAAGTTATATTTATTTTTGTTAATACTATTAAGTAATGCTTGACTGCGATCCAAACTAATAGTAAGCGGTGATACAATCGTTGATGATGGAGCGAACTTGCTGCCTTTCCGCAGCGACACCCTTAACCGAGGTCCGTACTCCACTGCAGTTTTTGTTTTTAAGGTCCATTCATCCAATGAGAAGCATGTCAGACTTTTTCTGCGTAAAACCATATCTGTGGCCTATATTTGCCCTTTTCATTCTAGAACCACGGGTTTCCTTTCTAGAAATACTCCGTGGTCCTTGCTTGACCCCTAAGGTTTTACTGACAACTCTGAGGCGTGTGCGCTTTCTGGGAGGGCGGACGGTGAGCTACCCATAGCTTATCGGTCGCAAGCCCGCACACCCCAAAAGGTGGTCAGTAATTGCTTAGTTTTAAGTTTTTGTAACTTGTAGCTGGATGTTTTAATTAATTAAGGCCGCCATAAGCAAGCCCACTTAAGCAGACGACGACCTCATAGGTGATCATGCAAGCATGATCTACGAGAAGCCACTTAAAACAAAAAGACATCTCGAAAACTACAAGTAATTTTGTCTAGTATAACCCTGTATCATTGATCAGAGCCAAACCAGTGATTCAGATAATATATTTGTCTCGCCGTTGTTTGAACTTTGTCATTTAATTGAATAAGGATCATGGTCTAGCGATTCTGAATGGAAGGTCATTTGAAGGGTATTTGGGTGTTGTTTGATCTGAGAGATGTTTACTATTGTTTGTGGGACGAATTTTGATTAGTTATTAAAGAGTTTCAAACTGTACTTGTAGAGTAGACAGCTAGAAAACATCAGTTTTGTCTAGTTTAAATTAATGAACAAATTGACGTGTAAAAATATTGTTTACCAGATTTGTCAGCGGCCTCGCCCGCGTTTAAGTAGGTTTCTTTATATATACTTCTGATCTGCATTTCATCCACTTAGGGGGTAAATTTTTGAAAATTATCTCTTAGCGCTCGCTTTCGAAAAAAAGGAAACCTTGTGCAAAATTTCACGTTACTAGTCCCAAAAGTTTCGGATTTGCGTTGATATGTCAGTCAGTTTCTCATTTTATTCATATCAAGACTAGCTTATCTGTCAGCGGCCTTGCCCACGTTTAAGGTGGGCGCGACGTTAGAATTATCCATACAAACGTAATACCAAAATCATTTGCAATTTAAGCATATTTACACCATAATATGATGTTATTCGGATTCAGACAATAATTATCTAGGTTCCTACATCGTCTTTTTGTTGAAAAACTTACCCCAAACGAAATTTAAACGAATTTAAATTTGCACATTTTTACAGCGAAAATGTCATGTTTTTATTTTGTTTTTTCTATATTATAAACAACAATACTGCAAAATATCTTTCCGTAGGAACACAGATATTATTATCAAGTTATAAATACTCGAAACAAAATTGGAAATGCATTAATTTTTCATTCATCATTTTTGGTACTACGGAACCTCTCCCAAATTTCCAATAGTTTGTATTGCTATCACAGCAAGCAACTGTCAGTGTGCGGATGATGACTGTACTCCAGTCGGTGTGTCCAAGAATTGTTTATACTATCTGGATTGATTCCATCAACCTCAAAAACGTATTTTATTTCGTCTCAACTCGAGATAGCGCGCGGTCTCCGCAGGCCTCTTAAGTAGGTTTCTCTATGCATAATTTTGACCCCCGTTTCATCCCATTAGGGGGTGAATTTTGGAAAAACCATCTCAGTGCTCGCCTTCGACTGAAAAGGAAACGTGTAGTGTTGGTTCTACGTTGATAATCAGTCATTTTCTCCTCTCGTATATAAGATGTATTTTGTAAGTAGGTTATTTGCTAAAAAAAATATCATTATCATTTAACAGAGTAGCACAGTTGCAGGGTCAACTTAAAATAAAGCACGTAAAAATAACAAGCTCTCCAGAAAGCTGAATTTAAATGTTCTTAATTTACATTTTATTTCAATTACTTTGATAAAATGCGCCATTACGAACAAAAGATGGTTGGAACCTAGGTTTTTCGCACATTTTGTTCTTTCCACGAGGTAAATCCCTTGAATTATCGCATGACATAGTATAATATGCCGACTAATTTAGCCAGTATAAAGTTATTTATTTTTATTTCCAGCAAAATCTTTATAGACTAATCCTAATTGATATTGAGGTTTCTTATTACTAAAAGTTCTGGTTATATGCTAGGCCGCTAGAATTACATCGTACTAATAAAGGCGAAAGTTTGTGTGTGTTAGAGTGTACGTTTTTAACTCCTTCATGCTGAAACTGCTGAAGAGATTTGGATGAAATTGGGCACAAGGGTAGACACTGACACTGACTCATGTTCAGGAATAGCACATAGGGCAGGTACTTACATACTTTTTTACTTTCACGCGGGCGACGCCGCTGTCAGAAACTAGTAAATATCATACTTGTATCATTTCCTCAGAAAAAAATTTATAAGGAAACTCTTTTTTTCATGAAAAACTAAAAATTATGATTTTCATTTTTTTAATGGAAATTCGTAAAATAAGTTACGTTAAAATTAGTACTTTCGCTCTGTGTGGAGCGAAAGGAGTGTTAGACTTTTACTGACTAAAAATCAATGTTCCTTCGATTGTCCTTTGCGTTCAAGGGACATCTCACTATCTTAAAAAAAAAGAAATTGGTTGTAACTAATTAAAATCACACTATCTTAAAAAACTAATTGGTAGTGACTGAAAAGCTGAAAGGAAATCGTTTGTCTTGGTATGGTCATGTAAAGAGGAGGGATGAAAAACATGTTACGAAAGTGGTTATGAATTTACATGTGGACGGATGGAGAGGAAGAGGGAGACCAAAGAAAAGATGGATGGATTGTGTGAGGACTGTTATGAAAGAAAAGGGAGTTGATGATAGCATGACGGGTGATAGGACAGAATGGAAGAAGAAAACATGTTGCGCCGACCCCAAATAATTTGGGATAAGGGCAGGAAGAAGAAGAAGAAGAAGGTTGTAACTATGTAATCTAAATCAAGGTTACGCGTGGTCCCAGAACGCAAAAGGCAGCTGAAAGACACAGGTGTGGATTTAGTCAATAGAAGTCTGACACGTCTCGCGTCTTCTCGTTCCGCCTTGGAGCAGGAAAAATCATTAGATGATGTCCCACCTAAAAAAACATGTATTAACCCGTGAGCCCTATACAAGGCTAATAACGGCTGATAACAATACACTGTATCCGCATGGAGGTGGGGAAGGAACATTTTATGGGATAAACATCCGGCCCGTTATTACCTACGGACACTTCCTAAGTACCTATTTACATAATTAACTAACTATGTAATGAATACTTGATTATTATTATTTTTTTTAGTTTTGAAAATGACTCGTATCATAGGAGCTTAAGTAAAAAAAAATCAAAGGAACATTTTAAGTACTTAACTGCTTCCGTGCCTCGGAAAGCACGTTAAGCCGTAGGACCCGGCTGTCATTTGTAGATCTTTGGCAGTCGTTACGCATGGTCAGAAGCCAGTAAATCTGACTCCAGTCTTGCCATGAAGTACCGAGTTACCCCAGTTAATGGGTTGTGGAAGTCTGGTAGGCAGCCGGTCCCCGTAAAATACTGGTATTCAGCTAAATCCGGCTTGACTGGAAGCCGACCCCAATATAGTTGGGAAAAGGCTAGGCAGATGATGGCAGATGATGAAGTCTAGCTGCTGCCAGCGGCTTCGCTCGTGTGATAGTAGA
The DNA here is from genome assembly GCA_030763345.1 of Mythimna separata. Classification (NCBI taxonomy): domain Eukaryota; kingdom Metazoa; phylum Arthropoda; class Insecta; order Lepidoptera; family Noctuidae; genus Mythimna; species Mythimna separata. The sequence continues at coordinate 11,880,370 of CM061174.1, read as the reverse complement.
AAATTATCACAGTTGGAATTGCTCAAAAAAAATTTTGGGCAATGAACTTGTTATCTCCACCAACATTTTTTTCTCTTTTTTGTTTCATATAAACACATAGCATCAAGTGAGAAGCAGATTAAAGTTGTTCTTGCCCACAAGCAACTTTGCCCAGCAACTTTTTTGTCTTCGTCTCTTTTTTATACAAAAGAACGAGTAAGTTGATGTAAGAAATCAAGTTGTTGTGAAGAAAAAGATTGACAAAAGTTGTATTGCGGGACGCCTACGAGCGATTTAGTTGCCCAGCTATTTTCTTTTTATTTGTATCGCACTGTCAAAAACTCGTAACTTGTTGTGAGAAAAATCAGTGGCAACGACAAAACTTGTCAAAAATTGTTTATGCGGGCCGCCCACGAGTGACTTAGTTACCCAGCAACTTCTTTTGTCTTCGTCGCCTTTTTATAAAAACAAACAAGTTACTTTATGTAAGAAACCAATTAGTTGTGACGAAAATGATTGACAAAAGTTCTTTTGCGGCACACCCTCGAGCAACTTAGTTGCCCAGCCACTTTCTTTATCTCTGTCACACTGTCAACAACTCGTAACTTCATGTGAGAAACAAATCAGTTGCAGAGAAAAAGCTTGACAAAAGTTTTTCATGCTCGTTAGTTAGTCGACAGCTTGAATATAAGTCAATATGGTGGACAGCGATACGTCAAATCGTCGTCGTCGTCATAGAGACATATCTCTATCGAGATTACCACGATAGACCGCAAGTCAATAGACTTGCATCGCGTGCCACTGTCGTTTGGTATGACATCGAATCTTCCGTCCACTTGCCGCAGCAAACACGCGACCAGCACACCACAACGTCCACAGTATAATATAATAAGCATAAACCAGCCGTATAATGTTTCTAACTGCTTGGACTCGAGCCTCCTTTTTAAGACAGGGGAATTGTCCGTAATCAATCACACAGGCCCAGTGTTAGTTGGTGGATGTTACATGTTTTCCTTCACCGTTTTGAGAGCTATGGTGATGAAATAAATTATACAAAGTAATGCGCCGGGCTGAATTTTGACTCTGACTGGTTTGAACTCACGACTACCGATGACGGGCACCACTTCTTTTCAGCTATTAAGCGTCATTAATTGCTTTGTGTAATGAAAGAATTCAACAGTAAACAATACATTCAGTAAATTCCCCCTACAATTCGCTACCGTACATAGTTTTTGCAGTTACCATAAAAAAATATCAGACAGATTGAGAAAAGAACAAGATGGATAAAACAATTATCGTACGGAACCACACGAAACGGGTTCGCACTTGACAAGATTTATTACCTAACATTTTTACCATTTCTAAGGATCAAAAATTATTTTAAAATTGTTTTCACATAAAAAAACGAACGAATGGTTCGTATGACACGTTCCCCTATAATTGTATGTATGTACTCGTAAATTTAAATTTCTACATGTTGCTGAACGAAAATAAATTTAATAATATAATAAATTAACTCTCCATCTTCCCATAATTACGTCCCCTGTAATTACTCATCCAATGTTTACTGATGGCGTCACGGGACCGCCTCGCGACGTAAATTCAGCGTAGAAATACATTCTGTATTTTGTACGTGGCAAACTGTTTCAGACTAGCTTCTACAAACCTTTGAGGAAACATTGTCTAAAGTAATAGTAAGGTTTATCTTGCGCTATCTTACAGGTTTTAGTTTAATACTAATAAATAAAGAAAAACCACAAGACACGTGTATCACGAGTTTCACGTGGCGTGTATGTAACTTGTTAGCAATTTTCGTAGCACCGTAGCCTCGTAGCACCGCTACGCCGCGCGCCGTAGCGCGTAGCATTTTCCTGTTTCATTTACCTGCACTTGCTTATTAAGTTTTATATGACGTAAGATGGTGTTAGGAGCAAGAAATGCTAGTAAATATTGGCTGTGTTATCGTGCCTGGTTTCTCTCTAAGAGAAGGAATTGCAAGACTATTTTTCCATGGCTTTAGCATTTGATTCTCTGTGTAAACTGGGTCACTCGAGCGTGGTGTAATAAAAGCAAAAAAAACTACAAGTAAATTATTCATTGAATTTGCATAAATACAAACAACAATCAATGTGTATTTGTACGGAAGCGTCCAATCAATTTCCAATTGTTTACGCCTCAAACGACACGGTGACCTATAACTGCACGAAATATGAATAAAAACACGCAACGCCATTTGGACATACTGTTGTAGTTGAAAAGCCGAAAATTTATTCGAAATTGTCGGCGAACATTTTTCATCTGAAACAGTTTAAATTCAGATTTCGTGAACTGAAACAGGGGCAGACAACCTTCGGTAGTATTTTTAGTTTCGATGTGTGGAAATTGGAATTTCTTGCGAGGGGCACTCGCTGGCCTGTCGTTCGACTGTCGAAGAGGGAAAATATGAAATTCATTTAACAGTTTCGTTTTTGACAGTTTTATTTAAGAGAGGGAAATAGGCCAATGCAATGCCTTCGAGTGAAAAGTCAATTGAATGCCAATGTATTTTTAACTTTAATTGAGACAGAACGAAGTCCAGTGCAGTAATGGATTGGTCGCTTAATTTAAATAGGGAAACTGGGACGGGTCGCGTAATGTGATATTATAGACCTGAAGGGTTTGTTCGAACGCGCTAATTTCTAGAACTACTACTACTAGTATTCATCATGAAGATTTTAGCTAAAAGACGTCCATTGCTGGACACAGGCCTCTCTCAAGCGGCGCTCCAATGAACGGTTCTGTGTGATGGATGGATGTGAGGCTAGTACTATTACTACCACTATTTTTTTTTGTTCGACGGCCATTTATAGAAGACGGTTATAGGCTATATCAATAACATTGCGCTACGAGCCACAGAAGCAGTGCAGTTACCAAAAACGTGGATAAAACTGCATAGGACAGCTAGTAAATCATAAAAAAGTACGGTCATGTGAATGATGAACGAATATTGAATGTCACACGACTACTTGCCAGACGAAGGCACTTTGTAAATGACCGTTTGTCCTTAGCCTTTACTTGAGACTAATTGAATTTTCTGTGGCTTTTACAATTCAAATGTAAATTTATTTAATTCCAATACAGAATCAAATAGTAACCAATAATTAAATACTAAAAACTAGAGACGGACCAATTAGTCTCATGACTAGTTCGACCATATTTTAGTGGGCTTTCCCGACTAGTTGGTCTATGTCTAGTAATATTTTAAAAAGGCAAAAATGAGGAATGTGTTATACGTGTCTTTATCGTATCTGCCTGTGTCACCGTAGGTCGAAGACGGGTGAACCTATTTGAATGTGTTTTTTTAGATTTGAAAGGCTTTTTAGCGTTGGTTCTTAAATTTGATCAAAATCAGTCCAGCTATATATAAGTTATGGGGGCCTGAATGTGGGACTGAATAATCAAATGTGTTGAAAGATTAAGCAATTTTTTTGTGTATGCTTATTCTATCCTTTTGGGCATGGACACACCTTCCAGTTCTGATCAATTGGATATTAAAAATAGGAAACGTATAGATCTATAGCGATTTACAAATTTTTTTTTTGTGTACTAGTTGTCAGTTGGCTCTTTGGTTGGCATAATTTCGCGACTATTAATGTTTCCTAGCGAATATTTTCTTTGTTTTTCAACATCAAACATTTACTAAATTTTTCGACTCTCCCAACTAGTCACCCCATTCCGACTAGTCCGACCAACCCGACTAGTCCGACCATCCATCACTACTAAAAACCCTTTCGTTTCACAGAAAACTCGGAGATATTTATTACAAAACCACGAGAATCTCGGCTCCAACCCACTCGTAATGTGGCTACAGTTTCTCTCGAAGCGTCGGCGTCACTGAATTCTTAACATGAAATCAAAGGGAACCAGCCCTTGAGGAATCCGAAGAATTCGTGTGGGAGACGCGAGCTGCCAACCCCCTTGTACCTTTGTCATGATGGATCACATAGCAACGAGAATTTCGCTCAAAAGTTTTGGTGGTGGTATATGAATATTGTTCATGTGTAAATGAACTTTTTTGAATTTTTTAGTGTTTTTTTTATTAATATGACTGTATGCATATATTTTTAGTTTTAGATTTGGAGGGTAGAGTTCAAATTAATTTTAGAGTGACGAGAAAATTTAATGTTTTTTTAATGTTCATCATCATTTTCGCTGAAATACTACCACAGCTGGACATAGGACTTCCTCAAGTGTCACCACAACAACCGGTTCTGTGCATCTCATATGAATAAGATTCCTCCTCGCCAGGTCATTACAGTGAAACATACGGTGTACGTGTGCCCCGCTTGGGCGGAGCAACGGCCGTGTCCTCGAAGAGGCAATCGGCGGCAACGACAACGGCAAGCAATGGGTAGCTCGCCATCCGGTCGTCCGATAACCGTCCGGACCAAGCCAAAGTCGTCGACGGCGCGTAATACTCCAAGCGCGCCTCAAGGAGATGTCAGCAAAACCATAGGAGCCTACCTACCTGGGGCCATGTGTTGTGTGAAAGAGAACCCCAAGACCCTGAAACGAAGACAAAGAAGGAACACAGAGCTACGTTTTAGTTAAAGCGTCTTAAAGCGGGAGAAGTCATTGGATGAAAACAGGTCATCGGTCACTCATGTGGAATGGATTCCGACGCTGTATGTTATTTTTCGATGTATTTGTTTAATATTCAGTTGGACGTCAATATTTATTTATTTGCGGAAACTTGTCAAAGGGCTTTGGCAATATAAATAGTGAGTTTATTACAGTTACTGCGAAGTATAAACGTAAAACAACTTATTGGAATTCGCTGGTAAACTAGGTCAAAGATAAAAACATTGCTCAGCAAACCTGTTTTTATTAGTTCCGTACTTTATAAATTCAATTAAGTTAGTACATATTCTATTAGCTTGTTTTCACTCGTTAATATTTATTTAATTTTATTTAGAAAAGACTAATTACTATTTGTGTTACTAATAAATTAATTTGTGTATTTAGAGCTGTGTCTATCACAGATAAATAAGCAGTGTTCGTGGAAATTGTAATAAATTAAATGTTATTTTCATTTCTAGATTTGTGGGCAAATGAAACGGAGCGTATTATAAATATTTACAAGTTTTTATTTTACTTGCAATTACACTAATATTATAGAAACAAAAAGTTGTATGTTTTTTGTATGTTTGCCATTTTTTAACGCTCGAGCGGTTGAATGGATTTCAATAGAATTTGGCACACTACATACTTGCGCACACTACGCAAATGCGTACTATGTCCTAGAATAGTACATAAGATACTTTTGATCTCGGGAGTATATGCCTTTAGGACATTTTTTAACTTTCATGCGAAATACTGGTATTCAGCTAAATCCGGCTTGACTGGAAGCCGACCCCAATATAGTTTGGAAAAGGCTAGGAAGATGATGATGATGCGAATGAAGCTGTTGGCAGCAGTTAGTGTTTGTTTAGGGCAAGTCTTGCAAGTGAATTTTAAAATAGTTATCTCTTACCGATTGAGCTGAAATGATACAGACTTGTACAGTTTAGATGTCAATGCACGTCTTCTATACTTATTAAGCACTAATCGATTAAAAGGGTGAAAAAAGTCCAGTGAAAACTAAATTAAAAGTAGTAATGGTACGTAGCGTTACGTATCTAAGGTCTTAAGCTGAGATAATAATATCCTTTATAAACAGTCTTTAAGGCTTATGGATAACATAAAACAACCACCATAACAATGTTACCGGCATGACATTGATCGAATGAACCATTAATTAAACTATATGCCAACAGATGGCACCACTCACGCCCTCCGTAACACCATAACAATTCCCCTCAAAGTTGTGAGCATGTCTTCGAAATTTACATACAATATATCCATCATAATTGATCATAACTAAATTACGTAGACACCTTTGTACTTGCACCGTGGCAGACACTCATGATGCTTTGTCTCACTTAAGCCATCATCACTTACCATCAGGTGAGATAGAGGTAAAACGTGAACCTATCTATAATAACAAAAAAAAATGCCTTTGGTCAAAACATCAGCCTACAGACAGTACTGCTCACGCCCAATACCGTAATAAATCTAATCCAACATTTTTAAAATGATTCTTCGACATTTTGTAGTTTTAATTAGATAAGGGCCTTTTTCACAATGTCTGAGTAGCCCCTACTTTCTGAATAAATTCAAAACTGGAACAGAATTTCTATTTATTTATTTAAGCTTCATGTACAGTGGTGGTACATAGGCTATGAAATTATCTGCCAAGTAAGATATCGGAAACTTAATCATAGGTGGTGAAATAGGCCCTATGTGTTTTTATTTTTCATGTTGCTTATAATAATTTAATAAATAAACGAGATAATTCTTCGACATCGGTTTTAGAAGCTTTTTTGCTTTAGTAAGGGCCGATTTGCATATATTTTTTCGTAGTTCCCAGTCATGCGCCGCTACCGTTTTAGGGTTCCGTAGCCAAATGGCGAAAACGGAACCCTTGTAGTTTCGCCATGTCTGTCCGTCCGTCCTCGCTTAATCTCTGTGACCGTTTACACTAGAAAGCTGAAATTTGGTACCAATATGTGTATCAATTACGCCGACAAAGTAGTAAAATAAAAATTGGAAAAAAATGTTTTATTAGGGTAGTCCCCCTACATGTAAAGTGGAAAGTGTTTTTTTTTTTCATTTCAACCCTAACGTGTGATATATTGTTGGATAGCTATTAAAAAATGAATAGGGGTTTACTAAAATAATTTTTTGATAATATCAATAATTTCGGAAATAATCGCTCCAAAAGTAAAAAACAATGTCCCCCCCTCTAACTTTTGAACCATAAGTTTAGAAAAATGAAAAAATCTGGAAAGTAGAGCTTTATGAAGACTTTCTAAGAAAATTATTTTGAACTTGATGGGACGAACAGTTTTTGAAAAGTTGGACACTTATTTTGCCGCGCTAGCGATATGAGCAGTAAGTACGTTTTGCGTAGTTTTGAGTAATTGACGTGCAAAGTTTTTGTTACAAATTTTGTTTATATCAATTGTGATGGTTGAAACGTATAGCCCAAATAAAGCGCTTTTATATTCTTCACTCAATAAGGTTGTATATATATTTGAATAGTTTTAGATGACGAATTTCCTTTTATATTTAGTGTTAGTTGAAGCAACTGAAATAGAGCTGCCGTTATTTTAAACGAAATTTACTGGTTCCCGATAAGCTATCAAAACAGGTGTCATCTGGTAGAGCTCATTGCGCTGATTCGGGATCAATATTTAACTCATTTTGTCAAAAATTTGACTTACTGCTAATATCGCTAGCGCGGCAGTATTGTGACGGACGGGAAACTACGGAACCCTACACTGAGCGTGGCCCGACACGCTCTTGGCCGGTTTTTACATTGTCATCTCATTTTCGTATCGGGCGGCCTTTCTTCCTTTTGCCTTGCCTTTACCTTCATTTGGCTATTCATTTAGCCCATTTCTCCTCTTTGTCTCTGATTAGGTGAACCATCCATTTCCATGTCAGTTTTTTGATCTTATATGCCACGTGTGCTATTTTTGTTTTCCCTCGGATATGTTTAAGGTATGTTTTGTTCTTTGTCTTAAAGTAAAGTCAATAAGCATACTTGTTTCCGTGTTGTGTTGACATTTTTGTAATTTATTAGTATTTTTGTCTGTAGTCCCAGTTTTCAAAACTCACTTTTGGCAACCGTAAGAATCCTACTAATCCTACTAATATTATAAATGCGAAAGTTTGTGAGGATGGATGTATGTTTGTTACTCTTTCACGCAAAAACGGCTGGACCGATTTGGTTGAAATTTGGTATGTAGTTAGGTTATACCCTGGATTAACATATAAGCTATAGGAAAAAAAAGAAGCGTGATCTTATTTATTCTTCGATTTTGTTGTTGCGGGCGAAGCGGAAGCTAGTATTATAAATGTGAAAGTTTGTGAGAATGGATGTGGGGATGTTTGTTACTCATTCAGGCAAAAATGACTGTACCGATTTGGTTAAAATTTGGTATGTAGATAGGTTATACCCTGGATTAACATATAGGCTACTTTTTTATCCCGGTCAACAGTAAAAAAAAGGAAACGTAATCTTAATTATTCTCATTCTTTCATTCTTCTTTCATTTTGTTATTTTTGCTATAGGCTGCTTTTTAACAACGCACCACGCGGGCGAAGCCGCGGGCGGAAGCTAGTACCTAATATTCAACCCAATATACCAACCAATATACCACAAAACCTTCACTATTGCTAACTGAAATGAGCTACTATTAATCCCGTAAATATGGACGATGTCCCTGGAGCTTTGAAAAAGTTCCAAGGTCCAAGGGAAAATTCCACATCTGTCTTTTTAACCTAAATTGAGTAATTTACATACGAGTATACCAATTCTACAAAACCATGCTCAAGTTATATTAAGTGAAAATTATAGTTACGGCGTACAAAATTACAATTTCTCAGTTTTCTTTTTTAGTCAGATGCACCCTTTTAACCTATCACATACCCGCGAAACGAGACACAATAGTAAGACAATAACAGAGCGGTCGCATGAGACCTGTCGCGGATTCATGAATGAATTTACATACTTTGTAAATTCAATTAAGTTAGTACGTATTTCTATTGGCTTATTTTTGTTCGTTAATATTTAGTTATTCGAGAAATTAATAACTATTTTTGTTGGCATAGCACATGCAGTGTTCGCGGAAATTGTGTACCTAAACGTGGGGTGTGTGTGGGTCGAATGAAACAGAATTTATTTTTACAACCTTTTTTATATATGTTTAGGGTTCCGTACCTCAAAAAGAAAAAACGGAACCCTTGTAGGATCGCTTTGTTGTCCGTCGATCACAAGAAAAATAATTATTGCCATTCGGAAAAATCTCTAAGACTCAGTTCGAAAATTGAACTGTTTTTACCCGGAACCCGCAGTGTGCGAGTTCAACTCGCACATCGCGGATTTTCAATGTCTCAATTTTCTTTTATACTCAGATACGTCCTTTTAACTTCCGGTGGCAGAATTCGTTGTATAAAATATTGGAACATGTATTTGATATTATCGAATACCATATCCCGTGTAGTGGGTGTATTTATTTTTAGATGGCCGCCTGATATTTTGAATATTTGTTTCGCTTTGGTATTTCGATTTTGTTTGATATGAATATTCAAATATTCTGATAATTCTTTGTGTACAAAAGGTACTATTTTGTATCGATATTTCGATGTAGAGCAAAAATGATGATCGATAAAATGTTTCAGGTGTTTCAGATCCTTTGAACAACTAGGCGTTCCAACGTTGCGCCAACGGTACATGGTAGACAATATCCCATACGTACAAAGCGTTTAGGAGTAAAAACATTTATTTTGCGTACAGCTAAGGAGTCAATTTCCCTGCTAAAGTCTGTGTTTCCTGATATCTAGGTCTAAGGAGTTTTTAAGTCAACAGTGATCAGTTACTTCTAGGCAAGCGTGCAGGCAAGGAATGTGGAACAGAGAGTAAAGTCCCACATACCTCCGTTGAAAACCGGAGGAGGTGCTATGTCCGGTGGGCTACTGCCTGATAGATGATTTCGGGTTGTTGTATCTATTCAAATCGCGCGGAGAACTTTGCTTGCGCGAAGCAAGATTCTGTGACGTCATTTGTAGTACCTAGATACTCACTACTACTGCACTCCATCGTCAGCCACAACATTGCTTGTCATCAAACACAAGCCTATCCATAATAAAAAAAAAGTAAAAATGAAAAGACGCACTCGACCGTGTGCGTCAATGTCACCAAACGGTGATACGACCATTTATCATATAGCATTGAAAGCTAAGAAAAATGGTGGTCAGTCGTGTTGTCGCGTAGCATCTGTTTACTTTATTAGTTATCTTCTCACTAACTTTTAGTGGCGGTTAAGGACAGACTGACCAGACAGTACACATTTAGGTAAATGTATTATTTCATTAAACGTAGGTATTATCTACTGCGAATTACAGACATACGAGTATGTCGTATCATGGTGACCGAGATAAATTACACAAAAGAATAAAGTTCAACTTATTATTTGTTGCATGGATTTTTATATCTGTTGTGTACTAATTTGAGGTCTCTCTGTTTTTACATGATTGCCTAAAAAAGGAGTCTCACGTTTTTTTTTCTATCAGCTCTAGTTTATGAGATACAGAAGCTATTGACCATATTATTGTACTAGCTGATTTTAGTTTTCATAAAACCGACCTTCTTTTTTTTTGTTTTCGTGGAGAAACCTTCAAAAGACACCCGGACTTTGGGAATAAGTCCGGGTAGTGTGGGATTTTTACCTCACTAAAACCACCCCGGTGATCACCCTCTATGTGCTATCAGCATCAGCACATAGAGGGGGCGCCGTAAACTCTTAAAAGGACATCGACCTGTTTTCTTTACAATGTATGTGATTTTACCATATCCATGTCGAGAAATATCTGAAAAATTATTCCAACTATTTCACTGAGGTGAATAGAATATATGCATTCAAAAATTGAGATCAAGTGTGTCGAAGTTCGTAACAAGAGTGTATTTTGATAATGTACTTACACAAAAAATACCACTCGGTTCCGAGTGGCATTTTTTACTAAAAAAAATACCCTAAAAAAATAAACCTACTAAAAATATACAAAACTATAAGTTCGGACTAAAAAAGTTCTTTTCTTTCATGTTTTTAAAGATTTACAATAAGAAAACTAATGCTAATTCTAGTCCATTTATTAAGGAAAGTTCTACATGACATAATATCTGAGACTGCCCAAACCAAAACAAACACGGGGGTAAAACCGCGGAATGCAGCTAGTGTAACTAAATACTATCACAATCCATAATAATAGAGCTGTGCCTCAATCCTGAACCCGACGCATACGCCTAAATTACAGACTTGTAGCCGTCATGGTATCTAGAACCTTGTGATTTAAGGGTTTGAGTGGTAGACAGGAGACTAAGATCTAAATCATCTTAATTGGCGTCTCTGAGGTTTGATTGTGGGTGTATCTAGGTTCGGTTTTCGTATCATTAAAGCTATATTATGAACTGACACAACGCAGCGTGCTTATCAGCTAGAGTCTAGCGAAACGAACAACCTAGGAAATATAAAAGGCCAAGGCCAAGCGGTGACTCTTTGGAGCAATCTCGCTGCGCACGATTTTTGCACGCAATTATATTTTAATTCATGCAAATATAGCACATCTCCGCCAGGAGATGAAAATGTTGGGATGGGTGTCTGGTGGTGGTGCGATCCCTTTTTTCTTCCTATCATACACTTATATCTCACGTTATGCATTATTGTCAGTCCACAGATCCATCTCAACCCAACATTTTAATTCTTACAGCATGTACAGGTCTTATCCTGAACTTGTACAACCCTTTAACTTGAGGGGCCTCCATCGGTCACAAATGGAACACATTATCACTTACTACTAAGTTAAGCGACGAACGGTTATCAAAAAGAAGAACAGAAAACCAGTATCATTGCAAAAAATAATAAAATTTTACACGCATGATCTTTCAGTCTGTAACCCATGAAATAACATGACAACTTCCAACGGAGCTGACATGACAAATCGTCAGGTACCCTTACAGCGAATCGAAACTGGCACGCGACACGCGTCAAACTTCCTTCCACCACATTAGGTGGGATGCTGTAAAATCTTGACGCCATTTCCACACAAATGCACTGCCATTTATCTTAGTCGGTGGCGAGATACCGGTAGGCTGTAATGAGTTGGAGATTAGAGTTTTTTTGTTTTTTCTTTTGAGGTACAAATACATCTTATCTGGGAGGAGCTCACAGTAAGTTTTCTATCGATCTATCTATGCAGTATTTGTCTACTAGCAATAGATTTTCAGGAAAATACTTAGAATTATTATTACGACCGCTACCTGAGATTCCAGAATTTCATAAAACCGCTCTTTCGTGATTATGACGTTATTTCACGTCTATTGTTTAAATACTGTAGAAACACAGAATACCTGTGTTTCCAAAGTATCCAAGATATTTTGGGGATATTGTTTAGGTTTCCATTGAAATCAAACCAAAAATTTGTGAAAATCTGCAATTTTGCGTTAACTTTGGCTAAATGTTCGTTTATAAATTACAAAATTTAAAATTATAGTCCGGTCAATTTAGACATCCAAGGTTACAATAATTCGCACTTGGCTGAAAATTGGTAGGATTGTTCAATACACTATTATAAAGGAAATGTGAAAAGTCCTCATCGATCCGGCACGTGCAAAAAAAAATACACGTGGTCAAAGGTCACAAAAATGGGTTTTTCGCGATTTTCAGCAAAATGGTAAGTTTTATCATAAAATTAGTTCAGACAAAAATTGTAGATCGGACAATTATCTATAAAAATGTCTAACTACTTTTTTTCCTAAGAGCCACCGTTTTTGAGATATAACGATTCAAAAAGTTGAAACAGTAGCAAGCGCAACTTGAGAAAAAGAGGTTGAATCCAAAAATTTTGTATGTGGTATTACTAACGGGTATCATTTAAGCTGTCGCCAATTTAATTCGTTTTGTGTTTCCTAAATAATAGCTTTGTCCTCAAAATAGTAGATTTGTCGCCAAAATGTAGTTACAAAACAATGTAAAATCAATTCTCCAATAAATCATTTAAAATCATGGAGATATAGGAGCTAGTACCAAATAATTGTTTTTGTACATATTATAATAGGTTTGTCCTAATAAGCATTTAAGCAAACTAATTGAAAGGGATCACCAAAACCAAGTTCCAAAAAAATTAATTTTTGTCGTCATCATCGTTTCAACCAAAAGAGTCTACTACTTAGTATAGTATAGTATAACGGGCTGGTATCCGTAACTCCACGACTAAAGCGCGTATTTTGCGTATGAGTGGGACAAAAGTGTTATTCGATCCACCCCAGCTCCTCAAGAAAGGCCAGCAGCGCCTTCCCGGGCGCCGCGCGCCGGTCGTTATAGTTTTTTTTTTTCGTTAGGGGAATCATCAGAATGACTTCTCCCACTCTAGGGCGGAGCGGGAAGGCGTGTCAGACTCTTACTGACTAAACCCCTACCCTGTTCCTTCGTTGCCTTCGATCTGGGGGACACGGTGTCAACCTTTTGGATTTTCCGTGTTCCCCAGAGGCTTCGGTCCTACCGGGCCCCTACAGTTTGCTGACATCTCGTGGCATCGTATGATCATCGTAGGTAGTTACGAGTACCTACGACACATCGTTGAGGATGGAAAGCGCGCTAATTTGTCTCCGCCTCTTTGAACATATTTTCAACAAAATTATAAATTGATAATTGGTAAGGAATACTATTATTTTACTAACCGAACGAAATAAAATTTAACTACTTTATTGATGACAAAATAACAAATAAAAAGGAGTTGCAGTCAGGGATTGATAATTAATCGATTTATTTGGCGACAGATCTACCATTTTGGCGACAGATCTATCATTTTGACGACAGATCTACCATTCTGAGCACAAAGCTATTAATTTTGTAATAAAACTATTATTATAAGAACGAAGTTTTATTTTATTGGTGATCCATCTCTTATTTTTTGATAATTCATACCTGGATACACTTTTTGTTTATCTGAGAACGAAAATATTTCGTGGCGATAGATCTATTAATTAGGTAATACAACTTGATGACAAATATAAAGTTTGGTGACAGAAAATATAATCCCCATTACTAACTAGTAGTTGTGAAGTGTCAAGACATGATTCTTCATGTCTTGACACTTCACAACTTTTTTTATTTCGGACAATTGTGGCTGAATAATGTGGCCCATTAAATCAAAAACTCCAGGTCGTTCTATCATTAGACGCACTCTAATAGCATTGAATGTATTCGGCATAGTAAAATAAAGCAGGTATACGACCCTAGCCACGCAGACAATCGAATGGGAGGCAGATGTTGCTGAAGGTTACACTGGCATAGAAGATAAGGGAATGGGTTTTTTTTTACCCCAAATTTTCATATTTTTATGTGTTAGTCACACTGACCGATAGAACGATATTTTTGCTTGTATTACGGCTTCAGTGATGTACGAATATATACGTGGTGTACTTATTCATATTTTGACGATTACAACTCTTTCAATATTTTGAATCGTTATATCTCAAAAACGGTGGCTCTTAGGAAAAAAAGTATTTAGACATATTTATAGATAATTGTCTGAACTATAATTTTTGTCTGAGCTAATTTTATGATAAAACTTACCATTTTGCTTAATAACGCGAAAAACCCATTTTTGTGACCTTTGACCGCGTGTATATTTTTTTGCACGTGCCGGATCGATGAGGACTTTTCACATTTCCTTTATAATAGTGTATTGAACAAACCTACCAATTTTCAGCCAAGTGCGAATTATTGTAACCTCACCCCAATTAATTAGTCTATTTTGACCGGACTATTATACTCGAAAGCATATTTTCGAAAACCTTCAAGATTATTTTAAAGTTAAATTAAGAATAAGTATTTCCTGAAAAAAGTTTTGTTAAATATTTATGTGAATGACGGTTTTTTTGTCGTTTACAGGTTCGCGCTTGACCGCTATCTCACCTGATGGAAAGAGAGAGACGGAGCGCGCTTACCTAGAAGTAACCTATTCACTTTTGACTTAAAGATTCCTGGGTTGTAGCTATCTGAAAACACAGACTCTGGCATGGAATTCCACACCTTGGCTGTACGCACAATAAATGTGTCCCCAAAACGTTTTGTGCGTATAGGAGGGATGTCCACCATGTACCGGTGGCGCATCGCCGTATGCCTGGTGGTCCGTTGATGGAAAACTTATGTGGCAGTGGGCAGGAATTACCGAATACCGACCAAGGTTTAGGTATAATTTCTCTTTTTTCGCGTTTCCTTTTTATCAAACAATTTGTTGGATTACGGTCGATAAAACAACAAGCTTATTTAATGTTCACATTGCCGATAGATGAATCGACAAGGGTCCTCTTAAGTTTCCTTCATTTTTTTGTGATTTCAATTACAGTTAAGTTTCAGCAAACACGAGTTGGAGGTCACCTTTTAAGCAATGAGATGCTTGTGTTAGGTGATTTACTGCTGTTTTTTTGTGCTATGTAATTTTGTCAGATAAACGGTATTATAGCTTGACAACGGTCCTTACCGGTACAGACCAACGAGACAGTACTAGTATTATCACAACAGACCGCATACAAGGCCCGCCGCAGTGTGGCTCTGACATCGCGGTAACTGTGAACTGACACCGTGCTGCCAGCCGGTTATATTGTTATTATAATTGTTAATAATTATTATATTCCACAAATTGCACAAAGCGCCATCTAGTCCCAAGCTAAGCAGAGCTTGTGTTATGGGTACTAGACAACTGATAAACATACTTATATATTTCTAAATACATCATCATCTACCTAGCCTTTTCCCTACTATAATGGGGCGGCTTCTAGTCAAGTCGGATTAAGCTGAATATTAGTATTTTACGAGGAGCAGCTGCCTACCAAACCTTCAAATACATACATGTTATAAATAAATTACACCTAGACACAGAAAAAATAATCATGTGCATCACACAAAAAAGGTGGGAATCAAACCCACGACCTCTGGCATAGCAGTCAGGGCTACTAACCACTAGACCAACAGGCCAGTCATACCTACATTGAATTTTTCTTTAACTTTGAGGAAGAGGTCAATAGTCGAAACGGACTCGGCTGGGCATGGGGAAGCTGCACGGCACGTATTGGTCCGAAACGTGGTCGCTCACAAAAGGCCTCATCAGAAGGTTTGAAGTCACCCAAAGTGCAATGGAAAGGGTTATGCTTGAAGTTTCCTTGCGAGATCACATTGGAGAAAAGATATCCGCAGGAAAACCAAGGAACCAACCATAGCCCGCAGAATAGTCAAGCGTAAGTCGCAGTGGGCAGGACACATTGTTTATAGAACTTCCTGACTTGGGAGTGAACCCAGGACCTCAGTCTCAACAGCAGTGCTTGTGACCACACAGCCATTAGCATTAGCATTATCTGCCTTGTAATGTTCCCACTGTTGGGACTCAGGCCTCTTCTCTAGGAGAGGGAATGGGCTGTAATCCACCACGCGAGCCCAGTGCGGATTGGTGGATGTCACATGTCTTCGAATTTTTGGTTCTAGGACATGCCGGTTTCCTCACGATATTTTCCTTCACCGTTTTGAGAGCAGTGGTGATGAAATAAATTACACAAAGTAATGCACTTGGCTGGGTTTGAACCCGCGACCTACAACTCGTAAGTCGGAGCCGTTACCACTGGGCCACACAGTCAGCTTGAAACTAATTTATTAATACTGGCAGAATTTTCATACAATATCCGTGATATGTGTCATTTAAAATAATAATATTGATGTAAATTGGACCCATCAAATTGTTTGTGAATGTTAACATGGTAATTAATTATTTTGTGAACGAAATGCACGTTGGTGATAGCGGTGTTCAGTTATTGAAATTTCGTTCGTTTTAATATAAATGAGAAAATAATTTCATTGCGAACACAAAGTGAATGTCAGTACGTAAAATGATATGATATCCCATGTCGTATTTACACGTGACACTCGAACGTATTAAAAAAAGGCCAAACAGAAATGAAAAAAATCATCAACAACATAAAAAAGGAGACGAAAAAAAATTTATAATAGTTTGAGGCAGATACAAATTTTAAATGTATTTATTTATTTTGTCCAAAAAAATAAAATCCACCAATCCGCAATGGGCCCGCGCGGTGGATTATGGCCCATTCCCTCTCCTAGAGAGGAGGCATGAGTCCCAGCAGTGGGAACATTATAAGGCCGATAATGCTAAATGCTAATGCTAATTTTGTAAATATTATTATTATTTTAAGTATTTTATTTATCTGATATCCAATTTAACATGATCTTCTTTGAGACAATGGGTTATAAATTAAGTATTAAAGTAATAATTAAGTATTCGTAATTTTTTAATTTAGGCTTTGGTATAAAAGTAGATCAACGATTTTTTTCTAAATTGTGAAGATTCTTTGCCCTTAATAACTGTAAACCATTTTGTCTCAAAACTAAGCTCAAAATGCTTACCACCTTCACAAGCTTTAACACATCCCAGTAAACAATGATAAGCGATGGGGTCGCCCCCGCGGGGTGCGAATATAAACACTATAAATTAATTAACAAGGGTTTATTAGAGCAGATTACATCTCAGGCAGAGGTGAATATTACTTACGTACTTAACTGGCATTGTATATAGTAAAAGATGTGTATGCTGTACGAACGAGTAGGTAGTGAAAATTTAAAGAATCGAAACTCGGCACTGCCATCAACTGAATCAGACTTCTCAAAGAATTAGTTTGCAACTTTTTCGTTTTTCTTCATCATCTAGGCGAAAGACGTCCATTGCTAGACATAGACCTCCCCCAAGTGTCGCCACAACGAACGGTCCTGCGCGTCTTGCATCTACGAGATGCACGTAACCCTCAGCAGGCCGTCTTGTCTCATAATCTTGACCGCTACCAAAGTCAAAGGTAGACAGGCTGCTGAACACCTATGGGTTGTGCTTTTCATTTTGGAGGCGGGGGCGGTAATTTTTTTTGAATATGTTATTTTTTTTTTTAATTTTTTCGATTCCAGAAATGTAGAATTTTGATAATATAACCCCAAAAGAAAGTGAGATTGGTACCTAAACAACTTTAAGTTACACTATCTATAGCTAAATAAAAAGTGGTGACAAAGTCTTAGTAGTGTTTTTCAAGTACCTATTCAACAATATCCCATCTCGATGGAATCGGAAGTCAGGTATACCTTCTCGTGCTTATAGACGATGACCAATAGGTAACGCGGCCGTTAAGGATCAAGCCCGAATCGACGGCGAGTAGGGTTCTACACGCGTCTCATAGATATGCCAGTCTGTCATCAAAACGGACGGCGCCCACTATCGTCTGTTTTTTAAACCCTGAGACTAAAATGACATTTCAACACAAAAGAACTGGCGTCATTCCTATACATTCCTATAAGTATGACATTACTTGTGTCAATTTTATTTAGTCTCAGGGTATAAAAAACAGACGATAGTATCGGTGCCTGCTAGGGTTACCGGATTATCCGTTAAAGTTACGCATACTGTTAGAGCGGAAAAACTTATTTCACAAAAAAGGGGCATGTGTGTCAAGCTTTCCCTAATGCTATAAACAAAAATTGTTTGTCTCTTTCTCTCTCGATCGTTTGTAAGCAATAACAATAAGTACCAACACGTTATAGTCCAGTAAAAATAGACATTCTAGTTTGCATTAATTCCCAACAAGCTGGATTTTTGTGCAGGCCTTAAATATGTCATTACGAATGTTATGTCAAAAGTCCCCATCGATCCCGCTTGTGCGTTGTTTTTTATTCGAGGTCAAAGGTCACAAATTAGCGTTTTTTGCGTATATCTCTGAAACAACGAGAGCTATTGAAAAATGGTTCAGGCAAAGTTTGTAGATCGTAAAATTGTCTACAAAAAGATCCAACACTTTTTCTTCTACGATGCACTGTTCTCGAATTATGGCTATTTTAAACATAGAAAATACGAATATGCACTCATGCTAAGGGATGATGAGTTCGATGAATATTTGAAGAACAAACCATCTGTAACGATACATAAGCAGTGCCGTAAAGCATACACCTGGAAGAGCAGCATCGCTGCAGCTAAAAGACAGTGTGAGGCGGAGATAGCTACCACATCTGGGATTAGTCCTCCTCGTACTAGCACGAGGTAATGAATCGTCTTTTTGACGAAATACTGTTTGTTCTGTGGCAATGAAGCAGATAAAACGGCTGAAATAAAAAAAAATTCTGCTGAGGCTAAGTACTACAGTGATAAGTTACACTTAAAATACGACTTTCCTGCGGTCTAAAGTCACGATATCTCGAAAGCGATGCTTTATAGAAGAAAAGTGTCCACATCTTTTTTGTAGACAATTTTACGATCTAGCAATGACACTACTTGCTAGCTCATGAGAACGAGTCTGAGCTTCCTTAAAGATGGTTTTCTTGAAGTCAAGGGTTGAAAGTTTAGGACACTCTAGGTCGAAGATGCTGCGCTTTTTTTTATTTCAGCCGTTTTATTTGCTTCATTGCCACTGAAAAAACAGTATTTCGTCAAAAAGACGATTCATTTGCTCGTGCTAGTACGAGGAGGACTAATCCCAGATGTGGTAACTATCTCCGCCTCACGCTGTCTTTTAGCTGCAGCGATGCTGCTCTTCTGGGTGTATGCTTTACGACACTGCTTATGTATCGTTACAGATGGTTTGTTCTTCAAATATTCATCGAACCCATCATCCCTTAGCATGAGTGCATATTCGTATTTTCTATGTTTAAAATAGCCATAATTCGAGAACAGTGCATCGTAGAAGAAAAAGTGTTGGATCTTTTTGTAGACAATTTTACGATCTACAAACTTTGCCTGAACCATTTTTCGATAGGTCTCGTTGTTTTAGAGATATACGCAAAAAACGCTAATTTGTGACCTTTGACCTCGAATAAAAAACAACGCACAAGCGGGATCGATGGGGACTTTTGACATATCATTCGTAATGACGTATTCAAGGCCTGCACAAAAATCCAGCTTGTTGGGAATTAATGCAAACTTGAATAATAATTTAGTCTATTTTGACTGGACTATTATTGATTACAGTCGGATGTAAAACGAGAAACGAGTGTTCAAGTCGCCTTTGCTTGGTTTAGCTCTTTGATCGTGCGTACAAATAATACAGCAAAGCGAGAAGAAAAAAGTAGTTCCAAGAAGCAGAGAAAAATGATCAAAGGAATATCGGAATCTGAATAAAATTGTAACACGAGATATTACGCGTGAATCACAACGGTCTGTGGTAAATATTTTCTGTAAGGAATACCTACGATCAAGTTTTGTTATTACAATATTTTATTTTATTTAAAACTAGCTGCTGCCCGCGACGTCGTCTGCGTGAAGGCCCTACAGCACCAAAAATACTTAAGATGTCGCTATAGGATTATAAGTAAACAACTTTTAAAATAGCTTTAAGATACATGTTTTTTTTGCAAGCGAAGCAAGTTTAGAGAATTATATGGGAATCCTGCTGAGTTCAGTCATAAGTTGTGACTGAAGGAAATAGAGAAAATGATGTATGTGTGGAATATCAGTCTTGCCATGAAGTACCGTGTTATCCCAGTTAATGGGTTGTGGAGGTCTGGTAGGCAGCCGCTCCTCGTAAAATACTGGTATTCAGCTAAATCCGGCTTGACTGGAAGCCTACCCCAATATAGTTGAGAAAAGGCTAGGCGGATGATGATGGTGATGTATGTGTGGAATGTATTCCATTCCAGGACACAAAAGTGTAAAAATACGTACAAAGATATCGTACCTTACAACACTTCCCTATAAATTACGTTGCCAGGTGCCAAAATGTAAAGAGAATCAGGACTGGTGACGTGGGAGCAAGCACCGTACAGTTGCCTTTGTGAAAAGCAACTCGTCCTGAGAACTGTACGCGCTTGAACTGGAACGGGAAGTTGTAAGGTAGGGGGGAAATGCGTGGTATAAATGCTGCCTCGCCGATGCCACAACCATAAGAATTTCCGCTCCAATGGTGTGTCTGTGGAGTGAGACGACTTTAAGGCGAGTCTCGTTACACAGCTCTGGAGGAGATAGGTTCCGAAGAAGCATAATTGGGACACTGACCTTCAGCTGGATGATATGCACTGAAAGTCCATTTGCTGACAGGGTGTTCAGAAATTCCACGGGATAATGTGTAACGTTATCTTGCTCGACAACAGTGTTTATCGAGGTGTAGACCACATCATTCCCCTCAATTTCCCAGAGAATGCATACGTTAATTGCTGCATTTATGGGCATGTAAATGGCCTACTCACATACCCAAGAATTCTACTGGTGCAGTATACGACTGACATCCCCGTACACACAGCGAATGAGTTCTTCTAAGCTGGATACTATTTTTTTGTATCACCCAAAGGTTGACTGGTAGAAAATGCCTAAGGCATTAAGTCCGCTTCTGTACTTCTACCAAGAGAGTGTACCACTCTACCGAGAGACTCTAACAGCACTACCTGTCCACCTATCTTTTCTTGTGTGCGTTTGCCATGACGTAGAAGGACATCGTAAAATTCCTGAACACGTTCATTGTCTCCAAGCTGAGCATTAAAAATTAGCATTTCTAATTGAACTTAACTACAGGTGGAATACGCGAGAGATCAAGTCGTGCCTGTCGTACGAAGCCTATCCTGCAAGGAGTTGAGCTGTTATTTCAGGCTACTTTGGGTTGGTAGTGATGATAGTGAAGAGGTCCGGGCGACCAAACTTTCGCACGTAACAAAATGCATCTTGGGTCCTCTCGTGCATGTACCACGGACCTTTTGTGAAGGTGGAGGGGAGAATGACCATGAATGAGCATTTGTATTATTCTGCATAGAGATAGACGTAGTTCTCAGCTTTGAGCTTTCTTTGGTTGGACCTTATAAATACCAAACGCTCTGTCTCAATTTTGGCGTACATGTCTTAAGAAACTGAGTAAAGAGCGTACGATAATGGCGGAGATAAGAACCATTGTTTACCCTCAGCTGGATCAAGAAGCTGTAGAAATGCATGGTGGATGGTTTTTTTTATGATTTGGGGTGCCTGTCTGGAGGTCTACATTATAGTGGGCAAAATGGTAGCCAACCTCTCCGCGACAGAACTGAAATGAGAGGATTTTGAAGAGAATCGTACGCACTGTGAGTCTCGCTGATCCTTCGAAGCCGGTCATCATGCGTGCGTAAAACGATGTCTCTTTTATCACACTCCTGATCGACTAACACAACAGCTACCTCATTCGTCATTGGAGCATTATACCACCCTGGATGGGCTGTGATCGGCCTTCTATCTGCTCTGATGACAAACTTAAAGTGGTTGCGCTCGTTCTCAGGCACCGACGCGAGGGCTGCTTTGAAGTTGCTAATTTGTGGATTAACGTTATACAACATACTTTGCAATCCTTTGAACAGACCAGACCAAATTGAGGATGTGTCTACTTCAACACTTGCTTGTTGTTCACCAAACGAAGTCATCTGGAAGGCGCTGTTATAAGCTCGAATGTATTTCAAAAAATGGCTGGACTTCGAATGCTCGCCATTTAGTCCCCTTTTTCATTTGCGGACTTGGCAGTGGGTACAAACTTCTTCTAAGGCAACCATATCTCCATGGTCGGCGAGGTTAATCACGATATTTCCACTTCCTTCTTTACTTAGCCGTTTGCTCTTCGATAACCGTGGATTCATCATCAGATGTCGAAAGTTGATTTATGTCACGACACAGCCGATCTTATTCTATTTGTGCCGCACGCTGTTCTCTTGGATTCTGTCACGTTCTTGCGATAAATGAGCTTCAATGTCACTTCATCATCAATGAATATCACTTTTTTGTAATACTTAACACCGCATTTTTTTTAAATTGTCTTCCTCAACAAACTCAAGATTTTGAGGGTTTTATTGGAACTTGTATTTGTCAAACGAACTATACGATACAACTGTTATGAAGAAAATGCAAAATGCCATCTATGAATTTTAAGAATAACTAACTACTAACCTCGCCAACATGATAAAATTTAATTATAAATTTCCAAAAAGTGTTAATATGTAACTTGATTTGATTTTTATGCAATGTCATAGATGGCGCTGCTTTAAAATTTCCTTTATACTACTAACATTCATGAAATTATGTTTTTCTGCCCAAGTTACTTAAATGGCGTAGTTTTTATATTGTAAAGCTAAATAATAGCATGGCTTACTCAAAAACAACATTTATATATGCGTCGTTAGATTACAGGCTGCCACATAATGCGTAAGATAAATAAAGATTCACAGCTCCTCCCCCGTAGGTGATAGCGTGATAATATGTAGCCTATTTGTTTTCCCGACCTCTCAGTAATATTCATGCAAAATTTGAAGTAAATCCATGCAGTACTTTTTGAGTTTAGCCCGGACATACAGATAAACAGACAAACAGACAAACAGACATGAATTCTAAAAACTATATTTTTGGCTTCGGTATCGATTGTAGATCACGCCCCAAGAATTCTTTTAAAAAAATATTCAATGTACAGTTTTGACTTTCCTACGATTTTATTATATGTATAGATATTTGTAAGTTTGTTTGATGAGTTCCATTTTATTTTGAGATATTTTTAATAATCAAACTACTTCTTCTGCTTTAGAGTGAAATGAGAGGACGTGTCTGACGATACTGACTAAAACTCAACTGGTTCTTACATAACAAGCCTTTTGAGTCTAGAGCCACGATCACACTTTCAAATGTTCCCATTCCCGCAGTCTTTCTTAGACGAGGCTTTTGAAAATTCAACCTTTAAGTGGGTGAAAAGGGGGAATTTCGTTACGGCACTACCACCGTGCTACCATTAGTCAGTATTTTTTCTCTTTATGTTACGGTATGTATGGTAAAATCTAGCGGCGGAGATGTGATGGTGGCGGTGCGCTGACACAGATAGATAATTATACTCCTTTACACTAAAAATAAAATGACACACACACACAACAATAATAGTGGTGGCGTGTTGGAGGCATAATGTGAGCACTTAGGCTTTCTGCCAGTAGACTTGTGTCATCATCATCTGCCTAGCCTTTTGCCAACTGTATTGGGGTCGGCCTCCAGTCAAGCCGGATTTAGCTGAATACCAGCATTTTTCGAGGAGCGGCTGCCTATCAGACCTCCGAACCCATGTGTAACTAGGGTAACACGGTACTTCATAACAAGACTGCCGTTAGATTTAGACTTGTGTGTCCATAAAAAGATCAAATAAATAGTGGTTCCGCTGTGTCTAGTGTGTAAGTTTACATGTTTGTGAACGCATTCACGATACACGAGAAATTCATAGTGTGGGCGAAAGTATATGTAATTGAAAAAAAAAAAAACAGTTTACGAAGACAGTTTTAGACAGGTTGTTAAAACCAACAATAGATATTTGCACAGCGTGCAACAATTCACTACGGTTTGTAGATTGAATACCAATACTAGAATGGACAGAGATGTCCAACAGAGTGGTTTTGTAAGTCATTCCATTAATCTAGCCGTTTCAGTAGCCTACAAATCTAAGCTGCGACCAAATTCCGGCTGACTGAACTACGGAACTATTCCAGGGGTCAGTGATCCATGGCCTGTATTAGGATTCCGGTTGTTTACGAAGACTGATTTGAATATTTTGCTGAGGATAAGCATGCCGCAAAACTTGAGCTCGCAAAACTTTGATTGCTTTGAAGTTTTATATAGATTTTATCGATTTAGGTACGTGTTATTTCAGTTTATTTTAAGTTTGTTTGTTTTCGTTTAATTTACTGTGTTAGTAAAGATTTTAAACTTTATGTATTTTTGAAATTGTGTGATTGTATTTAAACAAATATAAGGCGTTTATTAAAAAAACAACTTTCAAGGATGTAGGTGTTTTAGGTTTGCATTTTGACTATTTTTTAATCTGACGAAAATCTAGCTTACGGACCAAATAACGTCGGTTGGGACCGCTGATAAAGATATAATTTGAATTTCAACATTTCTGCATTTGCTGAATTTCTGTTACTACGATGAGCGATATGCATCACTGGATTATGCACTTGATTCTAAATCCCAAGCAGCATCCCGAGAGTATACCTAAGCACTAGATTCTCTTTACATATTCCCCGAACGGTTCCGACTTCTAACACAAACAAGAAATCCGTTTGCCGTCCCGTCCCCAGAATTCCCGCTTCGCCTACAAACAAACATTCCTGCTAATAAAACTATAGAGTCGACAAGTCTTATCTATGTGCTGTGTAGAGCACGAAGTGTCTTAAAATTTAACACCTTTTCTACAAAACAGATTGGTACAGAAGTTCGGCTCCGTACAACGTCGAAGACCATTTAATTAATTAGTATAATGTATTTTTAAATTAATTTGATTTTTAAATTTTATGTAGTTTTATGATATATGTATATTGTGAGTATGTGTATGATTATGTAACTAAAATGAGTTTTTGGTACTTGTCATTAAATATAAATGATTGATTGTTTGAAAGCCCAGCACGCACACGCAATTGCTGTACGTAAAGGGAGTTTTCCTTTTACGTACAGCAAGTGCAAGCGAGAGAGCAAGAAGCAAGTGGACTTGCGACTGTCATTGAGGGCTATACCATACAAATATTTAGTTTATAAATTAACGTTTTTACAAATGATTTGAAATTACAGATTGAGTTGAAAATACTATTAATAATACTTTAACGTGTAACGTAATTTATGGATGAATAAATTATCCTTTATTTCAGGTTAACGGATAAACCAATTGAAGGACACGAATGGGTTTTAGTCAGAAAAAGTCTGACCACCCTCTTAATGGATCGAGACCTATGTCTGACTTCTGCGCGTCTGGTTTTACGGTTCTGTTGCCAAATGGCAAAAAAAACGGATCTAGTAAGCAGTTTTTTTTAATACGTCATAAATCGTAAACCGCAATTAAGTTGGTATGGAATCCTCAGTGTCCGACTCGCACTAGCACGATTATTTTTTTTGAGGTAATCATCCAATGACTTCTACTGCGCTAGGGTGGCGCTAGGGTGGACCCTAAACAAACGCGTCTACGTGTCTGTGTGTGCGTGCCTGTACGAGTTGACCTTCTGTATATTTAACTATAGTACGTTTGGAAGGGAGCCAGGTTTAACTATATGCGGAGCGGCGAATTATAAGTGTTATTGCAGGACGTAGATAAGCACCCAGGAGAGCCTATGCATTTTCTGTGCTCTGCTCAGTTTAAACGATTTTTGGGCCTGTAGTTAAATTTTACGAGCTAAATTGTAATGTATGGGGATGTGTTTTAAACCGGCTACAAAAGGAAATAGGTATTATGTTCGTCTGAAAGTATTTTTCACTGATTTCTAGGTCAAATGTTGCAAATTTATTTTGATTGAAAGATTATACTCCCGAATTGGTCCCAATCAAATATTGTTATTGTTAAATAGTAAACTTCGAAGATATGAAATTGAACTCCTCATTGGATCATGCCAGAACTATTTTAGTTATACGTGTAGTCAATGCTTGACTGAAGGAAAAGGGGGAGGGGATATATCGAACTGGTCTGATAATGAAGAGGGGACGTAGGCACCGGAACTCTGTAATAAATCAAGGTACCTACCCAAACCATGTATTGTGATTGACCGGTAGAATTGTGATGAGATGCACGTTAGCTATAAGGTACCATCGAACTATTTGATGATGGAACCGAAAGGAAGAAGGTATGGAAGTTTGGCTTTAGGTCAGCGGCGTGCGTATTAATCTAGAACTAGGCAAGCCGTAGAAATCTAGACTAACTGCGTTCCTATAATTGAGAAAAAAAAACACGAGCAGGTCATATACGCGCGGAAAATCTTAACACCGCGATTCAGAAAAGTGACGTAATAGATCAATGCCATCTATCGAGAAATTGAGAACTAATATTCAAAAGAATCATCTTAAATGTAAGATTGTCCTGCCATCGATGGATATTTTTGCGGCAACTCTTGCGTCACTACAAGTTTATGCGCCATCTAGTGTAGACTAACTACAAACTATTTACGATGTTGATAATTATTACTACTTACAATGTAAACAGGCAGCTCTTTGGTCTTTTTCTTTACTAAAAACAGATAACAGAACACTCAGAAGGCAAATTATAGTTTAGTTTGGTTTACTTTATATTTATAGGTACTTACATGAAAAAATATTTTTTGAATTGTACTTAGTTCATAATAGCTTTCTTTAAAAAAGATATTACATGAGCGTGACGGTGAACGTTTTACATCACTTAATCTCTAAAACTCGAAACTATTACTTCGCCAAGTCGTTATTCACTCACATAGTTCACACACTTTGAAACATTCCTTCTCTTATCGAACATTACACGTGTTTCCGAATTCATTTCATAGATTCATTTC
The DNA here is from genome assembly GCA_030763345.1 of Mythimna separata. Lineage (NCBI taxonomy): Eukaryota > Metazoa > Arthropoda > Insecta > Lepidoptera > Noctuidae > Mythimna > Mythimna separata. The sequence continues at coordinate 11,853,452 of CM061174.1, read as the reverse complement.
TTTTCAAGAAACTTTAATTACTTCTAGACCAAGCAATTTACAGTAATAACTAATCACAAAACTTTAAATCACAGAAAACTAAAAAAAACTATCAAAAAAAGCGTAACAACACGATAACCGCTCATAAAAATATTTGAATTAGTTAGTAGTAATATTAGTTCGCAGAGTTTTACGCTTCATAGAGGGCGTCAGTGTCTCGAAAATTGTGTTCATTCAGAGAAATGATTATGCCTGGCTTTTCTTAGGAGATAAATGTTCTAGGTCGACTTACACACACATACACATTTTCGTAATACAGAGACGAAACTTTTCTGTGTTTACAGTGAAGAAAGAGACGGCACATAAAGCCATATACAGAAGCCAGTGTGTTGATAAGAGACAGAAATACATCACGAGTTAGAGCGAAATAGCAGATCGCGTTAGATTTACCGCGCAGTGTGTTAGGTTAGAGTGGCAACGTCGCGTTCCTTGCGTTATCTAATGAATGAATGAATCTAAGTTTGACAACTGCGCGATTACATGTCGCGCGCGTCCTGACGCGCGAATTTTAAAGTTAGAGTTTTGTTTTTATTAATGTGTAACGTTCTATGGTTAGGGTTTTAGGTCATGGTGTCATGTAAAGCCCGGCTTCCGGGCTTCTATTTCCAGCACGTCACCGCTTTAGGTAGGTACCCACAAACAAAAAAGTGTAAAAAAAACAACTTCAATGTAAAAAACATTTAGCACTTTCGAGTGTTTTTTTCAAAAACTCTGTATGTTATTACTTTTACATGATACGACTTTTGTGTTTTTGTTTTAAACAGGTATTCGGAATTTCAGCAACATTTTTATTTTCTCTCTTCTAACCTTCAAATTATTTCTCACCCACTAAAATGATACTCCTACCTTCCTATCACATCAATACAAAAGGATTACAACCCCTAATAGTGTAGTCTAAGACCCATCACGTTGAGTAATCCCACGGGCGCTGTGAGCTAATCCGCAGCGACATCTGCCGAGCATTACTAATACTCACATATGTACAGACAAGGTACAAACGAATTAATAACCGTTTGGCAATCGAGACAGATCACATTAAATAATTGTTGCTATATTAATATACTATAGATTACTTGCTTCTGCCAGCGGCCTTGATCGCGTCATTTTAGGTTACGTCCATACGAAGTTTGGACCCCGTCTCAATTCCTTAGGGGATGAATTAGAGGCGCGGGCTTGCGGACGGAATCATCAGAATGACTTCACCGCTCATGGGCGGAGCGGGAGGGCGTGTCAGACTCTTACTGACTAAACCCCACCCCGTTCCTTGCCCCGTGCCTTCGATTGGGGGGACACGGTGAGCACCTTTCGGATTTTCCGTGTTCCCCAGTGGCTTCGGCCCTACCGGGCCCCTACAGTTTGCTGATATCTCCTTGAGGCGCGCGTGGAACAGAACGTGCCGTTGACGACTAGGCTCGGTCCAGGTTATTATCAGACTGCCGGACGGCGAGCTACCCAGTGCTTGCCGTCCGCGAGCCCGTATGTATGTCAGCAAAACCGTAGGGGCCCAGCAGGGTCGAAGCTTCTGGGGCCATGGGCTTCTAAAAGGAAAACCCTGGACCCTGGAACGAAGGCAAAGTAGGAACAAAGGAATGAGTTTTAGTCAGTAAAAGTTTGGCACGCCCTCCGTCCAAAAGAGAGTCAGAGATGTCAAAAAAAAACTTTTGCCCGCGGCTTTGCCCGCGTGGAAGTAGGTTTGTTGTGCGTTGATATGTTAGACAGTCAGTTTCTCTTTTTAATCACTTTTTCATGACTTACGAAAGCAGGGCATAGCACGTGTGGTTTCAGGGGTGTCTTTACTTTTTACTAAATTCAGCTGAAAAAGCATCGTAAGGCAATCGGTAAATCGATGGATCCGTGGTATTTGTTGGTGCGTCGATGTCTGACACACCCAGTATACAAGATCCTTAAATTGGAAGACATGTTCTTTTTTCTCCCTTATCCTAGAGTACAATCAAAGGATGGATCCTAATTGGGGACTAAAGTATACCAAAAGTAAAAATATAATAAGAACTCATGTAACTTACGGTGAAAGCTTCAGGGTAGCCCGCGAAGTACAAATTTTCTTACGTTTTTTGCAATTTGCAGGCCAATGGTAGGTTTTATGAAGTTAAAATACTTAAGCGACTGTAAAACGTAACTAGTTACATAATTAAAACCATAAAATTCATCAATACAAGCCTCCAAGCTCACTTAAGTGTAGGAACGATTTTATCGGTCAAAAACGTTCCATCTAACTTCATACAATCTACCACTGGCCTGCAAATTGCAAAAAACGTAAGAAAATTTGAATTTCGCGGGCTACCCTGAAGCTTCCCCTTTAAGTTCAAACCTAAATACATCCAGTGCCGTAAATAGGGCGGTGCGAGCAGTGCCCAGGCACAGGGCGCAGACCCTGGAGGGGCGCACAAATGACCAGACTAAGCCTGGTTAGAGCATTTTTCAGGGGCGCAGTTTTGAAAGTTCGCACCGGGTGCATAAAAGGCTAGTTACGGCACTGAATACATCACATTTTTTTTCTATTAAAAACATATTAAATTTTGAACCTACAAAATTTTAGCTTACAAACCTTTCATTACCTACGTTAAAGCAAAATTACAAAGCAACGTAATAATATTGCAGATTCAATTTACTTCAACATTAAACGACTCAGAGTTAATATGACGTTCCCGACATACGCATACACACTAATAAGCAAAGTACATTTATATTCTGGTTCATGGATTACGTCTTTGGGTCCCTGTAAATAATCTTCGTTCTCATAATATGGAAGCAATTTATGAAATAGGATGTACTGCCAAAGAACGAGGATGTTGGTAGTTGTGGAGGTGGCAAAAGTATTATTATTAAAGTGGTTTTAACCTATCAATACCCGCGAAACGAGACACAATAGTAAGACAATAACAGCGCGGTCCTATGAGACCGGTCGGGAATTCATGAATTAAGACAGATACGAGTATATCATAACCTGTGGCCTATATAGAATCATCGATGAGTACCGCGCATGTATCACGAAAATGCCCGACCTAGACGTGCTTCAAACACTACAATAGATGATCTCTACCCTAAAAAAACTAAAATAAACTGCGCGATTTATTAAAAAAAAACAAAGTGTTACACGGAATTTTAAATTAAAATAAGTTAAATTCAATTGAATAAATTATATATCAACACAACACGTGTAAATATATTTTTTAATAATAATCAATTAAAGTATTTTTATGTATTTATGTGTTCTGCCTCGACTATTCAAAGGTACTTTTTCCTTAAGTCGTAATACCTACTCCAACTAACTATATCTGTTCAAGACCATTTGGAATAACCGCTTTCACCTGAAGATGAACTAATTTAAGGTTTAGTACTCAATCCGGCTCGAAGGACCACTTAGACCTTGATACTGATGTAAAAACTATTACAAAAAATATAAAAAACAGTCCAATAAGCACATTAAAATTATGTGTTTTACAATTTATTATTATTATTATGACAGTTATTAAAGTTAAAAAAATATTGCAGTTTTGCAAGACTTTGTTACTAAATTATAATGTAAAGAACATATAATTTAGAAACATAGAAATACTCGTACATATATTGATATGTACACACACACACGCCAAGCAATTTTCTATTCGAAACTATGACACTTGAAAACAAGACGTAAAAATATCAGCACCAATATCTCAATTTTGCATACGTAAAAGAGAAATTCCCAAAGGCGTTTACATCCGTTTCCTACATCAGCATTTTACGTTTCATTTTACACATCTGTCGTATTAACGCGGTAAAGAATGGCGTCGATCCATCGTCGTGCATAAACGTTGATACATTTCATGTGACATGCCGGATATGTTTTATTATTGAGATCATGACAACTGCATTATTTTTTTAAACTTTATTAAAAAGAGCAATACGTATAATTTACAAACATACGAATACATAGCAATATTACTCACAGACACTAAGCAATATCGTGTCATTTTCCGTTCGAAACTATGACACTTGAAAACAAGACATGAAAATATCAGCACCAATATCTCAATTTTGCATACGTAAAAGAGAAATTCCCAAAGGCTGTTACCTCCGTTTCCTACATCAACATTTTACGTTTCATTTTACACATCTGTCGTATTAACGCGGTAAAGAATGGCGTCAATCCATCGTCGTGCATAAACGTTGATACATTTCATGTGACATGCCGGGTATGCTTGTCATGTACTCTGTTATGTCTTCCGTCTTTTTAATAATGACCTCGCTTTTTTATTTTTAAATCTGAATTATGTTTGTGTTTATTATTTTTGAGTATGAGAGTACGACATATTTAACAATTTTTAACGTTACATTGTTTTGCTTTTTTTATTTGGTTAAGGTTTTTTGCCAGATGCAGTGAGTGAATTTTGTACCTATCATGGTATTCATTTTTAGGGGGTATATTTTGACATTTAATCATGAAAAGATCTAGTTACGCACAGGATCTTATTCAGATATATTATGAAAATCAGTCATTTACGATTAATGTTTCGAAAAATTAAAGAAACATGATCTTGGCATCAAAGCAAAAGAATTCCTTTTCTACGAAGGTGTGCGGGACTTTACACTCTGTTCCGCATACCCTAAACTATTATTAACTATTTTTGACAAAAACCAAGGCTCCTTAAACGTGTCTTAAAGGATCAAGAACGGTGATTTTAGTAGCTACTAACCGCAAAAAATGTACTTAAGTTAATTTGAAAGTGATTTCTAAATCTATTTGTTCTCACAACCTGACACAATGATTCACCAAATAAACATTGAAGTGACACTTTGATGAAGGGTCGACAAGGAACAGAATTTGCCGACCAAATTTTGTTAGCAATGCAATTAAAGTCAAAAGTTTCAGCTTGAGTCATTTATAAATTGGTTCACAAACAACTGGGCTCTTATTTTAGATGGGAAATCATCAAAATGACTTCTTGCGCTGGCCGGAGTGAGAGGGCGTGTCGGACTTTTAATGAGTAAAACCCACTTCTGTTTCTTCTTTGCCTTCGATCCAGGGCTTTTTTGCACAACCCATCTCCCCAGTAGGCTTCGACTAACAACTGGGCTGTATGACGAAGTGATGGCATGATTCATGATTCTCTTCTCTTCAGACATGTCGTAGAGTTTTAGGTCTTGTCGCGAGGTACTGAATTTACTACTTGGTACTTGAAGATAATGGCTAAATGGGAGCTCGTGGCTAGATAATAACAGCCGCACAGGTCGATCTTCAAGGTTAAGCAACGCTTGCCTAGGTTGGTCTGTGGATGGGTGACCATCTTAACATAACGAGTTTCCTCCGTGCCTCGGAAAGCACGTTAAGCCGTTGGTCCCGGCTGTCATTTGGAGATCTTTGGCAGTCGTTACGGATAGTCAGAAGCCAGTAAATCTGAATCCAGTGTTGCCATGAAGTACCGTGTTACCCCAGTTAATGGGTTGTGGAGGTCTGGTAGGCAGCCCTCCTCGTAAAATACTGGTATTCAGCTAAATCCGGCTTGACTGGAAGCCGACCCCAATATAGTTGGGAAAAGGCTAGGCAGATGATGATGATGACTTGAAGATGCTAAATGTATCCGACATAGACATGATTCTGAACTACTGAACTCAACTCAAAAATCATGTAAATACCACAGAGGCCCATTAAAACCCCAAGATCATCAAAACATTACGGAATTAGAAACATGACCTAATTACACAACGCCATCTATCAATCGAATTAAGAACTAATTTAATAAACACCATCTATGAACAAAAGTGTGAACTAATTTTACATCAATCGTTTGTTAACTTGAACTTAGGGCTTATTTATTTTTCCTCTCTCACAATTGGTTTTAAGATGTTTTCATAATTCACCTGAAGTGCACTAACAACTGCCATTCCATAAAGGCTAATGGCAAAGTCTTGAACTGAATTTTTTTATTGCACTATTTGTCGTTTTACCAACCAATCTTACGTCAGAGGGAACCCTATTCACTAATGATGCCTTGGTCGTTGGTCGCAGTCCTACTTACTAATGAGGTTCCGAGAACTCCAAGTGACCTGCAGTGCTTCCTGCAGTGTTGGCACGTTGGAATTAGAAACAATTAGGGGCAGTTATTCAGCCGTGCAAGCTGACAGACCGGCCATTGTGCTAGATTTTCGAGTGACTTATGTGTAGCAAATTAAAAAACCATTTTATTTGATTCTTCATTGTATACATGAATGTAGCTTAGTTCGGTATTCGGTGATTTAAGAGAAGGTTGGATGTTTATACCTATATAAGCGAGCTTAACTCACCAGTGAGTTTTCTCCCAGCAAACCTTACTTCTTTTTCTTTTCGTGTCGATATACTTTAACTACATTTTTTCGGACCACTATTTGGTAACCTGTATGGCTCTCTTATTAGCCTCATAAACCTTACTAATCTTAACGTTTATACCGCGTATATCGAAGAACGAACGAAGAAGTAACAATTTATCTGCTGCGGTCTTCCCTTCCGATTATAATTTGCACTAGCAACTGCCGTTCCAAAAAGGCTAATGGCAAAGTCCACCATCCAAACTATCCATCCACCATCCAAACTATCTACCCTCAACCATCCTTCCCTTAGCTATCTCAGTTTTTAAGTTTTTTGACGTGACAACGTCTTAAATTAGGTTGCGGCTGGGAGTCACTTATGAAAAAGTGTAACGCTCGGTAACGTTACGATGAGTCACCGAACGAGAGAGAGGCCCGCCGAATGCCTTGCATCTCTCTCCCACTCAACTATGATCGGTCTGCCGCGCGCGCAGCACTAGAGAATTTTAGTAAACAAAATATATTTCTATAGTTAAAATTTGTGCAATTCTTATTTTCATTCAATTCCTTGTTCCTATTGTGCAATTTAATTATATTCATATCAATAAATATTCTACCGAGAAAAAGACGTTGTCACGTAAAATCTTCGCCCGTAAAAACGACTTTACAGGCAACCATTTTTTTTTAAATATATACACAATTTATTTTAATCATAAGTCTGAGATAATGACTAATGCTGTCAAACTTTTTACAAGAAAATCCTTCATCTTTGTAAAGAAAGTACATTTTCAACGCAATTCATATTTCAGTAAGTTTTTTTTAAATGCTCGTAACTTTTATCAGTTACCTACGACCTTTACCTTTGTATAAATACGTGGGTGGATATTTTCACGCCCACTCTAAAGTTTAATGAAATTCGATGAAATTATTCCGAAAGGCCTGCGGGACAGAACTCGGAACTCATAAGTATTTGACGAGACCGGTCCAAATTGACTACGAATCACGGCCGAAGAGGGGCGCATATTTTAAGATATTCGTGACGCAGTACCGATCCCCTACTACTGGTTTGGAAAATACCTGTCCGATCTATGATAAATAAAATTTATAGAATATTTTTGATAGGTTGCACATATTCTATTAAAGGTGTACCCACAGGGTGCGCAGTGGTCAGTTTTTTTTGGTTTCCATATCTTGCAATCAGTAATTCTAGACTATAAGCAGATTTGCTGGGTGTTTTTTTATCGTTCAGGGTTTTTTTAAGGTGGAAAGTCATCGATATGACTTCTACCACTCTGGGCCGAGCGGAAGAGCGTGTCAGAATTCTACTGACTAAAACCTACTCCAGTTTTTAAGCCGACGTATGATTACGAGGACTGTGAGTTGCTCTGCTAGATGGTTTGGGTGCTTTGACAGTCTTAGTTTATAGTTCGCTTCATGAGTGTGTCTATATCTTGTTAAATCATAGGTATATATTTGGAAGTTCATACTTATAATAGCAGCTAGCAGATCGGCTCAAATAAACACCAAAATTAAATGTATGTCTTAGTTTTGCTTTGCAAGTGGAGCTTCGTATAAATTTTTAGTAAAAAAGAAAAAAAATAAACCATGAGCATAGTTATGAACGTTTCTAGAGTCTTTTTTGTCGCAAAAGTCACTTGTACAATTAAGTCCACGCAATTAAGGACAACAGCAGAGCAGAATGGTTATTATAAAAGTATACTGGCAGTACTGTGTACTTGATGAAGGCATTCTGCAAACAGTTGGCCTCAAAGCGACCATGTGGGCCCGTGCCGTATTAAGTTCTTGATGATAATGGCGACCTGCCAACAGCGCAGTGAAAATTATGTCGTGTGGTTTAATGAAAATTTACTTTTATTATTATTTTTTGTGTGGAAAGGACAGTGTGTGGATATGTTTATTGATATTTTTTTATACAAGTTAAGTTCATGCATCCCAGACCGGTTGCATGAAACCGCGCGGTTGTTGTTTTACTATTGTGTCTCGTTTCGCGGGTATGTGCCTGGTTAAGGCAGTATTGCCATACAACGTGGCAATGCCGCCAGTCTTTTGTGCACACTTCTGAACGACAGCGATGCGGAAGAATTTTTAGACGCCATATTTTAGGTTAGAGTAAAGGTGAGTATAAACTACAACATTTGCTTGTAACAGAACAACGAGCCGCTCTATGATATGTTCTAGTGTATCATCCTTTTACAAACTAAACGTCGAACACGCTCGACTCTTTGTTGCAAACCAACGAGCATATTGGTGTAACATTTCGGCGAGCGTATTGGTGTAACATTTCGTCGAGCGTATTGGTGTAACATTTCGTCGAAGGAAAGTATGAAAAAGAATGAATGCAAGGTACAACAAAATGTTCGTAAATGCACACTAACTGTAAGCATTTACCCGTAGCATAACGCCGAGCATTCGCAGGAACGTTACATTACATGGAAATGTTTTGGGAACTGAGCTTTTGCCTGTATTGTACCATTCGTAAGAACGTTACATTACACAGAAATGCTCGAGAAAATGTTGTAGTCTATACTCACCTTAAGAGTTGGTGTAGTTAGTTTTAATTAGTTAAGTATTTATATTTTTCATGTTCTATCTATGTTTAGTGGAGAGAGGAGCTCGTGGCTAGATAATAATAGCCGCACAGGCACACTGAGCGTGGCCCGACACGCTCTAGGCCGGTTTTTGTACTAAACATAGATCATCATCTGCCTAGCCTTTTCCCAACTATATTGGGGTCGGCTTCCAGTCAAGCTGGATTTTAGCTGAATACCAGTATTTTACGAGGGGCGGCTGCGGAGGAGGCAAGCGTTGCTTAACCTTGAAGCTCGATCCGTGCGACTGTTATTATCTAGCCACAAGCTTCTCGATCCTCGGGAAAATTTCACGCTTCTAATCCGAGTAATTTCGGCTGTGTGTTGATATTATGTCAGTCAGTCAGTTTCTCCGTTTACGTGAACCTCAGAATTAATATTTCGTCTCTCAATTCCATTTTCCCGAGTGAGTATTTCCTCGATTTGATTCTCATAACTAATATAACTGCTTAGATTACATGTTGATCTTCCGCTTCAGACTCCGGTACGAATAAATTTGCATAACGAGATTATTCCCAACTTCAATGGTACGTATGTGCGTACTGTCAGCATAGGGACACGGATCTTAGAAATTACATAGAATATTTTGGATTTTTAAACCGTAAGGCAAGATAAAAATATCCTTAGTACAATAATGAAAAAGATGGACTTAATTTTTGTCTTCGCATGACACGAAGAGGAGACTATTGCTTTTGAAACGGTGAAAGAAAACAATGTAAGAAAATTGACATTATCACTCAGCATCATTAGTATCCGGCTCCATAATACCCATGGCTTCGATGAATTCCACCTCGGTCTCAAAGACATGTTTTGATATATGTATGTCTTTGAGACGACGTTTTTCAATACTCTTACGGAGAAATAAATATGTACATATATAAATGGAGGTTGACACGCGAATCGTGGGAGTCGCTTAATAGCAAGCCTTATAGTATAAAATAGCCTTATAGTGTACGGTAAGTGTATTGAAAATACATTTTGTTTAATTGTCAGAAAAAAGGAAGCATTTTTTTTTTAATCAATCTTTTCACTATAACCTGTCCAATGAGATTTTCCTTTGCCCGGTTTAGACCATACGGGCAAAAAAGTAGAAACATTTTTTGTGGTTATAGTGTACATGTCTCTTTTTATTATTTTGTATATTAAGTCCACTTTCGTTGCTGACCGTACCATGGTACGGGCGAAACCGTCTTTATTTGATTTGACATCTGGATTTAGCTCATCAGAATTTTTTTATTAAACTCCGTAAGTTTGATTTATAGCTTTACAAGGATTTTTCGCTTTTTCATTTCCGACTAATTTTATAGTAAGTCGAAGATTTATGGAGCTGACCGTGGGGAAGTTTTTTACGAGTTTATTATGTTGTTAACTTTTTAATTACTTTTTCATTATTTTGAAGGTAGGTACAGCAGCGAATTTAGCAATGTTTAAAAAGTTTCTTTATAAAACCTAATTTTCACAAATTCTTATAGGACTATTTTTCGTCGTAGTGAGTTAAATGTTGTATAACAATAAAGGAATGAACGATGATAATTATGGAACAAGGCCGAAGCCAACTGGGTCCATGGGTTGTTCGAAAGGCTAGAGTGAAAAGGCTCTTAATAAACTAGAGCGTTTCACCATCAACGATTGCATCACTGCTTACCATCAGGTGAGATCGCGGTCAAGCACTAGTTTATGTCAATAACAAAAAATGTGTTTATTAAACACCTCAAAAGAAAAAATCGACTCCAGCAGGGAATTCCACTCTTTGACAGTACGTACAATAAATGTGTTCCCAAAACATTTGGTACGTATGGGTGGGAAGTCCACTTTTGAAAATCGATAATACGGGCAGTGGTGGCCCAGTGGTAACGGCTCCGACTTACGAGTTGTAGGTCGCGGGTTCAAACCCAGCCAGGCGCATTACTTTGTGTAATTTATTTCATCACCACTGCTCTCAAAACGGTGAAGGAAAACATCGTGAGGAAACCGGCATGTCCTAGAACCAAAAATTCGAAGACTGGTGACATTCATCAATCCGCACTGGGCCCGCGTGGTGGATTACAGCCCATTCCCTCTCCTAGAGAGGAGGCCTGAGTCCCAACAGTGGGAACATTACAAAGTCGATAATGCTAATGCTAATACGGGCAGGCCAATGATTGTCAAGTTGTATTACGCACTTTGAACTTCAAACTTCAAGCGTAAACACAACATTACTACCCACCAGTGAACACACGTTACAGAGAACACTTCATCATGTAATATCTCTAAACAAGCAATCAATCGAGAGGCGTTGGCGTACAAACGCAATTGCACGAGAGTCAATATTGACGCGCCGCGAACAACGGACCCACGAGTGATTAAATACTGTTTATTTGTTTGTTCATACTGGGTTACTAACTAGTAGGTTATTGGGAGGGTAGTAAATTGAAAAGTTGAAAGGTCTCCCTCAAGGTGGATCAATGACATAAACCTTGGTGTGGGTCGCGGGAACCCAGTGCATTTTTATTAAGTGGGAAATCACCTATGATTTCTCTGGGGTAGAGCTGGAGGGTTTTTTAGACTAAAACCCACACATTCTATGGTCTATCTTTGAGTGTTTTCTGTAGCCTAACCATATGTCCTCTCCTTGGTATTGTTTGTCAAGTCGTTGAGCTCCTTAGTAGTCCTGAGTTGAGCTTTACGAATCATGACAGATACTTGCACTGATGAATGCTTGCATGCTTGACTTACTTGACATAGGTCCACTCAAATCTGCATGGTTCTTTCTTCAGAAGGCCATCTCAGATACTAATCTGTATGATTCGCATATGATTTGACTTTAAAAGAGACTGCATGACCCCTTAGTTTGTTTCGGTGTTTTTTCTCAGGGAGTCAGTAAACACCGGCATCGCGTTGTTAAAAAAAAAGTCCAAAAAAGAATTGACGTGTAAAAGTGTTTGTGAAAACCTATTTGTAAAATAAATATCATTTATCATTTCCTTTCGTTTAGGGTCCTGGGTCTTGTTCTTGAAAATTTGATTAGTAATAGTTGCGTAAAATGAGTTTAAAAAAACCGGCCAAGTGCGAGTCGGACTCGCGCACCGAGGGTTCCGTACAAACCTGCAAGGTTTACAAAGTTCGTTCAAAGTTTCAAAATATGCGGTATCAATGGTTGTACTTTTGCGTTTTGCGTTGACTTAGATTTTTTTTTTTTCACGGGTTAAAGGCAATTAGATCTAAGTATTTGATATGAATTTCAACTTGATAGCTCTACGCGTTCATGAGGAAAAAGTAATAAGTTTATATTTATTAAAAAATAAATATATATTTTGTAATGTAACTAAAAATTTAAGGTTTTCGGAATTTTTCCTTTATGTGTGCTATAAAACGTTGCTTCATGCCAAATTTCAAGATTCTAGGTCGACTGGAAGTACCCTTTAGGTTTTGATTCCCTTGCGAGTACTTGCGAGTTTCAAAATATGCAGCTTAAATTGCTGTTTCTTTTGATTGCGTTGACATAGAAGTTTGATTTTGTTACAGCTTAAAGGTATTATAGACCTGAGTATTTGGTATGAATTTAATACCTCTACGCGTTTATGAGGAAATGGGTAGTAAGTTTAAAATTATTAAAAATAATATATTATGTGATGTAACTAAAAATTTATGGTTTTCATAATTTTTCCTTTATCTATGCTATAAGACGTTGCTTCGTACCAAAATTCAAGATTCTGAGTTCACGGGAAGCACCCTGTAGGTTTTGATTCCCTTGCAAGTGTCGAAAATTTGCGGCATAAACGGCTGTATCTTTTGATTGCGTTAGCTTAGAAGTTTGATTTTTTCACAGCTTCAAGGGACAGTAGACCTGAGTAATTGATATAAATTTCAGCTTCATACCTCCACGCGTCCCTGAGAAAAAGGGTCTTGACAGACGGACGGACAGACGGACAACAAAGTGATCCTATAAGGGTTCCGTTTTTTCCTTTTGAGGTACGGAACCCTAAAAATTAAACTTCATATTTTTTTCTTTTAATAGAATCCTGCTTCATCGCCATTTTATCTGATGCTTACCATCGATGTTGGTTTCATGAAAAAAATTGACAAAGGCGCCACGTTATGTAAAAAAGATTATCAAATACGTATCTTTTTTGAGATCCGACTCTCAAAAAAGGTATAGTAAAGCGAGAGACTTTCGCTGACTTAATTGAGTTCCTTTAGGTACATTCTACAACCATGGTAACTCTTTCAAAACTCTTAGCTTAGAGCACGTTTGCCTAGAAATAATTTCTTTATTCTTTACTTAAAGGCTCCTAGGCTGTAGCTATCAGGAAAACAGACTGAGACAAGGAATTCCACAGATGAAGTCACAAAACATCTGTTACGGTTCGTTTAATCAAGAAACTCCAGCATAATAAAGTTATATGGAGGAAAACCACAGCATTACATCGACGTGTCGTAAAATCAATCTATTTATACATCTCTATATATAAAAGGAAAACTGACGGTCTGATATATCAACGCACACCCGAAACTAAGTGGTATAGGAGTGTGAAATTTTGCACAAGATTTCCTTTTATGACGAAGGTGAGCACTAAGAGAGAATATTCCAAAATTCGCCCCCTAAGCTTAGGCTACACGACAAGGTTTCACTCCGTACGTAGGTCCAGTCTATTCTCCGTCCGTAAGCACAGCGCGCAGTGTTGTATGGATCATTGAGGGAGGTTGTAGTTTCAAACGGCGGAGCTACGGAACCGCGCCGCCGCCGTGTGTCATCAGTGTTGTTCCGCAGTGTATGGTCGCTTGTACGGCGCAAAAACCTTCTCGTGTACAAAAGGGCTAAGGGAAGGAAACGGGAGTCCAAAGTTTGTATGAAGAAACCGTGTACGCGGGCGAAGACGCTAGCAGAAGCTAGTACTGCATATAACGTAAGTCACATTGAATATGTAGGGCAGGCACTCCCGCGGGACACCGCAGTATCTACTCAAATAAGTACCTGCGAACCCGCTGACAATATTCAAATTTCATTTCCAACGAGACGGTGCAAATTGGCAAGTAACACATCTTTTTCCATATTCCTGCGATGAAGGATATCGAAATGAATATGTCAAGAAGTTTGACTAAAGATATTTGAGACTGAAATGATACTAGAAGAAGCTGTAATAATAATTTTCTACCGTTTTTGAGGGGAAAATTGAGTGTGCAAGTCACCTCTTGCTATTTTTAATTAAGTATGTATATTAATAACATTGTTCAGATTGGGGCCTTATTTCGTAGTAACCATGCCCCTAAAACCATGTTTTAGTGTTTTGCAATGGTATACCTAAACGAGTGTTTGACTGCGATCCCACTTGAAGCAGTGAAGCAATCGTTGATTGTGAGGCGCACTAGTTTATGAAGATCCTATTCACTTTAGCCTCGAAGCCATCTAAATTATAATCGGACGGGAAGACCGACGCATGCTAATTGTTTCAGTCCTTCGATGTACGCAGTATAAACGACGACACGAAAAACAAACCGAAAGGTCCGTATCTTTGTTTTCCTTGAGTCGTAAAAGTTTCTTAGCAACGAGCGTGTTGTCTTTTGGTACACTAATATTAACACGTACATGGATGATCGTCGGTCGGTTCCACGTTCTATGAGAGTTCGGTTCGGCTCCTCGTACACTTTCCAACGGCCCAGGATTCCCGGAGATATATTAACCGATTATCTTACCGACCGAATTTCAATCACGGTAGCCAATCTCAACAGAGATTAGCTACATACACTAAGGAGTACACGAGTGATATTACTCGTACTCATTTATTTATGAAGGCTTCATGTAAGACAAACATACAAAGGCGGCCTTACGTCGGTGGCCTTAGGCAATCTTCTCTACCAATCAACCAATGACAGTGGAGAGATAGCATGGCAGGTGATTAGACAATACAAAATCTTATTAAGAGATACTTTAAAAGTATTCGGGTTCAAAATTCGAAGTTATTTGAATTTTTCTGAAAACTGTAAGTTTTCTCAAAAAAACTTTAAGCTAAATTGTAGATCTTAAAATTCTCTACAAAAAACTTTAAGAAAACTTACCGTTTTCGAGAAAAATCCAAATAACCTCAAATTTTGACCTCGAATAACTTTGTCTTTCATATAATTATAATTGTTAGGGCCTGTTTCACCACCTATGATTAAGTTTCGAGTATCTTACTTGACAGATAATTTCATACGAATTCTGTCACATTTTTGAATTTATTCAGTGAGTAGTGCCTACTCGGACATTGTGAAACAGGCCCTAACTGTTACAAATTATAATAATAACTTTTGTTGCACACATAGGATCTATAGGGATTTTTAAAACTTAATTTGTAATAGTAAACCCAAGCTCTCCACCAAAATTTGGCTTTTCGAGAATTTTTGTTATTTCAAATGTCTATATTGACCGGACTACTATCTTATCTGATGGTGAGTGATGATGTTGTCGATGATGGACCGCACTTGCCTAGAAGTAGCCTAATCACTATTGACTTAACCTGTAGAACCCCGTGGCACAAAAACGTGCCAGTAAACAAGTAATTACCTTTTAACTTTGAGAACCGCTGGAAAAAATTGTGCCACCAAAACCTGACCGATTAAAAATTATACTCTAGTAGTATAATTACAGAAGCAACAAAAACAGAACAATAACAGTTTATATTATTAATATTATTTATATTAATTTATTAATATTAAATAAATAAATAAATAATAAATAATGGCGGTCCCCACGGAGCGCCACAGGAGGCCTCCCAGATTATAACGATTAAATCAATAATAAAAATAACAATCTATGAGTAATAGAATAGACAATATTTATTGAAGAAAATATAGGAAGGCAATATATCAAGCCAAGTTCCTTAATAAAGACTTAACTTACCTTCACTTGGCACAGGAGTGCTGGGTTCGTTCGTGTAGAAGCTACTGCAATCTGTGCAACAAGGTGACAAGTCAAAGGACTTGTGTCGTCAGATGTTAGAAACTTTCGCAGAGCGTCGGAATTCCAAGACTCCCTGACAATTTAGAACTGAGTGCTTGGCTTGTACGAAGATATGTCTTTGTATCGTCACTGGTATATACGAGATCCTTAAATATTCAGTGTTTAATGTACGAGTAAGTATGAGTAAATATACTTTTACTGTGGTGTTGTACTGGTCGTACTTTCTACTAATGTTTTTGAATAGCGGTTAAATGCCTATGTGCTACCTACTGCGAAAATAAATAATTATGCGAAATGCAGTTTTGAGCATATCGGTTGGATGGCTTCTAAAGTATGCTTTTTTATGTCTATTTATTTATATATTTAAAACTTCTTGCAGAACTTTTTTAATTCATGAATCCCCGACCGGTTTCATAGGTCCGCGCTGTTATTGTCTTACTATTGTGTCTCATTTCGCGGGTTTTGATAGGTTAATATCGCAGCATGGCGTCTTAATAAATTTGTTTTTCTCTTTTTAATGTTGTATTTAAATTTTAAGTTATTTATAGATTATTCTAAAACAGAACTATTATTTTGTACTTATCTGGACTAATAAATATTATAGCTTAATAGGTATTCAAACAAACTGAAAATAACTATGTCTACAAACGGGTAGAAAAAGAACTCATGGGGCTTCAATAAATGTATCGCTGGCAGAATTGCCACGTCGAATAACAATACTGATTTGTTGACCAAATAAAAGTCCATCCCTCTGGTTACGCGAAGAGTCGATGAACTGTTGCTGCAGATTAGTTAACATTATATTTTAATTTTAAATCTACAGTAATATAATAAAGAGGTAAAGTTTGTTTTTTTTTTAGTTTTTATGAGGTAATCTGTGGAAGTACTGGTCCGATTGCTAAAATTTTTCCACCAATAGGAAGCTGCTGTATTCCTGAGCGACATAGGCTATTTTATGTACCCGTGTGAAGCCGGGGCGGGTCGCGAGTAACTAATAATTTTTTTAATAAAGTTTGTCCTATGCGAGACACAAACACACATTCTTTCAAAAAGAGTCCACCATAGTACATCAACGTCTTCGTGACTTCAATGTCTTGGGCAATGATTTATCTATAATACGAGTATGTATGTAGTATTTAGAAATATATAAGTATGTTTATCAGTTGTCTAGTACCCATAACACAAGCTCTGCTTAGCTTGGGACTAGATGGCGTTGTGTGAAAAAGTTGTGGAATATATAGTATAGTATAGTAGGTATATAGTAATGATATCGAAATTCGCGTGGGCGAAGCTTCTGACAAAGTGTATATATAACAGAACAGTGTTCCAAGTATCCGTCGCAAAGTGAATGTGATCTTGTCACATTCACTTTGACATTCCAGTTTCCGCAGGGTATTCGGAAACCACACAGAGGTAACTAAATATACCAATACTCCTGGAATATGAACAAAGCTCTAGAGTATCAATGCCACATTAGTGTATTGCAATTTCCTTGAAGCTCTAGCCAATCGGTGAGTTGTATTGGATTGCTTGGAGTATTGTTGACTGTACCGGAGTAATCGAAACAATTCAGTTTTCTTTGATTTTTCTTTTGCTTTGCTTTGTTCTTTGATTATTTTTAGTTCTTCGTCGTGCTTTTATACTATAATATTGAATGTGATTTATTGACAAACGTGTTGTCCTTATGCTATGAATGCGAAGGTCCCAGTCTTTTATAACAAAAAACCTCCATTTACTTTACGAGCGTCGAGCGTTTTTGAGCGTCACTCAATACCCTACTGCCAGGACTGCAGGTTTTGATTGAAAGAGTTACCTGAAAGAATATGGGTGGGTTTTAGTTAAAGTCTGATACTCCCTCTGACTCCACCTAGGGTGAGTGAACTTCTTTGATTATTTCGCACTCTAATAGCTACCTTTTATGCCCGAAACTGCACGGATTTGGGGGATAAACTAGAAATATTATGAAGGTGTTTGAGAAGAAAATGTTTGAAATAACTTGATGACGATGACGGAAAGTACCAAATAATTTCTTCCACTCTAGACGGAGCGAGCAGGAGTGCCAGCTTATACTGACGAAGACCCATCTATGTTCCTACAGTTACCTTAGACCCACAGATAAAATTTCGAATAATCCCGCAGTCCATGATGTGGAACTAATAAAACCACAGGTAAAACTTATTAATTACAAATTATAAATGCATTAAAATATAGAACAAAAATTAACCTTACATCTACCTGTATAGCCTTTAAATGAGAGGTTTTATGCAACTTTCCTTATCCCCGACGACTCGGCGTTGCATGAAATTAACTAGCGGCCATTCCGAGAATTCTTGCTGGCTTTCAACTGTTCGCGTGCGTAATGCGAGGGTTCAGAAGAACTAGTCCAAGTGGAAAGCCAGGGATAGGGACGCTTGGTGAGTTTTATTGAAATTGTAAACGGTTGTTTGGGACCGTCTTTTTTTTTAGGTGGGAAATCATTGGGCAGAGCAGGAGGGCGTGTCAGATCTTTACTGACTAAAATTCACTCCTTTGTGTGACCGTATGGTAAACGGTATTTCTAAATCTATTTTTCGTTGTTTATCTACATTGTTCTCACATAATAGAAGCGACAAGAAATATGTTATCAAAGTTTATGTCCTCCATAGAGATCTACATTTTGGACGTGCAATTTAGCTTCCCTTTTTTTGACTGGCCGACATTTTGATAAAATTTAAAGTGCCTGTAAATGATCTATTTGAAATAAAAAATTTCGCATTGCATTGTCATTAAATATTCTTCAGCCTCAGCTGAAAATTGTTCCCTGGCACACATGGCGAAACGAAATGACGAAATTCACCTTTGCCAATTTATTTTAGGTGGTGGATTAAATAACCACCACCTAAAATAAATTGCATTGACTTCTCTCTCTTTACCGACTAAAACCTCCTCCTGGGTTCCTTCTTTACCTCGTTCCAGGGCCCCGGGTTATTTTTTAGAAGCGAGCCCATGGTCCTGGTAGGCCTTGACCCTTTTACCCCCCCCCCCCCCTTTTTGGGCACACGCCAATTGCCAAACGGGGCACAAATCTACCGTATGCTCCACCGTGTCACCTTTGCCGATTGTATCACTTAATTTTCATGAGTAAAAACTGGTGTAAAATTCAAGGTACTGGAGCTTCTGCACTTTTAAAGTTTACAGTACAAGGGCGCGAATACCTGCCGCGATTATATAATTTCTAGAAAGAGCAGTTAATAGTTCGCATAGCTCCTGGCTGTACAAATTATGTTACTTTGCCGGCGGTATTCCCTGTTCTAGTTCGCTTTTCCATAGTAAACTCTTGTATAGCAAATGTTGTAGTTGCTTTAGAAAATAATGTTTTATGATTTTGTTGTTTGTTCGCTGGGAAAATTGTGTCTCACTTTATTTTTTTTGTATGTTTTCATTTTGATTTTTTAAAGTTGTGTGTCACAGCTATATTTTGACTTTGGGTATTGTGAATAATTTAACAATACCATACTCACCAGTTATCGTAAAGACTGTCATCATGCATTTGAATGTAATGTGTACGTACGAGTATATAAAAATCTCGTGTCACAGTGTTTGTTATCGATCTCCTCAGAAATGGCTAGACAGATTTTTATGATATTTTTTGTGTATATTTGGTAATTCGTTGGCTATTTTTTACTCTATCCTATTATTTATATGGCAGAATAATGCCGAGTCAACAAGTATAATAAAACAAAAAAGGATAGTAAAGTTCTTTTACTATTTTAAAAACGTGATCAGCGATTGTGCCAAGTACGGCCGTCTTAATATTATTATTATGTCATTATTATGTAAATATTACTTATAATTATTACTTACCTGTCTCAGTTCCGTAGCAAGGTTAATCACGAGTAGATTCTGCTCTTTGTCGAATTCTAGAGATACTTCTGTTTCGTAGGGACCTGAAAAAAACAGAACAGTATTAAATCCATCAAAACGGTATTTAAAAAACAATTACATAACTATGTAAAATTGTAGGTAATTGGCTCAAAGAATTTTAAAAATTATAGCTCCATCTCTTTCACACCCAAAAATTTTAAAACATTACATTTTAAATACAGTTAATCCCATCCAAATTAAATAGTAATAGTAATCAACAAGAAGTAAGATTTTACATCTTCTTTCAATTTATTGAAAACTTTTGGTTATTGCAAAAGTCGATGACGAATCATCATCATCATTTCAACCGAAAAACGTCCATTGGTGGACATAGGCCTTCCCTAAGCTTCGCCACAACGACCGGTGACATATGAGGTGACTGGTAATTAGTGGCCGATACTTAAACACAACGTGATTGTATGATAACAAACAACTTATACTATGAAATCAAACCTGAAATCGCAAAAAAAATTGCTAGAGTGCGTCTAATGAAAGCGCGACCTGGAGTTTTTTTTTTAAATTTAATTGGCAACATTATTTAGCCGCAATTGTAGGAAATAAAAAAATGTGAAGTTTCAAGAATTGATTCTACTACTAGTTAGTAACACCACACATTTTTTTTAGATTTAACCTCTTTTTCTCAGGTCGCGCTTAAGTGGTCCAAATGTATATGTACAATAGTTCATGTTGCTTTTTTCGCGATTTCAGATTTGGTCCCATAGTAAAAATTATTTGTTATCATGAGTACAATCACGCGTTTAAGTATCAGTCACTAATTACCAGTCACTCTAAATAAGAAGCTAAATACAATAAAATTAACTAATTACCTTCAAAATAATGGATCAAGAACACCCAAACAGTGGTCCACAACACAAGGAGGCTGCACAACCCAAGTTGGCACACAATGCACCTGAAGATGACGGAACCCACAGATTCTCCGGGGAGTTTCGGCAGCGGGTACAGTCGCAGCCATGTGTTCGTAATCTACACAATAGACGAGTTAGGTGTTGATGGTATGATGGGATGTATGGAAATTGGTATTAGCATCTGCCTAGCCTTTTCCCAACTATATTGGGGTCGGCTTCCAGTCAAGCCGGATTTAGCTGAATACCAGTATTTTACGAGGAGCGGCTGCTTACCAGACCTCCACAACCCATTAACTGGGGTAACACGGTACTTCTTGGCAAGACTGGAGTCAGATTTGCTGGCTTCTGACTATCCGTAACGACTGCCAAAGATCTACAAATGACAGCTGGGACCAACGGCTTAACGTGATTTCCGAGGCACGGAGGAAACTTGTTATGTTAAGATGGTCACCCATCCACAGACCAACCTTGGCAAGCGTTGCTTAACCTTGAAGATCAACCTGTGCGGCTGTTATTATCTAGCCACGAGCTTCTCATGGAAATTGGTATTATAATACTGTAATTTATTTATTACAATGCATCTGAAGATGACGGAACCCACAGACTCTCCGGGGAGTTTCGGCAGCGGGTACAGTCGCAGCCATGTGTTAGTAATCTACACAATAGACGAGTTAATGGAAATTGTTTGGAAATCTAAAGCTATTTCAATGTTGGACTGAGATTAGAGAACTTGTGTTTGGGAGTTAATTGGACAACGATCGTGTGTTTGGTGTTGATGGTATGATGGGTTGGTTGGAAATTGGTATTATAATAATGTAATTTATTTATTACTAGCTTTAGCCCGCAGCTTCGCCTGCGAACATAAAATATAGCCTGTGTCACTCAGGAATACAGGGGCTTTCTATTGGTGAAAAAAATTTAGCAATCCGACCAGTACTTCCACAGATTACCTCATACAAACAAAAAAACAAACTTTACCTCTTTATTATATTAATATAGACAATGCATCTAAAGATGACGGAGCCAACAGATTCTCCCGGGCGTTTCGGCAGCGGGTACAGTCGCAGCCATGTGTTCGTAATCTACACAATAGACGAGTTAATGGAAATTGTTTTAGGAAAGCTTAGAGAACTTGTGTTTGGGATTTAATTGGACAACGATCGTGTGTTTGGTAGAGATGAAGTTGTTATAATAATAATTTATAAGATACTTAGACGTAATTTAACAATATTAAAATAAAAAAAATATCAAATTCAGAATGTATAAAAATTGACACAGAAACTGACAACAATGCTAAAATTGAAAAACTGAATGAAGCTATATGGGATGGATGGAAATTGGTATTATAATACTGTAATTTATGTATTACAATGCATCTGAAGATGATGGAGCCAACAGATTCTCCGGGGAGTTTCGGCAGCGGGTACAGTCGCAGCCATGTGTTCTAATCTACACAATAGACGAGTTAATGGAAATTGTTTGGGAAATCTAAAGCTATTCCAATGTTGGACTGAGATTAGAGAACTTGTGTTTGGGATTTAATTGGACAACGATCGTGTGTTTGGTGTTGATGGAATAGATGGTATGGATGGAAATTGGTATTATCATCTGCCTTGCCTTTTCCCAACTATATTGGGGTCGGCTTCCAGTCAAGCCGGATTTAGCTGAATACCAGTATTTTACGAGGAGCGGCTGCCTACCAGACCTCCACAACCCATTAATTGGGGTAACACGGTACTTCTTGGCAAGACTGGAGTCAGATTTTACTGGCTTCTATCTGTAACGACTGCCAAAGATCTATAAATGACAACCGGGACCAACGGCTTAACGTGCTTTCCGAGGCACGGAGGAAACTCGTTGGTCACCCATCCACAGACCAACCTTGGCAAGCGTTGCTTAACCTTGAAGGTCAACCTGTGCGGCTGTTATTTTCTAGCCACGAGCTCCTCATGGAAATTGGTATTATAATACTGTAATTTATTTATTACAATGCATCTGAAGATGACGGAACCAACAGACTCTCCGGGGAGTTTCGGCAGCGGGTACAGTCGCAGCCATGTGGTCGTAATCTACACAATAGACGAGTTAATGGAAATTGTTTGGGAAAGCTAAAGCTATTCCAATGTTGGACTGAGATTAGAGAACTTGTGTTTGGGATTTAATTGGACAACGATCGTGTGTTTGGTGTTGATGGTATGATATGGATGGATGGAAATTGGTATTATAATACTGTAATTTATTTTTTAACACGTAAAGTTGCTCGTAAAGCTGATTTAATTCCCCCGGTTTCAAATATGTAAAGCGGGTCAAAAACGCGTGTGTTACCGAAGCAAATAGTTAAGTTATAGTTCATACAAATTCCATAACAGTATTATTTGCTATTTCGCGCGCTGTTGCTATTCAAATTTCGAACTAATCGCCGCGCGGCGCCAGTCAGTAGTTAGCGCTAGCGCGCTGTTAAAATGGCGGGAAAGCAACAGTGTGCATTCACAAATTCAGTTTATTTAAATGTTTCTTTTTAGGGTTCCGTACCTCAAAAGGAAAAAACGGAACCCTTATAGGATCACTTTGTTGTCCGTCTGTCCGTCCGTCCGTCTGTCAAGACCCTTTTTCTCAGGAACGCGTGGAGGTATGAAGCTAAAATTTATATCAATTACTCAGGTCTACTGTCCCTTGAAGCTGTGAAAAAATCAAACTTCTAAGCCAACGCAATCAAAAGATACAGCCGTTTATGCCGCAAATTTTCGACACTTGCAAGGGAATCAAAACCTACAGGGTGCTTCCCGTGAACTCAGAATCTTGAAATTTGGTACGAAGCAACGTCTTATAGCATAAATAAAGGAAAAATTACGAAAACTATAAATTTTTAGTTACATCACATAATATATTTTTTTTTAATAATTTTAAACTTACTACCCATTTCCTCATAAATGCGTAGAGGTATTAAATTGAAATTCATACCAAATACTCAGGTCTATAATACCTTTAAGCTGTAACAAAATCAAACTTCTATGTCAACGCAATCAAAAGAAACAGCAGTTTAAGCTGCATATTTTGAAACTCGCAAGTACTCGCAAGGGAATCAAAACCTAAAGGGTACTTCCAGTCGACCTAGAATCTTGAAATTTGGCATGAAGCAACGTTTTATAGCACACATAAAGGAAAAATTCTGAAAACCTTAAATTTTTAGTTACATTACAAAATATATATTTATTTTTTAATAAATATAAACTTATTACTTTTTTCCTCATGAACGCGTAGAGCTATCAAGTTGAAATTCATATCAAATACTTAGATCTAATTGCCTTTAACCCGTGAAAAAAAAAATCTAAGTCAACGCAAAAACGCAAAACGCAAAAGTACAACCATTGATACCGCATATTTTGAAACTCGCAACTACACGCAAGGGAATTAAAACCTAAAGACCACTTCCCGTTGACATAGAATCTCGAAATTTGGTAAGAAGCAATAGCTTAAAATTTTAAGTAGTTATAACACCAAAAAAATTGTGATTATAAACATAATTGTAGTTATAGCAATGACCACGAGTTATTATACTATGTATGGGGAGGGCAACATTTTTCAAACGGCAAAGACGACCTCACTCATCGTCATTCAATCCCGATGTTTTGGTGAATGTAGCTGTATAATCTAAATGCGTCCTAACTGCTTAAAGTGTTATACTTATAATTAAATGAATGTCTAAATACAACAATATTCGGCAGCAACCTCAATATGTACACTTCATCTGCTCGTGTGATTGTTGTGGGAGACTTCAATATAGATTTTAGAATGAATCCCCAAAATGGAATTTCCACATATTTTTCATCCATAAACAGAACGCCTGGAAGAACTATTGGTCGATGAAACACCTGATGAAAGGATCACTCCCACTTTCCCTTAAAAAGAAACTCATGGACATGTGCATCCTTCCCACTCTCACTTACGGAGCGCAAACGTGGTCATTAACTAAACGTCAAAAGTCTGCACTCGGGGTCTGCCAGCGAGCCATGGAACGAAGTATTCTGGGGGTCAAAAGAACAGACCGTATAACAAACAGTATACTTCGTTCCAATACAAAAATCGCAGACGTAGGTTACTCAGCCGCTAAATTAAAATGGGACTGGGCAGGCCATATCTGCCGCATGTCGCCACAAAATTGGGCGAAGGCGATAACGGACTGGGTTCCGAACAGCAGGAACCGGCGACGCGGTAGGCCCAGAAGGAGATGGCGTGACGACTTGGACTCCTTTCTGAAGGATTGGCCGGGAGTGGCACAAGACAGAGAGGTGTGGAAGAGTGGAAGGGAGGCCTTTGCCCTGCAGTGGGACACGACAGGCTCATAATAATAATAAACATGTTTCCGTTAATAAACAGTAGCACTACACGAAGTTGTACAACTATTGATAACGTTTTTTCGAACTTCAATGTTCAATGTGGTACTATTCATAACTTTTTCAGTCACCATTTACAGGTCTGGTTCAAATTTAATACTTAATTAATATTTTTGAACCAGATTTCTAAATAGTGACTAAAAAACTTAGTAAATAAATAACTTTAATAAAAGAACTTTCGCAAGTCTGCTGCAAGGCTAGTATATGTGTTTCAGTTATATTATAGATAAATGATATGTGTTAATATAAAATAAAGGATTACTTAAACGATAAAGAGATCTTTGTCTGAAATTTATGCTCCTCCATCGTTCCCCATTGTAATGTTATGAATTTCATTTTGCAATAAAAATACCATAGTTATGACTCGATTGTCGTAATGAACAAACTTTGTAAACCTTGCAGGTTTGTACGGAAACCTCGGTGCGCGAGTCCGACTCGCACTTGGCCGGTTTTTCTGTTTCCTCGCACATAAATTATTTATTTATTACAATGCATCTGAAGATGACGGAATCAACAGATTCTCCGGGGAGTTTCGGCAGCGGGTACAGTCGCAGCCATGTGTTCGTAATCTACACAATAGACGAGTTAATGGAAATTGTTTGGGAAACCGAAAGCTATTCCAATGTTGGACTGAGATTAGAGAACTTGTGTTTGGGATTGTTGGGATTTAATTGGACAACGATCGTGTGTGTTGGTGTTGATGAAGTTGTTATAATAATAATTTATATGATACTTAGATGTAATTTAAGAATATTAAAATCAAAAAAGTATCAAATTCAGAATGTATAAAAATTGACACAGAAATTGACAACAATGCTAAAATTGAAAAACTGAATGAAGCTATATGGGATGGATGGAAATTGGTATTATAATACTGTAATTTATTGATTACAATGCATATGAAGATGACGGAGCCAACAGATTCTCCGGGGAGTTTCGGCAGCGGGTACAGTCGCAGCCATGTGTTCGTAATCTACACAATAGACGAGTTAATGGAAATTGTTTGGGAAATCTAAAGCTATTCCAATGTTGGACTGAGATTAGAGAACTTGTGTTTGGAATTTAATTGGACAACGATCGTGTGTTTGGTGTTGATGGTTTGATGGGATGAATGGATGGAAATTGATATTATCTTATATATAAAATTCTCGTGTTATATTCCTCCAAAACGGCTTGACCGATTCTCATGAAATTTTGTGAGCATATTGAGTAAGTCTGAGAATCGGCTAACATCAATTTTTTTTTTAATCAAAAATTATTTATATGGCAAAACAACGTTTGCCGGGTCAGCTAGTAATACTGTAATTTATTTATCACAATGCATCTGAAGATGACGGAACCAACAGACTCTCCGGGGAGTTTCGGCAGCGGGTACAGTCGCAGCCATGTGTTCGTAATCTACACAATAGACGAGTTAATGGAAATTGTTTGGGAAATCTAAAGCTATTCCAATGTTGGACTGAGATTAGAGAACTTGTGTTTGGGATTTAATTGGACAACGATCGTGTGTTTGGTGTTGATGAAATTGTTATATCAAGTATATAATTTATTTGTTCTGATAACGAGTGTTAAAATCCAGTAAAGCGTATTACTTTGTGTAATTTACTTTTTTTCTTTGTCTTTTCGCTTTGAATTACTTTTGGTTATTTAATGTTTACATAATTATTCATTTTGCCATATACACTCGGTTATACATAAGCTGTGTTTGACTAATAATTGAGTACATTAAAGGATTAAGTAAGATGTAACAATTTTTTTTTTGGAAACCGACCTATCCTAGAACTAAAAATTCAAAGACATCGTATCGTGATTTCCACGATCCCGCACCAGACCGGCGTGGTGGATTACGGTCCATTCCCCTATTAAAGAGGAAGCCTGAGTCCCAGCAGTGGGAACATAAAAAAATGACTGACTATGCCATTCAGATAACTGAGATCAACAGGTAAAAAACAAATAAACAATAGTAAGCAGGGACTTTGCCCACTATACTGATTTCCACATGAGAGGACAATTGTGTATAAACACGATTACTAATATCAGCTATGGCACTCAAAATGCTGTGGCGACTGATCCAGTGTATTTGCGCCAGATAGTGCGAAACATATTTGTGTGTTTCAGCAAACATCGCTGATGCGCTACAGAAACGTGGAAACCGCAACAGCGCCCTAAATGCGTTGTTAAACTAGACCCGCAGAGCATTGTATGCTCTTTGTGATTAACCCTCAAACTTCCTGTGTGCAATCAGGTACAATACACTATACGTCATGGTAGCCATACACGTAGCGATTTACTTGCGCAAATTAGCACTTGTCAAGTATACTCTAAAGTATGTATGTTCAAAAATTCAAATCCTAACTTTTTATTTCACATATGCCTACATGGGCATGTATTTTAGTCAATTATTTTTGTTTTTACCTATAATAATTAATGATTCGGCATAATATTTCTGTGGCATAATCTACTTAAATAATATTTAAAAAGTAAACTTTATAAAGTCAGGGAGTATACATGTGTAACAAAATGTATATAATGTGGAAGCTTTTAATTAGCAATGTTCACTATCTATGTATAAAAAAAAAAATTTAAGTCTGTAAGCTTTCTGTAAAAATAAATAAATAAAACGTCACAAGCTAGCGCACGTTTCCAATTGGTAAACTCCATAAATACTGAATATAATTCCAAAAATATTTGTGCTTGTAGTTTTAAATTTCAAAACCGTATTTCTGCTAGTCTAAATATGCGCAAGTTAATCGTTATCGTTCCCATTATGATTGAGAATTTGTTTGCGTAAATCATTCAGATTTAAATTAAACTGTACCACTTACTTAGACACCTACATATGTCTAGGTTATTTGAACTCAAACTAATTATAACTTTGCTTATTCTTTCTAAAGAATACCGCAAAGATGAAGAAACATGAACGTAAACATGAAGCCTGCTACAGTATTTCAAAGAACTTTGTTAGAATATGATTACAGTACAGCAAAGTAAAACGCTACTACAACTTATATTAGTTTCTTAATATTAATTTCGCTTCTAGTTAGCAGTACTTACTTTCTGAGCAACCTCAACTTTAGCATTAGCTGGAACCGTTTTACTTTTATCTTCAATTCCGTCCACTTTAAGATTAGCTTTTCCGGTTTCTGCTTTACTTAACATGTTACGATCTTTTCTTAATCTATTTTGTTCTTGTTTTTGGATAACCTTATCAAATAATTGTTTCTTATTCTCATTTTCACGAGAGACGCACACATATATTCTTTTCTCTTTTCTGTTTATTTGTCGATTTATTTCACCGTTAGTGTTTAGTATATTTCTTTTGACACTGAATCCATTGCCATCTAGTTTGAAACGGCTGTCAACGAGTAGTTTAGGTTTGATTTTATTACCATTTTTCAACTTTCTATATAAAGGTTTAACTAAAACGTTATTTTTAAATTTTTCTTTCAGTACGTTCTTCATGTTTTCAAGTCTGAAACTGAACATTGGAGCTTGAATTGTTCCAAAAACAGGGTATGGCGTGTTTTGCAACCCTCAAACTGCTAACTTCTCATTAAAAGTTGAATGCAATTATACGGCAAACTTTCTCCCAATTTCACCAGCGATCTCTAAAGGAGGGTATAATTAAAATCTATTACGGCCCTCGCTCTTTCGGTGTTAACTTTTGTACAAAGAAAAATACTGGAGAGATTGCATTTCCTTTACGCCAATTGCCAAAGAAAAGTTAAATGTTATCTTTCCAGAACGGTTGTGGAATGAGTGAGTTTTATTTCAGTATAACTCAGTATTCTTTTAAAAGTTTATTTAAATAAGAAAATGGTTTAAACAAATTTTTGAATCTTTCAACCTCGACAGCCATTGGAAGTTAATTATACAAACAACAACAGTAATTCAGAAACTTATTTAGGCAGAAAACTCCAAATCAGAGGAATATAATTTTGTAATGTCAAAGAGCGCATCAAATTCGTGTTTTGGGTATCGAGGAGTTTCCTATGTTGAGGAAAGGATGGTAAGGATATACTTGTTTAGTATTGTAGATGGAATGACAATATTTGTGTGAAATGCGTTTTAGGTGAGGTTGGAAATCATACCATGAAAAGTCGTTAGATGATTTCTCTAGAGTGGAAGACTATTCGATCAGATTATTTACATAATATAAACTCAAAGAAAGGAATATGAGTACAAAAGGTTTCAGATTGATTTCTATCGCTATGAAAAATGCGTTATTCACGTATGTATTAATTATAGGTATATATAAAAGGAGAAACTGACTGACTGACATATCAACCCACAGCCAAAACTACGTAGGAGCGTGAAATTTTCTGCAAGGTTTCCTTTTAGGACATAAGCAAACACTAAGACACGATTTTGACCCTCGGATCTATTGGGTTGAAACGGGGGTCCAAACTTTGTATAGAAAATTCAACTTTGACGCGGGCGAAGCCACTGGCAGAAGTTAGTAATAAATATAAGAGTAGCACAAAACAAAATAACAATCTTGAAATGTTGTCAAACTGTAACAGAGCATGGCGACTGTTTTGGTTAAGAGAGCTCTTCCGCACTCGTCTATCGTTAGCTTAAAAGCTTGTTGTTTCATCCAAAGCAATCTACACTAATGTAATAAAGAGGTAAAGTTTGTTTTTTTTTGTTTGTATGAGGTAATCTGTGGAAGTACTAGTCCGATTGCTAAAATTTTTCCACCAATAGAGCTGCTGTATTTCTGAGTGACATAGGCTATATTTTATGTAAGCAGGCGAAGCTACGGGCTAAAACAGTAGTGTTTAGTAGTGTTTATTAAAAAGGCCACGAAAAAAGAGAGAGAGAGAGCTCTGTAATTCCGTCATTTACTCGAATATTTCACAAATCTGGTTGAAGGAAATACGTGTTTCATAAAAACCTTAAAAAATTTGGATAAAAATTCGTCATTTAGAATCTTGATTAAATGCGAAAGGATTCTAAACGAATATTTGTGTTTTATATGTATCTTTTTTTTTTTTTTTAATTGTTATAAGCTAGTGCTTGACTGCGATCCCACCTGATGGTAAGCAGTGATGCAATCGTTGATGGTGAGGCGCACTAGCTTATTAAAAGCCTATTCACTCTAGCCTTGAAGACACCTAAATTATAATCGGACGGGAAAACCGCAGCAGGCAAATTGTTCCAATCCCTCGATGTCCGCGGTATAAACGACGAAGCGAAACGCTTAGTCCGGACCGTAGAGGTTTCGACAACGTAAGAGTGAATACTCGCCGTACGACGGTTTGTCCGATGGTGAAAGCGGGATGGCGGAATCAGTTCATGCAATTCCTGCGCACACTCTCCGAAATGCATCCTGTAGAAAACCGAAAGGCTGGCTACCCTACGCCTGTGCTCAAGGCTTTGTAAATTGGACTTAACCAGATCTGGATCTCCAATTAGCCTCTTCGCACGCCTTTCCACTGAGTCCAAAGCTGCCAGGTGGCATTTCGCAGCTCCAGCCCATATGTGGCTGCAGTACTCCACGCACGATCGGACCTGCGCTTTGTACAACATTAGAAGCTGTCCTGATGTGAAGTACCGCCGGACCTTTGCCAGAACGCCGAGTTTCCTAGCAGCTATCTTGGCCTTGGACTCAATGAACCGCCCAAAGTTGAGGTCGGAGGAAATTTCAACTCCTAAGAGCTGAAGGCGGTCGGTGAATTCTAGGGATACATTCCGAAAAGCAGGAGCCAAGGTGAACGGGCTCCTTTTAGCGGTGAATAGACACGCTTGTGTTTTGGCGGCGTTGAATCCCACCAGATTGGCTTCGCCCCACTTGGAGACTGCCTGAAGTGACTCATTCGTACGCTCCACCATGGCCTCTCTTTCGGACTGGATTAGCTCCTTACTAGCCCGATTAAGCGGCAAGTATCTCTCTACAACTGTGCTATCATCTGCATACCCATAGATACCGGGCATCAGCAGATCGTCGATGTGGAGCAGGAAGAGAGTTGCAGAGAGTACAGATCCCTGAGGAACTCCGGCATTAGTCCACATGGGCTCCGATGAGCACCCGTCGACAACAACTCGGAGGGACCGTTCGCTCAGGAAGTCTTTTATCCACTTAATCAGGCCAGGGGAGATGCCGTACGCTGGAAGCTTACTCAGTAGGCTAGCGTGCCAAACCCTATCGAAGGCCTTCGAGACGTCCAAGGAAACTGCAAGACCTTCCCCATTCTTCTCGAGGGCCTCGCCCCACAGGTGAGTGGCATACACCAGAAGGTCCCCAGTAGACCGATTGCGGCGAAACCCGTATTGTCGGTCACTGAGGAGATCGTTACCTTCCAGGTAAGCCATGAGGCGCGAGTTCAATACACGCTCCATAATCTTACAGAGTCTGGAGGTGATTGAAATCGGCCGATAGTTGGCAGGGTCGGCACGACTGCCCTTTCTGAAAATGTGCATTTATTTTGTGTGAATTCTGGCCCTTTGTAATTTATTCCCATGTTCATCAAAAATAGTAGATTTTCGGAGACACGAATTCATGATTTGATATTAATAGAAATCTAGATAATATCCACAAGATGTTTTTTTTATGGGAAATCTTTAGAATGACTTCTCCAGCTCTTGGGCAAAGGGGGTGGCAGAATTTTACTGACTAAAACCCATCCACAAGATATCATATCTTTCTTTAGATAT
This sequence comes from Mythimna separata, assembly GCA_030763345.1. Lineage (NCBI taxonomy): Eukaryota > Metazoa > Arthropoda > Insecta > Lepidoptera > Noctuidae > Mythimna > Mythimna separata. Next base: position 11,821,780 of record CM061174.1, on the reverse strand, counting down.
TATGGAAATATAGATCCACCAGATATAGTCCGTCTAATGAAAGCGCGACCTGAGAAAAAGAGGTTAAAACCAAATTTTTATGTAGTATTACTACCTAGTGGAGAATCATGTCTTGACACTTCCATTTTTTTTCCTACATTTGCGGCTGAATAATGTTGCCAATTAAATTAAAAAAAAAACACCAGGTCGTGTTTTCATTAGACGCACTCTATCTATGTTACCAAAATACCTAGAGAAAGATGTTCATCATAATCACGTAAGAGTTGTATGGAAATGTCTATCGGGTTGGCCGCTCTTAAAGCGCCGCGTCCAGTAGCATCGCCTTGCACTTCCAACGCAAAGTTTTCGCTGCATAATATTCAAATGTATTCAATTATTCATGCCGCCATGTCCATATTAACATATCGTGGAACGCAGAAAGAAACAAAGTTAAATTGAGTTCACGTCGTGTGGTCTGTCACTCAGACTGAGAGCGGTAGTAGCATGGTCGATGGTCGGTGCTGGAATTTCTAGCTTTCTGGTTTTAGAATTCCGTACCTAAATGGTAAAACCGGGAATTTTCTCTAAGATACAGTGGACTCAGTGGTCCGTCTGTAGGTAAAATGGGTTCCTTTATAATTTTTACAGTAACTCTTGTTTAACTAACAAATCCCTTGTCTCACTGTTGGGCAGGTTCTTTTAAGGTAAGGACTCCGTACCCAAACGGTAAAAATGAGACCTTATGGCCTTTTGTACACGAGACGGTTTTTGCGCCGTACGGCGAGCGCGCGAAAAACGTACCATGTACAAGTGGCCATACACTGCGGAGTAACACTGATGACATATGGCGGCGACCGTGTTCCGTAGCGTCGCCGTTTGTGTCAACAAGCTCTCTCAGTGATCCATACAACACTATACATGGAAGTTACGGTTAAGCCGTGACTTCCATGTAACAAATGTGATTTTTTTCCGTTTTTGCTGCGGACGGTACGGTACCCTTCGTAAACGAGTCTGACTCCCACTTAGCCATTTTTTTTTACTTTGGCATCGTACGGTTTGTGCATTTAGCTAGTGAAAACTTCAGAAAGTATTCGTTTTTATACAGAAAACAGTCACTTTGTTTTAGCTTTACAATGCGAATGCAACGCGATGTCAGCCTTCTCACCAAGCTTTGCCGAGGTAACTAATCAATACTGTAAAAAAATCTTAGCTCTATTTTATATGTCACTACTACTAGATAATCTTCTTGGTATTGTTTTTTTTAAATTAAATCCATCTTTGTCTATCTGGTTCTGGGAAGGTATTCCTTCTGCAAGGTTCCGTACCCCCAGTATGGAACACTACGCTCCGGCGCCGTCGAGAACTTCATTGCTTGTCGTCCGCAAAACTGAAACTTTGCACAGGAATTACTCCTGTATTTTGGGTACGTTCACAAACTTGTAAACTCACTCATCAGACCCAGAATATCTATTTGTAGGCCATACATAATAATATTTGTGCCGTACGGGAATGGAACCAGCGATACGCAGTGTATCAATCAATCGTTTAACCACTAACGCCCGTTTTCAATAAGCTATCTACGGTTGCAGCTACTAAAGATAAACAAATAAATAAAATAAAATAGACTTTTACCCTTACTTGCTTTCCTATAACCTACCGACGGATAGCATTTCCTACCAAAAGTTGTGGATTGATAGATAGAATCTTACTGTTTATCGGGGATAGTTATCTATCTATGAACTGCGGTAGGTTATTGAAAACGGGCGTAAGTCCGCCTTGCTATCTATCATACATAAATAATGAAAAAAAAAAATCATTTACAAAACAGTACCCAAACTATTAAGTAATTACAGACCAAGTGTAGATCGTTATCATAGTTTATAATTGAACATTGAAAGTTAATTAAATAACTCTTGTTAAGAATGGGAAGGTTGCTGCCGTATTCAATACTAGCTGATGTCAGCGGCTTTGCCCGCGTAAAAGTAGTTTTCTCTATACAAACTTTGAAATCTTTGGGTTTCACTTTTTTGTAAGGATCCCTAATTTTTTTAACACAAAACATAGTTTATGTTATTCAGTGAAGATATAGGTTTCCAACGATTTTTTTTTAATATATCAGTTAGCTTTCTAATTAAATCATACAACTAAACCAAATATAAAATAAAATGTCTGAATTTTTTATTTCAAGTAACTGCAGCTGACCACGGGGTCAATGTCCGCTAGTAATGTAAAGAAAATTGCTGGAAACTTAAACTTCCATTTTTGTGCTTAATTAGATAATTATCGATATGCAATGCCTACGTCGTTGTTCATTTAATTTAATTTTTTATCGTGTCAAAATAAAATTCTCTACACAGCATTGGTAAACATAAAATCGAACTTTTCAATATCATTCGTAAAAAACTTTTTCCACGACGACCTCACAAACCCTCTGTAGGTAAGTATGTCATGAAAAAACTTCGTGAACTAACTTGCGGCAGTCTAAAAATATGTCATGCAAATAAGCATATCGATTTAATAACATAACATACGACTCAGAATAAGCGCTAAAGGGGTTAAGGACATATAAACATGAAACAAGCTGAATAAGGAGAAAGAGTTCGTTTTCTATTTCACTTTGTGAATTACTATTTCTCAAGTTATAAATAAAAAGAGAATAGGATATTAAAATTATGTTCAGAAATATCAACAATAATGTTATGTTAATAGTGTTGATAAGTATTTGGTATTACGATCAGAAAATACAGAATAGTTTCAGTTTCACAGGTTTATAAAATCGGTAATCGAGAACGTACTAGTAGCAGCATGGCGGGAATATTGATTTCTCCGTTGCGCAGAATGTCAGTCACCGGCGCGCGCAGCCAGCTGTCAAAATAAGACGTTATACGGTAATGGAATGTCTCGAAATTGATGTGAAAATAACAATATTTTATATTCCAATAAACTAATAAGATTATTCTTTAGTAAATCAGTTTTAATCTTTAAAATTCAAACATGTTGTGAAGTATTTTCTACTATTATTTGAGTGCGGAAACCAAATTGCTGTAAGCTTCGTCGTTCCATGTCATTGTGTGATGTGTTGTTTACAAAAATTCTTAGTTCATAACATAACAAGAAAATACTAAAAATGTATGGTATTATTGTGTGCCTAATGCCTGTGCAGTGAAATAGTGAGAAACATGTTTACTGGAAGAGCAATACAAATATAAACGATGAAAGATAAAGATGTCGAGATGCCTGCGGATATTCGGAGCTTACTCCTTCAGGTTGACAAGGAAGCATTCGACCATCCTTCTGTCAGCTGCCTTCATACTCACTCTGACCATGGTGCTGCAGATGTACGCGTCCCGCCACCACGAACACCCACAGCCACAACGGAGTGTCGGTGACTTTGACTACAGACCAGGCGCCTTCCTCAAAGGTCGACAGCCCGGGAACTTAAGTTATTGCCAGTTTAACTATGGCCTTCCAAATAAACTCAAATGGGGCACATTCCCAGTACTTCCGTCCCCAGAAACTGGAAGTAGGAGTCACTACGGAGTTATTTATAATGCCATTAAAGGAATCGCGTTCGCGAATATCAGCAAAGTTGACGCAGTGACGTATGCCACTCAAGCGACGCCTGAATTTCTTTATCATGTAGTAGAAATAGCGAAGTATTGGAATGGCCCCATTAGCCTCGCTGTATACGTACCTAACTATGACTTAGATATTGCAATGCAAATATTAGAGCAACTGTGCTATTGTTATCCTTTGATGGCTAAAGTTTCTGTTCATTTATTTTTCCCTACAAAAATGGAACCGAAAATAAGAACATTGGAAGAGAGAAGGAAGTTTTTTACGCCTCCTCCCATGACAACAACTGTCGCTTCTGCAACAAAAAGGGATCCAAGGGAAATAATGAGACAAAAATTAGAGAATTATCGTAAGTTGAACAACAAAACTCGAGCGCAATACATTCAAAGAGCGAGGAAGAATAAAATAGAACGAATGATGCTGAAGATACCAACTGCAGGATTAACTGCGCCTAATTTGAAGTTCGAGGATTGTTCTGGTCTAAATTCAGATATAGTGACATACAGAAAAGCGACAGCAATGTTGTATCCAATTAACGTTGGTAGAAATATTGCAAGGAATGCATCGACGACCAATTATTTCTTAGTGTCAGATATAGAAATGGTGCCGTCTCGAGGTTTGGCGCCGAAATTCCTGAAAATGATTAGGAAGTTGATGGGTGACAAGAAGAGAGATTCTGGTTGTGTTTTTGCAAAGACGGTGTTTGTGGTGCCTCTATTCGAAGTGGAGAGAGGAGAGAAAATCCCGCACGACAAAGCAACGTGAGTTGATAAATAGCCTTTTTTGATGCGTGCTATACAAAAGAATGCAGAAAGCGTACTTAGTGCTTTTGTTGCCATTGTTGCGATTCTGTAGAAGGTCGCTCTTTTCTTGTCACTGAATAGTTTTCCTTTGAGTTGTTTGTACTTACTAAAGTATGCGCAGCAGTAAATCCACGTCTATATTGTGCAAGGATCTTGTAAACATCCTGCGAGTTATTTTAATACATGTACGATGTAGGCACTAGAATTTATGCTACATTGTATGCGTTCAGTTTAAAGCATAAATGTTTTGCATGAATAACGAAATCATTCTCCCGCGTCGGTTATTTTATACTCATCCTACAGTAGATTTTTTAGGTACTATATCAGTCTAAAATCATAAGGGATCTGAAATCTAGGTAAAGAGAGTACATGCAATTTTATAGGTGCTCATGGCTAAAATAATACCAATCGCATAAGTCGATGTCCAAGGTTAAGTAACGGTTGCCAATGTCAAGGTCATCTTTCCGGCCGTCTGGTAACCGTCCGAACCCGAGTCGTCGACGGCGCGTAGTTTTCCATACGCGCTTTAAAGAGATGTTAGCAAAATCATAGGGGCTGTCATGGCCGACCAGGGCCGAAGCCTAGTCGCTCCACGGGCCGACTTTTGAAAAAATATGATTTCCTCCCTAAAAAAGGTGCTTTCCGAAGAAAGGAGATGTCCTTGCTTGGGAAAGCATGTTGAGCTTTGCAATTTTGATGAGTTGAATAATCTGGCTTTTCTAAAATTGACTAATATTAAATACACGAGAGCATAATCTGTCTATGCGTACCCTTTCTTGCATCCATTTTTCATCTATTTTATAATTTATATTCAAAGCTCATATTGTCTTGTCCATATATATGTCAGCCGTTTCCTCACAATATTGTACTAATACCTAGCCGTCATAACTCTTTTTTGCGTATATCCCGTACGTGATCGGACTAGAGTATTCGTCTTAGGATATTAAAAGCCACTAAATATGATAGAATCGCCAGTCAGCAGGGTATTTTACTTAAATAGCAGATTTTGAATGGGTGACCGCTAATTGAAAGACCTGGTGAAGACTGTGGGATTCTAGATGCATCGGGGTGGTAGATCTTGCGGCACTTGGGAAGGCCCTTTTTTAACAGTCAGAAAGTCTTTCGGCATCATTTATGATGATGAATATGAAATGTGGGTTTTTGCTTTTAGAAGCCTAGTTAGATTTCGTTCCTAGAATCTTCCCGTTGACCTAGAATCCTGTTTGGCATAAAGCAAGGTCTAACATAAATATAGGAAAAAGTCGGAAAACTGAAATTTGTAGATACATTGCAAGACAAAAAAAATTGCTAATCGGAAAAATTTTCAAGGCCCGATTCGGGAATTGAACTGTTTTCGCAAACTAGTACGGAAGCGTCAGTACGCAAGTCCGACTCGCATTTGCCCGGTTTTTGTTTTAAATGTCGAAGTTCATATGCTGAGATCGGAAAACACGCACAAGTCTTTTTTTTTATTACATTTTTCTTTTTAATGTTATTGTTTTTAGTTTCGAGTTTATATATTTAGTTTAGATAATTTTGGAATTTTATTTTATTATTATAGTTATTGGTTTTGTTTGTGTTTGTCGAGTCACAAATATTTTTCTTTCTTTCTCTAAGTGAATCAAACTCTTTAAAACATCTAATTTGCCGTCTTGTTCCTTGTCCACTTTTCTCAATATTCCACATTGCGAAACAAGTGTAACATTTTTGTTATCATATTTTGCATATTTTCTATCTAACATTTTTGTTATCATATTTTGCATAATCTTATTTTGCAAAACCGTGTCCTTGAGAATTGCAAAGTTCTCGTTTTTTGCATAATTTAGTTTATGTTGAACATGTGGATATTGTTATTGTATTATTCAGAGCACGTATCAGATTGCTGCCGTGAGACACGTGTATTTTTCTACGTTGCTTGCGTGCTTTCGAACTCAATCAGAGCTACTTTATAAAAATACTATTTTCTGCATTAACGCATTTATTCGGAAATATGGTTTTCTTAACTCCAATTATGAGAATTTTATGAAAATACTATTTACTATTAAAATTCCGGTTATTGCGGATCCGATGTCAAAGTCGAGGTAGGGTAAAAAGTAGCCTGTATTATTTTTTGCGGTTCAAGCTTACCCGGACAAAATTTGTTCAAAACGGTACAATAGTTTGGTTCCGTGAAAGCGTTATAGACGGACAGAATGCGTTTTCTTGGGGTTCTATAATATTAATTATGTACCTTCACACAGGCAAAACCACTGGCAGAAGCCACTCTAAAATATAGGCAATGCCAAGATTTCAGCATGAAGAATTTATAGCGTGTTATTGAACAGTAAGCCTTAAGCTTAGTTCAGAATCCATTGGATATGATAATTAAAGGATCGGTTAATGATAAATGATGATAAATGATATTTATTTTTGCAAATAGGTTTTCACAAACACTTTTACATGGCATTTTTTTTGGACTTTTTTTTACTAGATGTGGCCTATAATGTGGTAATCGTTGGAGAAGGTGTAGTAGAGAAGACATAGCTATCTCGTATTGGGTGATATCATGCATGTGCTTATTTCCCCATTGAGTTTCGTGACTTCGAAGAATAACTTCGTTGTTGACCGCAACAAAGACATTGGTGCAGTGAATGCAGTTTAAATTTCTAGTAGAAAAAGCACAAAAAATTGTTGCAATATTAAAATTCACGTTTATAATAAATTCACACAGTACAGAGGCTCTTTCTACAATTTATGCTGCAGTCATGTCTTCTTTAAAACGTACTTTATATCAATTTTATCGAGCTCCCTGCGAAACAGACCTCAGTGTGCAGCTGTAAGACGATGTAAAATTTTATTGAGACGAATATTTTTACTGCCCTCCATTTCATACGTACTTATCGGTCGTCATTTAAAATTTTCGTGACTTGCATGAAAATTAGGGACTCGAAGGTAGGTTAAGAAAGCCCTTTCCTAACGGTCTATCGGCAACGTGAGTATTGGTTAAAAGCTTGTTATTACATCTAACGTAATGTCTGATAAAGAGGTAACGCGAGAAAATAGAGATAACGTCTAAACCCTCTGTTGGTGTTCAGTAATTCCATCACTTACTCGAATATTTTATAACATTTGTTCCAAGAAATATTTGTTATGTAGATTCTAGAAAGTATATCTATAGAAAACATGCACATTTAATGCGCAAGTTATCTATAGACATATTTTTTTTACTTTTTTTATGAGAACATTAAGGGCATTATTTTTTCACGCAGAATTTTCAGCGGTTCTTTGGATTAGTTTTACACAATTTCTTTATTGATTCAATAGAATTGCGGAAAATAAACTTTTGCAAAAACCCCCTAATACAAAAATCAGTTAAATCATACCTATTAATGAAAATTCCTTGTCTGAAAGTGCCAACCAAAAAATAATGGTTAGAACTAATTACTTAATAGGAACTAATTGGGCAATAGTTAGGGCACAGAAGTTTTAGAATTACTGTCGACCCAGTTATAGAAGTTTCATGTTTCAGTCTTTTTATACATTTATTGATTTCTGAAAGAGCTGATAATTATAAAATAATTACTATCAATCAAAAAGTTCTCATTTGACCTATATTTATATTTGTACCAAAACCTATTCTGCACGCATGCGGCTAAATTCTATAATAATAAAAGCTATAAAAGCATGCAAAGAAGTACATAGTGTTTCATAATCGTACTTAATATTAATTACATTCTTTATTTATCGTGCTTGTAAGTGACCCTAATTTTTCTAGTACTTTTTTCGGTTTTTACCAGTTTTAACCTGTAATTACAGGTTCTATGTCTCATATACAATTTTTACCCATTTGTTGTAGCTGTTGTTTTTCCTACGAATAAAATTTAAAAAAAAGCCCAGATAATCTTATTGTTTGTTTATAACCCTTAAAACCTTAAAAACCTTATTGATTAGAGATGTATGCCCACCAGGTTAATCCAGATGATCACCAACAACCGTGCGACGTACTTCCACCAGAAGGTGTGCGCGCACTGCCAGCGGTTTCCAGGGCTGCAGACGTGGCTCATGAGACCTTCCCGCAATGTCTTGGAGGTAAGGATCAGCATTTTGGTCATGTTTAATCATGCTAAAATAATATCTTCATTTCTGCTTTTGGCAAGAAATGTTCCTCTATTTTAATATTATATCGAACAAAAAGTCTGACGCCAGCATACTTTATCCTGTTATGAACATTTTTAGTGAAAAAAAAAGAATTAATTACGTTTAAAGCCTAGTTTGTGTCCCACTGCTGGGCAAAAGCCTCCCCTTTCTCCTTCCAAATCTCTGTCTTGGGTCATCTGGCCAAGTTTGAAAAAATAACACACACAGACAGATTAAAAAAAAATAGTAATAACCGAACTAGACTTTTCACCACTTGGGTCCAGAATTATCTACTGGTTACATGGTATTCGTTTGTGCGTCAATATCTGACACATGATGTATATCAAGAAAAGCGGTGGTCCCACAAAGCTACCTTGGAGCACGTCATATTTGTACCTGGGTTTAGAGGGGTATATATGTGATTTCTAATTTAGTTGTAGGACATAATCTAGAGATTTCTGTATGTTGTAATCTATCATGAATCTAAAAGCAATGCCATAGCCATGTAATTTATGCAGTAAAATGTTATGATCTATAAAATCAAATGCCTTGGACATGTCTGCACGAGTATATACTGGACAAGCGATAGATATCAAGATATAACTATACTTGATGATAAGTCAAACCGTGTCATATTAATGTTGACATCTTTACTGAATCCCTTTTATAACTCGAAAAATAATTTGTTTACTTTCAATTGGTCTATAATTTTAAAATAACTTTTGTAAAAAATGGGCTTAATGATTAACTATTTGAGAATAAAACATTAGCAATACAGAAATTGATTACATGTCATCATAATCATCATCATCTACCTAGCCTTTTCCCAACTATATTGGTGTCGGCTTCCAGTCAAGCCGGATTTAGAAATTGATTACATGTGACAGTGCTATAATTCCCATATTTTACTTCGGTTGATAAGCTACCGTATCCGACAGTATTTGTGTTTTTAAGGCAGGTTATTCTATTAACTATGTCCTCATCTACTACAAGCAACACAAATAATGAATGCAATTTCAGATTTTAACTAAACAGTTACTTTGTCGACGTACAATAACAAGGAATTAATAACCAACCTACGTGTAGATTCGCTTACGTATGAGTAATCACGAATTGGTGGAACGAATGGCATTGGGTTGCTACCTATTTGCAATACAGTTGCACACAGCTGGAAGTAGATTGCAAAATATGCCGTTCCGATTGCGTTCTAATTTGTTGCACTGATTGAAGTATTTTATTGCGAGATTTAAACCGTAAAGTTCTCTCGAGATTGTTCATTGAATATTCATTTTGTTAGCTGATGAGGTTATTAGGACAATATACGATTGTTATAGTGTATAATTTACAAGTATGTGGAGTAATTGTTATAAGGTACGATGCGGCTGACATATCCTTTTTGAACAAAAGCCCCTAAATGAAAAGTGGAATAAAAAAGTACTATTATACGCATTACTGAAAAATATCTCATTTCGATTCTATGTGTTTAATAATCTTCTAATAATATTTAAGTCATAGGTAAATAGATTACTTCTTGGTAAGCGCGCTTCATTGTCGACCGCATCGTCGTTTTCCAGCAGGTGAGATAGCGGTTAAGCGCGAACCTATGAACAGTAAAATAATATATATTTGATCTAAAGTGCCATAAAAAAACATTTAACACGAAATTTAACCAAAACATTGTAAGCCATAATACTCTGTGATGATGACGTCAGTTGGCAATGTAGAAAGTAACATTGAGACAGTTTATCAGTTGACACTTTTTAGTTTACATGCTGTAATATCATGATTAAGAATGTCATTGTCAAGACAGATTTTTATTAAAACGTAACGAAAACTACAAAAAAAAAACAACCACTGGGGGGATCCTGATTTATTATGTACTGTATTTATGGTATTCGTTTGTGCGTCGATGTTAGATGCATCACGGTGTGTAGTATGATGTTTTGTTCAAGATTTTTTACACCGATGTTTTAATAATTTTTATAGGTCCTCTGTTTCTAAGATTTTTATGAGTAGAGTTTTTGACGTTATAACTTCTTCATATTCAATAAATTCTTCAATTTCTTCTGTAAGAATATTTCGCTATTCCGTATTTTTTTGTTGTGAAAACACGTGCTTATATAGGTCAGAGGAAAAGTAAAGATCATTTTTTAGGGTTTCGTTCCTAAAAAGTAAAAAGCCTCCACTGTCTGTCTGCTACGCCAGCGGGCTGTATCTCATAAACCATAATAGGTAGAGAGTTAAATTTTTCACAGAATGTGTATTTCTAGTGCCGGTACTTTTACTAATTAAGGGGGGTACTCAACTTATATAAGAAACGTTATTTTATGTTTGGCTCGATTTTAATATTGTAGGTAATACGGAACCCTTTGTGTGCGAGTCTGACCCTCAATTGGCCAGTTTTCTCGTTTCTTACGCGCTATGAAAAATAACTTGTTCAAACAAAGCTTGTTTGTAACTTTTTCAGTCAGACACACTTTTAACGAGTTATAATTCAATTACGTTTTTCGTTTTCTTTTGACAGATTTTCCTTAAGATTATTCAGGGCTTATTTATTTTCAAGGATATGAAATATTTGCATAATTATTTTACTTGAGAAATTACAATACAGTTTAAATCTTTTGCTCACAAAAGGATTACTGAAAACATGTGTGAGTGAATGTCCTAACACACTGATATTCGTCCATGTTTGAGAAAACGCTTTATACCGTTGGTCCCGGGTGTCGTACCTAGATCTTTGACAGTCGTTACGGATAGTCAGATGGCAAGAAATCTGTTACCAATCTCACCAAGGGATTTTTTTAAAGATCCGTGATCCTGGAATGCAAAGGGCTACTGAACCTTTAGGCTACATCGAAAATATATTCTGCGAGCAATATGCCCTGCCCACTGCCACTTTAGTTTGTCGATTTTGCAGGCTATATCAGTAGCCTTGGTTCTCCTCTCAACTTCTTCTTATCCCCTTATCCCATATTACTTGGGGTCGGCGCAACACGTTTTCTTCTTCCATTCTGTCCTGTCGCCCGTCACACTATCACTAACTCCCTTTTCTTTCATGTCGCTCCTCATATAATCCATCCATCTTTTAGTAACATGCGTTTTATCCCTTCTCTTCACAGGACCATACACAATGGACACAGGAGAAACAATTTCCTTTCAACTTACTTATAATAAAGTTGAATATCACTTGAACGTCGTTAAGCTACAAAGCTTACTTGACTATGATACAGTTTGATAGTTCCAATTTACTGGCAATTGTGTTTAACAATTAATATCTCAGACAATATCTAGCCAATTAGTTAGTATCGTCTTATCTTCGACACGTCGGCTTAGGCGCCTAGTGTCGCCTCTAGTCATAACTTTGTTAAGTACTAACTATGATAAGGCAATCTCAATTTAAATGGATTTGACGCCGCTTTGGCTAAGCGATTGGCTGTATGGAACAAATATTTGTATGGATAATTGTTCCAGGTCTGGGTGGCTTATGTTTGTGATTACACCCACGATAAAGCAGTAATTCTTAGTAAATCTTCCTAGCCTCTTCCCTACTAGCTTGTGATCGTCTTCCAGTCTTACCGGATGCTGAATACCCGTGATTTTAAATGGAGTGACTGCCTATCAGGCCTCAGCCACACAGTAGTGTACTTATTACAGAGGAGAGGAGGAGGAGTACAAATTGCCGAGTAATAACTCGGCAATTTGTACTCCTTGAACTGACGATTGAACGATTTGAACTCCTAATGACTGTCAAAGATCTACGAACGACAATCGAGACCAACCGCTTACCGCTTTACACGCTTTCTGAGGCACGGGGTGTCAGTAATGTTCTTGATAAACTTAGAATAGTATATACTCGTATGAGTTAAAAACCAACAACGCAACCTCATACCTGTCAGATGAGAGCCTTAAACACTTAGCCATTACGATACAACTGCAGTAATCCTTGGTGTGGTGCAACATCTAAAAAAAACATCTAGGCCAATCATTAGCTACCTATACTTGCTGAAGGCTAAACTAAGATTGAAAAGGTTTACTTTTGAAATGTCTCTACTCAAAACATGATCCACACGATGAAGTGCCTCAAGTGCACTTTAGAGTTTCCTTCTGAATACCACCGGTGACGTAGTTAACGTAACCACCTCATCATAATCGTCTCAGCCGAAAGATATCCACTGCTGGTCACAGACCTTCTCCAAGCGTCGCGCGTCGCCACAACAATGGTTCTGTACGTCTCGCATCCATCGGATTCCTGCAACCCTCGACGTATCCATCTACTGGGACTTAACTACACTTGAGAGCAAAAAAATCGCACATAATGACTTGTTATGTTAAGGCAAGTTTTGTCATGAATACAAAAAGATTTTGAAAGAAATGCATACACAAGTTGAAAGACCATTTCATTATCTTTCTAATGATATGAAAAACAGTGTAAAAAAGTACCCTTGAAAAGTTTTAGAGCACAATATCCAACATAAGGGAAAAATTACCATATTTCACTTATGAAATAATAAATTTTAATTAATCGGCTTCTTCGACGCCTGAAGCGCTGTCGGTCGGATCTTCACCACCCCAGCTCCTTGATATCAATTCGGAACCACCGTCAGACTTGGAGGTGGCTGAAGCAGTCCTCTCTTTGAAGACAGGCAAGGCACCAGGACTCGACCTGATTAATGCGGAAATGCTGCAGGCTGACTTACCCTTCGCTGTCGACGTACTGACGCCTTTAATCGAAAAGATCTGGACAGCTGAAGAACTCCCAGACGACTGGAACAAAGGGCTCTTAATTACCGTGCCTAAAAAAGGTGATCTCAGTCAGTGCGATAATTGGAGAGGCATTGCACTGCTGTCAATTCCCTCAAAAGTCTTCTGTAGGATAATCCTGGATAGGCTGTCGAGGGCCCTAGATCCTTTACTGCGCAGGGAGCAAGCTGGTTTTCGTTTAGGACGTTCGTGCACGGACCAGATTAACACACTGCGTATAATACTTGAACAGGCATCAGAATGGCAAAGGGAGATATATCTCACTTTTGTGGACTTCGAAAAAGCCTTCGATACGTTGAAGTGGTCCAGTATTTGGTCTCGCCTGCTGGAAATTGGAGTGCCACCAAAATTAGTCCGCCTAGTACAAAGCATATATCGCAATTATACATGCAAAGTGGTTCACGATGGTCTCCTCTCGGAAGACATCGCAGTGCACGCGGGTGTTCGCCAGGGTTGCCTCCTCTCGCCTCTTCTCTTTATAGTCGTTCTTGACGGAATTTTGCTTCGCATCTTCGAGGAGAGACGCCGCGGCATAGAGTGGGGATTGTCCAGCGTTTTAGAAGACTTGGACTACGCCGATGACCTATGCCTGCTTAGTCACACACACGCCGACATGCAAGCAAAATTAAACGACCTTCGTGAGGAGGCAGCGAAAACTGGTCTTAAAATTGATACACGGAAGACCCAAGAAATGCGTTCAGGAGTGATCAATTCTGCACCGTTGCTGATCGGCACCGAGGCGGTGGAACGCGTTCAGAGATTCACGTACCTCGGAAGTGTCGTGGCGGAAACTGGTGGGACTGAGGAAGACGTCGCCTCACGAATAGCCAAAGCGCGTGGTACCTTCGCACAGCTGAGGCCGGTTTGGCAATCGCGGAAATTAACCCGAAGGGTTAAATTAAAAATCTTCAGGTCCAACGTCAAATCCGTGCTGCTTTACGGGTGCGAAACGTGGAAGGTGACAAAAGAGATCTCACGCCAAATCCAGGTTTTCGTGAACCGATGTCTCCGTCGTATCCTCGGGATTTACTGGCCCGAGACCATCTCTAACGTGGAACTGTTGGAAAAATGTCACGAAAGCTCGATCGACCACCAGATCAAACGTCGCAAGTGGGGTTGGATTGGTCACACGCTTAGGAGGGATCCCGATCATATACCTAAACAGGCGCTGGATTGGAATCCCCAAGGAAAAAGGAAGCGTGGCCGTCCTCGACAGACCTGGCGACGAACCGTGTTAGCTGAAGCAAAGGCCATCGGACTGACGTGGAGCGAGGTCAAGCGAAAGGCGCAAGACCGGTCGCGATGGGTGTCTACTGTCGACGCCCTCTGCCCCAGCTAGGGGACATAGGATTTTAAGTCAAAGTAAGTCACTTATGAAAAAATGAGAGCCAAACTTAAAATTCTTGGTTGACCAGTTTATTAATACAGTGTATTCCCTCTCTTAGCCTTAATTACAGCTGTTAATCGATGTTTCATGGACCGTATTAATTTTACCATGAAGTTGTATGGTATACCCTCCCACTCTTCGTCAATGATAAATTGACGCTTTTGGAGTCGCAAAGCAACGAGTTTTTTGCTCTAACTCTTCTTTTAAGACCATTCCAGATATGGTCAATTGGATTAAGATCAGAACTACGCACTGGCCTCACCATCGCGATGATTTCAAAATTTTCCATGTAGTGAAGAACTGTTGCAGCGACATGCGATCTGGTGTTGTCGTGCGTTAAGAAAAAAAAAAATACCATAAGCTACACCAGCGGTTTCACTGATTCTCCGAGCATTTTTTTGACGTAACGTGAAGCCTTCAACCCTCTCGATATCGGGCAGTTATTAGCCCCAGTGTATGAATACAAGTCAGTTTTACTGTACAACATTATGCCACCCCAAAACGCCTCCAAAAGCAACATGTTTTTTTTGCAGTATTGTTAAAATTAGCCTGAGGACTTTCTGTAGATACTAAAGCGTCCATCATGGTCACGTAAGTCATTCTACACTTATCAGAAAGCACTATAGCCTACCATTAGTCATACACGTAATTTAAGTGTTCCGTGGTAAATTGTCGCCGGGCGTGTCGGGGAGCTGTGGTCAATTTGGTACCAATTGCCGGATGATATACCATCAGACCTGCTTTATCCAGTCCTTTTCTAACTGTCCACTGATTTATACTGACATTGTAAACTTCTTAAAGGTTTTATGTCAGTTTAATCGCGTTCGATAGCCGATTTCTCAAAGTACTTGTTACAACAAAGCGATCATCACGCCCTGATCCTATGCGTCACCGGCCAGGTCCTGGTCTCCGAAAGTACCCACCCACTGGTCTCTTGAAACCTTTGGTATACCCGAAGATCAGAGAAACGGCTCAAATTCAGCTGTCGAGCAACTTCATTTGTTTTATGGCCTGTTTTGGGCAAGGTAATAACTTGAACAGCTTCTGCGGGTGTGGTACCCATATTTTTCCAGTCAATTCGTCTGCTTCCAGTAGAGACATTATCACGTTGACGGAAACTGAGTAAAAATAAATAAAAACACCCTTCTTGTAGCTTTGGGTAAAGGTGTAAGTTGTGAAATGCAAATAAGCTAATTTGGGGAATTGGGTGTACGGTTGGTTTTTGTGAATTACGTAAAGGGACCTTAATTTTGTGTTTTTGTAAAGTTAACCTTGTATGCTTTAATTTTGCTTAATAATTTATAACCCAATTCTTAAGATTTAAGGGAAAATCAGCATTAAACCAAATTACAAACCATGTGCGATTTTTTTGCTCTCGAGTGTATTTAAAGAGTTTTCCACCGACTTGAAGACCGAAAAATAGCCTATAAATATTAATCTTGTCTAAAGGTCGAAAAATAAATATTAAATATAATATTATAAAATGTATCTTATGCTAAAATGTTTCAAGTTATTACAAAATGTTTGAAATGCTGTCAAAAATCCATTTACTTGGCATTGATGGAAGAATATGATGGATGCTTACGTGTATGATGTAGACAGAAATATATTTACTCTCGGGAGAAATATTTTGTTGGTTAAATATTTGGATCAACGATGAGTTTACATACGTTGGTATTAACGTAAAGAAATATTTTTCAGTATTTGTTTTACCCTTTTTGGGGATACGTATGTCATACGTACGTTTTGATCGTTGGCAAAAACGGAACCCTTATAGGATCAGTGTGTTGTTCGTCTGTCAGTCTAATCGTATGTCAAGACTATTTTTCAGAAACGAGTTGAAATATTGAGCTGAATTTAAGCAAGTATTCCTTAAAGCTATGAAAAATACAAACTTCTAAGTCAACGTAATCTAAAGATATGTCCGTTTATACTTCGTATAGGCACATATTTCGATACTCGCAAGGAAATCAAAACCTATTTGGTACTTGTGGTTCGCATTATACATGTGCCCACGTCGTAATATGGTGAACGTTCAGCCGTTTTGCGCGGACGTGGCGGATATTTTCTCTATGGAATGTTTATAGTAAGCTAGTCTTAAGATTGCATCATTTCCTGCAAATAAATTGTTTTTCTTTCTTTATTTTACTTCTAGTGGACCTAGAATCTTGAAAGTTAGCAAACAGTTTGAAAACTTTGTAGTTTCATCCCATAATAATTATTTTTTTGCTATTTGAAAAATCTTTGAGACTTGATTGGATGTTAAGTTTGCACAGAACCCTCGATGCACGAGACCGATCGCTATTGGTCTTTTTCAACATAATGTTATTTTTTTGTCTTTATTTTGGTAGTGAAATCATCAAATAACCTCTTTCTCACTTTGGGCGGAACGAGATGTAACAGACTTTTACTGATTAACAGCCATCTGTATTCTTTCAGTTGCCATATACATACATTCCAAGGCTCTCTTTTACTTTTTTGAGCTATCCCGAAGCTCGGGTAGAAAATACCTAAGATCTAATCCTTTGCGCAGAAAGTTAAAATAAAAATCCATTCAGATGTCTCTGAACTACAAACAAACTGCGAAAAGAAGCTTCAAATAACAGACTATGCAAAAGCATCATCATATTTAACATAAAACAAAGATATCTCAAGCAAAAGTGTCGCAAAAAAGAGGAAATCTCGCAGAACCCTTCGTCTGTCCCATTATGAACACTATTATATCCTCTTAAAC
Source organism: Mythimna separata (assembly GCA_030763345.1). Lineage (NCBI taxonomy): Eukaryota > Metazoa > Arthropoda > Insecta > Lepidoptera > Noctuidae > Mythimna > Mythimna separata. The sequence goes on along the minus strand of CM061174.1, from coordinate 11,804,424 downwards.
ATAATCTTGTGCATGGAATTGACTTTGACAAACGGATGCTGTTTGCTGCCAAGATTTCGTGGAAGTCAACGCTGAACAAATTTTCAGAAAGACGGTTTTCTTAACTCCAATTAGGACCATTTCATGAAAACTATGATATTTTCGTCCAATTACGAGTATATACGAGTAATTCAGAGAACTGTGTTGATGATTTCTTACATCAACTTTGTACTGTGGTGGGGTAATGGTAATGGTCCCAACTTACTTTCTTAGGTTTGTAGGTTGATGAGTGAGTTCAAACCCAGCCAAGCGCTTTACTTAGCAAAAGCAGCAGCCTTAGCCTTAGCCTTTAATCTTCCTACTGTTGGGACTCAGAGCTCCTCTCTAGTAGTAGCCCTTAATCTACCACGCAGGCCTAGGGTAGGTCGGTGGATGTCACAAACAAAGTTTTAGTTCTAGGAAATCCGGTTTCCTCACGAATATTATTCAGTTCCGTTTTCAGAATAATAGTGCTGCAACTTGATCAGCGTGTATTGAAAAATGTTTTCTTTTTCAATATATTTTTTAACTATTGGTTCTTTAGGAACTTTTTGTCAAATTGCGTGAGATTGAGGATCAAATAAATGATCGTCAACCTCACGGAATTCGACAAATCCTGAATATTTTAGTGGGGTTCGCTAAAGGGACGAATTGGAGTCCAATTTGGTTTCGGATTTAACATGACGTGAATTAGAACTTAACTGAAAATTGCAAAACCTTTTTGAAACTTTGATGAAAATCTTTTACCAGTTCAGACTTGTACTCATGCCGGTCGAGAAGCATACGACAAAGACCATGTTTTGTAGAAGAGTACTTCCCAAGTGTTTGCTTAGAAATTTTCCATGTTTCTTGTGTAAACGAGTAGCTACGGTTTAATCGGTCTTTGTGATGCATGCAACTGCATTTTAGAAAGGGCTGCTCGAAAAAATCTTTTGAAACTAAGAGGAGGTTGAAAAGCTATGTCAAGTTTTTTGTTGGGTAATCATCCAGTGAGTTTTCCCGCTCTTGGGCGATGCGGGGGCGGCTTGTCAGACTATTACTGTTTTACTGACGAAATTTGTTCCTGCTCCTTCTTTGCCTCTGTTCCAGCGGAAAGTGAGGATGCCGTGACGTCTTTTCAGCCACAGATGGCGTGTCCATTTGTGCTCTAAAATTTTTCGTTCAGGATGAATTGCTGTAGTTATGGGTATAGTTAACTATAACTATCCGTCAGGGTAAATACTACCCAAATATACTAATATTTGGGTAGTATTTAATAGTGTCCCTGACGGACATGATTGTGTTAAATTACCTATTTGACGAGTGGCCAGAAAGGTCCTCACCAGCCATGGATAGTTCGGAAGGCTACTGTTTCGGATTCAGGCGAAAGAAATGCTTAGATGTTACTCTTTTGCGGCTCGCCCGAGTTGGTTTAGAACCGTTAAATGTAGTAACCGGAGTCGGCGAACTTTCGCGTCTGAATTTAGTCAGTAAAAGTCTGATTAAATAGATAAGGACAGAAGGCCCTCTAGACCAAAGATCTTGTATGCCCTACGGACTAACTGGAATGATTACGAAGCGTTATTACACATTCGGAAATGTACTTTATGCTCATTGTAATTAAGTTCATATTTTTTGGCAAGTTAAGGTAAATAAGTGTTTAGTGTATACAAAACGAGAAAGAGGTGGTGTGTCTCTTTCTTACCTAGTCTGTGGACACAGTAATAGAAAGGGACACAAATGTGTATGTTAACACGTTTGTGTAGTGCTCTTCCTGGTAGAGGTGATCGCGTCTGGTTTTAGTCAGTAAAAGTCTGACATGCTCTCTCATTTCACCGAGAGTGTAAGAAGTCAGTTTATGACATACAACCACAAAAAATGCGTATATTTAAAATGGCCGTCGTTACCTTCAGCGGTTTCTTCTTCATCATTCACCACCACAAAGTAGTCTAACCCAAACTTAATACTCTATCCAACATCCTCTAACCCAGTCCTTCCATCAATCAACGCGACACGCCTCTCAATTGATAGAGGAGCTGTCAGACCGAAGTCACTAGTCAATCAAATCTCACTTCCAATGGGATTGCAACTAATTCCACGCCCCCAATCTGGCTCAATCATGGCGGTTCAATCTTGTCAAGTGACAGGCGTAGCATTAATAGATAAGGACAGAAGGCCTTCTATACCAAGGATCTTGTGTACCCTACGGACAAACTGCATATATCGAGTGGCTAAACCGAGGACATGAGACTGTTTAGCCATCATTTTGGCTGGAGGCCAATCTTGACAATTGTTTGGTATGCATTTTTAGTTTAAAATTAAATTGATTTTTTTTTGTATAGTTTTAAGACCTCTCTCATATTCAAAATTTCCAATATGAATTGAAATATTACCACTGTTTTTTCGAGTAATTATTCAATTGGTCCACATACGCACGAAATCTTGAATTTTTCGATGGAGTTATCTAAAACGATAAACGTTGATAATGACTCCGATGTTAGGACATAGTGCACTCTGTGTGATAAAATGAAGTACACCACGCGGGCCCAAATACAGAAGACACTGTTAAAAAAAGTTTAACTCAAGTTAGTCAGTAAGTTGTACTCAGACATTACGTTTTAGTCTGAAAAAAAATTAAGCATATGAATATTTTATGCATTAGTTTAAAGAGTTCATTGCCGCGTATTCTATGTTTATCGATCTCCTACAAAATGGGTGCACCTGTAATTTATTTTTTTAAACTTCATGTACAGAAGGTGTACATAGGCGGACTTAATGCAAAGGCATTCTCTACCAGTCAACCTGTAAAATAAATTAATTAACCATTAGTAAATATGACACACACCCTGGAGGAGCTCGTGGCTAGGTAATAACAGCAGCACAGGTCGATCTTCAAGGTTAAGCGACACTTGCCAAGATTGGTCTGTGGATGGGTGACCATTTTAGCATATCGAGTTTCCTCCGTGCCGCGGAAAGCACGTTAAGCCGTAGGTCCCGGCTGTCATTTGTAGATCTTTGGCAGTCGTTATGGATAGTCAGAAGCCAGTAAATCTGACTCCAATCTTGCCATGAAGTACCGTGTTACCCCAGTTAATGGGTTGTGGAGGTCTGGTAGGCAGCCGCTTCTCATAAAAGACTGGTATTCAGCTAAATCCGGCTTGACTGGGAGCCGACCCCAATATAGTTGGGAAACAGGCTAGGCAGATCATGAAATAGGACAGACACACAGTACAATAGGTACAGCACACAGCGCAACACAGTAGTTAAACAAAAGTTTAAGTGTGTTTCCAATCGACGACTACAGTAATCCTTCTGCACGCTATCTACTCCGTGTCTTAACACACTTACCTCTCTTCCCGCACCTCGTGCCGGGTCATGGCGCGTCTCCCGCACTAATTGCCAACTAATTATCGAGAGCTCCGCGTCCTAACCGTGCCACTTTACCGTATTAGAACGCTAACAGCCGGCTATAACTGGTTAGCTCTAATTTGTACTGTGGCTGTTATTGCTGTAGTGTTTGAAAGTCATTTCAAACAGTGGTGACGGGATAGTTAAGTAGTTGCTGTTATTTTGATGACCTGTTGTTGTGTGAGCATCTTATTATACTCGTACTTCTTCTTCTTTTCACATTTTTTTTTCTGGCCAGTATTTGGCAACCTGTATGAATTTGGTTTTGGCTTCGCAGTTGTGCAGGAACGGCAGCATAGCAAGTGCCGCATGTCTTGTGCAGCGGCTCCATACTGACACTGTGTTAAGGATGGGTCGAGGAAGCCCCATTTGGCCAGATTGCTTTTACAGTGGCCAAATGGTTTATACTTTACTGCTAAAATATTATATAGTGCTGCCAGTGGCTTCGTCAGCGTCATCATCATCATCTGCCTAGCCTTTTCCCAACTATATTGGGGTCGGCTTCTAGTCAAGCCGGATTTAGCTGAATACCAGTATTTTACGAGGAGCGGCTGCCTACCAGACCTCCACAACCCATCAACTGGGGTAACACGGTACTTCATGGCAAGACTGGAGTCAGATTTACTGGCTTCTGACTATCCGTAACGACTGCCAAAGATCTCCAAATGACAGCCGGGACCAACGGCTTAACGTACTTTCCGAGGCACGGAGGAAACTCGTTATGTTAAGATGGTCACCCATCCACCGACCAACCTAGGCAAGCGTTGCTTAACCTTGAAGATCGACCTGTGCGATCTTCAGCGTGATAGAAGAAAATTATCACAAAGAACTTACTCCTGTATAAAAAGTATCCTATAAGCTATTCCAGGACTTAGGACGGGTTTACCTGTGTACGAAGTTTCATAGAAATCCAATCCGGTAGTTCTCGTGTGAAAAAGTAATAAACATCCACATACAAACTTTCACGTTTATAATGTTAAGTAGGATGTTTTGAAAGTCAATTTCGAACCAACAGTATTAAAGTTGCAACATAAAATGAGTTAAAACAGTTAGTAGGGGGATTGGTTTTAAAATTGATTTGGTAACACCCCCAGCTATTTCAGTCCTCCAAAGTTTTTGCTCCCGCTTTTCATCATAATACTGGGCGAACTAATAACGCAGTTTTTTTTCTCTTCGTCTTAGTTTAGTTTAGTTGGAGCACAAAGTAAGTTTCTCAAATGCCGCTGGGTTCATTTTGCAAAGCTTCCTTTGAGTGTCGTTTTTTACTCAAAAACACTGTAAAAGCCATTTTTCTTTTAGTGAAAATAATGAAAAAACTTGTCGTACTTGTTTTTTCGAAGGCGAAGTTAAACTCATTGCAGTTCAGTCACTTGTAGGAGTGAAGAACGTTCTAGGATTAGTCACGATTTTGAGAAAATGTTACAATAAGAAGAACTTTGGTATTCGTAGAATAGAAGGATTTATACAAGCATTTTTTTCAAATTCGATTTTATAGCGTTAATATTTGGAGTTAGGTGAAACAGAGAGTAAAGTCCCACATACCTCCGTTGAAAAAGGAGGATCCTCTGACCGGACGGGTGTTATGTCCGATGGGCTACTGCCCGATAAATGATTTCGGGCTGTGGCATCTATTGAAATCACGCGGAGTACTTTGCTTGCGCGATGCAGGATTCTGTGACGTCATATGTAGTACGTCGTAGTCGCTACAAATATACGCTCGTATTTGGTAAGTACGGTATATCATACCGTAATAGGGGCCCAACATGCCTAATGCCCGTTAAAGCCAGGGGGAAATACTGTAAACGTGGTCGTGGCAAACACGGTAGAACGTAAAAGGCAACTGAAAGACACAGGTGTGATTTTAGTCAGCAAAAGTCTGACAGGCTTTCCCACTCTACCCAATATCGGGAGAAGTCACCCATCCTTCCACCCATCTCAAAAAAAAGAATCCTTATTTTCAACGAAAAAGTCCCATCATTTTATTATGGTAAAACACCATTTGTATGTTCACGATACCTTCCAAGTGACAAGGGGTGTACAGGACACGTAGCAATTTTACAAATTGACAACCGTCGGAGGTCAGAGCAATCGTTGGCGACACATTGTGAAACCTTTGGAATACATTTCATTTATATGTTTCGATTCAATATATTCCTGCTACGTTTGAGATATAAATTTGTTTCCGTTCTGTGGCTTTATATGGTTACACAGAATATTTTGTTTCCTTCTGGTTTTTGCCAGCGGCGTTATATTCGAAAATTATTTATTTAATCTTCATGTACACTCCTAGAGTCAGATGCAAAATAGCATGGATAGTACAGGAAAAAAATCGTGTGAAGCGAGAAATGACGCGATGAGTATTTTTCGAACACTTGAAGTCAAACGTTCACGGGAAAATAGACATTAAAGTATCCATGCTATTTTGCATCTGACCGTACATAGGCGGAGTTAGTAGAATAATAATTGTACACAGTAAGTCACACTGTGTACAATTATTATTCCTGGGATATTATTCACAGAACATATAAAGGAAGTTAGAAAGGAAATAGTTCCTGATTTGTATCGGAACGCGTGTCGCCGTTTGTCTCCCACTCTTTAACTCCACTACAGGCAAGAAACCTATACGGACGCGCATTACGCACACTAGTAGACAACGCACACTTAGATCGTAAGTTTGCTATTGGTTGTATCACACATGCAAAAAAGTAATTTAGGGCGACTAAAATGTCGATAATTCATATCGATGAAATTTAAAAATAACGGATAATATTGTCAACTAGTTATCGTTATAATTTAAGGTGGTGTACCAATACGATGGATTTTTAAAAAAGTGATATAAATGTTATATTAAACTTTTTAAATTAAAACATTTGGTTCCGAAAAACCTCTTACAGGCACTTTTGAATTATTTATCAAAAAATTGTTCAGTCAGAGAAGTGATGCTAATTACATATTCCAAAACAGTAGATTTCTATGGAGAAGAACATGCAAGAAACTCCGTATCTCCGTAATCTCGGTTACTCTTTTTTGTGGTTTTTATTATGTAAATAAATAATTAAAAAAAGTAAAAGACGCATGCTCAGGCGCACTCTGTTCAACCTTTTTAAAGCAATGGAATGATCCAGTCACTCTCCGAGACATTTGAGTGAGCATAACAAACTCTCAATTACCATGCCTTTTTTATGTCAAACAAGTTTTAGCCTATAGGTAGTATATTAACAGATAAACATATTTTTTGCTAAAAATACAGGTGTGTTGAATACAATACTATTGATTACCACAACAGAGCCGAGAACGGCCATCACCAATTACTCACATGTATCATACGACGTTTTTCAACACATTTGTAAGAAAAAACAATTTATCTATCTATTACATTACACAATAGTAAAACTAGTATAAAGAATTGTAACATAGCGGTAAAAAATGAAATTTGTTTTCTTATGCGTACATCAAAATTAAGATATAGTCTTTTGATTATTATTACCTAGTCTTACTTTTATACTTGCGTAAAAAGTTTTTATGGTACCTAACGTCTTTCAGAGTGACAATAGAATAAAATCGTAACATTTTCTATGTATTTTTTTTTACATACCATAAACTAGTACTTGACTGCAATCCCACCTGATGGTAAGCAGTGATGCAATCATTGATGGTGAGGCGCACTAGTTTTTTGTTGTAAATAATTCTATTTAATTAATACAGTCGCCAAACTTCGCTCAAATATATCACGCCAAAAATCACGGGCATTCTTAAATGGCGGCCATAGACCACAAAGTAAAACAAATTTTATTTGTATTAAACTGGACGAAATTGCATGAAAAATTGCAAATAAGACACTAATTTATACTATTGAATGAAAAATAACCTATTGATTAGTGTTAAATCTCTGTTCGAGGACGAATAGGTGAAACAAAACCGTTTTAACTACACTACATTATAGCACTAATAACAAAAAAAAATTAAAAAATAATAACTGCTACAAGAAACCAAGTTATTTTAATAGATCGATAATGGTTACAGTTACAACTTGGTACAACACTATGTCCATGGAGTGAAGTTGTCAAATTCAAGACATAGTTCTCCACACGTGATATCGCAATGAACACATTACATCGCGCGCTTGTTTACTCAGTACAAGATTGTACCAATGAATTGCACACAATGTATAATTTTGCATGTCATTGCGATTTTATCGTTATAAAGTACAAATTCCAAAATATTATCATTATAATTATAAATATCAATTGTATTTAAAGGTTTTTAGACTAACCGGTGAAAAGAAATCCCTTCTTGGGCTACACTACACACTTGGTATTTTTTACAACACGTTGCGATAGCGCAAGTCGGCATAACTGATATTTTTCACGGAGCTTCATACACAATAACAGTACGATCGCGATTGACGACCGGTGTCAATCAAATTTCGGTTGAACCAAAATTGAACTATGACAATTTGTCGTACATTGAGGCACGCCTGCCCCGCCTACAAGGCCATTCTAACTTCTTTCAACTGTTCTGTGATATTATTACTATGAAGAACCAAGGTTATCGGCATAGGCCAAAGAATCTCTAAACTTAAGTGGTTGATGGGCTAAAAAGTTCTGGAATAGCGACCATGCAATACGCAGTGTTAGAAGGCCTTCCACACGATGAACCAACAACTTAGTGAGTGTCGCAGGAACTCGATAGATGCGAGACGCACAGGACCGGTCATTGTGGCGACACTTGGACGAGGCGTATGACCTGCAGTGGATTTTCGGCTGAAAACATGCAGGACATTATCTACGTGTATGCTATGTTTTATCCAACCCATTCTGCCATTGAGGCGTGATTGGTTAGCGAACAACAATTATACTTATGAGTCTCGTATCACAGTAGTAGGATTTACAAAAATATATTGACTACCCGTGACTTCGTCTGCGAAGACTTCAGAACAGACATGGGAGAACATCATGTGAATTGCATACCTATTCAACTTTGGTCAAAAAACTCCGAGCACAGAGTGGACATGGCAGAACACCAGAACACCATTTGATAATAATGAATAAAAACTACTTATTTCTGTTGCTTAAATGAATACCTTGCAGTAGCAGACAAAAAGCATAACATCTATGACTTATTGACTACATTACTGAAGGTCATAGTTGTATCAAGGTTATCGTCTGAGGGAGCGTCAGACAAACTCGGCTGGCGGCCTTCAGACAGCCACTTTTCATATTATTAACTATACTTATTTATTTATGTATCTTGTCGGTGCTCAGCCAGGCGCATTACTTTGTGTAATTTATTTCATCACCGCTGCTCTCAAAACGGTGAAGGAAAACATCGTGAGGAAACCGGTATGTCCTAGAACCAAAAAATTTAACATCCACCAACCCACACTGGGCCCGCGTGGTGGATTACGGTCCATTCCCTCTCTTAGAGAGGTCGAGGCCTGAGGTGGGAAGGTTATAAGGTTGATGCTATGCTATGCTATGCTTGTCGGTCTATTTCTTCGAGTTTAGTAGAAAAATAATTTAAATGCTAATGTAATGACAAAAATAAAAAAATAAATAAATTAAAAACAGAACATTTAGACATACTCGTAGTTAATATTTGATCGAGAGTTAACTGAAAACTGATAATCACGTCGGGTTCACCAGTTTGGTATGTATGCGGAACAGTAAAATCCCCCATACCTTTGTTGAAAAAGGAGGATACTCCGACCATACGGGTGTTATACCTGGTGTGGGCAACTGCCCTAGAGGCGATTTCGGGCTGTTCTATATATGTTCAAATTGCACGATGCAGGATATCATATTTTTCCAAGTTTTATAAATTTGATATTGAATAAAGAACATACATAATGAAACTGTAATGAAATACTCTAATGTTATTAAGAAATGCCTTGTAGCTAACGCGATACCCAAATATGGACAGCCACTTAATAGATTTAAGAAGGAATTTTTAATATGTTTATTATTAAGATTGATATTAAGCAATATCTGCTATTCGATATATTTTGTTGATTAGAATAGTCTGAAAAAAATATACTTAGAAATAAATCTACAAGCGAAATATTTTGTACCAATAATGCTGTCAGGATCGCAGTTAAAGGCAGTATATTGAAATAAGTTTTACCATTAATTTTGATATAAATGTCAATGTTTCGTGCTTAAATTTGCCCATTTTGGTATTTATGTTAAATACAGATTAAAACTTGTAAGCCTGTGTTAGGACCGAGGTAATAAACCAACAAACATTTTACTTACTAAACACGTTTGTGTAGACGGCTCTACAAATTAAAATATTATAATTATAATCCTTTAAGCTTTACCCATAAAATGTGGGTTCATGATTAAACGTTATTTCTATACAGAATAGGCTGTGATGAAATTATTCAGGGTAAACTTCGTCTCTTCGGACGATATAATAATTTTGCTGTCATATACTCGTAGCGTACTCGTAAATGTGGTTATGTTTATTAATTAATTATTATTTTCTGTAATTCTTTTAATCGCTTTTTTTTAGTAGGTTATCACCAATTTATTAGTTGTTAGACACATAGTCGGTTCCAAATACACATAGTGGGTTCGCTTCCAAAAGGGAAAACCGAGGTTTGGGAACGCTCGGCAAAGAACGAACATGAGAGATCGCTGAGTTCGCTTAGTCATTGAAAGTCTGATATGCCTTCCTGCTATACCCTAGAACAGGAGAAGTCATTGGATGATTTCCCTCCTAAAAAACCTCCTTTGTGTTCTAGGGCTACGGTGACTCTTTCAAACAATTCAACAGCCTTGGCAGGTTTCGGCTGTAACGGGCAGTCAGTTATACTGACACCTTTTAATGTATCTCAAGATCATTATATTCTAACAAAGTCTAATTTGAATAACATTGTTCCAGCCAATGATAATAGCAAAACGGGAGTACCCTTACCACCGTTGGGAGCCACTCTACTTCGGCACCAACAAGGAGCCCTGGTACAGCGAGACACTGTACTGGGAAGGACTGCAGGACAAAATGACACAGGTAACCTAAACCTGATTGAAAGGCTTTCAGTAAATTTGTTTCTTGTGAATCACCTTTCAGTTTCCGAGTATGTGTTTTCTTTGGAAGTATAGGTTGAATAGGAATGCAAGGTTGAATAGAAGCAAGAATTTAATTCGCTTTTTTTAATTTTGTTTTGGAACTATACTTCATTATTTTTCGGCCCTTATCCTCTGTTATTTGGGGTCGGCGCAACATATTTTTTCTTCTATTCTATTCTGTCAATTGTCAGGCTATCCATTGACAACCATTTCGTTCATATCACTCCTGACACAATTAAGCTATCTTTTCTTTCGTCTCCATTACCTTCACCATTCATTCGCTCTTTTGGTAATATGTATTTTATTTCTCCATACATGATCACAGCAAGCCAAATGATTCCCGTGATTCCCTGTTACCTTGCAAAAAAAAATGGTTTAATCATCACTTTATTGGTTTCTAAAAAAGCATCGAGTTTTTTAAATTACTATTTAGGTGATTAGAAACAAAATTTAAAAAAATATTTTTCTTAGTTTTGTTTCCATTCACCCTTTATTAGAGTAGGAAGTCATAAAATAACTCCTCCCATTCTCGGTAAAACGAAAGAGAGTGTCAGACTTTACTGACTAAAACTAAGCCGTGGACACATGCCTTGCAGGGTTGTTGATGATTACCCCCGTCAAAAGGGGTTGTAATAAAAAAGGGTTCTGTAATATTTAAATGGTAAAACTGGGACCCCTGGAAATACCTAAGCTTACCCCGTCTGTTTGTCATGGGACTGTATTTTTGTAACTGTTGTTACTATAAATAGATCTTTTAAATTTTCAAAGTGAATGGTATTTTGGGGTATTTTAATAAGTGAAGTTAGTGGCTGATTTAATTATTCGCAAATTGATTCGCAGCAGATATTATGACGTAACATTGGTGTAGTTTTCTGTATAAATATTATAATAATATGGAATAATTGAAACAGTCATGATTCTAGTAATATGGCGATGAAAAATTTACTGGAAAATTGACTTCTCAAGTGAATAAACGTAACAGAAACCAAAGTTAGTTTATTCTGTATCAATAAATTAAAGAATACAGTCCCAAATTTGACACTGACTAAATACACAAAAAGTGTGAAAACAAAAGAAATAAAGTAGCTAATTATATTTATGTTAGTGAGTTAGCCAAGAGCACTATTATTCTTTAGCCTGATAAAAAATCTATTCATTTTACTAGATGTTGGAGATGTGTCTCCAAGAATACCGGATGGTGGTGCTAGACGGTGGCTTTCTATCCCACGCTGCCAGCCCGAAACCCAAGCAGCGAATGAAAAGAGCACAAGTCATAAACACAAGCAACTACATGAAGATTATCAAGTGGTTCAAAGAGAAGTATGAAGACCGACAGGAATGCAGACTTCTGTGGGGCTGCGAATACTACTTTAAGAAAAAGTGACAAAGGAATGCGTCCAATAGATTGGAGTTCCTCAAGGAGTTACGTTCGGTCCTCTGTTAACTGGAATATTTTTGGAGAACTTAGTTTTGACATTGTTGATTTAATGTTTACAGAATCTTACGCTTTTAGCACTCGATATGCTTTATCAATTAATTGCACGTTGACGAGCCATCTATATTTTATACACGGAAAATGTTATACTGAATTCATATCTTCGTTTTTCATAAAAGTACATACAGATACAGAGTGATATTGATGCGACGTTTTCCTTACGGGACGTTATTGTTCAACCTGTGCGTACAAATAAACGTTATATGATTGATAGAAAGCATCGATTCCGAGAAAACTTGGTTTTAAGTGTTTTTAGAGCGCAGACATATTTTTTAAATTGAAATGCAATAAAATGAAGAAGTCTTTGTAGTAAAAGCAAAGGAAAACTTTAATCAAAATATTTAATTCTCATATTCAGACAAATAGTTGTACTACAAAATTAAAAATAAAATCTCGACATTCTACTGAAACCGCTGAGTAACACATACCTACATACATATATGTATAGTTACTATAACGTTTTATAAGGAACATGCCGAACAGTTTAGTCTGTAAAAGAACCCTTGGAAAATAAACTACTTTTCTATACGAAAGAGACTTCGAAAAGGAGTTTATTTGCACCAAATATGAAGCATAGTATGAAAAAAAGACAAAATTGAGAGTTTGATTGCTGCTGTTGAATTGAACAGTCATATCAATGATCTAACTTCGGTGACATGCATTTGGGATATTCTTATTTTCTTTCGATTAGAAGACGTATTCCATCCACACACAAATTTAAATAAAAGCATTAATATTATGCTTCATTCAATTTAAAACCAAATGATAATGTCAGCGGCAAATACGATTTTTAAATTAATTTTCGAGAAGGATACAAACTAATGTTGGTAAACAATAAAAATCCCAAATTTCAAAATTTTGATAATACAGAGTATACAAGAATACTATACAATGGACCATTACTTTAAAAAGGACCGGAGTTATAACGATATATTGATAGATTTCTGCAAAAGGATTGAAATGCGAATGAACTTATAAAATCAATGCAAAGATTTTATATTCCAAACCTTGTATACGCTTATCGATTCAGTCATAAATAAATTCTATAAATGATGGGTAAGTAAGGTTACCAACTGGCGTGCAAATTATTTCAAGAATAATTTTCATATACATCACTTTATCCATTACCTTTTTTTGAGGTGATATATTATGAAAGAACCATTCTCGCTCTTTTGTCAGTAAAATGCTGACACTCCTCTCTCGGTCTACGAGAGATGGGTGTCAGAATTTTACTGACTAAAACGCGAGTTTCTTCTTACCTTTTTCGTTCCAGGGCCACGGTAACTCTATCGATCTATACCGCAGCCCATCTACTAATGGCCTTGCAATGTAAATATGATAGAATCATAAATCTTCTCTGCTCCGCAACATTTCTCAAAAATCACGCCAGTACAAATACAAATTAGGATTGTAATAAACTAATGTATCCTAATTGTACCTTGTATATCACTTTAAGTTCCTACACATACTTAATATTGTTACACCAGAGATGTTAAACATTCCATTTTTAACTTTATCAACGCCACAGTCTGCTATATGTGACAAATTAATTTCGTGCCCGTGCCGCCATCGTGTGCTATAAGAGACAAATACATGATTTTTAAAACAAATTTCAACTTTTAGAGATAGAGCTCATACACACGAGCGGCATGTTGTTAACGGTAGAGGTAACCACATTCTAACTTTGAAAATCAGCGGCAGCTGTCGTGTTTGTCAAGTGTCAAATTTGACGTTGCCAACATGCCGCTCGTGTGTATGAGCTCTTATCGATACAAGTGTTGGTTTTTCGCAACCAACTTTTTTGGTTCGTGGCGTTCGGAGAGCGGTTATTATAAAAATCTGTGGCGTTGAAAGGGTTAACCGTATGAAATATTTATTTATTAGCGGCTTCATGTAAAATATTGCTGTAGACGTCGCTAGGAACTAATAGGATCGAGAAAAAATGTTTTTCTCCTCTGGAATTGTTTAAATTTTACAGGTTTTTATATATTTTATTCACGTTCGATACAGATTATGATAATTTATATAGTTATTGCTTTGTATTAGGATATTTTAAAGTGAAACCCCGCTGTAGAGCTATTATGGACCCCTACTGTATATATCGAGGTCTTCTTATGTGGAATGTTTCGTCCTAATAAAGATTTTAATATATTAGATGCATTTCTTGTGTTATTTTTCCCTGGGACCTTTTTTTACTCAATTACGACGAAGCTGAAAGCATAATTTCATTAATGCGAGTGTATGTTCGTGTTCTTTTACTAGTAGAATTGCGACCGGTACAAATTACATTATCTTGGCCAAATGTTGTTTGTGGTTGACATTGACCGAAAGTGGTCATTAATCCATTTATCTTCAAAAGAATTTATAGAAAGAAAACCTTTTAGGAAATACTAGCTATGTCTGTGTTAAACTAGCGTCTGTCAGCGGTTTTGCACATGTTTAAGTTGAAAACTACTCCTGAGATTAAGTACCCGCCATGTGCCAAATGTCATTTAAATCCGTTCAGCTGCGTATAGAGTAACAAACTTACTCACACACATACAAACTTTCACCTTCTTAATATTTGTGAGATTTACTGGTTGCAATTATTATTGGAGTTCGTGTCCATATTTAAAGTCGGCGCCCTAGGTGTCAGTTGGAACCTAAGGCCCCGAAAAAAGCCATCGTTTCTACTTAGAACTAGTCATGAACAGTGAGAATTAAGTGGATTTTAAGTCAATAATTTGACAAAGTTCAATAAATCTATATATCTGATTTTCGCAAATACCACTTCGTTGGTTTAATAAAAGTTCATGTCTCGGACTGCACGGTAAACTGTTGATGATTTTTGACAGTCATTACTTATACTCAGAAGCTAGTAAATCTAATACCAACCTTGCCAAAGGGTTAAAACCGTGAAGGAAACGGGCATCCTGACGCCCCAGCTGCCATCGAAGACGTTCCGGAGTCGCAGGGCGATTTCTGGTCACCATAGGTGTGGGCTTGCAGATGGCGAGTCGCCCATTGCTCGTCGTCCACAAACCCGCACCGTCCGGTTAAAATCAAGCCCAAGACGAAAACTGAAGAGGCAGAGACAGATGCCTGTACAACTGTACATAGCTGAAAGACACAGGTGAGTTTTAGTCAGTAAATGTCTGATACGCCATCTCGTTTCATTCTAGAGCGAGAGAAGTCATTATGATTATTTCCCATCTCAAAGAAAACCTCTTACCAAAGAGTACCATGAGAGAAGATCAGATAGAAAGTAGCTCCATAATAGAGAACTAGTCATCAGCTACATAGACTGGACTATCAATCACATAAATCAATTAATTTAATAGAAAAAAAAAGCAAGCACCTTCGAATAAAACAATGAAGAAAATCAAATACGTTTCGCCTTAGTAGAATATCAGAGCTTATGAGTTCATTAAGAGGCTGTTGAGTATGTGATCAGTGTAGCCACTTAAGAGGGGGGAGTGGCCCTCTCATTGTGTGTCCTCTCGAGTGTTATTATAGGAGGACACTTCATTGCATATGGCTCATTTGTTGACCGAGGTATTATGTTGATTTTGATTTGGGATTTTAGTAAAAAATTTGGTATAAATGTTTTCATTAAAAAGAATATTTATTTAGGGTAAAGTTAAAATGAAGAGCGTTTCAAAAGTCCAGCATAACGTCCAGGTGAATCTTAGTGCTATTTTCTTCTAGCATCAGGTAGAGGCTTCTCCAGCGATACCCATCTAGACATAATAAAACAAACATTAAATTTAGAATTTAAAAACACCCCCGACTACTCTCCACCTCTCAGGTCCTGATGACCTTGAAGACCTGAACCGATTTCCACCAAACATAGCTAAGAACACTCTCGACTGATATACCTTTCAAACAAAAAAAACCTCATTAAAATCGGATGATCCGTTTGGGAGCTACGATGCCACAGACAGACACATATACATTTACACACACAGACACGTCAAACTTATAACACATGGGGTGTTATAAGTTTGACGTATTTGCGTCGGGGGTTAAAAATGAACAATTACTATGCCGTATTTCGAGGAAGGTGCCTTTAAAACGGGAACACAATTTCTCTGCTTGATAGTTTCTCCAAACTGTTTTCTTACGTTAGAACACTTCCAAAGTGCAGTTTGTTGATAGCAGCGAGAACTGTTATTGTTACATTTTACGAGCTGTTCCTCGAAAACTTGCATAAAGTGAGGAAAAGCTGAAACCGATCAGTGCCTTCAAGAGCTTCCAACCCGAGATATACAACGTTGATACGACAGAGGGGCTTTCCTTAAAAAGGGTCGTTGTACTCATCAATATGAACGAGTTTTACTATGTGACCAAACATCACGAAAAAAAAATCCGCTAAGTACTCCATACATTTTGTCAAATTATGTGAATATAAATGTATGGGACAGCTGATTATTTTTTCACGATTTCAGGTTTCATCCCATAGTAAAAGTTGTTCATAATGACGAGTACAATGACCCCCAAGAGGATTTGCGTTAATTATGTTACATGTTATATATTTTCATTCAAGCCCTTAAGTGATTATGACGTTATTACACATTTTTCTATAAGTAGCTATTTTAGAAACGGATTATTTTTTAGATTTGGATTGAAATCAAAACATAAGTGTAAAACTAACCTAGTAATGGCTACTGAAAATCTGCATAATGTACTCATTTTATTTTTAAAAGTCAATCAAAAAAATATCTCTACAGAGACCTTGCATTTAATCAAGACTCAGAATGATGGAAATGTTTTTCAAAGACAAATCCCCGACCGGCCTCATTGGACTGCGCTGTTATTGTTTTACTATTGTGTCTCGTTTCGCGGGTATTGATAAGTTAAAGTTTAAAAAAAATACAAAAATACATACGAGTATGACTGGGAACAAACTTTGTGACAAATTCGAGTGTATGACGGAATTACGGAATGCCAAGAGAGCATTCATGTCTTATTTCTCTTTTTTCGAGTTGCTACTTTATCATCATCATCTGCCTAGCCTTTTCTCAACTATATTAGGGTCGGCTTCCAGTCAAGCCGGATTTAGCTGAATACCAGTAATTCACGAGGAGCGGCAGCCTACCAGACCTCCACAACCCATTAAATGGGGTAACACGGTACTTCATGGCAAGAGTTGCTACTTTATCAAACATTGATACCGATTGCGTATTCGATTGCGTTCAATGAACCAACAAGCTTTTAAATCATGCTCAGGTTGACGATAGACGGATCGGAAAGTACTCTCTTAACAAACATGTTCCTTTTACAGCCAATCAAACAAGATACAACAATTATAAGATTGATGGTGTTATACTCGTATCATACAAAATCTATGTTATGAAGATGTATCACAGCAAACTGAATATACTTGTACATGGAATTAGCGATGGGAGATTCCGAGATGTTTTAAACATCGATAGAATCGGAGTCGTTAAAATAAACCATTGAGTTAATGTTTGAATCCCCGACCGGTCCTATGAGACCGCGCTGTTATTGTTTTACTATTGTGTCTCGTTTCGCGGGTATGTGATAGATAAATCATCGACTCACCGTTCTACTAAATAATCGACATGTTCATCGAACAAAATCGACCGCTAGTTTTCGATTGGTAAAATCAGTCACTCTCACTCGAACCTCTAAACCATCGAAGAACAACTCGTGAATGAACGCACTATACCCCAGTTGCAATAACAGATCGAGTCGGACTCGAGTCAAAGCAAGAGTTAGAGTTGAGTAAGCTCGAGTCGAAACAATCGAATAAAACCTCTCGCCATCGCGCAACGCTACACAGAATCGATACATTCTAAAAACATCTGTGTTCAAACCTCTTCGCTGAACCCATCAAGACGTGTTTTGAAACACAATAGTCTCTAAATGATCGATGGATCTCTCCTTTCATGTTGCTGAGAAAGAGCTAACAATCTTTTTTTAGCTAATCTAATATACCTATTACCTATATACAGTGTGAGTCTTCATATCGTGCATATATCGAAATGATCCCGGGAATCTCCGTGACCCTAGTGTATACAAAATTGTGTAACTTTTTAACTGAATGATTTATCACGATGAAACAAACGCCATAATGATTGGA
This sequence comes from Mythimna separata, assembly GCA_030763345.1. Taxonomy (NCBI): domain Eukaryota; kingdom Metazoa; phylum Arthropoda; class Insecta; order Lepidoptera; family Noctuidae; genus Mythimna; species Mythimna separata. Next base: position 11,786,369 of record CM061174.1, on the reverse strand, counting down.
AGTAATTGGGCGTCGTCATGAAAGAAAATTATGGAAAAAAAAATATTAGCCACTATTCAAAATAAACATTTTTTTAGGCAAAAATCTGATTATTTTCATTAATTTTTTCAAAAATTGCAAAATTTCTCAATAACATGCGCCCATCACCTTCTTTTTTCAAAAAAAAATTAATATTAATTTCGATATGTACACACTATTAAAGACTTACACTGTATAAAAGGAGAAACTAACTAATATATCAACACACATCCAAAACTACTGGAAATTAAAACTTGAAATTTTGCACAAAGCTTCCTTTTAAAATGTAGGCAAGCACTAAGAAGGGGTTTTTGAATATTCAACTTGGACACGGGTGAAAAGAGGAAAATTCGTTTGTATGCAAAATTGTATACCTTGGGCCAATATGCTTGGAACTTAGCATAAATATAGTAACCCTAAAAAATTAAAAAAGGTTTTCATTATTCGCTTTTTAAAACTATTCGTATAAAATGTTTCAGGGGGTCTTAAAGTTTGTATGGGAGATGAATCTTGTTTTTTAAGTTAATAGTCTTGAAACTTGGCACAAATTCCAACCAAAGTGATTAATAAAGACTGACAGTATTAGTTTTTCAAAACTCTCCTCTTAATACAGTTTAAAAAGTCTTACTTTCATGAAAAAATTTATCGCGAATGAAGTCACAGGCTTAGTGCTAGTGTTATATAAAATGGATGAAAGGAGAACGCCCACTCGGTCTGGGCAAACATAATTCCATAGAACTGAAGGAATACTCGTATTTTTTTGTTTATTTTGTTTCATCTAGTGACCTGTTTACTCAGTTCGTCCAATAACTCTCCACTGTTTGATTTCGCATCCTTATAGCCTCTTTATAGATATTTACTTTGGACGGCAACTTATTAGATACTGTGTGCAGACAATTGATTGTTAGAGACTACCGGACTACCGGCCGTATATTTGCTTTGCCCGTTTATGGCCAGAGGCAAACTGTTTTGTGAAAATCAATCCCTGTTTTTTTACCCCTGTTAATGTGACAACAGACAACAAGCAATGGGTAGCTTACTGTTCAGCACCGAGTCCGGACTCGACGGCGTGTTGTCTTCCACACGTGACTCAAAGAAATAATAATATTACACAACTAGTTTCACACAACGCCATTTAGTCCCAAGCTAAGCAGAGCTTATGTTATGGGTACTAGACAAATGATAAACATACTTATATATTTCTAAATACATACATATTATAGATGAGGAGCTCGTGGCTAGATAATAACAGCCGCACGGGTCGATCTCCAAGGTTAAGCAACGCTTGCCAAGGTTGGTCTGTCCATGGGTGACATAACGAGTTTCCTCCGTGCCTCGGAAAGCACGTTAAACCGTAGGTCTCGGCTGTCATTTGTAGATCTTTGGCAGTCGTTACGGAGAGTCAGAAGCCAGTAAATCTGACTCCAGTCTTGCCATGAAGTACCCCAGTTAATGGGTTGTGGAGGTCTGGTAGGCAGCCGCTCCTCGTAAAATACTGGAATTCAGCTAAATCCGGCTTGACTGAAAGGCGACCCCAATATAGTTGGGAAAAGGCTAAGCAGATGATGTTGAATGTATATACAGACAACAAGCAATGGGTAGCTTACTGTTCAGCCGTCCGGTAAGCACCGAGTCCGGATCGTCGACAGCGTGTTGTCTTCCGCACGTGCCTCAAAGAAATGTCAGTAAAACCGCTTGGGCCCACCAAGACCGGCAAAGGCATGGGGAATTTTAAAAGGTGTTCGTGGTCCTAAAACGCAAAGAGCAACTTATTGGCACAGATGCGATTTAGTCAGAAAAAGTTTGAAACGAACCTCTCTTTCCACTTAATTCATGAATCCCGGACCGTTCTCGTAGGACCGCGCTGTTATTGTCTTACTATTGTGTTTCGTTTCGTGGGTTGTGATAGGTTAAACGCAGTTGAAGTCATTGGATGATTTCTCACCTTCCAAAAAGCAAAAGGAAGAGAATCTTCTGAAAAGATGGTTTGAATTAAAAATATCACGTTAATTGGAAAGCAGTTTTTAAAGATTATAATGAAATTTGTTAGAAAGTGAGCCTATATGTGCTTTATTATGAAATATTTCGATTAAGTTAATACTTATTTTTTGACGGTGACAAATCAGTAAATAATAAATCCCGTTCTGAGAACAACAGGAGGCAGAGGCAGTGTCAAACTTTTACTAAAACCCATCTACAATTTCACCCGCAATCTCCAGTCATCCCGTGATCATGGCGCTTGCAACAGCGTCGAAATATCGGGAACTCGAAGTAATTAAAAATCACGGAAGATATCCCGTAAGTGACAATTTAAATTGTGAAACAAACCGTGATAGCCTAAAACAGTCTTTAAAACCCATCTGTATTCCAGATCTGTATTTCCATTTCCAGAACCACGGTGACGCTTTCAAACAACTCCACAGCCCAATTAAAATTATAACTACGATTAAAATTGGAATTCGACAACGAATGAAACCATTACATCATCCGAAAATGATAATTAACTAAAGTGGTTTCACTGCAATTAATATTTTGAGCACACGGCGGCGGCGGTGGCAACAACACAGTGTTTGTTTGTTGTTGGGGAGCGTGAATAAGTGGGCACATAACACTGTTGAACCACAGAATAGATGGGTGGATACAGAAGGCTAGCTTTGTACACCGAGCGAAAATAGACGCTCATACACATACACGCGTACTTGCAGCGATCTCAAACAAATGATATGCGAGTGCGTTTGCACTCTCTGTACCTACATGAAGGGTGTTTACTACTTGAGTTAGCGATTAACGCTTGTGCGTCAAAATTGTATGCGACTTATCTTATTGCAAATGCACGCTTGTGCAATACATTGCAGTTCGACATCACGCTGATGTGACAAACGATTATGCGGCAGTAGTTAGACACTACAGTAGTGTGACAAACAATTGTGTGACTACTACTTGTGTGGGTACTGTAATTCGATGGTACGTTGGACCAGTATTATAGTAGTAGTATTTTGACGACCACCTTTTTTTTCCGGTTGGGGAATCATCAGAATAACTTCTTCCACTCTTGGGCGGAGCAGGAGGGCGTTTCAGACTCTTGATGACTGAACCCATACCCCGTTCTTTCGTTGCCTTCGATCTGGGGGACACGATGATAACCTTTCGGATTCCGTGTTCCCCAGAGGCTTCGTCCCTACTGGGCACCTACAATTTGCTGACATCTCCTTGAGGCGCGCGTGGAAACGAACGCGCCGTTGACGACTGGGCTCGGTCCAGATTATTACCAGACTGCCGGACAGCGAACTACCCAGTGCTCGCCGTCCGCAAGCCCGCGCCTACGGTGGTCGAAAATCGGGATCGGGATCTCGGCGGCGGCGGCGGTGTGAGGGCCGTTCCCTCACGCGCTCGCGGTCGGCAGCCACCTTCGCTAGCATTACTGCTTCGCAGTAATAGGCGACCGCTTGCCACCCCTCCTCGCTCCGGACCATGGCCTGTACCAGGGCCCGGCGCGAGATGTCGCTGCCGCCGTTGACGACCTACCTGTCAAATGCCTGTTTGGGTGGTTATAAAAAAAATATCACGATGGCTAAAGCGGGAGTTCTGCTCCTCCTCCACCTTAGTCGTCTAACCTAATCTGACCGTATTGGGGTGTCCCTAAAATACGTTAATTCTTCATATCATACTAAAATAATGTCGAGCTTCACTGTATCGCATAAGCGTGTATTTGAAGTATGGTGAGTCGCAATACAGTTTGGACGCACACGCGATAATTACCCACCAATTTGTCGAGCTCACGTAGAACATTAGTCAATGTGTGTACTCGTTGCATGTGCCCGGCCTTCTGCACATTATCTATTCTGTGATTGCAGCCGGCTACAAAGAACGGCTTTGCTCCTGCATACAATTGCTTTTGGTGAGCGTGTGGGCATAAGCACTAAGATAACAAGAGCTTGTTTTCAGGTAAACATCTCTGGGAACGTACGAAATCATGTGTGTACAGTATATTAGACCTACGGCATATTTGAACGTCGTTGTGACAAACTTTTGGGATCAAATTGATGATAAAGTTCGTAGAGAAAAATTTATAACTTCTGAGGTTTTAATTTTATGAATTGAAAGTATATGTCATTCAAAGTTATTTCAATATTTACGAGAATATGATTAGTTCGTTTCTGCCTGCGTATCTGTCCGGGCCAAAAGTAAAAGCAATGCAAAGTAGTATAAAGCAATCATCACCTGCCTAGCCTTTTCCCAACTACTTTTTACAACTGTATATTGGGGTCGGCTTCCAGTCATGCCGGATTTAGCTGAATACCAGTATTTTACAAGGAGCGGCTGCCTACCAGACCTCCACAACCTAAAACTGGGGACCGGAACCTACGGTTTAACGTGCTTTCCGAGGCACGGAGGAAACTCGGTATGTTAAGATGGTCACCCATCCACAGACCAACTTGCAAGCGTTACTTAACCTTGAAGATCGACCCATGCGGCTGTTATTATTTAGCCACGAGCTCCTCTTTATTTTTCTACAATGTTTGTGTATTTGATGAGTTCATTTTTTTTTAAAGATTTGTAATTATCAAACAACTTCTTCCGCTCTCAACAGACGAGACAATATTGTTACCAAATACTTCGAAAACAATAGAATGTCTAATAGAAAAAAAAGGGACAAATCTATATAAGAAACTGGCTGAATACAAAAACGTACGAAGCTAAAAGAAAAAAAAAAGCTGAAAGTGTAAAGCTTCTAGGCCTCATTGACATTGTTAGTGTTTTCCACTTATAAAGATTTTAAGGACTCCACTCCATATAAAGGAATAATGTAATATATTCCTTAATTGCATAATAAGTTAAAATAAAAGCTCTTACTTAGCCTCATTTTTTAAATTCATCTCATGAAAGGTTAAAGGCTAACTAGATTGCCTTTAAAAGAAAGAAGATTTCAAGAAAAAACTATTTTGATAACACAATCTTTTCTCCTATATGATAGCAACAAAAGGTACATAAATATATTCTATATTGGTTTTCATTACGTGTAGCAGAAATTTCCCTTGAGGCTGGAATATCTTGGAAAACGGGGAAAGCGTTGAGTGCCAATAAAATTGAGAACAACGGCGTTGGAAAGAGTCTAAGAATTCTCAATAAGCTGAAAAGTCACCACCACGCCTATATTAATTTTGAAAATGTTATGAGCATAGAATAGGCTAAAAACTTTTGTATATTTTCTATTCTAGTGTGGTAACAATTTGGGGAGAAGATTGCCTTGCGTAAAATAGATGTAGTTTTTATTTTACGTAACGCAAAAAAGGAAGAAATATTACTGAACCCATCTACTGAATAATGGGCCATTTACACAAAAAACTTGATTCAGAGCCAGTTTACCTAAACTATAATATTTATTTTTTTGAACTTGCCTCATATTAGGTATTACTTACTCCTGTATCATGTCTGAGTTTACAAGTATTTAATCACACACACAATCCTGCATCGCGCAAGCAAAGTTCTCCGCGCGATTTGAATAGATACAACAGCCCGAAATCATCTATCGGGCAGTAGCCCACCGGACATAACACCCCGTCCGGTCGGAGGATCCTCCCTTTTCAAATGGAGGTATGTGGGACTTTACTCTCTGTTCCACTACCTCCAAACTGGTGACCCCCGAACATGAACGTCAGCGCAGCCTTCGTGCAGCAACCACGTCGTGACGTCATCTTCACTTCCTCAAGCTTTCGAGCAGCGAGCCACGCAGCCAGCACGGCACTGAGGGTATCATGACCACCAGCATGCCCACCTGGACATACCTGGTCATCACCTTCAGCCTCATCATCGACCTTGGCACACCGCACCTTCGGCCAGTCACATGAAGAGCTACGAAGAACCTCTCCTTGTCGACGCCAGCAGTCAAGCCCTACGTCGCACAGTCCGGCTCCGACTCACTGGAGCCAGCTGTATAACTCCGACCCACTGGAGCCTACAGTATCATCCCGACACACTGGGACATCATCATCCCGACTCACTGGGACATCATCACCCCGACTCACTGGGGCATCATCGCAGACAGTTCCGACTCACCGAGAACTATGCGATATCCGGTTCCGACTCACTGGAGCTTGCAACATCGTCCCGACTCACTGGGACAACACCACCCCGATTCACTGGGGCGGCATTACCGCAGCACAAAGTTCAGACAGCACCTCACTGTGAACTATGCGGTATTGGGTTCAAAACCCACACAAAGCAACCTACCGCTGACCTGGCAAGCATCATAAGAAGCATCAAGGATTATCGATCTCCGATCTCCGGAGGGGAGTGATGTAGCGACTACGATCATCGACATCTACACATGACGTCACAGAATCCTGCATCGCGCAAGCAAAGTTCTCCGCGCGATTTGAATAGATACAACAGCCCGAAATCATCTATCGGGCAGTAGCCCACCGGACATAACACCCCGTCCCGTCGGAGGATCCTCCCTTTTCAATGGAGGTATGTGGGACTTTACTCTCTGTCTCACTACCTCCAAAACATTGTTATATTTTTTTCAAATATCTTAACTTCTGCCACTCAAGAAATACATGTAAGACAATTTGTTCTAAATTCCTTGTTTATTGGTTTCTCATCTGCTTTATAATGTTCCCACTGCTGGGAACCAGACCTTCTCTACAAAAGAGGGTATGGTCCAAAATCCACCACGCTTGCTCAATTGGCAGATGATTCATGTCTTTGGTTCCAGGATATTCCGGTTTCTTCTTGATGTTTCCTTTCACCTTTTGAATAGCAGTGGTCATCCACCACCCAACCCAGACAGGCGCTTTATTTTTTTGTAATTTAGTAAAGTCTAAATTACTTTATTTTGTGTAATTTAGTAAAGGATGGTTGCTGAAATGCCAATTTTAAGATATAAATAAGTCTAAATGACAAAAAAAATAAACATTTGCCTGGGTTCAAATTCACTACTTAGAAATCGTAAGTCTAGGACTTTACTACTGGGCCTCTACTACTGGTCCTTTAGACTTCTCATGGTCAGAACAATAACCGAACCTATCAACTACAACAATAAAAGGGAATAGAACACGTTTAGATACATTTATAGAATGACAACAATACCACAAACGCGGGACATGTTAATGTATTTTCCAATGGGACAGTTACGTCAACTTCTATTATACGCGGCTGAAAATATCATATGGATGCAAAATTGAATGTGTATCACAATAGACCTGGCTATATTGGTTAACCTAGCACGTTCTGTGCAACTGGCTTCTTGCCAGATAGATTTATTTAGACTGAATATAATATGTATTATAAGTTACACTTTGAAGTTCTTTTTATTTCTAGGAGTATTATTATAGGAAAGTACATGATAATAGCCCTAGAAATAAAAACATGTTTGCACGGCTAAAGCGAAAAAATTGTAAACTACACTGTATTTGACTTGGTTGGTGTAGAGGGCGTGATTGAAAAGTTGTAGGAAAATATAGGTCAGAACGACTTGTCACCTAAAAGGGACTTTAGTATAGCCCTCGGCACTGCTTAGTATCTACTCGTAATATGTCACAGTTCCCAGGATAAAATTACCAAAATTCACACGATTTTAAATTTTGATTGCAGACACAATAATTCCCTGGAGAGTCATTTAACGCCATTAAAATTAGGGATACACGTAAAAATGTCATTCTCTATACGATTGCGCGGGTAGCTTAGTCCGTTTCAGTCACACATAAGGCGATTGCCATGTGTAGGAAAGAGATGGCAATAGGAATCGTAACAACCAGCCAAAAGAATGGCTCTATCGCGCAGAGAAATAGCGTAACCACCCTTGAGTGATAGATTTACATAATACCGAGGGAATCCGACTTCTTATGACAACAAAATCTTGACCTATTTCAGAAGTCTTTGTTTTACATCCAAAGTTTCAAGAACTTGTTTAAATCCACGATCCCTTTATTGTATTTTCACGATGCTTTGATTTATTCGGTTAGTAGGAAACTTAGTTAAGTTGTTCTTCGGATTGGTGTGAGCTCTCGTATCGGTTTTGTAAAAGTTGGAGCTGAAAAGTACTGGTTTTGCTCTATTTCAGCTGGAAAGAGTTCCCTGTTTGTCGTGACTTGTTTTTCGAACAGTTTTTAGCGAGTTGTGTGGGTAGTTTAATTTTTCGCAGTGCAAGTAGTAATTAGGTTGAAAAGTTTTATAATGGCGTCGTTGATTATGTGGTAGTAAGCTTAACTCTGGTCTGTGGTTCCTTGGTTAGTTTTCTGGATTAGGCTATGTATATTTGTCAGCAGGGCAGTAATCGTAACAAAGTACAAAATGAGACAATAAGGTGCAGTAGCAGCAACTAGAGTGATTTCGCCAGAACTGAAAGGCCCGCGACAGATGGAAGGAATGGAGGGACACTGAAATGTATGGCAGATGGTATGTTTGAAAGAGTTACCGTGGCTGGCGTGGGTTTTAGTTACTAATTCAATCACGTTCTCACTTATTCAGACCGGGGAAAGATATTTTAAGACTTCCCACCTCTACAAAAACACTAAAATGTTAGTGGGCCTTCACATAGAAACAGTAACATAGACTATACATTCTGTACAACCTTCTAAAATTAAACCTCCACGAATTTAGGGTACTGGTATAAGCACAGTAAATTCACAGTTCCGTGGCTGGACTCGTAAATATGATTTGCGTTGCAACGTGTTGGTACAGTAAATATCGTCAGCCCACACCCTCCGTGTGGGTGGTGGCATTCCACGCGAATGCCTGCTTATTTTCATACCAGACATAAATTGATGGCCATGTGTGTGGGTATTCATTCGATTTCGACTTTACATATTGAAATTCCTTGGTTTAATGACGGCCATAAAAACAAATATTACTGCCTTTCTTTTTCCGGTGAGCAAAGTCAAGGTGTGAGGTGCCAGTAATTTTTGAGTGCTACTTACCAAACAAACAGCGACTCTTTCCACTGAAGCGGAATTTAGCAGAGTGGAGCGGAGAAGAGCAGTGAAAAGTGGCAATTGTTTCCATTGAAACGGAGTAGAGTTGAGCTACCCTCCGCTTCGTGCCCCGCGCTCGGATACCCCACATTGAAGGACTCCGTTCTGTCCGCCTCGAGGCAACGCGTTCATTTGTTTTATTTGAAAGTCCACGCAACTCCACTCTACGCTTCCACTATTTCCACTGTAAATTCGATCTTCTATACTCATAGAGACAGTGGTAGCACAATGATTACGACCCCGACTTACGAGTTGGTCCCGTGTTAAAACCCAGCCAGGCGCATTGCTTTGTGTAATTTATTTTATCACAAGAAAATAACTCACGAACTAAGTAATCTGCGTGACTAAGTTTGAACACACGACCTACAAACTCATAAGTCTAGCCACCAAATCTATTAGAATAAACGTCACACACCGGTAATCAATACTCCCACAACTTACGTAAGCCTACCACAGAACAACACAGCTCCGCAAATAGCCATATGCCTCATTTGGGACCATTATTATTATATTTGGCCCCGTTTGTCCCCAGTAAACAGTGTTATTTGCCCTCTTAGGGGACGGATTAGCAGGCTTCGCACGGAGGAACAGGAGGCATCCAATCAGCCGTGGATTATTTCATCTCCGCGTGAGGAGTCTTTGGTGTATACAGGGTGGTTTGATAAATTAATGAGAGAAATATTAGTATATCTTATTATTTTCGTCGTAATTAAGCTATTCTATAAAATTATACTAATATGCTGATATTAGTCGCGGGAATCCGATGGATGCGAGACGCGCAGGACCGGTCGCTGTGGCGACGCTTGGGGGAGGCCTATGTCCAGCAGTGGACGTCTTTCGGCTGAGATGATGATGATGCTGATATTATATCTTTTTATTTAACACCAAAAAGGGAGGTTGTATTCGACTCGTATTTGTCATGTGCATGAAAATCGAACATCGTGTAAGTTCGTAATTTTCACAAAATCTACTCATTTTGATTTGGGTGAGGTTTTGTTCAGGACCTCATTTCACAAATAGCACCAAGTATAGAAATTATGCCGTGATAGGCATTTTGCCATTCCTTTTAGTAGTTTATCGTAGAATTGATGTGAGGCAAACCACAACTAAAATAATACAAATTATATTCACTAAAAATTGGACAGACTCCAAAAAAACAACAACAAAATATACTATTTTGGATGTCGATACAAAAAACAAAATCTGAAACACCGACCTCTGAAATGAATGCTCCATATATTTGTCGGCAAACATTTTATCGAAATCAGCGAGTTATTTTCAGTGCTTCCTTTAAATAGGTTTCTCTGCATAATTAATATTTTTCAGCGCGTTTAGACAGATTACTTTTCTTTTAGCGTTTCCGCCAAAACCCTAAATACATTTGTCTGAAGGCGCTGGTTTGTATTATTCGCATCAATGACCGATCACCCTGTATACATCAAAGATGGATCATTTATTTTCTTTGCGTCAGGAGTGAAGAATTCATAAGGTGGTATCCTTAGGTATACTTATTATGTAATCAACACAGCTAAGTAGGCTTATACGAGTATATTAGTTAATATCTAATATCTCAAAGTTTTTGTATCTAGTAAGTCTAATTCAATTAATATGGATTAAATGGAACGAAGTATCCTCGGGGTCAGAAGAACAGATCGCATAAGGAACAGTTTACTTCGCTCCAAAACACAAATCGCAGACGTATGTTACTCAGCCGCTAAGTTAAAATGGGACGGGGCAGGCCACATCTGCCGCATGTCGCAACAAAATTGGGCTAAAGCGACAACCGACTGGACTCCGAACAGCAGGAGCCGGCGACGCGGCAGGCCCAGAAGGAGATGGCGTCACGACTTGGACTCCTTCCTGGAGGATTGGTCAGCAGTGGCTCAAGATCGAAATTAATGGAAAAATGGAAGGGAGGCCTTTGCCCTGCAGTGGGACACGACGGGCTCATAATAATAATAATGGATTAAATAAAATTACTCCAGAATAATGAAAAATTGATGAAGTTATAGGTATATTTATTTCAAGTGAAACGGGTGCTGTCTCAGTAAAATGGAGCTGACAATGGTAGTATCTAACTACCTCAGCGAAGCTTGCAGAGAAGGCTGATTTGAAATATTTTCTGCAAAACCTTCATAATACTTACATGAAGCACGCAGATCCAGTGCAAGTTGATGGATGTCATGTGTCTTCGTATTCTTGGTTCTAGGACATGACGGTTTTGTATGTTTTCCTTCACAGTTTTGAGAGTATCATCATCGCCCTTGTCCCATTTTATTTGGGGTTGATTATCACTTGTCACGCTATTTCTTTGATTTGATCACTTCTCACACAATCCATCCATATTTTCTTTAGCCTACCTTTCCCTCTCTATCCATATGTATACTTACAGTTCATATAATACAGTTTGAGAGCAAAAGTGATTAATATGTTTCACAAAGTAGAGCGCTTGTCGATTTTCGCAAACATTGCAGATTTTGAATCCGTGACGTTCGTCTCGAAAATCGGTACCGTTGCCTCTTGGGCACGACTGCTCTACTGTGGCACATAATAAAAAGGATTTGTATGAAGTCGTAAACTGTACCTTATAATGACAGTTTTAGTGGCAGAAACGGTTTGTTTTCCTCGTTTTGGGGCAAAAGGAAAAAGATATTGAAGACAATTGGAAAATATTTTATTGTTTGCCGCCTTTTGCTTTCATCTTTTTATGGGGGATATTGTCCATTTGGTGCTTTATAATTCTGTCTTTATTGAATGAAAAGTGTTTTCAGTAAACAGAAGATAATCTATTTAAGACGCTAAGGGCCTGTTTCACAATGTCCGAGTAGGCACTACTCACTGAATAAATTCAAAAATGTGACAGAATTGTTATGAAATTATCTGTCAAGTAAGATACTCGAAACTTAATCATAGGTGGTGAAACAGGCCCTAACAAAGTCGCATTCTATCTTTAATATAAAAGTGAACAGTTTGTTTCTCTTTTTTAAACGCGCTTACCTCAGGAACTCCTGGTAAAAATTTAATCTATACTAATATTATAAAGAGGTAAAATTTGTAAGTTTGTATGTTTGTAAGTTTGTATGTAGGGGGTAATCTCTGGAACTACTGGTCCGCTAATAATGCTATAGGCTATATACCATCACGCTACGACCCACGGGAGCGGAGCAGTAACGAAAAATGCGGGTGAAACCGCAGGGGTCAGCTAGTAATAAATATGTTTGTGTTAGATAGCTCATATTATAAAGTCCACCACCATCATCATCATCATCTTCATCTACTTAGCTTTTTCCCAACTAGGTATATTGGGGTCGGCTTCCAGTCAACCATAAAATATATAAAGTCATATTATGGAGTTGCGGTATAAAAAATGGTGATATATAATTTTTAGCGCAGACCTGGCGCCATGCGTTGACGTGCCAATATTAAAATATTGTACGAGTGTGTAAGTGCTAAAAGCAAGCTACAAAATCTATCACAATTTAATATTGGTGAATTCCCGTACGAAATTTTGTTGGCAAATATTTTTAGCGTCTAGTAATGAAAAATATATATACAAAACTACGATAAAATTGTTGAACCATTTTATACCTATTAACCTGTGGAACCCCGTGGCACAAAAACGTGCCAGTAAACAAGTAATTACCTTTTAACTTTGAGAACCGCTGGAAAAAAATTGTGCCACCAAACCCCGACCGATTTAAAATTGTACTCTAGTAGTATAATTACAGAAGCAACAGAAACTGAGCAATAACAGTTTATATTATTAATATTATTTATATTAATTTATTAATATTAAATCGCTATAGTGGATCGAATATTATTTACTCTAGGCCGTATGAGGGATATAGTAAAAATAAAATAAAGGCATAATTTTTAAAGCGTTTATTATAAAAGTAAACACAAGTATAACAAATGAAAAGTTCTGATGTTAATTAATAAAGACTTAATTTTAAAATAAATTAGTATGGATTAGATCTTATTTCTTGAGGTAAGCTGAAACAAAAGAGAGTCAATATTAATACATGTACTGAGTAAATAGAGAAGCTTGCGGTTAACGCCCGTTTTTAATAACCTACCGCAGTTCATACATAGATAGCTATCCCCGATAAACAGTAACATTCTATCTATCAGTCCACAACTTTTGGTAGGCAATGCTATCCGTCGGTAGGTTATAGGAAAGCAAGTAAGGACCAAAGGATAAATTTGTTTATCTTTAGTAGCTGCAACTGTAGATAGATACTACTTTTTTGAGGTCTGATATCATCTAATGACTTCTAAGGCGCGTACTAAGAAGACGTTTTCATTATTCGTTTTTCAAAATACTCCTATAAAACGATTTCGGGATGTTAAAGGTTGTGTGGGAGATTCATATTCAATCTGGTTAGTAAACCTGAAACTTGGCACAAATTGTAATCAAAATGATTTGAAAAAATACCGTTCACGGGCTGGTAAAGTTTAAAAAGTTGTGTTCACGACTTTCTTAAACTTTCAGTGCTAGTAAGGAAACACAAAAAGTGACACTTATTGATGCTGTGGGTGCTTAGAAAAAAGAAACACAACAGATAAAACTCTAGCATAGCTTTCTAATTTCAGTATACCACAGGCTTTATTCATCCGTCATTCCGAAATCCTCATTTTAAAAATCTCCTTGCTTAATTATTATTTTATAGGTATCCTCAACTCAATCAGGTTTGTAAAATATTCTGAAATCAATCTGCATACTGATTATAGATTCCGAAAGTCCTTAATCAAATCTTTCCGACGCTTGAACTTGGAGAGACTTGTGTAATCTAATTTTGAAAGTCGTACAATCTCTGCTTCCGACAGTAAAAGACGCTAAAACTCGGGAATCATACAAAATTCCTTGCGAGGAATTCCTTGTGTATTAAAATGTGTGTGTCATAAAATATACGGAGTTTTGAAACAGTCGTACGCGTTGTAATGATCGGGTTTTGGGCAAATACTTTTGTTTTAGGAATCTTGACAAATTTTGTGTATATCTTATCTTTTGTCATTCATTCATCACCTACCTAGCTTTTTCCCAACTATATTGGGGTCAGCTTCCAGTCAAGCCAGATTTAGCTGAATACCAGTATTTTACGAGGAGCGGCTGCCTACCAGACCTCCACAACCCATTAACTGGGGTTACACGGTACTTCATGGCAAGACTGGAGTCAGATTTACTGGCTTCTGACTATCCGTAACGACTGCCAAAGATCTACAAATGACAGCCGGGACCTACGGGTTAACGTGCTTTTTGAGGCACGGAGAAAACTCGTTATGTTAAGATGGCCATACATCCACAGACCAACCTAGGCAGCGTTGCTTAACCTCGAAGATCGACCTGCGCGGCTGTTATCATCTAGCCACGAGCTCCTCCTCTTATCTTTTGTAAGTACGATATTATCTTATCTTTTGTAAGTACCTAAAAAGATTCTATTATGTCCTAAAGTTAAATGTATAGAATTAAAAAATAACACCTATAACTAGTTGACTTAAATGTAACTTGGCCGCCCCTAATTTATCTTTATAGTGCTTTCCATAATATCTCATCGTTGGCACCGCGGTGAGAATCCAAATAAACTTGGTAACGTGTATTTTTTTTTCTAATTCAACTTTTTTGTACTTTGTTTTGTGTTATAAATTCATCAAATAACTTGTGTCGCTCTGTGTGTAATGAGAGAAAGTGTCAAACTTTTGGTAACTCTTATCCACCCGTATTACTTCTGTTCAGTTGTGACATGTCGAACAATTCCGTTGCCTAAAGCTTTTTTCGTTTTTGTTATTAACAATGTAAATAAATTAATGACAGTAACTGCCATTCTAAAACGCAGTAGCTATACTGATACTGAGGTTGCCAACAAAAAAAAAATGACTGAATAGCTTTGTTTTTAAATAGAGAGTTATTTGTTAAAATGTAAAATTTCATCTGCTCACCTTGCAATGGATCTTGGAATGGATTTCAGTACGTCAAAGTTGTTTTTGTGGCAAGTATATAAGAAAATGGCAACCTGAAAATAAAACAAGAAGAATTAATCTTCGTGAATCATTTTCAGGATTCCAGGAGACTAGTAAGCATACGTATATTGACTTTAGCTTTTAGAATATTGATATTGCAATTAGAGGCCGAAATTAACAATAATAGTACTTTATTTACCAGACTAGCAGATGAAACGATTGAGGTTTAAGTAGCTTATTATTTATTGGTAGTTTTTTGACAAGCGCTATGGAAATGGCTTACTTATTTTTTGTATCGTTTAAGAGACGTTACTGATTGTAGAAAGATATTCGGCAGGAAACGGTAATAATTTGGTTAGGTCTTCTGGTGTAAGAATAGACTGAACAAATATGTTTAGTGTAGTAGTGTGTGTTTTTTGTGTTAACTGTATATAGTGGTTTCCTTTGTTTTTTATAGTAGGTAGGTACCCGATTGAACAATTAGATTGTCTGATTGAATTGCTCAACATAAAATCAGAGCACTCTTATATTTATTTATTATTTATTTATTGCAACTTCTTTCGAAGTAGCACGGTACAAGTCAATCCAATTAAAAAATATAACTTACTTCGGTTGAATCAAATGAAAGGGCATCTTCCTGACCGCTTCCTCAGCAATATCAAGAGGGAAGGCGAATTCAATCATATTCTCGTTCAAGCAGTCATTGTAGGTAGAGGCCAGCTGGCATCTATCAGACATGCCTTCGATGCTGTCCAGGCACAGTCGGGAGACAGCGTTGAGCTTGCGAACGACGCGGGAGTTCTTCCCGTTTACTAAACTGGCTAGATGAACCAGGAGTTCTCTGTTCACCTGTGGGACGTAAAATTTATTGATGATGTAAGCATATTGGGACTTTGGTCACCCTTATCAGAAGCCTTAAAGTCACATAAAGAGCAATGGAGATGAGAATGGCTATGCTCAATGGTTCCTTGCGTGATAGGATAGGAAATGAAGTTTTCATAGAAGGACCAAGGTTATAGCCCGAAAAATCGCCAAACTTAAGCGGCAGTGGGTATATTACTTGCAGCACAGATAGATGGTCGATAAGGCCGAAAGGTTCTGCAAAGACCTCCTACAAAATGGACTAAGGTCTTGGTGAGGGTCGCAAAAATCTGATGTCTGTGAAACAGACAGGACCGGTCGCTGTAGCGACACTTAGGGGAGGCCTATATCCTACAGTGGACGTCTTTCGATAAAAATGATCATAATGATAAATGTATTTTAATAATTACCTTCCCGTGATTAATAACATCACTCTGCTCAAGCATACAGGCGGCGAAGCACTGACCAGACCTAGTCACCGGTGAGGAGTTGGTAAAGTATGCCCTGACGTCTTTAGGAGTAGCTCGAACTTTGATGACGCAGGACTGTGCCATCCGGACTAGAGCATCTAAGTGACCTTGGACCTGAAATGTGAAGGAAATAGTTTGTGTGTTGTAAGTACAAGTACAAGTACATTCTGCCCACGTGGGCCACGTACGCCGATCTGGGCGCGCCGGTCTCCATACATTTTATAATTATGGCAACTAGACTTGTAGAGCTACATTAAACCCCCGCTAAGCGACGCGACGCTACGTAAAACTCAGGCGTCGCCCACGTGTGCGTCGGTCTAATTTAGTTCCCACTTTAATGCTAGTTATTTGTTCTAAGTTTAAGTTACTGTTAAAGTGTTTTGAAGTAACTTTATAAAAGCTGTTAGGTCTTGCTTAAAGTTTTTGTTTTTGGAACTCTGCTGATTTACGCTTATTTTGACTTTTTAGACACATAGAAAGACAGGGCCATTTGCGGCCGTCGTAGGCATGGGTTTGTGGGCATCCAGTCGTGATTTTCCACGTGAGGCTCAAAGAGACATTAGCAAAACCATAGGGGCCCAGAAACAGTAATGTGAATTTTTGAAAGAGATCTCGTGGTCCTTGAACGCAAAGGGTAACTGAAGCAGACAGCTCGATTAGTGTCTTTTCAAATTACCAGAAAATTCTTTGAAGGAAAGAAGAAGAAAAGTGATATTAAAAGAGTTTACCTTAGCGTCTGTGAAATCGACTAGTGTTCCAGCCGACCGCTGTGTTCTTGTACCCATGACGAATGGTAGAAGGAAGCTTACAACTTTGAGTAGCAGCATTGTTCTGGAAAAAAAATAATCTCCGAGGTTAAGCAATGAATGTGGATAGGTGACCCTCTTAATATACCTACCAAGATTTCTCCGAACCATGATAGGTCAAGCTGTTGGTCCCAGCTGCTATTTGTATAACTTTGACAGTTTTTACGGATAAACAGGAAAATCTGAGACCAGTCTTGCCAAAGGGTATCGTTTTACCCAATTACTAGGTTGTGGAAGTCAGATAAGCTCCATGTGATATACTGGTATGCACCTGCATCCGGTTAGACTGGAAGCTGACACCAACACAGATGGAAAAAGACTAGGCTTAATGATTGATATTTAGAAAAAAAAATAGATCTTTCACAGATTTTAAAGGCGATGATCCATTTGCGAACAAAAGAACTGGTACACCTACGAAATTGCAAGACAAAGGTCTAAACCGCTAATGGACCACTTGCCAAGTGATACATGTATTACCTGCCTTATCTTATCTTGTCTTACTTTCCGGTTTCCGCACTCAGTCCCGTTGGACCATTGTGCGTGGGCCATCCGGCCTTCACCCCAACCAGCCCACCTCCTTCCAGAAGCAAACTATCTTTTTGGGCTTGTTCAGGGCGTCTATCATTGATCTCGGTATTCCTAGGATTTGTGGTCTTATGTCACTGACGGCTGTGCACTCCAGGAGTACATGCGCGACAGTTTCCTCTGCCTCCATACATCCTCTACACAGAGGACTGTCCGTAATACCCAGTGCGAAAAAGTGCTTGTTCAGTGAGCAGTGTCCGGTGATGGTCCCTGCCATCAGGCGCAGGCTGCCTCTATCCAGTCGCAGAAGGCTGTTGGCTAGGGCTTTGTCTACGTTTGGCATGGCCTCTTTGGCCTGCCTGCAGCCCGGTGCCAGGGACCACCACCTTCCCGCCTGTGTGTTAGTGTGCTCCCTTAGCCAACCACGCAGCTGACCAAAGGGGATCGGCACGATGGGTTCGGGCCCGAAGACCACCGCCCCAGATCCCTGTCTCGCTAATTCATCAGCCGCGTCATTGCCCAGTGAGCCACTGTGTCCCTTTATCCATTGTAGCGTCACGGTGTTGTTGTATGGCACAGTGGCGCGTTCCAGTGCAAAATGACACTCTTGTATGAGTTTCGAGATTATTTCAGTTTTTCCTAGCGATTGTAGTACTGTGGCACTGTCAAAGATTATGCGGATATGACTTTCTCTGACTCCTCTGGCTACTATAGCGTGGGCTGCGAGGGTGATGCCAATGCACTCTGCTTGGTAGACAGAGTTTAGTGTGCCTAGCGGTCTGGATATCTTGATATTCAGGTCGTCGGAGTAGACTCCAACTCCTGTTCCGGTATTTGTCTTTGAGCCGTCCGTGTATATTCTCAGTTCCTTCGGGCCTGAGTAGTCATGTGATTCTTCTATGAGTTGGATGCTATAATGTTTTTGGAAGTACAAAGCTTTGGGGGCTCTGTCATTTGGGGCCAACATCATGGGCTGTCTTTTTACAGCGTCCTCAAGGATGCTTGTATGCTTTATACGGCAGTCAGTTTTCAGTGTGCCTGCTTGCTTTAGTCTGTGACTTGCCATGGTCGCTTCTTCTCTTACCATGAGATGGAGCGGAGGCAGTCCTATCATTGTTTGTAGGACGGCTGTGGGTGTCGTTCTCATGCTGCTAGTTATTGCTATGCAGGCGAGACGTTGGAATTTTTCCATGTCTTTTTGGGCTGTACTTAAGTCCGTTCTGGGCCACCAAACTAAGCAGCCGTACGTGATGATTGGTCTGATAACTGTGGTGTATAGCCAGTGGGTGACTTTGGGGCTAATGCCCTAGCTGCGTCCCAGCATGATTATGTGGTCCGTGTGTTTTGCCCAGTTTAACTGCTTGTCAAAGTAGATGCCCAGGTACTTGGCTTCAGTTGAAAGGCTTAGGGTAGTTCCGAAGAAATGTGGTAAATGAGTGCAGGTAGTTTCCTTTTTTTTGTGAAAAGTACTAGTTCTGTTTTCATGGGGTTGACGGTGAGTTGGTAATCTCTACACCAATCCTCTACTATTTTCAGGGCCTGGCCCATAAGATTGCAGAACGTGTTTTCGTGAGTGCCGTTGACTGTTATGGTTATGTCGTCGGCGTACCCCACGGTAAAGTATCCGTTTGTCGTTTAGTTTTTTTATGAGGCTGTCTGCGACTAGGTTCCATAGCAGCGGTGAGAGGACGCCCCCTTGGGGGCAGCTCTTGGCTACGGTGGCCCTTGCTGTGTTATTTACGGTGACTTGCACTGCCCTTAGTTTGAGCATGTTCGTGATCCAGCCACTTAAGGTCGGGTTCACGTCATGCTTCTCAAGGGCTGCACTGATACTTTGGAACATTGTTTTGTCAAAAGCGCCCTCTATGTCGATGAAGGCGACTAGCGAGGAGCATTTGTGGTGTATTGCGCATTCTATTTTGTATTGAGGAGCTCGTGGCTAGATAATAACAGCCGCACAGATCGATCTTCAAGGTTAAGCAACGCTTACCTAGGTTGGTCTGTGGATGGGTGACCATCTTAACATAACGACTTTCCTCCGTGCCTCGGACTCCCGGCTGTCATTTGGAGATCTTTGGCAGTCGTTACGTATAGTCAGAAGCCAGTAAATCTGGCTCCAGTCTTGCCGTGAAGTACCGTGTTACCCCAGTTAATGGGTTGTGGAGGTCTAGTAGGCAGCCGCTCCTTGTAAAATACTGGTATTCAGCTAAATCCGGCTTGACTGGAAGCCGACCCCAATATAGTTGGGAAAAGGCTAGGCAGATGATGATGCGCATTCTATTTTGGACACCACTTCGTGTAGTGCGGATTCAGTTGATTTGCCGGTGGAGTAGGCGTGTTGCTGCTTGTGGAGTGGTATCACAAAGCCTTTCCAAGGTATTACCTGCCTATTCTCTCTCCTGAGAGGAGGCCTGAGCCCCAGCCGTAGGAACATTATAAGGCTGACTATGCTATAACACTCAAAAAATATAAAACAAAACTAAAACGTTTTTTACAACAATAATAAATAAAAACCGGATAATATGGAGCTAAGAACGGTTTGTCTTTTATCTTCTAAATATTATACGTTAATCCAGGCTAACATGTTACACACAAAAGAAGTCTACCAAATGCCTAGCAACCTAAAATACACTACAAATGGTATTAACAGTACCGAACATAGTACTATTTAGAACCTTTTACTACAAAAAGTATTCTGTTTCTTTCTACAACAGTAAGATTCCAAGACGCGAAGGAAAAATACAAAAAAGGTCTGGTAACTTTGTGTAACTTGGATAAATAAGACAACAGTAAGATTAGTACAGTCATAAAACTTTATCTTGACACACAGATAAATTGTACTACATAACAGGCATGCTTTTTTCCACAGAAAAAAGAAGTAGTTAGAAGTGCCCCTCAGATATCGCACGCGTGTCAATATTATGCTCAAACGCGCAACATTTAGCTCATTCGCCGTCAGATACATGTCGCGATTGGTTGGCTCTAAAATACACGAAATATTCAGAAATATGCCTAGTTATGCGCTTTTGACCTACAAAAACGATAGCAGAAAAAAAATGTATGTTCTGGAGGTGTAACGTATCATCTGTAATTACTTAACTTTGCTATTTTTCATTATATTTGATTTTAATGACAATAATACATTTTGTGACTTCAATTCAAACTAGAAACAACCTTATGTTCACCGTAACAAAGTCAAAAACCCCTTGGCCGTTATCTGGAAGATCATAACATACATTCTAGTAACTTCCACGCTACTCAATTAGGGATGGGACACATCTGTAAAGAAGTTCGGTATCGATAATTTTATTTATTCCTAACTCTTCATTTTATGGCACACGCCATCTTTCAGATTTTTTGTCGAAAGGTTCATGTGCATAATTTTTAAATGTCTTAGGTATTAGATTGCACGGAAATCTCAAAGTTTTAACAACACGTAGCCTGCATTCGTCGTAGATGCGGATTGCATGCACTATAACTATTATCATAGGCCAAAAGTTTGTATGTTTCTTCCTTCTTCACGCTCGAAAGGCTTAACGGATTTTAATAAAACTTAAAATATAAGTTACTATCAATTAGGGGAATTTCCTGCATCTAAACACATTACGAACTTAATGAAAACGGCACGGCAAAATATATTGATATACGTTTTCATCATAAAACTAAATGTAAAACAATCGAAACGGCAATTATTAAATAAATATTTTACCCTCCCGAAATGTTTTGCAGCTTCAAAACTGCACATTGTAGATTTAATCAAATATGAAAATAAAGTACTCCTTCACATACAAACAATACAAACATACAAATACCTCTTTAACATAGATTTGATAATTTAAAGATGATCAACCTTTTCCATTATTAAGCATATCATACAAATGCTTATAATGGAAAATGTTGATTATCGTTAATAAATAACCACATTGCTCACCACCCGAATGAAATACGTATTTCGATATTAAAATATCGAAATCTGTCTACATCTCTAAATGAGTAGCAAAACAGATAACATGTACATACGAATATGACATCTATTTCAAAGGCATTAACGTTCTGAATAGAATAAATTGGTTACAACGCCATCTAGCGTTGAGTAGCTGAACTCGTTGTAAACTAGTCAATATAAGGTTGTTGGACGAAAAACGTCTTTATTGTTTGTGTCATGTCAAAAAATATCAACTTTCGACCATTGTAATAAGACTTAATTTTGGCAAGCAATAAGAAGACCGTTTGTAAAAGTTACGTTTGTAATTTGTAGCCAATCGTATCACTGTTTTTTATGAGTGTAATGGACAATTTGATTTGCAAATGTGTGAGTTTGGCGACACGGGTTTCCGTGCATAGCCAGTGTAAGGGCACTTCTAACTACTTCTTTGTTCTGTGTTTTTTCCGAGGTGGGAAATCATTCAATAACTCCTCCCGTTCTAAATCAAGCGAGGCAGAGTGGCAGACTTTTACTGACTCAAACCCAGTAGTGTTCGATCAGTTACTCAACAGCAAACAATTTGCACTTTGAGTTCAAGCGCAAATTGCTGCTACATACTTCTCAAGCTATTTTTCAATGAAAGTTATGAAGCAGGAATTGAATCACGTCTAGAATCTAGTGATACGACTATTATATAACAGCAAAAGGAGTATTTTGCTCTGGGAAAAATGTGGTAACAGTCTTAGGTTATGTTGAGATTGAGACCTCGCCAGACACGCCCCGGGCGTACGGGACTAGACGGCGAGCATTGTGTAGATCGCTGCTCGAAAGAGATGTAATTTCCTTTTGCGCTACAGGCTCACGGTAACCTAATTTCCCGCAACCCTGTCACTGCCAGGCTTTTTCAGACGTTGCCTTTTCGGCCTCGCAATGGGCAACACAAGGCACATAGGTAGGTTTTAGTCACTAAAAGTGTGACACTCTCTTTCGCAACTCCCAGAACGGGAGAAATCACATGATTTCCCACGTAAAGAAAAAGATTGTATTGAGAAAAGAAATGTAATTCAACAGTACAAATATGCGGAATAAATAAACATAACTTCTGGTTGAATGAGCTGTCCCGAAATTGTGCTCAAGAAAAATGTGTATTTGGAATTGTGACAGGATTTCAGAAATGTATAGATAACCAATAATGTAATGTGAAGATGTACTGATGCGGAATCTCTGATGTGCAGAATTTCAGGAACCAATTTTCAAAATGGAAAGAAAAATAACAAGTATTTGTTTTAACTAGCATATTTGCTTAGTTTATAGTAGTGTTCAAACTGGTGTTTACATGATTCCGAAAAATGTAACATCGTCGGACATGTCTTTTCGTTATAAGTTTGGGGTGGCTTCAGCGATAAGTTATTCGAAAAGCACATTTATAGAAAAATTATTCGTATTGGAGAAATTTTCACATTCGCTTATTCGAGGTCAGCGTGCATTCGTTGGACAAATTGTTTCGAATTACAAGTTTTCTGAATTATTTAATTCGTAAACGCATGGCGTTAAGTGTTTACAGCGTGCATTCATTATTACAGTTTTGGATTAGTAAAGTTACGGGGACGTGTTATCCGATGTTACACTTTTCGAAGTCATGTAACACACTCGTTCAAACAGCAGGAGCATAGAGCATACTCTTTTCTCAGAGAAGGAATGGCTCTTAATTCATCATGTGGGTTAAGTGCGGGTTGGCGGAGGTCGCATGTCTTCGTATTTTTGATACTGGGACCAGGAGAGGTTTCTCTACTAATTACTACTGCATGCATTAGCATAATCGGGCTTATAATGTTCCCACTGCTAGGACTCAGGCCTCCTATCTAGGAGAGGAAATGGGTTATAATCCATCGCGCGGGCCCAGAGCGGATGTCACATGTCTTCGAATTTTTGGTTCTAGGACATACCGGTTTCCTCACGATATTTTGCTTCACCGTTTTGAGAGCAGTGGTGATGAAATAAATTACACAAAGTAATACGCCTGACTGGGTTTTAAACCCGCGACCTACAACTTGCAAGTCGGGTCAGTTACCAATGGGCCACTAGTTACAACTAATTATTACTATTATATTATAGTGCTCTGCTATTGCTCTATGCACACGAGGAGCACTTGCGCGACAGTATTTTTTGACTCCATGCACGCTCTGCACAGAAGTCTATCCGAGATAATCATTGTGAAGAAGTGGCTATTCAGTGAGCAGTGTCCGGTGATGGTCCCCGCCACCAAGAGTCCAGTCCTCGAAGCTATTAGCTAGGGTTCTATTTAAGTGTGGCACAGCTTTTTCGGCCTACCTGCAGCCCTGTTCTACGAGTTTGACGCGGATTTTTTTTATTGTTTTCAATATCGCAGTATACGAGTACATATACTGAGTTAGAAGCTTTTTTTGGCCTCACATAGATTTTAATGTTATTTTTAAAGTATTGTGTACTATACAAATAAACGTTTTGTTTCTTTCTTACCAAGACGCGTGTATAAGCTAGTTAATCAATAAATTACATCAAATAACTCACCTAGTATCCAGTGTGCTGGCGACAAGTATAATGCAATTCCAAAAACGCGACCAGCTGATCATATAAAACGTTGGAGAAAAAGAAGATTGCTTGAACAATCCTCATTGTTGCGAAATGTATTACTTTGTTTTCGTTTTTGGCTATCGCCAGGTGGTTAGACTGGACTATGGACTGACTGAATTGTTCTATTTTTAGGATGAAAGCTATTCTTTTTGTAATAAGGTTAGTTTTCGGTGTGTTTTGGGTTGGTTGGTACTTACACAAGTGTTTATCTAAAAGTTGTGTAGAAATTAGTTGCAAAGGTATGTTGCAACTAATTGTTGGGCAACTAGGTTGTTTTATTTTTTGAGGTGACTTCTTTCGTGTTCTCTATGGTGGAGCAGGAGGACGTGTCAGATTTTTACTGACTAAAACCACACCTGTGTCCTTTAGTTGCCGTATTTTAAGGGTAGTTTTGAAAAATTAATAGTGACAGTCTTTATATTCTGTCATTTTGATTGGAATTTTTGCGTAGAATCAGAAGTTTCAGGTTTATATATCTTAAGAAATATGAATTCTCCATACTGTCTTTAAACTTTAAGGTAGTTCTGAAATAAATAATGGCAACCTACTATGTATGTACTTATTATGTAATTAGATTACTTATTTTTATTATGCAATTTGAAAATTTTCAAGTATGTTAGCACACAGAATGATATTTCACATTTGTAATTCAACCATTAAGGGCGAAGAACTACCCTCTTGGGCGCGCTCACACGACACGCGCACGCTCAGCGCTTGCTCCCCGCGTTCAACTCGCATTGAAATTTGTTAAATAAGAATTTGAATCTTATAATCCACCAATAGATCTCAAATTGCATTTAACGAGGTGTACACGCGCACGCCAAGCGCACGCCCCGCGCACGCCTCGCGCCAGCCCTGCGTTCGCCCTGCCCGCGCTCTGCACCCTCACGTTCACACATTGTGACACCTGGAAGCCACTATGCCTAGTAAACGAAGTAGTCCAGTCACTAGTAGTATAAGTGGGCGCGAGGCGGATGCAGTGCGTGTGCGGGTTTAAGGCGGGTACGACGCGTGCGCGGGTGCTGTGCGTGATCGGCGCGTGTCATCTGAATACGCCCTAAAGGTTGACTTTCCAAAAACCCCTTCATAGTGCTCGCCTACGTAATTAAGCTTCTAGTTTCTAGTCCCAGCAGCTTTACCAGCCAGCAAGCAGATACTGACTGACATGACAGTCAGTATCAGTTTTTCCTTTTATGTTTTTATTTTGATCTAATGTTTTTTTTTATTGTTATAAACTAGTGCTTGACTGCGATCCCATCTGATGGTAAGCAGTGATGCAATCGTCGATGGTGAGGCGCACTAGTTAATTAAGAGCCTATTCGCTATATAATCTACTATATAATCGGACGGGAAAACCGCAGCAGGCAAATTGTTCCAGTCCTTCGATTTACGCGGTATAAACGACGAGGCGAAACGCTTAGTCCGGACCGTAGAGTTTTGAACAACCTAAGGGTGGATACTCGCCGTACGATGGTTTGTCCGATGGTAGACCGGGGATAGCGGAATCAGTTCATGCAATTTCCTCGCACACTCTCCGAAATGCATCCAGTAAAAACCGTAATAATGTTTCTCTATGTACATGAAAATAATAAATAAATATTGAAATCAAAGACTAGGAACCAATAACACTGTGTACTAAACGCTAGTACACAGTCTAGAGCGATCGTTAACTAAGGTTAGTTACAAGATCTTGCTTGTGACCCACTTTGTGAGGTCGATTAGGATTCTACTGAGCTAAACCGTCCGAAGATAATTGTGTCGGATTCCGTTTGATTTATCGACATACAAGCTTCGACCTTAGATACCTAATGATGTATTTGTAATTATAAATGGTGTATTTGTGCTAAAGTGAGCAGACAATACTTGACATAGCCCGAAAAATCGCCAAACTTAAGTGGCAGTGGGCATTGCTCGGATGAAAGGTTCTGGAGTCGCGACCACATACCGAAAGTCGCAGCGTTGGAAAGCCTCCCTGGTGACGATCGTGAGAAATTAAAAATTATGCGAGACGCACAGGACCGGTTGTTGTAGCGATGCTAGGCGGAGGCTTATGTACAGCTGTGGACGTCTTAATAGCTGCTCTTAGAATAGTAAAGAAAACATTTTAATCCGGACAGATATAGCAGAACGGTTATGAACACAATATAAAAGAACCACCCCACATCAGAATTTGCAAGGCGTCAGACGCCCAGTACTGGTTTGTGTCAGGCATCAGTTTTCAGTTGGCACCCCGCAGTGACGCGAGGACGAAGGTACAGAGAGTAACTTTTTTATTGGCACACTAACGCACTTTCGTTTCTTATTTATTATTGCAGTAGGCGCAGAAGTTAAGCAATGGGCTGCTGCCTTGTGTTTTGCGGGTTCAATTTCTTGAAAAAAATCAAGATCTCTGCTCAGATATACTCTTGTTT
The DNA here is from genome assembly GCA_030763345.1 of Mythimna separata. Taxonomy (NCBI): domain Eukaryota; kingdom Metazoa; phylum Arthropoda; class Insecta; order Lepidoptera; family Noctuidae; genus Mythimna; species Mythimna separata. The sequence continues at coordinate 11,759,807 of CM061174.1, read as the reverse complement.
CGACGTTTCTTTTCAGGGTAGTCATCTAAAAGCGGGCGCTTCTCATCTAGTTTAAACTGCCGAAAAAAATTACTAGTTAAGGTATTATTTATAACCTACTAGCGACCCGCCCCGGCTTCGCACGGGTGCATATTTATCAGTGTTACTTTACTATATTATGCATGTATTATACATATAAACCTTCCTCTTGAATCACTCTATTTACTAAAAAAAACCGCATCAAAATCCGTTGCACAGTTTTAAAGATTTAAGCATACATAGGGATATAGGGACAGAGAAAGCGACTTTGTTTTATACTATGTAGTGATTTGAAAAATAAATATTTAATTTCTATAAAAGGATTGCTGTATTCACCACTTTATATCAAGCTGCTCACATTTGGAATTTGAAATAGTCATTTTAGCCACTCCTAGGAGGCAAGATTTATAGTTTCACTGTATCTGAAATGTATTCGAAGCACATGACAGTCATAAATTCTCTTCTGGTCGCATAACTACACATTTATGTGACCGGAATGGAATGCCTCATACGAACCTGATCCTCTGAAATCCGATAGTTGAAAAGCCTGTCTTCAAGTATAAACTGTTTGCTTACCTATAAACTTGCTACGTGGAATTTGTTAAAGGGATACCGTGAAACTCAAAGGGCAACTAACTCACGTGTGTCCTACTCGTGAGTTTTAGTAGTCAGTAAAAGTGTAATATATCCTCTCCGTTCCTCTTAATCAGTTTAGCCGTTGAGTAATGATGGATTAACAGACATCCAAACGTCTCAACAAAGTAAAAAATTAGAACGAATTATTCAATGCTTTTCAATGTAATAAATGAAACGTTTTTATTTTCATCTGCAGGGGTCCAGACGCAGTATAAAATTTCTTTTACACGTTTTTTTAAAATTATTAATAAAATAACTACTTTATTCTAGAAATAAATATGTTTCCTTGTAAAGCGCTTTGTGATTTAAAAGTTTATTTCTTGGAATATTCTTATTGAAACCCCTTGAAGCATAATTTTATAGGAAAAAGCCTTTAAAGTCTTTACTTCAAAGACTTTTTCTTATAAAACTTCTATAGAATATTCTATTAAAGCACTACTTCTTATACTGAACTATTATAGCAGTAGATGCTAAAGGTATGATTCCGAACTCGGCAACAAGCAGCAGTGCTGCCGCCGCAGTGCTGCCACTAAAGTGCTGCGCAGCAGTGCTGCCTGCCGCGCTGATTCCGAGCAAGGCGGCAGTGTCGCTCTGTTCCCTTCTGAATCTGAGAAATTCATCCTTTTCTAGTTGTTGTTACGGCGGCAGACGCGTCACTACTGGTCTGTCGCGGCGGTAGGGCGACACTGACGCGCAGCAGTGCTGCCGCTGCATTGCTGCCGCGACATTGCTGCCTAGCTCGGAATGTAATCTCATATAAGCCAATAGAAATTGTACGGGGATCAGTAGTGTCGCGGCAGCACTGCTGCGGCAGCACTGCTGCGTGCAGCGTGGTTCGGAATCGTACCTTAAGGGTACCTATTTCTGTACCGACTTACACCTACGTACCGTTCTATTTATGAGAAACTACTGCGCGTGGCTTCACCCGCATTGTAGTCGAAAATTATCCCAAGGGATCAACATCATCATCTTCTTGCCCTTGTCCCATATTACTTGGAGTCGGCACAATACGTTTTTTTTCTTCCATTCAGGCCTTGCGCATATACCTAAACAGGCGCTGGACTGGAATCCCCAAGGGAAACGGAAGCGTGGCCGTCCCCGGCAGACCTGGCGACGCACTGTATTGACAGAAGCGAAAGCGTCGGACTGAAGTGGAGCGAGGTCAAGCGTAAAGCGCAAGACCGTTCGCGATGGGTGACTACTGTTGACGCCCTCTGCCCCAACTAAGGGATATAGGATCTTAAGAAGAAGAAGAAGAAGTTCTTGCGCGCTTTTATAACAATTTGCAAAAATCGATCACAAAAGCTAGCAAAGAAGTTCGAAATCCACATCACACGTGTCCTCACCGAAATAGCGTGTTACAACATAAAACTTAGTAGTTGTCCTCAACATAGTCCACGTTGAAGACAAGTTTGTTTGCCAATGAGTATTCATTGCCAAGTCACGTGTGCACAAGTATTTCTGCATACGTGACTCTCCGGTAGCTCATTATCTACATTGTCATGTAAAAGTCATTAGCTACTCTGTCTTTATGTTAATTTCATTTTAATTATAACATGGTTTCATTTTTGCAATTTTGCAATGAATTTTCAGTATTTTATACCATTTGTTAACTTCATTAGTGACTTTATTTCTAGACATAATTTACACATAGATTTATAAGTGTTACCTACGATTACAAGTGTTTATGAATGTATTTTTTTTATTGTTTAGGTTCTAGGTTCATTTTAATTATTTAGTGGGAATGCCGCCAGCCTTTTGGGTATAGGTACTTTTACTCAATAGAGATTAAGACCGTTCGTAAAAACGAGTGGTGTAATAGGCCTTTTACATGTTGAGTGGGCTGCGATTTTCTCTCCTACTACTACCTATTATTATTATATTGTAAAAAAATCTATTCGGTTTTTCTTTTTTTTCGGTCCTATTGTTTATGGCCAGATCTTATTCATCTGAAACGACTGATCGCAGCCTTAGTATACTGTGATCAGCTTCTGTTTTGAAGACTATATGAAATGATTATGATATAAGTGTGTAATGTGGGTGATTGCCGTCGCGGTGGTATTAAGACCCGAGCCGTGGCTAGAGTCTTAAGATAACCAAGAACGGTAATCACCCATTACTCACGTGTATCATACGACGTTTTTCGACACACTTGTGAAGAAAATAAATAAAAAAGGAGCTTTATTTAGTTGGTATATGAAAAGTTTATTTAGAGAAACAGTTCGTAAATGTGCAGTCAGTAAAGTTATTATTAACTATTTTTGACGGTATAGCGGTCCTATGAAGTCGATTTTCTACTTGAAGGCATACATCACAAATCACTCGTAAACGTAAACAATTTTGTCCAGCAATTTATCTTAAACATCGCCATCGTTAATTTTATTTAAATTAAAACGTGTCTCTACATAGAGAACATTCAAGATTTACCATGAAATTCTGAATGCCAAACTTTGCCCGGCTGCGCGCTCTGCGAAACCTGCCAAGTAACCCAACTTGTACTAAATCAATCAAGAGATTTAACTTAGATTAAAACATCTGTAACTTCGTGGAAAATAGTTTCTCAGCCACGTTTATTTCCGGGAAAAGAACATCAGTTTATTTCAGAACACTAGTGTTTGTCTGCGACTTTGCCCGCGTCATAGTAGATTAAGTATTCAAAAAGAATATAATCCTGTGCGCCTCATCAGAATGCTTAAAGTCACCCAAAGAGCAATGGAAAGGGCTAAGCTCGGAGTTTCCTTGCGCGATCACATCAGAAATGAAGATTTCCGCAAGAGAACTAAGGTTACCGACATAGCCCGAAGAATCGCCAAACTTAAGTGGCAGTGGGCAGGGCACATTGCTCGTAGAACAGATGGTCGATGGGGACGGAAGGTTCTAGAGTGGTGGCCACGTACCGGAAGACACAGCGTCGGAAGGTCTCCCACAAAGTGGACCGACGACCTGGCGAGGGTCGCGGGAATCCGATGGATGCGAGACGCACAGGACCGGTCGCTGTGGCGACGCTTGGGGGAGGCCTATGTCCAGCAGTGGACGTCTTTCGGCTGAGATGATGATGATGATAATCCTGTGATGAAAATTATCACATGTTCTGTTCGAGGACATGGTCTACGCGTTTTTCAAATTTCAAACATTCAGCTGTTGGTGCCTGGAGGTATAACAAGGATTGTGTTAGGTAATTATGCGATCGAATAACTAGAGATATCGCCTGGACAAAAAAAGGAGAAGAAGATAAACCTGAAGCGGTATAAAGGATATCGTAGAAGACGATTATTTGTGGACCGAAGATTTTTATTGTTCACAGAGTAATGAAAACGTATAAATTTCTGAAATCAGATAAGAACGAGAAGAAAGCTTACCCAGAAAAGAGAATTACATACGTCCGCATTTGGACAATGTTATTTACTAGTGCATAAAGTTTTAATAAACAAAGTGCTTTTCCACAGAACATATGCGAGGTAAAAAGGCGGTGTGCAAGGAAAATTACACTTTCTTTCGCTTTTTATACAAAAGTGAGAAGGGAACTTTTAAATCCCAAAGGCAGACGCAACAGATATAAAATGATATGCTAACGTAATGAGCTGCCGTAGGCAACTAGTTTTCAAACTGCAATTTCATCATATTAGAACTTTGACATCCTACAGAGGGTTCAAAGCAATCGCTTTTGCCTTGTAAATTCCGTTTAATTTAAGTTATTCCGTTTAAAGCCAAATTAATCTGCCGGCCGTTTTCAAACTGTATTAAAGTCAGCTTCCAGTCTATCTGGAATACTGCTCTCATTTTTGAGATGGTTCTGCTAAAAATCAGCTTGATGCGCTACAGATTATTGCTGATGATCATTTTAGCTCGCTTCTCAATCGAAGCGAGCTATGATCATCGGTAATGATGCATTTGTAGAGTCAAAACGCCAAAGTCTTGCATCAACGCCAAGTTGGCAACCTGTCGCTTTTTATTCGAAATTATGAAATTAAAAGTTCGCATGGGTACTTGTTCGATTTCGAATCCACAACTCATGCTTGGTTAAAATCTTAAGTTGCTACATGTTTTTCTTACACTGTGTGTCTCTATAGAGAAAAACTCACGCACTCATAAGCGCAAATAAAAAATATTATTTCTTTAAAAATGAATCCAAAAAATCTCTCAGTAAATCATTTCCCCGCTCCACCAGGTTGCATCTAAAAAACAATAACAATAACTTTGTATTTCGCGGAAACGTGAGAAAATCTTGAAATAATGAAAAAAACAATAAAACTTCTGTTACGTTGTAACATCGCAAATTGTTCTAGGGGGCGTTAATTCCCCAGTTTAGGAAGACTTGTGTACCTGTCCATTACTCATGATTTTCCCTTGTTTTTAAACAAAGAAGGGGGACCAAGGAGGTCTAGTTATGCTGGTCGGCATTTGTAATGGGAGTTTATTAGATTACGTCACAGAATAAATAGTAACAGAAGTGCGGTCATATATATAAACATCTTTTTTTGTGAAGGAGGTGGCGGAATGCGTAAGGGAGACGACACATGATAACTTCTGTCCTAGAAGACATCCTGTGCGTTCATTGTAGACTCGAGCTTGCGGAAGGTGAGCAATAGGTAGCTCACGTCGTCCGATAAGGACCAAATCGCTTTGTACACGCGTGTCTCAAAGAGTTATCAGCAGTATTGAGATGCATTTTGGAGAGTGTGCGTGGGAATTGTTCTCTATCTTTCTACCATCGGACAACCCGATGTACGGAAATACAACCCTTACGTTGCTGAAACCTTTAAAGTCCGGACTAAGCGTTTTGCCTTGTCGTTTATACCGCGTATAATTTAGATTGAAAATAGAAGGAACAATTTGCTGCCTGTCTTCAAGTCTGATTATAATTTGGGCGTCTTCAAGGGTACAGTGAATAGGCTCTTAATAAACTAGTGCGCCTCACTATCACTGTTTACCATTAGGTGGGATCGCAGTCAAGAACTAGCTTACATTATTTATAAAAAATAAATTGTATGGAGTTGACCTTCTCTATCCATTTAGTTTGTGATTCCGTGGTTGGTACTTAGATATGACGGGAACAAATTTATATTAAAGACACCAGAATTATCCCTTTGTATTCGTTACAGGGTACCGTTTGTTTATGCATTGTCAGACTAATTGACGCTCCGTGATCGCCACTGAGAAATGAAAAAATAATTGGATTAAAACAGTAGTACAAATTGCTTTTATCGATTCGGTGTGATAGATGGTTTTATCATTTGATTGGACCAAGAGTTTATATTGTTTATAGTTTGTGTTTACTGATTTTTTGATGACTGCTGTTATAAATGTATTTATATTAGGTATATAATTTACAAGTAGGTATATATTATAGGTATGTAGTACTAATTATCACACTAATATTATGAAGGCAAAAGAAGACATATGTTTTTGTATCATTTATCATGTTGGCTGCTTGGAAGTCGTCACATTATGAATGTCATAGCTAATAGACACGATTGTCCTGTAATGTGGAAATTAGTACAGTAGACTAGCGAGCTTTCCTGCTTTCTTTTACTTATTAATTGTACTTGTTTATAAGATGTTTGAATTTCAATTAACTGAGTAAATAATGAAAGAACGAAAACTGTTTTATTTGACGCAGATTTAGTGTAGAAAAAACGTATAGAAACTTTAGATTAAAAATAAATATAAATAAAACAGTGTGTATTAAATAAATAATATTATTATTGTTTTTAAGTCCTTCACTCATAAAGATTCAATGGATTTGAACAAAATTTGACACACGGTTAGAGCATGTCCTGGAATAGCACGTAGAACCTTTTATTCCGGGAGCATGTTCCCTTGGGATTATTTTTTACTATCAAGCCGCTGGTAACCTAGGTAACCTAAAGAGAATATTATCATCACGATCGCGCCCCTTCGAGACAAAGACAAGTACCGCAATTATAGACTATGGACGCGTCGTGATATTGCCAGTTTATATAAATGTAAACTCTTTTTTTACTAGCTTCTGCCAGTGGCTTCTTTCATGGCCCTTGTTATGGACACGAAGTTGAAGTCGAAGTCAGATAATATACGCCTAAGTCGTTTCTTGAGGCGCAAGCTAACTCCGTATCAATATCCATCGAAATCGGTCCAGTAGTTTATCCGCGAAAGTGTAACACACAGACATATTGTTACTTCCATATTAATAATGTTAGTCCAGTAATAATTTATCTATAGATATATTATTTCTTTATTAATTTCACACTCTGTTGGCACACTACACCATTCCGTCTTTTTTATGCAGATACAGCCTCTGGTCCACGTTGAAAACCAGCGCTGTGGACCCGACGCATTATGCAAGGGACCACGGCATTATGCTGAGTGTTCGGCCGTTTTGCGTGGATCTGACGCGTGTTTTCCATATAGAATGACTATTGTATGCTAGTCTTAAGATTGCGTCATTGTGCGAATATAAGTTGTCTTTGTTTTATTAGATGATTGGATGATATTATCTGTAGTTTTCTATAGAAAAGGTATTCAAACACATACTGCATGAAATGGTTCAAAATGGTGTCTGATTAAATAAATACCCTATTTTGTATATACAGGGTGTCCCAAAACTCAACGATAATCAGGGACCGAATGACAGGCCAAGCTATACCAGTTCAGGGAAAAATAAAAAATAAAATCCATATCACTCAGCTCTGCGATAATAGACATTTTTTAAAAAAAGTTGAAATTCGACACCCTTTTTCGTATCTTCAAGGTTTGTGATCACCAATGTCACAATTTCGCTGTGATTTTTTTAATTTCGTAATCCTCATTAACGATACTATTAATCGCAATTGCAAATTATTGCAAAAAACATTGTTAATTTAATAAAATAAGTTAAGTTTTATTGAGTCATGGTTCGCAAAAATATTGTTCGTTAACTTTGACACTTCATTTTGAACAAAAATTGTACTACACTACCATTGGCAAGTCATTTCAAAAGTTGGCGCATTTAATCAAGATTTCAAAATGGTGCAACACTTGCCACTTTTCTTGCCATTAAAAAAATTATTTCTTATTTTTTTCAAATTGAGCTCATTTTGAACAACTCAACACTAGGAGTTTTTGTTACTAAAAGGATATTGACAGGGTGTGGACTAATTGCATTTTGTTCCTCAGCCCAATACTAATCAATAAACCGAAGCTTTTCAAAATCTGCTCCAGGAGTCAAGAGAAAAAAAGAGTTTTTCCAACCTAACCTAAGTTAGAAATCGTTTTAAGGAAGTTTGACCAAGTGCTGCCCAGAATGAACATCTAATGCATTTCATACTTCAGACCAATACTAATCAGCAAATCTGCTCCAGGAGTCAAGAGAAAAAAAAAAGAGTTTTTCCAACCTAACCTAACCTAAGTTAGAAATCGTTTTAAGGAAGTTTGACTAAGTGCTGCCCAGAATGAATATCTAGTGCATTTCATACCTCAGATCAATACTAATCAGCAAACCAAAGCGCTTCAAAGCCTGCTCCAGGAGTCAAGAGAAAAAAAGAGTTTTTCCAACCTAACCTAACCTAAGTTAGAAATCTTTTTTAGGAAGTTTGACCAAGTGCTGCCCAGAATTAACATCTAGTGCATTTCATACCTCAGACCAATACTAATCAGCAAATCAAAGCGCTTCAAAATCTACTCCAGGAGTCAAGAAAAAATAAGAGTTTTTCCAACCTAACCTAAGTTAGAAATCTTTTTTAGGAAGTTTGACCAAGTGCTGCCCAGAACGAACACCTAGTGCATTTTGTTTCTCAGGCCAATACTAATAAGCGACCCGAAGCGCCTTGAAATCTGCTCCAGGATTCAAGAAAAAAAACGACTTTTTCCAACCTAACCTCACCTAAGTTAGAAATCTTTTTTAGGAAGTTTGACCAAGTGCTTCCCAGAATGAACACCTGACGCATTTTCCTTTTCCTAATGCAGTTTCTCAAGCTAATACTAATTAGTATTTTACTGATTAGTATTATTGGCCTAAATTAGGTTAGGTTGCAAAAACTCTACTTTTTCTCTTGACTCCTGGAATAGATTTCGAAGCGCTTCGGTTTGCTAATTAGTACTGGCCTGAGGAACAAAATGCATTAGGTGTTCATTCTAGGCAGCACTTGGTCAAAATTCCTTAAAACGATTTCTAACTTAGGTTAGGTTAGGTTGGAAAAAGTCTTTTTTTTTCTTGAATCCCGGAGCAGATTTCAAAGCGCTTCGGGTTGCTTATTAGTATTCGCCTGCGGAACAAAATGCACTAGGTGTTCATTCTGGGCAGCACTTAGTCTAACTTCCTTAAAACGATTTCTAACTTAGGTTAGGCTAGGTTGGAAAAACTCTTTTTTTTCTCTTGACTCCTGGAGCAGATTTGCTGATTAGTATTGGTCCGAGGTATGAAATGCATTAGATGTTCATTCTGGGCATCACTTGGTCAAACTTCCTTAAAACGATTTCTAACTTAGGTTAGGTTAGGTTGGAAAAACTCTTTTTTTCTCGTGACTCCTGGAGCAGGTTTTGAAGCGCTTTGGTTTGCTGATTAGTATTGATCTGAGGTATGAAATGCACTAGATGTTCATTCTGGGCAGCACTTAGTCAAACTTCCTTAAAACGATTTCTAACTTAGGTTAGGTTAGGTTGGAATAACTCTTTTTTTTTCTCTTGACTCCTGGAGCAGATTTGCTGATTAATATTGGTCTGAGGTACGAAATGCATTAGATGTTCATTCTGGGCAGCACTTGGTCAAACTTCCTTAAAAGGATTTCTAACTTAGGTTAGGTTAGGTTGGAAAAACTCTTTTTTTCTCTTGACTCCTGGAGCAGGTTTTGAAGCGCTTTGGTTTGCTGATTAGTATTGATCTGAGGTATGAAATGCACTAGATGTTCATTCTGGGCAGCACTTAGTCAAACTTCCTTAAAACGATTTCTAACTTAGGTTAGGTTAGGTTGGAAAAACTCTTTTTTTTTTCTCTTGACTCCCGGAGCAGATTTGCTGATTAGTATTGGTCTGAGGTATGAAATGCATTAGATGTTCATTCTGGACAGCACTTGGTCAAACTTCCTTAAAACGATTTCTAACTTAGGTTAGGTTAGGTTGGAAATACTCTTTTTTTCTCTTGACTCCTGGAACAGGTTTTGAAGCGCTTTGGTTTGCTGATTAGTATTGATCTTAGGTATGAAATGCACTAGATGTTCATTCTGGGCAGCACTTAGTCAAACTTCCTTAAAACGATTTCTAATTTAGGTTAGGTTAGGTTAGGTTAGACTCTTTTTTTTTCTCCTGACTCCTGGAGCAGGTTTGCTGATTAGTATTGGTTTGAGGTATGAAATGCATTAGATGTTCATTCTGGGCAGCACTTGGTCAAATTTCCTTAAAACGATTTCTAACTTAGGTTAGGTTAGGTTGGAAAAACTCTTTTTTTTCTCTTGACTCCTGGAGCAGATTTTGAAGAACTTTGTTTTATTGATTAGTATTGGGCTGAGGAACAAAATGCAATTAGTCCACACCCTGTCAATATCCTTTTAGTAACAAAAATTCCTAATGTTGAGTTGTTCAAAATGAGCTCAATTTGAAAAAAAATAGAAATATTTTTTTTAATGGCAAGAAAAGTGGGAAGTGTTGCACCATTTTGAAATCTTGATTAAATGCGCCAACTTTTGAAATGACTTGCCAATGGTAGTATAGTACAATTTTTGTTCAAAATGAAGTGTCAAAGTTAACGAACAATATTTTTGCGAACCATGACTCAATAAAACTTAACTTATTTTATTAAATTAACAATGTTTTTTGCAATAATTTGCAATTGCGATTAATAGTATCGTTAATGAGGATCACGAAATTAAAAAAATCACAGCGAAGTTGTGACATTGGTGATCACAAACCTTGAAAATACGACCAAGGGTGTCGAATTTCAACTTTTTTTTAAAAATGTCTATTATCGCTGAACTGAGTGATATGGATTTTATTTTTTATTTTTCCCAGAACTAGTATAGGTTTGCCTTTCATCCGGTCTCAGATTATCGTTGAGTTTTGGGACACCCTGTATATTATTTACATTTTTTAAGACCTCTTTATGACCTCTTTAAAAGACACTGCAGAAGTCGAGAAATGCACGCAGTGGAAGCAGAAACACTTAACTGCTCCACACTTCACCACCCCATCAGAACGTCTACCCCTCGACGCGAACTGAAGTGGGCATACTGGAAATCTCTTAAGCAACTGCAGACCCAGGCTGGCCGCTGCAAAAACAATCTGGCCAAATGGGGCTTCCTTGATCTTTAATATATTGCCAGTGTAGAGCCGCTACTCAAGACACGAGTCTCCTGCAATACTGCACAACCAGGATTTGTACGAGGCCAATAACAGAGCCGCACAAGTTGCAAAATACTGGTTAGAAAAAATTAAGTTCATCGACATGAAAAGAAGAAAGATATTTCTTAAAAAACCATGATATAATTATGGATATTCTAATCTCTTTGGTTTTTCCCAGTACCTACCTACTTATGTTTATTTTTAGTTTAGGTAATACATTTAAGCTTACCAGATACGAAATTAAATTCACGACCTTGTGCATTTACAAATGCAAAAACATTACCTACTCTAATTATTTCCTTCGTAACTAAAAATAATAATAATCACTTCGAAATAAGTTCCATACACCTAATGTTCCTATCATCCGTAATAAACATTAGTTTTCTGTTGGCGAACGAAATTACTGTTCATAATTCATTTGATTCCAGTGAACACAAAGCAAAATAGATGACTATCGGATGAGATAGCAATCTAAATTGCAACAGAGTTCCAAAACAACTGAGCATCGACCATTTTGTTTCAAAATCTGTGCTCAACGCACATATCTTTATAGAACAAAATATAAAAAAAACAAAAAGTGTCAAAATGATGTCAAAAAAGGTTTTGTTACTGGTAGTCTATTTGACAGTCTTTATAACCTTTGTGGTATGTCAAGAAGAAACCACGATGGCTGCAACCACAAAGGGTGAAGAAGAAGAAGAGGAAGAACCAGCGAAGAAGGGCTGTTCAATCTGGTGCTGGATACAGAAGATAGCTATGTTCGTCATCTCGCAACTGCTGAGCGGTAACTGAACATGTTTTTTTGGTTTCTTGATTAAATTGTTTAAAGGAATTCTGTTTTTCATTTCGTGTTTTAGTTAGAACGAATGCCCTAGTTAAAGAGAACCTATAAACATTTTTCATCAAGCCTTGGAGAAAATCTTTCAAAGGAAAAGAGTTTCTATAAAATACTGCCTACATTTTTCGACATACGGTACGTTTTTGTTTTCGCATTGCACCAGTTTCCAATCTATCGTACATAAAATAGTGCAGGCCCTGTGATTAAAAGTGTATACGAAAAAACGTTCGCAAAAATTCTAAAATGGATTTTAGACCACTTAAAAAAGAGGCTTTTCTGAATAAATTGGTACTATTTTTGGGGTACAATAAAGTTTATTCTATTCTATTCTTTTCATTTACATGCTATTTAGAAGATAAGTAAGTGTATTTCAAAAATAACAGACGCGTAAGTAAACGTAAATGTAAATACTGGCAATAAAAAAGAAACATTAAAGTGTAAACATTCATAAAGTTTTTTAATACGTTGCCCGAACAAAAAAAACAAACCCGCATTTTTAAGTAAAAGCATTGTAATTTAAAAATCGTTCTAGATTGCCTTCAAAGGATTCCAAATTTGAATTTCAAATGACTTTCTAGATTTTGTTAAGTTTATTTTCTAGAAGCATAGCAATGAAGTGTTTTTCATGTGGATTCGTTTACTGTTTGGTGTACAATAAAGTTTATTCTATTCTATAAGATAGATGATATTCAGTCATTCTTGTCCAATAATTTATTGGAAAAGTTGTACACAATATATTTGGAACGCAGTAAAAAATTAGCACCAGTGAAATAAAAATGGACGCTCATAGGATGTCCATTCCATTTTGAAGCGCTGTAATTTTTTATAACTCACAAAGAAATACATACAAGCATTGAGTTGCAGTGATTAAAAGCGAAATAAATTCCAGCAGGATTTAAAATTTCAGGAACCGGATTTTTTCGGACTTAATTAAGTTTTAACTAGTTTTGGTTTATTTTTTTTGTAATATTCCACTTTTATAACGAGAAATATGAAGGTCGAATACTTTTTGGCTTAAAACAGACTGTTACTTTTTTTGATTAATGTAATTTACTGACGTAGCTACCAGAGAGCACGACGGGGGTGTACCCTGGGGCCACTACGCTCGGGGCCTCCAAAAATCTCATTAGCAAACCTCTTATAACCTACTAAGGAAATATCCAGAAATCCTCCCAACTTCGAAATCTAAATAAAATATGTTGCAACACTACCTACTTTAATTATAGAACTCGTTTAGACAGTAAAAGTCTGACACTCCTTCCCACTCCACCCAGAGCAAGAGAGGTTGTTTGATAATTTCCCAGTCCACTTTCCGTAAAAAAACTGCGCCCAGTTTTTTTAGCCCCAGGACCGATGGATTGGATACCTATCTACGCCACTGATGTGATTTGTTCCTTTTCTTTCTGTATTCTCTGGCCAGTTACTAAACCAATGTATATTAAAGAAGAGCACTAATTCCTAAACAGATTGGGGTAAGCCACTTAACAAAAGGTATATTGGACAATAAATACTAATTCATTAAGAGGTATCCCCATGTCGACTGTTGAATGAAATCCCCAATCTACTTAGAAACACCTAATTGGATAAGGTTTATTCCTCTTGAAAGAACCTGTATTAAATCGGTGGAAATGGCTTTGAAAAAATGGTTTATTGTCTGATGGAAGCGGGCGAGTAGACACTGGCAAAGAAGATGTTGTAAACAAATAAAAAATGGCTACATTATTCATAAAAGGACTAAGGTTGCCGAAATTGACCAAAGAATCAACAAACTTTAGTGGCACTGCCACTTAAGTTGCAGGACATTGCTTGCAGATCAGAGTTTTTTGATCAGCCGGAAGACACAGAATTGGAAAGCTTCCCACCATGTGGACCGATGACTTAGTGAGGATGGCGGAAATCCCATGGATGCGAGAAGCACAGGACAGGTAATTATGGCGACGGGGAAACCTATGTCTAACAATGGACATCTTTCGGGTGAAATAATGATGATGATAATGTTCGAAATCTAAAATAAAAAATGGAAATATACAAAAAATTTAAAGCAATGTAGTCATCGCTCAATGCTGGAATAATACAAACCTGTACATTCAGTTAGATGGCAAAGACGCAGGTTGCCTGGACATGCTATAGTCATAGTGGTAAGTTCCCTCTTTGAGGCGTGTCTGAAAAGAGGTCACGGCGTCTTCACCTTCCCCATAACGCAGGTGTTCATAGGACATGGCAAGTTCAGGAGGCTCCTGTACCTGATTCATTTCGAAGAAACGCCACCACTAGTGTCACCATCATGTGGACACGGAGGACACGGTGGAGTATACGGCGGAGGTATACCCTTAGGCGAAGCGCCGTCGTATCTTCGTGGGGTCGACCGACGGTAAAAAAATCTCTCGGGCCTTGGTACAGGCCACAGTCTAGAGCGAGGAACAATGGCGTCCGACTCCTTTTGCGAAGCAGTAATGCTAGCAAAAGAAGAGGCCGAACGTTTAATGTCTTTCGACATTCATACGCCTCAGCCGGCTTACGGACGTTAAGCAATGGGTAGCTCGATGTTCGCCCGTCCGGTAGCCATCCGCACTACACACACTATATTCTAAGGCTACGATCACTCTTTCAAACGCAGCTCTTGAAAGTGTAGTTCCTACTGGACAGTCAGATGGCGAGCTTGCTCGTCGTCCGCAAGCCCGCGGGTTGAAGTCATTGGCAGAAGTTAAGCCTATACAAATTAATAATGTACCCACTCTAAATATACACAATGAATTCTCATCCTCTTAAGAGCAAAATTAAGCATTAACACATGTATTAAGTGAAGCGTGCGTCGCCATGGCAACTCAAGGGACTCCATGTAATTTGTTTGAAACGAATTAGTTCCAGATCCGGACTGCTCTTTTGACAGGGCAATGTGAAATCGCTCGTGTAGAAATTCCAATTCAATTGCTGTGACATGTTCCAAGAAGTTGATTTCCACTTGTTATTTGTTTATTCAGCGACTTTACCAATTCATGAGGAAAGGGGAAAATAAAACTCGAAGTTATCTTACGCCTTCTAATAAAAAATATTTTATTCGAGTAAAGATTTCATGGGAAGTGTGAACCAGTATTTATTTTTGGACGAAAGTTTGGATCGAGTAATTTAGGGCGACGCGTTATATGTCACAGTTTTTGCTTGGAGCGTTAAAGAAATTACCCGAGAAAAACCGCGAGGACCTAATTAATTAATGGCCACAAAATCTCGAGCAAAAATAGTAAATGGTTCTGATGAAGTGATGTATTAAATAATCATTAGGTTACTTTAGAAGGATTCTGTATAGGTGTGTGCAGTCGTTGAAAACTTTGGCCTTTTTGCAGACGTCTTGCTTGTGTTGGGTCGCCTCAGCGCTTTCCATGCAGTTGCCGCCGTTGTCAGCAATCCCCGACCTTTGGTCTAATTGATGAGCGAATCTGACTCGTTTTCTGAAAGAAACAGACAGTAGTTAAAAATATCGATATGATTGCTTAATTGCTTGCTTGCTTTGTTGTGAGTTATCAAATATGTAACTTAAACAAGAAGTTGAAAATGACGACCAACAAAAATGACAATTAGTGGAGGTTCGGAATTCGTAGATCATAATTAAGAACGAATTTTATCCTTCTGTTTAGTGGTTTAAAACTGTTTTATATCAAATTATATTTTAAATAATATATCGCGGTTCGTTGACTAAAAAAAGTCCTGTCCAAACTATTATTAATCAAAAATTGAATAGAAAAACCTTTTATTACAAAAATTTAGTAGTGTAACCGGTTCAATAGTCAACTACATAAAATCAAACAACTACATCTCATGAAATTGTCCATTCGAAGTAAAGAAAAGATGGCAAAAAAATATGATTGAGAAAAATGGTCGAAAAAAATTACGTCTCATCCAAGAAGTAAATAGAGACAGCCAAGTGTACATGGGTATGACTTTTATTACGGTTTTGGGCTTCAATAATTTCTTAGGGACCTAAAAAATGAGAATTTCCTTCAGTATTTCGATTTAGTTGCTCAAATCTTTGGCGCAACAGTTCTTTTTGCTATTATTTATCTAGATTCTGGCTCATTGTGTGTTTTTGACAACTATATGACAGTTGTCGGACAGAAACGATTTATAATAATGAAGTGTTGGACTGAAGAATAACCTTCATACATTTTTAGGATATATGAGTGATGAAGTACAATACTTGAGAACTAACAAGTTCACCAAACATTGCTGTGATATTTTAAACATTTATTTATTTTATTTATTTATAGTCAATTAAAACGGTACACATCCAATTACATTAATTAAATTAAAACATAACGTTAACAGTGGGATAAAATTTTTAGTACTCATTATAAATGGTTGTTGATTATCATTGCAATTGAATTAATATTATTGAATAAGTAGTTTGAATATAATTTAAATAACATAAAACCTTGTAATCGAATACGATGATACGACGGTATAAATAAAATAAACACAGGCGCAGTGGTTGAGTGATTGGCTGTAGTATTGCGAGCCTCGGGCATCGAAACCAATATTTGTTTGGCCTACAGATTGCAGCCGTTGTTCCGAGTGTTATGTGCATGTAAGTTTATGTATTTATGCATTACCGGCCTTGTAATGTTGATCATTTCAGCTGAAAGACGACCACTGCTGGACATAGGCCTTCCCCAAGCGCCACAGCGACCGATCCTCTACGTCTCGCATCCATCGGATTCCCGCAACCCTCGCCAGATCGTCGGTCCACCTTGTGGGAGGCCTTCCAACGCTACGTCTTCCGGTAGAGACTCAGTTCTCCTCTTTAGGAACGGGCCGTAATCCACCACCGTGGTCAAGTGCGGATTGGTGAATGTCATATGTGTTCGAATTTTTGGTTTTTAGTCATGCCGGTTTGTTCATGATGTTTTCTTTCACCGTTTATAGAGCAGCAGTGATGAAATAAATTATATAAAGTAATGTGTCACGAAGTACCGTGTTACCCTAGTTAATGGGTTGTGGAGGTCTGATAGGCAGCCGCTCCCCGTAAAATATTAGTATTCAGCTAAATCCGGCTTGACTGCCGAGCAGCCGACGAAGCCGACCCCAGTATAGTTGGAAAAAGGCTAAGAAGATGATGATGAATGTGCCTGGCTGGGTTTCTAAGGTGGGGCAGTTAACACTGAACTATCACTGCTATCACCTATGATTTTTGAGTCGTTGTACTAGAACTATCACGAATACTACAAAGAGAGGAATTTATAGTTTGGATTTTGGAGGTGATCTCTGAAAGTGCCATAAGCTTTTGGATTTTTACACTACACGTAATTTGAAGTGAAAGCAAAACCACGGTAAAAATCTCTCATCATCTTTTCAGCTGAAAGCTGACCCCTCGTCCAAATATAGCCACAACGACCGGCCCTACATCACACATTAGTCACATTCTCGCGACACTCATTAGTTCATAGGTTTACCTTGTCTCTTAACGTTAAATTTTCAGGACCATGATCACAACTCCAGAACCTTTCGGCTCCATCTATTTCTCGAATAATGGGCCCTGCCCACAGGCAGTTCACCATGTAAATTTTTTGGACTATGTGAACAACCTTAGTTCTCCTGCTGATTTCTTCATTTATGTTTTCGCCATGAAACTTCGAACATAGCCCTCTCCAAAGCTCATCTATACTAATATAATTAAGAGGTAAAGTTTGTTTTTTTGTTTGTATGAGGTAATCTGTGGAAGCACTGGTCCGATTGCTAAAATTTTTTCACCAATAGAAAGCTGCTGTATTCCTGAGTGACATAGGCTATATTTTATGTACGCGGGCGAAGCTGCGGGCTAAAGCTAGTAAATTATAAAGGAATTAAAACAAAGCAGCACTTACTTATAAATTTCCAAATTAATAACTCCAGTGGCGCTCATGATACCGAACTTCTTGAGCACACAGAAGATGATGCAAGGCTCGTCAGACTCCTGGACTTCGATGCGCTTGTTCTTAGGATACATCTCGCTCAAGCACTGCCCAGCCACCATGTCGCTTAACTTGTCGTGAGCGTACATGACAGAGATGCGAGCGTAAGCGAATCCGACGAGCGTTAGAAATGCGAAGATCAGGATATCTGCAATTGAAGAAAAAGTTATAAGGAAACGTTCTTAACAATCATTCACTGTTACTCTATGGTGTACAATATAGTTAAAGCGTTGGTAGGCCTCCCACAAGGTAGACCGACGATCTGGCGAGGGTCGCGGGAATCCGATGGATGCGAGACGCACAGGACCCGTCGCTGTGGCGACGCTTGGGAGAGGCCTATGTCCAGCCGACATCTTTCGGCTGAGATGATGATGATTCATTAAAATTAATTTGAGGTCCATAAAAATTAGTAATCCGCCATCTTTAGGAGTCCGCCATATTGGATTACAATATTATAGACAATCCGTACTGTCTAACTGCTGGTTAAAGGCCTCTCTATACTCTTTGATCGTTTCCAATGATCACGGTTCAGTTCCAGGACACGTTGTCTGGACACCAATCTTGTGTGTAAAGGGCTCACATCTCGTCAGACATGCCAGTCCCATTTAAGTTGAGCAGCCTTTAGAGCCACATCAACGATTTGCGTTTTGGAGCGCAGCATAGTGTTTCGAACGTGGTCTGTTAGTTTAACAGCCGTACTATACGCTGCGCTCCAACAAAAGCTGGCAAACAACGAATAGACTTTTGAATGTTAGTCAAAGACCAAGTCTTTGAATGGGGAGAATACCATCAGCATACGCTTCAGTGACATGTGCAAAGTGCCCTTAACTAGTTTCGTCATGGAGTAGTAGATCTTCCTGATAGAAACTACTTGGCCCAAGTATATATGTATTTGGACGTATTGTATCCTATTCTCCCCGCCTACATGTACGTATATTCCTTTTGGAGCGGTTACGATTTTGAGTTACGACATGTTCATTTTCAGTGCAATTTCAAGATTGTCATCGATAAGGTCTTGTAGCTGGACTAGAGCAAAAGCCTTTTTCTTTCCATTCGACTGCCAATATCTGAAAGACTTCTTCCAGGGTACTGGTGAACAATATTAGTGTCAACGAGTCACCGTATTTGACACCCTTACAAATTTCAAACTAGTTTTATTACGGGATTTTTATTTATAAACGGACGAAGTCGTTGAAAGGAGCTTATTTCTTATTATTTTCAGAAAACTACAATAAAAGTCGACGTCTCATTAAAATCTGAGGAACGATTGCTTTTATGAAAATCTTACGTTTCATTGCCCTCGTTAATCGTATCAATGGCCTCGCTATATCAAAGCCTAGTCAGTTTTGAAACTTGGTGAATTTGATTTGCTTCCTGAATTTTCAAAGGATAAAATTGGAATTGGTATTTGATATGATTAGTTAGCGAAATGTTTCAGTTTTGGACTCAGGCATTGTGAATCGTTGGACCCTTTGATATCACACAATGAAGTAAAAAAGTAAAAATAAAACATTAAGTATTAGGAATTAAGATATCTTTTTTTTTTAAGATGTAAATATTATTTACTTTATTGAAATTATCTGTTACAAATTATTTACAAATTATACTAAATAAAATAAAAAAAACCCTAACGATCTAACTAAAAATTAAAAATTTACCTAAAGAATGGCGTCGAAAAACTCCTCCCCATCGCTGTCGACTGGTAAAGTACCCAAAAGGCTGGCAGCATTGCCACGCTGTATGGCAATGCTTATACTCTGACCAAGATAAAAGCCAGCCCTTGGGTCACGCGAAGTGTCAAGATATCTTTTATTAGTGGTCTCCTGCGGTTTCATCCACGTCTTTGGTTGAAACCTCGGTCTAATTGATTGTAGCGTGATTTTCGCAGAGTAATATTAGTGATTTTATATAGCCTGTTTTTCTAGGAACATTCTACAACGTAATTCAAAAACCTAGTGTAGCCTAGTCTCTCTAGACGATCTAAATCTATAGGACACGTAATATATTAGCCAGACATAGGTACTGATGTTTGTTTTTTTTTGTTGCGACCTCCACCAATGTCAGATTGTATCTAAACAATTTATCATTGGTATATTGTGATTTTAGTGAAAATGAAATCGTAATGACAATAAAACCTACGTTTAAATTAATGAATGTCACTGTAGCAAACACATTGATGGCAGAACAGATGGCAATTGGGGCCGAAAGGTCCTGGTATGGCGACTGCGTACCGGAAGACACAGCGTTGGAAGGGCTCCTTACAAGATGCTTCGATGACCTGGTGAGGGTCACGGGAAACTGATGGATGCGAGACGCACAGGACTGCTCATTCTGGTGGCACTTGGGGGAGGCTTATGTCCTCATCATCATCTTTCGACTGAAATCATGATGTTGATGAATGTGACTGTTATATTCCATCAGCCAGAATTTGGAATTATGTTGCATTTACGCAAAGTTGTCTTTTGCGTTCCAGGACACCATTTCAAATAATTCCTTGTCCCTAGCGAGCACTCTGGACGTGTAACATGACTTTACAAAGTAGCGTAAACTACGTTCAAAAGGTATTTGTAAACTTTTTATGCGGTTCTGATAAAAATTCACGTGCCTAAGCGCACGTGATTATAAACATAAGTTTGCATCATAAAGGTTTTGTTTATAAACTTATACGCAATCATCTAGAGTTGTGCTCGTAGGTCTGATCGAGTGTCAAGTATTAGATTAGAATAGTTTAGGCCTTAGTTATCGGTTTTTTTTTCTGGAATGCATGACTTACATCTCTGAAGACATTAAAATGAAAAAATAAAACTCCCTCGTGGTGCTCGGGAGTTAATTATATAGCTCCCTCGCTTGCGTTCGGGATTAAAACTAAACAACCTTAGTTTCGTTCAGAATCCAACATGCCGCCAGGGGCTCAAAGACACTGACTTATCCTAGGGGTGACTAGAGTCACAAAATCTGCTATTAGCTATTTTGGTGTGAAAATAAACGGGTAGACAGACATATTTTAACATCATTCTGCATATTTTTTACTTCTTCACGCTTGTACAGCACTATTTTCTGAGTGTCTCCTTGAAATACTTAATTGTCTAGTATTGTGCGGAGAAAGCCACAGGCCGCAGATAGTATATAAATATAGTCTGAGTAACTTTGAATTTATTTTTGAGCATATTTTTCTGTATATTTTGCAAGTACTAAGAAAATCTAGTAAGAATATTCTTTAAACTAAATAAAAATCTGGGCAGCTTGTGTACGTCTAATGAAACCTCCAAGTCTTTGACATGCAGAGAGAGCACGTCTAAATTATGCAGGAATGTTGTAATCAAAAGCCCTCAATGAAAATGGGTCCCCAAAACGTAAAGAAAAAATATGGTTTCATCTACATCGGCTTTACATATATATGCAAAAATGATTTGAACTTTAGGGGCTTCCCGTAATAAAAGCGGCGATAAAGGTCATTGGTTTTATTAAAAACTTTATAAATATATAAAAAAAGAATACATCTATACATTCTACATTTGGAAATCGTCGGGATCTCGGTACGACACAGCGTAAAGTTGAGTACAATCGTTAAATACTTTTGCTTTTTTACATACATCGTGGTCCAAGTTCATTCCGTTAATGTTCTGGGCACAAGTTTCTCCAACGTCCGATATTAAAATTCTCGGATCATACCTATGAATCGATTGTACTCTCCTGTAATAATTCTTTATATTTATGTAACCATCGTTCGTCATTATACCGAATTTTTTGAGCACACAATGTATTATACAAGGAATGTCGTTTCTATCAATACGCAGAGGATATTTATACAAGTTTCGTGGATACATTTCTGTTAGGCAATCATTTGTTATTTTATCACTTTTCTGGTCTCGCGCATACAGGATTGAGATCGGAGGTTCTGAGTCCAGGCTTTGTGAGAAAAACTTAGTTTTGAAGCTGTTCACTGTCACAGCTATTGATACTAAAGTCGTAAAGATGAGTATTTCTGAAAGTATTTCAACACAGTTACGTACTAAAGCTGTAACAATACACACAAAAAAATGGCGTTGTTGTAATCTAAAAACGTTGAGAGAAATTTCCAACAATATCAGCGGTTTACGGGATAGAAATTAAAATGTAATATGATTTCACTCAAAAAAATTTTTCGAAGAAACTTTGCAAGACGCGAACGTTACACAAATGAAATTTCCGCAGACATTAAAAGAATTTCTTGTTCTATTTCTAAAGAATGAATCTAAAGTTTAACTCGTTTGTTAGTCTGCTGATATGATCTCTCTTGTGCCGTCTCTTCCACATCTTATCTTAAAGCCTTCATGAACAGTAGATACAGGCACGGCCAAGATTGATAAATGAACTTATCAGTATCAATAGACTTAAAATCACTTACTTTCCATTGTGGCAATTTTTTTGTAGCAAATATCACATTTATATCACGCGCAACGATTGAACATCATTACTCAAGTCCAACAAAAGTACTGAAAGCTGCAACAGAAGAAATCAGATATTTTTCTTTCTTAACTCCAGGAAGTGTATTGTTTCTGAAATTCGCTGGCTAATGTTTTATATACTAGGGGGATTTCTGCAAAACAATCGACCATTGTTTAGAATGCTTCGATAAGACTGCAAAACGCTGAAAAGGCTACGTAACATAAAAAAAACCAACGTCACCAGGTGTGTCGACTGTAAAACTCCTTGTTTTACATTTCGTTAAATGCCGAATAAAATTGTAATTTGATTGTCAAAGCTTTCTTTGAAGTTGGTGTTATGGCGCACGCATTATTCTTTAAGGATTTTTTGGCAACACTCCCCAGAATTCGATTATATTTTATGAGGAACAATACATTTTTTATTTTATTTCGCTACTCCAACTTCTCGATTGCGGATGATGTTATAATATAGCAAATTCTTAAAATTTATCCGGTTATTCGTTTCGCTTCAATGAATATTCTTTTCAGAGCGTTCTGTAATTATGGAATTGTCTATTTCTTTGAATTGTAACAAAAGAGGAATTTCCAACGAATCTCAATGTTCTTTTTACCGTCCCATTACGTTTGGTTAATGATCTAGTGCCTTCGGGGGACAATTAAAAATTTAAGCTAACGTTTCCTGAGTCTCGGGAGATTTGAATTTGATCTTTTCCTGTTCCTTCAATCGTCTGTTGAAATTTTCTTTTCTCGGTATTACGGCTTGGTTTCGTATAGCGTTCCTTATTTATTCTACAGTACGCCATTTGATTAGGTTTTTACTGTTAATTGGCATTTAAATTTTTGAAGTGTGATTGAGCTAGCTTATCTGTAGTTACATGCTTGGATTGTTTTTAAGATTTATTGGCTTTTAATCGATATTGTATAGTATATTTTGCCATATGTGGTCAAAGTCAAAACTATTTACTTTTAAGAAATGTGGTAAAAGAGATTTCCTCATGTTTCGACATGCCAAAATAAAAATATTTTAGTATCATCATCATCATCTCAGCCGAAAGACATCCACTGCTGGACATAGGCCTCCCCCAAGCGTCGCCACAGCGACCGGTCCTGTGCGTCTCGCACCCATCGACTTCCCGCGACCCTCGCCAGGTGATGATGACGATGATAATGATATTAAACTTAATGAACTCAGGACAATGAAATATATTATGAGTTAGGTTTGGATTCTTCTTTGTGCTATGAGGCCCTTTTTAGTCACATATTCGTCCCATTTTATTTATTTATTTTTTTGGTCTTTATGCAACGCAATGTACAAAGGGGACTTTGGGTGCAGCGAGAGAGAGAGAGTGATTTTTACGGATTAAAAACCACCTGTATTTCTTCAGTTGTGTTCAACGATATCGGTAACTCTTTCGAAGAATCTTGCAGCCAGTTTTATGTTGCCCTATTTGTAAAGTAGCGAATTTATTGGATCATTGAATTGAATTATAGACAAAAACAATATAAGCCATACCATAAATTAGGCTGCCAGTTAACCTGCAAGG
The DNA here is from genome assembly GCA_030763345.1 of Mythimna separata. Lineage (NCBI taxonomy): Eukaryota > Metazoa > Arthropoda > Insecta > Lepidoptera > Noctuidae > Mythimna > Mythimna separata. The sequence goes on along the minus strand of CM061174.1, from coordinate 11,736,112 downwards.
CTCATCTAATAGAAAAGTACCAAACTAACTTTTTGAATGGATGGTACTTATAATATTTTCATTAGTTGGGCCTAATACTTGACTAAGTCAATGGCGTTCAAAAGTCGTCATTTAGATTACAAATTAGTCAACAGGTTCTGATTTGGTACATATGTTTCTAAAAGGCGGTTCAAAATGGGCCTCGTCAGAAGTCTTAATATCACCCAAAGGCCAATGTAAAGGGCTCGAAGTTTCCTTGCGTGATCGAATCAAGAATGAGGGACCAATAAATAACCCAAAGTATTGCCAAACTCAAATCGCAGTGCGTGTGCCAAAAGGTTCTGGATTTGTGACTGCGTTCCAAAAAATGCGTTGGAAGTGGTCCCACAAGGTGGACTGATGACTTAGTGAGGGTCGTCGGTCGCGAGAATCTAATGGATGCAAGACGCATAGGACAAGTCTTTGTGGCAATACGAGTACTTGAAGACAACGGTGGACGTCTTTTGGCTGAAATGGTGGTAATGAAGGATGAATTCAAATAGCACACTTTTTCCAAACTGGATTGGTTAGCCATCCATGACAGCCTTTGGGTATTAACATAAGCATTATCGGCCTTATAATGTTCCTACTGCTGGGACTCAGGCTTCCTCTCTAGGAGAGGCAATGAGCCATAATCCACCGCGCGGGCCTTTGGGTATAGAAAGCTGGTTTACACTCTGTTTGACTGGACAGAATTGATTCAGCAACCGTTCTCCTAAGACCGATTCGCCATTGGACTATTCGTCGACAGGATGATTCATTTATCGCCATTTCGCCAGCAGGGTCTTTTATCTAGGGACGTTTCGTCGACAGAACCTTTCGAATGCGTCACCTTCGACGACAGCCCTTTCTAGCTACAAAATGTTTCATCATTTTGATTTTTTTCATTTTCATAATATTTTATCGTCCTGTCGGGACGATAAACCTAGAACTCTTTCATTTACGACCGAGAATTCGCCATCAATCTTAATACAAGTAAAATTACAAAAAATATCTACATATACAGGTGAATTACATTAATGGAGCATATATCCGATATGTAACTAATATTTAGATTACCTAGTTCATTAATTCCTGGTTCATTTTATCTCTGGTGAAAAATTCATTATCATTGCAAAATGTTTGGGTATTAAAACAGAATTAGTACACATATAAGAAATTTCCTTCCCAATATTAGACACCAAATTTAAGAACAGTTGAGTATCAGTTCAATGTTTGCAATCTTTACCCGGCTGACGTAAAGTTAGAAAAGATTTATGATCGAAAAGATTTCCATATCTTTCAAATTTTGTATAAAAGTTAGCATTTTCCTTAAATACTTGATGAAGAATTTTGTAAAAAAAGGGGATGCTTGCTCCGGGCAGGACAATAATTTTAGAAGAAATGTACGTATCGAGAAGATTCTTGATAGTGTTATAAAAATACTAGACAGCTTTTTTGATGGTCTTATAATTTAACACTGTAGTATGTTCGCGTTAAGGATTTAGTGACTCATCATTACAATTATTGCAAAGCATGTTCAAACTAAAATCACCTAATAAAAGTGCAAGTTCATTTTTTACCTTAAATAGTTTTTAAGCTGAAACTTTCTAATAGAGTGATTAGATTGAATAGAAATTATTTGTATCCTTTTGCTGTTTATTGCGTATTATTGTATTTATACAAAGATAAACTATCTCCTCATGGGAATACAAAGTTATGTTAGGGCAATATTTCTATGTGTTTATTTGTAACTTATTACAAGTTCTATATTTTCTTATCTTACGAGACGTGACTGATTTATTAGTTTAACTTTGTTATTAAGTTTTTGTGTGCGGAAAACATTTTTTTCTCTTCTTGTGAGTTTGTAGATCTAATCATTTGTGTTTATGTAATTCTTAGTGGCTTGAGAATAGAGACGAGATGAAGAAGATGACATGAGGAGTTAAGTGTGTGGATGAATGGTAAGTGAAAGTTAAAGGAAAAACGGATCAGCTGTGAGATAGATCAGAATTATATTATGCAATACCAACGCACACTCTCCGAAATGCAACGCATGCTTCAATTAGATGTCACCAAACTATAGGGGTCCAACAAGGTCGATACCCGCTGGGGCCCCCGGGGATTTCCTGAAATGGAGACAGTGGTCTCCTTTTCAGTAAGAGAAAGACCAAGGGGTCTAAGAACGTAAAAAGCTTCTGAAGGTCACAGATGTGATTTTAGTAAGCAAAAGTCTGACATCTGCAGGGGTCCGTGTTTCTGATAGAGAGCTATAACTTAAGAATTTTTTCAATCAATTCATCGCTTACATTACAGGTGAGAAAGTGATAAAGCGCTAGCTTTTTAATAATTGTAATAAATATTTAAATTAAGAGAAAATGTTGCGCTTGTAAATCATAGCAAATGTTTTCTTTTGTTGGTTTTTGATTTGACTGGAATAATTACGTAAATATTAAGTAACATTTTTTCTCGTTATGAAAAATTTCCGTACTGTAATTATGTACCCTATTCGTATATAAACTGTAGCGTTGAAAAGGTAAAACAGTTTTTTTTCTCAGGTCAGACTTGTTAAGTATTTCTAAAAATCATCTTCAACGTGTTTTAAATTGCTGCCTGTGAAACAAATTGCTTGAGGTGTTACGTAAAAAGTGTCCACCATTAAACAAACGCATTAATTATTCACAATCAGTGTTGCAACACGAAAAATATATTCGTGGTGTTGTCACGTAATTCGTTGTAAGCTGAATGTATTTCCACGGGGATCTTGTGTGTCAAGATACTTCTTAATTTACTGTGTAAAGATAAAGCAAATACATTTTATGTTTTCGGCTGGCAACTCGTTTACCTAATGTTCCCGGAACAACAATTAACACTGATTTATCTTAAGGATTGTGGCTGCGGTAGTATTACTTGAAAATATATTCTACCGTTTTGATTAAAATTATTTATGCTGCATACTAAGGAGGTTCCGTGTAATCTGTAATGAGGGTTTTGTGTTATTGTTTTGATAAGAAACAAGAGACTGTGTATGTTGTGGTGGTGTTTTCCGGAATTAGAGTAGATGCTTACAGTATTAAGTTTATGAGTCGTAAAAACGTTTTAAATTCTACATAGGCAACCTATGATAGAGGCACAGAAATTTTACGAAATACGTGGCTTTCAAGCCTGCTTTGTTGGTATCACTGCTAAACTATTTATTTATTTTTACACCACCTGCTCGATAATGACCCTGTTATGTGTTATGTAACATGCACTTAAAGCAAGTCATTATCACCTAGGAGATAATGCAGTATGGCCGATCTCTAGGGCATAGTTAATGAGATATTTTGAATTTAGAACGTCAAATACCATTACTTTGAAAAAAAAAAGCGAAAAAGTAAATCCCTCACTGACGTTCGGGATTACAACTTAGCAGCCTTCGTTTTGTTCGAAATTCAACATGCCGCCCTCGCCTTAAATACACTGCTTTATTCCCTGTTCACATAATCTACTATTATCATCTTTACAACTATCTTTGCAGGCCTCAACTTAATGCGACAGTGCAAAATTCAACGGTTCTTCTCCATAGGAAAAGATCAATTGGAATTGTGTATTTGTTTCTGAGATTCCATAAATGCCAATGTAGGCCTATGTCAAATGAAATGATTTTGAATAATTGCTTTTAAATTTTGAGTTTTTGTATCTTTTTTATCGCGGTATTATAATGTTCCTTGGGATAATTTTCCACGTTAACACGACTGATACCGCTGACAGTATCTAATATTTAAAATATACCCGAAACGAAGAACCGAGTTCTGGATTTACTGTGAATGCTTCAAATTAGTAGTAGTAATGCTTCAAGTTTAGTATTTCTCAAACCCTACTGTAGCAAGAAAAAGTACCAAAATTCATCATTAAACTATTGTTTTACAAGTTCTTGACTACTGACTATATTGAATTCAGATATTATCTGCCTCTAAACCTTAGGCTAAAATACGATAATTATTTAAGAAACATACTCTTAATTAAAAACGTTCGCTTATTCAAATACTGTAATAAATTTGGTCTGGTAGGTACATGCGAATACCTTTGTGGTAATAAATTAAAAAGTTTTGGTATTAAAGTTATTCGATAGATCGTTGGGTTTATTCTTAGAACAATACTTAGGTATATTGTTTTAATTATATACCGCGAACCATCCCAACTTCGCACAAGTGTTGAAATTCTTGGGTTTTCTTTAATTCATGAAACCCCGACCAGTCCTATCCTATGAGACCGCGCTGTTATTGTTTTACTATTGTGTCTCATTTTGTGGATATGTGATAGGTTAATATGTATAATATAAATAAAGATAGAAAATGAATTTATTTTGTATATGACCTCATGAATTATTCCGTCTATTAGCGAAAACTGTCATGTATGTAACCTAATTAGTTACGGCTGTACCGTCTCTAGCAAATAACGCCAAAAATATTACGTTTTTTGCATAAAAAATACAAACTTATTTTTAGTAATTGCAGCAACAGAAATACGTCAACTGTGAAAATTTCAACTATCTGGCTATCGCTGTTCATGAGATACAGCCTGGTGACTATCGAACAGACAGACCCGAGAGAGTCTTAGTAATAGGGTCCCATTTTACCTTTTGGGTACGGAACCCTAAAAAAGATGTCTAGTAATATCATAATCACGTAAATCTGCTTGTGTGCTACATATCTCAGGTTGACAGCTCTTAAGTGATCTATCTGTATTACTTATTCCTAAGTAGTCATAACTCCTTGAAATACTTCAAAAGCAAATGATGATCGGAACTAATTTCAGGTTAAGGGCAGAACCGTGTAGAATCCAATTTCTACTCGATCATTTGAGGACGTCCTTCAAATATTGGGCTTGCTTGACACCAATATTAGGAAATATTTACCAAGTTATGTGGAGCTTATTAAGTCGCTCTTCACTTTTTATAATACTTCTGTAAATTTTATGTCATGCTGATTGAATAGGCTCTTAACAAACTAGTGCGCCTCACCATACACGATTGCATCACTGTTTACCATAAGGTGGGATTGCAGTCAAGCACTAGTTTATGTTATTATATATAAAAAAAAAAATGGCCCCTGAGGGCCAGAACAAAGTGATGTTTTACGGTCGTGTCTTAACTTATCCTAAAACAAGATACCTCATTAAAAGTTTGTTGTGTAAACGTTTACAAACATTTAATTTCGTACTTTTAAATATATCGTTTATCACAATAGAATACCATTCTGGATCAATACATGATTCTGGACCATTAGTGGTACATTAAAAAAAAAAGTTTAAAAAAAAATAGGAAGCAGCCGATGAAAAATTGGGGGTTCACAACTGGAGTTCGATCTCTGTAAAATAAGTGTTAAAATGTAATTTATCGCATTTTAACCCTACTATGACGTACTGCAAGTAATATGTCGGGTTACCAGTCATCATCATCATCATCATCATCTCAGCCGAAAGACGTCCACTGCTGGACATAGGCCTCCCCCAAGCGCCGCCACAGCGACCGGTCCTGTGCGTCTCGCATCCATCGGATTCCCGCGACCCTCGCCAGGTTGTCGGTCCACCTTGTGGGAGGCCTTCCGACGCTGCGTCTTCCGGTACGTGGCCGCCACTCCAGAACCTTCCGTCCCCATCGACCATCTGTTCTACGAGCAATGTGCCCAGCCCACTGCCACTTAAGTTTGGCGATTCTTCGGGCTATGTCGGTAACCTTAGTTACCAGTAACCCTGTATAACTATTTACAGCCCGTGCCCGGTCCCCCTAAATTATACTTGCCCCTAAATAGTAAATTGTCCAGCGTTGATAGCACACTTACCGTAACCATCGATTTGCACAACACCCGCTAAAAGGGACCAAACTTTCATCGGTTTTCGAGCACCAATCTCATCCCCTTGACCACAATATAATCCGGGTGGCGGCGTCTGCACCATTTAGAGGCTACGGAAAGCGATGGTCTCCAACTTGTTGAGAGCCACTTTCTGGACACTAACACTGCTTTCATGTACAAACTATCCGAGTCCAGTGACCAGCGTGTTATTCGAAGTTTGACAACATTTGATCCAACTACACATACACACACACACACACACACACATACTACATTTGAATTTTTGTAGGACCGATAATTGGAATAAATTATAATTCTATATTAAATTCTGACCGACTTTTTGTAGGTTGTGTGCGTTGCACTATTGCTATCAGTGTGTTCCATTTTTCACCCACAAAAATACGGTCACCGATTATCGGACGTGGGCGGACACCGTAAACATGGATTCAGTTAAGAAATTATTTTAACTTCAAAAATTAAAACTTCAGACGATTTTTAACTTAAAAATCTTACGTTACTGGGGTTGGCAAAATCGCATTCTTACATTTACTCTTTTCAACAGTCACCCTTATCATAATTTTATTTTTAAAGTAGTGTGGCCTATCGCTGCTGATCAAGCTATGAGGTTGTCATCTGCTTAACCGGACTTGCCTGTGGCGACCTTAATATATTAAAACCTCCAGCTAAGAATTATGGAGAACTTAAAGCTAAATGACTACTCGGTGTGGGCTTAAGGCGCCGCTAGGAGAGAGAGCACACTTATCATCTTACTTCCTTTTCTGTCTATATTCAATTATTCATATACTAGTTTCTACTAGCGGCTTCACTCGCTTAGTAGGTTACTTCGTACAAACAGTAGTGTGTGGACATTAACAAACGTGTTTTGTATAGCTGGCACATCGGCCCTTCATAAAACCGTGCCGAGTTCTAGCGGTCACGCCGAACTACTCGAAATATCGGCGGCCGGGAAGACGGCGCTCGGGTGACGGGCGTGTGGTGGACACATGGCCACAAAAATGTATGTATCGCTAAATCGGCGCCGCCATCTCGTTCTCGGTGACAATCCGGTGACGGCGGTGGTGGACAAACGGCCTCAGGCCAGGCGCGCACTAGCGGCCAGGCCGCAGGTGGCCAGGGTGAAACCGCCATAAAGCGCGCGCTTCTGTCCGCACGCGGCCAGCGGCCACAGGGGCGCGCGCTCTATGGCGGTTTCATACTAATGTATGTATCTCGATGGCCGCCGCGTCCTGGTCGCTGGCCGCTGGCCGCTAGTGCGCTATGGGGCTTAGGAGGTGAATTTCCTCATAGTGCTCGCCTACGTCATAAAAGGAAACCTTGTGTAAAATTGTACACTCATAGTCTCAGTAGTTTTGGCTGTGCATTGATAAGTCTGTCAGGCCAAAAAAAATACAAAAGTATGATCAAAATCATTTATTTTGTCGATATGTTAGTAAGGCTTCAAAAAAAAAAAATCAAAAGAATAATCAAAAACATTTATTCTTCATTACGTATTGTCAGCTAGTAACTGTTGCACTATAAAAAGACCCACTCTTCGAAGCCAGCACCAGATATTACAAGTTCTTCTACTGGTAGTAGTTTCTTCAATCGGCTTAGCAGTACTAACCGTAGTGATGTTCACGGTATAATATGTAACATTATAGATGCTAGGAAATTCTTCAAGATCGTAGTAGCATGGGTAGTAATTCTGGTAGAAGTTTGGGTAGTAATAGTAGCCCAGGAACTGTGGTGGGTAGTTGTAGTAAGCACATGTTGGGTATATTATGAAGAGTAGGATCAATGCTGAATGGATTATTATTGTTTTGATCATCGTTGTTTTGCTTCACAATATTTTTGTTTTACTTATGTTGGTTTTAAATCAATTTATTGAAAAATCAAGCATGAATTGTATTGCTATATCACTAAGTTCCTGGTTTATTTTTCTGGTGATTTCTTGACTCTTGCAGATCTTTTGCTTTTTACTATTTCAAAGTACTTTTACTACGGATCTAAAATAACTTGCAAAGTTCGGCTGAAATGGAAAACAGTGTTAATGCAGAGATGAGACAAGTATTATCACACTAATTGCATAATAATATGGGCGAGTTGTGAGTGTATATGGCACACAGGTCCTCACCGGACATGGTAAGTTTGGGAGGTCTCTTAAACTGATTCGTGTGGAAGAAACAACCAGTTATTAAGATTGTGAAGATCGCCAGAAGAACACGATGGAGCATACCGTGGAGGTGTGGCACGCTTGGGCGAAGCACCGCCGTATCCTCGTGGGAGCGATCACGGGCAGCAACCTTTCGCGCCGGGACCTGGTACAGGCCATGGTCCTGAGCGAGGAGGAGTGGCCGGCGGTTGCTTCCGTCTGCGAATCAGTAATGCTAGCTAGGGAAACGGCCGCACGCATGAGAGAACGGCGGGCTGATTATGTATGAAACAGCGATCAGCAAACAATTCGCAATCATCGCGCAGTCGACGCGCAATCAATCGCTTAACGTCAAAAAGATCCGCAGGCTGATTATGTATCTTGCAAAAGCCGAGCAATAGCAAAAATTGCACGAAAATTGCTCTTCAATCGCTAATTCGTATTACGTATTAGCGAAAACCACGCGATAGCAATCTAGCGACAGTGCTGCCTCTATGGAGCAATCAACTAACTAAAATGTGCATTGTTGCACTCGAATCCCTAGCGATAGCGTTTTACTTCGTATTACGTATGGTTTTTGACAGCGATGCGACAGCGATCGGCAAGCAAATTTAGCTGTCAAATTGCGTTAACCATTTCTTTGATTGTTGATCGCTTGCTTATCGCTCTCTGATTGCCAATAAAAATTAGCTTTCTATATCGAGTATTTTATTAGTTAAATTGTGTAGTTATATCTGCAGCGTGTGTTTAATTAACATTTCAACTTATTGTGTGTGCTTTGAAAGACTTTATTCAGTGTATTCAACCAACATATTATAAATTTGCCTGTCAAGTTTCCTTAGACCTTGAACCAAGGCCAACACCTTTGATTAAAGTGGTATTTTCTGCCAGATAGTCCAAACAGGATAAAGTACTTTTACTCTTCAAAGTAGCTTTATTGCACTAACACATATAAAATAAAATAATATCATATTATTTTAAAACTTGTTGACATAGCAGTAGAATATCGTTTGGACTCCAAGTAAACACTGATTTCATTCCTTTATCCATCTTATGGTCGACACAAAGCTATTTTTAGTAAAGTTCTAGTGGATTGAAGTGAATTTTAAGTTACAATTTTTTTTCTTTTCCAAAACAATCAGATCTGTTCGACATCTTTAACCCGCGGATAGTCGCGCCTGGGTCAAAAAGACCCAGTACTTTAGTTTTTGTGCCATAACTCTTTTTGTATTAGTTCATTCATATCGTCGCATTAAGTACCTTTAAGTGGGTTCACAGGCTATCCGCACACCTCACTTCAGCCACTTCCCGTGCAGCATTTAGATAGTAAGAAGGTGTAAAGTGTGAGAATGGGTCGTTTTGACCCTTTTGCGACGTGTGTTAGTGTATTTTTTGTTTCAAAAATATTATTTTGATTTTATTTCTTTGTAAATATGTCGTCAAATCGTTTGAATGACTGGAAAATAGCAAATATATTAGAAAAGGAAGACATTGAAGGTGGAATTTCGTCAGAAATTGAAGACCATTTGGATAATGATAATTACGATTCAGATTTCTGTCAGAGTGGTGAAGATAAACTCCTTGATGAGAAAAACCAAAACACAATGCCAATTTTGCAATACTTATATACGTAGAGATCATACTACATTTATATGTATCAATTTATAATCAAAAATGAAGCCAAAACTAAGGTAAAACTATTGTAAAATTGGCGTAGAAAAATAAAAATTTGAACTATTTTATAGTAGATCTTTACGTGTAATTTGGAGACTGATTATAAAAATAGGCTACGTTTTAAAATTAATATTTTACCACTATTTAGAAGTTTACTTATATTTATGATAATTTTTTTTTATGTTTATAGGTTAAATAAAAAAGTTTAAGTTATTTTTTTGTTCCTATAACATAAAAAGTAAGATTTTGCAGTGATCTCTTGAATTTTGTGATTTATATTACTTTTTATGTCCAAATAATAAACATTTATTATTTTTAAGTTTGTTTTGTTATCCTCTTTCAAAATAATTTACAAATAATCCCGAAACTTAATTAAGTTATTAAAAACAATACATTAAAAGTCTGGGTCTTTTCGCCCCGTGCGCGACTGTTGGTGACTTAAAAGGAGACGCGAGTACCGGCGGCGGGTTAAATGGCTGTAAGTTTTTAACTCGTAGTTTGACAATAAATTAGTTCTCCAAATTGTTACTCAATTGCTGTTGGCGCTGGGGTCGCAGCAATAAGTGCATGGTAACAATCGGCGAGCGATCAGCAATCCATTTTTAGATAATACGGATTTTTTTGACGTTAAGCGATTGATCGCGCGTCGACTGCGCGATAATTGCGAATTGTTTGCTGATCGCTGTTTCATACATAATCAGCCCGCCGTATTATCTAAAAATGCATTGCTGATCGCTCGCCGATTGTTACCATGCACTTATTGCTGCGACCCCAGCGCCAACAGCAATTGAGTAACAATTTAGAGAACTAATTTATTGTCAAACTACGAGTTAAAAACTTACATCCATTTAACCCGCCGGTACTCGCGTCTCCTTTTAAGTCACCAACAGTCGCGCACGGGTCGATAAGACCCAGACTTTTAATGTATTGTTTTTAATAACTTAATTAAGTTTCGGGATTATTTGTAAATTATTTTGAAAGAGGATAACAAAACAAACTTAAAAATAATAAATGTTTATTATTTGGACATAAAAAGTAATATAAATCACAAAATTCAAGAGATCACTGCAAAATCTTACTTTTTACGTTATAGGAACAAAAAAAAGACTTAAACTTTTTTTATTTAACCTATAAACATAAAAAAAATATTTTTTATCATAAATATAAGTAAACTTCTAAATAGTGGTAAAATATTAATTTTAAAACGTAGCATAATTTTATAATCAGTCTCCAAATTACACGTAAAGATCTACTATAAAATAGTTCAATTTTTATTTTTCTACGCCAATTTTACAATAGTTTTACCTTAGTTTTGGCTTCATTTTTGATTATAATTGATACATATAAATGTAGTATGATCTCTACATATATAAGTATTGCAAAATTGGCATTGCGTTTTGGTTTTTCTCATCAAGGAGTTTATTTTCACCACTGTGACAAGAATCTGAATCGTAATTATCATTATTCAAATGTCTTCAATTTCTGACGAAATTCCACGTTCAATGTCTTCCTCTTCTAATATATTTGCTATTTTCCAGTCATTCAAACGATTTGACGACATATTTACAAAGAAATAAAATCAAAATAATATTTTTAAAACAAAAAATACACTAACACATTACGTCGCAAAAGGGTCAAAACGACCCATTCTCACTTTACACCGTCTTACTATCTAAATGCTGCACGGGAAGTGGCTGAAGTGAGGTGTGCAGATAGCCTGTGAACCCATTTGAAGGTACTTAGTGCGACAATATGAATAAACTAATACAAAAAGAGTTATGGCACAAAAACTAAAGTACTGGGTCTTTTTGACCCAGGCGCGACTATCCGCGGGTTATAGATGTCAAACAGATGTGATTGTTTTGGAAAAGAAAAAAAAATTGTAACTTAAAATTTACTTCAATCCACTTGAACTTTACTAAAAATAGCTTTGTGTCGACCATAAGATGGATGAAGGAATGAAATCAGTGTTTACTTGGACTCCAAACGATATTCTACTGCTATGTCAACAAGTTTTAAAATAATATGATATTATTTTATTTTATATGTATTAGTGCCACAGAACAAATAAAGTTACTTTGAAGAGTAAAAGTACTTTATCCTGTTTGGACTATCTGGCAGAACATACCACTTTAGTCAAAGGTGTTGGCCTTGGTTCAAGGTCTAAGGAAACTTAAGACAAGCAAATTTATAATATGTTGGTTGAATACACTGAATAAAGTCTTTTAAAGCACACACAATAAGTTGAAATGTTAATTAAACACACGCTGCAGATATAACTATACAATTTAACTAATAAAATACTCGATATAGAAAGCTAATTTTTATTGGCAATCAGAGAGCGATAAGCAAGCGATCAACAATCAAAGAAATGGTTAACGCAATTTGACACCTAAATTTGCTTGCCGATCGCTGTCGCATCGCTGTCAGAAACCATACGTAATACGAAGTAAAACGCTATCGCTAGGGATTCGAGTGCAACAATGCACATTTTAGTTAGTTGATTGCTCCATAGAGGCAGCACTGTCGCTAGATTGCTATCGCGTGGTTTTCGCTAATACGTAATACGAATTTGCGATTGGAGAGCAATTTTCGTGCAATTTTTGCTATCGCTCGGCTTTTGCAAGATACATAATCAGCCTGCGGACCTACTCACGCCGGCGTGGACTTGTAGACATCAATTAAAACGATCGTATTTTAAACACTATCCCTCTTTTCGATGCAGTTTTTCCTTTAAAACTTACTTTACCTCTCATAAAATGTTCGTAGAACAAGGTGTTACAGTCAACAAATCACAATAGAAAACAAGATTTGAATGGCAAACAAACGATAAACGCAACAAAATTCAATCACGGTTTTCAATAGAACACACAACCGAAGGCACAACTGAATTCCTCACACGCTACCACAATACGTACTTACGAAGTAATATTCACATAAAGCGAAGAGCTATCAGGTTATTCAATAAAATGTCTTTCGAAGACATTTTGCTTACCTCGTGTTTTTTTATTAGCTTCCTTTCAATCTCCTTTTGGAAATTCTACTCTGTGCAGACTCGTCTAGATTGGATATGCTTTTGTTTGGTTGTATCATACACACATATTAGAAGTACATGCCTATACCAAACTATAATCTGAATATCAACAACTGAGCCCCTTTCTCATTATGAAAAAGGCAATATGAAAGAAGTTTATGGGTAATTAAGAAAATTATGGGCGGAGCGCAAGGAAGGCTTAAAGTGACCCAAAGAGCAATGGAAAGGGCTTTGCTCGGAGTTTCCTTGCGCGATCACATCAGGAATGAAGAGATCCGCAAGAGAACTAAGGTTACCGACATAGCCCGAAGAATCGCCAAACTTAAGTGGCAGTGGGCAGGGCACATTGCTCGTAGAACAGATGGTCGATGGGGACGGAAGGTTCTAGAGTGGCGGCCACGTACCGGAAGACGCAGCGTCGGAAGGCCTCCCACAAGGTGGACCGACGACCTGGCGAGGGTCGCGGGAATCCGATGGATGCGAGACGCGCAGGACCGGTCGCTGTGGCAACGCTTGGGGGTGGCCTATGTCCAGCAGTGGACGTCTTTCGGCTGAGATGATGATGATGATGATGATGTGCGGAGCGTGAAGTTCCCGTCAGACTTTCACAGTCTAAAACTCAGCCTTGTTTCTTAAATGCCCTTTACGCTCCAGGGCCACAGTAACACTTTCAAATAATTTTGCAACCTTAGCAGGCGTTAGTGTTTAGGGACTCATTGGCAATTGGTAAAACTATGAACGCTAATTTTCTAACCTAACCCTAGATATTATTCAAACCACTCTATATATACTCCACATAATATATATCAACTTGTGTTTAACTACGCACATATTCTGTAAGATTCTGTAAAAATGTAACTGTGTATTTTGGTGTACAATAAAGTTTATTCTATTCTATGTATTACCTGGATAATATTCAATTTCCAAGTATTACTTTTGAACGATGTTACTCAGTTTAAATTGTTCATATCCGACCTAGTTTACGTAATATTGTGTATTGTTTGAATGGTATTGTGGCGTCGGATTGTGATCTTGTTTCGTAATAAGCAGAGATCGGAATTAGGTAGAGTTATTATGTACTTCGAAATGTTGATATTAATATGGATCTTCCCGAAATTTCTAATGGGAAGTTCCGTGTGGCCAATGGTATTACAAATAAATAATAATGACATTTTCTCTTGTTCACGCAAACTATTTTGTGCGAACTACAAATATGGGAACATCACACGTGTGCGTTGATGTAAGTTTGGTAGCGCGCGCGTGCAGTAGGTAGTTGAAATTGTGTTAAGTAAGTAAATACCTTTATTATTTAATAAATCTGGAGATTTTTGTCCTTTTTAAAATTAATCGGGGGGTTTAAGACATATCCACTTTATTCTTTCGCTGTATGAAATCAGTGCAGGAACAAAAATAACTCCACCTAATTCCAATCTCTGGTAATAAGCCTATGTTGTGGGATCATAGTTATTGATTTGATAATAATAGTCTGTGATTAACCTTAATTTAGATAGGTGTTATGAAATCAGTGACATTGTAGAGTCTACATCGATGACGGTTTTAGAACTGAACGGTTATTGGTGTTCAACCATTTCATGGAATGGTCGTTTTCCATGATTCTGTATCATTCTTTTCCGTTAGCAATATACGATCATTTAATGATACGAACATATAAATGCATGATTTTTTAATGATAATTATGGTCAAACACGATCAACAAATATGACGATAAATATATCTTAAAAAGTTATGATATCCACTGCTACAGGTGCTGCCGGTTTACTAACGCAACCTTGCTTGGTTGCGTTTTGAGGAATACAACAAAAACTCTACTATGTCTGACGACCATGGTTAGGTTATTATTTATTAAGTGTACAAGTACATAATTTAAAGTAATACTAGCTAGTGTTTTTATTTTCCATGTTATTTCTCTGCATAATAAAAATCCAAATTTTAAAAGTAATACTTCTTTAGCACATTACAAAACACGAATTTGGATAAAGTTTTGTGTAAGTATAGGTAAGAAGTAAATTACCCAACTTCTAAGACTTGATGCGAAAAGGAGGCCGTAAGAAAAGCGATTAATTAGCTACTTTTTTGATTTTTTTATTATTGATAGGCTCCTAATTGGAGTCAAACTTTATGCAGCTGAGTACCAATATTTTACATAGAGTGACTACTAGGCTGACCTCCACAATCCAATCGAATCAAAAGATTTATTTCAAATAGAACATTTTCACGCATTTTAGAATTGTTAAAAAGGTGATCATTTAAAAAAAAACTAATTGCACAGTCTAAAGTGTAGATTTCTATGCAAAAGAATGTACAGATTAAAGGTAGGTAATAAAAACGGAAAAAACTAAAATATAAATAATTAAAATAAATTTTAAAACAAGTGGAAATAAAAAATGTACTGTACACTAACGCCTGATACTTCGATATAATTTATATCACAGAAAAAAGTATGGAACGCGCGGGTGTAACTGCAAAGATATGGTCGGATGTCAAAATGAAACGAAAAAATAATATGGTAAATAAATATCAGTTTATAAATAAAATTACTTTTAGTATTTTAACTATAAATTATGTGCATACAAATAGAAGTGCAATGTATCGTTTATACCGATTACATCGAAGGACTGGAACAATTTCCCTGCTGCGGTCTTCCCGTCCGATTATAATTTAGGTGTCTTCAAGGCTAGAGTGAATAGGCTCTTAATAAACTAGTGCACTTCACCATCAACGATTGCATCACTGCTTACCATCAGGTGGGATCGTAGTTAAGCACTGTATATGTACATATATATGTACAAATACATTTATTCCATTAATATATATTTAAGAAAACTTAAATTCACGGGCTATCCTGGGTCATCATTATCATCTGCTTAGCCTTTTCCCAACTACATTGGGGTCGGTTTCCAGTCAAGCCGGATTTAGCCGAATACCAGTATTTTACGAGGAGCGGCTGCCTACCAGACATCGACAAACTATTAACTGGGGTAACACGGTACTTCATGGCAAGACTTGAGTCAGATTTACTGGTTTCTGACTATCCGTAACGACTGCCAAAGTTCTACAAATGACAGCCGGGACCAACGGCTTAACGTGCTTTCCGAGGCACGGAGGAAACCCAAGACATATAAAGATGGTCACCCATCCATAGACCAACCTTGGCAAGCGTTGCTTAACCTTGAAGATCGACCTGCGCGGCTGTCATTATCTAGCCACGAGCTCCTCTATGGGGCTCGGGCTATCCTGGGTAATTCATCTTAATTGTTAACTATATAGTTAGTGCTACAGCTACCCACTCCCCAAAACATTATCAGTCCCCCCCCAACGAACTCCTTATTCAAAAAGTTCATAATTCCGCGTTCACGATCTCCTAACCTATAGAGTGTCGCCGCGTTCGAGGCCACGGTTTGAAGATAAATAGCCTCAGGCTGAAGAAACAATTAAAAACTTGTTTCATTTAGTTAATTAAGGCCCGTCGAAGCGTCCCAGTTGCAAGCTTTCCATACAAATTAGTACGACAGTTAGCAACTTGTACTTATTGCCATTAGCATGCTTGAATAATAAGTTAGTACTTAGATGTTAACTTGACATTTTTTTTCTTTAAGGGGGTGTATCATCTAATGACGTCTCCCGCTTTGGGTGGGGCTTGAGCGTGGCAGGTTTTTACTGACTAAAGCCACAGATTACTAAATAGTTACTACGTAACTAAAGCTATCGAAGCAGATGATATATGTATCTACTACAGAAGTGTGTACAGACTCTCTGTTACCTAACTATTTTAACCCGATTAGACGATAATCTGACAGAAATGGAGAGAGATCAGACCATGGGATCAGCCACTAGCCCTAGGTGGGTTTCTAACACATCTGTCTAGATAACCAGCTAATCAGCTCATCGAAAAGGTTATTGTTGTTGATATCTTGCTAAGTGGCTTTCAAAATATTGATGGTGGAGGTCGCTTGGCATTTTAAACAAACTTATTTTGTACAAATTTGCATGCCGTAAGGTAGAATGTAGCGGAAACCCTAATTTATGTACCAACTTATATTTGTATCTACATTGATGGCAAATAAATATCTAAACCTGAATCTGAATCTGCTTGGTATTCTAGACAACATCCAAATCTGGGTAGCTTCTGAGGATATTGTAATGGAAAACCCCAATACAATATTGCAAGACCTCAGAAAATCGAAGTCAGTACCCCCTACTCAATAGTTACGTATGTGTGATCACAGATCAACGGGGCAGTTTAAATTGGGCGAATCACGCTAGCAGGGGTAAAAATGGGACCCTATTGTTAAGACTCTGCTTTCCGTTAGTCTGTTACCAGGTGTTTGCGCGGAACGCCTACCACAATCATCATGGCAAAGTGCGGTTACGTGTGTCGTAGCTAATGACTTTTTTTATTTTTTTTGTTTTTATTTTAATCACCGTCTACCGACAGTTTACCTTTAATATAGACAGAATTTTTACTGAAGAGTATAGTCGTTCTCTTTTACCTCTCCCGCTGAAATACCTGATGAAATCCCGAACATGGTCCTATCGAGCCTGGATTAGAAGATTTCACGTTGGAAAAAACTTCGATCAGCTATTATTATAAGGATTTCAAGAGAACTGGTGGATAACTCGTAATTACAAGTGAAGTTGGTTGTGTGACATTCATTTTGCTGCGTCATTGCGAAGATTTGGAATTTTCCGTGGTCTGGATAATCGTAATCATTATTAATTCCACCCAGCACTCTATTATCAGGTTGTATTTAGTGGTAATTAGCTGTTAAAAACCAGGTTAGTACCGAGTAATATACCTAATCGCTGTGAAACCCTATAAGTGCTTACCAATTGTTATAATTGATCAGACTTTAGCGTCTTAAACTTGTGATAATCACAGTTAGTTGTACCTTTTAAAGAGTAGCTATAAAAATAGCTGCATTAATGTAACTTTATTAGGTAGGTTACAGTTACTGAGTCAGTTATTCATTTGTAATCACATTAAAACTTAGATAGGTTTTTTATTGCATTGTGAATATAAAGTAATTAGGTATTGTGCTAATTTTATTATTGTTAAAACGTTTGATAGTACATTAGTATAAACAATTAACAATATAGCAGTTAATTCTTATTATACGTAGGTATTTACAGGTGTCGCAATAATTTTAGACGTTGTTAAAACTTGAACTGTATACATTCCAGGTTGTCTACACCAGCTTACGCAATGCCAGAGGATAAGGAGCTCATTAGAAAAAGGGCGAGTTACAAGGGAAGGGTAACAGTATTCTTGAATTATTTGAATTCATTAAAACCTACTTTAAGTTCTTTTGAGGTTAACGAGTTGCAATTGCGTTTAAATAGGCTTGAGTCATTGTATGGCCAATATGACGAGGTGCAATTAGCGCTGGAATGTAGCACTGATAATTTGGATAGTCAAATGTTAGAACGTAGCGAGTTTGAGTCCCTTTATTATAAAACCCTATCTGAAGCTCAAAAAGTGCTCGATGATTGTAAGAAAAGGGAACCAACCGATAGTGAGGCAGGTTCACGTTCTAATAATCACAGGTTCGTTAAATTACCGACCATTCAGTTACCAAAATTCAGCGGTTATTACATAAATTGGTTGGAATTTCACGACACATTTGTCAGTCTTATTCACTCTAATGACGACATAAACGACATAAATAAATTTCATTATTTGAGGTCATCACTAGAAGGTTCAGCTGCAGTGGTGATAAATTCGATTCAGTTTTCTGCCGCTAATTATTCAGTCGCTTGGAAATTACTCTGTGACCGGTTTGATAATAAACATTTATTGATTCAACACCATGTTTCAGCATTATTCAATATTGAGACAATTAGTAAGGAATCGTCTGTGAATTTAAAAGCTTTAATCGATCACATTAATAAAAACTTGCGTGCCTTGGAATCCCTCGGCGAACCTGTCAATCACTGGGATACTTTACTCATTCACATTGTAAGGTACAAGTTAGATAATAAAACTTACCGTGAATGGGAAGAGTATAAGGGTCGCCTTGATAAGGACGACAAGATCACGTTTACAGTGTTCCTCACATTCATTAAGAATCGTGCTGAATTAATTGAAACACTAGAAATGTCAAGTACAATAATTGATAAACATTCAAATACTAGCAAACATTCTAAGGTTAGGACAATGGTCATTCAGGATTCCAATAATAAAATAGATAAAAATAATCACACGAATAATATTTCTTCTAAACCTAAGAGTTGTGTAAAATGTAACGGTGAGCACAAATTAAGCAATTGTCCTCAATTTTTGGCGTTGAGTAATGAAGCACGGTTACAATTGCTACCGAAATATAAGATTTGCCTTAATTGTTTGTCTTCAGGACATTACGCTAATAACTGTAAACAGGCAAGTTGCAAAATATGTCGGCGCAAGCACCACACTCTGGTACATGTCGCAGATCATTCGAAGAAGTCAGACTTGGCTATCACTACCACTAACAGTGATGACGCGACCAGTGTCCCTGCTCCGTCAATTTCTAGTGCAGGTTTGTCTCTTTCTGCGAGTGTTGAACTTGGTGACGTATTGCTGTCCACGGCGTTACTAAAGATCATAGGTAAAAACGGTCAGCAATACGTTGCTCGGGCTGTGCTTGATAGTGGCAGCACATCATGTCTCATGACTGAAAGACTGTACTCCCAACTTGGTTTAACTGCCAATACTGTGAACAACTCCATATTAGGTATTAATAATTCATCTTCATATATAAATAAAAGCTGTCCTGTATCCATAAAATCTCTAAACGATAACTTTTCCATTAAAATTAATTGTTTTGTTCTACCTTCAATTACCGATAACATTCCAAGTCGACATGTAGACCTATTAAAATTGAAAATCCCATCTAATATTTGTCTGGCTGACCCTAACTTTTACTCACCAGCCCCAATAGATATGCTGCTCGGTGCTGACATCTTTTGGGACTTACTGGGATCACAAATAATTAGGTTAGGAGATGGACAACCTATTCTTTGCGAAACTAGACTGGGATGGCTGGTTTCAGGCCCAACTAAAATTAGTCATGCTTCGTCACCATCAAAAATGGTAAAATGTAATTTTACAAAGATTACTTCTGACGGTAATGATGAATTGAATAATAGCATAGATCATCAACTCACAAGATTTTGGCAATTGGAAGAGGTTTGTACTACGTCAGTGTACTCTCAAGAAGAGAAACTATGCGAGGAACATTTTATAAAAAATAACACACGTTTGGAGAACGGGCAATTTTGTGTTCGAATCCCACTTAAATGTTCCCCGGAAATGTTAGGTGAATCCTTTACAAGGGCTAAACATTGTTTTTCTTCTTTAGAACGTAGGTTCAAAAGCCAGCCTCAACTTTCTAAGATGTACAAAGATTTTATGGCGGAGTACGAAAGTCTAGGTCATATGTCAAAGTGTAAAAATGTTGAACATTCCGCTCATTACCTCCCACATCACGGAGTTTTGCGTGACAGCAGCGTCACCACTAAATTAAGAGTGGTTTTTAACGCCAGCAGTGCCACTACTACGGGCACTTCTTTTAATAGTATACAGATGACTGGACCTGTAGTACAGGATGATCTTTTATCAATATTATTACGCTTTAGACAACATAAATATATTATTTCTGCCGACGTGGAGAAAATGTACCGGCAGATAGTTGTTCATCCAAATGACAGACATCTCCAACAAATCGTCTGGCGTGATGACCCGTTAATTCAGTTGCAAACGTACCAGCTTAATACTGTGACGTATGGCACAGCCAGCGCTCCGTTCCTTGCAACAAGGTGTCTGAAACAGTTAGGTTTAGATTGCGTTGATAAAAGGGCTGCTGAGGTCATTCTACATGATTTCTACGTCGATGATTTGCTGACGGGAGGTGATGATCTCAATGAAGTCATAAACTTGCGTAATAAAGTAACTTCTACTCTTGCTTCAGCTAGAATGAACCTTAGAAAGTGGAAGTCTAATGATATGCGTTTGGTGATGGGTTCTGACTGTCCCCAATCTTCACTTGACTTGAATATTGGCGGATCTGAGTCTACCAAAACCTTAGGTCTGGGTTGGCTATCACAATCTGATCAACTCTGTTTTCCCATTAGTCAACCTATTATTTCTAGCGACACTAAACGTGACATGCTGTCAATTATATCACAAATTTTTGATCCGATGGGGCTTTTAGCTCCATGCATTATAGTGATGAAGATGTTAGTTCAAAAACTGTGGTTACAAAAACTGTCATGGGATGAACAATTATCGCCGGACATTAAGAAAGTTTGGACTGAACTTGTTATGAATTTACCAAAATTAAATGAAATTAATATACCACGTCGCGTTTTAATTGATTCAATGCACCTTTTAGAGTTTCATATTTTCACTGATGCGTCTGAACGAGCATACGGGGCATGCTTATACGTTCGCAGTGTCAATACTGAACATCAAGTGTTAGTACGTTTATTATTAGCAAAGAGTCGTGTTGCCCCTCTGAAACCAACCACCATTCCCAGACTTGAGCTTTGCGGTGCTCTGGTCGGAGTTCGAATTTATGAAAAGGTAGTCGCATCATTACGCTTAAGCACTAGCCCACGTACATTCTTTTGGACAGACTCCACTGTCGTCTTAGGATGGCTTAAAATGTTGCCAAACAGGCTGCAGCCTTTCGTTCGCAACAGAGTTGCTGAAATTTTAGAGAAGACTGGCAACTGCGAGTGGAGACATGTCCCAACCGACCAGAACCCCGCAGATTATGTCTCTCGAGGAGTAGACATTAATTCATTACCATCTTTAGATGATTGGTGGTCTGGTCCAAGTTTTTTAAAGAATGACGTATCATGTTGGCCTTCTAGATTTACACAATCTTTTAATGAATTATTGCCGGAAGTTAAATCAAATGTCTCGTTGAATGTTACTGTTAAGGAGAATGGGACCAATGAAACTCTTAATTTTAACCGATTTTCGAGTTTTTTAAGGCTTCAGCGCACGGTAGCATACCTTTTACGTTTTGTCGCTGCATGTAAAAAACGATCTGTTTATGGTCCCTTTAGTAATGATGAGTTACAAAATGCTTTAACTTTAATTATACGAATATGTCAAATCGAGTCTTTTACTGAATACAAGTTGTTACTTCATAATAAACAATTACCAAAGAAAAGTGCTTTATTGAAATTTAACGTTTTTCTAGACGACCATAAAATAATGCGTGTTAGAGGTCGATTACAAAACTCGGATTTACCTTATGATAAAAAATGTCCAATTCTATTACAATCTAGTCATCACTTTACAAAATTATTATTTGAGTACGAACATAAACGATTGTTTCACGCTGGGCCCCAATTGCTGTTAGCTTCCATACGGGATACATACTGGCCTATACGAGGTCGCAATTTAGCCAGGTTGTGCTACCGTAGGTGTGTACGTTGTTGTCGGCTTAAGGGTCAAACAGTCACACCGATCATGGGTAATCTACCACGGCAGCGACTTCTAGCTGGAGGTTTCCCTTTTGAAAATATTGGCTTAGATTATGCGGGTCCAATTCAGTCCGCTGTTCGACAGGGTCGTGGCTGTAAATTGGTGAAAGTATATATCGCGATTTTTGTTTGTTTCACGACAAAATCCATACACCTTGAACTGGTCGGTGATTTGACCAGCAATACTTTTATCATGGCGCTAAAGAGATTCATCTCGCGTAGGGGTAAACCGGTTAACATATTTTCCGATAATGGCACCTCGTTTGTCGGTGCATGCAATGATCTATCAAAATTTCTAAAAACTAATTGCGACTCGTTATCTGAGGAAATGGCTAAAGAGGGAATTCAATTTAACTTCATCCCTGCATACTCTCCTCATTTTGCTGGTCTTGCGGAGGCTGGTGTCAAGTCAACAAAGCATCATTTAGTCAGGGTGCTGGGCCTTTGTAATCTAACTTATGAAGAGCTTTATACTACGCTGGTGCAAATAGAAGCAATTTTGAACTCCAGACCACTGACTCCACTTTCATCGAATCCTGAAGACTTGGCACCATTGACACCCGGACATTTTTTAATTGGACGTCCTTTGACATCTTTGCCAACACCTGATTACCATGACCATTCCACCAGTTCCTTAACTCGATTTCAACGCATCGAACAACTCCGCCAACATTTTTGGAACAGATGGAACAAGGAGTACATATCGGAGCTCCAACTCAGGACAAAATGGCGCACATGTAAGGGTTCTTTGAAGATTAACTCCCTGGTACTTCTAAAGGAAGACAACACGCCGCCTCTGAAGTGGAAAATGGGACGGATTGTCGCTACCTATCCAGGTCCCGACGGCGTGATCAGAGTTGCAGACATCAAAACCACCAGTGGCCTGCTCCGAAGGTCATTCAGTAGGATTTGCCCGTTGCCCATCTACTCCGAGTCTGACTATTCCGGTTGAAAGACAGGCTTTCAACGCCCGGGGGTATGTTTGCGCGGAACGCCTACCACAATCATCATGGCAAAGTGCGGTTACGTGTGTCGTAGCTAATGACTTTTTTTATTTTTTTTGTTTTTATTTTAATCACCGTCTACCGACAGTTTACCTTTAATATAGACAGAATTTTTACTGAAGAGTATAGTCGTTCTCTTTTACCTCTCCCGCTGAAATACCTGATGAAATCCCGAACACCAGGCTTACTTCTTATGAAAAGTGTAAAAAATCAACTGTCTAGCAATCAAGCTAGCTGCATATCACCAGGTTGTATATTATGCATCGCGATAGCTAGACATATTGTTGAGATTTTCACAGATGGTGTGTTTCTGTTGCTTCTATATCAAAAATATTCAAAACAGAAAAAAGTAGATAGGTATGTAAGTAGGGCTCTTATACAACAAATGTGATTTTTTTGCTACGGTCGACATTAAACCCTTCGTTCGCAAGTCCGATTCCCACTTAGCCGGTTTTATCAGACATGTGATTAAAATAGCAAGTTCATCTATTGTTCAACTAAAACCTCCTTTATGTGGATCTAAAGATAATACTTAGATTAGTTTTGACTTGCTTTATTAATGACATTGCTTGAACTAAAGTGGGGCAATCAGTCCAAGTACGTACTAGACTAGATTATCAAATCTAATTCTCAAACTAATTCGGCTTCAGAGAAGTTCGTCTAGGTATGTGTGGAGACATATTATTTCGAAGCCCATTTGATAAAGACATTCCTAAAGATTCCCACAGACTGGCTAAAAGTAACAAAGTGGAGACAAAGCTTCTTCTATTGTAAAATTACTGTACAAATGTAACTTATTCTGTGAAAAGATGTTATAGCATCGTATATCATATTTTTTTATGACGTAGGAAATAATTCTATGACTAGTTACTTCCACTCAAGAGTATAGCGAGAGAGCGTGTTAGATTTTGACTGATTAAAGCTACACCTGTTTTCTTCAGTTACCTTTTGCGTTTTAGGATCACAGGATTCCTTTTCAGAAACCCGTGGCCCTAACGAGTATCGGCCCTGCTTGAACCCTACGGTTTTGCTGACATCTCTTTGAGGTGTGCGTGGAACACTACGTGCCGTCGCCGTTTGAGGCTCGGTCTAGCTAGAGGGTTGCTGAACGGCGAGCTACCTTTGTCTCGTCGTCTAGGCTTACAGTGGCTGGACGACAGGGTCACACGTGAAGTGCTATGCGCCGTTGACTACTCGGGCTGGACTTGTCTGCAGTAGCCTTAAGTCTAGGCATAGTTTCAAGGACAAAAGACTAACATGTAGTTACTTGAGTTACATGAGTGAGTGTTTACTTGGGACTCGTAAATTGTTGCTCAAATAATTAAATAATAATGTTGTTAGTGTCTGACAATATGCTTGATTAAATTTTGTTTAGGTATAATAAATGTTTTGTTACTAGACTATAATACAAAATAATAACTTTTGCCATTAAGCAAAAGTAATGTGGTATATAAGCACCGATGGCCCAGTGGTGACGGCCACGATTTACGAGTTGTAAGTCGTGGGTTTGAACTCACGCTCCCCAGTCAGGCGCATTACTCTGTGTAATTTATTTCATCATCACTGCTCTTAAAATAGTAAAGGAAAACATCGTTAGCAAAACTGGTATGTCCTAGACCAAAAATAATAATCAGAGACATATGACATCCACCAATTCACGCATGGCTCGCGTGGTCAATTACGACCCATTTTTTCTTCCAGAGAAGAGACCCGAGTTCCAGCCAGTGAGAATGTTCTATGGATGATTATGTTATGTTTACGTTGTGCTCATCACAACAAAAGTCTACGGCTATCATAACCGTCTACTTACCGTATGTATAACGTGACCATTTATTTTTTTTGTCAGAGCGGGACATCTGAGGAATTATGTAAATAAATAAAAATAAATAAATAACTAATACGTTTATTCAATTTCCGATTTACATATATACTTATAAATTAAGGGCTTAAACTAGAGGTAAAGGTAATAAAAAAAAGTTTTTAATGTTTTACAAGATTTTTATTGTAGAAGATAGAATAATTGAAAATAAGCAAACCTCAGTAACTCAGTAGTGGCGTGAATGAATTCTAGTTTGTATTTTTATATTTATCGGCTGAATAATATCGGGTCTTATTTTTAGATATGTGTGGAACTCAGTACATGACATATTTATATTTATCGTCGCGCGCCGCGGCGAGTGGCTTTCTTGTAATTTGCATTCCCGCGCGGGGCGCCGCATTTCGATCGAGAAAAATAAATTTTGATTATCGTTTGGTCTGTTTGCAAAAGCGGGACTATTTCGGCCTCTTGGGGGACACTGGGACAGACTGCCTGAAAGCGGGACTGTCCCGCCGAAAGCGGGACGTATGGTCACGTTACGTATGTAGGAAAAAATCGGGATGACCACCAACTAATTGACCTTCAAAGTTGAAGTACGCGAGTACATTCGTAAGATGTTGGTAGAAGAATCATCACAGCACTAATCTGTTTTGTTATTATTTGTTTGTAATTTGTCTCGGTATATTCCAGTATTTTTTTGTTTTAATATTGCTCCTATCACAATTTATCTCTGCATGGCCCAAAGGTTGAATTGTAGAAAATTAATCCACCTCTGTATTTCTGTGTGCATAGAGAATTAAATAAATATTCTCATTAGCTTAAAATTGGAAAAAAACATAAGTAATCTAATTGTTCACGTTGCTAGAACACGGAATTTCTTTCTGTGACAGGCTTTGGGACCGATAAAAAATCAACCCCATCCTTCCAAAAACATGGTTTAATGATATTTAACTCAAATTGGACCATTTTCTGTGTAGCCTTCTAGTATCTTTCTATAACGAGAAATCGAGTGGTTGCTTAATGACTGACTGACATGACTGAAACCTTGTATTTATTCTTCGGTCATTTATTTGTTTTTTTTTTAAACCACGCTTGACTAGATGTACCTATTATTAAATTAAAAAAAAAAAAAAAAACAAACTCTGGCCCGGAATTCTACTCCTAAGCTGTACGCAAAATGAAAATGATTTAGAAAGAGTTACCGTAGGTTTAGAAAGCAAAAAGACACTGAAGGAACACAGGTGGGTTTTAGTTACTAAAAGTCTGATATATTTTAGATTATTTTTAGTTACTAATAGTCTATCCTGATCGAGAGGGCTGTTAGTTGTTGATTTATATTCCCATCTAAAAAAAACTATTTTCACTTTTTTCACCAAAGGCTAGTAAAGCATTTAGTATTCAGACGTAAAATCCACAGACACTTCGTTAGAACCAAAGTAACCATTGTTTTATGCAAGATACAGTCTGGTGTCTTGCAAGTTTTATTTTATTAAAATGACAAAAAACTTTCTGGTTACGAAACCCTTTACCGAAATAAGTAAAACAAAACTTCAAAAGAATATAACAAGCAAAGTTAGTTACGAAAGTTTAGTTGAATATCCTTGGAACATGAGAAGAATATGAAATAACATTTTAGAAGGAAATATATAATGTTTTTTTTTTCTATTAATAGAAAAAAAAAACATAATTTCCTTAGACTCCTTAGAATCTCCCTAGATTTCAGCAAAATTGTAGCGGCTGGCAGGGTCGAAGCCTACTCGGGCCATGGTTGTGAGAAAGTGGACCCCAGGGCCCTAAAACGCAAGTCAAAGAAGGAACATAAAAGTGAGTTTTAGTCAGTAAAGGTCTGACATGTCCCGTCTTATGTCCTGCTTCGCTCAAGTGCGGGAGAAGTCTTTGGATGATTACCCACCTAAAAAAAAAGACATAATTAACAAAAAAGTAGGTAAGCATGTAAACACATAAACAGAAAGTAGGCTTGACTTTACAAATGTTATGTCAACTTTAAAACTTTCATTCAGAAATCAGACAAGTATTCTGGTCCTTAATTCTTTATTATCCACAAAAACTTATTATAAAATACAATGATATTTGATAATGAATGTACAAAGGCAAGCTCTGGTCCTGTGTGTGTTCATTTCTCAAATTCATCTTTGCTCACAAAACCATCTCAAAAACGATTTTACTAAGTAACTTGGTCGACTCAATCCCAAACCGCTTTCATTAAAGTTGAACAGTTTACTAAAATTATTATTTATTCACTAGTTTAAAGGTCTAGCGTAGAGACAGATTTCGCTTTTAGTGACAGAAAATCGACTTTAGAGAGCATTTGAAATTGTTTTAGCGGGTTACGACATTTTGTCTTAGTAGGTAAGTATACATTATTATATTATGTAAGTACAGTCACTACCTGGTAGGCAGCCGCTCCTCGTAAAATACTGGTATTCAGCTAAATCCGGCTTGTCTGGAAGCCGACCCCAATATAGTTGGGAAAAGGCTAGGCAGATGATGATTATGTAAGTACAGTCAGTACCTACACAATGTAGCTAGCAAAGCAACGCTTGCCAAGGTTTGTCTGTGGATGGGTGACCATCTTAACATACCGACTTTCCTCCGTACCTCGGAAAGCACGTTAAGCCGTTGGTCCCGGCTGTCATTTGTAGATCTTTGGTAGTCGTTACGGATAGTCAGAAGCCAGAACATCTGACTCCAGTCTTGCCATGAAGTACCGTGTTACCCCAGTTAATGGGTTGTGGAGGTCTGGTAGGCAGCCGCTCCTCGTAAAATACTGATATTTAGCTAAATCCGGCTTGACTGGAAGCCGACCTCAATATAGTTGGGAAAATGCTAGGCAGATGACAGTCAGTACACAATGTAGCTATGCATTTCGGTATCATAGTGCTGTATAACCGTGTAGTGCGTTCCACCTATAAACGATGACTTGTGGTGAGGGTGGCGGGAATCCAATGGATGCGAGACGCACAGGACTGGTTGTAGTGGTGATGCTTGGGGGGGCCTGTCTCCGACAGTGGACGTTTTCGTCTGAGATGGTAATAATGATGATGAGTGCAAATAATTTATTTTTTTCATGGACATACATTTTATTTTTATAATTTTTACTTTGCATGCTGTTGCCTATGTTTGTTAAATGAAGATCTGGAATTTATGATCTCAGACATAGACTCACAGGACGTTCGGTCCTGATTTAGGGCATGATATGGAGCGAGAGGGAATGGATATTAGTCACCTCATTCTGTGAAGCAGTAATGCAAGCGAAGGAGGCAGAAGAAACCCTGAGGAGGAGACTATCCTAACAACCCCCGCAGGAGACGTCCCAGGTCATAGAGTCGATGGGCCATTTCTGGCGGTGCGAAAAATAGGTCATGCTAGCGCCTTGCGTTTCACGCATGCCTCAAAGAGATGTAAGCAAAATTGATGTCTGCCAAAAAACCAGTATGTAGAATAATTTCAATACGTTTGCTTATATTTTGGTTGACTGTACGCTTCGGAGTTCAAGCGATCTTTGTGGATTTTGCCTTACAACTAATCGCTTACTTGTATGTCTTATTAAACATGCATATTTCAATTGTTAAAATGTACCTGATGACTGTCTGGAAATATCAACCATCCAACTGCTTTAAAGGTTCGCGTTCAGCGGTAAAAAAGTAACAGACTTATTTTCCCGTTTATAATATTAGTCCAAATTGTGGCTGAAGAAGTGAAATAAATGCGGGAGCGTCTTTTCTCATAGGACCAAATAAATTTGGGAAGTAAGTTGCAGGAAGACCGTAGGGATTATGTGGGCCGAAAGTTCGACATAACCTTTTGTACGTAGGGAACTTACGTCAGGTTGGCACGAAAATATGTTAGATCGTTTGTTTATTTACACAGGGGGCTAGTGTCAAGTTGTTTTGGGTGATAAATTAATATCTTTATGTTAGGTTTTGATAACGTAGTCAGATTATTATTTTCTTTTTACACCACCTGCTCGATAATGACCCTATTATGTGTCATGTAACCTGCACTTAAAGCAACTCGTTATCACCTAGGGAGATAATACAGTATGGCCGATCCCTAGGGCATAATGGTTTTTTTTTAATTTAGAACGTCAAATACGCCTTCAGTCATTTAAAATGTACGTGCATCAAACAAATTTATTCAAAAATGAAACTGGCTACTAACAAAAAAAAAAGAATTATAAATGTACATATTGAGGAAAAGGTTAAGGGGGATGTTCCAGCTTAGCCCGCGAAATTCAAATTTTCTTACGTTTTTTGCTATTTGAAAGCCAGTGATAAGTTGTATAAAGTTAAAAATACTTAAGCGGCTGTAAAACATAACTATTTATATAATTATAAACATAAAAATCATTAATACAAGCTTCCAAGCCCACCTAAATGCAGGAACAATTTTTTCGAGGTCAAAAACGTTCCTGCAACTAAGTGAGCTTGGAGGCTTGTATTGATAATTTTTATGATTATAATTATGTAACTAGTTACGTTTTACAGTCGCTAAAGTATTTTTAACTTCATACTACCTACCACTGGCTTACAAATTGCAAAAAACGTAAGAAAATTTGAATTTCGCGGGCTAGCTGAAGCATTCACCTTAAGGAGGTTCTAAAAAAGAGTAAAGTTATAGAGTAATATTGAAGTATTGAATTTTGTTTGCTTCTAATTTGGGGTTGAGATTAACGTGTAAATAATGTTGCATATTTTTTAATTTTTTTATAATTTGTTTTATACGATTTAGAGTACCTAGTTAATTAATCGTAGTAGACTTGTAATTATCTCACACATGGTGTAAAAAGTAGAGTATCCAACACGGGAGTAAAGCTGTCTTTGTCTTGGGCGGCTTTAATTCCTCACTTCACTCAGGTTTCTCTATTTACTCCCTCGCAATGCTCGGGAGTTAATTATATAAATCCCTCACTAACGTTCGGATTAAAACTTAGCAACCTTCGTTTTGTTCGGAATTCAACATGCCGCCCTCGCCTTAAAGACACTGCTTTACTCCCTAGTCACATAATCTACTATTATTTTTTGTAACTTATTTCGTATTCAATTATTTATTGCAATCGGTCTAATTGTGCTGGCAATGTCGAAACGTATTGGTAGTAGGTATAAAGGCGAGTGACAGTTCTCTTATTCAATCGGTGATCGTTGACATCGGATGCACAATGTCTCATGCATTATTGTAACGATAAGAAAAATGTTACTGTGATAATACTCCTATTTAAAAGAGTGTCCGATAAGTCTTCGCACGTTATTCTCCACAGAGATGTATGCTTTGAAATGTACAATTAGCATAATTTTTTGGACTGATTGTTTTTTTTTTGACATTTTCGCTTACTGTCAAGTGGGCTAGAGGTTCAACGAGAGCCTATCAACAATAAAAAAAATACCTACACTATTACACCTATGAACTTAATACATACAAATCCACAGACAATTTTACCAAAAACGTAAAATCGTACTAAAATTTTATGACCAACATAATACAATTTAAACTCAGTAAGGTCGTTTAAGCAACCCTTTCACGATTACCTGAAGTAGTGAAAAGGCTACTTAAGCTCCGGTGCGTAATTTAGCAATTTAGTCTGTTTTTATTAAGTTCACAGTTTAGATAAGAAAACTTGATTACGCAAAACTTTCTAATCGTACTTTTTCGTTTTCTAAGAAAATAAGTTTGAAATATTGGAATCAAGAGATCACTTGATTGGATAAGTTTAAATGAGTAATTCTTAAAAAAACTTTTAACGATGTCTTTATCTCATTCTGTTGTTTTCGTGTATTTTCTTGATTGGACAGAACAAGTTCTATTTAATACTAGCTGTTGCCCGCGACGTCGTCTGCGTGAAAGCTCTACAGCACCAAAAATACTTAAGATGTCGCTATAGCATTATAAGTAAACAACTTTTAAAATAGCATTAAAATACATGTTTTTTTTGCAAGCGAAGCAAGTTTAGAGAATCATATGGGAATCCTGCTGAGTTCAGTCATAAGTTGTGACTAAAGGAAATAGAGAAAATGATGTATGTGTGGAATATCAGTCTTGCCATGAAGTACCGTGTTATCCCAGTTAATTGGTTGTGGAGGTCTGGTAGGCAGCCGCTCGTAAAATACTGGTATTCAGCTAAATCCGGCTTGACTGGAAGCCGACCCCAATATAGTTGAGAAAAGGCTAGGCAGATGATGATGGTGATGTATGTGTGGAATGTATTCCATTCCAGGACACAAAAGTGTAAAAATACGTACAAAGTTCTATTTAATATTACTTTTAAATAGAACTTAAAAAATCTTGACGGATTTCTATGGCATTTTTGTGTATATTCGATTGGGTTAGGAATAGGTCGTCGACCATTTTTTACCCGGCTACCCCCAGCTCTAACCCCATTTTTAAGGTTCCGTAGCCAAATGGCAAAAACGGAACCCTTATAGTTTCGCCATGTCTGTCCGTCCTCCGTCCTCGCTTAATCTCTGTGACCGTTAGCACTAGAAAGCTGAAATTTGGTACCAATATGTATATCAGTCACGTCGACAAAGTGCAAAAATAAAAATTGGAAAAAAATGTTTTATTAGGGTAGCTATTTGTAAAGTGCCCTACTTGTAAAGAGGAAAGTATTTTTTTTTAATTTCGATCTTAACATGTGATATATTGTTGGATAGGTATTCAAAAATGAATAGGGGTTCAGTAAAATCATTTTTTGATAATATCAATAATTTCGGAAATAATCGCTCCCAAAGTAAAAAACAATGTTATGGTTCAAAAGTTAGAGGACTAACCCTCTAACTTTTGAACCATAAGTTTAGAAAATATGAAAAAAATCTGGAATGTAGAGCTTTATAAAGACTTTCTAGGAAAATTATTTTCAACTTGATAGGATGAATAGTTTTTGAAAATTTGGGGACACTTATTGTGACGGACGGGAAAATACGGAACCCTACACTGAGCGTGGCCCGACACGCTCTTGGCCGGTTTTTTTTCTTTGATTTTTATAAAGTGGAACTATGTTTATGGTCAGCTAGTTATTTTATGAAAACTTAATTCTCTTTATTAAAATAGAGAATTTGAGAAGTGAGCATAACAACCCTTAACACAATAAATTAAACTTATTAAAAGGTTACGGTTACATAAACAAAGTCGAGGGTCAAAAGGTTAGTTAACCACAAACTTTTAGTTACCCGAAAATTGAACAATAATAAAAACATTACAGAAAATTAGGGAAACAATTAAAAGTTTACTTAAAATACATGTATTATTAAACTGTCTACTTGTACGTATAATAAAACTATTCAGGCTATAATTCACTAGCTTTAGCCCGCAGCTTCGCCCACGTACATAAAATATAGCCTATGTCACTCAGGAATATAGCAGCTTTCTATTGGTGAAAAAAAAATAGCAATCGGACCAGTACCTACTTCCATAGATTACCTCATACAAACAAAAAAACAAACTTTACCTCTTTATTATGTTAGTATAGATTGACGCTAGAGGTACACGAAAGGGCGATTTTAAGTGACAAGATAACACCATCAAAAGTGTTTACACCATCTTATCACTGTCTTTGAAGGCAGATGATCTTACTCCAATATTACCTCTCAAACCCAGATTTATTTACCCAGCAAATATGCGTATGATAATGTTAAAATTGACAATCTTGTCCGCAAACTCGATCTTGCAGCGGGGTGGAGTATGTTCTCGAGTGTACTTCAGTTAGAAAGGGCCTCGGCGTCCCGACGAACTTGCGGCAAACCCATTTGCAAGTATGCATGTTTAACTAAGTTGGAAGTGGATGGAGTGTTTAGGCATGCATTTTGATTGGTTGTTGTTTTTTATTGAGTTGTGTAAGCATCAAATAACTGCTCTTTTTCCATGTGGAGTGAGAAAGAAAGTCAGACTTTTACTGACTAAAACTTGTCCATATTCCTTCAGTTGTAGCCTAAGAGCCAGTGGCTGCCGGAATTTTGTCATTATATTGTCATTTTACAATTATAGATAACTTCGATCAACAATGTACTAGATGAAGGATTGAGAACAAAATCATGTCACATAAGTGGCACAAAACGTTATACGTAAAATAAAATATTTATTTGAGAAAAAAGTTTAAAAGATTTAATAACTTCAAGTAATTATAAACCTTAAAATCAAAATACACTACAATCATAAACTTTAATGTAGTTTGAATTATATTTGTATTTAATACCTTCTGTCTTAGATAGTAGGTAAAATCAATAAATGAAAAAACGGACATTCCAAATTCAAAACTCACTTTTAAATGAGGTCAAATACATTTATTCAAACATTAAATCTAATTAGTTAGCAACAAGGTTTAAAATAAAATGATAACACTGGTGCTTATTCTACTTCTTTACTAGACAGATATCAAATTTTAAAACTTGAACAAAGTCAGCATGGAGTTGCGAAATTATTATATTTTTATGGAAAGTACTTTTTTTATTTAAGTTGCAAACTTCAAAGACCGATTTAAACAATAAGTGGTTTTAGTATATTTATATTTTTTGTTTTAATCAAATCAAAAATCTAAATGGTGTTTATTTCACATAGGCCTACATGGGCACATAAAAAACGTCAGAAGCTAGTGGACGATTCCAATTGGTCGTTTCCTGCGGAGAAGAACCGGCAAAAAACTCCACGGTTTTTTTTAAATAATGCGTTTACAATATTTACATATTACAATATAAACAAAGAAATTGGTTTCATCACCTGCCTAGCTTTAAATTAGCTTTAAATTGTCTACAGTTGGGATTATTGTTTAATTAGAACAATTAGACGTACTATAATAAGATAATAATAAGTTACTGACTTATTAGTATAGCAGGTAGATACGTTTAGACTTTTATTAGTGGAAGTTGTTTTCGTTAAAAGCTTACAGTAACAAACGAGTCACGTAAGTGCAAAAGTAATATGTAGAAATAGTATATGATTTGAAAAAAGAAAAAAAATCATTTGAAATAATGTTAACTAAGTACCTATAAATCCCTTAACAAAATCTCTACTAAGAAAGTAAATATAGTTATTTACCTGTAACTTGGGAACGGCTGTTTTTAGTAATCTACGCCTTTTCAAGTTTTTTTTTATGTCAAAGTGGTGAAAATGAATAGAACATATAGCGGAAGTTTTAAAAGGCTTGTAAAATTCTTCTCCTCTTTCCTGTGCAACAATGGATATCCATTCTGCACAGCGAAATGGATCAGTAGGAAATCTACAAGGAAAAATAAAAATAAGTAGCAAAAAAAATTTTTTACTCCATTCATTCCGTATTCTCAAGCGACCAACGTTTGACAAAAATGTTGGCGCGTTATGTCAAACATTGGTTCAGCAAACCAAAATAAATAAAATCATTGATATTTCACAATTTATGTTACACTTTTATTATGAAAATAAGCAAATATATGTATAAACTTACCGAAAAAACGATATTCCTTCTGAAATTTGAGTTTTGCGCTGGTTATTTGAGCAATGTTTGAACGCGCAGTACCTACGCCATTTTCGCTTGTTAATGTTGGCTACACTTGGACAACTCGAACTTCAATTGTTAAAAATACCATGCTTACATGGTATTTTTCGGGCCGTTTTTGAAGCAGTGATCGGTAATCTAGTACATTGTTGATCGAAGATAGATAAACAATTTTTATAGTATAACGTCCGTTTCATTGAAGTTTAAAGTTTTCTGGTGAGTGGTTGCGATCACATTTAGTGTCAGGAATGGATGACCATGATGGCCCATGCTTTCTAGGACCGTGGAGATTTAATCAATACACGTCTGTTCGTTTATCTGCCAACATCTCTGAAAGCGGATTTTGATGCGGTTTTGACCGATATAAAGAATAGTCAATTGCTAATCATATTGCTCGCAGAACAGATGGTTGATGGGGATCAAAGGTTTTGGAGCGTTATCACGTACCGAAAGACGTAGCGTTGAAAGGCTGGTCAGCAACCACGAAGGTTCGTTTCGGAGCTATATGTTATGATTGGCAACCTGCACTAGTCATACATAGACTTTCGTCTTCAGACGCTGTGTTATTGGACGGGAAGATACCGTGCAGCTTTCCGAACGCCGCTCAGCCGAGTCGATTGCCTGATCACTTTATAGACCGGGGTCAAAGCCAACAAAAATGGTAAAAAATGAAAGAAAATCACAGTAGGATGAAACCCATTAGAAAAGCAAGGGAATATGATCAAAATGAAAGGAAAAATAAATTACGGTCGATCCGAGTTCGGGAAGTGGGAGGGGGAGGTTTTTAAGGGTAAAAAATGGTTTATCTTGATTTCCGGCAAAACTACAAGTCCTATGGAAAAAAGTTAAATGGCAAAGTTGTAGGCAATAAAAAGATCTACAACTTTTGTATTTGCAGATTTTTCACATAACCTCAAAATTTAGGTGAAAAATTCAAAAAACCAAGTATTTGGTTTTTTATTTATATCTTTTTCAAATAAAATATTTTTTTCTACGAAGTTTGGTGAAAACTTACCTTATTATGTCCCAAATACACTGTAGTTTATTTGATTAAAAATATTTATTTTTTCGCTTCATTTTAATTTAATATCAAAAAAGCACCCTAATTTTCAATCAAAAATTCTGACGTCAAAATATCAGCTTTTTTCAAAAAGTTTGGAGGCTTTTTGTTCGTTGAAATATCTACTTTCTGATGGTGTAAAGAAAAATATACATTACTATAGGAAATATTCTTAGAAAATGCAAAAAATTGAAAAAACCTCAAATTCGAAAAAAATTTTTTAATCATTATGTACAATTTTCAGGTATTTATTAAAATTTACACTTTAATTACTCAAAAAACGTAAGATTTCATGTTTTATTGATAAACGAAAAAATTACAAAGTAAAATATACTTCTATAATTAAAAAACAAATAAGTTAATAAAGTTAATATTTAATAAGACATCTACAATATTTTGAAAAAGTTGTAGAATCTTCTTTAAATAATATTTGTAGATGCCTATTTATTGCTGTTTTAAAAATAATTTATATACCTGAGTGACCTTCGGTGAATTTAAGCCCATTGTAAGTTATTTAATTGAGAAGTGGGGACGGACCTAGGAGAGTCTGGGCCTTACTACATACCTGCTATTTCATAGCAGCTGTAAAGACCGTTAGTCAGTATTTGAGATACAGAGTAGTGTACAACATCTGCATCGTTTTTAAAAATACACGTGCAGGCTGAGTTACTCTAAGTGATTTGTGAGAAATTTACTTTACGTACTTTACGTTTGGAATCTGCATAGCAAGGTAAATACTATCTGTATTTTAATCTATATTAATTAGCTTCAAAATAAAAATAGTAATATTTTCTTTTATAAATAGTATGTTTAACGTAACATAACCTAAAAAATTGAAATTGAATGATATTTCAGTACAAGAATAAAAAAATAGTAACTTCGTTTATTTAATACAAACAGATTTATAACTAAATCTGTTTGTATGATAAAACTTTGAAGGCATTATTAATTTGATTTTATCTTTTCAGATTACCAGTATGGAAGAATCTGTTTGTATAATCTGCAATAAGTCAGACGACAAGCAAGTGTATGAAATAAAAAAAACAGCTTTGAATCGTTTAGTGGCGTCTAGCAAGAAGAGAATCGACAATAGATACAAAAAATTTGAAACTTTAACATCAGCTCTTATTCATCGAACTTGTCAAAGTCATTATAATGATGAGTCTGCAATAGCTACATTCTGTAGCTCAAGACGTAAGAAATCACAGGAAGGAAAACAAATAAATAAGGACGCTCTTATATTTAATATTCAATCTCATTGCTTTCTCTGCGGTGGGTTTTTCGGTAATATTTCTAAAGATAAAATTTCATCAGTTCAAAATAACGATACAAGAGAAAATATATTACAGCATATTAAAAAACAAAACACAATTAATGATTTCGATAAAAACATTTTAGCTCGTTTAAGAAATGTGCCTGATTTAGTCGCAATAGAAGCTCATTATCACACTGTTTGTTATTTTGTATGAGATTTTCTATGACATGAATGTAATTCGAGTAAAATAAATAAACTTTTTAACTAAAAAAAATTGCAGCAATCACATTTTTTTGATGAAATTGTACATAATGATTAAAAATTTTTTTTCGAATTTGAGATTTTTTCAATTTTTTGCATTTTCTAAGAATATTTCCTATAGTAATGTATATTTTTCTTTACACCATCAGAAAGTAGATATTTCAACGAACAAAAAGCCCCCTTTTTGAAAAAAGCTGATATTTTGACGTCAGAATTTTTGATTGAAAATTAGGGTGCTTTTTTGATATTAAATTAAAATGAAGCGAAAAAATAAATATTTTTAATCAAATAAATTACAGTGTATTTGGGACATAATAAGGTAAGTTTTCACCAAATTTCGTAGAAAAAAAAATGTTTTTGAAAAAGATATAAATAAAAAACAAAAACTTGGTTTTTTGAATTTTTCACCTAAATTTTGAGGTTATGTGAAAAATCTGCAAATACAAAAGTTGTAGATCTTTTTATTGCCTACAACTTTGCCATTTAACTTTTTTCCATAGGACTTGTAGTTTTGCCGGAAATCAAGATAAACCATTTTTTACCCTTAAAAACCTCCCCCTCCCACTTCCCGAACTCGGATCGACCGTAATTTATTTTTCCTTTCAATTTGATCATATTCCCCTCCTTTTCTAATGGGTTTCATCCTACTGTAATTTTTTTTGGTTTCAAAAATTATCTACCCTTGTCTATTAGCGCAAAACACATTTATAATTACAAATATATCATTAGGTATCTAAGGTTGAAGCTTGTATGTCGATAAATCAAACGGAATCCGACACAATTATCTTCAGACGGTTCAGCTCAGTAGAATCCTAATCGACCTCACAAAGTGGGTCACAAGCAAGATCTTGTAACTAACCTTAGTTAACGATCGCTCTAGAATGTTAGTACACAGTATTATTGGTTCTTAGTCTTTGGTTTGTTAGTCTAACATTTATTTAGTAGTTTTGTGCACACAAAGAAACATTAGTAGATCAAAATCTATTAAAAAAGGGGAGACTGTCTGCCTGACATATGAACTCAGCGCATAGCCGAAACTAACTGGGACTAGGAACATAAAATTTTGCACAAGGCTTCTTTTGGTAACGTATGCAGGAAGGAATTTTTGCTGTCGTTGGGGCTAGGTCCCGTGGTCGCCCCCGCAAGCGCTGGCTGGACGTCGTCAAGTCCAACATGAGAGCCAATGGCCTTACCGGGAAGAATATTGAAGATCGGGCAAAGTGGAGAAAGCTGAGTAGAAAGGTGGACCCTAGCAATGGCCGGGATTAACGCCAGGTAGAAGAAGAAGAAGATGCAGAAAGGAATTTTTGTAAATTCAACCTTTAAGGTTATGTAAAAAGGGGAATCGTGTACCAAGTGCCAATATACTTGAAAGTTTACATAAATAGTATTCGAAGTAAATGATAAAGGTGAAAAAAGTATTTGTTACAGAACAATAGTACAATTTAGGGGAGTTTTGAAGATTGTATAGAGTATTTTTATTTCTTGGGTAATTTAGCTTAAAAATGCGCAAATTCTAATCAAAATAAATTATAAAGACTGGCTTTTTTTACCTAGGTCAGAGATTGAGCATTGCCATGCGGCGTGGCAATGCCGCCTGTTTTTGAGCACACTTCCTTTATCTGTTTTTTTTTTGTTTTAGTAATTATTATAAAATTAAATAACTAACTCATACCAACAGCTGTTACCAATATATCCACCGTAAGATAATTAATGTAATCAGTTTAGCTTATCGCCGTCCACTGTTGGAAGAAGCCTAATTTATGTAAACCTTATGGTAATCAAGCTATCTACGTCCTTAACTTGTTTGAGGGGAGACGGTACAGAGCCATTAAGGGTGCTTTACGTCAGAGATGAGCGAGGCCGCTAGGTGGTGTGCGAGGAAATGTTCTGCTAATTGGATCAGTTCATTTTACCAGCATGACTTAGCGCTATTAAAAGGGGCGACCCCTCGTGTCCTCTGGTTCAGACTATGGTCCGAAGCAAAATCGAACTCAAAGAGGTCATCTCTTTCTGTGAAGCAGTAATACTAGCGATAGAGATGACTTAAGCCTTTAGGTAACGGACATCCTAAAGCCCCAGCCGCTGCCAAAGGAGACATTCCAAGCATCGGGAGTCGTAGGCAGATTTTCAGCCAACGCAGGCGCGGGCTTGCGGACTGAACCCAAGTTATCGACGGCGCGTAGCGCTTAGCGGGGCTAGGTATCCCTTTGTTTGCCTTAGTAGTAAGATCTAGTCGAGCTAGGTATTTGTACATATAAAGTACCGACAGATTAGGACAGAAAACGACAGCTGAAAAAAGTTTGCTATGAATCTTTTCACCACTCCGGTTCACGCCATTTTCTAGCTTCGCTACGCATTGTCATTCCAAGCAAGCCCCTCGCTCAGCTCGCCTCGCTCATTTCCAACAGAAACACACCCTTTGTCAGTAAAAAAACATCAAATGACCCATCGTAATTACCTTTGGGAATAAATGGGTCGAAATTGACTGCAGTATCGTTTGTGCCGGCCATCTTGTCCCTTCACTTACAGGCGCCTAATGATGAGGGCTATAAATTGGGAAATCAAGAAATCTGGCATGGTGAATTAGGTAAATACTTGTTTGTTTATTTTAAGAAGTGGCGTGTATCTCGCAATATATGAATACCTATGTATAGATAGGGGATTGGTCGAAAGAGTCACCAGAGTCGTGGTCGAATGCATAAGGCAATAAATAGCAGCAACACCGGTGGGTTTTAGTCTGTAGAAGTCTGATACACCCTCTCGCTTTACTCAGAAAGCAAGAAGTTATTTGATGACAGCAGTAGCAGTCATTCAATCTTATGTTATTGCAATTTTAAGAACTTTATATTCTAGAGAAGTAAATGAATGAAAATAAACTTTAATCATCAATTTCATTAAGTAGATTATAGACCATGACCTTTAACAGGAGCTATTGGAGTTATAGTACTTATATGATTTTAGACGTAAAACAATCCACTGGATCTGAAAGCATACGACCGTTTTTCTTTTAGAGGATTTGTGATTAAATGTAAGGAAATATAAAACCAGGCTTGCTGATAAACACCGACTTACAATTTTTATTTCAGGTGGAATATCATCATGAGCACTTCTCCCGCTTTTGGAAGGAGCGAAAGGGCGTGTCAGACTTTTACAGGCTAAATTATCTGAATAATGAAAACTATTGGATGAATAAAAATTATTAAAAGATCCCAAATGTATTAGCTTAATGTAGGTATTATTTCAAAGGCAAATAAGTTTTTATTCACTGTTGTTTCCTTGAACATTTAGGTACAATAAATATCTGAAAGCAAATGCCAAGTTTTTGTTTGTAGCACAATGGCTAATGAATAATAGTCGGCGATGCTTCCATTGATAGCAGAATTTATGGGCCCAAGAGAGACGCTATGAAGTCTTGAAGTAAAAGTGGTTATTTCATTATGATACGAGGAAACAGAACATTACAAGTGAAGAGTCAATATCTTTTTCGCCGCTGTTAGTGTTCCGTACCTCAAAAGGACAAAAATGGAACCCTTATAGGATAACTTGGTTGTCCGTCTATCTGTCTGTCTGTCAAGACCGTTAATTTCAGGAACGCGTGGAGGTATCGAGTTAAGATTAAAACCCATAATATAATCAAGTCTGCGGTCTCTTGAAAAAAGAGATACGGCCGATTATGTCGCAAAAACGTACATTTCCTAACTCTCAAGGGAATCAAAAAATTCATAGGGTGCTTCCCGTTGACCTATAATTCTGAAATTGGGCATAAAAGAAGGTCTCATGGCACAAATATATATAGGAACATTCTGCAAACTGAAAATGAGTAGTTAGTTCAAAAATCTTCAAGACTCGATTCGGGAACTGAACTGTTTTTATAGAAGTTTGTATAGAACCCTCAATGCGCTAAACCAACTCGCACTTTTCCAGTTTTTTGAGATATTATGACATGACACAAAAAAATATATTAAATTCTCGTAACTTTCTCAGGAACCTAAACTCCAAAGGTCATATTAACTTCCATAAACAGACTCATAACACGGCAAAGCAATATGCTCTAACTCAACATAATACGAATAAAAAGATTACTACCCACTTCTCCGCTCCTCAAATTAGGCGCTCAAGGCCAAACCTTCGATAAGTAAATAATAACCCCTAATATTCCGTAAAAGGGTTTTACTACAAAGCCCAATAAGTACTTATTATGTGCAAACATCTTGGAAATATCGGTAGATATAGACTTAAGGAAAGCCTCGGGATGTCGATATAATCACGTACCTAACTAGCCTGGGGCCTTACTATGACAAGCGTGCGAGGAAGAGGGATGAAGCTATACATTCTATATAGCGCTATCCTGTTAACAGTTCATTTTAGGTCGCGGATCGCGTAAGAAGTTCGTGGTTGGGGTTTTGGTGTGTGCGCCTGTACCAACCACGTACATGCCTCATTTAAACCATCTTTGAGGTTTTACACTGTGTGCGATGGTACATAAATTGAATTTTAATGGCGACAGTAGAGTTACGTGTATAATATTTTATTTATTTATTTGGCACACCAACAGTATTACATACGGAGTTATTTAAAGAAAAATTTAAAATCAAATCACTGGTATGCATGCCTATTATAGGTATGCACAGCTTACACAATATTAGATAAGACAATAATTAAGAAAAATATTACCATTTAAATTAATTAGACAAACAAAATAAAAATAGAAACACACACAATAAAAAAAAAATAATAACTACTAGACAAAAGTCGAAGAATAAATAATTAGATATAAAAAGACTATAGAGTAAGTATATAACATTGAGGTGCATATAATTAACATTAATTGAAAGGTTTGCACAACCTCATACCTCCGAGGCCGCTAAATAACAGTAGACCGCTAATAATAAACCGCTACACAAATAGACCGCTAATAATAATATAAAGTAAAGTAAGCACAGCATTGATAAGACTTAGTGACTGGGTCTGCTAGAGCTGATGCCTGCCAAGCCTGCGGCATTGTTTGAAAGAGTAACCTTAGCCCTGAATCGCAAAGGGCATCCTGACACGGACAGAGGCCTTACCACGACGTGTTAAAGTGTCAAGTCTGCGAGCGAGAAAGAAAAAAAGGTGATAGGGCCTCTGGTTAGGTTAGAAGGGTAAGAAGAAAAGGTGAATTAGAGTCGGAAACATTGAATTTAAGTAGAAGCAGAATGGCAACTAAGGTGAAAAGAAATGATCTTTGAATTGGTTCAGGAGGGGCGACAGTTATTAGCAAAAACCTAATACCTAACTGTCGCCCCTCCTGAACCGTGAACGTTTTGTCACAGAATTTGGTAGAATCTTATATTCCAAATTAGCAAGAGTATTAAAGTATCAATTTTGCGATGATTTCAGGTGTCTAGAAAGAGTGTCAGGAAATTCATACGTTATTTATGATAAGAGGTGGTTGTAGAATAAACAGGACACTGTTAAGCGCTGGCAAAGCCCCTGGCAGAAGGTAGTCCACTATATTTCTAACAAGTGTGTTGAAAGACTTCAAATAATAGAAAGTTTGTGATAATTACTGGAGAAGAAAATCATTGTTATATTTCACAAAGTGATACTTTTAAGTCTCGGGTGACATTACCCTATTGTTTCGAATGAATAAAGTATTTTTAATTCAGACCCATTATAAGGAATTTAGTCGTAATTAAGTTCAGTAATTTTATTATGTCGCGGTTTGGATGTAAGCCACGATTAAGGAGAAACTGTCCTTTTCTTACTTAAACCGTAATCTGGGATTTTAATGGCCGCCATTAGTTGGAGTATTTTCGCTTAGGTACTTTGGATAATTGTCATAGGAACTCTTGCAATTCCTTCCTAGATTTCGCTATCTAGCGCTTTACACAACTTTAAGTGTTTTAAAGTAGTATTATGTTTGTAATATGGCCTAGAACTTAGATTAAAAAATAATCAAACCTAGTTCCTGAGGTTAGCAAGTTCAAACAAAAAAAAAACTATTGAGCTAATAACACCGCCACCGGCTTCATACTCGTGTCAAAGTAGCTTTCTCCATACGGATTTTGGACTTCGTTTCATCCCCTTAGAGGCGAATTATAAAAATCCTTTTATTTCCTTTGTATGCATCATTAAAGGAACCTCTGTGCAATTTTTTTGCGATCGACTTCCAAAGGTTTGGTTCAAAGTTAAATAAATATATACCTTAATATTTTTCGATAATAATACTCGTAGCAAGCGCCTATTCGACACAATAGCAAATTAGCTGACATTATGTGTAATGCTCTGACGAGCCCAGTTACTGAAATTCATGTGACCTAGAGAGTCATTACAGGGAAAAACTGAAAAGTAAAAAAAAATACTTTTAGTTAGTATTCGATGTCTGTCTGAAGTTGTTGGTTAAATTCAGTTAGTTTAATCATACATTTGATGTCATCTGCTGCATTGGACGGCTTAAAGTGAGTAATAATGTTCTGGTATTGTAACACCATTGGCTGCCCCATTTCTTGTCCATGCAATCTCTGTCCATTCCAGGTTGCCTGGAAGAGATCGCGGAATGCGATAAGGCCGCCCATTGCTTGTACCTATTTCATAGTTTTAGTTCCTTTTTAGGGTTCCGTACCTCAAAAGGAAAAAACGGAACCCTTATAGGATCACTTTGTTGTCCGTCTGTCCGTCCGTCTGTCAAGACCCTTTTTCTCAGGAACGCGTGGAGGTATGAAGCTGAAAATTATATCAATTACTCAGGTCTACTGTTCCTTGAAGCTGTGAAAAAATCGAACTTCTAAGCCAACGCAATCAAAAGATACAGCCGTTTATGCCGCAAATTTTCGACACTTGCAAGGGAATCAAAACCTACAGGGTACTTCCCGTGAACTCAGAATCTTGAAATTTGGTACGAAGCAACGTCTTATAGCATAGATAAAGGAAAAATTACGAAAACCATACATTTTTAGTTACATCACATAATATATTTTTTTTTAATAATTTTAAACTTACTACCCATTTCCTCATAAACGCGTAGAGGTATTAAATTGAAATTCATACCAAATACTCAGGTCTATAATACCTTTAAGCTGTAACAAAATCAAACTTCTATGTCAACGCAATCAAAAGAAACAGCAATTTAAGCTGCATATTTTGAAACTCGCAAGTACTCGCAAGGGAATCAAAACCTAAAGGGTACTTCCAGTCGACCTAGAATCTTGAAATTTGGCATGAAGCAACGTTTTATAGCACTCATATAGGGAAAAGTCTGAAAACTGAAAATTTGTTGTTACGTCACAAGAATTATTTTTTTGAAAAATCTTCAACGCTCGATTCGAGAATAGAACTTTATTCATAGGTAAGTTAGAGGTATTGAGTTGAAATTAACACCATATAATTGGGTCCGTGGTCCCTTGAAGCTGTGCAAAAATCAATTTTCAATTCAATTGGTAAAGTGACGGGAAAAAAAGATTCGTCCTTTTATACTGCAAAAAACG
Organism: Mythimna separata; assembly: GCA_030763345.1. Classification (NCBI taxonomy): domain Eukaryota; kingdom Metazoa; phylum Arthropoda; class Insecta; order Lepidoptera; family Noctuidae; genus Mythimna; species Mythimna separata. The sequence continues at coordinate 11,691,574 of CM061174.1, read as the reverse complement.
TACATTTCGAGACTGTCGAATTGTTCGATTGAACTGTTTTTATAGGTAAGTTACTACGGAACCCTCAGTGCGCGAGTCCGACTCGCACTTGCCCGGTTTTTTTGTATTTATTAATGGTAACAAACAATAAAGCATATAATAAATAAATAAATAAATATTTCGAACATTTTTTAGTCATATTGTGTGTTGACCAGAAAAATACGACTAAAAAAGTTCAGAACAGTGTTCAAAGCAAAATAAAGATGTACCATAATATTGTGCGATAATAGCAAGCGCCTACTAAACACATGGTACTAATTGGCTGACATTATGTGTAACGCTCTCACGAGCCCGGTTACTCTAACCATGAGGCGTTAAGTAAATCCATGTGACGTAAAGCGTCATTACAGGGGCACAAAAAGAGCGTTAAAATAATAGTTTTTTGAGGTCTAGTGTGTAGCCACTGTCATATTTTCTACTACATCTTAGTGAGTAATCGTTTTGAAATAGTCTCCTTGAGCTCTTACTATTATGATACCTTACATGACTGCTGAAAAAAGTTTCAAAATTATATAATTTGGCCCCAAAAATCTAATGAAATGTACCTAGTGTCATTCTCACAACTGAGGCAAATCTTACGAGACCTCTTAAACTAATTTGTAACAAGCCATTTAGGCTATAGGGCGCGGGCGTGCCAAAGAACTACTTTTACAAACATACAATAGCCCTCCTTCTGATGTAGTCAGGTAAAAATAACTCATTTCACAGCAACAAGAAAGAAAAAATATTTCTATCGATGACGGGCAGCTCACCGTTGGCATCTATATTTATACAACAAAGAAAAATCTTACACCAAGCTTTTTAAATGTCACGAGAAAGCGGTTTTTCTCGTCTAAAAACGACCTTTCTCATCTAAAAATAACTACTGAATAAGCGCCCTATTTATGGCAAGACCATCCAAGAAACTGTAAACAGCCATTACGATGATTTCCATTAAAATTTATGGCATCAACATGGTGGAAAACAATTCAAGCGCGCTCTCAACAAATAAAACACCAATAAAACAAAGGACGACACTCAAATGAATTGCGACCTCAATCCTTGAAGACGTAACAATAGTTAAACAGTATACCATTAAAGAGACTCGATTGGAGGACAATTAAGTTCATTGTAATAGATAGAAAGGAGTAATTAATACAACGCAAAGCTAACAATTCAATTAACAATTGTTAGGTAAATACAGGGCGTTCCAAGCACCAAGATTGGTTTGATCACTTTCAACATTTCAGAATTCAGTGAGCGGAATCATTAGCTTGTTTAGTGGCCCCAACTGAAGGGACTTGTCAAGCATTAAGTTAACAACGTTTAGTGTGAGGAAAAATAGAAAAACGACGGCGTAGAACATTCTTCTTCATAAGGTTTAATGTTAAGCTATATGTTAGAGAATATTTGCTCCAGTTTAGCTCGTTAAACGGCTTCTGGTGGCTATTTTCAGTTTGTTCGGTTACAAAATAGGTGTTGTTGGTAACTGGATAAGATACGACATGTATTTTGGCTTAAAAAGTTTTTACTAAACCATTTTCATTTCGTTTAATGTAATGTAATGCAATGAAATGGAAATGGAAAAAAACGCTTGAACGTTACTGATAGAATAAATTCAGCAGGCGTTTGAACAATGTCCTCTATCAAATGACTAATTATATTATTATTATCATTCACTAGCTGCTGTCACCGGTTTCACCCGAGTATGAGTAGAAAATTATGCCAAGACCATACTGGGGTACAAAGCATCCTAAATGCTATTTCAGTACATAGTCTACCGATGTATGAAGCCATTTAATTCCATTGAAACGTGAAAGAAGCAACAAAAATAAAAAAATAAACACACAGACTTTCTTCTTTATACTGATTGAAATCAAAATACGCTCTGTTATATTTATTTACAGTAATAAATATTACTAAAGGTAAAACCACATTATCAAAATAAAATATTGCGCTGATACTGAAACGAAATACTCTAGCTGTTTATTTGCGGCATTATGAATAATTAATTAATGGGTAATGTTAAAACCCCAATTATTTCATAATTATAATATTCCAGTGAAAAGCTCGGTGGTACTGATATTTTAATTACGAACCTACGCTATTCCACGTAACTGTAAGCTTACCCATCGTTGGAGATTTACTGAAACAATTTTCTGAAATACCGAAATAATCTATCGAAATATTTTCTCTTGAAATTGACGATCTCCTCTTATTCTAAAATACCGAGAAATTATTGAAACGGAATATCACGAGCTCTTGATGCTATTCATTATACGACTTAATCTGAACTTTTAAAGGGACTATAAAAGAACGATATTGTATGGTGTATAGCTCCATCCCTCTTTCTCACTCGCACGCCTGTGATTTTAATACGTCATGGTAAGGCCCCAGCTTTATCGTTCAAATCATTTCTTAATATTCTTCCTTATTTGCGGGAATGTTCGAAAGGATTGCCTAGGTCTTGGAACTCAAATGGCAAATGAAGAAACATAGGTAGGCTTTAGTCAGTAAATGTCTCTCATGCCCTGCGGAGAAAGAGAAAATATATTTGATAATTTCCCAATTAAGAAAAAAATAAAAAATGTATCTGATATTCTTTCTTTATTCTAACCGACTTCCAAACTACAAAGTGGTTATATATGTCGCAGGTTTTTCATAAAATTAGGTTTTTGATCAAAAACCTAGGTTTTTGATGAAAAACCGGAAGATGACACATATTAAACTCAATTTCATCATAAACCTGCATCAATCCAGATTTTTGATCAATAACCTGAACTAGTTTGGGTTTATGATAAAGTTCCTCTTCCGTAATAAGTTTCTCTAAAGTCTGTTGAAATGTGTGTTTTCAGTCCTATTTTAGACTCTGTGCCAAACAAAGCCTTATATGGTGTTCTTTAAATGATCATAGGATCATTTAAAGAACACCATATAAGGCTTTGTTAAAGGAAGATTTTTTTTTAAATTGGACAAAGTAACTTCACATGGACCATTTTTGATAAATAAATGTTTTCTTTCTACTAAGTTGCAAATGATGATGGATTGTTTTATTTATTTCATTTAAATTGATTTATTTGTCATAAAACAAAGCTAAACCGTGGTTTTGACAACAATTTTAGTACTCAGATACCCGCGAAACGAGACACAATAGTAAAATAATAACAGCGCGGTCTCATAGGACCGGTTGGGGATTCAAACGTTAAGTCATAAAGTTTTCTAGTTTTTAGTAGTGGAAAAATGTTTTAGTAGTATTAAATATAAACGCAGTTATATCTTGCAAAACTTAAAGTTCTAACTTTAAAAGTCAGAAAAAGTACAATGTCTCAAACAGGCGCCTAATTCTGTGATTGTCAAAGATGCTAGTGGCAAAGCGATGATACGCGGCGACAATAGGGATGCGCTTATTCATCGACCTTTAGTCTCACAGTTTAGTAATTTAGTACTTCCTGACACTACAGCAACATCTACCACATAAACGAGACCTGCATTTGCACATACGGAAAGCACTAACTTGGTGAAGTGGGATTTTATAGACGTGTCGGATACACAATGTAATGCAGGGCCTCTGTTCAAAACACGATCTATTCGATTGAGGGCTCCAGTGCTTATTCCTGCACTTTGGGAGACTTGTAGCCACCTACAGGGCCCAAATAATTTAAGAAGTACATTAACCATTACCTTGAAACGAAAGAAAAAGAAAGAGTAGCAGGTAAGCAGAGTGTAGGAAAGAAAGGCATGGACCAGTATAAAAATAAATTGTTCCCATAAAGGCATAATCCATCTGGAGCATAATATATCCTGGGAATCTTTAAGTTATAGGTTACTTCTAGGCAAGTGTGCTCCATCGTCGACCATGTCGTCGCTTTCCATTAGGTGAGATAATGGTTAAGTGTAAGATAATGAATAGAAAAAAAAATGGTTGGTATATTTATTTTCCAAAAACAATTTTAGGTTATAAAGAGAGAAACACTTTGTTTGCGGGACGAGTATCTACCAATTAATTAGAATAAAATACAATTGACATCTAAATCAAGGTAACCCCTTCAAAAGGGGTTACCAATTTAATTTAGTTAACCGCATCGGGATTTCATTGGAATCATTGGAAAAAAAGATTAAATTGAACCGTATTATAAAATAAAATGGGTTTTTACGAAAATCATTTTCCCATAAAAGCATTTCCAGAAATGCATCAAATTTTTATCAGACAGATTGTATTGAATGAAATTTTCAATAAGTAACATTGTGAAAAAAAGTAACAAGTAGCGTGGGTTTTTTATTTTATTTTGAGATTTACTCAACCGAATATAATTTTTATATTATCCAGTTTATCCAAGTGAGCAATGGTAACGGCTCCGACTTACCAGTGGTAGGTCACGGCTTCAAACACAGCCATGCACTTTGCTTTGTCTAATTTATTAGAACACCACTGCTCACAAAACACTTTGAGAGAACCGATATGTCCAAGAAGCAAAAATTCGAAGACTTGTGACATCCGCACTGGGTCCACGTGTTTCATTATTAGCCTTTCTCTTCTAGAGAAGAGGCCTGAGTGAGTTTCAGCAGTGGAAATATTATAACGCTGATTAGGTTATGTGTTTCATGTTATGTTATCCTGGTATCATCACGTGCCACCCTCATCATCATCATCTACCTAGCCTTTTCCCAACTATATTGGGGTCGGCTTCCAGTCAAGCCGGATTTAGCTGAATACCAGTATTTTACGAGGAGCAGCTGCTTACCAGACCTTCACAACTCATTAACTAGGGAAAGATGGTACTTCATGGCAAGACTGGAGAGTCAGATTTACTGGCTTCTGACTAGCCGTAACGACTGCCAAAGATCTACAAATGTCAGCCGGGACCTACGGCTTAACGTACTTTCCGAGGTAAGAAGGAAATTATGTTATCCTGGTATAATTATGTAATAAATATTCGTAAGAAATCAGGAACTCGTGTAAATAAATATAGCAGCCCGGCACTTAACAAAGTAAACAAGGAAGATTGTGAAAAGGCTGGCAACACTTACAGGAGTAATACGACATGATAATGATGTTTGCTTTAAAAGGAAACTCGATAAGTGAGGAAAAGATTCTTTCGGAAAATGCGAAAGAGGTCGCGAAATGTTGTCGCTTGTGTGAGAGTGAAGCAAAAAGGTGGAGAGAAAAATCAGAAAGTGATAATTTTTATTATCTATTTTTAGTAAATCAAAATGGTACATGCCCGCTTACATTAACTAACATCGAATTTTAAAAACATAAAAGATATTCATTAGGCCATAATATTAAATTATACCTTATCATCTACCTAGCCTTTTCCCAACTATCTTGGGATCGGCTTCCAGTCAAACCGGATTTAGCTGAATACTAGTATTTTACGAGGAGCGGCTGCCCACCAGATCACAACCCATTAACTGGGGTAACTTCATGGCAAGGCTAGAGTCAGATTTACTGGCTTCTGACTAACCGTAACGACTGCCAAAGATCTACAAATGACAGCCGGGACTTACGGCTTTATGCGCTTTCCGAGGCACGGAGGATACTCGGTATGTTAAGTTGGTCACCCATCAATATTTTACCGATCTTATTAATATTTGTATGTCCGTTTACTGACTAAAACCTGTATTCCTTCATGTACCCTTTGCGTTCCAGGGCCACGGTTACTCTTTTGAACAATGCCGCAGCTCTGGCAAACTACACGGCACCTAAATCTCTCCTAAAGCTCTCATAAAAACAGAATAGTCTTAGTTTGTTCATAAGTTCACGTTTATGACTTGTGTCGCGTTTGTTGTCACTGATTGTATTTTTTGGCAGAGGTCTTTGCGTTAGCGAAGTCAAAGTACGAGAGCCAGCGTGACAATAAGACGACATGGTGATGACGTCATAAAACTTTGGCAGAGTCTTGCGAGACGTTCGCAGTGAAGTCGGCAGTATAATAAGTGATGAAGAGCCAGCCCGCACTGGGGGTGCGGGCTGGCTCGAGCAAAGGACGAGCCTTGCTCGAGCCAGCCCGCCCCACTGAGCCTGTAGTCCAAAATTCTCAAAATAATAATCCCAGTTCGATCAGCTTTCTGCGGGTACATATTACAATACCGACATTTCATAATAACTATGACTGAAATACCGTCGTCCGAAACATCCAAGTTCAAAATACCGAAAGTTTGAAATACCGATAGCCGTTATATCGAAACATGAAATACCGATGTCCAAATGCCCGAAAGGATGAAACCCCGAATGGACGAAATCCCGAATGGACGAAATACGGATGGATGCTGCGAGCTACTTGGAAGTAGCGGTTGGTCACTGTTCTAACCTAACCTAACCTATTTCACCCAGTTCAATATGATGAATCCTGCAATTTGCCTTCGGGATTTTAAGCTTCGGGATATGGATCTTCGGGATTTTAAGCTTTTGGGCAAACGAACTTTCGGTATTTCAAACTTTCGACCAAACAATCGTTCGGCGTTTAATTTTTCGGGATTTCGTCCATAGGTATTTTGAATTTCGGTATTGTACTACGTACCTCTTTCTGCTTCCCCCAGCTACGCCCTAAGCAAAGTGCTGTACTCTACAGGGGGTGCCCTTAGCGTGAAGTTGCTTGGTTTTACACAAGCCCTAATTTTCGATTCAACAACATAGGATGAAATTGAGAGAGGACACACACATAAAAAACCCAAGAACGCTCTTGGTGTATCGACTTTTAACGAATAACCTTTTCTAAAAACTGTCTTTTGGATAATTGTGAATTGAATTCTTCAGTTACGTGGTCTAGAACCGTTTCTTTATTACTTCTTACCCACTCATCACTTAGGTACTTAATATGTTATTTAGAGGAGGTACCTACTCTAATCACCATCCTGAACCCACATTATATTTGTTTTCGAAACTCATCAATCTGTACCCTCCTTTTGTATTTCGAAAATAACTAAGCATCTGTTAGTCGAACGTTCATTTATCGGAAAACCCATATCACGCATTGACAATCCGTTGCTTTTCCGGGACTTTAGTGAGTGTATCCCTCCATCCATCTTAATTTGCGTTGACGTTTTCTGAATAAACATGGAGCCTCTTTGTTTTACTACTAAGTATATTAACTGTTCGTGCATAATAAAGGGTACATTAAATTAATATGTATGGAACAGTATTGGATGCTTTCCAAGTAAAAATTAATACTTAAAGTTGAACAAAAAATAATGCGACTTAAAACTTTAACCTATCAATTGCCCGCAATTAACTATTTTACATCTGTCCAATGTATCTGGACAAATCGACCAGCTATATTGGACAAATGTCCAACAATATTTCTCGCGACACGTGGATGAATTGTAAAATGTTAGGAAACAAGTTGCAGGACACTACAACGTTGCACAAAAATCTGTTAAAACGGGGTGAATAGGAACAAAACTTTCATTAGGATTTTTACTTTGGTTACATATTTTATACGGAATTCTTTCTTAGCATCGACTTTTATTACAATTATTGAATAAATAAGAGCACTTAAATGCAGGGAATACCGAAAATCCCCTTCAAATTTTTGTTCCTATTCACCCCTACGTTCCTGTTCACCTCGTTTGACTGTATTATAAATACATAGCGCTTACCCAGTTTCAATAGATGTTCAATAAACATTTACATTAATGCAATCAAATAAATACACAATATGAGGACGATTATTATAGTGTTTCTTCCCTTGCTTTTTGAAAGGATTAAGGTTACTACTTCAAACAATTCGCAGCACTGGTAGGTATCAACTTTATCTGACCCATCTATCTTGCTGACGTCTCTTTAAGGCGCGTAGGGAACAAAACTATACCTACAGGACAGTGAGCTACTCAGAGCGACCCATCGCTCACCGTCCGCAAACTGGCGACACTAAGGCTACTGATATCGTTAAGTCTTTAGATAAACGCTTAATGGAACTAGAAAAAGGGGAAACAAGTATTTTAGCAACATGTAACAAATACTGCAAGTCATAAAGAAAAATATATGATGCCGTGAGAAGCATTACAGGTGCAACAGCACATTTCAACGAGTTTAAGGCTAACAACTCATGACGCGGTTTCCGCCTGCTCCCGCCGCGGTACAGGAAACAACTGTTTTATTTCAAAACTGACGAGACCATAGATTTGTGCGATTACGCAAACGCCACGGTTGCGATTTTCAGGGCGATTATCCCAAGACATGTAGGTACTCGTAATTATTGCAATTGGACTTTGAATGTTAACGGGTTACAGTTATCCAGGTTTGCCAAAATATCGGTAAGTAATATAAAATCACATTGCCTCTTTCAAAACCTGGCTTATGGCTTGCATGCATAAATTCCCTACTCCTCGCCAGCCACTGCGATCGCCCGCTAACCGACCGCAGAGCGTGTGGACGTAAACCGCGTCGTAAAATGCCCTCAATTTTTTACATATTTACAGTCAGCGCTTCTTGTTATTTGACCCATATTTGTCTCTTTATATTACTAAGATGAGTCACGCGCGTTTCTCTTAGATGTATAAGGGAACTACTCTCCAATTCGGGACGAGACCCACAAGGATCGGGTCACCACTAGTGGTCCCGATCCGGGGCAGCGGAGTCAAATTGCACCCGCAGCCCCTGATACATGTGTAGAAGGGAACACCGGGGTGTTTTTAGTCAGTAAGAGGACATTCATAAGGAGGATTTCCACTCCAAAAAATAAAGGTAACATAGGGTGTGCCTTATGTAGTACAGACCGTACTTGCATTCTACACAAGCTGTGGGCACGCAACCGTAGAGGACGCGGCTAAAAACCGCTTCATGAGTTCCTAGCCTTATACATTTACTACGAATGACACGCAATTAGATACATCTCATCCTCTCTACTCTGAAAAGTGTGAAGTGCACGCTCTTTAATAATTTTTCATGTCGCACTACGAGCTGTGAAAAGGTAGTTGTCATCTCTGATAAGTTGTTCCAAGTACCGGTATGTATGTTGCACGTACAGGTAAAAATGTTTCGTTACGTTTTGATTTATGTTCTGTGTGTGTAAAACTAATGTAGTGCATTTTGCTAAATGTCACCGACTGTGTTAAGTGTAGTACAAACTGTGTACATATAACATACTCGTAGTAATAATGCACTTAGATGAAGATAAACCCCAATTAGAAAATTAAGTAAGTTCAATCATAATTCGGGCAATAAAATTTTACTTAAACTAAGTTAGTGTAGTTAGCGTGTCTCCATTGACCAACAGATGGCTACTTACTTTATAATATTACAAAGGCGAAGGTTTGCGAATATAATTGACGGTGTATGTTTGTAACTTCTTCACGCTCGAACAGCTGAAAGACTTTCGATGAAACTTGGTACGTAGTTAGACTATGTCCTGAAATAGCATATAAGTTACTTTTTTTGCCCGGAGTATGTTTTCCTTAAAATAATTGTATACTATCAAGGAAGCGAAGCCGCTGACAGGAGCTTGTCCTAAATAAATACCTTTTGTATGGGACAGAACAAGACGTCGTAACGTCGCTGTCACTTGGTCAGATATTTGGAGAGAAAAAAAAACAAATATTTTGGATCTTTGACAATCAACATTGTCGTTGGTTCGTCTAGGTCCTCTTCTAAGTCAAAAATACGTAACTTTAACAAACAGTGCACTTTACTCGATGAGACAGATGTCTATCCAACTCCCAGGACCGCTTTTATCATTCCTCGCTCAGCGAAATCTATCCCATTACTCGCTCAGCTTTCAGCCATGTTCCCAGCTGAGTGCCCGTCGAACGGAATCAATATCTATGTATATTGAGAAAAGTTGGTAGTACTAACAAATTTGTGGTTCGATGCGTCGTTCCAATGCACCAGTGGGTGGCAAAGATCGCTCGTTCACCACAGATTAGGTAGGATTACAGGGAATTGGTGTTTACTGGAAGATTTTAAGGAGAACCGATGCTGGGTTTCTGATACTTAGATTTTGGTATAGATAAATTTACCTGACTATGTTTAAAAAGAGGGTTGTGATTTGACCTAAATTTGGTTATTTGATGGTTAATTGTTTTCATCAATATCATCATATCTTCAGTCAAAAGATATCCACTGTTAGACGTTTTTCGGCAACTGGCTTCCCCCAAGCGTCTGAATTCCCGCAATCTCACCAGATCATCAGTCCACAGAACGAGATCGCCATTCCAGAACCTTTCGGCCTTATCGACCAGATGTTCTGCGAGCAATGTGCCCAGCGCACTGCCATTTAATTTTGGTAATTAATCGGGTAATATCTAACTATAACTTTGGTTTTCCTGGGGGTATTTTCATCCCTGATTCGATCACGCAAGGAAACTTTGATCATAGCCCATTTTATTACCTTTCAGGTGACTTGATGAAGCTCATTGACCCCATACTTAAGCTGTATAAACTGTTCTTAGTTCTCAAATGTTGTAAAAGCAGCAAGTAAATCATAAGTACAGCAATTCTGCTGTGCCCCTTAATCATATCAAGGAATATTTGTGATACTCTGGCCGGCGATAGTTTGTGATAAATTATTATTTATTTTATTCAACAGTATCTCCTGGGGCAAGCATGCAGTCTGACTTTAGTAGGTGAATTCTAAGGCTCTATACACACACACCACAATTACACCACATCGCATCGACAAAAAGTGGTTACGTGTTAATAGTGCTGCTACAGCTTTTTGCTTATCTATACTAATATTATAAAGAGGTAAAATTTGTAAGTTTGTAGGTTTGTAAGTTTGTAATTTCGTATGTAGGGAGTAATCTCTGAAACTACTGGCCCGATTTGAAAAATTCTTTCATTGTTAAATAGCCCATTTATCGAGGAATGCTATAGGCTATATACCATCACGCTACGGCCCACGGGAGCGGAGCAGTAACGAAAAATGCGGGTGAAACCGCAGGGGACAGCTAGTTAACTATAAACGTCGACGTAGTTTTTTTTAGGATGTGGAATCATTAATATGAAGAAGTCAGTCTCGTTCCTGGGCGGAGCGGGAGGGCGTCTCAGACTCTGACTGACTAAACCCCACTCCGTTCCTTCGTTGCCTTCGATATGGGGGACACAGGCTTACCTTTCGGAATTTCCGTGTTCCCCAGAGGCTTCGGCCCTGCCGGGCCCCTACAGTTTGCTGACATTGCGGCGCGCGACTACAGGCTCGGTCCGGGTTATAAACGTCGACGTAGTTTCGTTCTGATTACTTTGTAGCCAGTGTTTGTAGACAGACTAATTCGCGATGTCGCTGGTGGTTGCATTGTGGTTGCTATGTGGTAGCGATGCAGTCGATATCACCCACACAAAATGTGGTCCGTGTGAATGAAACTATTAATTTGTATAAACAATGGTTCCCAACTACTTGATTTTGTTGTGGTGTGGTTGTGATAACTGAACTGAATAGACCTTTAAACTGAGCCAACGAGGATATTTACACCATTTTAATTTAGAATTGTTACATTATTCGTGAGTAAAATGAAATGATCGACGCTTACAAGCTTACCTAGCGGCTTCGACCGCGTTAAAGTCCAATTTATCCAAGGGGAATGTACCGCTGGGGATAATTTGTGACTTAATCCAGTCTAATTATGTGACTTTCGTCAAAATCCGGATGTTGGACCGTGATTGATTGAAGAAGATTTAAATATTATATATGGTCTTTCAGACTTGTAATTATAATAATATTTTGAGACAGGATAAGATTGCAGAGATGTTATGATTACAAATTGCCTGTCCAAGTAATCATTTCGACACTGTTTTACTTCTAACGATATATTCTTTTTTAAAAGTTAGATAGAAAACTCCAAAGACTTGAACATCGACACCGAGTTGCTAGCCTGTTAGTGTCTATCGTTGACATTTCTGGGAGTGTGCTTTGGAATTGCACAATTTAAATCCGTGAAGTTTGTTTCATCATCGGAACACTAAACATACGGACATACGGCGTCTCTTTCACCGGTACATGGTGGACATCCGACCCTAAATACGAAGCGTTTTAGCAATACATCTATATTGTATGTACAGCTAAAGTGTGAAATTTCCTGCTGCCTGTGTTTCCTGATAGATACTCGTACAACTTAGGTGTCTTTAATTCAGGAGAGAATAGGTTACTTCTAGGTAAGCGTGCTCCATCGCCGGCCACATTATTGCTTACCATCAGGTAAGATAGTGGCCAAACTCAAGCCTATCCCTATCACAAAAGGTACTAAAAACTAAACGTAAAACACCACAAGCTAAAAAAATACAAATATTGGCCAAAACATGTAAAGGCTCAACCATTTTAACAATCCATTTCCAATACCAATTACAGTTTCCTATCAATTAACTCCTTTCCAGTTTTAGTTTCCTACCAAACAACAAAATTTGACACAACAATAAATTTAAGTTCCGATAACTCATTTTCCTTCGTAAACTAACGGTATACATTAAGATTCCCTACTTCTGGGGGGCCTTGTTCCCGGAACTTTTAACGACATAACATAAGTTATGGGTTATGACCGCCGTGGCGACCCCATTTTGTAAATTAATTTATGGGGGCGTTAAGTCACGGCACTTAGGGCAGACGAAATGCAGCCGACTATTAAATATTTATACATGTAGCTATGAAAAGAATGATAAGTCATTTGCGATATTGTATTCGTTTATTCTTTCTTCTTAACATAGTATAAACTGAAGTCACTTCCGCTGTCTGTTAAAAGATCTAAGCTAGATCTTTTAAACTATTCAACGATTTTTATTGCAGTTTTCAGCCATAGATAGCGATATAAAATGAAGATTTATATGCATAATACATACATTATTATAATTATGTAGTACAGAAAACCAGAAAAATTCAAAGATTTGTAATGTGATGTCGTAACAATATTATATGTTTGTGTTCTTAAATCGCAAATGCTAGCTAAATCTTACGAGATAGATCGATTAATGTGCTACGGAATTATATATCTATAAGAAAGTCTGCAATGGAAAATTTAATTATTTGAAATCACTATCGATTCAGAAGTACCGTGTTACCCCAGTTGATGGGTTGTGGAGGTCTGGTAGGCAGCCGCTCCTCGTAAAATGCTGGTATTCAGCTAAATCCGGCTTGACTGGAAGCCGACCCCAATATAGTTGGGAAAAAGGCTAGGTAGATGATGATGACTATCGGTTCAGGATGCACACTAGATGGTACAGCGTGACAGTATCGGAGATCAAATTACTTAGTTACTTTTTAATGATCACATAGAGACCATTTTCAAGGGATGTAAAAAAAAATAGTTCTATATTCAGAGGAAGTAAAACTTGATTTACTATTCCAGTCATAAAATACTACAGCAAAAATTCCCTTACGCGTGTTTACTACCACCGCATAAATAACACTCAGCAAAAATCGACAGGCTCACAAAGATGCAAATATAAAAAAAATTATACGACGCACTAGTATGAATACATAGTAGTTTGAGTAAAGGAACCTGTTGAAGGTAGATGGGAAAAGTTTTCAGACACCAAGGTACGTAAGGTAGTTTTAATGCAAAAGGTTGGCTCTTTATAGTGAGCAAAAAGCGCTTTACGTACATGTGTATGGATGTGTTAGTTTTTTATAGGTTTTTTTGTAACCAAGAATATAATTTAATTTATTTTGTATTCTTTACAATCGACTGATTATGTTGGCTCCAAAACGTATTTGTGATAATTTATCTGTAGTAAAGCTGTCAGTGTGGCAGGTGACTTATTTGGCGAAGCCGTGAGACCTTTTTATTTTATATTGTTAATTTTTCTTCACGTTTATATTTTTTTATGTATCATTTTAGATATAGTTACAATTAGGTTCGTGAATCATGGTGTGCCAAATAAACATTTTTCTTCTTCTTTTTCTTTTTCTTCTTCTTCTTCTTCTTCTTCTCTTGATCAATCAGCAACCGTTTTAAAAAAATTGTAAAAATGGAGTTGCTACACATTTTTCTCCATAAGATCTTTGGAACGTGCAATAAGTATCATTTTTCTGACTAATTTAATGACTTTTATATAATTCAAAGGATTGAGTAGTAAATAATTATACCTTTTAGTAATAATATTACTTAAATCAGGAATGAAGAGATCCGCAAGAGAACTAAGGTTACCGACATAGCCCGAAGAATCGCCAAACTTAAGTGGCACTGGCGAGGGTCGCGGGAATCCGATGGATGCGAGACGCGCAGGACCGGTCGCTGTGGCGACGCTTGGGGGAGGCCTATGTCCGGCAGTGGACGTCTTTCGGCTGAGATGATGATGATGATGATGATTACTAAAAGGTATACAAGCACAGCAATTCCAAACAAATGACAGTCGAGAAAGTCCATATACGTGGATTGTGTGCTTGCGTTTTCACTCGTTGTATGGAGTCAACCTTCTGTTTCTATCCACTCTATGCCTTATAGGTGTTTTCAATGTATTCATGACACCTGATGAAGCTTATCGTCGATCGTTATTGGTTCCAAAACTTTGATTAGGGTCCCGAAGTTGATGCTTCGTTTTAACTACTGTACTAAGCTTGAATGCTGAAGGAAGCTCAGGGGAGAGATGAGAGGATATGGCTCGTATGTTTGAAAAGGGCACTTAGTTTCAGTCATTTTCTGGTTTCATTTAAATTGATATAGCTATGGAATCGAGCCAAATTCTTGGGTATATGCATATGCTGACTTGCTACCCTGTCAGTTTTCTACCGTTTTCGGGGAGGGTGCATTGGATTTGCACATCTAATTTCGCCAAGTCAGTTGCCTCATGGGAACACTAGACATACGGCGTTGCGCCACCGGTACGTGGTGGACATTGAGATGTCCACCACGTACGCTGTACGTAACGCTTTGTACGTAAGGGTGAGCCCTTACGTACAAAGCGTTTTGGGAACATAATTATGTATTTATTGTGCGTAAAGCTAAGGACTGGAATTCCCTACTGGAGTCTTTTCTGATAGCTACAATATAAGGGAATCCAATACAAGAGTGAATGTATCTTTTGTTTTCGCTACAATAGGCAAACTTAATGCAAAAAGGCATTCTCTACAAATCAACCTTTGGGTTAATAAAGACAACACTGTGAAAAGAACTCATCATCTGCCTAGCCTTTTCCGAACTATATTGGGGTCGGCTTCCAGTCAAGCCAAATTTAACTGAATACCAGTCTTTTACGAGGAGCAGCTGCCTACCAGACCTCCACCACCCATTAACTGGGGTAACACGGTACTTCATAGCAAGGCTGGAGTCAGATTTACTGGCTTCTGACTATCCGGAACGACTGCCAAAGATATACAAATGACAGCCGGGACCTACGGCTTAACGTGCTTTCCGAGGCACGGAGGAAACTCGTTAAGATGGACACCCATCCACAGACCAACCTTGGCGAGCGCTGCTTAACATTGAAGATCGACCTGTGTCTTTTATTTTCTTTACACCATTTAGTGTTGATGAAGCTTAAGTGTAATAGTAAGTGTTTGTCTCGAATCTCATTTCATTGAGTACTGAAACTGTACAGGGACACACACAACCCATACCCTTTCCACCTAATTAATTCACTTAATTAGTGAACTAATTTCCGTCTGCGGTGAAGTGACTTCCTCCTGACATGTTACGATCATCTTGATTAGGGTTTTAATTTATTCCGGGTCTGTCAGGAAGGTAATAAAGTGCAATACAAGTTTTTTTCTAATAAAGGATGGTAGAAATAATTATATTTAGTTTCAAATATTTAAATTAATAAGACTCTTTTTTTATTGTTATAAACTAGTGCTTGATTGCGATCCCACCTGATGGTAAGCAGTGATGCAATCGTTGATGGTGAGGCGCACTAGCTTATTAAGAGCCTATTCACTCTAGCCTTGAAGACACCTAAATTATAATCGGACGGGAAAACCGCAGCAGGCAAATTGTTCCAGTCCTTTGATGTACGCGGTATAAACGACGAAGCAAAACGCTTAGTCCGGACCGTAGAGGTTTCGACAACGGGGTGAATACTCGCCGTATGACGGAATAAGACATTTTATCTTTGTCTTGATCAGTTCGAAAATCAATACTTGGGGGTTGTTATTTCTAGACGTGCTCCATCATCGACCACATCAACGCGAACCATCAAGTGAGATAGACATCAAGCGCGAGCGCGTACTAAAAAAAACTGGTCAAGTGTGAGTCGAACTTGCGCACCAATAGTTCTGTACAAAATTATGTACTTCATTCACGAATCAAAACTCGAAGATTTTTTCGAATCGCAAAAAAAAGTTATTATTTTATGATGTGATTGCAAAATGGTTTTCGGATTAATTTGGCTTGTAGGTACTATGAAACCTTGCCTTTCACGATTCTAGTTCAATAGGACGTACCCTATTTTTTTTATTTACTTACGAGTGTCAAAGTTTGCGCCATAAACGGAACATAAGCGGTCTATCTTATACTTAGAAAGCGTCGACTTAAGGGATTTTAATATTTGATGTTAATTTCAGCCTAATATCTTCACGCATACGTGAGAAAAAGAGTCATTACAGACGAATATACAGACAAACGGTCACAGCGGACCAAGTAATGCTATAAAGGTTTCGTTTTTGGCGACTAACGTGCGGAATCCTACCAAAAAAAAACGGTTAAGGTACATTTATTTTTATACGTCCGATCCTCCATCTTCTACGTCCAAAGTTAACAATATCACAATGTAAATAACCAGAAATTTTCCCAAGGGATTTATTTAGAAAATTACAATGAATTCCTAGTCATCTACCTAGCCTTTTCGCAACTATATTGGGGTCGGCTTCCAGTCAAGCCGGATTTAGCTGAATACCAGTATTTTACGAGGAGCGGCTGCCTACCAGACCTTCACAACCCATTAACTGGGGTAACACGGTACTGATATATGAAATCCTAGTAGAAACGCACAATTATCATTGTGAGCCGGTTTCCCACTGAACTCGAATAGGTAGACGAAAGAAAATTATCATATAAAGTGAAAATCCTCTGAGCACATGTAATCTGGAGGCTCTACGCATAATATAATCGGGATGGCGTAAATACCGGCTAAATATTGGATTTATGAGAGCTATGATCCTATTTTCGTATCATATTAAAACTTCGAATAGATTATTCCTAAGTTTATTAAATTTTGAGAAAAAAAAGGCCATAGTGATTCGGATTCACGCACGAAGGTGACCGTACCATTCCGTAGCGAAAAATGGCAAAAAATCATCAGTTTACTATATGGGACTACAGCAGCAACAGAAAAAATAAAATGAAATACATTATAACTGTCTTTATTACAGCTTTCTTGGTCAAATTGACAGTTGAGACTATCATCATCATCTACCTAGCTTTTTCCCAACTATATTGGGGTCAGCTTCCAGTCAAGCCGAATTTAGCTTAATACCAGTATTTTATGAGGTGTTCCGAACAGTGAAGGGGAGACACTGCTGCAATCCGCTACTGCATTTGACCTGGCAGTAGCCAATACGTGGTTCAGGAAAAGAGACGAGCACCTGATCACATACAAAAGTGGCAACCATAAGACCCAAATAGATTACTTTCTAGTCCGGCGCAACCACCTAAAGCACGTCAAGGACTGCAAAGTACTGCCAGGTGAAGACCTAGTCTCACAACACAGACTTCTTGTTATGAGAGCAGTAGTCAAAATATCGTCTCATAGTAACAAAGAGCGCCCTCCCCCTAAAATAAAATGGCATTTGTTAGAAAAGAATGATTGTGCGATGAAGTTCAAAGAGCGAGTGGTGGATAGAATGATTGAGATGGGAGACATGAATGATCGAAGTATAAATGAAAGCTGGAATGAGATGGCTGAGTGTATCAGACATGCAGCGAAAGATATTTTGGGAGAGACGAGTGGAAAGGGTACAATAGATAGGGATACATGGTGGTGGTCGACAGAAGTGCAGAATGTGTTGAAAGAAAAGAAGAGAGCATTCAAGGAATGGCAGGGTGTGGAACCAGGGAACGCTAGATTAAAAGCAGCAAAAAAGGGAGAGTATGACCTTTTAAAAAAGAAAGCCAAGAAAGCCGTGGCAACAGCTAAGTCAAAAGCCCAGGACAAACTATATAACACACTTGACAGTCCTGCTGGCCAAAAAGAGTTATACCGGCTTACTAGAATGAGAGAAAGGAAAACGAGGGATGTTTGCCAGGTAAGATGTATAAAAGATGAAACTGGAATGGTTCTTTCGGATGATGGAAATATCAAAAAGAGGTGGAAAGAATATTTTGAAAGACTGATGAATGAAGAAAATAATTGGAGTGGGATTTTAGAGAATAAACCAGTGAATGTGGGATTAGTGAGAATGATTACTATGGATGAAGTCAGAATAGTAGTAAATGGAATGAAGAATGGTAAAGCACTTGGTCCAGATGGAATACCAATTGAAGTATGGAAGTTATTGCGAGTAGATGGATGGATGTGGTTAGCTTTATTCTTTAATAAGTTGTTGCTGGAAGAAGCCATACCTGACGATTGGTGCAATAGCGCTTTGGTGCCCATCTACAAAAACAAAGGTGATGTGCTGGAGTGCAACAACTATAGAGGAATAAAGCTAATGTCACATACTATGAAAGCTTGGGAGAAAGTTATTGAAAGGCGACTGCGAGAAGAGAGTGAAATTTCACAGAACCAATTCGGTTTTATGCCGGGTCGGGGTACAACGGATGCCATTTTCGCTATACGCCAGCTGTGCGAAAAATATAGAGGTGCGCATAAAAACTTGCACATGGTATTCGTTGACCTTGAAAAGGCGTACGACCGGGTGCCTCGTGAGGTTCTGTGGTGGGCCCTTAAGGAGAAAGGTGTGCCTGGGAAGTATGTACAGTTGATCCGGGCGATGTACAGTCGCTGCAGTGCCCAAGTCCGGTCAACAGTTGGCACTACTGGCAGCTTCAACGTCGCAGTCGGCTTACATCAGGGGTCGGCTCTTAGCCCTTACCTCTTCCTGCTGATAATGGACGCTCTGTCGTCTGATATCCGGGAGGAGGCTCACTGGTGTATGCTGTTTGCCGACGACATTGTGCTGGTTGCCGAGAGTGGCCTAGAGGTCCAGAGCAGATTGGATGTGTGGTTGCACAGACTGGAGAGTGTTGGCCTGAAATTAAGCAGAACCAAAACGGAATACCTGTTCTGCGATTTCGGCGGTCTCTTCAGTCCTGTGCCTTTAACTCTCACCGGAACACCCATACCAATCTGTTCTGACTTTCGACCGAGACGTAACGCATCGGATCAACTCTGGATGGATGAAATGGCGACAGGTCACTGGAACAACGTGTGATCCACGGATGCCCCTCAAGTTGAAGGGTAAAATCTACAAGTCCGTAGTAAGGCCTGTCATGCTATATGGATCAGAATGTTGGGCTGTGAAAAAGACGGATGAAAAAAGATTGCACGTTGCGGAGATGAGAATGTTGAGATGGATGTGTGGTGTGACAAGAATGGACAAAGTGAGAAATGAGTATATTAGGGGAAGTTTGAAAGTGGCGCCAGTGACTGAAAAGTTGAAAGGGAATCGTTTGTTTTGGTATGGTCATGTAAAGAGAAGGGATGAAATGCATGTTACTAAAAGAGTTATGAGTTTAGATGTGGATGGATGGAGAGGGAGAGGGAGGCCAAAGAAAAGATGGATGGATTGTGTGAGAAGGGATATGGAAGAAAAGGAAGTAAGTGATAGCATGACGAGTGACAGAACAGAGTGGAAGAAGAAAACGTGTTGCGCCGACCCCAAATAAAACGGGACAAGGGCAGGAAGATGATGATGATGACCAGTATTTTATGAGGAGCGGCTGCCTACCAGACCTCCACAACCCATTAACTGGGGTAACACAGTACTTCATGGCAAGACTGGAGTCAGATTTACTGGCTTCTGACTATCCGTAATGACTGCCAAAGATCTACAAATGACAGCCAGGACCAACGGCTTAACGTGCTTTCCGAGGCACGGAGGAAACTCGATAATATGTTAAGATGGTCACCCATCCACAGACCAACCTTGGCAAGCATTGCTTAACCTTGAAGATCAACCCGTGCGGCTGTTATTAAGCCACGAGCTCCTCAAAAGAATCATCAGTTTACTATATGGGACTAAAGCGGCAACAGAAAAAATAAAATGAAATAAATTGTAACTCTCTAGCTGTCTTGGTTCATTAGATACATCTCAGGAATCATGATACTAGACAGTTGAAAGCGACAGTTGAGACCATAGTCCGGTGATAGACAGATAGACAGACAAATAGACGGACGGACAGCGGATTCTTATTAATAGAGTCCTGTTTTACCCTTTGGTAACGGAACCCTAAAACAATTTTTTTACGGACTCAATGGTGCCGTAACAGGTAGCTCCTTTTAAAATTTGGTAAGTGTAAATACAACTCTTTTAATATTCATTTCTTTAGGGATTTATTTTGATGCCTAAATACCTTTTGTTTAGTTTTTATTGTGGAATTGTATTTACCAAAGTAACCTTGAGTTTTCGAACTCAAGGTCAAATCTTCAAAGTCATACATTTTGAGGAGTGGGCGTTGGAATTGCACAATTTAATTCCATGTGGATGGATGGAGAGAGAGAGAGGGAGGCCAAAGAAAAGATGGATTGTGTAAGGACTGATACGAAAGAAAAGGGAGTTTGTGATAGTGTGACGGATGACAGGACAGAATGGAAGAAGAAAACATGTTGCGCTGACCCTAAGTAATATGGGATAAGGGCAGGAAGACGAAGAAGAATTCCGCTAAGTCCGTTCGATCATCAGACCACAAGACGTACGACGATGATAAACGCAAAAAACGTTTTGAGAATATTCATTAATGTGTCGAGCCAGCGAGATTTTCGACTATGACTCCTCGAAGTTGTTCATTTAGATGGGTTGCGGCCGTCTTTCAAATTTTCCACAGCTTACCGTTAAACAATGTAGTCAGAAGCCAGTAAATCTGACTTCATTCTTACCATGAAGTACCGTCTTACCCCAGTTAATGGGTTGTGGAGGTCTGGTAGGCAGCCGCTCCTCGTAAAATACGGGTATTCAGCTAAATCCGGCTTGACTGGAATCCGACCCCAATATAGTTGGGAAAAGGCTAGGTAGATCACAGAACATATAAAGGAATATGTTCTGTGAGGTAGATGATGACCGTTACACAATGTATAATCAGAAATTAATGCGCCCTCCTAGTTCTCATACCCTAGTTGTAATAGACACTACACTACAAATGCTCAACACTTTTGATTCCAGAATTTAGAAACAAAAGTGTGATTGGTGTTTCCTCGAGAAAAACCAATCGGGGCCCGTGATTGGAAACTTGGAACAATGCCCGGTAAAGCTTTGAAACCGAGCCTAATACGATTTCGTCTAACGGTACTATTGTTTCAGTGAGTTTTCTTTTTATTCCGTGCTGTTCGTACCGGAGATATCCAGTAGGCTCTGTTCTATGGAATGGAGTTCGATGGTTGCAGGGAAGAGGAACATCACTTCATTTAAGTTGGTCGGTTGATACGTATTCAACTTAACCTCTAGGGGACCACCTTAAACAGCTTTGTAATGTTTCCACTATTGGGTCTTCGTCTTCCTCTCTAGTAGAGGGAATAGACAGTAGGTTTGATGCAGCTTATTGCGTACAATTTTGCATATCCGTATGAAAAAACCTTCATATAAAAAAAAAATGTAAAATATTTTTTTATTCATAAAGCTACTTGTAAATGATTACAACAGTATGTATCCTAATTTCCGATATTTTACATTGTTCACACACCCCGGTTCGCCTGACATTGCACAATCCACCTCACTACCGAACGCGTGCATGCGTGCAACAGGTTAACTATAAAGTCCTATTAGCAGATATATGGTTATACCACCATTTTCTACGTACATTTAAACAAAATCTGTATACCTAGGTACTTATAAATTTACTTTTTACTCACTAAAAATACCTACAAGAAGAAACAATCTCGCTAAGAATCAGAAAGTATAACAGAGCTTACAAAAAGATTCATGTACATGCCTATGGTCTGAACTAAACTTTGTACGTTATTCTAGATCAATATTAACTTTACACATAGTCTGTATACTTAAAAGTAAAACATATTTATCGAATGTTGTTCGAAGTTTCTCATGAAGCCCGACATGCTCAAAGAACAAACTTTGCGTTAGAGCTTTTGGTACCTGTATGGTACGAAGCAAACTTTGGAATTTTAAAAATAAAATTCGTTGGTGTACCTATTATGTTTTTTACAAGCTTTTTTAAACTTAAAATATTTTGTTTGTATATGGCAGACCATCAGAATTAGTTTGAGCTCATAATAAAATAGTGCGCTTCACTATCAACGATTACATCACTGCCTATCATCAGGTGGGATCACAGACAAGCGCTAAAAAGATCCAACCATCATGCAGGTCATGTGTACTTTATATAGGCTTTTTTTTTCAAGTGGGGAATCATTAGAATGACTTCTCGCGATTTTGGCGGAGCGAGAGGGCGTGTCAGACTCCTTCGTTGCCTTTGATTTGGGGGGAACACGATGAGCATCTTTCGGAATTTCCGTGTTCTCCAGAGGCTTCGGTCCTACTGGACTCCTACAGTAAGCTGACATCTCCTTTAGGCGTGCGTGGAACCAAACGCGCCGTTGACGACTAGGCTCGGTCCGGGTTAAGACCAAACTGACGTGAGCCCACGCCTATGGGTGTCAGAAATTAGAATCGGGATCTTGGCGGCGGCGTGAAAGCCGTTCCCTCGCGCGCTCCCGCGGGCTGATTACCTATGAAACAGCGATCAGCAAACAATTAGCAATTATCGCGCAGTCGACGCGCGATCGATCGCTTAACGTCAAAAAAATCCGTATTATCTAAAAATGGATTGCTGATCGCTCGCTGATTGTTAGCATGCACTTATTGCTGCGACCCCAGCGCCAACAGCAATTGAGTAACAATTTGTAGAACTAATTTATTGTCAAACTACGAGTTAAAAACTTACAGCCGCTTAAAGAGGTCGAACAGACGTGAGTGTTTTGGACAAGAAAAAAGTTTTTGTAACTAAAAATTCACTTTAATCCACTTGGCACACAAAGCTATTTTTAGTAAAAAAAAATAGCTTTGTGTCAACCTTTAAGATGGATAAAGGAATGAAATCAGAGTTTACTCGGACTCCAAACGATATTGTACTGCTTTGTCAACAAGTAAGTTTTAAAATAATATAATATTATTTTATTTTATGTGTGCTAGTGCAATAAAGTTACTTTGAAGAGTAAAAGTACTTTATCCTGTTTCAGTATAAAATGGCAAACCGAGTATCCAATGAGCAACTGGAAGAGCTTTTGGACTATCTGGCAAAACATACGACATTAGTCAAAGGTGTTGGACTTGGTTCAAGGTCTAAGGAGAGTATAGACAGGCAGTGGAATGATCTTGCCAGAAAATTAAATGGTTTTGGCTCTGGATCATCGAAAACGGGCGATCGATGGAAAAAGGTACATAGATTACTTGATTTGAATGATTTTTAACAATTTTTATTAACCGCATGCTTTAAATTATAGCTTTGATATATTAACTAGTTATATCCTTTTAATTTTACAGTACTGGGCTGATTTAAAACACAAATCAAAATCAAGATTAGCCAAACGAAGGCAGGATGCTCTGGGTACTGGTGGTGGTCCAAGTACACAGGAAGATCTATCTGAAGTAGATAAAAAAGTCTTGGCCATCATCGGGGATCAAGCTGTGTATGGAGATAGCCAGCATAGAGTCCCTGTATTTGTAAGTTACTTTAAATGTTCAGTTAACATGTACCTAGTAATTAAAATATGATATTTTAATATTTAATAAGTTATGATTTTTCAGAACATTCAATCTGAAGAACCAGTCCTGCCTGCTGGGCGACCAGATGATATGGTGGTTTCAGAAGTTGTCATAACAGGTAAACTATTAAAGTTTCACATTGTTGTAATTCAATTAAGTATCTGCTTTCTTTGGATTAACATTTTTTACTAATAGCATACTTCTATATATTTACAGATACATTTGATCCTTTACATGTTGCCAGTTCAGTAGAAGGTCAGATGGAAACATCATCTCAAGAGCCTGAACCACACCAAATAGGTAAAATACCTCAAATCTATATATATAAAAGAAAGTCGTGTTAGTTACTCCACTTATAACTCAAGAACGGCTAAACCGATTTAGCTGAAAATTGTCAGGGAGGTAGTTTAGAGCCAGGAGAAGGACATAGGATACTTTTTATCCCGAAAAATTCGAAAAAAAATATACAAAACTTTTGGTCTTCTATTTATCGATTAGTGTACGGTGGGTAGGGTAGTGTAGGGTAGGTAGGGTAGTGTAGGATAGATAGGGTAGTGTAGGGTAGTGTAGGGTAGTGTTGGGTAGTGTAGGGTAGTGCAGGGTGGTATAGGGTAGTGTAGTGTAGGGTAGTGTAGTGTAGGGTAGTTTAGGGAAGGTAGGGTGGGATAGGTAGGGTAGTCCTTTGACGGGAGCGAAGCCGCGGGCAAAAGCTAGTACTTAGATAAAAGTACTTTTTGTAAAATAAGTAAGCAAGGCTTTTATGATCTAATCGTAATTTTCAGCAGTAGAGAGTCCAGTGAGTCAGCCTGCCAGAAGTCGCTCTCGACGCAGTCGTAATAGACCCAGTCTAAGCTACAATACTGCCGCTAGTGAGTTTATTATATTCAATTAAAGATATTAAATGAAACGATTATAGCCTATAATTGTATCATTGTTTTGTTGTGCCTATGGGCTATAATTGTTTGATTATAGGCCATAATCAAACCATATCATGAGCCCTAAAACCAATTATTATATAATACTTATTATAATACTTATTGCAGGATCTAGAATTGACCCTGAATGGGTCATGGAGTTAGAGAGAAGCCAGTACAGTACAGGTGGAAAATAAATTGGCTGAAGCTAAGTTGAAAATGGCCGAAGCTGCTGTAATGACAGCTGAGGCAAACTTGAAGATAGCTGAAGCTTCTCGCATAAATGCTGAGACCTCTCGCCAGCAAGTGGAGATAATGCGAGAATTTTCGAGTGTTGTGGCTCAGCTAAGCAGTGCTTTAGCTGCTAAAAACTCTCACTAGCTAATTTATCAAGATTTTATTTATTTTTATTTTGTTATGGATTTAAGTGTTAATATTATGATTTTAGTATAATAGGTAGGGTTGCCATAACTTCTGAGAACTAATACGGGACGTTTTCTTTTACGATACCTACCCAAAACTTATATTCATACTTATCACACATTCAACGCCGACACGGGGCTTTCCATTTACACCATACCTACATGAGCTATTTTAGCTAGCTATGTTATGAGCACGCATGTATTTGTACCTAACTACACGGCAAGTGGAAACAAACTACACACGTGTTTTTAACAGACTTCAAAAAAAGGAGATTCTCAATTTGACCTGTGTGTTTGTATGTTTGTCGGCGCCTATCACCTCTATTGTCGTATTTTATCGAAATACGGGACAAATACGGTACATGTAGTAATACGGGACGGGATGATCAAATACGGTGACAGTCCCGTATATACGGGACGTATGGCAACCCTAATAATAGGCAATACCTTAATTTTGGCCACAAAGGTCACATCATGCGCCGCCCTAGGGAGTACGTTGGTCGGAGATGCATGGATATGGCTGTCCTTGGGGCTAGGTCCCGTGGTCGCCCTCGCAAGCGCTGGCTGGACGTCGTCAAGTCCGACATGAGAGCCAATGGCCTTACTGAGAAGGATATTAAAGATCGGGCAAAGTGGAGAAAACTCAGTCGGAAGGCGGACCCTGGCAATGGCCGGGATTAACGCCAGGTAGAAGAAGAAGAAGAAGAGGCAATACCTTAATTTTAATTTGTAATTTATGAAAATGTTTTTGTTTTCAAATAAAATATTTTGTGTATACCAAATGTATTTTTATTGTAAACCACCTTAATTAAAAAATACATCTATCAATACATACAATATATAAATCAAATCATTAAGTACTTCAATTAGTAAAGATATACCTATGTTTAAGTTAACCATCAGTCTGAAGTTATCTAAATCGACCTTGGGTCCCCTATGTTTTCTTTGCCTAGCATTATTAATATACTTATTAATAATAATTTTCTGGGCTTGCACTGTCTGATAAAGAGGATGGTAGAATACAGGGAAACCATAAAAGTTAACAAGAAGATACAAAGTATAGTCATAGGAAACTATAACTATAATGAAAATAAACTAAATAATCTACATGCATAATTATGCACTTACTATTAATATTTTTAACACACTATCTAATTGCTACTTGGACTTATAATTATCACTACATGCATGTACACACATAAGTTCAGAACATTAATATATTTTTTTTTAATGACAAATTATATATATTGTCTTCTAAAATAAAATTATACACACTTAACATTGAAATTATAATAGTCTTCTAGTTGACCACAATCTTTGGACGATGCGATCTCGTAGTTGTCGGCCTCTAGTTAGAAGCTGTCGTTCATCACCAGCACCTGCATCCTGCTGTATTTGTGGTGTGACTTGGCTGCTGAGATCACCTTCAGTGTCTGCACTTGGCAATTGTGGTACTGGTAGTCGATGTTTGTTGCAGATGTTATGCAATACAGCACAAGCATTTACGATCATAGCCACCATAAGATGATCATAATGCAGTACTCTGTGTGCTAGTAAACATCGCCAACGTGCTGTATTACGACTTTCGATTCTTCTGGCTTCAACATCAAGTGCTTCAAGCAAGAGAACAGCACGAGCCATCGTTATTCGAGTTACCTTAATCAACTCGAAAAAAAATTTAATGTTGTTTGAATACACTGAATAAAGTCTTATACAGAACACACAATAAGTTTAAATGTTAATTAACACACGCTGCAGATATAACTACACAATTTAACTAATAAAATACTCGATATAGAAAGCTAATTTCTATTGGCAATCAGAGAGCGATAAGCAAGCGATCAACAATCAAAGAAATGGTTAACGCAATTTGACAGCTAAATTTGCTTGCCGATCGCTGTCGCATCGCTGTCAAAAACCATACGTAATACGAAATAAAACGCTATCGCTAGGGATTCGAGTGCAACAATGCACTTTTTAGTTAGTCGATTGCTCCATAGAGGCAGCACTGTCGCTAGATTGCTATCGCGTGGTTTTCGCTAATACGTAATACGAATTAGCGATTGAAGAGCAATTTTCGTGCAATTTTTGCTATCGCTTGGCTTTTGCAAGATACATAATCAGCCTGCCGGTCGGCAGCCTTCTTCGCTAGCATTACTGCTTCGCAGAAGAAGGCGACCGCCCACCACCTCTCGTCGCTCCGGACCATAACCTGTACCTGGGCCCGTCGCGAAAAGTCGCCACCACCGATACCCTCCACAAGGACACGGTGGTGCTCCGCCCAAGCGGGGCACACCTCTACCGTGAGCTTCACCGTGTCCTCCGGGCGGTCCACATAGTAGCGACACCCGGGCGTCTTTTCCTTCTTGATCCGATGCAGGAACCTCCCGAATTCACCGTGTTCTTGAGGACCTGCGTCATACGGAACGAGAGGATGCCGTAATCTCTTTCCAACCACTTCTTAAAGAGGGGACTTACCGAAATAAGAAGGGTATAATTCTATACATCATCATCTAACTAGCCTTTTCCCAACTATGTTGGGGTCGGCTCCCAGTCTAGCCGGATTTAGCTGAATACCAGTATTTTACGAGGAGCGGCTGCCTACCAGACCTCCACAACCCATTAACTGGGGTAACACGGTATTTCATGGCAAGACCGAATCATTCTATACAGAGCTCTAAAATTATTATAAGATACCATCAACAACAAAACGTAGGTAAGTTCGAGTGCCTCTATAGTCTGCTACCTTTAGCGAAGGTCTGTTTGCGAGTGTCCATCCTTCTTAACTTCGTAGCATATCGGAATTGCCCCAACTCTGCCAAAACGCGCCAATTCTAGTTGCTAGTTGGCGTGCCTTGTTTTGATAGCAAATCAACTGCCGGATACGACTAATCTTGCGAATGGATTGTTGTTTTCTTTCGTGTTTGTAACGTTGTGGATTTGTTCTTTATACTTATCCGAGTTTTTGATTAGTGTTTTGTTTGACGTTTTTGCGTCCGCCTCCGTCTTCGATTTCGATTTTGATTCCAATAAAAAAACTTGGGTTTTTAAATCAGTTCTGTTTCCGTTACATCCCTAGTAAGCACTAAAATAAAAAAGTAACAAAAATCTTTTTATTTCACATAGGCCTACGGTACCAATTGATCATTTCCAATGGAGAAGAGTCGGCAAGAAACTACAAGATTAATCTTTTAAAAAAATGGTTGGTTTTGCAATATTAACAGATATCGTATATGTGAGGACAGTCTAGACCAGTCGATATTGTACCCAAAAGTAAAATAAAAATAATCATAATAAAAAAGTACATAGGACGAAATAGAAAGTAATCCAAATCCGTAAAGTCTACAGTAAACCTATAAGTAGAAACAGCGTTAAACAGGTAGTTAAGTGTTCTACAAACGGGGCTTATCAGGAAACGTTTATTTAAATAGCCTATTTACATAGTTATCCCGGGTCGTGTCTTTACAGCTTTACGGGAGGGTGTTGACTAGAAGATAAGGTTAAACTAAACGATGGTCGATTCAATCGACGTATTTTATTATAGTCCCCTCGCTTCAAACGGGTGCTATTCACATTACATTGATATTTTAAAGCCAAAAGTTTGTGAGTATAAAGATGTATTTCTATACTTCATTCCTACTTCTTCACGCTCAACTGGATGAACGGATTGGAATGAAAGACACACAGACAGATTATGTCCAGTTATGGTATCATCATCATCTACGTAGCCTTTTCCCAACTACATATATTGGGGTCGGCTTCCAGTCAAGCCGGATTTAGCTGAATACCAGTATTTTGCGAAGAGCGGCTGCCTACCAGATCTCCACAACCCATTAACTGGGGTAACACGGTTCTTCGTGGCAAGACTGGAGTCAGATTTACTGGCTTCTGACTATCATGACTCAAAAACCCATCCTGTACCTATAATAAAAATAAATGGCATCTATAAAAAAAACAAGCTAGATACAAATAGATACTGATCTAAACACGACAAATTGATAGAAATTAAAATGTACGGAGCTCTGGGTTGGCAGTCGTTTTGGCACTAAATCTAGACATTAGTTTTACTTGAAGAAACTTTTACTACGAGTATTTACAGTAGTAAATTACTTAACCCTTACATTCCCTAATGGGGACGTATATTTTAAGTTCTAGACTGCAGCAGACATCTTTCAAGTAGTGCAATCGTGTTAGAACTTGCCGCTAGAGGCGCTAGTGTCGTATGTCTTCGAAATGCCAAATGTCTTTTTGGCAGCTCGAGCGAGTTTGTTCTAGGAAAATATTGCAATAAACTATAAATTTTAGTACAAACGTTGAGATAACTTTCTACAAACAAATGTTTAAAGGGAAATAACCATCAAAAATGTATGTTCGTTAGGTGACCGATAAGGTGGGTTAGTAGTTAGAAGGCCTAAGTTCGGAAGCCAGACTACAGTATAGATAGAACAAATGATGAGTAAATATTTTTAGTTTTTTACTGTTCCAAACTATCTTGAAATATCGAAACCAGTCAGAATCATTTTCAGCCAGTTGCATCCTAAGAAGTTTGTTTTCAGCATGTAAGATTTAGATGCTTCTTGTTACCCTATTTCTGATGTACTCGGTGACAGACAATTTTTTTTTACTTTAATGAGTTTTAAGATAATTATATATTTGTTTTATTAATAGGCTGTTCTTTTCAGTGGGATAGAATAGGTAAACTAAAAAAATAGGCTATCAATTAACCACTTTTTTTTTTTATTATTCATAGGCTCGCGTTTGACCACTATCTCACCTGATGGTAAGCGATGATGTGGCCGACGATGGAGCACGCTTGCCTAGAAGTAACCTATTCACTCTTGACTTGAAGACTCCTAAGTTGTAGCTATCGAACCACTTCTCCCCTGATAATAATTATGGCCGACGACGGAACACGCTTGCCTAAAAGTAACCTATTCCCTCGAGACTTAAAGACTCTGTTTCATATTTGAACCACATTATTACACACAAGGCCTGAGGCTAGCTAGATTTAATTAAGCCTATTTTCGCCAATAACGTAACTTCTTGTGTTAGCGAAGTTACTACAGGATTAAATTACAAATATGTTATACAAACAAGTACAACACAACCACATACACATACATACTAGGGGTGATCCAAAAGTAATGATAATCAATACGAAATAAGGATATTTTAACTATAAAAAAATTATATTTATCTATATAGTCTCTTAGCAAGTCAATACATTTAGTCCATTTTTTTTTAAATCCACAATTCCCTTTGCAAAAAAATCTTTTGCTTGGTCATCCAAAAACGCCTCTATAGTAGTCATCACCTCGCTATTATTGTATTTTTTTTTGCCTCAGAGGTGTTTCTTGGGCCGAAAAAAAAGTTATAAGTCACTGGGTGCCAGGTCTGGCGGATAGGGTGGGTTTTCAAGCAATTCGAATCCCGTTTCTTGAATTGCAGCCATCGCAACGGAGGCTTGTGAGCCGGTGCGTTGTTTTGGTGAAACAACACTGTAACTCGGAGTTTGCGACGTTTTTTTTTCTTTGATGATCTACCGCAATCTTCTTTTTTGGTCTGCATAGTAAAAGTCCATAATAGTGGCTCCTTTTTCCAAGTATTCTACTATTATAATTCCTTCAGCATCCCATAAAACGGACGCCATAACCTTTCCTACCGAAGTAGACTCATTGAATTTCTTCAGCAACGGGAAGAGGCTCGTTTCCAAGTCTTAGACTCTTGTTTGGTTTCTGGATCAAAATGGTGGATCCAGGTCTTGTCCATAGTCACGAAACGAGACAAAAAAAAATCCTGATCCGTCTGGAACTTTTCGAGATTCGCCCTCGAAATGTCGACACGTTTTGATTTGTGCTCGTCGGTTAACATTCTCGGCACCCAACGTGCAGAGACCTTTTTCAGATGCATTTTGTTCGCAATGATTCTTTAAACACTTGTCATATGACATCCCTATGACCTCAGCTACATGCTTTAAGGTCAATCTTTGATCTGCCAATACGACATCTTCGACTTTTTTGGCTTTTTCTGCAATGTGGGACGTCGATGAGCGTCCCTCGCCATGTTCATCTTCTGTGGATGTTTTACCCAGCTTGAACTCCTTTGACCAGCGCGCAACTGTGGAATATGAAGGAACAGAGTCCCCTTATGTTTCGACTATGTCACTTTGTATGTCTTTGGTAGATTTTTTTTTCAAACAGAGGTACTTAATGACAGCTCTGATTTAATTTTTCTCCATTTTGATGTTTACTCTCTGTCTGTTCGTATTCAAATGAATGTAACTCCCTGTAATCGTGCCCTATTTTTATGATTTTTTTTATGATGAAGTACTGAATATATTTGGAAACAAAAAAAAAATATTTCATATTTTTATGTGCCCTACAAATATCCGATTATCATTACTTTTGGATCACCCCTCGTATAGTACATTATAAAATATAATATAGTATAGGTATTAGTGATTTTAATTTCAACTAAGGTGAAAACGCTAACCGCCCACGTCATTGAAGAAAATTATCCCAAGGGAGCATAGCGGGATAGCGATTATCGATATACTACTCGTATGGACACATGGACTAATGTGTCAAATTTCATTTAAATCCGGTCAATTATACAAACATACACACATAGAATTACACTTTTATAATATTAGTATTATAATAACATAATTATTATATTCATTTTTATTTCTCTTCCACAAAGCTGCCTTACAAACTAAGATAAAATAACACGATACAATTATTCCATTGAAGGAGACTAGCATCTGCAATGAGAAATCCAGTCACACAGGTTACCAGGCCTCCCCACAGACTGTGTTTTTACTTTAAAATATGACCTTTAAAAAAAAGAGACTAATAAAATTAAAACAAAATTAAGGTTTGATGGTTCTGTGGTGTGGACCACGTGTGGACACACGTGTAGATAATGTGGCACACAAAAGTGGCAAGTGTAAGCAATAAGATTTAAGTTTGCGACTAAAATAGCCTTTAACTAATTAAAACTACATATACACTAAAGACTTCTACCTAAAATACGGCGTCGAAAAATTTCTCAAAAGTGCTCAAAAGATTGTTAAGCGTTTTTTATTTTTCTGGTTCTATGTTAAATAAATAAGTATAGTTATTCAGCTCCAACCTAGCCTTTTCCCAACTATTTTGGGGTCGGCTTCCAGTCAAGCCGGATTTAGCAGAATACCTGTATTTTTTGAGGAGCGGCTGCTTACCAGACCCCCACAACCCATTAATTGGGGTAACACGGTACTTAATGGCAAGACTGGAGTCAAATTTACTTGGTTTCCATAACGAATGCCAAAGGTCTACAAATGACAGCCGGGACCTAAGGCTTAGCGTGTTTTCCGAGGCACGAAGAAAACTGGATATGTTAAAATGGTCACCCATCTAGTGACCAACCTTGGCAAGCGTTGCTTAACCCTAAAGATTGACTCGTGCGGCTGTTATTATCTAGCCACGAGCTCCTTTTTTATTCAGCTCCTACATATCCCTAATTCGATTAAAAACTCCTTCCAATAAGATGAAAATACAACATTTCCTTCAAAAGTACACTAGCTTTTACAAGTGGACTTAATCCAACAGCGCCGCAATTAGCAATTCTCAGCCGCAACCAGCCTCAACGCTTTCAAACGCTAAACCCGTCATTACCGCAAATTGCCATGGAAGTGCCGTCCGGAAGCGTCAACCCTCCAACGGCCAACGTCCGGATACATCGTCCATTTTGTCGTCCGAACTTTGTTTTAAGTATTTAGTAAGTCTGTGCGTAACTAAGGATAAAATATTTTGAAAAGTTATTAAAACCGCTCTAAAATTAGTAAGATTTGTAAAGTATTATTTATTTGTTTATTTCTTAAATCTTCATGTAACAGAGGAGTTCGATAGCAAACACTGTGACATGAGATTTTCATACATTAGATAAAATTAATATAAAGACAAGGAAAGAGTTTTTGAGACGATTCTGTAAGTAGAAAATAATTCCACAACTTCTGATTAAATGCTTACTGACTATAATATGATGGCCGTATTGATACCAAACTTAAGTGCATTCCACAGAAGTATAAACTGTGGAAGGAAGAATAAATGAAATCAGAAGTATGACAAGATAGACGAACGCAATTCGCTAGCGTGACGCATTTCAATTATAGGTACATGATTTAAAAGTGTTCTTGAAATAGACGATAATTAATCCAAATTTCTGTCGAAAACTAATAATATAACATAACATAGGCGGCCTTGTAATGTCGCCACTGCTCGGACTCAGGCCTCTTTTCTAGGAGAAAGAATAGCTGTAATCTACCTAGCAGGCCCAGTGCGGGTTGGTGGATATCATAGGTTTTCGAATTTTTGGTTTTAGGACAAGCCGGTTTCTTCACGATATCATCCTTCACCAACCCTCATAGGGCTCACGTGGTGGATTACGGCTCGTTCCCCCTCCTATAGAAACCTTAGTCCCAGCAGTAGGCAAATTTAAGGGCTGATGATGCTATCCTATATTATGATCGAGACCAACGCCTCTTTTCACCAACCTAATTGCGCTGTTTGCATAGTTTGACCTGAATTGTGAGCTTAACTCAAAGGATGCCAGCATTTCAGTCTAAATTCCAAATCCCGCATTAATAGAACTAAAGTTCTCTAACCATTCAGGTTACATCAAAGCGAGCACTGACATTTTCTAGGCATTCCTGCAAACGATCTCTAACGAATGCTCTAATTCCAGGTTCAAAATTGGAACGTGAATGATTCATGAGTTCGCGGTATAAAGGTGAGAATTATCTGCGGTATTGGGCATGCATTATTTTTCGGTTCTGATGAGACTGGCAATTTAGAACAAAAAAGAAATAAAAGTTCTGAAAGAATGAATTTCGTTCGTTATGTAAATAGCGATAGGCGTCAATAAAATAAGGTGGAGTTTAGAATGGCAACATTTTTTTACTCTTTTTACACGACTGCCCAAAAAAGGGAGTGTTATGTTTTTACAAACGTTCACGTACTGAACTTGATGATTATTATTATATTATTATACCGTGTCTATACTGTCCCACAGCTGGGCAAAGGCCTCCTTCCTTGGTGATTGTATTTTAAATAACCTCTTCCTTTTTGAAGTCATTTCTTGCATATTTACATTCGAAGTTCGAACGGCGGATGCATCTCGTGATGTTATAGTACATTACGATATTAGTGCGTAATGATGGTTATAACATGCGAGGCGGAATTTCAGCCCGAGCCGAAGGCGAGGGCGTAACTGAGCCGAGCATGTTATAACCAATACGCACGTATATCGTACGACGTTTTTTAACACATTTGCGAGGAAACAAAAAAAAAACATTTAACACATCTTAGTGTTTAGCGCCAAAGAAATCGAACGCAAATATTGTTTGGTAAAATGACAAAAATTACAAAAAATGACGAAAATGACTAAGAATGACTGAAATGACAAAAAGTGACAAAAAGTGACAAAAAATGACAAAACCGGGCAAGTGCGAGTCGGACTCGCGCACTGAGGGTTTCGTACCAACCTACCTATAAAAACAGTTTAATTCTCGAATCGAGTCTTGAACTTTTCAATTTTTTTTTCTTGTGACGTAACTAAAAATTTTCAGTTTTCAGACTTTTCCCGATATTAGTGCTATAATACCTTGCTTCGTGCCAAATTTCAAGATTCTAGGTCAACGGGAAGCACCCTATGAGTTTTGATTCCTTTGACAGTGTCGAAATGTACGTTTTTTGCAACATAAACGGGCGTATCTTTTTTTCCCGTCAACTTACAAGTTTGATTTTTGCACAACTTCAAGGGACCGCGGATTTCAATATATGGTTTTAATTTCAACTTGATACCTTCACGCGTTCCTGAGAAAAAGGGTCTTGACAGACGGACGGACAGACGGACAACAAAGTGATCCTATAAGGGTTCCGTTTTTTCCTTTTGAGGTACGGAACCCTAAAAAAATGACAAAAAATGACCAAAAGTGACAAAAAATGACAAAAAATGACAGAAAATCACAACAAATCACAAAAAGTGACAAAAATGACAAAAAGTAACAAAAAGTGACAAAAAATGACAGAAAATCACAAAAAGTGACAAAAATGACAAAAAGTAACAAAAAGTGACAAAAAATGACTGAAATGACAATAAATCACAAAAAGTGACAAAAATGACAAAAAATGACAAAAAGTAACAAAAAGTGACAAAAAATGACTGAAATGACAATAAATCACAAAAAGTGACAAAAATGACAAAAAATGACAAAAAATGACAAAAAATGACAGAAAATCACAACAAATCACAAAAAGTGACAAAAATGACAAAAAGTAACAAAAAGTGACAAAAAATGACAGAAAATCACAAAAAGTGACAAAAAGTAACAAAAAATGACAAAAAATGACAAAAAATGACAAAAAATGACAAAAAATGACAAAAAATGACAAAAAATGACAAAAAATGACAAAAAATGACAAAAAATGACAAAAAATGACAAAAAATGACAATAAATCACAAAAAATGACAATAAATCACAAAAAATGACAATAAATCACAAAAAGTGACAAAAATGACAAAAAATGACAAAAAATTACAAAAAATGACAAAAAAATGACAAAAAATGACAAAAAATGACAAAAAGTGACAAAAAATGACTGAAATGACAATAAACAACATAAAGTCATAAAAAATGACAAAAAATCACAAATGTTGACAAAAAATCACTAAAGTTGACAAATATCCACAAAAAGTGACAAAAAATGACTGAAATGACAATAAATCACAAAAAGTGACAAAAAGTGACAAAAAATGACAATAAATCACAAAAAGTGACAAAAAGTGACAAAAAATTACAAAAAATCACAAAAGTTGACAAAAAATTACAAAAATTGACAAAAAATTACGAATATCACAAAAAATGACTAATAACCACAAATAATCACAAAAAATGACAAAAAGTGACAAAAAATGACAAAAAATAACAAAAAGTTACAAGAAATGACAAAAAATGATAAAATATGACAAATGATAAAATATGACAAATGATAAAATGATGAGGCTATTAAAATTTCGAACTAATCGCCGCGCGCGAAATGGCAAATAATGCTGTTATGGAATTTGTATGGACTATAACTTAACTATTTTGCTTTGATAACACACGCGTTTTTTATGACCCGCTTTACATATTTAAAACCGGTGGAATTACATCAGCTTTACGAGCAACTGTGTTAAAAAATTAATTTTTGCAGTTGAAATGAATTTTATTTAAGGACTAGCTGAATATATTATTAAGAATATTTAAGTGCCATTATATTGTTAATATTTCGTTTGCTTAGTTGCCTCGGATCACGCAAATATTGTCTAAATGTTTCAGGTTATCTAAAATAGAACGTCAAAATTGGTCATTTAAACCAAAATAATCATGATCAAAATGTCATGAAGCTCTTAAAAACTTCTGGCATTTTATACTTAAATATAAATTGCAGTACCACAAACACACCACATTAATTTCCCCTCTAATTAGCTCCTCAGTAGCGACATAATATCCCCACTATTTTACAAAAAGGCTAATTTAAATCAGTTCTTTTATAAGCCTTCCTCCCCAGTATATTTATAACTGGTCTAATAAAAGTCTTGCATCAAAGTTATATAAAGATTATTCTAGAAATTGTATTAGCATCTAATTAAAGCTAGCGTCAAAGCTGCTTGCTTTTTAACTATTTATAGTTTCAACTAGCCTGGACTGGAACATGATGAAAATAGCACCGCTCGATACTGGCTGGACGGAATATTTATTAACAGCTTTGACGTAATATATGGTCGACTGGAAATGTTATCTCGAGACTAGAGACAGGTCAGGTTCTAGAACGCGGTTTGAATTTCTCAAGTCTATTTTTAATTCTAACTGCATTTAAATTTAAATATAGATTTGGGAAATTGGTTTGTAACGTGATGGTTTTGAATCGATGCATGTGTAGTCCACAAGCAATAATTAATTTAGATTAAGACGAGTTTTCATTGTATGTTTTATTTTTTTATGTGAGTGGAAGGGTGTATCAGTTTTTTATACCTAAAACCTATTTGTGACTTTTCAGTTGCCCTATGCTTTCCCGGGCCACGGTAACTCTTTCGAACATTCCCGCTGCCCATCCTCATCATAATAATGCAAAAGGTAAATACTTGTTCGGTATGGGAATTGAACCCGTAACACGCTGCGCAGCAACTTATTGCTCAAACCCTACGCTTATCATAACATTTAAACTGCCAGCAACTTCGGCTGCGTGGTAGTAAGAAATTGTCACAAGGGAACATACTCCCAGAATAAAGAAGTGTCCTATATGCTATTCCAGGACATGATGTACCTGTATAACAAGTTTTATCGAAATTCATACGTACGAACTTTCACATTATTAATATTAGTAGGACTTAAAAAAAACGTTTTCTCTGAGAGAAAGTTCAAAAGTTAACAAAAGCCAAATCCGTGCCTAATCGCATCAACGTAACTTTCAAATACCGGCTCTACCGGCCCGTCCTAAATAATCACAATTAGTATCCACGTAAACCGAAACAAAACACCGAACTCGTATTATTTATTCCAAATGGTTAAATTAAACAAATATTAGGTGCCACTCACACGAACGCGTATTTCGCTGCGATATTACTAGTATCGGTCTTGCGAAAAAGGAACGTGAATGAACGGGTGCTGTAAACGAACACAGATGTGTGGTGCGAACGTATGTTTTACGTGTTTTCACTCGCCAATGCGGCGCGGCGATTCGAATAGCTATATTTTATGTGAGAAATCATACAATGTCTTCTCCCGCTCTAGGTGCGGAGCGAGGAGAGTGTGTTAGACTTTTAGTGACTTAAACCCATGTGCTTTCTTCTGTGCTTCTTGTGCTTTCCCATGTGTTGTCTTTAGCATTCTGATCCGAGAACGCTGATTCCCTTTAAGGAATTCCCCGTAGCCCTGTTGGGCACTGGCCTTGCTGGGTCTCTACGGTTTTGCTGGTATCTCTTTGAGACGCGCGTGGAACACTATGCATTGACGAAGACTTGAGCTCGATCCTTACTAGACGACAGGACAGCGAGCCACTGTGAGGACGTCCGTTCTTTTACGGTAAATTCCATCTTCTTGGATAGTATTAATGTTTCGCGGAAGAAGGTGACTGCGTCCTATTTCCTCTTTTTCTTTAGATCATGGCCTGAATAAAATCCGCCACGGCCGATCGCCTCTACGAGGACTCGATAGTGCTCCCCCAAGGGAGGTTTGCAATGGTGAGACTCGGGCATTTCTTCTGAAACAGGAGTATCTTAATTTGCCATGTACGGTGTGGACTTTCGTCATGCAAAAGCTGAAGACACCGAAGCATCTTTCCAGCTACTCTTCAAAGAGAGAACTTACCGCCGCGATTGTGGCGTGCAAAAGCAGCGTTTATATCGCACGTGAGGGTGGCACCTTACAGTTGTACAAAAACACTTAAATATTAAGCAGTCCCTTGACGTCAGTAATTGACTTTCCAAAGGCTTCGATTTGATTTCGCAACACATTTTTATTAAAGGTTAAAAGTGTAATATGCTCCGTACCAAAATATCTAGAATCTTTTGTTCTGCGACCTTTTAAGAAAAAATAAATATTTACTTTGTTGTTGTGACTTGTATGGTCTCATTTTGTTGACGCCCTTTCTGTTTTTACTTTTATTTTGAGTATCTTTGTTAAAACAATGAGCCTGAGAAGAGAAACAATTTTGCTGTGTGACAATAATGGGTTCTGTCAGCGGTTTTGCTTGCGTAATTGTCCCAAGGGAACGTATTCCCGGTTTTGAAAAGCAAAGAAGAAGGTCTTTACTTAACAGTGGAACACATAATAGGCTAACAAAAAAAAGTCCTTTTCATAAATTCCTAGTAGTTTCCCCAGTTTTGGCTTTTAAACCAAAAGATACAGACAGAACCTCTAGGTTTAGAAGTGAAAATATCATAAAAAAAACAAAAAGATATAAATATTTCCACCGTACGCGCGGACTTGCGGATGGCAAGTTCTGGGTAGCTTGCCGTCCGGCAGTGCTGTAATAAGCCGACCCGGGCCCAAGTTGACAACGGTGCGTACTGTTCCACGCGCGCCCTGGAACGAAAGCAACGATGGTGGGGTTTACTCAGTAAAAGTCTGACACGCCCTCCCGATCATCCCAAGAGAGGGCCGGGCGGCGTCGCCCACGTGACAGTAGAAAATGTTTTCAAGGGAACATACTCCCTTCTTAAAAAATATCGTATTTGCTATTCCAAGGCATGGCTGAATTTAATTCCATGGGTGTTTCGGGTCCGAGCGTCTTGTGTATGTGCTTTTACATCTTTGTGGACGCACTCACGATACAGGAGTTATTCCTAGTTTGTGGTAACATTTTTTATAAAATAGACACCACCGATAAGAAAGGAAGTATGGATTAGGATTCCCCGATGGGTCACGAAGATTTTTATGTTGTTTTCCATTGTGTTTGTCTTCTCATAATACCCATCACATAAACCTCAGACTGGATATAGTACGAAAATACTATCTGTCGCTTTTTACGATATCAATCAGTAAAGATTGCGGTTCCTTCGCGTCTTTGGTTACTGCTTGCATCCTATGGGTCGTAGCGTTATGTTATATAGCCGATAGCCTTTCTCAGTAAATTGGCTATTCAAATATTATTGTAATTTGAACCAGTAGTTACTGAGATTAGCGCGTTTAAACAAATAAATGTTTTCAGATTAATACTTTATAATTAAAATTACTAGCGATCCCGATAGACGTTGATCAACAATTAAAAAAAATCTCAACCTGTTTGCAGTGCTACCTATCGGGTTCATTTATATTTTGCGAATCAGTAAGGAACCCACTGAAATATACACACAAAGTTTCATCCAAATAGCTTGTCCGACTAGGAGGATTTAGAGACCACACGCACATAAGAATTATATTAATAAAGGAAAAAGTATAGACGAACAGTAAAAATGAAACTTAAAGTAAATAGATTCCAGTCATAAATACTAGTATAAAGACCAGTCTCCTTTATCAGCTCTTTCATGCATATGCTTTTCATGCATAGCGTGTATGAAGGGAAATGTCGTGACGGAGTCTGGATTTGATGGTCTGAAATCGCTTGCGTGGCTAGAATAGATGATCAATGCACCGCTCTGTGTGTCTCTGGACTTAATAGTTCATATTTTATACTAAAACTGCTGCAAATTCTCAACGCTTTTTGGTACTTAACACAACTGAATGAGTTGAATAGAGCAGTGGTGACTTAGTACTAATTGCCTCGACTTATCAGTTGTAGGTTATTTTTAAGATGGGAAATTATCACAATGACTTCTACCGCTCTTGGGCGGAGCGTGTCAGACTTTTACTGACTAAAACCCACTCCGTTCCTTCTTTGCCTTCGTTCCAGGGTCCCGGGTTTTCCTTTCAGGAGCTAACTCATGGTCCCGAAGGTTTCGACCCTGCTGGGTCGTGTGTTAAAAAACTCAGCCTTTACTATATGTCATTTATTTCAACACTGTTCTCGTTACAGTGAAGGAAAACATCGTAAGAACAAAAAAGTCGTAGGTTTGTGACATCCACCAACCAGCAAAAGGCGTAGCGTTGGATTAAGGCCCATTCTCTCTTCTAGAGATGGGGCCTGAATCCCAGCAGTGGGAACTTTAAAAGGCTAATAATGTTAATCGAATGAGTTAAAATTATAGTAATTAGTGTTAATTTGGATCAAATCTGTATTGACGCTATGTCCACAACACTAATTAGAATAATTATTAACTAATAGTTAATTGCTGTGCATTGTACTGTAAAGTTTATACAAGTAATCCTAATTTGAAATGTGTAATTTCGTGTTTATTATAAAACAAATATTTACTTTTTTCTCATTATGTCACTGCTTTTACACATACAATCAATTACCAATTTTGATTATTTTTTGTGTACCAAAGTGTCAGTGTTCTTCTATTATATCGAAGCCGCACTGGCAGAGAATACGTTGAGACATAAAAAAAACATTTTCAGTCGAAGTCCATAGCCAGGTACATAAAATCAAGATTATTAAAACAAAACAAATGGAATCCATAATAAATAAATTAAAATCCTAATTATTCAAAAATTTAAATTTATGTAAAAATATTTAAATTCAAAATTATTATAAGTTGACTGGCCAACTCACCGAGCCTATCAAGCACCCATAACCTGACGCTCCGTAAACCTGCCCAGTAATGCAGTATCATACCTATCACCCATCATCAAGTCTTTGTACATCCCTAAAAGTACATGAACTTCAAATAAAATAATGTTTACAAAACAAAGAAGGTTCAATGAATTACGAAGTGTCCAATACAACGTTCTCTTGAATGTAGACTTGAAACAATTTATATTGAACACGACTCCTACTAATTTACAATGCGGACAACATGGCTCGCCTTGGCAAGCCGCGGAGAGCTACGCTCGTAGCCGTTTCGTAGCATCTCGCTGCTACGGCGTTGTAAATTGCTACGTTACTGTTTTCTGGTACGGGCTTGAGATTGTGAAGTCTTAAGAATTTTACTTAGTTTTAAAGTATCAATAGTCTCCTCGCATAAGTGTCTGTGTTGTAATATGGAAATATTGTAGACCCAATAGTTTTTTGAAAAGAGTAACCATGGAGTTTCTTGCCGGTTCTTCTCCATAGGAAACGACCAATTTGGAACCGTGCACTAGTTTTCGACGTTTTATAAGTGCCCATGTAGGCCTATGTGAAATAAAACCACTTTGACTTTGAGTGTCTTTTGGAAGCAAGGAATTATTAACGATTTAAGAGGTTATAACAATATAAGAAAATCCCGAGTTTTAATAAACACTTACACTAGCTGAAATCGTCTTGAGGGAATATGGTGATTACATAGTACTCTGTCTTCTATATAGGAGATGAAGACTTTGCTCTGCAGTGTCTAAGCAACAGGCTAAAATTATTGTGAATACTATGTGTTAAAGTTTTTTGTGTTTGTCATAAAAAAATCTATTTCCTCAAAAACATTGTGAACTGTAGTGTTATTTTGATACTCACATTTATATTATTTCACTTCATAGTCATTTCCATGCCTTACTTCATCTTTTTTCCCACGTCCTTTTAACTATTTTTTACGTGCAAGGACTATTGCCTTCTCTTCCCATGGTAGCAGGTCAGCAAGGTGGCTCGCCGCTTCGCAGGAGACCGTACGGTACAGTTTTATATCAATTAAAAAATTTGCTCATCAATTATTTCATCACCCACTGCCTTATAAAAACATATTTCTAAACACAAAAAAGAATCTTCAAAAAATACATATAATTATTTTCATATTACATTTCCGGGGAATTGCGGGCATTCCTTTTCAACGAGAACACTCTAACGAGATGACAAGGAAATTCTTCTAATTTCTTTTGAAAACATTTCAAGGAATTACATTTTATCGAGGCAAGAATTTTATCAGATCGTAGTCATTTGTGAGGGACTATCGAAGCAATTGTTCGAAGGTTTCGTAATTAATAGAAAAGTCGGAGTTATTTGAACGAGTGATTGGTAACTTAAGGAGGTAAGCAGAGAGGGAAGTCAATACTGCTGTAACAATGGTTCTCCACTTGAATCAATAACACTCCAGGAAGAATCAATTTACTTGTTATTTATTAA
The DNA here is from genome assembly GCA_030763345.1 of Mythimna separata. NCBI lineage: Eukaryota > Metazoa > Arthropoda > Insecta > Lepidoptera > Noctuidae > Mythimna > Mythimna separata. The sequence goes on along the minus strand of CM061174.1, from coordinate 11,648,828 downwards.
AAGCTTTATGAACTACAGAGTAAACACTGCAAAATGGCGGACTTATTGCTTTAGATGTTTTCTACCAGTTAGCAAAAGGATGGTGCAGAAACAACATGGTAAGTGCACCTTAATGGCAAACAAACAAACAGAAAAAATACTTATATAAATACACAGAAATAACAAATATTGTTACGAGAAATGAATCCAACAAATACGCTATTTTGTTCAACAGAATCCAAAGCCATTCCAAAGAGAAAATAATTAAATTCACTGTCGAGAGATAGTAAAACTGATAGTACGTAACTAAATTCCAGAAAATATTAAACCAGCTGCTTTCGGAATTATAAACAACCTGCTCCTAGAGAAATCAAAAGAGAGTTACATAAAAGTGTACAACGATTTTCTTAGTTGGAAAACAATGAACGGCACCAAATCTGTATCAGTCAGTCCTACTAGTGTACTTTCAATATTATCGACTACAAAGAAGCCAAGCAGTTTATGGTGCACCTATTCAATGCTCAAATGAAAACTTAGTAGTGTGTGTAGTATTCAACATAACATCAATATCCATACATATACTAAGTTGTAGCTAAAACCGTGCAAAAAATTCAAAAGTTGTAGCTAAAAAAATCGAAACTTTTTTGAACAAAGCACCTGATCTCATATTCCTTGACTCGAAAGTAAGTACCTACTAACCTAATGAAAAAGTATTTGTACGTATACCTTACTCATTCACAGGGTATTTATTTATAAACTGTCGCCCTGATTTTTGGAGTAAATCGTGCTTATCGTGGATATGAACTGGTTAATATATGATACATTAACAAGATACATTCTCTGATGATAAATTTTCAAGATACTAAAACTAAGCGAGATCGATCTTTCATAGTTTTTAGAGAGTATGTAAAAATGTGAAAATAGAGGGTGTAAATGCATGAGGAAAGACTTTGGAAAAAACAAAATCGGCGCGACGCCGAAAGAAAGCGTAAAATACTTTAATTTGCAGAACGGCCAGTTTAGACCAGGGTAGATAATTTTTGAAACCAAAAAAAATTACAGTAGGATGAAACTCATTAGAAAAGCAAGGGAATATGATCAAATTGAAAGGAAAAATAAATTACGGTCGATCCGAGTTCGGGAAGTGGGAGGGGGAGGTTTTTAAGGGTATCTTATCTTATCTTATCTTGCTTTCTGTTTTCCGCACTTAGTCCCGTTGGACCATTGTGCGTGTTTTTAAGGGTAAAAAATGGTTTATCTTGATTTCCAGCAAAACTACAAGTCCTATGGAAAAAAGTTAAATGGCAAAGTTGTAGGCAATAAAAAGATCTACAACTTTTGTATTTGCAGATTTTTCACATAACCTCAAAATTTAGGTGAAAAATTCAAAAAAACAAGTTTTTGGTTTTTTATTTATATCTTTTTCAAAAACATTTTTTTTTCTACGAAATTTGGTGAAAACTTACCTTATTATGTCCCAAATACACTGTAATTTATTTGATTAAAAATATTTATTTTTTCGCTTCATTTTAATTTAATATCAAAAAAGCACCCTAATTTTCAATCAAAAATTCTGACGTCAAAATATCAGCTTTTTTCAAAAAGTTTGGGGGCTTTTTGTTCGTTGAAATATCTACTTTTTGATGGTGTAAAGAAAAATATACATTACTATAGGAAATATTCTTAGAAAATGCAAAAAATTGAAAAAATCTCAAATTCGAAAAAAAATTTTTAATCATTATGTACAATTTCATCAAAAAAATGTGATTGCTGCAATTTTTTTTAGTTAAAAAGTTTATTTATTTTACTCGAATTACATTCATGTCATAGAAAATCTCATACAAAATAACAAACAGTGTGATAATGAGCTTCTATTGCGACTAAATCAGGCACATTTCTTAAACGAGCTAAAATGTTTCAATCGAAATCATTAATTGTGTTTTGTTTTTTAATATGCTGTAATATATTTTCTTTTTTATCGTTATTTTGAACTGATGAAATTTTATCTTTAGAAATATTACCGAAAAACCTACCGCAGAGAAAGCAATGAGATTGAAAATTAAATATAAGAGCGTCCTTATTTATTTGTTTTCCTTCCTGTGATTTCTTACGTCTTGAGCTACAGAATGTAGCTATTGCAGTCTCATCATTATAATGACTTTGACAAGTTCGATGAATAAGAGCTGATGTTAAAGTTTCAATTTTTTTGTATCTATTGTCGATTCTCTTCTTGCTAGACGCCACTAAACGATTCAAAGCTGTATTTTTTATTTCATACACTTTTTTTTTTATGGTAGGGGAATCATCAGAATGACTTCCCCCGCTCTTGGGCGGAGCGGGAGGGCGTGTCAGACTCTTACTGACTAAACCCCTACCCCATTCCTTCGTTGCCTTCGTTCTGGGGGGGACTCGGTATCAACCGTTAGGAATACCACATGTTTATTTCATACACTTGCTTGTCGTCTGACTTATTGCAGATTATACAAACAGATTCTTCCATACTGGTAATCTGAAAAGACAAAATCAAATTAATAATGCCTTCAAAGTTTTATCATGAGTATAACTAAATCTGTTTGTATAAAATAAACAAAGTTACTATTTTTTTATTCTTGTACTGAAATATCATTCAATTTCAATTTTTTAGGTTATGTTACGTTAAACATACTATTTATAGAAGAAAAAAATTTCTCGCAAATCACTTAGAGTAACTCAGCCTGCACGTGTATTTTTAAAAACGATGCAGATGTTGTACACTACTCTGTATCTCAAATACTGACTAACGGTCTTTACAGCTGCTATGAAATAGCAGGTATGTAGTAAAGCCCAGACTCTCCTAGGTCCGTCCCCACTTCTCAATTAAATAACTTACAATGGGCTTAAATTCACCGAAGGTCACTCAGGTATATAAATTATTTTTAAAACAGCAATAAATAGGCATCTACAAATATTATTTAAAGAAAATTCTACAACTTTTTCAAAATATTGTAGATGTCTTATTAAATATTAACTTTATTAACTTATTTGTTTGTTAATTATAGAAGTATATTTTACTTTGTAATTTTTTCATTTATCAATAAAACATGAAATCTTACGTTTTTTGAGTAATTAAAGTGTAAATTTTAATAAATACCTGAAAATGTTTTTTCGAATTTGAGGTTTTTTCAATTTTTTGCATTTTCTAAGAATATTTCCTATAGTAATGTATATTTTTCTTTACACCATCAGAAAGTAGATATTTCAACGAACAAAAAGCCCCCAAACTTTTTGAAAAAAGCTGATATTTTGACGTCAGAATTTTTGATTGAAAATTAGGGTGCTTTTTTGATATTAAATTAAAATGAAGCGAAAAAATAAATATTTTTAATCAAATAAATTACAGTGTATTTGGGACATAATAAGGTAAGTTTTCACCAAACTTCGTAGAAAAAAATATTTTATTTGAAAAAGATATAAATAAAAAACCAAATACTTGGTTTTTTGAATTTTTCACCTAAATTTTGAGGTTATGTGAAAAATCTGCAAATACAAAAGTTGTAGATCTTTTTATTGCCTACAACTTTGCCATTTAACTTTTTTCCATAGGACTTGTAGTTTTGCCGGAAATCAAGATAAACCATTTTTTACCCTTAAAAACCTCCCCCTCCCACTTCCCGAACTCGGATCGACCGTAATTTATTTTTCCTTTCATTTTGATCATATTCCCTTGCTTTTCTAATGGGTTTCATCCTACTGTGATTTTCTTTCATTTTTTACCATTTTTGTAGGCTTTGACCCCGGTCTAGTTGTAAACAAGCCACTGTTATAAGAGGACGTCTGCTACTATTTTGGCTAATTCGGGTGAAAACAAAACACAAATTAAAAACTGCATAATGGCTGGAAATTGAATGCAGTAGCTGAGAGCTATATAGAAAAATCCTTACAAAACAAAGACTAAACGAGCCGCCGTATTGGAGACGTCATCAACCTTCGGTCACCCATCAAAAATATGGATCCCAAGACGTCTCTGCAGCCTCAACCATTGACCTCCAGTTAAATCCCAGCGACCTTTATGGTTCAAAATAATTCGTAAACAATAAACTAACACCTCTTCTTCAAGAAATGTCTCGCTTTCCTCGGGAGTCACTTGTGTAGATCCCTCACTCTGTACAGGATTTAACTTAGCAACCGTTGTTCCGCCCACGACTTAAAGACACTGCTTTATTGCCTTGTTACATAACCTACTATTCCTGATTAAAACATCCAATACATTAAGGGACAAAAATCCCTTAACATGACGAGCAACGCTGTTAAATTGTCCAACATGTCGCGTTTTAAATGCGGGACACTTGGCAAAGTTGCAGTGACACATACATTGATTATTGCGCATCATCTTGAGGCGAATTTTGTCCCTGTGTGTTGTTCCTTGTGTGTTCCAAGGTCTCGGTGACTCTTTCGATTAATCCTTTAGCCTAATATATATATATGAGGCTAAAGGATTAATCGAAAGAGTCGTGTTATATTATAACACGTGTAGTATAAGTGCTGATGGCAATATGCCAAGGACCTGTCACTTTTAATCTGTAGCATGATTAACAATATAACGTATTTGTAATGTGAGGAACGTCTCGAAACACGTAAGTTACCCTCAGTGTCACACACTAGGTGTGGGCTGAAGCTGTAGGTAGGGTTGGTGAATGAGATATTTTTGGAAAACGAATTGTATAGAGTGCGTCTAATGAAAGCGCAACCTGGAGTTTTTTTTAAATTTAATTGGCAACTTTATTTAGCCGCAATTGTAGGAAATAAAAAAAAATGTGAAGTGTCAATAAATGATTCTCCTACTAGTTAGTAATACCACAAATCAAATTTTTGGATTTAACCTCTTTTTCAGGTCGCGCTTTCATTAGACGGACTATAGTCTGTTATAATATTTTTGTAAGGCCTTTCTGTTAGTTCTTTGGAGGGTATGCGGAATAGAGAGAAAAGTCTCGCAAACCTTCTTTGAAAAGGGAGCATTCTTCGACCAGACTGGTTTTATGTCTGGTGGGCAACTGCCCGATAGATGATTTCGGGCTATTGTATCTATTCAAAACGCACGGAGAACTTTGATTGTGCCGTTGTGCGATAGTTCTTACGTGACTTCAAAAATGTCGCTACAGGTTTAAGTGGCAGTAGGAAGGCTACATTGCTTACAGAATGGATGGTCGATGGGGCTGAAAGATCGAGGAAAAGTGGATGAGTATTGATGAGGCAAGGAGTCGAATTGAGTCAGTGACCGTGTTTTAGCCGAAATATTGATAATGACGTCACAACAAATGACCTATACCAAAAATAAATGTTAAGAATGAAACCTTTACTGAACTGAGATTGAACAAATTATATGATACTAAATTATTAAAGAAAGTATTTCAAGCAGATTTCTCGTAAAGTTACTTAGAAGAAATGGCATGTTACGTTTACGAGGAAACAGGTGGTTTTACCTGTTATAATTTTTCCTCATTCTTGGATCCAAAGGTCAGAGAGTTTATTTTAATACAATTTTAATATTGAAAATGTTATCCATCTTCTTGCCAATATTTTTAGCTCTATCTCGACGGATAAGTTTAGCTTTAGTAAATCAATTTATGAAAGGAATATTTTTCAAGTGATAACCTTCTACGAGAAAAAATTATTACCAATATCCATAAGGCTCATACGGTAGCTCTTGATATTCAGAATCAACTAGGATGCCACCAACTTTCTGGCTACGCAAAGTGTCGATAAGTCGGTGTGAAAATTCCTTGAAAGGGGTTTCTTACTTGGACCCCTGATCCAAACGATTAAAAACTGTTATTACCATAGTTTGATCATTATCATTTCAGCCGAAGGGCGTCCACTGATGGTCATAGAAGTGTCACCATAACAAACGGTCCTGTGCATCTCGCAATCATCACATTCATGCGACTATCACCAAATCAATTGGATTCTGTAATACAGGTTATGCCTAACGGAGGAGTTAGGGCTTCCCTATTTTGTAAAATATTTAACACAACCTATGTCTGACTGAGGAGCTCGTGGCTAGATAATAACAGCCACACAGGTCGATCTTCAAGGTTAAGCAACGCTTGCCAAGGTTGGTCTGTGGATGGGTGACCATCTTAACATAACGAATTTCTTCCGTGCTTCGAAAAGCACGTTGAGCCGTAGGTCCCGGCAGTCATTTATAGATCTTTGGCAATCGTTACGGATAGTCAGAAGCCGGTAAATCTGACTCCAGTCTTGCCATGAAGTACCGTGTTACCCCAGGGTTGTGGAGGTCTGGTAGGCAGCCGCTCCTCGTAAAATACTGGTATTCAGCTAAATCCAGTTTGACTGGAAGCCGACCCCAATATAGTTGGGAAAAGGCTAGGCAGATGATGATGATGACCATGTCAATAAAGAATTGATTATTATCAGTCCACCTAGTGGGAGACCTTTGGATACGAGGTCACCACTCTAGAACCCTAATTTCATGCAAAAGCTATTAAAGACATATATGTATATCTGTTGCTTGGTCTGGTGCAATCCCCATTAATAGCCACACACGAAATCACATAAATTGCATTCCCCTTGCACAAACATACAAGATATTAGCTTCCAACTAAATGTAAACTAAAACGGTGTAGCACACCCTTGATATTGGAAGGCAGGCAATAAATACATGTCTGTACCAACGTTAACGTCACAGGTTGTTAGTTGGGCTGTAAATTAATGAGCATTATTATGTAGCGGGTATGATACACCTTGTTTATGAATATTCTGAGGATATAGGCTCGGAATATGATAGGTTTAATGCAGAATTAGCAGGCAGTGTCCAGTTGTGAACTGTGATTTTATGAGTTGCTTGTATATGAACAGAAGGTAATTCCTTAGTGCGCAATCGACGTAACAGCCGCAGTTTTAAAGAACGTCGGTTTTACTCGTGGCTCGTTGGTACTGATTGACAAGCAAGTATAACAGTCGTATAGTAGAATATGAAACAAATATGATGAGCCGGGAGCACGGCTCGTGGTAGGTATTGCAATGATACATCGGCGAGCTTAACCGAAGAGCCATAAGACTGTGGTTTTAATCGCTCGTCGATCAGCCCATTTACTATGATACCAATGATCTTAGACTGTTTACTGCAAGTCTTTTATATCCCACTAGAGTAAACATTGAACTCAGAATTTGGATACTAGAACGAAAATCAAAATAATTATGAAAGAACTGTAAGTACTGTTCGCAGGAGATTCTGAGGAGCTCGTGGCTAGATAATAACAGCCGCACAGGTAGGGAACTTCAAGGTTAAGCCACGCTTTCCTAGGTTGGTCTGTGGATGGGTGACCATCTTAACATAACGAGTTTCCTCCGTGCCTCAGAAAGCACGTTAAGCCGTTGGTCCCGGCTGTCATTTGGAGATCTTTGGCAGTCGTTACGGATAGTCAGAAGCCAGTAAATCTGACTCCAGTCTTGCCATGAAGTACCGTGTTACCCCAGTTAATGGGTTGTGGAGGTCTGGTAGGCAGCCGCTCCTCGTAAAATACTGATATTCAGCGAAATCCGGCTTGACTGGAAGCCGACCCCAATATAGTTGGGAAAAGGCTAGGCAGATGATGATGTAAGTACTGTTCGCAGTTTTACGCTTTCGGTTTTTTCAAGGAAACAAAACCATGGAAACCTTCCTAATGTAACATCTACACTTCTGTCTTTCTTGTTCTTTCAGCTCTTGTTCCATAATACTTGGAGTCGGCGCCACGTTTTTTTTTTCTTCCATTATGTACTGTCACGCGTCACGCTATCATTAACTGCCTTTTCTTCCACATTACTCCTCACACAATCCATCCATCTTTTCTTTGGCCTTTTTCTCCCTCTTAATCTATCCACGTGAATACTCATAACATTTTTAGTAACATGCGTTCCATCCCTCCGCTTCACATGACCATACCAATACAAACGGTTTCCTTCAACTTTTGATTCACTGACTTTCAAACTTCTTCTTATATAGGTACTCATTTCTCACGTTATCCATTCTCGTCACACCACACACCCATCTCAACATTAAACAACATACTGACATCCATACTACAGTAACTACTACAAAGACAAAACATTGTCCAGTATCCCCGTGTTCGCTTGTAAACATTCCACACAGTAACCCACAAGTGACCAAACTGACTTGAGTAGGCAATTGTCCGTAACCACAGGATTCCGGACAAGCACTTCAGTGTAGGGTCGAATAACAGGCTAGGCGAAAATCGACAACCGCAATTTACTATGCTGTGTTGACTTAATCTTCTATCCAAACGTTCTGAGTATTTAGATGTGTAACTGAAATTCTATGTTAGTGTTTTCAACATTGAAAAACTTCTCTGCTTTAAAAATAAAAAAATGTATACCACTTGAATAACACGTTCAACAGAACTTGTATAAAGGCTGCTTACCAATTTTGAATTACTAACCTATCCCTACAGACACTTTTACAACGTCAAGAACTTTGCGAAAGTGCCTATAATGGTTTATAGGCCGGATAATATATATAACTTAGTCAACTACCCCTTACTTTACATAGCCTGTTGCGCAAACGAAATACTTAAATTGAAACCACCTAAAGAATACACACGCATTACGCAGTCAGTGCGCAGGTGGATTTTAGTCAGTAAATGTCTAACATATCCTCTCTCTCCATTCATCCAGAAATGTCCTTTGTAGATCGTCAAAGATCTAAAAAATGACAACCGGAACCTACTACTTAACGCTCTTGTCAAAAGCATCTCACAATATTTTACCTAATTCTTTCATCAAACCTATTTTTTTCTAAAATCTATGTTAGCTACAACCTAGGGGTCTTTAAGCCAAGAGTGAAAAGGTTACTTCTAGGCAAGCGTGCAACTTTGCGAAAGTGCCTATAATGGTTTATAGGCCGGATAATATATATAACTTAGTAATTTTACTTGTTATGGTAGTTTTGCTATAGTCCTATGAAGAGTTTCCCTCGAATATGATTTCTCTCTGTAACTCAAAGGTTTGCTGTAAGAAAACTCATTGCTCGCTTTTGTACCATGTTTGTAATGTTTATTTTTTGTGTACAATAAAGAATTAAGTTCCTTTCTTTATCTTTTTCGTATCTGTGAATGATATTGACATACTCATATTTTTTATTCTTATTGAATCAATTATTGTAATTTATTTTATTTGCTTGGTTTTTTGCCTTCACTTTTTACGCCATTCTTTTGGCAAAACATGTACACATATTTTTTTATTAACTGTAACCCTATGTTTTACAGAATCAATGATTGATTCATTTACTCAATTTAAATTTATTAGGACCGATTTGGGAATAAATTCTATTAGACAAAAAATAAACTGTGTACGTTCGCCTTTTTGAAGTCAACTACCCGTTACCTTACATAGCCTGTTGCGCAAACGAAATACTTAAATTGAAACCACCTAAAGAATACACACGCATTACGAAGTCAAGTCACGGGTACAGCATTATTCTTCCCGGGGCGTATCGTTAAGGCGAAACTCTTAAATGTGACGCACAAATGAGTTCTTTTAGAAGCACGTGACTGTTTATCATGCAAAGTAATAATGTTACTAATATTGTTTTAGTGTTCGTGAAAAATTCTCTTCTGTATTTTTTATTCGTAAATGTAGGTAACATTTTCTTATATGTTCACGTTTGGGAGATACTAAATTAGGCTCCGTTTATTCAATAATGTATCTGAATAATTTGAAGATTATTAAGTTTGTTCACATTATCTACCTCTGTGTAGTTTGATACGATTTGTAAAGGTAAATCTTATCTAATAGTATTTTGAGAGAGCTTTTCTGTTTAATTTTCTTTAATAGATTGGAGTAATAAAAAAAAGTTTGTGATATTTTGTTGCTAACTTTTTGCATTTTAGGACCCTTCTTTTTTAAAGGAAGAATTCATTCAATGACTTCTCCCACTCTAGGGCGGAGCGAGAGGGTGAAGCGGACTTTGACTGACTTAAACAACACCTTTGCGTTAGTGGACCATGGGTTTCCTGTTCAGAAGTTAACACCTGGTTTGAGTAGGCTTCGGCCCTGCTGCGCCCATTTTTGAGGCGCGCGTGGAACACTGTGCACCGTTGACGACTCAAAATATACTTAAAAAATAATACTTTAAACACACTCCGTTTCAAGGTTAGGTGCAGCAATGACAATGTCCACAGGTTCTTCTTAGACCTTAGAGGTTCCAATCTTCAGTGTTTTTGCAGTCGTAGACTATGTCCTAAGTACCTTCCATCTTGCGTCACGTGCCCTGATATTTATCCACATAGGGATCTAAAATGACCGCGTCACAGTATACGCGTACGGTATTACCGTGGCCGAAAACTGGGACAAACAAGTAATTTAATTTTGTAAATAAAACAATTTTGGCCATAACAACGCTATGAAGAAGCTCGTTATTTTTTATAAGGTTACTAGAAAAATAGTCGAATACTTCAGCACGTGTTTTGGGTGTCGCAATAGCGCAAATATCTGTGTGCAAGAGGGACGGGCACGTCTTTTAAATTCCTTTATTAGATTCCGAGCAACGTTCCTCGTGTTACCGTCGCGTCCGATCTATTTACATGTTTTGAATGAGCTAGTGTTGGTATAGGTGGGTGCACTGTTTTGTTTTATGGAGGCAGTGAAGGGGTTGTGTACGGCCTGATGCCTGTTAGGACTGCGGAAATGTTTGAAGCGGCATAGGTAGATTTTAGTTAGTAAATCCTCCATCCATCCAGAAACTGAGTAGTACGATGTCTATCAGATTTTTTTGTTTCCATTTATAGACCGTCAAAGACCTAGAAACTGACAGCCAGGACCCTATGGCAAAACACGCTTTTAAAAAAATCGTTAAATATTGATCAGCCGTGACTATCAAGATAGTCAAAAGCATCTCAAAATGGTGTTCTTGTATCAAACATATTTTTTTATACATTTTCATTTAACCGTGAATGAAGCAAGAGGGGCCGGCAGACTTTGACCGACTAAAAACCACCCGTGTTACTTCAGTTGCAGTTCAGGTATTCCAAGGCGAACGGTAACTTTACCTAACAGTTTAAAAAAAAACGTGTTGTACCCGCCCCAAGTAACTTGACAAGATGATAGAGATCAATGGCTTATTTGGCTTTTTTTAACCTTTACAGCCAATATGCAATATTTTTTTTTAATCTTTATATATTTAGAGGCGTTTAGCTTACAAAGGTACGTCAGCCTCATCGTACCCTTTAAATAATTAATATCTGCTTTTACACTTCTCTACCTACCATCATCATCTACCTAGCCTAATATTACATTTACTCTACCTAGATGGTTTATTTGGTTTTCCATAACCTTTGCAGCCAATTTGCAATATCACAATAACTACCTCAATTCGTTGGCCAACTTTCAAAAATATGAATCGGAAAAATACTCATGTTTTCAGCTTACTGATCCTACAGCAATACAACTGTGAAAACGGTTGCTTCCCTAAAGTTTGTTTTAAAAACCCCACGCGAAAATGGAATACGCAAAAATTATTCGTTCGAAAATAGTCCAGTTATTAAAATTGTTTTCCAAACAACACTTTATAACTTTCGTTTGGATGCACATGCATTAATTTTACTCAAATTTTTAGAGTACGCTAGCCAGATAGCGGACCGGAAATTTCGTCCAGTCTGTCCGTTCGGGTATCATGAAATATACAACTTATCAGAGCCAGCTTTCTGCTATTCTTTTTGAAATATACAACTTATCAGTACAGGCGATATTCTTTTTTTAAATTGAATTTGGTAGATCTTATTATTTCAATGTTGGTATTTATTTGTTGTTGTTTTCTAAATTAAATTTTCTTATTTATGCGCCTATCATTTAGTCTCATCATCACATAGTCCATCTACGACTACTTACAAAAAATGGATGTTGTATCTGAAATCAATAAATAATGATAATGTGTCAGCCAATGGCCACGATAAAAACCTCAGGAGCCTTTTGTTGGGTGACTGGATCAAGAGTTGATTTCAGAAAGCGATACTTCTAGATACGACACGTATGGTGAGGAGGTTTTTAGAACCCTTAATCCCGATAACAGTGGGCTGCTATTAATTATAGTATTTATTATAGTTTTAAATATCGCGCCATACGCTGAGTTACGCACCTTTTTCACTTCGCACAGATAAAAATATTTTTTTTTCATGATGTATTTTTAGTTTTATACCAATGTGTGAACCACGAATTTTTCTAAAAGGAATGAACGAGATAGTAAAATGTACCATCAATAGTGTGACTACAGAACCCTACTACGCCTGATTCAACACGCATTTTGACGGTTTTTAATAAACGCTCACTCAAAAGGGTAAACAAAAACGGAACGCCAAGCAATTATTAAATTGCCGTTAAACTGCCGGTTATATCGTCGACGAAATTGATGAAGTTGAGTTAATTGGTTAAAAGTATGGTCATGTTCACGAGCCAACATATTTTGGACGATATTTACATTGCAGTTAATAGCCGAGCTTCGTCTATTATAGTTTGCGGAGTCTATCGCCTCACACCCTCAGATAGCTGCAGGAAAGTGAGATAGTTAGGGTAATGCGATTGCTGGTGTTGGCGTGGTCGTTATGGAAGCGATGGTTTCGCCGGCTGAATATGTCCGTCGACCGTCACATTCCAGCGATGGGGTCTTATCGAGACGGTAAGGTCTACAGAGGTACCTAGGTTCCTCGGATTTAATTCAGGCCATCCCCAGGCTTCCTTTAAGTGTTGCTACAACGACCGGACCTGTATATCTCGCATAGCTATCGGATTCTCGCGATCCTTATCAAGTCATCAGGCTTATCAACATTGAGTCTATCGATACGCAACGCAATTTAACTTTTTAGCCCCGTAATTCATAAACCACTACGTGCCTTACTGCGATATTCGACGGCTATATTCAATCTGATATCCCCAAGACATAAGCTTGATGGCTATGCAATGCGACGTGAAAATAACCCTCTTTACGCATGCGATAATAATGTTTGTGTTGAACAAGGAGTTCTGGCCAAATCCCTCGTCAAAACTCTGATAATGTGTCAACAGACCTCTCTCTTTGCTTTAACGAACTATAGAACTTATTTCAAGACAGTGGAATATAAACTTTGGAGCACAAAAGTTATGGTTGATTTTTGATCGTTGAGTGGTAAGTGGGGTTTGTATTTGGTTTCGTATGTCTTGTAAAGTTTCGTTTGAGAGCGAATTATAAGTACGTGAAGACAATGGTTTAACTTTGGTTTGTTTTTTGTTGTGACAAGACGCGTCTATCGAAAGTACAAAACAGAAATGAAAAGCAGTACAATCTGCTTTGGTTGTTAGCATAAGTAACTTAAACAGGATTTTTTAAGCGACTCTATTGAGAAAGTGTGAAAAAAAAGTCACATCGTCCAATATGCAGCACTTATAGCCCTTGTCTATAACCATTTCCGCAAATAACACTTTTCTGAAACAATGCTCGCCAATATGACGCTTTTTAAGGCCATGCCAAGAAATAAGCAAAAACATGAAAAAGTGTAGACCTTGCGTAAGATAGGCATTAATCACCTCTATGAGTATGTTTGGTTTCTGAGTGAAACAGTTTTGGGAAAACACAAAACGTAGAGCAGCCGCCCAGAGGCAACGGGTGGATTACGGCCCTCTTCTAGAGAGGAGGCCTGGGTCCCAGCAGTGGGGACATCATAATGCTGATTATGTAATGAAACTACATACACTATACAAATCACTATTCACTCGAGACCGCAAAAAATAGTGGAACTTTTTTCAATGTTTCTTCACAATAAATTCTTGAAACGGTCCTCGCATTCTAAGATATGACTACATTTTTTGGATGGGAAATCATCAGCTCACTTCTTTCGCTATGGGTGAAAAGAGAGACTAGTCATTTACTGTCTAAAACCCAAACACGTTCCTTCAATTGCCTTTTCCACTCCGCGGTGACTATTTTAAACAAATTCACAGCAAGATCTACCACTCAAGTATGTATATTTACAGTAAAAACAGTTTAAGTTAGTAAATATAAAGCGTCTCTTTTCCACATAGCGCTCATCTTTATTTATTTAGCACTTCAGTGAAGTGTGTATTTGAATGCATAAACTGTGGCGCCCTCTTGCGACTGTGTGTTGATATTTGCTTGTGTTTTATGTAGAGTGTATTGCTTAATGGCTGGTAAGTATTTTTTTTACCAACTTTTTTATGAGGTGGGAAGTTGTCTAATGATTTCTAGAAACTTAGGATGGAGCAAGGTTTGTCCGGCTTTTACAGACTGAAATCTACCTGTGTCCTTTAATTCTATCAAGCTTACTCGTGGCTCTAGTCGGGCATTCTGGGCCTGCAGTTGCAGCTTATAACTATGAGTATTTTCTTCATAAAATCTACACAAAAATAGTATGAATCACTAAAGATCGCAAAAGACAGAAATGTTTGGAAGGAGAACGGTAAGCCTTTGCCCAGCAGTGGGACATAACCTACACTTACAGTAAAATTTAATAAAATGGTTTAATGGATTGCATAACTAAATTCTTTTAAAGATTGCTCTAGAATAATGAAAGTTCAATCCACTTTAAAATTTAATAACAAAATAAAATGAACACACGAAGATCAAGTTTCTTTGAAACCATATTTCACTCGTAAAATAATTATATTCCTATAAAGATATTGGTAAAAGTAAAACTTTTGTTTACAAAAATCAAAAGACAACGTAGATTATTCTAATTTTGTGAAACAGAAATTTTAATATAATCAGAATGGAAGCAAATGAAATCTTCAGTAATGTAGTCTTTCAATATTCTGGTGCAAACAATGAAAATTCAACGAGGTAAAGGGTTTGAAAAAATAATGAAGTTTGTCGTAGCGAACGAACAATTGTATGAAATGAACAACCCGGTTTTGTGTAGTGACAATGTTTTGGTTGAAAACAAAATATAAGTATGCAGACTATCACTTCTTTTAAAAAATTTTAACAACAAAACAATTTTTAACTCTGTGTTATTGTTTGTACTTTGTAACCAAGTGTTTGACATTTGTTGTGTAAATGTATTTAGAGAACTACAGGCTACAACTTAGGGGCTTTAAGTCGATAGTGAATAGGTTACTGTTAGGCAAGCGTGCTTCATCGTTGGCCACATTGTCGCTTACCGTCAGGTGTTATAGTGATTGACGCGAGTCTACGCGTAATTTAAAAAAAGAATTCGATATTTTCAAAATACACAACAACACTGGACGTCTTTCGACCAAAATGATAATAATCATCTGCCTAGCCTTTTCCCAACTATATTGGGGTCGGCTTCCAGTCAAGCCGGATTAAGCTGTATACCAGTATTTTACGAGGAGCGGCTGCCTACCAGACCTCCACAACCCATTAGCTGGGGTAACACTGTACTTCAAGGAAAGACTGGAGTCAGATTTACTGGCTTCTGACTATCCGTAACGACTGCCAAAGATCTACAAATGACGGGACCTACGGGTCAACGTGCCTCGGCGTTGCTTAACCTTGAAGATCGATGCGGCTTTTCTTTTTTTATCCTCGTGGCGATTATTATCTAGCCACGAGCTCTTAACCTCCTAACCAAAATGACAATAATGATCATATTAAAAACTGTGTCATTCTTCACACCTTTATTAATTCTTAAATACTTCTCTTGTAAATAAGTAACAAACAAAAAAAAAAAACCGGGCAAGTGCGAGTCGGACTCGCGCACTGAGGGTTTCGTACCAACCTACCTATAAAAACAGTTTAATTCTCGAATCGAGTCTTGAAGACTTTTCAATTTTTTTTTCTTGTGACGTAACTAAAAATTTTCAGTTTTCAGACTTTTTCCGATATTAGTGCTATAATACCTTGCTTCGTGCCAAATTTCAAGATTCTAGGTCAACGGGAAGCACCCTATGAGTTTTGATTCCTTTGACAGTGTCGAAATGTACGTTTTTTGCAACATAAACGGGCGTATCTTTTTTTCCCGTCAACTTACAAGTTTGATTTTTGCACAACTTCAAGGGACCGCGGATTTCAATATATGGTTTTAATTTCAACTTGATACCTTCACGCGTTCCTGAGAAAAAGGGTCTTGACAGACGGACGGACAGACGGACAACAAAGTGATCCTATAAGGGTTCCGTTTTTTCCTTTTGAGGTACGGAACCCTAAAAACAAACAATTTTATCTCTCAAGCTTCAAGTAACGTTTAAATGTTACGTATGCTTCTGCATTCCATATTTCCACAACAATAATTTTTGTAACTAAAAACAAATGCTTACCTTTGCACAATAAGAATAAATTAAACAAAGTTCCATAACTAACCTATTGTTGCAGCTGCAGTTCAAAAGTTTGACCAACAGTTCGTTAACTTTGAATAGTGAGGTTCTGGTGATGGCAGAACCGTTATAACTAACTGTGTCTAGTTAAAACTACCTCAGAAGGCTAAATAACAATTCAAACAATGATTGTTTCTCTAATATGCTGGAGGTGATAAAATACCACACAAAGAGCAATGTAAAGGACTATGCTCGGAGTTTTCTTGTGTTTTCACATCAGAAATGAAGTTATCCGCAAGAGAACTAAGGTTACCGACATAGCCTGAAGAATCCCCAAACTTAAGTGGCAGTGGGCAGGGCACATTGCTCGTAGAACGGATGGACGATGGGGACGGAAAGTTCTGGAGTGGCGGCCACATACCGGAAGACGTAGCGTTGGAAGGCCTCCCACAAGGTGGATGGACCTGGCGAGAGTTGTGGGAATCTAATGGGTGCGAGACGCACAGGACCAGACGTTGTGGCAACGTCTTTCTTTAGGTGGGAAATCAATAGAAAAAGAATGTCGCTCTTTTTAGGTGGGAAACCAGCAGATAATTCCTTTCAGTCTAGATGGTGGGAGGAGGAGTGTCAGATTTTTCCTTAGCGTTCCAGGCCCACAATAACTTTTCCGAACAATCCCACAGCTTTGGCAGGCAACGTCCTGGTGACTCTCGCCCGTTTACTGATATTTCATTGAGACTCGCGGTGCTATTCATTACTCGCCCTGCGAATCTCGGGGTCCACAGCGTCTCCTGCTGGTAGACAGAGTACCTAAGATATCAAATTGAGGACGGTTTGAAAGTAAAGTAATAAGCAAGTTATAACAATAGCGTCTATACTTTACTTATAGTATGTGTAAACCAGCTCTTGCCAGCGGCTTCGCGATCATGAAACTATTTCAAAAGAAAGCATCTTCTCACGGAATAGAAATATCTCATTACCCAACCTAAAACATGGCCATTTCATACAAATCTATTTATTCGTTGAAGCATGTCAGATAAACACATATTCAACCATCAAAAAATATCCAGACTTTTATTTAAAAGCCAGCAATGTAATAAAATGTATATAATAGTAGTAGGATAGGCTAACAACCCGTAGTATTTGTGCATGGCAGCCATCTATGAATTTCATATTTTACGGTCAAACGTGACCTAATCGTATAAATACACTAGCTTTAGCCCGCAGCTTCGTCCGCGTACATAAAATATAGCCTATGTCACTCAGGAATACAGCAGCTTACTATTGGTGAAAACAATTTTAGCAATCGGACCAGTATTTCCACAGATTACCTCATACAAACATAAAAACAAACTTTACCTCTTTATTATATATAAGTATAGATATTATAAAACATTTGTGTAAAATTGATCCAGTGAATGGTGTTTCATTATGTAAAAACCTTGCACATTTAATCGACGTTCTGAACCACCAATTTATTGTTTCAAAATCTTTTAAGGTTTTTAAAAAACGTTTTTCCTGGAGCATGTTGTGAAATATTCGAGTAAAGGACGGAATTACCGAATACAAACACAGTGTTCAGGTGTTGTTATCTTTCTTTTTCGCGATGCCTCTTTATTAAATACTAGCTTTAGCCCACAGCTTCGCCCGCGTACATAAAATATGGCCTACGTCACTCAGGAATACAGCAGCTTTCTATTGGTGAAAATTTTAGCAATCGGACCAGTACTTCGACAGATTACCAAAAAAACAAACTTAACCTCTGTATTATATTAGTGTAGATTATATTAAATATTGCGTTGGATTCAACTTTTAAAACCATGTTCACGTTGATGATATATGGATTGGAAATGGCCAAGTCAGCCTGCAGCTAAACACCACATTTGTTATGCAGTAATGACAACGTTCCTATGTACAATATGCCCACTGCTGGGACCCAGGACACTTTATAGAACACCATCATCACTGCTAGTAATAGGATCCATTAAGGAATATATTATTTAACTTCACGCAGGTAGACTACTTAGTGTAATAAGTAGTTAAGCCCATTGTAATAATTTTCCGATCATTAAAGTAACTACTGTTCATCATCATCTACCTAGCCTTTTCCCAACTATATTGGGGTCGGCTTCCAGTCAAGCCGCCTTTGTGAGAGATACACCAAACATATTAATTTGTATAGTGGATTCGGACGACTCGATGTCAAAGGGATTTAAATATCGAAATGAAATAAAACCGTATCGATCATTTTTCTTTTGTTTTTGCAACGTTCCAAACAATTGTGAATTAGCGTGTGCCACTTGTAGGCAGGGTTGGGCGGTATTTTAATTACAAGTAATTCCAATACGGGTAATTGGCGGCGACCTCTCGCGCCGGGGACCTGGTTCAGGCCATGGTCCGGAGCGAGGAGGGGTGGCAGCGGAGGCCTCCTTCTGCGAAGCAGTAATGCTAGTGAAGGAGGTTGCTGACCGCGAGCGCGTGAGGGAACGGTCCTCACGCCACCGCCGCCAAGATCCCGATCCCGATTTCCGTCCACCGTAGGTGCGAGTTCGCGGACGGCGAGCACTGGGTAGCTCGCCGTCCGGCAGTCTGGTAATAATCTGGACCGAGCCCAGTCGTCAACGGCGCGTTCTGTTCCACGCGCGCCTCAAGGAGATGTCTGCAAACTGTAGGGCACTGTAGGGTAAATATAGAAACTGTAGGGTAGGGCCGGCAGGGCCGAAGCCTCTGGGGAACATGGGAAATCCGAAAGGTGTCGGTGTCTCCCAGATCGAAGACAACGAAGGAACGGGGTAGGGGTTTAGTGAGTAAGAGTCTGAAACACCCTTCCGCTCCGCCCAAGAGTGGGAGAAGTCATTCTGATGATTCCCCTGCTATAAAAAAAATACGGGTAATTGAAATATAAATAGGTTTTTGATATTTGTATTTCAATTACTTCCTTAAAATGTCTGTAATTTGTAATTATTATTTCAAATATCTGACACCCAGGTATTTTGTAATTAGTATTTCAAATACTTAGGGCCTGTTTCACAATGTCCGAGTAGGCACTACTCACTGAATAAATT
The DNA here is from genome assembly GCA_030763345.1 of Mythimna separata. Lineage (NCBI taxonomy): Eukaryota > Metazoa > Arthropoda > Insecta > Lepidoptera > Noctuidae > Mythimna > Mythimna separata. The sequence goes on along the minus strand of CM061174.1, from coordinate 11,629,527 downwards.
CAAAAATGTGACAGAATTCGTATGAAATTATCTGCCAAGTAAGATACTCGAAACTAAATCATAGGTGGTGAAACAGGCCCTTAGGCTTCAAAATACATTTAACATTTAAACTTTATTTAGTGATCGTGAGTGTGAGTGCGAAGTGAGAATGTTGTGATGCATGATGAAAACAGCTATTAGAGTTGCCATCACTGCGCCTGTTATGTTTACTGTAAGCTAAAACTGTACGTGGAAATTGAAAAACAGTACGTACTGGTCATTTCTTCGGTTACTTTTTTTTTAATTTTGTCATTTTGTATTTCGTATTTTAATTAAAAATAGCTAAAATACTATATTTTGTATTTCAAACTTTAAATACTTTACTTAAAGATATTTTGTATTTCGTAATTTAATTACTTGTAATAGAGTATTTGGTCATTTGTATTTCAATCAAAGTTAAGCATGTATTTTTCCCAGTCCTGCTTGTAGGCTATGCTATGCTAGATAATTCTTTTATGAATGTTTTTTTTACTTTAAATGTTTCCTTCAAGATAGTTTCCTAAATCCCTCCCCTCCTTGCGTCGTATTCCTCCATGCTGAGGGTCGTGACCTCCCTGCTGCTGGTAGTTTCCTAAATAATGGCGCTATTTCACTGGTCGTTAACTCGTTCGGTATACCGCATGCGGGGAGTCCCCGCATGTGAGATAACAACCAATGAAAGTAACATGGTCGTTATACCGCATACGGTTCCCCGAATGCGGGCGCTGTGGCATGCGTTCCAGAAATCTCCCGCACCCCGCATGCGGGCCCTATCGACTAATGAAAATGCGCCATAAGGGACGCTTATTACAGATATAGTGTAAGTCAAAATCCTAACGAAAATAATAATATAGGTACAAAATATATCCTTTAAAACCTGACATTTGGTAAAAGTTAGTATCGAAGAGAACTTAAAACGACATCGTCAGGAGGTATAAACTTCGAACTTGGCACTCGGAGGGTAAGACGTCGATAAATCAAAGAGGACAAATTGATATTCCGTTGAGGTACCTAATGGTTGAAGTTGTAATCTAAAGTCCTATTACATTTTTTTATGTGTTCATACGTCTTTTAAAATTACTTCCATAGTGAATGGCGATTTAAAATCAAGCAAGTGCACGTCCGACTCACGCACAAAGGGTTCCGTACTTCCAAAATCAAAAAACAGCATAAAAATCACGTTTTTTGTATGGGAGTCCCGCTCAAATTAATATTTATTTTATTTTGTTTTTAAAATCTGTGGGTTTTGTGATGATGCACGTATAAATAGTAAATCAAATTTTAGAAACCCGTTTTTAAGCTTTGCCCCCACTAGGACTCTTGTATCACTCCACTCCACTGAAACCCGGAACAACTGTCACGATACTTATATTTGTATCGTGCGAGAAACGTTTCCGTGACACTTGACGCGTCAGCCAATCGCTGAACCAAGGCATCATCCATGCCATCATAAAACATAATGATAATAAGGTCTAGAGTTGGTGAGCTTAATTTAACGTCGAGTTTTCTCCTAGCTGATCTTTATCAGTCAATGGTTTCATTGAGTGATAAAGATCAAAATAAAGCGTAAGATCTAGTCTACGATCTAGATCCTTTTAACATGACACAATATACTAACACTAGTTTTAGAAAATAATGTTTTTACCACCTCGTTCATCCATACAGCCCCACACATCTTTACTTCGATTCCCCACAAGGCTCCATTACACGTGTCAAACGTTTGTGACGTGTTAAAACCTCTTCAGGCGAAATATCGAAATACTTTCTATCTTTGTGGATCATTTACAAGAAGAACGTTTCTCGCTCGACGAGATGATAGAGTGCCCGCTGTGAATTTCATAGGGAACTCATCAGACAATTATTGCACTTTTGTTTTACCATCCTAATAAGATTGATGCAGATCCTCGCCTGTCATGGTAAGTTCGGGAGATTCCTGCATTGAATTTGTGCAGAAGAGTCATCATTGGGATGACCGCGTTCTGAAAGGGACAACCGGGGTCTTGGAACGCTAGGCAAAGAAGAAACGAAGATGTGATTTTTGTCAGTAAAAGTCTGGTACGCCCTCATGCTCAAACCTTAAGTGAAAGAAGTCATTGGATGATTTCAAACCTCAAAAAATTATCGAATGTTAATATGGTTCAAAATGTTTATATTCTTTCTGTAGTCACTTAAACAGACGAGAAACTCTCCTCGTATAAACGAGCTTCTTTTCAACAACGGTCCACAGACGGGTACTTAATCGTTTTTTCCAAATACCTGTGGGTATTTTCTGGGTATTTTTAAACTAGTGGCTTTTGTGTAAGGCTTAAGGATTGAGCTGGAAACGGTTCGGGTAAAGTGGTTTTTCTTGGATTAAGTTACACTTTGAATTTTGCTTTGCCGTTCTGAACAAAATGTAGACCGTAAAGATTTACTTTTATCCCGTCTGGGCAATAAACGGGGCGTTAAGAATGTACTATTTAAGATCCTATCTACCTGGGGGTTTTATTTAACACTAGATTCTGCGTAGGATTCTAATGGTGAAAGAATTTATTAAATTGGTGTTGGAGTTTTTGAATTCACTCCTTCTTCTTACAGTGATAGTTACAGAAATTATTTCTTAAAGATAAAACTGCCTACCTTTCATATAGAAAATTATAGACCTTGGACCATAGCCAAACAATTATTCCACTGTCGATATTTCAACTCTCGAAATGCCAAAATCTGATAGACATGCGCTACCGTTATGCCACGTGGTCAATTTCAAATATTTTGAAGTCTCAGACAAGGAAATCTGTACTGCGGGTAGCATTTTTTTAGATAAAGACATAGTAATATGAGGTACTAGGGACATTCCATACTAATTCACACTTATATTATTATAGCGAAAGTTTTTGTGTGTTTAAACTTGTTACTTCTTACGCTCAAGTGGTAAACGGATTTCGATAAAAATTGGCATATGACCATGTCCTAAAATAGCACATAGGATATTTATTGTTCTGGGAGTGGTGCCTTTGGAATAATTTTCTACTATCATGCGGGAAAGGCACTGGTAGATGGTAGTAATATCACATGGGTCCAATCTCAAGGCAACTGCTGTGTACATACTCCACCTGCGATATCACCGCAGTCGCTTCTTGACTACTTTCCACCCATACGTACAAAGCGTTTTGGGAGTACATTTATTATGAGTACAGATAAAGAGTGGAATTCCCTGCCGGGGTCTGTGTTTCCTGATAGCTACAACCTATGGGTCTATAAGTCAAGAGTGAATAGGTTGCTTCTAGGCAAGCGTGCTCCATCGTCGACCACATGATCGCTTACCATCAGGTGAGATGCGGTCAAGCGCGAGCCTATCAATAATAAAAAAAAAACTTTACAAGTTATCTCGTCCTGTTTTTTACTGTACAATAGGAGATCCACAAGATCAAACGATAACCTGGTGAGAGTTGAGGGAATCCGAAAGATGTGAGATGCACAGGATCGGTAATTATAGCGAAATTTGCGGGAGGCCTCTGTCCAACAGTGCACGTCTTTCGGCTGATTATGATAATGATGATGACTGTACTGTGGGGGCTATAAATAAAACAGCAGGCTTTAGATACTCAATGGTGCATTTATTATCTTGTTTATATTATATTTTTAACATATTTTATTCAATAGGCTTTTACATCATATTTTAAGCTGACGCGCCTGACATCTCTATCTTAAAACAATATAAACACACAGAATCATCAGAAACACAACATCATCATCAGAACACACACACACCATCATCATACCATCACAACACCACACACCATCCATCCATCACCACCATCCATCCATCCATCCATCCATCCATGACATCATGACATCCATGCATCCATGATGATGATGCCATCCGACATCAACCATCATCGGCATCATTCAGAATATTCGAACGTAGCTTTCTTCTAGAACAGCCAGTAGTACATTACTAAAAAGGTTTAGTACTAACTCTTTACAGTACAAAGAGAGATGCATAAAGTAGACCGCTAACATGGTGAGGGTCGAGGGAATCCGATAAATGCAAAACGCACAAGACTGGACGTTGTGCCGATACCTGGAGGCGTCTGTCCAGCGATAAACTCTTTTGGCTGAAGTGATGATGAAGTCGACTTAAAGAGTGATACAATAACTTTTTCCACGATACAACAAATTGGCAAATCATTTGTGTGTATTCATGTTTGAACAAGTGTTTTAACAACTATTATGAGTTGAAAGTTGAGCTGTTGAGCTGGCAGCTAAGTTGTACTAAAAACTAGGACGTGCCCGCAATCCTAACTTTGCTAACACTCGGCAATTATTTGTTTAGTGTTTATTGTTACACGTTGTTATTGTTCGTATTTTAGAGTAGCTAAGTAAAATTTATTTTCGTAGAATTTAGACGTACAGCGTACGTAGCTTTGTACAGTCTACCTTATATTAAGCAAGTAATGATGTTGTTAAATTGAGAACTATATGAAATAATTAATGGTTTTTGGTAAGAAACAATCTTACATAACTTTAAAATTTATATTATGTAAGTAAGTAACTTACTACTTAAAAAATGTATTAAGTTAAAAACATATACATTAAGGGAGTTCTTTTTTTAATTTTAATCGAAAATTTAAAGAGTATGAAACATCCCAGACACCTAATCAAAGATAATCTTTTTATATATTTTTCTAAATTTACAATGTATTCAATACAATAATACTCTGACAGACATGATACGGACAGACGGTGGCATAGAAATAAGGTCTGATATTCCAGTCATTGCAAAAGTTGTGTCTCAGACGACAAATTACTAAACGAGTTTGCTACAAGCGACTACGCCGTAGCAAGTGCTACGAGCCTGTTAGCTACGGAGTGGCAACTACGTAGTTTGCTCAAGATGCTTTTATTTTAGTTTAGAAACCTCATTTCAAATTACCCTTTTACATCCTTACATATTATTATGAAACAAAATTCTCCACCATGTCTGTCTGTCTGTTCGTGATAAACTTAAAAAGTACTGAGTGGATTTTTATGTGGTTTTCATCAATAGTCATATTATAATAGAGAAACAATAAGGACAGTTAACAATGACTTAAAAGTTTTTTAACACCCGTACAAAGCTAGGGTCGCTACATAGTTTATTGTAAATTATAAATTGTATTTACTTTTAAATACAATTTATTTTCAAATAATTATATTATTGTAACTGTTTTGAATGGTTACGCATCACAGACTTTTATATCGAGCTCTGGGGTGCCACAAGGCTCCCATTTAGCACCAATTCTGTTCTCGCTGTTCATTAACGATATTGGTAATCTAATCAAAAATTGCAAGTTTTTAATGTTCGCTGACGATTTGAAGATTTACAAAACAATAACTTCGGCGAACGATTCCAAGGCGATTCAAAGCGACTTAAACCGAGTACAGGATTGGTGTAATAAAAATGGCATGACACTAAACGTCAAAAAATGTTTCCATATAACATTTACAAGAAAGAAACAAGCCAGCGTGACATCATATACGTTCAATAATGTGATTCTAAGTAAGGTTGATGAGATTCGGGATCTCGGAGTGATCATGGATAGCAAATTAACATTTAACCAACATGTAGATAGTTGTGTTAAAAAGTCAGCCCAATTGCTTGGTTTTCTTAAACGTAACACGCAGGGATTCAGTTCTATTAAAACTAAAATGGTCCTGTACAATGCTTTAGTGCGCAGTAGGTTGGAATATGCTAGTGTTGTCTGGGATCCCTTTTACGCAATACACTCTCAGCGTCTAGAGAGCATCCAAAGGGCTTTCACCAGACACCTCGCATTTATCTCCCCTAGCATATCCCATAGAAGTCCTTATGAACAGCGTCTGAGCTTTTTCAAGATGACCTCACTACGTCAACGGAGAACTATGCATATTCTTATGTTCCTTCATAAGTTGGTGAACGGTCGTATAGACAGTAGTGAACTTTTATCGCGTATCTCATTAAAAGTTCCGCACAAAATCCCACGCTTTCCCATAACTTCATTGCTACAACGCCCTATCACTTCTACAAACATAGGTCTCAACTCACCTCTTAATAAAATGTGCAACAACCTAAATTCATTTTACAAGTCCGTACCCGAAGCTGATATATATAATGATTCTAAGGAGAAATTCAAAGCAAGAATTTTGGCCTCCCTGCAAGCCAGGGACACATAGTCCACCCCATTCCTGTATACTTTTCACGGTTTGTTGTTAATTTAATTTTGGAATTTTTATTTTTATTTTTTTTTTTTATTGTGCTATTGCTTTTATTTTCCTGATAACCCAAGTCTTGTCTTAATTGTATTCTGTTTTTCGTTTAGTTTTGCAATTGTAAACTTGTAATCTGGCACCAGTGTTGCAAATGTTGTGCTTACCCGTAATTGGCACATATATTAGAACAGAACCGACGATTTTATTTAAAAATGTATATATATGTGCTGTTGGTAATCCTAATAAATAAATAAATAAATAAATAAACTGTTTGTTGACTCTGTCTCGCTACTATCTCACCTAATTATAAATCATTATGTAGTTTTCGATAAAACACGCTGCTTAGAAGTCTACGTCCGACTACGCCGTAGCTTGCGTAGCAGATGCTACGAACCTTTTACTCGTAGCAGCGTAGCACCTCAAGATATAAATCTAAACAACAATTTACGAAGACAGACACCTAACTTCAAAAAACACTTCTTATAAAAACTTTTTTTTAATAAATGCCTCGTTACATGACAGTGTGTGACATTTAAGGCTCACGCCCACACAAAATACATGAGTTCAGAAGTGAAAAGGTCATTGAAACGACACGGTACATTTTGTGTGCGTCTGTGAAAACACATTGTGTTTATTTGTAATATACTGCGAGTGTTTGGTGAGGCCGATGCTGTTATTTTAGAATTGTCGTGCGATATAAATTGGTTATTGATAGGGAATTGATATCGATTATACTGCTCTTTAAAACCAAAAACCGGTTACACGAACGAAAAAAAATATTTTTCATAATGACATGACATTAATGACAATGTGGATATGACACTCATTTCAGCTGTCCTATACATTTTTTCGACTTATGCAAACGTAAATGTATGGGACAGCTGAATTTTTTTTTCGCGATTTCATGGTAGAACCACAAAAGTTATTCATAATGACGAGTATTGCCAGTGTTTTCATTTAATGTCGTAGTGTCATAACCACATTGTATATTTGAAAATAGCGTCCGTGACTAAAGTATTAGTAGGTTCCATGGGTTCCATTCCTATAGGGAATAAATATTTGTATGACCTACAGATAGGTGTTTCGGGTCTGGATGTGTTGTGTATGTTAGTTTACATGTTTGTGAACGCACTCACGATACAGGAGTAATTCCTAGTGTAAGGAACGGATAAAACGTTACCTTCCTAGCGGAAGGTAACGTTTTATCTGTGATATGCTGTACATTGAAGCTTTTAGCAGTTGGTTTTACTTTAATAAATAAATAAATAAGATCTTTTTTTTTAATAAAATAGTTTTATAAAGATTTTCTGTAGATTATGGCCATCGCATTTGCTTTTCTTATTAATATTTTCGAAATTTCAGGTTCATCCGTTTCAAAACATTTCGAATGTTCACGTTCTGTCGTTGATTACTTGATTTGAGTGAATTGAGACTTGGTAGTTTTATGTTAAAAGAAAAAGAATTATTACTAGGCTCGCGCATGACCACTATCTCATCTTATCTCATGTATCATGGTAAGCGATAATAATGTTGACGACGGAACAAGCTTGCCTAGAAGAAACTTATTAACTCTACGCCCATAAACTCAAACGAAATTAATGCACGTCTCATTGTTTGGATTAATACATATTAATTAACATTTGACGAACCTAATTTCAGTCTTATATTCTAGCCAAGATACTAAAAATACACAATAACCGTCACATTACATTTATGAGATACTTAAACTACGTAATAACTCGACTCAATTTAACGTCAACCGCGAAGGTGTGTAATAAACCCACATTTTATAATAACTACAGTCTCATCTCATCGAGTCTCATCTAGCTTTCATTTTAAAAGTTTCAAGTTATAGTTATAGTATACAATGTGTTTATGACAATAAAGTAGTGCGCCTCACCATCTACGATTGCATCACTGCTTACCATCAGGTGGGATCGCAGTCAAGCACTAGTTCAAATAACTTTAAAAAAAAAACGACAATAAATGAAAACACTGGCAATACTCATCATTATGAATTACTATTAATATGGGAGCAACGCTGAAATTGCGAAAAAAAATTCATGTGTCCCATACATTTACCTTTGCATTTTCAATTTTTTCGCAATTTCAGGTTGGGTCCCATACTAAAAGTCATTCATAATGATGAGTATTGCCAGTGTTTTTATTTATTATTGTTTTGTCATAAATACATTGTATATTAAGATACTATTCTCTATTGTAATCTCTCTCTCTCTATCACTCAAAGATTTGCTGGAAGGAAACTCAATTTTGAGTTAAGCTCGCCGATGTACCTACATAGACTGTATTATCCACTTATAAGTGGTTATGGTTATTATCGGCCTAGACTTTTTCCCAAATATATTGGTGTCAACTTCCAGTCAAGCCTGATTTAGCTGGATATCAGGAGCGGCTGCCTACCAGACCTCCACAACCCGTTGACTGGGATAAAACGGTGCTTCATGGCAAGACTAGAGTCAGATTTACGAGGTTCTGACTATCCGTAACAACTGGTAAAGATCTACAAATGACAGCCGGGACCTACGGCTTAACGTGCTTTCCAATGCACGGAGGAAACTCGTTATATTAAGATGGTCACCCATCCACAGACCAACCTTGGCAAGCGTTGTTTAACCTTGAAGATCGACCTGTGCGGCTGTTATTATCTAGCCACGAGGTCCTCATGCGTTATAATAACTGTTATTTAAATAATACTCTCTCGCTCCACCCAAAACGAGAGAATATCATGTCGTGAGTTGTGAGCAGAATTCGGTAATATCTGGCTATCTAAACTTAAAAAAAAGTTATCTTAACATCAACTAATATTTCAAAGCAGTAAAATTGTTTGTTTACTTTTTTGGTAAATAAAAATCCCTGAAAAATCTGATCCAATTTGTACGCTATTACCTTTCGCTATGTTATTAAAAGCCAGTTTTCTAAAATAACAGAATATCTATCTAGCAGTCGACTTCATAATAGAACATCACATTTAAAAGGACCGTTATCATAACATTAAACTACCAGGAAAACCTAATTTTCCTGTTTACTATTTACTTGTTTGTTGTTTGCACAGTTTTAAACCGACTTCAAAAAGGAGGAGGTTCTATGTTTGGCTGTATTTTTGTTGGTGTTACTATTTTTTTTGCAACAAAATATCACTTAAATATACGTATATACAACTTAACATTATTAAAATGTTTCATCATTATCATCTCAGCCGGAAGACGTCCACTGCTGGACATAGGCCTCCCCCAAGCGTCGCCACAACGACCGGTCCTGTGCGTCTCGCACCCATCGGATTCCCGCGACCCTCGCCAGGTCTTCGGTACACCTTGTGAGACGCCTTCCAACGCTGCGTGTTCCGGTACGTGGCCGCCACTCCAGAACCTTCCCCTTCCTTCTTAAAATGCTTAATTAATTATATTACGTCATCATCTTCCTAGCGCTTTCCCAACAAATTTGTGGTCGGCTTCCAGTCTAGCCGGATGCGGCTAAATACCCGTGTTTTACATGGAGCGACTGCCTACGAGACCAAGGAGTATTGTGTTACCCAGAAATTATTTGTGGCTACTCATTAGGTAATACGATACTTCCTTGGATAGACTGACGGTCAGACTTTCTGGCGTCTGACTGTCAAAGATTACAACCGAGACCAATAGCTGTATGTGCTTTCAGCTTATCAGTAATTTCCTAGATAAGTAGGTAATGATACGTGTTTTCAATATTTTTTTTTAGATTAGATTAAGTTTCCTTTTTATTCTTCTCTCTTACATAACACACATCTTATTCTTAATACATTCGGAGTTTACCTATAAGTAACTGTTACACCATTGTACTTTGGTTACTACATAATTAATATCTTTAGCAGTGTAAACAATTGATGGTGAACGAATAAAAACAAAAACTCACTATATACTCGTATACAATTGAAACAATACTCCTAACTAAATACCCTCCTACCAAAAAAATCCACCGCATCACTGACGACTTGTAAGATTACCCACACGACTGGCGGCTTTGCCCCGTTGTATAACGATGCGCTCTACTCGTAAAAGCCAGGCCTTGTTTACAATTTCTTCAATCTTGCTCGTTGCCTACAAGTTAATCTATAGTTTTCCAGTCAGCCACTCGAAATTTTTTCCAGTTATACGCTTGTCGGTCGTCGCAGATGACGACTAATAAGATTTTGTTGACAACCCGCCACCGTGCGACAGGGATAGCGCTCTGCGGTGAATCTATAGAGCGGATAACACCGGTAAGAATTTTCTTTTATAGTACACAGTGCATAATAAGCCTTATAATGCTCTTGCTAGGACTCATGCCTCCTAGTAGAGAGAATAGTTTGTATCAACCATGCAGGCTGAGTCTGAGTTGATGGATGTTACATGCCGATTTTTGGATCTACGACATGGTGGTTTCCTCACAATGTTCCGTCACCGTTTTGTGCATTGCTGAATAACGTTTGAATCCCCAACCGGTCCTATGAGACCGCGCTGTTATTGTTTTACTATTGTGTCTCGTTTCGCGGGTATCTGAGTAATTAAATAAACTATACAAATTAATGGGGTTGTCTCGGTTTAAAAACATGACTTATAAAAAAAATCGGGGCCGTTACCAACGGCCACCACGGCTCGGTGGATCTTATGCTCTGTTTTTTATGCTAGTAATAAATGGCGTCTTTACTTAGTGCACGCGTGATCAGCTTTTTACCGCTTATTTTTGCATTAAACAAGAAAGCCTTCTCAATTGTCAACACAACGATCAGCCCCATGCGTCTTGCATCAATTGGATGCACTGGGCCATTAGTCCACAATATTAGGACTTCAGTCACCTCTAAACTTACAAGCAGAACCGTTGTGAGTGACATTTTTTTTTATCTTAAAGGTACTTTCATTTAACCGGAAACCTATTTACAATGTCAGCAAACGGCATTTCAAACCAAAAATAGACACTAAGTCTCGTAAAAGGAAATGGAAAATGTGCACTAACAGCTTCGTATAGATCCGCCCACCACCATCACGTTTGGGGTTGAACGCGGCGGTATAAGGGCTCGCGCGGCTCCCCAACGCTCACTCGCGTCCAGAACCGCGACCCGACCAGTCGGGCGCTATCCGATCGACAACCAATACTGCGACCGCGCGCGTATGTATCTTTAAAGTTCCTTTTTCAAAAACCATCATTAATGCTCCATCTTCAAAGTTCTAAAGTTCAATTATAACAACTTTTTTTTTAATTAGACGATTTTATCAACGGGCGTTCCAAGTTTGAATTGTATTTTTTTTTATCTCCGCGGAGGTGCGTAAGTGTTCGTGTGTTGTGTGTGGCGAATTCGGTGAGTCGAAGTTTGAGTTTCGAATTGGTGGACTTCGGTTGGTGGAATTCGGGTTTGTTTCATTTTCGGCTTTTACTGGATGCTCAATTGTTTATTTTTTGCATAAAATGTGAGTTACTCGTTAAATTGGAAATTGTTGTTTTTAACGGTTATTGGGTTGAGCCGATATTATATATTATTTTAACGGCCGTTACTTCAATATTGTCCTTCCATAATCGAATTTCGAGCGATGTTTGGCAGAATTTCTTTTATTTTGCATCGCCAGCCGTGATATGTAAATAAGTTAAAATTTAAATTGAGCATTCAGATACGTAATTCATGCATTTGAATGAGATCGAACGTTATTTTGGGCTTCAATTGTATGGTTAATTGTTTTTCAGGGTCGTTTATATTGGTATCGCAAGCTCTTTCGATAAAACGTGTATCAGTTAATTATTTTGTGACCTGATTAAGGTAATGGACTAGAGTTTTATAGTCTGGACGTTTTTATTTTCTCTGTCTGTCCTTCGTCGGTGAAAATCGATTATTATGCGCTGTAGTTGTGACATATTACGGCAGACTTTGTATTTATACATTGTAAGATCAAAAATAGCGTAAAAATGCATAAAAGAAACGACTATATCTTGGCAAAACGTCAGGATCACCTTCTTAGCATAGACAAAGTATGTAATTTTATGTTTTTGGCAGCGGTGTTGTTTTGGCAACAAAATATGAGGTTGTTCAGTTTGGTTTAAAATTTTAAATTTGTCCGAAAATGTTTGGATGAGAAAACAAATGAAAATTGGCAGTTAAGCCTGAGTGAAATGTAGGGGCTGTAGGTAGCAGTAATAGCGGAATAAATCAGCAATTTAATTACTTGTTAAATGAGAGCAGTTGGTTGTTACGACTCTTGGTGAATTTGGGACTTTGTAACGTCTGAAACTATAAACTTTGTACTGGCTTTAAATGTTAATTTAGGGCTTTGATGAAAACGTTGCGGTAAATATTTATTAAAAAAGATTAATATAAATTCCAAACCACCTGTTTTTGGTAAGGGGAGATATCAAATATCTTTTACCGGTTTGGATGAAGTGAGAGGAAGTTTCAGATTTTTACTGACAAAAGTCCACTCGTTTTTCTTCAGCAACTGAAGAAATACGAGTGCTTTTTATTTCGATGTTATGTCTTGTGTTTTAATATAATCCCATGAAAATATAATATAAAAAAGAGCAGCTAAAGAAATACGGGTGAATATATAATATAATAGAAAAACTTTTATTCGAACTCAGCACAACGGATACTAACACCAAGTAAAAGACAACAAAATAGTGCACAATGCGCCGAGCATATTGCAATGGGTAACTTTTTTTACCTTAGCATTTGCGGTAACTTTTGTCAGTGATAGTCTGACACCCCTGTCGTTTCACTTCAGAGTGGGGAAAGTTATTTGATGATTTCCCACCTCAAAAAAGAAACCTTAATTCTTTATAATACACAAAACATACAACATGGTATTAAAAAGATAGTTCACGTACAAAGGCGAGCTTAACTCAGCAATGAGTTTTCTAACCGAACCCAGTTATCAGAATAATTTATTTCTTCCACTCGTACTTAAAACTAGCAGTTAGTACAACTTATAAATTTTTAAACTAAATTCAAGGTTCTTTTTCCATTGTTGAGACAAAATGAAGGAAATTTTCCTTCAAAGACTTATAAGCCTAAATCCTTTTTGTACTGGATATGTCGCTTAATTCGACAAACATATAAACTAAACAGTCTAAGCTCAAGCACCCCGATTGATGTCCCCTGAATAGCGCAGACAGATACAGAAACTAATCCTATTAAACATACACGGTTACTAGGGATGTTATTAAGCTCCGTAACCGTATCCGAAACCGGTATAAAGTTTCGGATAAAGGCGGAGTCTAAATGTCAGGTTACGACAAGTTTTTGCTTGTTTTGTCCAACCAAATAAAAGATTATCAATATTAATATTTTTCTATATTAAAATTAAAATCATGATATTATAATATACGTAACCGAAACTGTTTCAAATAAGCGGATAATTCGAATAAATTTTATATCCGTAACCGTATTTGAATCCGGCTCTACAATAATAATCCTCCCCACTAAATTTTAATCACGGTGGCCAATCTCAACAGAGATTAGGCAAGTACCTAGTTCTTTTACTGTCATAGTCCAATGGGACGGAAATCCTCCACGAACGGAGAGAGATCACGCGCAGAACCAAGGTCTAAGCGTGCTTTCTGCGATTTTCTTCACACCACCAACTTTTAAACTTCGGGCAGCTACAGAGTAATTCTTAATTGAAAAAACCTAATAGCATATTTTGCACAACCAGGGAATCGAACCCAGCTCCCTACGCTGAGTAGTCACGCTTGCGAAGAAAAACAACAAGGCAGTTAAAACTGGTAAAATATCACTCCTATATCTGTATCCGAATCTAAATCCGAAATACATCCAATAAAATCCCTAGTAAATACCTTTACCCTTTGAAATATAACAGTCTATAGAACTACACGATTTAAACCTATTTGTCCCTTTCACAGCAGGGTTAGGGATTCCGTCACTAATAATATAATTATCATGACGAGTTAATCCCATCGGTTCCATGGGTTTCCCATAATTACATGTGATAGGAGAACGGAATGCTCGCTCGTAAAAGCTATAGATCTAAAAGGTTTCCATGAAATCTTGTTACTAAGTTCAACTAGCTCTATGAGATCTGACCTGGCTTTGAAAGGATATTACTCAGTAACGGTACGAGTTTTTTCATACGATGATAGCGTTTTGTTTTGGTATTCTTTACATTGAATATCATCCATAATCCACAGAATTACTTTTAACATTTTTACAAAAATTATTAGTTTTGTAAAAATGTTAAATTAATTCTGTCTTTCTGTTTAACTTTCACGATAAAACTACTAAACAAATTTTGATGAAATTTGGTAAGGAAAATTTTTGAACTTCAAAGGTGGATATTACATAAAATATATACGAGTGTAGTACTAAGGACACACCACTATTGTGATGTGAAGTGTAATTACAATATTTGATATGAGTTTCGTCTTAAGTATAAGTACGGAGATATGATATAACTATATACTCGTCAATTTACAATAAATAAATTTGAAGTACCTACATTGAATTTAATCAAGCATCCAAAAACTTACTTCTTCATATTCCTTCTCATCGCTCTGCGTTCAAATCTAATTCTTACGATGTTTCTACCATAAAACTCTGGAATGTGCTACCCCCTTAACATAAAAACACTGCCAGTAAATTTTCCTATAAGCGTAAAATTCGGGACTACTATTTAAAACCCTCTCAAAATTTAGTCTTCGACATTGTAAGAGCTATGCTGCACATTGAACTTTGTTCTAGTTTGTACGTCGTACTCATGAATGCAAATATTGTTTACCTGTGCATTTAACACTGCATTTAGGTGGAATAATTATGTAATTATGTAAAGTGGCAATAAATTCATCAAGGGAATTGTTCGTCTACTCATGAATATAACATAAAGTATGCTTGCGTGATCGCATCAGGAAAGAAGATATCTCAGGATAGGTTACTGACATAGCCTAAAAATCGCAATTTTTTGGCAATGTAACCCTCCTGTAATGCTTGCAGAACAGTTGACCGATTTGGCTCTAAACTGGAGGACCGACGTCTTGATGAGACCCGCGGGACCTATTAGATGCACAGAACCGTTCTTCGTATGCGCTTTACTGTCGCCACACTTGAATTAATCATGGCCCTCCGCTTTTTTTGACTTTTTTTTATGCACATGCTCGCGTTTGACCACTATATATCTTCTGATGGTTAGCGATCGGATGATGTGGCCGACGATGAAGTACGCTTACCTAGAAGTAGTTATCGTGGAAATACTTCGACTGAATGAGACTAAAAATAAAACTTTTACCTAACATTGGCAACAAATGTTTTGAATAAATGTAGGTACAATGTTGTCGTCTACACAAGTATGGCTTTCAGGATTTCGGGATTATCCTGGAACTTTGGAATTCACGCTCAATACAAGATTTATTGGATACGTTCCATTTGAGTTAAGTACGAGGGTAAAGCAATTTATGTATCGTAAGCAACAGACACACTTGATACAGATACAACTGAACATTAATCACGGCTGAAAGAATAAGACTTTACCAAGATTAAGATGCCTAATCTAAATCTTTTTGCAAAGTAATGTGGCAATTCTCCCCACTACAAATTATTCCTGTATTTATTTATTTAGGTAACAGTTTATGTACACACACAAAAGAATTAGAAAACAAATAGGAGACAGAAAATAGGTACAAGGGTAATGCTTATTTATAAAGAAATCTCTTCCACCATACCGCGAAAAGAGAGTTGGAAGAGAAAGAGAAGTAGACACCGTATCATCATCTACCTAGCCTTTTCCCAACTATATTGGGGTCGGCTTCCAGTCAAGCCGGATTTAGCTGAATACCAGTATTTTACGAGGAGCGACCAGACCTCTACAACATTCAATCGAACAGCAATTCCTCGTAAATTTACGTTTTCCACCATCAATTCCAATCAATACGGTACAAATGCACCGTGTCACTAAACGCTGGTTAATCCACTTAGCACCGGTTCGGGTGTATTGGCCCCGACGACCCTCGGCCAAGCAGCGGACTTTAATTCAACATTCCTACCCTTACCTGGCTATTTATAGCTCGTAATCCAAACAAGCTTAGCCTAATTAGCCACTCGATACTGATCGCAAAAAAAACTTACCTAAACTATGTACTGCTAAGTATGAATTGAATTGGAACAAGTGGTTTTAAAAAAAACTGAATTAAATTTAACGGAATTAATGTAAATTGAATTGAATTAAACTTAATTGAATTCATTTGAATTGAATTGGATTTAATTGAATTAAATGAAATTGTATTGAATTAAATTTCATGTAATTAAGTTAAATTGAATTCATTTGAATTTAATTAAATTTTATTGAATTTTATTTAAATTTAATTAAATCATATTTAAATTCAATTAAAATTCAAGTCGAATTAAATTTAATTAAAATTTATATAAACAATATTTTATGTTACACACAAAGAAAAACCACATAAATTTCTCAATATTCTGGACTTCTGTTATTCTTTTATTAAAACTTTGATATTGGAGAGAGTTAGTTATGTAGTATAAATATTTGTGCTTCCAGTTTTTAGACTTTCGATCCCATGTGACATCACTAACTTTTACTAGTGCCTTCTACCGCGTTATGGCAGAAAACTATCCCAGGAGAACATACTCCCAGGATAAGAAGTATCCAATATGCCATATTCCAGGACATGGTTTCCCTGCATACCAAGTTTATTCGAAATAATATTCAGTAGATTTTGCGTGGAAGAGTAACAAACATCCAAAGTACAAACTTTCGTATTTATAATATTAGTATGATAGTGCTTATGCTAATCTACCAGTATAGTTTTTTTTAACCCAAAAGTAGACTGGTAGAGACAATGTGTTGCAACATTACAATTTGACATTACAATTTGACATTGTAAAATAATTTTTACTTTACAATTTGACATTTTTTTAATTATTTTTTTCTTTTTTATTTATGTTTGACATAAATGCTTACTTTGTTAAGTATTACACTTTGTATTATTATTATTTTTTCTTTTTTGTGAATGTGAGGACTATGTGGATTGCTTTTTTTTTCTTTTTTAGTCATTTTAACTTATGTCTGGCAATTTGAGTGTTTTCTGTGGCCTAACCATTATGTCCTCTCTTTGGTATTGTTCGTCAAGTCGTTGAGCTCCTTAGTAGTCCTGAGTTGAGCTTTGCGAATATTGACAAATGCTTGCACTGACTGGACAGGTCCACTCAAATTGCATGGTTCTTTCTTCAAAAGGCCATCTCAGACACTAATCTGCATGGTTCGCATATTATTTTCATGTTGTACGGACTTTAAAAGAGACTGTGACCCCTGAGTTTGTTTCGGTGTTTCTTCTCAGGGTAGTCAGTTAGGAAACACCGGCCTCATCTAGTAACAAAAAAAAAAAAAAGTCCAAGAAATAAAAATTGACGTGTAAAAGAGTTTGAAAAAACCTATTTGCAAAATAAATATCATTTATCATTTATCATTAAGTCTGCCTATGTTTCAACACAACAACTATTACTGTTGTACATAAAGTTTAAAAATAAATAATATAACGTTATACAGACTAAAGTGGCTAGGTATCTCTAAGCGCAAAGATAACTGTAAACAATCTTATCAGCTGAAATCGATATTTGTTTATCGAAGCGGTCTTGTAGAGCGAGGAGAATTTCAACAAGTATAGTGGCAACAACCTTTCATATTATGCAACTTAATTCTTTAGTATTAAGGTTTAAATTAGCGGAGCAGTGTTAAGAGATGCCAGCTCATCGCGGAAGCCAAGAGAATAACAATAAGAGTAATCCATTTTCCTATGTTGACTTTTAGGGGGTTTACAGAGCGGATAGGACGTTCGCCCCGGCGTTGGCGGCATCAGACGGTTTCCTGAGGCCACAGTTATTGCTATGCAAGATCGAGCGTTGACTCGTGAATAGAATTCCTAAGTTTTTGACGGTGAATGGGGTTTTGCGTGGTAGGGGAGAGGTGGCATGAAAGGGACGCGTATTGAAAGGGACAAGACGAATATCTTGTAAAATAAGAAACTTCTCGAAACGAAAATATTTTTGTTCTGTGGCAATCCCGAAGCCCAACCATTCGTACCTAACGTCCCGCTTCTATCATTTCAAACATGGCGTCGGCGAGCAAGTGTTCGTAATCGTACACAAAAGTAAATTTTTCGTTATTCTTTAGAAGTGTTTTGTAAAATGTTGTAATGAGATAAGTATTGTTTTACCAGTGTTTCGATCGACTTAGTTATCGACAAATACGAGAACAAAAAGTCAGAAAACATTTATTAATTGGTAGTAGGTTTTAAAGTCATTTTTATTATTTTTGTGTCATATTTATGAAAGGGACACAAAAAATGGTTATGAATGGGACGTCCCTTTCATAACTGTAACATTCATAAACAGTATTTTAATTAGCTAATTAGTACACAATCTTTGTAACACCTAGAATCTGGATAACGAATGACTAGTTTTAAGCTTTTCTTATCATCATGTTTTGCAATAAAAAGTATTCTATTTATATGTCTATCTATTTTGTTGATTTTATAGTAATATTTTTGTTATTATTATTTTTGCAGTATAAATATACCCAGAACACTTTTAGAAGAACACAAAATAGAAGAAGTTGTGAATGAAACTGTATATAAGCATTATTATTGTCTTGGTCTCTCTTATATATCTTAGTTGATGATTAAATGTAACCAAGAAACCAAATAAGTTAAGACAATTATGTAAAACTCATATGAAAAAATATAAACACTTAAGTTGTTTAAAAAAAACCATTATAAAACGGTTAATTATTGTTTAATTTCAGTTTCACTATTTTCTTTAAATATTTTTAGTGAAAATTATTGGTTATTATTTTTTTGCTAGTTGCATTACTAGTCATAATTTTACGATTAGCATCTAATTGGCCAGTTAACCAAACTTTAAGATTGTTGTTGGTTTGTAACTTAAAAAACTAAATTTTTAAACATTACTAAACTAGTATTAATATATTGTAAAATGATTTTATTTGGATATTATGTACTGTCCCTTTCATAAATGAATCCGTCCCTTTCAATACAGCTCATTTATGAAAGGGACAAAATCCACATTTTTTTAAATCGTTAATATTAGTACCTAAGAATAAGGATATATTAATTATTTACTTTTATTTCATTAGAAGATGAATGTAGGTTTCTCATTCAGGTTCAACCTATTTAAAATATTATATAGAGCGTTCACTAGACCCACTAGAACAAAAATGTCCCTTTCATGCCACCTCTCCCCTATAAAATTCGATAATATCCTATAATGTTGACAAATTTAAGTATGAATGTATTTTTAGGCAATATACTCGTACTTACAACAGTATAGGTATATTTACTGGAAAATACAATCATATTTCTTCAGTTACGACTAGTTTATGTCCTAGGTTATCGGGGACAAGATTATTGCCATCAATTGAGCACAAATGCAGACTCAATGGCTTTTTTTCTTTAGGCAGGTAATCATTCAATAAGTTTTTGCACTCAAAGATTATAAATTCTGAGATATTCCAGATGAAAAAACACAATATGAATTTTCCCTACCCCGAGAATCGAATACAGTGATTTACTTTTACCTGTAGCGTTTCTGATCACAAGACCAATGAGTCAGTTAAATTACATCTATTAGTAGCATTTAGGTTATGAAGAACCATTCTAAAACTTTAGCCTTATGGGTTTTAATAAGCAATGCTTGCCGAGGTTTGTGGATGAATCCGAGACCCAAGAGAGGGGACCGAGATTTCCCCGTGTCTCGGAAAGCACGTTAAGCCGTTGGCTCCGGCTGTCATTTACAGAGCTTTCTCGGTAGTTACAGGTAGACAAAAGACAGGAAATTGGACACCAGTCTTGGTAAGAGGCATCGTGTTTTCCAGTTACTGGTATGTAGATGTCAGATTGGGTCGTTCCATGTAAAACACTGGTATTCAGCTGCATTAAGTTACACTGAAAGTCGATCCCAACACAGTTGGAAAAGGTTTTGAATATTGATTGGTAACGTAAAGATTAGGTGTACCTACTGTCCACGGACGCGTACCTTCATAAACGCGTATTCGTCTTTAATACCCTTGAATTACGTCTGCTCTATCGACAAAGCTACAACGACACGATGGCATGACGTTGCCTCTTCATCGACCGAGTTTCATAGTTTTTTATAGAAGCTGTGAGAAATCGTACAAAAAGCGTACCTATAATGAAGAATACTACTACTTCATAGACGCGCTATGTCCGCGAACGCGTACCTTGCGTCCACAGACAGTAGGCCTTAGTTAGTCGTTTTTGTAGTGAACTAAAATTCCTTCTTTACTCAAAATCATCCTAATTTGCCAACATTTTCATAATAAAACAACACAACAAACCAGTAATTGACTGCTCACAGCATGGAATACAACAATCGCCAGTCCATCTTGACCGACGATAAGCCGACAGTGTAATCCGGGCTTTCCAAATGGTGATGCAAAGCCTATAGATTCCTAGAATGACAGGTGTCTATACTTTTTAGAGTTCTGTACCAGAAAAAAGAAAATTGATTAGTTCAATATTAGTCTGGACATGGACAGCAATTATTCCAGGAACGTAGTCGAAGGAATATAGGTATATGTATAGTCGAAATTAATATCAACTACCTATTTTTTAGAATTCCTTCAAATTGTAAGAAAATCTTTTAACCTATCACATACCCACAAAACGAGACACAATAGTAAAACAATAACAGCGCGGTCTCATAGGACCGGTCGGGGATACATGAACTAATCTTACACTTTGATAATCCCTGTCACGAGTATGGTTTTAGAGAGGTTAAAAGTCCCACCTTCGCTTCAAAAGTTTAGGCGTCTTTTGATATTACCTCCTGAAAAATATTATGCAAAAAATTAACGTAATGAGAATAATGGCGATGACGTCATATTTCAGTATGTGCATCCTTATACTATTACTAGCTTTTGCCCGCGACTTCGTCCGCACATGAATGTTGGTTACAGCGTACGCGAAGTCGAAGACAGATAAAAAGTAGCCTATGTCCATATTGTCCATCCTTGAGCAAGCTCTGTGCCAAATTGCATCAAAATCGGTTTAGTAATTTAACCGGGAAGGCGTAACAGACAGACAGAGTTATTTTCTCATTTATAATATTAGTATGGATTACTGACAGTTTTCCCTTACACTAGATTTGCAAGGTATCTAGTTGATTTTAATATTGAACGATTTTGGAACTTTCTTTCTACATATTTATGATTTCGATGAAGTTACTGTTTTGATACAAACAATAAAAAAATGAGTCAAGGACCCAAACCTGACATGGAAATACGGTGGCAAAGGCAACTTTTATTACGGAACATTTTATCGCATCAATGTGAATGTGTGTGTTCCAGTCTTGCCATGAAGTACCGTGTTACCCCAGTTAATGGGTTGTGGAGGTCTGGTAGGCAGCCGCTCCTCGTAAAATACTGGTATTCAGCTAAATCCGGCTTGACTGGAAGCCGACCCCAATATAGTTGGGAAAAGGCTAGGCAGATGATGAATGTGTATATTTGTGTAATGTGTGTGTAGGAACATGTCATTTAAAGGATTTAGATTCGAAGGCTTTATAGCGAGATATTTGTGCCTCCTCAACCGTTCAGTGCGATAACGTACAGAGTTAAAAATGGGGAAGAGTTACATCAGTTTCTCATTGATAACATCTCAATTTAAAGGTTGTTCGTTTTATTGTGTTCCAGCGTCTGTCAGCGGCTTTACAAGCGTGAAAGATTTCAAGATTCATGGCATTTATTTTAAACTAGTACGTTGCCATCGACTTTAAAGCGTTTGACATCTTCACCCGCATAAAAGTAGTTTAGTATTCTATTCTATTCTATACAACCTTTCAAATTCCGTTACATCCTTTAAGGGGATGAATTTTGGAAAATTCTCTCTTAGGACTCGACTACGTCATAAAATGAAACCTTGTGCAAAATTTCACGCTCCTAGTCCCAGTAATTTTTGCTGCTCTTCGACATATCAGACATTCTGTTTCTCCTTTTCCCAGTGACTTAACACAAGCTAGAGGTAAATCAGTTTCTCCTATTAGATATCCCAGTGGCCCAACGAAGCTAGGTAAATAGACTAGTACATAATTACATAATGCACAACACCCACGGACCAATCAACGTGGTTAAATAACCACAAAGCCACTGTTTGTCAATATTTAGACGATCATAATTGAGTTTAGATGTGCTCCTAAATGAGATTATATTGTGCGCTATATTCGGGAATATGCTAAGGTACATATTATATGTATATGCTTGCGGTTTAATATACATATGCTTAAGTTAATACGTGTTACTTAAGGTGATTGATATCTAATACTAAGGCATTATGAATCAATTAATGCTTTTTACGGTGGGAAGTTGTCAAGAGGAAGTAATAATAATATTTTTTAGTACCAATATTTAAAAATATAATTAACATATGTGTGTAAATTGAAAAATAATAAAATAATAATTTTATTTAAAACAACAACATTAACAATTACGAGTGCAAAATATCGGTGTTGAATTCAGTTTGTGTTTTCTCAGAATTTTTAGTGTTTGCAATTTATATGACGCAAAAAATAATCATTTGCAATTATATAATTTCGTATACAAATTTATTTTCTGCTGAGAATAACATTCTAAAACAAGAAAAAAAACATATATGAGGTTAACTGCAAAATTCTGACCGATTTGTCCAGTAGCCAGTGCTTTAAACACTAAATAGTAGATACATAAGCTTTAACAGCATTCAGAACCTGTGCCAATAGTTGACAATTCCCAATACAAACATAAAACCAATATACATACAGCCAACACGTTGGACAAAGTTTTGTTCCAACTTGTTCAAACTTTTGCCAGTAACATTGGGGCCAGTTTAATTAACATAATTATTATATGCAAAATGTCAAAGTTGAGATTAGTTTTATTGTGCGTTTTTTCCGAATTTTTTATATTTGCATTTCTTACTTTTGTCGAAAAAAAAATCATTAAAAATCGTTTCAATTACACATTGGTTTTTCGCTGTAACTAACAGTATAGTTTTTGTAAAGACAACTGTTTAATGAGTTGTTGCTGATTTGTCAAATAAAATTATTGTTCCGTTACCCAGCGCTTTAAACACTAAATAGTAGATACATAAGCTTTAACAACATTTAGAACCTGTGCCAATAGTTGACAATTCTCAATACAAACATAAAACCAATACAGCCAATACGTTGGACAAAGTTTTGTTCCAACTTGTTCAAACTTTTGCCAGTAACATTGGGGCCAGCTAATTAACATAATAAATTGTCGTATGCATAATGTCAAAGTTGAGATTTATTTTATTGTACTTTTTTTCAGAATTTTTAGTATTTGCATTTCCTATTTTATCGACAAAACATAAATCATTAAAAATCGTTTCAATTACACATTGGTTTTTCGCTGTAACTAACAGTATAGTTTTTGTAGAGACAACTGTTTAATGTTTGAATCCCCGACCGGTCCTATGAGATCGCGCTGTTATTGTTTTACTATTGTGTCTCGTTTTGCGGGTATGTGATAGACGAATTGTTACTGATTTGTAAAATAAAATACTTGTTCCGTTACCCAGCGCTTTAACCTCTAAACAGTAGATACATAAGCTTTAACAACATTTAGAAACTGTGCCAATAGTTGACAATTCCCAATACAAACATAAAACCAATATACATACAGCCAACACGTTGGACAAAGTTTTGCTCCAACTTGTTCAAACTTTTGCCAGTAACATTGGGGCCAGCTAATTAACATAATTATCTTATGCAAAATGTCAAAGTTGAGATTAGTTTTATTGTGCATTTTTTCCGACTTTTTTGTATTTGCATTTCCTATTTTATCGACAAAACATAAATCATTAAAAATCGTTTCAATTACACATTGTTTTTTCGCTGTAACTAACAGTATAGTTTTTGTAAAGACAACTGTTTAATGAGTTGTTACTGATTTGTAAAATAAAATTCTTGATCCCTTACCTAGCGCTTTAAACTCTGAACAGTAGACACATAAGCTTTAACAACATTTAGAAACTGTGCCAATAGTTGACAATTCCCAATACAAACATAAAACCAATATACATACAGCCAACACGTTGGACAAAGTTTTGCTCCAACTTGTTCAAACTTTTGCCAGTAACATTGGGGCCAGCTAATTAACATAATTATCTTATGCAAAATGTCAAAGTTGAGATTAGTTTTATTGTGCATTTTTTCCGACTTTTTTGTACTTGCATTTCCTATTTTATCATCATCATTATCTGCTTAGCCTTTTCCCAACTATATTGGGATCGGCTTCCAGTCAAGCCGGATTTAGCTGAATACCAGTATTTTACGAGGAGCGGCTGCCTACCAGACCTCCACAACCCATTAACTGGGGTAACACGGTACTTCATGACAAGACTGGAATTAGATTTACTGGCTTTTGACTATCCGTAACGACTGCCAAAGATCTACAAATAACAGCCGGGACCTACGGCTTAACGTACTTTCCGAGGCACGGAAGGAACTCGTTATGTTAAGATGGTCACCCATCCACAGACCAACCTAGGCAAGCGTTGCTTAACCTTGAAGATCGACCTGTGCGGCTGTAATTATCTAGCCACGAGCTCCTCTTCTCTTTTTCGTATTTGCATTTCCTATTTTATCGACAAAACATAAATCATTAAAAATCGTTTCAATTACACATTGGTTTTTCGCTGTAACTAACAGTATAGTTTTTGTAAAGACAACTGTTTAATGAGTTGTTGCTGATTTGTCAAACAAAATTCTTGTTCCGTTACCCAGCGCTTTAAACACTAAACAGTAGACACATAAGCTTTAACAACATTTAGAAACTGTGCCAATAGTTGACAATTCCCAATACAAACATAAAACCAATATACATACAGCCAACACGTTGGACAAAGTTTTGCTCCAACTTGTTCAAACTTTTGCCAGTAACATTGGGGCCAGCTAATTAACATGAAAATGAGCTGGCTTTGTCTGTAACTCGTTAGAATAACAGAAGGCTCTCCGCGCTGTTTTACTAAAGACCAATTTTATCTCTTACAGTTTTTAATTACAAAGTTATAGGGTAATAGGGTGTTTAATTTTATATTTCAAAATATTTATTTACTAAACATACATACACTATCTTTACAGGCTGAACTTAATACAATAGTGCTTCCGAAACACACAAATAATATTTTACGGCTAATACTTAACTAACTAAAATAAAAACAACAATAAACTCTATTACAAAAAATATAGTATATAAAATCAGACTACACGGAATCTATGCTTCGAAATTCTCACCAATACAATCAAATAAAAGCGAACTAAAATATTATAGTCGAATAACAACAACATGGAAGCACAAATTTTTCAAAACCAAGAAAATACATATTATAAGGTAACTCAAACTCAAGATAATCTAAATATAAACTAAAATGTAAAAAGAAAAATTGAAAATGTCACAGAATTTTGAACGCACATCTTCATACTTAGTAGGCCTAGTTCCCGAAACGGCCTGTGAATCCTCAGTTTATTTTTAGCTTACACACAAAACACAAGACCAGTGTACCCACAAACATCATATCCGCAACAAATTCAATAACCATACAAATGGTCTCTTTGTTTTTGTCTATCTAGTTCTATTAATACCCCAACATTGGACATTACACATAATGTAAATGTCATCTTATATCAGTGCCCGACGAGGGTAGATGGAAAGTTAGTCTATGACGTCATACAACTATAGAGTATAGGGAACTTCTTGGAAGCTATTAGTTCGGTTAGCTTTTAGTTAGGACTAAGTTTAGGGCTCTTGGATTTTGAGCATCAGTTTGTCTTTTGTCTTGAGTGAATATGTTGTTATTCAATAGGTGATAGACATCATTATAATAAACTCATATACAAAGGTATCCAATACATACCTCCATAGTCTTACAAGAAAATATGTTACGACTTTATGCTTAGGAGGCAGGACAGAATGGAATAAAAAAACGTGTTTTGCCGACTCCAAATAAAACGGAATAAGGGCAGGAAGATGATGATAATGCTTAGGAGGCATCGATAAATCAGTATGTTAAACTCAAGACTGATATCTAGACCTTCAGATAATACATCGTGTAACCCAAAAGCTAGATAAGGGAGACTAGAAAGGGCAGTCGTGAATTTAAAATGTCACTTACGGGATATCTTCCGTGATTATTCATTGTTTTGAGTTCCCGATATTTCGACGCTGTTGCAAGCGCCATGATCGCGGGTGGTGGGTCATCCCGCAATCATGGCGGAATAATGAATAATCACGGAAGATATACCGTAAGTGATATTTTAAATTGTGAAATAAACCGTGATAGCCTAAAACAGTGTTTAGGGTAGTCGTGTCATGTAAAGTATTGGTAGTCCACTGCTTTTGGTTCTACTGAGAGTGCGAATTGGTGGATGCCACATGTCTTTGTTTTAGTTCTAGGCCATGGCGGATTCCTCAAGATGTTATCCCTCACCGTTTTGAAAGCAATGATGATGAAATAATTTACACTAAAATGCCGGGTTTGACTCCATGATCTACACTACACTTTTTATAAGTAGTGCTGATACAAACTATGGGTTTACTGGCATCACACCAAAACGACAACGCAGAGATGCAATTTAGTAGTTTAGTACCCTATAATCTAGAGGAATAGTTCATTTCCCTAGATTACGGGGTACTAAACTACCCGGGTCTGAAGGGTATACGTTATTAAAAGGCTTGGAGGTTACAATAAACTAATGTGCATAGTATCAGTATTGTATTTTATTACACCTTAATACTGATGATGAGTTTTGTCCATTAGCATAACGCGGTGTGGTCAAATATTATGAATATTAAGAAATATGTGGACTTTATGTTGTATGTATAATAATGTATATTCCACAAAGCGTCATGCTCGATTTATGCCACATCAAACATAAATATACTAATAACAATTACAACATAAAATACATCATACTAATATTATAAAGATGAAAGATTGTGAGTGTGTGTGATGTGTATGTTTGTTACTTCTCCACACTCGAATTGCTGAACGGATCCCAAGAAAACTTGGTGCACGGTTAGACTTGTTTTTTCTTGGGAGTTTTTTTACTATCACGCAGACAAAGCCGCTGGCAGCAACTTGTATCTATATAATTAAAAATGAATAGCTAAATGGCTTCATCTCCTAATCACATAATGGGCTATTAAAAAAAATATTCATAAATCATATAAGATATTTTTTATTTCTAATACTTTATTTCTAAGACAATTTTCTAATATTTTTGCGCGGTTGTATGGTAAAAATAAATCGCAGTGTTTTGTCAAGATAGACACCGGTTGAACCAGAAGATGAGTTATAGTATTTAATGCCAATTAATCTCTTAAAACTTCAACTACCACGTGCCAAAATTAAGACAGAATCTATACAAGTATATGATAGTCATAAATAATTCAAGGCATATTAAGTACAGGAACGTAATCAACATGAAGTACATAGAATTACTCGGGAAACCGCAGCTTCCCAAGTTTTATGTTTAACTAATGATATACGAAAAACTAGCGAACGTCTTGATTAATTGATTTTTATTTTTTCTTTATTCGAAATACCTACGTACATTTTTATAAGAAGTGAAAAAAGAATAAGAAAAAAAGTTATAGAACAAAAATAGGACCTAATTCTATTACGTTTAGTACATTAGGCGCTATGGCGTATATTCTGTTCAATA
This sequence comes from Mythimna separata, assembly GCA_030763345.1. Lineage (NCBI taxonomy): Eukaryota > Metazoa > Arthropoda > Insecta > Lepidoptera > Noctuidae > Mythimna > Mythimna separata. The sequence goes on along the minus strand of CM061174.1, from coordinate 11,601,554 downwards.
ATTCCGGAGACTAAAATGACATTTCAACACCAAAGAACTGTCGTCATTCCTATAGAAATTTTGACATTACTTATGTCAATTTAGTCTCCGGGTTTATTGAACAGAATATAGATAAGACGCCATTATTAGTTACATAGTTAATTTTTTTTTTCTTGAGTAGCGATCCACTCCACCTTCGAACGGGTTTTAGAAACATTTAAAATTTTGGTTTTTCTCTACTATAGTATGTATTTATTATGCACCTAAACCTTCCTCACGAATCACTCTCTTTATTAACAACCAGCGACCCGCCCCGCCTTAGCACGGGTGCAAAATTAGCAGTGTTTCCCTACATGTATTATACATATAAATCTTCCTCTTGAATTACTCTTATCTATTAAAAAAAACGCATCAAAATCCGTCGCGTAGCTTTAAAGATTTAAGCATACATAGGGACAGAGAAAGCGACTTTGTTTTATACTATGTAGTGAAGAACAAAAGACTGCGTGAAAAATCGTTTAGTAGTTTTTAAGTTTATCGCGTTCACACGGACGGACAGACGTAAATGCTTTGTGTGTGGGGGTTTTATACCCACAAACACCGAACCCACAACCCACTTACCTTGTATTTTACACACAATTATTACGAAATAAAAAAGGGAATACCTGAACGAGGCGGATTAAATGTGGTTAATACAGAGGTAGGCCTCCCAACCGTGCTACGTATAAGCCTCTTGATCCTCTTGGATAAATGTACGCCATATTATTTTGGACAAGTCCGATATCTCACATGTTTAATCCAAAGTGTATTATGAGGAATTGCCTTTTAATTTTGTTCTTAGCACTTCCAATACATATGAATATGTTATACTCGTATGCCTGCTTGGTTACTGAAAATTTAGGCGTCTAGTTTTATCTACAACGAAGTTATTGAGGACGAAAATGGCCTAAACTGTTTCGAGAAAAGGATGGTAGGCTTGGATATACTTCCAAGTGGAAATATATATCTGCTCCCAAGTCGAGCACAATATTTTACACGCCTAAACATGCAGAAAAGTTGTTACGCATGTCAAAGTTAGATGATGCAGACTTTCGCCCCATCTAATTTTGACACGTGTAATGTAGGTACCTGAGATCTGTATTGGTGGCTTTATGCTGCAACGTGCCTAAGTATAAACGTTACACATCTCAACTGCAAATTCTGAAAGACCGTCAATCTGCTTGTTGCTTGTACTTACCATAATGGTATTTGTTTTTGTAATAGAGAAAATGCAGAAATTAATCATTTTCAGAACAGTATAAATCTATGCTATCAATATCAACACTTCTAGCCACAGTCATGTTATAAAGCGCTCTTGCTACAGATTTCTGAAAATACTGTCAACACGAAAATTTCCAGCTCACTAAACATGAAAGTGTTCAAATATAACGACTGGCGCTTCCAAAAAATTCAATTGCATCGAATTGTTTGGAGTATTTCGGACGAAACTCAATTAAAAATATTGATGCATACGAAAAAAAAAAACGTTCGAAATATAAAAGTCAATCAAACGTTCGCAAATAGAATTTATGGATTCGTCAAACTTCAAATCGATGTCCTAGGCCGCATAGAAAATCAAACGACATAGTTTTTGCAACAAAACTTTTTTGTCCGAACTCGATGGTCAATTAATTCAGGCATGAACCCCCTCTCGATCACAGTTGACCTGTTCTGTCTATGCCGATAGTATTCAGGCTGTCTGCCCCATTTTACATCACATCACGCCCGGCCGTGATAAATGGTGTTTTGTGCAGTTTAGTGCTCTGGAAATGAGTGATGACCTACCGGATATATTCCAATTTTGCATCCTTATAATAAATGGTTCTGTTCTCCTTACGACGACATTTTGAAGACGTTAACCGTATGGAGGGTTTTTTTTGAGGCAATAAAAGATCCAATGACCCTTCTTCCGCTCTATTGTAGAGTGGGAGGGAGTGTCAGATTTTTACTGATGACAATCACACCTCCTTCAGTTATCCCGTCCGTTCTAAGATCGCAGGTTTCCTTTTTAGAAATTCCCCTGCTAGATCCCTACGGTTTTCAAACTACGGTCCTTACCGAATGACCGAACTGCGAGCTACCCATTGCTTAGCGTCCGCAAATCCACGCTTTCGCAGGCGTGGATTTGCGTATAAGAGTTAAGCTCAGAATCTCATATCAAAGCTTCATTCATTTTATTTACTTACAAAGAGTCTTCATTCTGTTTATTTCTTTAAAACTTTCTCCTTGGCTTTATCGGCAGTAAAGATCTCATATCTTTTAGCCCTTTCGGATTTTTGGCATAATTGGTGACAGCGGATTTAACTTGAAACATTAAACACCATATTTAATTAGTTATTACTTCGGAAGTGCCTCAAAATTGTAGGGATTTAACTTTACCGTACGGAACCCTTATGAGCTGTAGGAAGTTTGTCGTTAAATTTCATTTTATAGGGGTGTAATGAACGTCTCCGAGATAATGTTTTGTTCGTGCCAATTTCATTAAAAGCAGCCATGATTATGGATTTAGTTTTGCATCTAAACTTCGTTGTTTTTTATTTTGTTACAGCCGTGAAGCTCACTATATTTATTTAATTAATACTTTATACTGAGGACCTCGTGGCTAGATAATAACAGCCGCACGGGTCGATCTTCAAGGTTAAGCAACGCTTGCCAAGGTTAGTCTGAGGATGGGTGACCATCTTAACATACCGAGTTTCCTCCGCGCCTCGGTTGGCACGTTAAGCCGTAGGTCCCGGCTATCATTTGTAGATATTTGGCAGTCGTTACGGATAGTCAGAAGCCTGACTGTTCAGAAATCTGACTCCAGTCTTGCCATGAAGTACCGTGTTACCGCAGTTAACGGTTTGTGGAGGTCTGGTAGGCAGCCGCTCCTCGTAAAATACTGGATACAGCTAAATCCGGCTTGACTGGAATCAGACCCCAATATAGTTGGGAAAAGGCTAGGCAGACTTTATGGACATGAAGGCACTTGGTGTACTTAATGCCTTAGACATTTTCTACCAGTCTACCTTTGGGTGAAGCAGATTAGATTAGTTGTGGACGTAATAAAATAGAGAAAAAAAATTAATATCGAAATGATATACAAAAGAATCTGATATAAGAGAATCAATATAAATATAATAACTATATCTGTTTATCAAACGATTTGTTTTGTTATTTATAACTATTTTGTTTTTATTTCTTTTCGTTTTTATCTTCAAACTTCTATAAGCACACAAACTTTTATCATCTTTCTTTTTAATGGGTGAGACACTCATTTTATTTAAGGGCCTGATTCTGTCTCTTAATGTCTATTTTTCGGTTCTAATCAATTTCTTTTTATCTAATCGACTGAGTCACCATTACAACGAAAAAATATCTGTAAAAATAACAACAAAATAAAAACAAATAACAAGACATACAGGTAATTAGACTGGATCGAATTGAGGTTTCAACTTAGGCCTACTCCCGATTTCTGATTTACTTCAAAAAGTTGAATATTTCTGAAACTCTACTTTAGCCCGAATCCCTGTCAAAATATGGCCTAGGGCTTGAGACGCTCTAACTCGAAATACCTAATTCAGAAAACCACCCTTACTGCCGCATTCAGAGACAGTTAATGATTCATTAGCGTCCCTTAAAGTCCGCTGGACTTATTTCCCCTATTTCCCCCGACGAAACTCGCATTGCTCTTCGCCACATGAAGAACCGGAAATCGGTCGGGCCTGACAATGTGCCAATCGAAGTGTGGAAGGCGATGGGCTCACATGGTGTGGACCTCCTGACGGATCTCTTTAACCGCATCCTGACCACCAAGGAAATGCTGAACCAGTGGCGATCAAGCCTTATTATTCCTATCTATAAAGGCAAAGGTAGTGTACAGGATTGTAGTAACTACCGCGGTATTAAGATCATGTGCCACACCATGAAGCTCTTTGAGCGGATCATTGACACACGGCTCCGTAGCGAGTGCACTGTCTCTGAGTGTCAATGTGGCTTCCGGGCGGGTAACAGCACCATGGACGCAGTGTTCGCCTTGCGGATTCTGACTGAGGCTTACAGAGAGAGAAGGAGAGCTCTGCAAATGGCCTTTTTAGACCTGCAGAAGGCCTTCGACTGTATTCCTCGGCAGTCCATCTGGTGGGCACTTCGATTCAAGAGTGTGCCCGAGGCCTATATTGACATTATCAGAGACATGTATCGCGATTCCGTGTCCTCTGTCCAGACCGCGGTTGGCGAATCCAAAGTCTTTCCAATATCTGTTGGCGTTCACCAAGGATCGGCTCTTAGCCCGTTCTTGTTTAACGTTGTGCTCGATGTAGTTACGGCATACATCCAAGATCAGCCTCCATGGCTAATGATGTATGCCGATGACATCGCCCTCGTTAGCCAGAACAAAGCCCAACTTGAGCGGAGGGTCAACATTTGGAAGGACACGCTGGAAAACGGCGGTCTGAGACTAAATGTGGCGAAGACTGAGTACATGTCCTGTGGCAGCACGGATTCAAACACCATCCGAATAGGCTCGGACCAGATCACAAGCTCCGATTCATTCAAGTACCTTGGATCCGTGCTGCAAGAGTCTGGCAACGTTGACGACGATGTCCAAGCACGTATAGGCGCGGCTTGGGCGAAATGGCGAGAGGTTACGGGCGTTGTATGCGACCGCAAAATGCCCCCGAAGCTTAAGGGACAGATATATAAATGCATCATACGTCCTGTCCTCCTGTACGGCGGCGAGTGTTGGCAAGCACTAAGCAGACACACCCAGAGCTTCGCGTCACGGAGATGAAGATGCTGAGGTGGATGAGCGGCGTAACGCGATCCGATCGCATACGCAACTCATTCATCCGAGGTAGTCTTGGTGTCCGTGACGTGGGGGAAAAACTGCAAGAGTGTCGTCTGCGATGGTATGGCCACTCATGCGCCGCCCTATGGAGTACGTTGGCCGGAGATGCATGAATATGGCTGTCCTTGGCGCTAGGTCTCGTGGTCGCACTCGCATGCGCTGGCTGGACGTCGTCAAGTCCGACATGAGAGCCAATGGCCTTACTGTCAAGGATGTAGAAGATCGGGCAAAATGGAGCAAGCTAAGCCGGAAGGCGGACCCTGGCAAAAGCCGGGACTAACGCCAAGTTGAAGAAGAAGAAGAAGAAAGTCCATTAAAGTAAAGCATAGCCAAACTTACACTTAACTTCTAAACGGTCCATTAAGAAATTGTCACATTGACAGTTTTACAATGTTCTACGTTATAAAACTGTCAATGTGTCATTTCCTTAAGGGAAAGTTTAACTTTAATGGGCATTAAGGGACGCTAATGAATCCTTAACTGTCTCTGAGTATGGTAGTGAGATTATAAAGGTAAATTATTCTAACTACTAACATACACTACGTAAAATTTAAGAATGAACAGGACACAACGAAACTTTTAACGAAGAGATGTATCAACGTCTAATGTTTTTGTATTCACTTTATACTGAGGTACAAACTTTATTACTCTCAGTTGCACATACGTTACTTCGGCTCGAGTGGCGAAACAAGAAATAAAAAGTTCTTTCACTTTGTTTTGTTACTTCTTTTCATAATTATGCCAGTTTACACTATAAAACATAACAATAATACATGGCATTCTATTTTTTATATTTTTATATGTTTTTTTTTGTATTTGTAAGAAATATTTAAAAATATAACTAATATGTATACATTTAAATGAATAAAGAGATAATAATAATACTCCCCCGACCGAATTACAATCACGGTGGCCAATCTCAACAGAGATCAGCCAAGTACGCAGGAGATCATCATCTGCCTAGCCTTTTCCCAACTATGTATATTGGGGTCGGCTTCCAGTCGAGCCGGATTTAGCTGAATACCAGTATTTTACGAGGAGCGGCTGCCTACCAGACCTCCACAACCCATTAACTGGGGTAACACGGTACTTCATGGCAAGACTGGAGTCAGATTTACTGGCTTCTGACTATCCGTAACGACTGCCAAAGATCTCCAAATGACAGCCGGGACCAACGGCTTAACGTGCTTTCCGAGGCACGGAGGAAACTCGTTATGTTAAGATGGTCACCCATCCACAGACCAACCTAGACAAGCGTTGCTTAACCTTGAAGATCGACCTGTGCGGCTGTTATTATTTAGCCACGAGCTCCTCTACGTACGCAGGAGATATTAAAGTACAAAAGTGTGTGCGCAACACCCAGGTACACTCTCTATTCCTTTACTCTCATAGTCTGAAGGGACAGTAATCCGACACTACCGGAGAGATCAGGCGCAGGACCAACGGCTTTACGTGCTTTCCGAGGCACGGGGGTACCACACCACCAACTTCCAAACTCCGGGTAGCTACAGAGTAATTCCTAATGGAAAAACCCAATAGCACTTTTTGCCCAACCCGGGCAGCGAACCCAGGACCCCTTGCTCAGCAGTCGCTCATTCCACCACTAGACCCACGAGGCAGTTATAAAACATAATAATAGCATTGACGGAACTTCTACCGCACACGATTTGTCTCAGGGCATCTCATAGCAACAGTAAGCACGGGTCTGAGAACGACAAGCAATAGGGTGCTCGCCGTCCGATTAGGACCAAGGCCTGGTCCACGTTATATTATATTCCAAGCGCACCTGCGCTACGAAAGTTACTAGTATTAGCATAATTGATAGGTTTTTGAGATTTTTCGAAAGAAATGCAGCGGCTCTAGAACGCAAAGAGCTACAAAAGAAACACGTAGATTTTAGTCAGTAAAAGTCTGCCAGTCCCTCTTACTCCACCCAGAGCGCGAAAAGAATGAAAACATCCCTCCTAAACAGAAAAAGGAACTCGCTTCTAATGCTGTATCTAATTTATAAATTGTCTTAATAACAAGAATAAAATAAGAAATTTACTCATTTCACAATACCACAAAGAGAATTCTCTTTTTAACTGTAACAAAAGAATGCGAGAAATCTCTCTTATAAAAATTCTTCTATTGTGCTTTCATTTAAAGCCGCCATATTTTTACGATGTCCCTTTATTAAGTACCTACCGACAGCTATCTAAGGCAGCACTTCTATACGAGCAACTTTTTCATTGTTTTTTTAATCGGGGTTAGTTGCTGGAAGAAGTGGCCCAATCCAGTTGTTAGCCGTTACACTCGTAGGCTTTAACTTGATTGCGTCTCAATAATGGTCAAAAGCCTTCTCAAAATCCTATTTTTGTTTCTGAAAAACAGTTTGGCATAACAAATAATTTGTATAGCTATACTAGTATTATCTGGAGGAGCTCGTGGCTAGATAATAACAGCCGCACAGATCGATCTTCAAGGTTAAGCAACGCTTGCCAAGGTTGGTCTGTGGATGGGTGACCATCTTAACATAACGAGTTTCCTCCGTGCCTCGGAAAGCACGTTAAGCCGTTGGTCCCGGCTGTCATTTGTAGATCTTTGGCAGTCGTTACGGATAGTCAGAAGCCAGTAAATCTGACTCCAGTCTTGCCATGAAGTACCGTGTTACCCCAGTATTAACTGGGGTTGTGGAGGTCTGGTAGGCAGCCGCTCCTCGTAAAAATACTGGTATTCAGCTAAATCCGGCTTGACTGGAAGCCGACCCCAATATAGTTGGGAAAAGGCTAAGCAGATGACTAGTATTATCTACAGTTTGTAGTCTATCGTTCACCCGTAGCAACACTTACGTTCCTTTAAGCTGTCAAAAAAGGACCATGACAATAAAAAAAAACTGTTGCCATATCAGAGTAGAGGTACTGACATACTGTAAAGAGATACAGTGTATCGGCATAGAATACAACTAGAGGTCGTAACTCGCAACTTAGTTAGCAAAATGAAGCAACTTTAGTTGCCCGTGTAACAATACCTTTACAGTGAATTCATCTAAAGAATATTAACTGTAACTCAGCGGTGGTTTTACGACTTTTCTTCGTAATTATGGTACTGATAATGCCTTTATCCGGTTTTTCGGGTATACTACCCGGTTTTATAGACCCAACCCTGATCGAAGATTTATTATTAGTGATGCTTAAGTCTGTTTTGGTTAGCTAATTTATTGAGGCAGTATAACAATAAATTTGATAAGTAAAATAAAAGTGATTGTAAAAACAAACCGGTCCTGTGCGTCTCGCATCCATCGGATTTCCGCGACGCTCGCCGGGTCGTCGGACAGAACCAAGTCGACCGACCGAAGGAGGATAGGACCGGTCGTTGTGGCGACGCTTGGGGGTGGCCTATGTCCAGCAGTGGACGCCTTTCGCTGAAATTATAATGATGACGATGATGATGAATTGTGTGAAAACAAAAATGGAATCTAGTATCCTGTCTACTCTCAACTCCAATAAATAGCGTTTAAGGTTACAGTAGGGGGTGCCAAGAATCTCTGGATGAGATCTCGCTGGCTCAACATAAAACCGACGACTAGACTAAGCAATATAACATAACTCACGAACACTCCGAACCGACGAAGATTCGGTCGAGATTTGAGCTGTACTGTAATCTCTCCAAAAATTCTAGGTTGATTATCAGTACATCGATGTGCAGAAGTATTTTTTTTTTCACGAACGGCATACTTAATTTCAATCTGACTTTTGGATTAGACCTTGAAATTATAAATACCCTGAGACTAAATTGATACATGTAATGTCAAATTTACTATAGGAATGATGCCAGTTCTTTTGTGTTGTAATGTCATTTTAGTCTCAGGGTATAAAAAACAGACGGTAGCAAGCACTCCTGCTAAACTCGACCCGGCTATGCAGCTGTTTTCTCGTCCCACGGTACGGTCTTTAGAAGACTGTGGCTCTAAAACATGATCCCTTACAATAAGATTTATTAGAAGGTTTAAAGTCATTCAAAGGACAATACTAGGAGAGGACTATGCTAGGAGATTTGTAGGTTACCGACATAACCCAAAGGTGATTACCAAACCAAGGTGAAAGTGACCAGGGTACAGTACTCGCAGAACAGTTGTTCAATAAAGCCGAAAATTCTAAAGTGAAAATCAGGTTGACCACTAACCTGGTGAGGGCCACGAGGATCCGATGGACGCGACACGCACAGGACCGGTCGTTGCGACGACACTAAGAGCCTATGTCTGGCACTTTGAGTCATACAGCTGAAAATACGGTGTTGATGCAGTTACAAAAATAAAAGTTTCTTAAACAATATTGCTGGAAACGTTAAAAAATAAAGAAGTGTCGTTTAAAGTTTGTAATGGCGCAAAAGTAAGTAATAATGTTGCCGACAAAACGTTTAACAACTGCACGACAATTTATTTCACTTTAGAACTTACTACTTACGATTTATGTTAAGTTAACGACCAGCACTAACATAAGCTGTTAAGTAATTACTTAAGTAAATTTACCTTTGTATATTTTTAACTTTGCACGGAACTTTGGGTAGATAATTTTTTTGGTGGAAAACTATTCAATAACTTCTCCCGTTCTCCCGTGGGCCCAAAGAGAAGCCAGCAAACCGGCGGGGCCTTGAGTTGGCTTCTGAAAGGAAAACACCCGGGCCCTGAAACGAAGGCAAAGAAGAAACCAAAGAATGGGTTTTAGTCAGTAAAAGTTTCCGCCCAAGAGCGGGAGAAGTCATTTTGATGATTTCACACCCAAAAAAAAAAAGCCGTCCACAACGTTCAACGTCCGCCTATGCTTACGGTGGCTTAAAATTGGAGTCTCGATCCTGGTGGCTGGGATATGAGAAAGTCTGATTCCCCACTCGTGTGGTTGCCTCCATCGCTAGCTTTACTGCTTCGAAGAAAGTGACGATCGCCTGCCATTTCTCAAGTTTGGGAAGATTCTAGCGGTGATTGAAAATGTTCTTATTTTTTTTTACTTCGCACAATATTTACTTCGCCAAATGTTACGTTCAGACAGTATTTAGTTTTTGATAAAGAATACAGTTGCTATGTTAGATTTTACTTATTACTCGTATGTTTTCCCAGTATGTAGACACTTTTAATGGTATGCAGATAGAATGGCATTCATTCCATTCGGAAACACGTGACGGATATTGCGATACAATTACTCGAACCAAAACAATGCTAACTACGCGAGGAATCCAATTAATTCGACACTGAACACATAACGCGGATACCGAGGACCGTACTGCCGACATTTTTTGCATTCATGTTGTTTGTCAAGCTATTTATTTATTTGCTTTCTACAATACAAAATTTATTTACATGTTTTATTTGTATGTGGTTTTTTTTTGGTAGGGGAATTATCAGAATTATTTCTCCCACTCTTGGGCGGAGTGGAGAGGCGTGTCAGACTCTTATTGACTAAACCCCACCCCGTTCCTTCGTTGCCTTCGATCTGGGGGACATAGACTTACCTTTCGGAATTTTGTATGTGGTTAGTGACCTCTATTTCGCCACTTAAGAACTATCTTGTATCGCGGAATCAGAGTTCTTTACGCGATTAGGACACGTATGGCTACCTAGAATCAATTATTTGGGCAATTGCCCAGGCTAGACAAGACACAACACCCGTGTGATTGGAAAATACTTCCTTGTCAATTGGGAGTTGCTGGACTTCACACTCTGTTCTGCAAATCTCTAAATGTGTACTTAGCTTAGGCAAGCTATTAAAACTGCATGTTTGTATGCTGCATATACCCTACAAAGCTGTAGGATAGGTATATGGCTCCATGCCTCTTTCTCGTTCGCACTCTTTATATTTTAACATAATATTATGTTACGGTCCAGGTGAAGTTATTTCATAATTTCCCGTACCTAAAAATTATTTGTTTTTGCGGAACACACCAAAATTCACGTGAGGAATTTACTAATTTGTTAATCACAAAACAAATTCCTTACGTGGAATTTGGAACGGACTGAAACCCACCCGTGTTCTTTCAGTAGTCCCTTACGATCCACGGCTGCGGTAACTCTTTGCAACAATTCCCCAACCCGAAAAATAACCCCTAAAGGTATTCAGGGATTTATTTTTCGACTCTCTGTCTGTTTTACAAATTATATCAACGCATAGCTGCGGGCAAGATAAACAAAACACAGAAATCGTTAGAACTTAGATCAACATAAAAGTTATGGAAGAAAATTTATTTCCGTAGCAAACGCTTTGGGTCCGAAGAACAAAAGATTTCTTCAGCCATAAACGATAAAAGTATCCAGAGTATATTATGTACACGTATTTTTTGGAGTAGCTTTTACTGCTGAATACCTTATTTGGGGCAAAAAATAGAGGACTAAGGCCGCGTTCTAACTATGTCGTTACGGTTAATTTATCGTCGGACTACTATTTTCTCTTCTATCGTCAATTTTATTTACCGTTTAGCGACTTTTATGTCTTTTAGCTGTTTCCACCAGATGGCAACGACATTTTATCGTCTCCCGGCAGTCACTGTCATTTGCACATCAGTAGCGAGCTACATGACACACCTGACGATGTTTTTATTGTTTTAAGACTGTCGTGCTAGCCGTTCCAACTGACATGGCAATCTGTTGTAACCACAAAAAAAGTCGTAGACGACAGTTCATTGTGTCGTCCTTTAAGTGATCACCTCCATTTAAATATAATATGCCACGACACTTAAACCCACAAGACTATTTGTCGTCATGACAAAGTGGGAATGCGGCCTAAGCGGACAATTTAGTACATTATTTAGAAATAAAGTAAGGGTCTTAAAGTCATTGTTTGAGATGAGCGTTTTTGTACACTGAAACGTTTTTACGCCAGTTTGAGGACTTTCAAGGATTATAAAAAGTTAACTTTGTCGTGTACTTGAAAGGTAAATTAATAAAAAGACTCATTTTATACTGTCACAAGCAAGCGCTTTTTGTTTTATACCGGCGGCTTCGCCCGCAGAAAATTATCCTAAGTAAACCTACATCTAGGACAAAAAGTATAATAGTTACGTACAATTTCATCTTACCTGATGGTAAGCGATGATGAAGTCGATAATATAGCATGCTTACCTAAAAGAACCCTATTCATTTTTGACTTAAAGACCCCCAGGTTGTGTTGCTCTCTGGAAGGTTTTGGAACAGGTGGGGACCTGGTGACCTGTATAACAGGTGTTTACTACCTACCACAGGCACCAGCGATCCACAACCAAAAAAAATTGTTAGCTATGGTTAATAATGTAAGATTGTCTGTATTTTTTGGCTTGTGGTAAGAAATAAACTTATTATTATTATTATTTCTTTGGTTTTTATCTGTTCTTATAGCTAGTTACATTGACACTCCAAAAGTTTCTCACTTCGGGCATTGCTTGTGGATGACAAGCAATGAATAGCTTACCGTCTGGCCCTTCGGTAAAGACCGATTCTTATTTGCAGACAACGCGTAGTGTTCCACACACCCCTTAAAGAGATGTCAACAAAACCGTAGAAGCCCGCCGATGGCCACCAGGGTCAAAGAATTTTTTGAAAGAGATACCGTGGTCCTGAAACGCAAAGCAACTGAGGGACACAGATGAACTTAGTAAATAAATGATACGCCTTCTCGCTCCAACCTAAAGCACCCCATATTCCATCCCAAAAAAGCTTTTCTCCCGATATTTTATCCTAATGTGACCTCATAATTTCTCGTTCAGTTCATAGAACGATAGGAAAGGGGAACTCGCATTCGAAATACCTCTATAAACTAACCCTGAGCCAGACTAGCAGTTTACAAGTACCACTACAGTGTAGAGCTAGGAAGGATCACTTGCAGCGTGCTTGCAGTTGTGCATTTGCTATGCGTAGGGGCTTAGGATTTGTGCATCTAAGCAGATATTCTCGTATATTCAAGAGCGTCGAGACGAATACACTTCGGAAAATTCAAAGGCACTCGTAGAGCGTCTATTCGATTGTTAAAATGGAAATATGATACAATTCCTAAACGTGTTCGAAGATAAAATTTATAAGCTGTAAACCGTAGTACCTTCTTTAAGAGAAAATTGTTATTGTTTTTTTAGCGGGGATGTATTGGAATATTATTTTTCTTAATAATCGGGGAAGGAAATTGGTGGAGTGAGAGGAAATGTCAAAATTTTCTTGAGCGTGTTCTGTAGAGTATACGAGTATGTATTTATAACTCATCTCCTCAAACGTGGCAAGTTGCTGCGGCTTTACACTCAATCCTATCAAGGCATTCACCGTAGTTGCCATGCCTATATCATAATTTCAACTGAAAGACGTCCACTGCTGAATATAGGCCTTCCCCAAGTATCGCCACAATGCCTGATCCTGTACGTATCGTATAAATCGGATACCATTAGTAACTTCGTTAATAAATTATTTATAGTTACTTTTACATGTAGATATTAGTTGTAAGATTCGTGTATTTGTTTTTTCTATGGGCCTTAGTTGCCTGATAATAAGTTATTATTATTAATATTAGATGCCTTCCAACACTGCGTTTTCCGGAATTACAATCGTGACTCCAATACCTTTTAGCCCCATCGACCATTTGTTCAGAGAGCAATGTGCCCTACCGACTGTCTACATAATACCTACATACCATTGAATACAATTTCGAGTACCTACAGGCATTTAATTCAGAGCCCTTTTTCGTATTTACTAGAAGTCTTAAAAGAAATGAGCATATATAAAAAAGTCTGACAATACTGTGAACGACGTTTGTTGCCAATAAAGTTCTTTTATATTATCTCGTGTAACACAGTATTGGAAAGTGCTAGACATATCATGTCTACTTAAATGTTTTACGAAAAACAAGACATGTAGCAACACAAGCAAATTGATCACGTAGGACTTTTTTTAGAGATCTTTTTTGTATTTTATTTATTTGAACTTTTTGTACAATAGTCTTAGATAAAAAGACGAACTCAATGTAAGTAACAAGGCATTCTCTATCTGTCAAACTTTGGGATGATAAAGTACTGTTTTCTGCCTAGTAGTTACAAAGCATGTCAATTCAACTCGTTTTTTTTAATTCACATAGGCCTAGCTTTTGACGTTTTATTTAAGTGCCCATCATTTATATAAGGTCAAAAGCTAAAGCACGGTTTCATTTGGTTGTTTCCTATGGAGAAGGACCAGCAACAAACTCCATGTTTACTGTTTTTAAAAAAAGATTAATTATACAATATTTGCACATTAATAGATATGAGGCAAAAGTAGACAGATCAATATTGTTTGCTCTTTTTTTGTATATATTGTAGCTATACAGCTTGTGTGTGATTCGCATGAAATAACCATTTTCCAGGAAGAAGTTTTTAATATTGTAATGCATATAGCAGCGAATGCAAAATTGTATTTTCAATGTTTTTACTATTGTGCCACGAACATATAAATTTTTATGAAAAACATTGTTAGTTTCGCACCGCAACTGTAATTGCGGTGTAAATTAAAAACTGTGTTAATTACTAGAAGAAAAAGGCCCCGATTTAACAATCGTAGATGAAAATCAAATCAAGTTAAAAAAACTAGACTGAAGTAACATGAAACTGTAAACATGATCTTGTGTCTCTCAAAGAAATACACCCGTTATTTGACACATTTCAACGTCAAAAAACACTTATACTGGCGTCTACTATCAAATCCTTCACAACTCCCACAAAGCGATTCTTATCTTTAAAAGATAAAATCTTTCTTTCTTTTTTAATTTATCTTTTTTTGTAGTAAATGCTACAAGGTATTTTATGATGGACGTAATGCATTTTAGAGTAGGAACACTTATGTTTTACAGCTTTAGAAAATGTACGGAACCATTTTGTTGAAATTAAACTTTTAGATGCAATTTCGCATTTTTATGTTTATTTCAGTGCGTGTTTTTGTGTAACTTGCTCCTTTATTGTCTTTCTGTTTCGTGAGCAAATATTTACTTAGGTTTTCATAAAAATATTTTGTGTGAATTTTACAGCCTATAAAAAGAGTAAATTCATTTTAAAATCGTCCGTTTAATTTAAAATTCTGAAAAGTTGTTTAGACAACAAATAATATTATTCACCAAAAACGAATAAATAAACCATCGCTCTTATTTATTTCAACATAAATAAATAGTGGATATTTTATTCAGTATAACGTCAACATTTGCATTTTTATTTACTCTACAAAGTTAACTAAATTAAAATTCGCCGAAACACGGTTAAAAAAAGGGTGGTATTCGAGTTTGTTTTAGTACCCTAGTAAAACGAGTGTTAGAAAACTTTACATTACAAAGAAAATAATAGTCTGTTAACATTACTACTGAATCAAGCTCTGATTGTTGACATAACCAGGATAGATATGAGTTGTGGCTGAATAGTTTAGAAAACCACTTTTAAGGTAATTTTTTTTAAAGTATAGACGGCGTATGTTACTGCGCTAAAAATTGTTGCAGAAACCAGGAATTGCTCTTTTTAATGTGTCCAAAAAACAGGTAGCGTTGCTACGCTGTATGGCAATGCACATTAAATACTTTTGATCCTGGGAGTATGTTTCCTTGGGGTAAATTTCTACAATTTCGTGGGTGAAACCTATAGTTTTCTCTCTCGTAGAGTTGCTACGAGCGGGGCTCGTATTTCAACAGTATATAAGCAGTATTTCATAATAAGCACATTAACCATCGTATTACCGCATTTTGGCTAAAAGGACCAAACCAACGCCTATTTGATCCTATTCACTACAAGAAGCAATTGACCGACGACGTAGGACCAAAAGTCACTTAACCTCATAAAAAACACAACCTCAACTGGTCACTGACATCACATAAAGATACGAATAAATTACGAAGAAGCTAATACTTGCCCTTTGGGCACACATTGTACGATAAGCGAAATTCGAAAGGCCGACGGATGATTCGTTCAGGGTCCCATAACTTTGACGCCTCAACGCCCCAACTTTGGACCCCCTACCAAATTATGTATGAAAGTTTTACACGGAACCAGAGAAGCGTTTCTAAAGCGGGGTCTTTATGACCCCCTGACATCGAAACCGGGTAGGTTTGATGAGATTTGATTTGTTTAAAATAAATTTGGGCTTCAATGATCTAATTTGGCCGTTTTGAGTGCAAAGCTTAAGTTTATTTTTGGATCGTGATTTAAAGGGATAAGAGAGCAAATAAGTCATAGCCATAGCTTAGGATTTTGTTGAGCTTATATTTAATTTGTTTATTCAGAGTAGGTCGATGCTGATAATTTATTTAAAGATCGTGGAAATGACTTTTGAACTGCCTACATTTTGATATTATTAACTAGCTTCTGTTGGTGGCTTTGTCCGTGTGAATGTTGGTTATTACGGACCTGAGGTCAAAGCTGAAGACAGATAAAAGGTAGCCTATGTATATTCTTGAAGTTCAAGCTTGCCCCGCACCAAATTTCATCAAAATCGCTTTAATAGTTTAAACTTGAAAGCGTAACAGACAGTCAGGCAGGTAAATACTTTCGCATATGCAATATTAGTATGGACATGTCCTAGAACCAAATATTCGAAGACCTGTGACACCCATCTATCCGCAATGGGCCTGCATGGTGGATTATGGCCATTGCTTCTACTCGAGGGGAGGCCTAACTTCGTACTACCAATTTTGCCAATTTCTGCTTCACCTTTCCTGAAGATGAACATCGTCAATTTGTTCACAAATGGTTTTCTTAATAGATCAATTAAGTGGGCTTTTTAATTGAGTTCACAAGTAATTTTCCTGGTTCCTAACGAGGTTTATTGTTATCGACTTTAATTGAATTTCGTACGAACCTAAAATCACTTACTAAGGTAGAATAATTTTAATTACTAGCTCCTGGTAGCGGCTTCACCCACGTGAATTTAGTATTTACTTCGCTTATAAGTTGACGAGATCTCAGTCCTAGTTCAGGTCATGGTCCGAAGTGAAAGAAAATGCTAAACAGAAACATCCTTCTCCAAGATGCAGTAATGCGAATGAAAGAGATAGCCGCAAACGTGAGGGAATCACAGGAGAGACTTACGCCCCAACCGCCGCCGCAGAAGACGCCCCGGGCATCGACAGTCACAGGGCAATTACTGGCCACCGTAATTGTTTTATAAGTACCCATGTAGGCTCATGTAAAATAAAAACATTTTGATTTGTATAGATGATGAGTAAATGAGCAGTCCGTTGAAACAAACAAACTCATTGCATTCGCAAAGGGCCACTGAAAGACAAAGTTGTAACAGTGGCAACGGCATCCATATATTTCGACACGAATTCTCTCATGTTGTCTATTCTAATAAACCATTAAAAAAATAACCAATGAAACTCAGATATAGTGTAGGTTTCCATATAATCTTTTGAAATCAGATCAGCCATTGACCAGTTTCGGAGACTACCTTCTCCATCCAAACCAACAAACTCCACATCGTTGTAACGTTAGTACAGAAACGTGAACCCATTACGTTCCCCATCCAACTTCAACGACTCCACTCTAATTTACATTGACACAGTTTTTCAAGCTATTCTCGAGTTGACGTTTGAAATAAGGGGGATGCCTTTGTCAGCGGAGGACAGGAGGATGGGACGGATGCTCCAGTTTCCACGTGTCATCCCAGTCGAGTCTGTTGTTCTCGAGACGATTAAGCGTGGTTTAAACGAGTACTTACTGCTTGAAATTGCGTGGCGTTGTTTTGTATGTGTGTGTTTAAAAGTAGCAATTGTTTTTTCACTTTTGTTTGTTTTGTAATACGTACGACGAGTGGACGTTTTCCAATCCATACTGTCTGTTACGCTTTCACGATTAAACTACTGAACCGATTTTGATGAAATTTTGTACAAAGCTAGTTTGAATCCCAAGGATCGACATAGGCTATTTTTTATCTGTTTTCAACTTCGCATCCGCTGTAACCAACATTCACGTGCGAACGAAGTTGCGGGCAAAAGCTAGTAATGGATAAGTAATCCTACTATCTAGTAAATATTATTAGTTAGTATGACTGTATGGATTCCTTGAAACTCGTTACACGGGAACACCATGTCCTGGAATAGCGCATAGGATACTTTTTATCGAAGGAGTTTGTTCCTTTGAGACAATTTTGTACAATCACGGTGATTAAGTCGCGTGCAGCAGCTAGTTGTATAATAATAATGGGTTTGATTGACATGTTTGAGAGCCGGATCAATGATGATTGTTATCGAACTTAGTTTCAATAAAATTAGACGAAACTTCTTTATGAAAAAAAATCTAGGATTCTGAAACCTGTAACAATCGTATTTTTTTTTATAACCCTTCGCACGCGAGTTTGACTTGCACTGGGCTGGTTTTTTTTTTAATTTACTAACCTCAATTAAATAAGCATTATCAGCCTTGTAATTTTCCCACTGTCGGGACTCAGGCTTCCTCTCTAGGAGAGGGAATGGGCCGTAATCAACTATGCGGGCCCAGTGCAGATTGCTGGATGTCACAAGTCTTTGAATTTTTGGTTCTAGGACATACCGGTTTCCTCACGATGTTTTCCTTCACCGTTTTGAGAGCTGTAGTGATGAAATGGCGAGGTTTCAATCCACGACCTACCACTTATAAGCCGGAGCAGTTACCACTGGGCCACCACTGCTCAATTAAATAAATCACAACTAATTAGAGAAACGATTAAGATATACGATTACCATCATTTCTGCATAACGATTTGTTTGGCGCCACATCGCCGCGTCACGACGCCCGAAGCGCCACGCCATGGAACGCCATAGACCATTACGGAGTGCCGCGAAGCGCCACTTAACTCGAGTATTGCTTGGTCATTCACTTTGTTATTGCTAACGGATGCTTAGTCTACCATGTGATACACATTTCTACAACTATTTGTTGCTTCAAACTCTATTAGTACATTTATACTATTTGATTTATTGATATCTGAGTGAATATTTTGACTGATGTTTTGAATGACATTCTAACATTTTTTATGTTCGTATTGCTGAGACGAGGATGTTAAGATGGATGTGTGAAGTGATGAGTAGGGATAAACTGAATGAAATGAGTAAGCATATTAAAGGAGGTTTGAAAATTGTGTCTTGATTCGGTCATGTGAAGAGGAGGAATGAAAAGCATGTTAACAAAAGAGTTAGGATTATACATGTTGATGGTAGAGGGAGAGGGAGACCAAAGCAAAGACAAATGATGAATGATGTAAGGAGCGATATGAAAGAAGAGGTAGTCATTGATAGTGTGCTTAGTCTACCACGTGATATACATTTGTGCAACTATTTGTTGCTTCAAACTCTATTAGATCTTTCTGACTATTTGATTTATTGATATCAGTCCTTGAAATGGCTGACAATCTGAGCGAATAATTTGACTGATGTTTTGCATGACATTCTAACCCTTTTTGTGTTGGTTGGTATTATTGAGATGAGATGGATGTGTGGAGTGACGAGAATGGATAAAGTGAGAAATGAGTAGGCATATTAGAGAAAGTTTGAAAGAGGCGCGAGTGACTGAAAAGTTGAAAGGGGAATCGTTTATCGAACATTAAATAATAATAATTAAAACGCATGATTATACGCATACGCAACGCAATAATACTAAAAGAGTTAGGTGTACATATAGAATTATGGATGGATGGAGCGAAAAGGATTGTGTGAGTAGTGAAGTGAACAAAAAGAGAGTCAACTGTACGATTTACAGGACAGTATGTAAGAAAAAAATGTTTTGTATCGACCCCAAGTAACTTGAGCCAAGGATAGAAAGATGATGTTGATGATTGCTGTGAATTTACATATTCTGATTTTATGCATTCAAATAATCCTTTGCTAGTTAAATTATTTATTTATTTGTTCTTCGTTTTGTGTTGGAAATTCCATTAATTGGGAAAGGCATTAACATCATACTAATCTCAGTATCAGGAACCTAAGACGCGGGTAAAACCGCGGGGGAAAGCCAATTCTTAACTAATCTAATTAATTTCTTGTAATACACTGTTTTACTGCAACTTCATCGCGAAAACATCTAATATAATTCCTTAATAGTTACCCTTCAATGATACCCTAGGGTTGAATTGAAACAACTCAACAGCTATTCATAAGTTTAACATCACTTCGAATAACATGACTTGATTTTGGTCAAATCTTTCCCAAAAGAACACAACTTTGGTCATTAGAACTTGGATTAATTCAAGTTTGAACTGGTGGGATAACCTAAATAACATTATTACGTAGGTATGTACACTCGCTCCTTTCTGTAATGGAGTAAGCGGAATCTGAAACTAAGGAACGCCTCAATTGCCTACCTACTACACTTTAAGTCAATGGAATTCAACACTTTAAAGCACTGGTTCTCGAATTATGATTTGTGGACCATGGGTGATCCGCCAAAAGTCTGATAATTTGTTGAACGTGTCCTCCGGGCGGTCCACACAGTGGTGACACCCGGGCGTCCTTTCCTCCTTGATCCGATGCAGGAACCTCCCGAATTTACCAAGCCCGGTGAGGACCTGCGACGTTCGAAATTAGAGGACGCCGTGACCTCTTTCCAACCACTTTTCAAAAAGGGGACTTACCGCCGCTATAACGGCGTGCCCTGCACTGGGTTGCGGCAGTCGCAGTCGCCATGCCAGTTAAAACTAACATTTTTTTTTTTAATCTTTTATTTACATTTATGGTAATTTTCGTAATTACGCCTTACTTGAATGAAATTCAATACTGACTCATTCCAGTAATTTGGGGCTTGTCAATGGTCGAAAGCCCCAAATCTTCGTTTAAATAACAGTCAAATATCAGATTTTGTAACATGACATATACGTAGTAATATAATCAGTAAAGAATCGCAGTTTGTCAAGTCAATATAAACATGAATTACGGTACAAAGTTTCTGACTCAACCCGGCACCATGGCGCCAAAGGCGTGTTTACACGATAAATCTAAATTATCTCGAAAAACACAAAGTTCAGTGCAAGGTTTGGGTCATAAGTGTTCGTTCCGATAGATTAAAAAACAGGTCAAGCGTGAACCTTTTACGAACGAAGAAAAGCGTGCCAGCTACCCGTAAAGTGTTGCCATTTTTCCCGGAAACTGCTAAATCAATTTAAATGCCCCTCTTTCAGTTTCCTAACCTATCCGTATTTTAAGACTTGAAGCAGAATTGCTGCTGAATTTTTCACCCTCTAAACTGTGTAAAAACTGCGAACAGTTTTTCAAAAATTGGTGGTTAATTGAACAGAGCTTTGAACTTGAAAACTTTAAATTCTAAACTTTGCAAAATAGAAATTGATTTTGCGAAATAGTGATTCATTTTAGAACTTTAAAACTTTTTTTAAAGTTTTAAGTATAGACTTTTTTTTAACTTTTAAGTTTTAATTATAAACTGAAGTTTGCCATTTTTTCAAATCAGAAACCAGGGTTTCAGAACAGTTACTTAATAGGTATGTCTGTAGGTACAATTTAAAATAATTTTCAACAGTTTTTCAGTTTTCAGTCAATTAATATCGCTTGATAAAAATTTCATTTCTCGCAGAAAATTTGATGGACAATTTCATGATAAATGAAGCCCGAAAATGTCGGCTTTTAGGCCTTGTAATTTGGTCTACCTGGGCTCTAATTAGGTTTTAAATACGTTCTTGATTAACACAGCTACCTGCGAACTTCAATTAGGTATTTTTTTATTTAAATCCTGCTTTTGGGTAAAACCGGTTTTGATTAAAAGGGTTACTTACACGGATTTTATCATTACATAATTATATGTATATTTTTACTATTACTGTGTTGATTTTGGGATATGAGTTTCATAATCATTCATAATGGCTGGGCATTTAAGAGATTTTTAAGAGGTGAGAAATTATATAATGACTTCCGTTTTAGAGTAAAACTCTCGGGAGAGCGATAGACTTTTACCAACTAAAACCGCATATGTTCCTGTAGTTGCCCTTTGCAGTCTAAGGCCATGAGTTTATTGTTTAGAAATTCCCCCGTTGCCCTAGCGAGCATAAACTTTGCTGACATCTCTTTGAGACGCGCGTGAATCACTACGCGTCATCGATGACTTGGGCTCGGCTCTTATCAGACGAACGGACGGTGAGCTACCCATTGCTCGTCATCCGCAAGCGCTCATCCTATCCCTAATATTTAAATGCCTGACTTGACAATAAAGGTATCATTATTGGATGCAGCTATTGTACCTACTAAGGAAATACTGTAAAACCGAAAGTATTTTTTTTTAATAATTTTCTACTTTCTTGCCTGTTCTTTTCACTAGCTTGTGACGTTTGGTAAGTGCCATGCGAAATAAAGTATATTTGTTTTTGAATAACAGAAAATATAACAAAGTACAGACCACAAGCATTAGTCAAAAAGCGCATAATTATAATATGAAACAGGAAGCTTTTTAATTACGTTTAATAAAACAGACATTTAGACTCATGTAGTTATCTCAAAGAAATTTATATGGTGAGAAAACCTTACCCTAATCCCTTTCATGCCATACGTTAATTCAAACGGAATTCATTTTCTTTTGAGCCACTTGGACAAGGCCACAGAATAAATAGGAACAGAGACCTCACTCCTTGCAAAAACAGCGGCACGCACACATAGACGCGTACGAGTACGTAAAGTTGTGAGAGTAATTGCACTACTTCTAGCAGCGGAAATCCCGGAAACCGACACATCATTGTTAATAGTTTTCTTTCAATCAAGCTTTTATTTACTTATTAAAACTTTATACACTAGTAAAAAATACTGTATAAAAGCGGACTTAATGCGCTTAAGCTTTTCATTGTCACTATTTTCACAATGAAATTGAAGAATTGAGATATCTTACTACCACAATTCGGACAACCAAAACTTATTCACAGTTCACATTGCTGACGCGAAGAGATTGTAATAATATCTGATTGCGTCTCTAAAACTGCTCACATGATGATTCGTAAACAATGTTGAACGCGAAACTTGTCTTTACGTGCGTTATTCTTTACGTTGCAACTCGTTCAATGACTGCTTCCGCTCTAGGGCGAAGTGGGAGGGCGTGTCAGATTTTTACTGATTACAATCCACACGTCTTTATATGCGAGCGTTTTCTCTCATTCTACGGAGTTGGTCTCCAGTTGTAATTTATTCTGTGACTGAAGGATGTCAACGGCGCAATTTCCGACCGGACTTTGAAGTAATTTGTCGGGGTTCGGCCCCACAGATGTGACGCGACATATTCGGTTAACTCACTTTAATGAAAATGTAAATTCAATATTGGTAAATACGCTTATGTGCTCATGAAAGGACTGGTAAGTTATTATTACTGGTATATATTACGACCCTCGCGGCATAGAATATATTTACATAATAAATGGAAAACCACTCGCATATAAATAGAAGGTACAACACTGTTTGTCTTATATAATTAATTGCATTTACGAAATTGTGTTTGTAATGCAATTATTATTGACGAACTACATTAGTCTTTGCAATGATGTCATTAAAAATACGAACAGAAATTTTTGTTTAAACTTTTAGAGCGATATCATTCGTCTAGAATCTGAAGTCTCGTTGAAATGTAATATACATTTATGGTTACAAATAAAATTATATTACAGAAAATACGAAACACAAAGGAAACTCGTAGGAGGAGCTCGTGGCTAGATAATAACTGCCGCACGGATCGATCTTCAAGGTTAAGCAACGCTTGCCAAGGTTGGTCTGTGGATCGGTGACCATCTTAACATAACGAGTTTCCTCCGTGCCTCGGAAAGCACGTTAAGCCGTAGATCCCGGCTGACATTTGTAGATCTTTGGCAGTCGTTACGGATGGTCAGAAGCCAATAAATCTTAGGTACTCCAGTCTTGCCTTGAAGTACCGTGTTATCCCAGTTAATGGGTTGTGGAGGTCTGGTAGGCAGCCGCTACTCGTAAAATACTGGTATTCAGCTAAATCCGGCTTGACTGTAAGCCGACCCCAATATAGTTGGAAAAAGGCTAGGCAGGTGATGAAAGAAAACATCACATAACTAATTTCGAAAAAAGTTTAATGAATCTTTAATGTTAATTATTTGAACTCATAATACCAATTCAATCTGAAGATATCCCAATTCGAAGGAACCCGTTTTTAAAAAACGCCAATTTTGTAGAGTAAGGACAGAATAATATTAAAAAAAAACATAAGTATTGGTTTCTTTTTCAAGTCAGATTTCGAAGCAGCTCAAGCGGAATAAGCACTAACTTCAAGTCGACCGTGCACCGAACGAAAAGTTGGCACGACTCGACTTGGCATAACATAATGTCATAAATGCATCGAGACAGGTTTTCTAATGAAACTCGGTTCAGCAACTTTGTAGAAAAGACTCAGCACAGTCTCGGAAAAAATAGGTTTGTCAGTTTTTTTCTTTAGTGTGATATTGTTTTGACTGGCCTGTTGGTCTAGTAGTTAGTGGCCCTGACTGCTATGCTAGATGGCGTTGTGTGAAAGTTGTAAAAAAAAAATGACGATGTGTGTGTGGTTTTTTCAATTGTGTGATTATTATTTTTTACAACTATTTTACTAAGTAAAACGCGCCCGTGTTTTTACAGTTACGTTTTGCTTACCAGGGCCACGGGGATTCTTTAGGAAATTCTGTTTAATTATGTAGGTCCGTTCACTGTTCGGTCTTGCTTCATATATTATGATTATAATTTTCTTTACTGTTTTACCAACTCAGTATTTTCATAGTAATAAATTATTGACATTGAAACAGTAACATTATGAGTGATTCATTTCTTAAATAAAATAAAACAGATTTAATTTGTGTTTGGTAAATATTTTCTTAAACCAGGCTTTAGTAAAAAGGTCTATGGTAATTTTTATTTTTATCTGCCAAGCCTTCCAAGTCTGGTAGAGTCCACATTCAGTGGCAGTCAGTTTAGATGTAGCTCAAAAAAAACCCTGACTCTGCTAAAGCCATGTGATACCATGTTTATCTTGATTTTAAATTAGCTCCCGTACAATAACAGCTGATTGAATTCAACACAATACTCGTATATAACATTTTGAAGCAAAGTCATTAGGTATTTATTAGAGACTTTGTTAACAAGTAACAAATTTTATAATTATGAAAGAATAAGGACTGAGAGAAAAATAACTGCATACCAGACTTAACTGACAAATATAATTTTCTATACATCAGTCTGCTCAAATCCACAGCTCAATTTTAAAACCGGCGAAGGTATTAACGACTCGACTGTACCTTCTAACAAAGCGTCTGAAGTTCAGGAGTCCAGATCATGAAAGACAGTTGGCAGGACCAAGTTTGATCTCCAATTTGAAATGGAAATGTGAACATTTTTCTCTCACCGTTTGAGTAGCGCTACGGATTTTGTTCGACATTATTTTTTGTGTTGGCAACTCGTCTTGCTTTTGTGGAGACTATTGATGTAGGATTATTGAGGTTAAGGTTTTAAATCTACTTTAAATACTATTACTGTAAATTTAGCCCCAGTTTTAAAAGAGTTTTTTTTTTGTGAAGTATCGCTCTATTTTTTTTATCAGATACCAGGGAATACTTTCTGAAATCCCTTGATACTTTAATAACACAAACGAATTGAAAGTTTTTTTTATGCAACCTAGTAGACCATGTATAGTCTCTATCACCTCCTTTTATAAATCATCAAATAAATTCTCTCTTCTTGGATGAAGTAAGAGATAGTGTAACACTTTTACTGAATAAAACCCCCAGTTTTCCTTAAGTTGCCCTTTGCATTCCAAAACCGCAATCACTCTTCCAAAACACCCCAAAGCTAAGATCAGTACGACTGCCACAAAGTTATAATTACTCAATCCAGCTAAAACTAAGCTCCCTGATAACCTCAAAGAAATAAGGGCGACGAAAAACAAATCCAATAAAGCAACTTCAGACTTTAATCGGTATGACTCGACTTCTGAAATGTCAAATAAAATCGATTCGGATTAAATTAAAGTGATAGGATTAGGTCTCGTGAACGGAGCCTTGACATTCTACAAGACTGTAGAGGCACTTTGTTCAAATGCCCTTATACGCTCTGTTAATTCTTACTTGTTATTTGGTTTTCACTGAATTTGATTCTTAAATGGGCGCGTTTTCTTTCTTTCATACTCGCTCAATTGCTTTACGAAAAAAACTCGCTGATGACGATGACTGATGATTAAGCTGAGTAGTGCTGGTATACACGTCATTAGTATCGTTTTTCTTACTGATGATTTATTAACAGTAAATAAGTGCCTATCAATGATTTATATTTAAAAGCGAATCTCGTCTGTTTCTATTCTCAAAACATATCGAGTGACAGTTAAAAATAAGTAATTAACTTGTAAATAATAATTAGATTTTTATAAATCCTTCACGGCGTTCAGGATTAAAATATAGCAACCTTCGTTTCGTTCGGAATTCAACATGCCGCCTGCGACTTAATGACACTACTTTATACCTTAGACACATAATCTTTTATTTATTAACATCTGCTGCAACTAAATAAAACTCTCAGCCACTGAAATCGGCAGAAGCTTTTATTCAGTATACATCACAAATATGACAGCAATCACTCTTCATAAAATCCCTTTTTTTCTCGAAACTAATTTTCACTGAGTTACCACTATTTGGCTCAGTATTGGACATCATAACAGTTATTTGTGAAATCCTTTATTTTAGTGTTATTTCCGCAATACTAATAAATCGTCGAGATTTGCTGGCAATCGAGAGGTCGTTAAATTTTAGCGACGCGAGTTATTGATTTGAACCCGATCTAAAAAGTACATAGCGAACGGATTTAATGGGAATTCCCACCAATATTGGTGAACTTTTACTCATAAAAGTACTGTAACTGGCGTGATACATAGGTATATAAATATTGTGCCACTAGCTTCAGTCATCGGCGTTGCCTGTGGAATCTGTTGTTTTAAATTATGAATTATAGCCTTTATGATATTACGATTTATAGACTATTATTATAAAGTTTCAGACAAATCCGTTTGTTTAGCTGTTTGAACAAAAATACCATGTGCCCATATAAAAACTATTAACCTTTAAGTACTTTTTGTCTGGAGTATATTCCCTCAGGATAATTTTCTACTAACACTTTGGCGAAACCACTGGCAGCCGTTAGTCTACACTAATATTATAAAGAGGAAAGATTTGATTTTTTGGTTTGTTTTTGTGTTCTTTATGTTATGTTAAAATATAACTCAAAAACTACGTGACCTATTTAAAAAATTCTTTCACCATTAAAAGGCATATCTTCACTGAGTAACATAGGCTACTTATTTTCTACTTTCATGCAAACGAAGTCGCTGGCAGAAGCTATAGTAAATCATTATTAACAAAAACAGTACTTTTCCTTCCACCACGTGCTCCAACAAATCACCAAATTTACAACTCTTCAACAAACTTCTCTCGGCCTACTTTAACCCCACGATTACGTCATCAAAAACAAAAGCGTATCACTCTACTAACCCCCCCTCCTCTTCAGGCCACTTGTAACTACAGACCTCCCCCCCCTCTCCCCACAACCTAATCCTTCACTGTCTCTATAAATTCAGTTAGGAGTTCCCTGAGGCCTCTTTTTGGTCGACTACAACTTCATCCCTCAAGGCCTCATGTGATGTTTTGCGATCATCTTAATGGGAACTGTTTAAGTCTGTGAAATCTGATGGGAACTGAGTAGTGTTGTTAACTGGAAAAAGGATTGTGTGGTTTTTATGAAACCACGGTAAAAGTGAAACTTTTAAACTCTTCACATTGTAGTCATAAAACTAAAAAAAAAACGGAATAATATTCCATTAAAGGTATATTAAACACTGACAAAAACAAAATAGCTTGGAGCACTGGCACAAATGAGTAATACACTACAGGTCAGCTGATGCGAACTATAAGGCGCCGCCATATTGGCCTAGGCTGCTCTGACGTCACCGTCACGCGACATGCAACACACAGACGAAAAAGTTTGAGACGATGTAATAAAAGTTTTATTTTAAAAGGTAATATAAACATTGGAATTTGTTTGAGAATATGGAGATTTTTTTCACACGAGCGGCATGTTGCCATCGTCAGAGGTCACTACAGCTGTCGACCTATAGTGACACTTGACACATACGCCGGCTGCCGCTGATCGCCAAAGTTGGAATGTCGACGGCCGCCGTCGACGCGTCAACAGCTGCTGTCGACGTGTCGACGGCTGCAGTTACCTCTGTCGTTGGCGGCATGCTGCTCGTGTTTAAAAGCGCTTGGTCCGATTTTTGATATGTTTTACTCATTTTAAATAGCTGATGATCGCCATACATACGCATGCTTAAAATAAAAGAGACAACTCAAAAAATATGGTATTTCAAAATTGGACCTTATTATTTAAACATGTTTTAAGATTCGAGTATCTTCTTTTTTAAGTTAGATCTCTTTTATATTAACCTATCAATACCCGCGAAACGAGACACAATAGTAAGACCTTTTAGTATGAGACCGGTCGGGGATTCATGAATTAAGCATACGTATTTAAAACTCCCTATTTTTTTCTATTGGGGGTAGTTCTGAAAACAAATAATGAGACTCTTTTTTAAATACCGCCAAAAAAATGAACATACAAATAAATTTCCCCGAATTCTTAACAAAATATTTTAACATTTTTTTGTATAGTCTTCATTTAAACACGTCAAGTATGTATCCTTTGTGATAACAAGCTATGAATAACCTTATGACACCACAATACTCATCATCATAACTTACTCTTATTGTGTTACTCCAAAAATACCAACACAAATTCAATTAAACACCCCAGAAAAAATATTACTAAAATATACCGACAAGGAGCTATCCCTTGTCTACTAACCGCAGTTAATTTATTTTATGTACACACCGGACTTTGCCCTTGAATATAGACCAGAAAATTCTAGAAAAAAATACGTTTATGTGTCCTTGAAAGATAAAACTGACTTGGGACCCGTATCGAATGTAATCGTGAAGAAGAAAACGTAGAAAGATACAGCATTAATGTGAACTCATTAGTAGATAAAGGTTTTATGTACCCATACAAAGCTATTTAAAACCACTTTATATTGTTTTAAGGCTGAATATGATATGATGAAGATAATATTTTTGCAGTTCTAAGGAATTTTTGTGTTCATAGATATATTGTAAGTCTTATATATTATGTCAATGTTTAATCTGGGCTTGCGGCCGGCGAATAATAAGTAGCTCGCCGTCCGGCTGTCCGATAACCTTCCGGAGCGAGCCCGAGTAGTCAATGGCTCGTAGTATCACTTCAATCCCAAACGGCTTAAAACTGTAATCACCAATGAGGTTACAGTATTAGCGCTTTCAGTCTTCATAAGCGAGAGTATTACTTTTAAATTGTAACCTCTATTCGTTGTGTTTTCTCCACTTTGGGTGAAGCCTACCTCTGGTAGCATATAACTAAAATAAATTACATTATATTTCACTGTAGCAATATTCTTGTACAAAATTTTACGAGCTATACGAGTAAAATGTAGATTTATTTAAAACATCTTTCTAAAATGTGGTAATAAATAAGACGAAAATTCAAGAATCCAGCAGGACTTGATACTTTTCTTCTCGCGTAGCTATTCCGTTTTTTGTTGACGCTAAAACTTTGTACAGTCTGCCTCAAATCACCGTACCGTCGCCGGTACAATCTAAACCAAAATTAGTATTCCTTCCAGTGCCCTACAAAAATAGGTAATACTACAAAATCGCCAAAGATGTCTTTTTCTTTAGCCTTTAGAACAAAACTAACATAAAAATAGGTGCTACGTATTCTACAGATTTCTTCGGTCAATGAAAATGGCTTGCAAAGAACTTTTCTCAGAATAAATGAATTTCATAAAAAAGGTGTCTAGGTGTCAAGTTTGTGACTAGACTAGAACGAATAGGACCTGTCCTTGTTTTGATGAATAAGGGTCTTGATAATATATTTCTTGGGACTAGAGAATAGGCTGTAGTGTAATGTAATTTGCAACAGATTTTTTAGGGAGCTTTTGATAATTTTGTAAAGGTTCGTGTCTTACTTTCAGATGGTAGTCATATCTAGGTTCATGCCAACATTAAAAAATATGTTGCCTGCACCATATCAGGAATTTCGAAGAATATCTGTAGGGCATAAAAAATATTGGTTCCGTGTGGGATGCAACCTGCGAGATGTAGCGTAACGGTCAATTGCTTAAGTACTGCACCGACCTCGGCGTTCTTTCAATTGCCCTTTACGTTCCAGGGCCGCGATTACTCTTTTGAACAATCCCACGGCCTGGTAGGCATCAGTCTAAGTAGGAGTAGTCTTGGATATATGTGTAAGCCCGTATATTTTAGGCTTACCGCTCACAGACGCATATTCGTCATTATCCGCTTAGTATCCCAAGCGTTTACGCGACGAATACGTCTGCGTGAAACTTACATTACAAAACTATGAAACGAAGCATACTGCAACGACACTACGACGGCAGGACGCTGCCGCTGCGTCAACAGATAAAACTGTGTTTTGTTTGTCAAAGAAAATAACTTTTGCACCCCAAAAGAATTGGCCCGTGAATCTACACACACATTCTATTACGAACTGCCTTTGTGAAATTGAATATCCATCTACACAAACATTTCTGTGGACAAAACAAAAGACTGCGCATTCCAAAATCCAGTTCAAAAACAACACAAAACAGAGACCAGTCTATCCCATACACACAGATTAGCTGGGCAGTAAAAACAAAGGCTGCTGCACTGGCTAATCTAGGTGACAACGTACAAATCAGAACGGAGCAATCACAGCGTTTTGGCAACGCATTCGTGTAGGCACGAATCATGGTGCGACCCGTTCACGATTGGATTCGGAATCATTCGGGCTTGTTCTATGCAATCAATATGTTCAGGGAATTTTGGAGAATTCCAGTTTAGTTTGTAGCTTGTTTACGCTGGGTGAAAATTTAAAGATAAGTAGCTATTTTAGCCGTTAAATTTTTCTGTTAGAAAATATAGAAGTATAATGATTTTTTTTGCATTAAGTAATTATCCAATGACTTTTCCCGTTCTTGAGCGAATCGGGAGGCGTATCAGACGTTTACTGAATAAAACCCACTCCTATACCTTCTTTGCCTTCGTTCAAGGGCCTTGCTATTCACTTTCTCATAACCTATTACCCCAGTAGGCTTCGACCGTGCAAACTGTGCGTTCTACAGTGCGTGGAACACTACGCGTTATCGACGACTTGGACTTATTTTGGACGATTACTGGCCGGTCGAACGGCGAACCACCCATTTGCTCGCAGTCCAAATATAATACAGTTTACTGTCACAGTTAACATAATCATATTTACAAGTATTTACAGTCTCTTTTTAAGCAAAATAGTTACTGTATTAAATAATTTTAATTAAAATCTATATTTGAATTGTTTTTTTTTTTATTATAATGATTTGTTTAATATGGGAATAAATTCCTGAAACAAAATTATTATTATTATTTTTTATTAGGAGACTAAGATGATTTCTAACCAACCACTCAAAAAGACACTGCGGTCCGAACCCATGACATAATCCCTTAGACATTTTCTTTACCGAACTTCGCAAACTCTACCAATTAAGGCCAACCAAATGTCAAGGTGAAGGGCAATTAAAGTTCTGATCGTAATGTAATTGAGTCTAGAGCTGCGTCAATATAATCTAACTTGGTGGACTGTGTCAGCCTTTATGTGTAGTGACATCATAGCTAAGGACTTATGTTCTTTACACTGGTACTCAGAGACGAGTAATGAATCATTAGCGTCCCTTAATGTCTATTAAAGTTAACCATCACTTAGCTTCTAAACGGTTCATTAAGAAATGGTCACATTGACAGTTTTACATAGTTTTACAATCAAAAACTGTCAATGTGACAATTTCTTAATGGACCGTTTGGCAATGCTTAACTTTAATGGACATTAAGGGACACTAATGAATCATTAGCTGTCTCTGAGTGCCAGTGTTAGTTACTCTGTACTGTTAATTGTTTGGCAAGTTGAATTGGTTTAGAATAGTATTGATAAGTTGGTTTGATGATATTTGTGAAGCTACTCTTGGTGTAAACGGGTGTTTTAGAGTGTTTTTGAGTGGAATTTCTCAATGTTAAGAAACTCTGAATTAGCTTTGACTAGTTAGATCAAAGGCTTTAACAGAATACCAGCGCAAGTAATGCAGCGACAGCTGAGACAGGAATAGGAGCATTTTGACCTCGTATAGTCTTTTTTTAAAACGTCATGGCATTGTATATTTTTTATTATAAGTTAAGTATTCCTCAAAGATTAGTTTAAAAAGTTTTATTTCTTCTGTTGTTTGTGAAAACAAATATGTAATGGTAGAAGGACCATACGAATTAGAGTCTATCTGTCTGATGGTCTTTTGAGGGAAAAGCCACACATATTAGAATGGACCTGTCCAGTCAGTGCAAGTGTTTGTCAGTATTCGTTAGTGTAGTCACACAATCTGTTTACATGTCAAGAGGTAAAGTAGCTTACAAAGCGCTCAGCTGCAATAGCAACGCTGTTGATTGATTCTTCATTCCCTTTGAACCACTAGTTCGAGTAGAGAAAGATATAATTTACAAGTAGGTACTATAAGGGTCAAAAGTGCAGTTGCACTCTACAAATCAATGCATATAACACTAAATTTTTATTTTATTTTTTTAGTAAATCATTCATTAATACATTTTAGACAAAGTACATAAATAGTATTCTTGGTTACAAAAATCAGAGTTAATGTAATCTGATTACGTATCACAACCTAACAAAAGTTGATAAGTAATTTTATTCAAGAGTATTTTCAACTATATTTCAGATTTATTCTATCAAAAGGTACCTACTATGTATAATGTAGGTACGTGTAGCCTCACCAATGAATCAAATTCTCGAGCAATTACAGAATACCACAACTGTGGTCTCACTGCATAATTATTCAGAGCACATTTTAGTTACATAATAGTAAAGTGCGAAATTTATTCGTTGCTCTTCGCTGAGCTTTAGAATTGTTAGTTTAAATCACACATAAAGGCAGAATTCACTCGTGTTTTCGAAATATATATGGGAATATGTAATGTGATACTACGGGTTTACCGTGACACGCTAGTGGTCTTTATATCAAGAATATTTAGGTTACTTCTAGGCAAACGTGTTTTAGTACCTCTGAAAATGTGTTTAGAACGCAAAAGCAACTGAAGGAACAATATAGGTGTGGTTTTCACCAGCAAAAATCTAAAAACGCCCTCCCGCTCCGCCCTAATGTGGGAGAAGTCATTAAACGATTTCCCACTTTAAAAAAGGCAAGCGTGCTTTATCGTTGATCACATTATCGGGGTACGTATTACAATACCGAAATTCAAAATACCTATGGACGAAATCCCGAAAAATTAAACACCGAATGATTGTTTGGTCGAAAGTTTGAAATACCGAAAGTTCGTTTGCCTGAAAGCTTAAAATCCCGAAGATCCATATCCCGAAGCTTAAAATTCCGAAGGCAAATTGTAGGATTCATCATATTGAACTGGGTGAAATAGGTTAGGTTAGGTTAGAACAGTGACCAACCGCTACTTCCAAGTAGCTCGCAGCATCCATCGGTATTTCGTTCATTCGGGATTTCGTCCATTCGGGGTTTCATCCTTTCGGGCATTTGGACATCGGTATTTCATGTTTCGATATAACGGCTATCGGTATTTCAAACTTTCGGTATTTTGAACTTCGATGTTTCGGACGTCGGTATTTCAGTCATAGTTATTATGAAATGTCGGTATTCTAATATGTACCCCATTATCGCTTATCGTCTAAGCTTCTCCCAAGTGTTACCATAACGAGCGGTGGTATGCGTCTCGCATTCATCGAATTCCCGCAACCCTCACCATGTCATCGGTCTAACTTTTTACAGGCCTTCCAACGCTGCGTTAAATGGTCGCCATTCCATCATTTTTGACATCTGTTCTACGAATCCCCGTGTTCCTGTGTGTTCATCTGTTCCCTGACCTGATTGTAATCTAACCAAGGTTTCCATCATACCACGCCAAGCCTTCTGATGTGTGCCTCCTGTGACATAGGTATTCCAAATTTCAGCTCAATTGGTTTGAGGTAACTATTCTAAAATCCATTTGCAAAAATAGCCGTAAACAAAAATTGTAAATCAAGTAAAGTTGGAAAAAAAGCATACTACACTAGTAAATTTTATTTTAGAACTCCAACATTTGCTACGTACCACACAGGTAAAAAACTCAGACGCAAAGTTTGTTCTTTGCGCATGTCGGGCTTCATGAGAAACTTCGAACAACATTCGATAAATATGTTTTACTTTTAAGTATACAGACTATGTGTAAAGTTAATATTGATCTAGAATAACGTACAAAGTTTAGTTCAGACCATAGGCATGTACATGAATCTTTTTGTAAGCTCTGCTATACTTTCTGATTCTTAGCGAGATTGTTTCTTCTTGTATATGTGAGGGAAAGTTTTTATGTTAAGTAAGTTTTGATAGAGAAAATGTAGGTAGCTACATTTTCATCATAATCTTGAGGTGTGTTTTATTTTGTTCAGGTAAACTTGTTCGTTGTTACTAGAACTTTAAACACGTACTTACTCTAAACTACGACGGTATGGTTGCGAGTTCGACTTTAGCACGGAACAAATATTTGTATGGCCTTTGGATAGTTATTTTGGATGTGGGTGTCTTGCGGTGAGGTTAAATGTTTGTGAACAAACCCACAATTCGGGAGAAATTCCTGAAAACGGAAGAAAAAGTAAACTACAAACTACAATTTTGATTAAATCCAAACCAAACGGTCCCGAAGCTCTAGCAGACTTTGGCCACTTGCTACCATCTCTTTAAAGAACACTCCGTGCCGTTAAGTGTTAGGTTAGGTTCTTACTAACTAACCATTTGCTCGTCGTCCACAAGCCTGCACCTATAATGATGGGTGGCCAGAGATCGCCTCGTGACTCCTAGCAACCGGGGTGACACTCGCTCCCGCTCCGCCCAGAGCGGGAGAAATCATTTTAATAATCTCCCATATTAAAAAAAAGACGAGAGGAAGCCTCAGTCGTGATCAATATCACCTAACACTTAAAGTCTTGTTTCATTTAATTTATAACGACACCCAGTCACCCACTTCATCAAGATCCAGTAACATCTCGAACAGTATCCGGAACCTTTAAATTTCTCACGTTCTCTTTAAGATTAATTAATTATGTAGATTGTTAGTCTCTTGTAAGTATGTAATTGAATTCCTCGAATTGTGTCGTATTGTTTTATGTCTGTTCGTGTACCTATCTAACTTTCAACTGTTCTGTGTATCTAACCGTATAGATACACACAGAAATAGATTTCTAAAGCCGTGGTGCTTTAGAAATCTATTTCTGTAATGTAATAAATATGACAACTACGTAGATATTTAATTTAGGTAGGGACGTAAAACTTAAGAATTGAAAAATATATTTTAATGGTTAAAATATATTTTAATGGTAAAAATATATTTTAATGGTTAAAATATATTTTTTTTAAAATTAAAATTATAAACCAGTCCGAGTCCCAAGAACAAAATCGTTTATGACAAATTATTGATTTACGATATGAAGTTTTAAATTTCTGAGAATAAGTAATAAAATACGTTGCATCTTACTTTTATTTTTTTATAATCCAGGACGCGTCAATTTACCTTAGATTAAATATTTCGTTTACCCTCGTCGTCCGCGCGTCACTGCGGGGTGTCAACTGAAAACCAGCGGTCGGTTAACCAGGGTTTCCTTTTCGGACATCATCTACTTAGCTTTTTCCCAACTGAATACCAGTATTTTACGAGGAGCGGCTGCCTACCAGACCTCCACAACCCATTACTGGTTTCCTTTTCGAACGCGAACCCTAAACTAACCACACAATTTCAAAACATACACTGCCTTCCTACAAACTCACTTGGAAATAACTTTCAATTGAAAGTCACGTGGCACTCTATATGGCTCCATGTTGTCCCTACTTAATTACTTTCAATACGATTGCAGTTTCCCTCCGTACACGTTTGCCAACCTCTTCGGTGCAGTATTCCTTGAAGAAATTGGATTTACTTTTTTTCTTTCTCTTATTTATTGGTCAGATAGGTCAGCTACGGTTTTATTTGAAGTTCGAATAGTGGTTCTGTTGTTTTAGTATTTCTTTTTCTTCTTCTTCTTCCTGTCCTTACCCCATATTACTTGTGGTCGGCGCAACACGTTTTCTTCTTCCATTCTGTCCTGTCGTCCATCAGACTATGTTGCTTTTTTACCCAAAAAAATATCATTCTATATAATATTCCCAGGACAAAGGTACCTATTCTATGTTCTATTCGAGAACATAGTCTACCAAATTTCATACAAATTCAGCTGCTGGAGCATGGTTCAGTAATAAACATAAACACACCATAACACATATACAAAAATTTCGCCTTATAATATGAATGTGATTAGCTTCCTCCAGTTGTTTCGCTCGCGTGAAAGTAGAATATTTTTCCTAGGGATAAAAAGTTGATGTCTTAGCTACGTTTCAATTACACCACTAAACTAACTGACTGACAGCTTTGAACTTAAGTAGTTCCGATCACTTCCTAGAAACAAATCATTAACGGACTCGGCTCTTAAATATTCATGCAACCAATTACAGTACTGACATTAATTTTCCTGGTGCTTTTCCCACAAACTGGACAAAGTAATTTGTTTGAAAAATCAAAAGGAACCAAACTACATGTTTAAAAATAAAACTACATGTTTATATTTGTGTGTTGTGTATATGTGAGCGTGTGTATTTTTGATCACTCAACGACAAATAGAATCAAGTTTTCAATGAAAAACAGTTTTCCATTATAACATTTGATTGTGCGGTGTATTACTCAAAAAAAAAAACAAATATTCAAGATACGAGACACCATTATCAGACGAGCCCTATGGGCACACATAACATTGTCATTTAAATGAAATAGGTATACCAAATTTCAGCTCTTGATTAGCGATATCTATTTCATTTCCAAGATTTGCTCTAACATTGCATATTAACCACCCATGTTTCTCTGAAAACAGAATTAATTTGTATGAAATACGCAGAATACCTTTAATAAAGCCCAATTCCACACATGAACTCAATAATAATACCTCAGTGGGAATCAAAGGCTGTGCTCCATATAAATTGATTAGCACAATTTTATCACTTTTTATCTCTCCCTTGGTATAAAGTATTCCCGTTTTAGCACCCAGATTTTCGGCACCAAAATTTTCAGCACGCAAGCTGTTCCCAATTCGGCACCAATAGGTATTTTGGAAGACGCAGCGTCGGAAGGCTTCCCACAAGGTGGACCGACGACCTGGCGAGGGTCGCGGGAATCCGATGGATGCGAGACGCACAGGACCGGTCGCTGTGGCGACGCTTGGGGGAGGCCTATGTCCAGCAGTGGACGTCTTTTGGCTGAGATGATGATGATGAGGTATTTTGGATGGTAGTAACCAATACAAAATCCCAATCAGAATGGGTGCCGAAAATTTTGGTGCCGAAAATCTAGGTGCCGAAACGGGAATATTTCCTCCCCTGAAACATTTGAAAGGAGAATAAAATTATGTCAAGGTCTTCATCTTGAATTTGCGTTACAAGGATAATTTGTAGGGAGACCCTTTACTTTATTTAGAAGTTTTTATTCGTAATTTTATGGTAGGATTACTGAGGTTCGCGGGTCCGGTTGCGGGTTTAAAATGTGAGATCTGATGTGGGTTGTTTTATTACATTAATTCACACTAAATAAAGTTATTTTAGCGTGATATGTGTGTGTAAAGCCGAACGGTTGTGAGTGTGTGTATTCGTGTGTTTGTTTTTTTACATCTTTACGTTTGAACGGCTGCACGGACTTTGATTACTTAGTACACTTGTTAACCGTGTCCTAGCGTTTGCAGTATTCTGTAATAATTATTATGTACTAGACTCTGAGATCTTCCTTTCTTCAATGGTATAACTCTCTATAATGACACGCGGTAAAAAAACATTCGGTAATCGTCAGTGTTGCCGTACTTTTACCAGTTGTATTTCATTGCAGTTGTCAATGCAAAAAAATACAATTTTAGTGTTGCTAATACAAAAAATAAACATAGAGAACGTAACTAAATAAAAATATGGCCAACATTTGCGTATTTGGTTGTATTCCTTCTTCTCTCAATTCCTCGAAATGTATTCCACTCAAAATTCAAACATTTGACGATATTGCAAGAACACTCGTAATATATTCCATCATATTATTATTTAACGCTAATTTAATGATGGAATATATTGCGCGTATTCTATTTGCGCTTACTTTATAAAATATGTTTTTTTCATCTCTGAGACTAAAATTATATTACGCAGGGTGTCTTACTTGTCACAACACAAAAGAAGTGGCATCATTACTATTGTAAGTTTGACATTGGCCTGTATCAATTTATTCTCATTGTTTAATAAACAGATTTTAGTAGCACGCAAATTGCTCAAATGTCAAAACGTGTGCCTATTATTTTTTGACAACTCTAACAATTATTACAAAAGTAAAAATGTAACCTCTGGCAGAATCAGGGTTGCCAACATAACCCACCTTAATTCCGTCAAGTTGGTAGCTATTTTTAACTGGAATGGCTCTGGCTTCGTGCCATCTATTTGAGGCTGGCCTAAATTGACGAAGGCTAGCGAATTAAATATAAATCGGAGGGGAAACTGTTTAGTTTGATAATAGGCTACGAAACTGGTATAAAAAGTTTTTGTGTTTATGATTCTCTGTCACCGAAAATTTACCTATAGGTTTTGATTCCCTTCTAAGCGTCAAAGTATTTACTATGAACGGCCTTGGCTTAAGATTCCCTTCATTCTTTCATTGCTCGGTATTTTAGCCCTAAGAATTACACTAATATTAAAAAACAAATGTTTGCGAGTACGTATGTGTGTGTATAAGTATTTGTTACATCTCGACGCTTGAGCGGCTGAGCAATTTTTTCTGAAACTTGTTATACGGGTAGCCCATAACCTGGAATAGCATATAGGATACACTTTTTATCCCAGGGATATGATTCCTTGGGATAATTTTTTAAAATCCATGGGCGCAGCCACTGACAGCAGCTAGTTTTGTAATGTTAAAAACAAAGGCTTGGAGGTAACCCATGCGTTTCTGAGAAAAAGTAATTTGACAGACGGGCAAAAAAATGATCCTACAAGGATTCAGTATTTGCCAACTGAGGCACGGAACCCTAAAAACATTTTAAGTGGTTATTGAAACATAAAAAAATACCTTCAGCACTTCGCCACTTCATTCAAGAAAAATATCTCGAGAGCTTTCTTAATCTCAAGGTTTTACAGTTAAGAGGGCTCCTTCTCCACTAGTCTATCATCAACGTGAGAAAAAGCTGGTTGTTTTATTCAATACATTTTAATATTAACTTTGATAAAAAGGCTATCCGAAAAAGTGAGATATTTACTCGAATCACTTTGAAAAGCTTGAAGGTCCCCGTTGGTATTTGGTAACTCGGATATTTGACAATACTTGTGTTAGGAAATACGAGTTTATTTTTAAACCCTTAAAGAGTTTTGAAAAATTGTCAGATTTCTATCGAGAAGCAATATACCAGATTTGTAGAAATCTTTACTGGATTAGATTTACACACGTTTTGATTTCAATAGAAACCTAGATATTACTATCCACAAGATATCTGTGTTTCCTAAATATCAGGTGAAAAATGTGTAGTAAAGTTATAATGACGTAAGAGTGGTGGTATAAAAATGTATCTCAGGTTGGCCGCTCTTAAGTTCCACCATGAGTGGAAGGTCTTCATAAGATAAGGAAAAAATAAAAGGCAGTAGGGATACTCTGATCGAACGATTGACGATCGGTCAATGAAGGTCTTAGCTAATGAAAAAGGTCTATATCAACAGAGACCATCGATCATTGCCAAACTTGAAGGAAGTTCTTTTTTGTCTTTCGTTTGTTTTCAATTAAGCTGTGAAACGGTATAGGGACAGCGTTTGTAATTGATGATTCGAATGAGATGAATCTGCCGTTTCAGTTTTACTGTGTTTGAAAACGTTTAGTTAGTAAAACGTCTTTGGTTACAGGTTGAGTCGTAGCCCTGCTTTCGGCTACGAAGCGTAGCTCCGTAGCGGTGACGTGATCGCGTTGCTACGTCGTAGCGATCATTTCTTTGTGTTGTAACTCTACGCGACTTATCATAAGAAAAACAAACATTTTTCTTGGGTGGAAATCGAACCTACGACCTCCGGCGTACCACTATCCCAACATACCAGTCATGAATTGTTAAGTTTCTTATGTCTAAATAAACTATCCTCTCTCAATGTCAAGAACTTTTTAACTCAATATTTTGGTTAAAGCTCTTAAAATTGATTAATGATATTATTCAATGGTTTTCCAATGAAAATGCTACTCGAACATTCACTTTTAAATCTCCTAAATGATTTGAAACTCATCCCCATTTCCCCTCGTAGGTAAATATTTATTTTTCCGACCGGCTATTTTTACCCACCGTTAATTTGCCAGGCCGTTTTTATTAGCTGTGGCAACGAGTGTTTTTGTATGAGGCTTTTTAGGGAAGTCGACCGTATTGGGTCTGATTAAATACATTATTAGATTTCCATGCTTTTATTTACTGAACATTTCAGGCTTTCAAAGGAATGGTCTTCAGTTAATATTGCCTGTAACTCGAATTTTCTTTGGGTTTCTTGAACCCTGTTGAGATGGAGATAGTTTACGTTCTTCGTATTTCTGCTTTGTAGAAATAAATTAAAACTGCTTGAACTCCGCACTCACTTGTATTTTTTTGAGAAAAGATTTTTTTACATAAACACATATTTATAAAACACTTGTAAGTAAGCCCAAGGTATTAAGTTTACCTTTGCACAGTGTTCCGTTCTCATATCATCATATCCGCCAATCCGCAAAGGGCCCGAGCGGTGGATTATGGCCCATTCCCTCTCCTAAAGAGGAGGACAGTCCCAGCAGTGGGAACATTATAAGGCCGATAATGCTAATGCTAATGTAATAAGTAAATAAATGAATATTTATACATGCATTAAATTTTAAAAAAGCTTTAAGATCTAGCTAAAAGTAATCTAAAGTATGGTGTCAAAAAACTCCTCCGCATTGCTGTTGACTCGAACCTTAATGTACCCATAACTCTGGCGGCATTGCCACCTATGGCAATGCTTACTCTCTACCCAAGCTAAAAGTCACTTAAGAAGCGCCAGGGTAGCTTTTTTGCAATTTGCAATAGCCTGCAAATTGCAAAAAGCAACACTGACGAATGATTTTTAGGTCAAAAACGTTCCTAGACTTAGGTGAGCTTGGAGGCTTGTATTGATGATAACTAGTTACGTTTTACAGTCGCAAAAGATATTTTTAACTTCATGTAACTAATTACGATTTACAGTCGCAAAAGATATTTTTAACTTCATACAACCTACCACTGGCCTGCAAATTGCAAAAAACGTAAGTAAATTTGAATTTAGCGGGCTGCCCAGGAACCTTCACCTTAAACAGAATTTGAAAACATTCCGAAAGTTGTGCCATTGAAACTCATTAAGGAAATGAATTGCTCAATGTAGTTTACTTTTTCGCAGTTGTTGTATAGTTTTTAATTTATTGCTCTAATTCATTAAAAGGTTTTGTGTACGGGAAAGTTTATTCTACCAATTTACTGCCTCAATCGGCCATAACATTGTTTAAGAACTCTGTCTTCTGTAAAGTTGCAATTGCCATTTTGTATTTCCTGCACCGGTCGACTGGTAAAAAATCCTTAGGCATAAGTCTGACTTTGTATAGTGATTTTATTAGTGCATAAGGTTTTAAATAAAAAAGTAAAACTTGAAAACATTTTTAACTCGCACCTGTGATATTTTTGGACGTTTGTGTTGTATGTCGCTACAAAAAAACTAAATCTTCAAAATCCTACATCTCTGCACCAGACACTGAAACAGAAACGATTATTTCAAATAGACCATTTACAGGCACTTTTAAATAGTCAAAAGGTTGGTCAATCAAAAAAAAGTGAAGTTAAATTGCATGTAGATCTCTATGGGGAAGAACGTGCAAAAAACTTCATGGACACTTTTAAATCATTATGAGTAATGAAAAAAAACCCAGAGAATTCTTCCTTTTTAACGGA
This sequence comes from Mythimna separata, assembly GCA_030763345.1. NCBI lineage: Eukaryota > Metazoa > Arthropoda > Insecta > Lepidoptera > Noctuidae > Mythimna > Mythimna separata. The sequence goes on along the minus strand of CM061174.1, from coordinate 11,559,599 downwards.
GGTACTCGTATGTTGGAGTTTACAACCTGTTACGCATACTTCTAATAAAGGCTTATCAATTTTATCAAGAAATATTTAAAAAAATAAGAGAATTTAGGTTCGGAACTGCTGTTTCAATAAAAATAAGTTTCGAGAGAACATAATAAAACCAATTGTTAGCCATCTTACGCAATCTGTTAAACTCAATTAAAAGAAACGTTCCGGTTAACGATCGCCTCGGGTAGTAATTTGCGAGCAATTACTGATTCAATAATGTTACCACCTCATTATTGAAAAGTGCTCCGAAGACTTCTGAGGTTCTGAGTGCGAAACTTTGGTAAATGCCATTACTTTATACCTACTTTCAACTGTATTTTTGTAAGAATGTTACGTAATTACTCTTCATATTAATTCATGAATCCTCGACCGGTCCTATGAGACCGCGGTGTTATTGTTTTACTATTGTGTCTCGTTTCGCGGGTATCTGAGTAATTAATAAATTAAGCTTGATTATTATAATTATTGTTGTATTGCTAGCTGTCCCTTGCGTTTCTTTTGTAGAGGAGTTATAATCCTCTTTAAGGTTTGCCCTCGCAGTACTGTGCTCACTATTGTCTCGTTTTGTGGGTATGTGATAGGTTAATATTATGAAGGTAAAAGTTTGTGAGTGTGTGTGCATGTATGTGTGTTTATGTGTATAGTACCTACTTCTTCACGCTAAAACGGCTGAAATGTTTCTTCTATGACATTTTGAACACGGGTATACCCTGTCCTGGAAAAGCATAAAGGATACTTTTCATCCCGGGACTATGTTCCCTTGGGGTAATTTTTTATTATCACGCAGATGAAGTCAAGCAACAAGACACTAATATTATAAGAGCGACAGTTTGTGAAGTGTGTATGTAACATAAACTTTCGCCTTTATAATATTAGTATTACATTTCAGGCATACAGGTTCGATATAATGCTATATAAAAAAATATAAACCTTACCTGTAAGCACAATGTACAGTCATTATTATATCATACTTACAGATATGAGTAGACCTATTACATTAAAAATAACTAACTCCTATAACATATTTTTTCCGTCGCAAAGAAACAAAAAATATCGTCATATTCAGTTGTCCACGTCTCGCCCATATTTCATAATTACGGCCCCCGAGTCATTAAATTCAGGACATTACGCTGAAATTTATTGTGGGCATGTCCATACTTTCATAATTTAACAATTAAAAGTTGAAGTATGGTTTTATAATAGAGAATTGTATTTTAATACTGTTGCGGTCGCCAGACGCCGAGCGTCATTATACCTGGATATTTTAGTTTGGTACTTGACCTTTATTTGGTGTAGGTCCCGGCTGTCATTTGTAGATCTTTGGCAGTCGTTACGGATAGTCAGAAGCCAGTAAATCTGACTCCAGTCTTGCCATGAAGTACCGTGTTACCCCAGTTGATGGTTTGTGGAGGTCTGGTAGGCAGCCGCTCCTCGTAAAATACTGGTATTCAGCTAAATCCGGCTTGACTGGAAGCCGACCCCAATATAGTTGGGAAAAGGCTAGGCAGATGATGACTTGACTTTTATTTGATGGAATGCGGCCCTCATCAGAAGGTTTAAAGTCAGCCAAACCGTATTGGAAAGGACTTAGCTTAGAGTTTCCTTGCGTGATGACATTAGGAATGAAGATAGTTGCAGAAGAACCAAGGTTACCGACATAGCCGGAAGAATCACCAAACTTAAGTAGCAGTGAGCATGGCACATGGTTCGTTGAACAGATTGTAGACCGAAAGGTTCTGGAGTGGCGACCGCGCACTGGAAGATGAAGCTTTGAAAGACCTTTCACGAGGTGGACTGGTGAAAGTTGAGGGAGAGAGAAAAATGGAAAAGTTATAACTCCATCCCTCTTCCTCGCTCGCACGCCTGACATTTTAACACGTCATGGTAAGAGCCCTAAACTCGATAAACAAAATTAAGTAACCTACGTATGTCAATTAATTAATTAGGTCCCTACATAATTATTGTGACAGAAATTATTCATTTATTTAATTATGAAAATGCTTTAAAATTATATTATCCTTATATTATCCTCACATTAAGAGCTCTGAGTTTGACACGAGTTAGTCATTAAAGTATTTGAACTTTTTTTGATTTAGGACTTTAACTTTTGACAACACGTCATTTAATGTACTCTGACGTAGGTCACGTAAATTAAGCAATGACGAAAAGAGTTAATTTATAAGTAATTATTAATTTGTTGAGCCCCGAGCGGACGCCAGCTTCCACCATCATCAGCAACACCATCATCATCAGCATCTTTCTATTATGTCTTTAACCCTTAACTTGGCAAAGAAAAATAATTGGATAACTGGTTTTTTTTTCAAATAATCTTTTTTTATATGAACATAAAACGTAGAGAAAAATAATAAAAAAAATCAAAGCATTTTGTTTCCTGAAATACCTTCCGTATCCTGTGAGATACATTGCCATGTTTGTAAGGAATGACTATCTCAGGTGAATGTATCCCACAAGACACACTGCCAAAAACAGGTAGTAGTACAAATGGTATATGAAATAATGATTTTTAATTGGTTAGATCATATGTTCTTGCTTAACAAGTAATGGCTGGTTGTGAAAAGTATAAAAACTATTTCTGCCAAGTATTTAGCATAATCTGACTACTTAGTAGATAGTACATGACACAGTAGTTTGATTTTTGGTACATAGTTTGCACCTTCCTTCTGTTCCAAAAGTCGCGAAGTGGCTAAGCTGGTCACTGCAAATTATTTAATTATTATAATTAGCAACAGGTGCTTTTATTGGTTTTAATGAGGACCCTCTACATTATTATCCGTATGTTTCGTGGTGGTTCTGAGGAGTAATAATAAGTTTTTGGCAATATTGTATCTGAATTTGAACCATTACCGATGTTTCTCCGTTATAAAATCCAACTATTTGTATTAGATAATTATGTTTAACAACTGTGATATCAACAATGGTAGGTACCAACGTTGTCCCCTCAGTTCAGTTCTATAGAGAGCAATTAGAACATCAGCTCTATCAACACCGCCTATATGGGCGTTGTAATGTTTTATAATTTCAGGATAAGGCATCGTTAACTTCATCTTTTTCTCCTTGTTTTTCTTTGGATCGTTGATATAGGGTCAACATCTACAAAGCTGCTTGCGGCACTGACATATTTATTGTCGTACCGATACCAATTGTGTCAAATTTTGCGCGACTGGTAGAGTGAGTGGAGACGCTAGCAATGGTGATGCAGTGACCGATTTTTGGACGTCTATTACTTTATCGTTGGATAGCAGGTTGAGATTTTTCATCGACGATGGTAATGGAGGCCATCAAGGTGATGATTTGTTGTCTACCCTATGTCAAATTGAAAATTGCCGGGTTTCATTTTCAGACTCCGTCGATGAACCGTTTTCTTTACGCTCAATTTTGGCACAAAGCTTTCTGCCCCTTATAATGGAAGGCTGTACTTCGCCCTAAAATAAACAAGCTTAATAAACCACCATGCGAAACGAAAATAAAAACAAGCAAACGTTCCATAAAAAGACCAGAAACCAAAAACCAGATTTCAAACACTAGACAATAAAAATATGCACAGATTTTGCCATGTCATTTTAAAAAATCTATTTTGTCTTGACCGGGAATCGAATCCTGAACCTTTTGTTTTATTTTAACACCATCACCACTACTCCACCATAAAAGTAATCAATACAAAATAATAACAATCAGAACACTATAAACATGGCAGTGTGCACTACACGATACATTACACCAAACCATAAAAAAAACCAGTAAACATGGCAGTGTATCCTGTGAGATACATAACAGTTTGGCTCTAATTTACTAAACCAAATATACAATTTCGCATCAAAATTCATTCATTTGACACGTATATACTAATGTACTTTACCGTGACATGCACAGTTATTAGATTATAATGTAAAAACAATATAAAATATTAATTATTTTAACTTTGTCGGGGGGTCCACTTTGAGTGGGTTCAGCATTTGGATTATAATTGAAAAACGGTTGCGTCAAATTGACATGATATGACGTAAATGGGTTCAGAAACAGTTCCTTTCTTAAACAGTAGGAATATTTCGTTTAAAGTAAGAATATTTTTCTTAGTATGATTTTTCAAATTTGACTGTATCCTACAGTGCACATCGTCAAGAAAAGGGTTAATTACGGTACTCGAAAGATTAATCTATATTAATATAATAAAGAGGTAAAGTTATTTTTTTTGTTTTTTGAGGTAATCTGTGGAAGTACTGCTCCGATTGCTAAAATTTTTCACCAATAGAAAGCTGCTGTATTCCTGAGTGACATAGGCTATATTTTATGAACGCGGGCGAAGCTGCGGGCTAAAGCTAGTTCAAAATAAAGGAGTTTCTACTAATGAGATAATATGATATGTTTTGGTTAACAAAATCAATTGCAAAATTTCATCAAGGTTGCGAAACCCACGACTCTGAAACGTAAAAAGCAACTGAAGTAATATGAGTTTTAGCCAGTAATCGGGGTATCACACCACTAACCTCCAACTCCGGACAGTTTCAGAGTAATTTGTAATGGAAAAAGCATTTTGGAGAGAGTGCGTAGGAATTACATGACATGTTTCCGTTATCACCTTTCTACCATCGGACAACCCGATGGCGAGTGTCCACCCTTACATTTGTTAACACCTCTACGGTCAAGTTTAAACGTTTCGCCTCGTCGTTTATACCGCGTACGTCGAAGGACTGAAAAAATTTACTTGTTTGCGGTATTTCCGTCCGATTATAATTTAGGTGTTTTCAAGGCTTAAAATATTAGTGCGCTTCAGCATCAACTATTGCATTACTGCTTACCATTAGGTGGAATTGCAGTCAAGCACTAGTTTATAACATATAAAACAAAACCTTTGGCACGACCTTCTTATTAGGTGGAAAATTTTCTTCTCCCACTTTCAGTGAAGCGGGAGGGCGTGTCAACTTTTTCTGACTAAAATCTACTCCTGCCTTTCTTTGCCCTCGTTTCAGGCCCTAAGAATCGAACCAAGGACGCTACGCGTATCAGCTTTATAACACCACCACCTTTTACAATAATACCTACGTATCCAAAAATAGCCGAGCAAACGAAGCGAATGATTTGTTCGACATCGCAAACACTTAGCGCCGGATCAGGTTTCCATAAAGTTGCTTAACGTTTCGCCTTGAACGAACAGACGTCATACTGTCTATTATGTTTACAGGAGAGTCCAATCGATTTCTATTTTTGGTCCGTAGACCAATAAAAGTGACAAGTACGGTCATGGTAAAAATAGGTCTGTCACTTTTTGGTAACTAATAGACCAGTGCAGATAGCTTCGTTAACGGTCAAAAGTTGAAAAGAACAAATTTATAGTAGGATGAAACCCATTGTAAATGATAGTGAATGTAGCAAAAATCATCATCTGCTTAGCCTTTTCCCAACTATATAGGGGTCGGCTTCCAGTCAAGCCGGATTTAGCTGAATACCAGTATTTTACGAGAAGCGGCTGCCTACTAGACCTCCACAACACAAATTGGGGTAACACGGTACTTCATGGCAAGACGGGAGTCAGATGTACTGGCTTCTGACTATCCGTCCCGACTGCCAAAGATCTACAAATGACAGCCGAGACCTACGGCTTAACGTGCATTCCGAGGCACGAAGGAAACTCGGTATGTTAAGATGGTTACCCATCCACAGACCAACCTTGGCAAGCGTTGCTTAACCTTGGAAATCGACCTGTGCTGCTGTTATTATAATAGCCACGAGCTCCTCGTGCAAAAAGAATTAAATAAATAAATAAATTTTCGTTAGCAAGATGTACTTATTTGTTTCAAATTATGTTAAAAACACCATTCTGTCAATGCACATGCTACAGAACGTTTCCAATATCTGCCGCCGCTTGTATGTTCCAATTTAGTCACAAACGCATACGTGTGTCAATCGTAGGCCAATATGCTCTGTTTGACTTTGGAGTTCTCTAATTGCTCGCAATTGCCAAAACATGAATACATGCTGGGCACTCACCCATATTTGCTGTTTATACGGAATCGTTTGTCTTGATATGGTAAATTGAAGAAGAGGGAGATGGCTTGAGTGAATAGAGAGAGATAGCGAAGCCAAAGGAAAGAAGGATGGGTTGTGTGAAGAGTAATTTGAAGGAAATGGGAGTTAGTGATAGTGTAACGGTTGACATAATAGAATGGAAGAAAATAAACGTGTTGCGCATGTTATAAACTGCATTATTTTTAAACATTACCCCTAGGAATTGCTGTAAACTCTCTTTTACAGAACGCCCAGACCCACAACAACTATCTGTAAGCCATATACATATATAAGCCGTACGGGAATCTAACCTACGCAGTAACACGCAACGCAGTAGCCAATCGCTCAACCTCTGTACCAACCGTGCTGTCAAGTTTCTTATCACCAAACTTAATTTCACTATCGCTTAAATTACTAACAATAGTTTAGAATACTCGAAACACTATCGTAAAAATTAAATTTCTCCGAGCACATTATACTAATATATAGAAACGTCTTAATAATATTGCTATCTATGTTTTAAAGGTTTGATATTTACTCGCTTAACCTTTCAGAAATAGTGTTTAATTTAATCAAAATATCAATTAATCTGCCAAGTCTATTCCTAACGTTATTGAGGTCGGCCTCTACTCGAATCAAAATAATTTAGTTGTTTACCAGTATTTGGTTATTTATTGTAATTCGATTTTATTTTATAACTTGGTTTTGCCAGCGGCTTCACCTGTTTGAAAGTAGGTCTCTCTCCATACAAACTTTGAACCTTCGTTTTATTCACTTAAGGGGTGAATTTCGGAGAAACCCCTTTTAGGGCTTGCCTACGACATATAAGGACACCAAGTGCTAAATTTCAAAATCCTAGCCCCAGTAGTTTTGGCTGCAAGTTGATATGTCAATTTCTCCTTTTATGTATACTGACTACATGATCTGTTATTACGACATGACGGGAAGCTTTGTTCTACTAATCATAAATTAAAATCTAACTATAGACAACCGTTACACTTAAAAATACCGTTATATATTTTGACTACACAATGAAAACAAAAACTTATCTAGGAGTTTTTTTAACAACAATTAATAGGTAAACTGAGAGTATTTTTATTTATCACAAACTAATCTGAAATTATTATTTATTTATTGGAATAAGTATAAATGTCTGAATGTCATTAATACTCTTTCTACCATAGTAGGTATTTCATTCCACTTCCTATGAAAAGCAATATCACCTTACTAATTACCCCTTGGCAAACCCCCTTCGCCCGCATCGATAATCATTGCCGACACTCGAGCACGTCCTTCATGTAACACATTATCCCTTAACCAAAAGGCCTCCACTCAGCGCTGACGGCGCTATTCGGAGGCCTCAATCAAAGTGACGGGTGACGCAGTAAAGGGTTCCGTAATCTGGACGAATCTTTATGCATATTCCAAATGGGTTTACCGTATAGTACTGTAATATTTGAAGGGTATGCAATAAGAGCTTCAAACCAAATCAAATCACTTATATTTGCTAACATATGAAATACCGTGTTACCCCAGTTAATTGGTTGTGGAGGTCTGGTAGGCAGCCGCCAACATAGTTGGGATAAGGCTAGGTAGATGATGATGATAGGTGCATACAGATACAGGTCTTATAAATGTTAAATAGAGCGCTATGCTATGTCAGGAGGCGTACAAATTGTTGTGAGCAAGTGGCTCAAAATTGCAAATTAAAATTTACAAAACATTTATATAATTATATTTGAGAAACGTGCATACTGATGGTAATTAATTTAGTGATCATGCACTTGAATTACGTTAGACCTAAATAACGAATTATTCTTTAATATTTTTTAATTAAATATCAAAAAAAATAATTAAAAATAGTCGGAAATATCTTCGATCAACAATACTTAAAAATCAAGCGTCGCGCAGCAGAACTATAATTTGACTGAACTCATGTATTATTTATGACTAACGACGTACTTAATAACTAATGAATGTCAATCCATCTATGAGCTATATTCGAAGTACCAAAAGTCTCTAAGCAAAAAGAATGTGAACAAATGGGCAAATAGAAATAAATAAAATACTTATAAAATCTTCCAGTCCGTCTGAACTTTTAAAATTACATTAACCTATCACATACCCGCGAAACGAGACACAATAGTAAAACAATAACAGCGCGGTCTCATAGGACCGGTCGGGGATTCATGAATTAATACGATTATGTATGTGGAAAAGAGCGAGCCCGGCCTTCGCCCTGTGACTCATCATCATTTAGCCTAGCCTAGCCTTTTCCCAACTATATTGTCGTCGGTTTCCAGTCAAGCCGGATTTAGCTGAATACCAGTATTTTACGAGGAGCGGCGCCTACCAGACCTCCACAATCCATTAACTGGGGTGACACGGTACTTCATGGCGAGACTGGAGTCCTTCGCTCTGTGACTGTGGACATAATAGGCTAACTAACATGGAGTTTTTTTTTACATTTCGGTTACGGAACCCTAAGAAAGCCATACAAACGAAGACCAATCAGCGAATAGCACGTGGTTTCTCAAGCGTTAAATTGCTTGTATTATTTAACGATTCTACCTTTTATTGCGTTCCAATTGTAAACGTAATGTCTTTCAAGATTTCTGCCCCTATTTCAGCGTATCCAATTGGGGTTGGGTAGTATTTTGGGAAGCAATAAAAGTGAGAAAAAGTAACCGTTTAACCTATCACATACCCGCAAAACGAGACACAATAGTAAAACAATAACAGCGCGGTCTCATAGGACCAGTCGGGGATTCATGAACTAATTTCTGTTTGCAAAGCCGAAGTTTGACACAAAATACTAATAATAAGAGCAAAGGTACTAATAGTAAGGCTACTTGCACGTGTTCTTAAAGGCGACAATCGTTCATCACGTTTTAATGAAATTAACGACCCTTCATTTTCTGTAATAGATTGTTATTGCGTAAGATACTGGAAGACGGGAGTGTTTGTCGAGATCAAGTCAATAATTTAATCCAGTAGGTACAGTAACTTCTCGTGAAAATTATGAGTCTTTGTATAATGAATAGCTTATTGTATCATGTAAGTTATAGCCAAAAATCAATAAGGCCTCTTTTTGACTTGAGTCCTTTACTTTGTCTCTGTATTAGATCTTTCAGTCGACATATCAGATTGCCGACTATGAGAGTCTGGGAATATGGATCACTTATGAATTCGGACACTAGTGTAGTAGTATTTATTTGGACACTCTAGAGGTATAATATCCGTTAAGTTTGGTCGCTTTGACTGAAGTCACTTAGGAAGACTATTGTAATGAAACTTAAATTGAAACATTACTATAAATTCGTCACTTTTTTGAATACCCACACTTTTCACCGGCGAATGAAAATGAAAGGAAAATGTGACGAGTTTACGAGTACAATAACCCTATAATATTAAATCGAATGTATTTTAATTTTAAATCAAAAATCGTTTTTTTGGGTTCTATTAGTAAACAACGTTCAATATCTATTAACCTATCACATACCCGCAAAACGAGACACAATAGTAAAACAATAACAGCGCGGTCTCATAGGACCGGTCGGGGATTCATGAATTAATCAACCTTGCTTGACCAGTTATACCCTAATAATTACCCAAGTCGTTTGAGATTTTAGACAGACTCTACCGTGTACATTGAAGGACTGGAACAATTTGCTTGCTGCGGTCTTACCGTCCGATTATAATTTAGGTGTCATCAAGAGTAGAGCGCTAGAAAACGGAGTCAGTGATGTGTGACAGCACAGAATGGAAAAAACGTGTTGTGCCGACCCCAAGTAATAAGGGATAAGGGCAGGAAGGAGAAGAAGAAGAGTAGAGCGCTAGTGCAGAAACAGAAGCACTGATCATTAAAATAATAATTTAAACAAAATTGTAGCTTACCCAAAACAATTAATTCCGGGCGCTGTTGATATTTTGTACAAAATCAAACACTCATTTCAGCTTCAGAGTCTCACAAAGAGGCGCTAACTCATCTCAAACAACTCGAAACTACTTCTTAAGTAGTTGCTTGTATATTCTCAAGTTGCCTAGCAACGCAGGAAAAATCGAAAAACTTGCTTACATAACTTCAGTGTTGTTTGTTGATCAAAGAATGTTGTCGCAAAATGGTAATTTTATTCTGATCTTTGTGAAAGATAAAGTGAACTTGAGAAAGTTCTTGAGACTTCTGAATTTTATATTTGAATTTGTTTGGTGGGGGAGGTTTTGTATTAGGTTGTAAGGTAGAAGTATTGATTTACATTGTAAAATATATTGAGCTGTTTTCTACGCACTCATTCTGACTGTCCACATTTTCTCTGGTTAACATTACCCATTTGGAATGATTTCAAATTCAATTGTATTTTTTTTATGTGGTCAATCACTCAATTACTTCTCCTGCTCTAGGGTGGAGCGGGACTTTAACTGCCTACACCACCTTTATTCGTTCTTTGCCTTTGCTTTCCAGTACCACGGGTTCTTTTTTTATTGCCGAAATCACTGCAAACGATATGCCAAACTCTATCAAATTTAAGATATCGCTAAGTAAAAACTATTGTTATGAAGATAAGGGACTTATTAGACCCCGTAACTTTAAACAAACTACAACCTCTTTTTGGCTAAGTACTGTACGACGTTGAAGTGACCCCGTACTTAAGTACCTACTATACGCAACTTTATCCTGTTTTAATAAGGCATATGTAGTTCTAAACTAAACCAAACCCATTGCCAACCCATTGCAACACCGTACTAATTTTAAGCTCCTTGTAAAATTATTTTTAAGGTATACAATAAAGTATATATCAATCAATCAATCAATCAATCAAACGGATTTTTTTATTATTAGCATCGTAAAGAAGTCACGGACGAGACGTATTAGACCTTGTTCCTCATTAAACGTGTGAATAAAGCCACAGATTACTTCAGCCATCATTTCATTTTCAATACGTCACATAATAAGCTTAGCATAATCAGCCTTATAATGTTCCCACTGCTAGGAATCAAACCTCTTTAGTATAGGGTGTAGGCCGTAATCCACCACGCGGGCTCATAGTGGGTCGATGATATGTTGAATGCGTATAGATAAAATCCGATTCCTTTTAATATTACATTAGTGTCCCACTTACGAGTACATAAATAAACTGTTTAATATTATATGTCTTTCGTTATTAAAAACGTTTGTAGTGTAATAGGTAGGTAGCTATTTTTAAACAAAAATTGTATACCCTACAATATTTATAATTCATTCAAATGTTTTTATCCTTTCAACTTTATAAAAAAACTGTGGATCATCAAAACAAGAGATTTAATTTAAAACACTGTGGGCTAAGTTAAATTCATTTTAATTTTACGTTATTTCATTTTCATTGTGTTAAAAACTTTTGTAAACAAGTCAAAATAAATAGGTACATTTTGTAGATACAAGCTTTGTAGATTTAAGTAAGAATAACATAAACTGTAATCTGTTTTGATAAATGTAAAAGTTATGAACAATTATTTTAATTAAGTTTTGGTTTCATCAAAATCAGATTTTGCTACCGTTATACTTTGAACTAGTTATTTTCAGTGACTTCATTTGCCATTTTTTATTCATCAAGAATGTAGGCGGGATATTTTACTTTTTTAATGAGAAAAGCTAATTGGAGATCAAGATTTGGTTAACTCCAATCTACAAAGCGTTGCGCACAGGCGTAGTGTAGCCAGCCATTCGGTATTTTACAGGATGCATTTCGCGCCACGCTATCCTCTTCTTACCATCGGACAAACCGTCGTATGACGAGTACCCATCCTTACGTTTGTTCAAACCCCTACGGTCCGGACTAAGCGCTTCGCTTCGTCGTTTATACCGCGTACATTGAAGTACTGGCATAATTTGCCTGCTGCGGTCTTCCCGTCCGATTATAATTTGGGTGTCTTCAAGGCTAGAGTGAATAGGCTCTTAAGAAACTAGTGCGCATCACCATCTACGATTGCATCACTGCTTACCATCAGGTGGGATCGCAGTCAAGCACTAGTTTATATAATTAAAAAAAAAAACCTTGTCCCCTACTAAAAATAATACTCGTATATTATTTCATAGTGTGACAGTAGAAAATGATCAAAGGAACATAGTCTCGGGATAAAAAGTCGTACTTGATATTCTGTAACAGACTGTAGCTTGGTATTGACGCAGTCTACGCGAGTACTAAGTTTCATCGAAATCTGTACAGTTGTTTTAGCAGGGTGCAGTAACAAATATACACATACACTCACAAACTTTCGCCTTGAACAACTGTGGAGTCGAATTTCAGTTTTAGGGGAATGCGAGACAGGGTGTAAAATTTCACAAATCTCCATTGAATTGGAGGAACTCTTTGACCAGACGAGTTTCGTGTCTGATCCGGGAAAACCGGGAAATTTTAACCTGTTGTAAACGGTCATTCGTAAAATACTGGTATTCAGCTAAATCCGGCTTGACTGGAAGCCGACCCCAATATAGTTGGGAAAAAGGCTAGGCAGATGATGATGTAAACGTTAATTACGCAGAGATTTCTAATACTGAGATGTAGAATAGTTCCTACGTCGCTACATAGATGTCGCTAGCAGTTAATTGAAAATATTCGTTCCATACATGGAACGTCAATCGGTTCGTGATTGATTATACCGTTGGAGTGTTTGGGAATATGGCCGACACTTGCGGTAGAAAATGATAATGTACTTTCATTGTTTACTGTTCATTAATAACGTATCATATTGTGTACAAAGGATTTTAAAATTGATAGAGGAGGTATAATTTTAGCCAGGGCCGCTGGATTGTTTGAAAGAATTTTCACGAAACCTTGAAACGCGAAAATGTCAGTAGAAGGAACGTGGATGTGTTTTAATCGGGCAAAGTCTGACACACCCTTTCGCTCTACCGAGGGAAGGAGATCATTAGCGTGATTTTCAAATAATATCTATACAATACTAATTTTTTGTCGCGAATTTGCTACCGAAGCGAATGTCAGAGGAATTGAGATTTCTTTTAAAGTCTTTTTTCGGGTTCGGGGTAAAATTTGGACTCCATTGTTATGACTCCGCTTTATCTGTGACCAGGCTGTATCTTATGAACCGTAGCAGCTAGACAGTTAGCCAAAAATTCAACTAGAAAAATAAATATTTCAATATCTTAATATTTTAGTGGGGCTGCCATACAACTAACGTGATGTTTTCCCGTATTTTGCTACGCACGGTTTTTATTATTGATGGGCTTGCGCTTAGTTACTATTTTATCTAAGAAAAAAATATTTAGCACCGGGACCTTACATCATCATCTGCCTAGCCTTTTCCCAACTATATTGGGGTCGGCTTCCAGTCACGCCGGATTTAGCTGAATACCAGTATTTTACGAGGAGCGGCTGCCTACCAGACCTCCACAACCCATTAACTGGGGTAACACGGTACTTCATGGCAAGACTGGAGTCAGATTTACTGGCTGACTATCCGTAACGACTGCCAAAGATCTCCAAATGACAGCCGGGACCAACGGCTTAACGTGCTTTCCGAGGCACGGAGGAAACTCGTTATGTTAAGATGGTCACCCATCCACAGACCAACCTAGGCAAGCGTTGCTTAACCTTGAAGATCGACCTGTGCTCCTTTTATTATCTAGCCACGAGCTCCTCATTATCTAGCCACGAGCTCCTCATCTGGGACCTTACCATAACGTATAAAAATGACAAACGAGCGAGCGAGATAGAAGGATGGAGCACCCTTTATGGAGCAATACATCCTATACAGCTCTATCTCTTTAGCAATTTAGTTCAAAACATCAAATGAATCGCATTAAGAGCTCATGTTAAAGTCTCTTCCCTACAACACTTCCTATGAATACTCCGCAAACTCCTTTTGTAATATTAAACAAACAAAACAGTATTTGCAAAAAGCTGCGCGGAAATCCTATTCGCACCAGCAAAAGGCCCCATACACACGAGGCGTGAATCTCATTGCGAATGTAACGCAATTGGGTACCGTTCAAATGAAGCTATCATACAGTCTACACTCTCATTTAGCTCACCGCTTGTGAACAGGGCTTAATTGAAACTGTCTATTTTAGGTTACACACTGATTTTGTAGGTGGTATTGATTAAATGTAACCTCCTGTCTGCCTAAATAATTTGTTTCTGACAGGCAGACTGAGATAGGTCGTGATTTTGTGGGAATACTGTTATCTAGTGGCATTTGTCAGTGGTAAGCTAGTATGAGTTACTAGCTTCCGCCCGCGACTTCAACCGCTTGGAATGTTTACTTTGGGCTAACGCTAACTTTAACTTAGGCTTTGCACATTGTGCGCGCAGGACTCGATAATTAATTTAACAAAAAAGAATCGGGCTAAAAGGCAGGCTGTGTTCTTTTCCATTTCAAATCATTTAATGCTTGCCAAATTTCATCCAAATCCGTTCAGCCGTTTTTGCGTGATTAAGTAACAAACACCCACATTTAAAATATTAGTTAGGATAAGTCGTGGATTCAAGCCTTAGGAAGTTTCAGACTTTTTTTAACGCCCTGATTGTGGGCACGCCACAATCGGGGCGTTAAATACCTTCTTTGAGGAGTCTCCACGGAGCCGACAGTTGTCCCTTGTTGGACAAGGGCCTTCTTCCAACATCGCCACATCAAACAGTCCAGCAGACTCCTGAGACCTCCACCAGGTTATTGAAATACTAAAAACCCAAAAAAAATACTTTTGAATCACAACTACATGTGACTGCGTAGCGACATCTACGAGACACATAGGAAGTAAAATTATAAATCCTGTTTCATGGTATTAGAGTTGTGCACTAGATTAGAACACATGCAATAACCTGAAATCAAATATTAGGCAGTTGCTTGGGCCGACATAACTCTAAAGGATCCTGACTTTACAAGAGAGGTACCTTATACAAATGTAGAGGTTTATATCCTGTTTCAAATACCTCTAAAACTGAATGTAACTTAATTAAAACGACCTTTACACATTTATTATCCAATACATCGATTGATCGTCAATGAATACAGTTGATTTGAAATCCGTAGGTACTTATTCGTATGTATACATGAGTTTTGTGAAAGCCTGTATGATTTGATGAATGGGGACCCGAAAAATGGAAATGCCATTACGTTTTATGAACGACATTCTGAGAGTGAAAATGTGTATTGATATAATTTTTATACCTAATATGTTTAGTAGGGAAATAAAAGCCAATCTGTCTAACCTATTCCCATCGGTATTTGCGCCGGATTTTAGTCTAATCTAATGCAACAGAATACAAATACATATATAACATGGAGCAACTGTACTCCTATCCACCTATCTGATCTCCTCAACTTAGTAGGTAATTGGGTAACACAAAAAAAAAAACAATATTTTTCACTTAGTACAAAAAAAGTTACAAACCATTTTAAATTCAGAACGTTCGTCGTTTATTTTATTTTTTTATTTACCTATTAGATCTAATCGTTCAATCTAAATTCAAAATAGAGTCGACTACAAGTTTAGCTCATTTGGATCAAACTGTATCAAATCATAGACACATATATATGTGGAGAAATTTACTAACTAATATCTAAGAACTAGAAACAAGGGGCGTGAAATTTTGCACAAGATTTCCTTTTTTATGTATGCGAGCAACAAAGAGAGGACTTTCCATAATTCACCCCCTAAGAGGAAGCAACGGGGGTCCAAAGTTTGTATGAATGAGACATCAAATTCCTACAAAAATTGTGTACAAAAATACACGAAAAAACTATACACCACGTTGTTTCCAAGGATGTAAAAATAAAATGTAACTTAGTCAAGTTATAGTCGAGACTATGTCGCTTAATGTGAGCCCATCCATCACATTGACATTTATTACTTCGACACTGCCTTTTTAGGGCGGGTAACGGCTCTTAGATCTTTTTTATATAGCCTTAAAAGGTACAATAGTGCTTACGGCGATGGGTAAGCAAATTTTCACATGAAAGTCGCTTGTAATGCTGAATGTTTACTATATTTAAAGGCAGTTCACTTTATCAATGAAAATAAGTTAGTGATTTATTCATCTCAAGCAATCATCAATTTCGTCGAAGAAGTGGAACAATTTGCTGCGGTCTAAACTATAATTTAGATGTCTTGAAGGCTAGCGTGAAAAGGCTCTTAATAAACTTGTGCGGCTCACCATCAACGATTGTATCATTGTCATCGTAGTTTGCCTTTGTACATGCATTGTCAAAATTACTGTACTTATTGTTTGCCGCCAGTTGGGATCGCGGTCAAACACTAGTTAATATCAAGTGAAAAAATATTATATCATCTACTATGTCATCTACAAATTTCGCATTTTATCAAAATTACGAGTAACTATTGCTAGCTACTGCACCCGCATAATAACAGAGAATTATTCCAAGTAAAAAACGCCTGCGATAAAAAGTATCTTTAATGCTATTCCAGGACATGGTCTGACCATGTACCAAGTTTCATCCAAATCCGTACAGCTGTTCGAGCGTGAAGAAGTAACAAACATACGCACATATTCACAAACTTTCGCCTTTCATGATTACTTACTCGGATTGTTCTGAGTATTGTAACCATAATTATTCTCATTATATCAAAGGCCGCTGTGATAAATCAAAACCAGACCCATTCACTTCAGGGCTATTTACATACTAACGGTAATGAGAAATAATTTGTACTTTGAATGTATAGGTATATCATCTAAAATACTGCCGTCAGTTAACTAGAATGCTCTTATCCAACAAAATCATATTTTGAGATATTCACGAAAAATCGCGGAATAATTTAAAAGGGTGGTAGAATAGAATAGTTTCTCATATGATTTGACCAATACATCTTTGCTGTATGACCTTTAAAAGAGACTTGACCTCTGAGTTTGTTTCGGTTTTCCTTCTCAGGGTAGTAATAGATATAGTTATACTCCGTCATATAAATATAGTAGGAGCTTAAAATTGAAAACGTGTGATTGTCATATCTTATTCATTTTAAGCTCTCGACTTTAAAACCTCTACAAAATCATTATCATTTCGTATGAAGAAAAAAAATATTACAATGGGATAATTTCGATGAATTTCCCACTTACAGGGTTTTCCTTCTATATGAGGTACTCTGCAATTACCATTTTCATACTTTCTTTGAAACCCCATCACGGAAACACCTCATAGTAATCGGATATGAACCATTTCATACACATTCCATTTAATTTCAAACTGACCTGGCAAATATTGGCCACACGAGCTTGTACGAAACAAATTAAACAAACAAACAAATGAACAAATTAAAAAAAATGGACGCTGGTCCTAAAATCCCTTGGGATTTTGCCATTAAGAAAGGTCTATTAACGGACGACTGCGCTAAAAGATAAGGCCGTTATTAATATTAGTGGCTAAATTGTGTTAATCACAAAGACTTTTCGACTAAATGAGTTTGGAGGCCTCAGGCTATCCCATTTGTATAGACACTTTAGGAAAATTAGCTAAATATTAGATTATTAACAGCCTAAGCATCTTCTTTAGTAATCGTTTTTTTAACTTTATTTGAGCAATCTTAAAGAATTTTTCCTTTTTTGCGAGAGACTATGATAGGCAACTTTTCAAGTAAATTTATGATTTTTTTCCCGGACAGAGAATAGGACGTCTTATCTCTTCTCCTGAATGCCTTAGTTAGATGATAACAAATGCGTAGGGTACCCTCTGCAAGCTAACGCTTACGTACGGGTATTTTAATCAATAGGTTTTTTGCCAAGGATTTACTGCCGTCGCTTATCCCAAAAAAATGCTGGGGCTGCGGGAATGGGTGAAATAGTTACCGTGGCTATAGAACACAAACGGAACATGATGGAATCTATGTGGGTTATAGAGGTAAAATTTTGACACGTCTCCTCGCTCCAGGGAGAAGTAATTTGATGATTTCTCTAGTAAAAAAAAGATTATTCGTCACGGAAAGTATAAATATGCAACAAGACGATATTTTTTGTGTTTCGTTTTGTTTACTCGAGTATTGTAACATTTCTTGTATATGTATAACATTATAAACATAATAATAATAGCAACCAAAAACTAATACCTGTAGGACCCCGTGGCACGAAAACGTGCCAGTAAACAAGTATTACCTTTTAACTTTAAGAACCGCTGGAAAAAAATTGTGCCAGCAAATCCCGACCGATTTAAAATTGTACTCTAGTAGTATAATTACAGAAGCAACAGAAACAGAGCAATAACAGTTTATATTATTAATATTAATTATATTAAAATAAAAATAAATAATGGCGGCCCCCCAGGGCTCTACAGGTTAAGCTAAAATATGGCCTCATCTTGTAAAATAAACGCACTTTTTTAGAAAAATATTTGAATTGAAAAGACAATTCCAATTCTTTAAAAAAATCTCAGCAAAACGACCACGTTTTATAAATTCTTGTCACAGCTTTATCTTCGCCAAAACCGTCATCCTCCACCCTTTCTCGGATCTTATCAAACCTCAATTGTTCGCAAACTCTCGTACACATTTATGGCACATATAAACGCCTTCATTTCTCGCTCTGTAGCAAAACTTGAAACGTTATTGCTCTATAAAGGTTACACAACCTCTAAATGTAAACATTCCTGGAAATAGAATTTTAATAATGAAGATGTTTCATGATTTTGATATCATGGAATTAAGCTATAATGTTTGAATCCCCAACCGGTCCTATGAGACCGCGCTGTTATTGTTTTACTATTGTGTCTCGTTTAGCGGGTATGTGATAGATTAATATTATTCAGCGTAGTGTAATCTGTGTACTGATTATCGTCATCATCATCATTTCAACCAAAAGACCGTTGCTGGACATAGACCTCCCACAACGACCGGTCCTCTTCTGCGTCTCGCATCCGTCGGATTCCTGCGCCCCTTGCCAGGTCATCGGTTCACCTTGTGTCCTGATGGGTCTTTAATTCCAGTGCGGGGCAGTGGTCCAACTTCAATAGTGAATAGGTTACTTCTAGGCAAGCGTGTTCCATCGTATTACCATCAGGTGAGATAGTGGTCAAAAGCGAACCTAACCATAATAATTAAAAAAATGAAGTCTTTAATGGATGGTAATTTTTTTGCAGTATTTTTCTACGAGGACAGTACGGAACCCTTTTTTATTTCACCACAATGGCAAAAGGTCGTGTGACGTCACTCACAGGAGCGCCGCATGTAACGCAATTATTCTTTCAAGTGGAACTTTGAAGTTCCGTAACATTTTATTTTATTGGAATATTTTTTTTACAAATTCCTTTAATTTTTCCCTAAGTTTTTTTTGTAAGTACAAAATTTTCTATTCGTATAAAAACCTCAAAATGCAGTGACTCATTTTCCGCTCTAACTTTTTCTCTCCGTTTTTGTGTAAAATTACTACTGAGTAAGCTTTAACCCCAAGGTAGAACAGATGTTCCTTTTTATCTGATTTTGAGTTCAAGTCCTCAATAACCGACTTTAATGCGGATTAAGTTGCAGCTAAAAGTTACTATAATATAAAGGCAGAAGTTTGTATATATGTTTGTAATATAACACCACGTCCTGGATTAGTATAATGTGATTTTTTTCAAGGAGTAGGCTTCCTTTGATAATTTTATACTTGCACGCGGACAAAGCCACTGACAAAAGATAGTATAAACACAAGCCCAAAAAATGCCTCGCAGCGTTGGTAAAAGTTTTGGCATACACAATGTGGTTACGCTACACTAGTCTCCCATGAGGGCAAGCCTCAACGAACTATAGAGCGGCACGTCCTACTATCGATTCCTGTTTCATGTTTTGTTTTTGTCGTTTTTATCGAGTATCTACTAACTTTATTTTCTTCTTCTAAACGGCTAGCGCGTGATGGCCCAGTCGGAAAGAACCTGCTTCTCATGCATGAGGTTATAGGTTCGAGACCGTGCGTGATTTTTTCAATTTATATGTACTTTTGTAAGTTTATATAATTATATTTTACTAGCGACTCGCCCCGGCTTCGCACGGGTGCAAATTTATCAGTGTTAGGGCCTATTTCACCACCTATGATTAAGTTTCGAGTATCTTACTTGGCAGATAATTTCATACAAATTCTGTCACATTTTTGAATTTATTCAGTGAGTAGTGCCTACTCGGACATCGTGAAACAGGCCCTTACTCTACTATATTATGCATATATTATACATATAAACCTTCCTCTTCAATCAATCAAAACTTTTATACTATGTAGTGATAGTGAAGTTTATCTAGAACATTAAGTGTTTTCCGAAAAACAGGGTATTAGTCAAGCCGTTGGTCTCGGTTGTCATTTGTAGATCTTTGACAGTCGTTACAGGTAGTAAGAAGCTAGAAAGTCTGTCCAAGTAGTATTGTGTTGCCCAGTAACTGGGGTGTGGAGATTTGGTACGCAGTCGCTATTCGTAAAACACGAATATTCAACCGCATTCGGTTAGACTAGAACCGATCCCAAGCTAATTGAGAAAAGGCCAGAGAAATGATAATGAAATATCTAGAAATACCTAATGGACAAAAGAATGTTCGTAAAAAAAAATCTAGCAAATTTTTTCCCATTATTGAACTAAGGCCTCCTTGAATTTACCAATTATAAATAATTTGAAAATAATCCTGTCTTTAGGCAAGCCCAAAAATGTAATCTATGAAAATAAGAAATTATTTCTGTCGATCTTTATTTAGGTGTTTGCGTTATATTATGGTGGAGACTTTGATTAAATTGTAATTTCGTCCAGTCTGTTATTATGATAAAATTCTCCGAAAACAATTTTCAAAGAAAAATGTTGGGTCAGTCTTAAAATGGTATTTTTGTTAGGAAACTATGTAAGTATGATGTACATAAAATTATTTACATAATATGTAAATAATACTGTTTACATATTTAGTTGTAATATCAGTACGACATGTGAAATGTAGTGCAGATTTTATTGTATGATTTGCGAGTGTAATCCCGCAATTGTTTGAAAGAGTTACGCCCCTTTAACGGAAAGGGCATAATAAAGGTACTGTAGAATAGAAATGAAATATGTAGTTGACTGATATGTAAAGGCTAGGCAATGTCGGATGTCGGGAGCGGCAGAGTTATAATTCGCAACCACAGATTGAAGATAGCTTTGGAAGCAATAGGACCATGGCCTATACCAGGGTCATTACATTACACATTAGGTCGCTCTCACGAGGACATGGCGGATTTCCGCCCAAGCAAAACACACCTCCATCGTAAGACTATGGCCTGCTCAACGCCTGGCCATAACTTGCAAAATAAAAAAAAAAATCTATATCAACACAGCATTAAGCGCTTTGGTTGTAGATTTGTGGACACCAGTCTGACATGCAATACTCCCGACCGAATTTCAATCATGGTGGTCAATCTCAACAGAGATCAGAGAAGTACGCTGGAGATATAATAGTGCAGAAGTGTGTGCACAAACCCAGTTGTACTCTCCAAACTACTGGACACAACAACGACGGTGTTACCATCCCATCGGAAAATACAATACAAAATAACACAATACATCAAAGCACATTAGCTCAGGTACAGTAATACAGTTCAACCACTGGTTTTCGAAGACAATAAGCTTATGTCAGATAATATCCAGTATGTAACACCTTTGCCAAGTCAAGCGAGGTAATAGAATTATCGGAGTTGTGAGGTAGAAACTTGACAGTGTTGGTAACGTGTTTAATTATAGCATTCACTGTAGTGTGGATAACTAAATTGGTAAGTACTATTTATAGCATAGGATGTAGTGATTCTGATAGGAGTTATATTAGTTCAGGATTGAATTCACATTAAGTAGTAATGTTTCGTTATGCTCGGAGTTTCCTTGCGTGATCGTATCAGGAATGAAGATATTCGTAAGAGAACCAAAGTCACATAGTCCGAGGACTCTGTTATTATCTAGCCATGAATGAATCGAGGTAAGGCATATTGCTCGTAGAAAAGATGGTCTATGGACCCTAAAGGTGCTGAAACGGAGACCACGTGCCAGAAGACGTAGCGTTTGAAGGCCTCTCACAAGTTGGACCGCTGAGGTCAGCGGTGATCAGCAGGTGATCAGAGTCGTGGGAATGATATATGGATGCGAAATGCACATCCTTTTGTTGTGGTGATTCTTAAGGGAGGCCTATGACCAACAGTGGTCAACTTTTGGAGTAATGTATCGTGGAGTTTGATCAAATTTTAGAGCCTATAGATTCGTAACGCCTGTCAGAGATCTACACAGTCAGGACTAACTTGATGTGCTTTCGGTGGTACGGAGATACATTGGGATGGTGAATAGGTAATTCACTGATCGACCTTGGTAATAGTTCCTTGGAGTTTGATAATTGTGCCTTTTATTATTTTAGCCTCATAAAATAGAAGATCAAATTTGACTTTGGTTATTTTATACCCATGGGATAATGCTAACGCTAGAATAAATTTCTCAGTCTATGGTAGAGCGTACTTTACATGAAAATTCTTATCTCAAAGAAATAACCCTCCTTATTCTTTATAATTTGTTACGACATCGAACAAGATAATCGAACCAATGACTTAGGATTACCAATAATCGCTTTAGCTACAGCTAATGCTTGTGTCGTAACGTTAAATGCCAACACATGTGCCTGTAGTTACGTGACATATAACATTTATTACTACTATTTTTATATATTTCTTTTTATCATGGATAGGTTCGTGCTTGACCACTATCTCTCCTGATGTAAAGTGATGATGTGGTCGACGATGGAGCACGCTTGCTTAGAAGTTACCTATTCACTCTTAACTTTAAGGTCCCCAGGTTGTATGCGGGGAGCATGAAGTTAAACACATTATTACACCTTGAAATAACCGAGTTTTTAATAAAACATAATTCAATAGGTATACAAACAATCGACCTATACCTATAGAATTATGTTCTTCATGATGTTTGTCACTTTTTCACGGCACAGTAGGCACTACGTCACATAAATCAGCTACTATGCAGCGACTTGCATATGTTCCGAACCACCATAAACTTTAATTCTACGAATCCAATCGCCTTCTTCTACCCGATGTTAACTCAGGCCATTGCCAGGGTCCGCCTTCCTACTAAACTTTCTCCACCTTGCCCGATCTTCAACATCCTTCCCGGTAAGGCCATTGGCTCTCATGTCGGACTTGACGACGTCCAACCAGCGCTTGCGAGGGCGACCACGGGACCTAGCCCCCAACTACGAATCCAATCTACGATCTGTAATAATGATAATAATTTAATTGGCTTGTCCACTTCAAACACGCAGCTTATACTGACAAAAATTCTCGTCAAATATCTATTATTTTCTTATTCCCAAGACATTTCGTTATTTTCTTTCATTATTCTTGAAGGGAATTCTCCAATCATCCACTGTTTTATCGCCTGAAGCTATAACACGCAAATTAATTTTGTAGCGATAATACTAACCGTCAACCGCCCAGTTTACAGTCTGTAATAAAACCCCATTTTAAGTGACTTCTCGAATGAAACGATACAAGAATTTTATTCTGCTGTATCAAGGAAGAAAGAGGGTTGTACTGGTTTTTCTATCTTAACTAGAAGCATGGGCGTCCCAAAGATCTAATCCTATCTTCTTCATGCTTTAGTTTTATTTGCGAAGAATCGCAAAGTACACCAAAATATGTGTAAATCATAATAAAATATAGTATTATCACATGCCACTTTGTATACCATCTCTCCACATTACTGTAGCAAAAATAAAATAGCAAAAATTTACATAGATATTTCACACTTCTAGTGTTAATAAGTATCGGTCTTCATTTCAATCATTTTCATGATTTTAACAAAAAGACATCCTGTTTGACATGATAGAATAGAATAGAAATTATAGGATTCCCCTATTATATCAATGTAGTTAAGTTGCCACATCAATCAGTCCTGCGCTTCAATCTTTGGATGACCACTTACTCTATAGTGCTAGTTTTTGGACACTTGACATGGTAATGATACCATGTCAAGTGTCCAAAAACTAGCACTATAGAGGACTTAATGAGCGCACCTAATGCTGCAATTAATATAGCCATCTACTAGGCCTAAATATTTTGTAGCGATATCTATAGCACCATAGGAACTACAAAACTATGAAATGCGGCATTGTACAATTAGAATTCTCCGCGTGGTCCGAACATATACAGCAATCTGAAATCATCAATTGGGCTGTTATCCGTATCACACATAACATCAGTCTGATGGGACCATCCTTCCTTTTCAACGGAGCTTTGTGGGACTTAACACTCTATTTCAATTTCCACTTTGATGAGTTTACCATCGATTCGAAAAGAAGAAATATCATTTCATTAGTCTACTTTGAAGGACTTCTAAAACTATGTCTTTGATACTCAGTCACCATTCCAATGCCTTGCCTCTTCATTGGTCGTTTGGTCTTTGCTATGGTCACTGCCACATATCTTGCCATCGGCGACAGATACAATAATAAGAAATACCCTTGACAAAGGCTTTTGCTGTTTATTGCATTCTAAACTTTTTGGTATTCACACTTAGAGCTCATATTTACAACATAACATTTATGTAAATGTTAATTTTATTATTTTGTTTATATTAGGCCCCATAATAAACGGATGGTAATTTATGTTCGCGGTTTATGTCCACTTGTTGTTAAGTGGATTTTAAAATTAGGACATTTATTCAATGTAACAATGCTGAATTCTGTTCTTTTTGTTGTGTAAACATTTTTCTTTTTTTCATCTTCTGATTCCTGAACCAAAATAGAAAGGAATAAGGGAAATAAACGTAGTTTCAAGATATAATCCAGTATATCCGAAGCAAATAACAGGAGAAATATTGGCCAAGAAAACCCATAGCAAGTGTGCTCGCAAATCCGTACATTTCGATTCGAAAGCGACTCAGAAATGTCGTACTTGGTATTCCAATCGCAAACAAATAGTCCGAAATATCGGAAGCAACATGCATATAACCACACTTTGGCCACAAACATTGGTGCTAAATTTTGGTACAGAGTTCAAATATATTCTGTTTCAAATGTTAGCTCAACTGTTAATTTTCACAGAGTATTAATTGTGCTCTATCCTGTCAAAATTGACATTCAGATACCTTGATGGCAGAAACAGTATTGTTACAATTTTTCATACAGTAAACCACGTACGAGTTAGTACATCGGTAATGCGTTTTGTAATTTTGTACCTTATTTTATATTATTAAATATATTAAATTAGAATTCTGTATCAAACGAGTAACCAAAACGTGTTACCAAAACTGTTAAAATGTGCAAAGTGACATATTAGTGGTTGAATATGACCAAATAGGATTATACACGATTGGCCATTTCCAATATTAAAATTCTCACAATAACTATGACAGTCAAAACTTGTGCTAAGTGCAATTATAAGGCCATAACTTGCGGGATTGTTCGAAAAGATTAAGGCCGCGGGTGAGTTTTAGTCAGTAAAAGTTTGACACCATAGGGTGTCAAACTTTTCACTATCCAGAGAGAGATGAGTTATTTGATGTTCAGAAAAAGGCGGCCACGACTATACCAATACCGTTTCTAGTCACTGCATACGTTCCAAGTTCTATGGACAGAGCTCGATTCGAACGGAAAATTATTGGGGGCCAACACTAGTTTAACTCAGTTCACCAATGCACCGAGATTTTGAAATCGAAATGACAATAGACCGCAAGCTTATAAAAGCAAATCGGCATCCCGCAAACAGAGCTTCAATTCCATTTGAATTTCATAACTGATTATTTCACAGAACATTTCCCGGCCTCCATAATATTATAGATACAGTTTGGCCTCGATACAGAATCGAGTATTCTAAAGGAAAATTTATTTATTCCGTAGATCAGATAGAAGCAATAAACAGATTTATTGGGCCGTATAACTTGAGTTCCGTAGTTGTGATGTTGGGGCCCGGCCGGTATTATGAAACTTATGTTTTGTACATTTGTGTAATGGATTGCTAGGCTAGTGTTGTGTAAATAAGTATGTACAAGTTTGTAACGGATTTTATACGAGTTTGAATGTAATGTTATTTATTTTTAGCACCACCTGCTCTTTTATAAACCCTCATCTAATGCAAGAAATTTCGTCCCTAGGGATGTAATGTAGCATGCGTTCTTGTCCTGCAAGATGCAACGGGATACCTTAGAGTCCCTTTAAGTGCTCAGTTTTATAATTTATTTATGATGATGTATGTTTTATGTTTATTTTATGGTCCAACTATCTAACAACGTCTGTAACACCATTTGCTGAATAACTTTGACATTTAATATGAACGTAATAAATGAGTCATCTGCCTAGCGTTTTCCCAACTATATTGTGGTTGGCTTCCAGTCAACCCGGATTTAGCTGAATACCAATATTTTATGAGGAGTGGCTGCCTATCAGAACTCCACAACCCATTAACTGGAGTAACTCGGTATTTCATGGCAAGACTGGAGTCAGATTTACTGTCTTCTGACTATCCGTAACGACTGCCAAAGATCTACAAATGACAGCCGGGACCTGCGGCTTAACGTGCTTTCCGAGGCAAGGAGTAAACTTTTCTAAGAATAAATTAAATTCATAGAAAAGGTGTCTAGGTGTCGAGTTTGTGACTAGACTAGAATAAAGAGGACCTGTCCTTGTTTTGATAAACAGGGGTCTTGATACTATAATAAATGAGTAAAGTTTAATATACCTGTGAATATGTACGAGTAAGATTAGTAAACCTTTAATCACAAAATATTTCTACACGAAACGATTTTATTCTTGATCGTAATTCTGAACTTAAATAAACTGTCAAGTATCAGAATAAGGAAATGTGACGTAACTGCCATTAGGTGACATTTGTAAAAAAGAGATAGCGAGATATTCCCACCACGCCCCTCTCTTCCTTATACCAATACTTGAAACGCAATTTACTGCTTCATTTGATAACCGATTTTGATGCTGTATCCAGAAAAAGATTTCTTTTTAGTGTTCTTTGATGTTTAATATAAAATATTGTAGGTACTAATGAAGAGGACAGCAGAACAATCTGTAGCAACATCTATAGCACCACATAGGAACAAAAACTACAACTTTTTTGGTTTTTTAGATGGGCAAACATCAGAACGAATTCTCCTCCTGGGCAGAGCGAGAAGGCGTGTCAGACTTTTGCTGACTAAACCCCAACCCGTTTCTTCTTTGCCTTCGTTCTCGTTAGTACAACCCAGGGCGTGTGCATCTGGATTGAGGGCCTATTTTTTAAATCCTTACGATACGAAACCAGATTTACAGGGAATTTAGTAAAAAATTAGTAAAACTTAGAGCAATGATCCATAAATTTCTAAAACGTAAACTAAAACTTTTATAGCTAAATAACGTGGGCCCTCGATCCAGACGCTTCGTAAAGAGGCATAGTCTAGATCTCGGAAAGTACTATGTTTGGGTTAATAATGTTTATTTAGGAATTTAGTAAAGAATTTCTAAAATATTTTAAGAAATTCCTAAATTTTTAGAATGTTGCATTACAGATTTATAGCGGTTTATCTTGGGCCCTCAGATCGTAAATGTCATTTCTCGAAAACT
Organism: Mythimna separata; assembly: GCA_030763345.1. Classification (NCBI taxonomy): domain Eukaryota; kingdom Metazoa; phylum Arthropoda; class Insecta; order Lepidoptera; family Noctuidae; genus Mythimna; species Mythimna separata. Next base: position 11,532,016 of record CM061174.1, on the reverse strand, counting down.
GAATTTATGTGACGAAATACATATCTACGACTTTAAAAGATGTTAGTTAGATACCTCTCTGAATTCGTAAAAAAGAAATAGTGACCCAAAAGTTAATCGTTAAAAAGTAAATGAAAGTTGAATTTTACCGAAACGTCTGAACTGAGGGCCCAAGATTTTCGGCTTTTTTTACTAGACTTAACCTCATAGATAAACGCAAACTAGACTAAAATGTTCTACTATTTTTTTACTAAATTTTAACGTATCGTCCGTTTTTCTAAGTGTTATACTTTAAGAGAAAATTAATTTTCAATTTTGTATAGGAAGATGTCGTGTAGGGTGACCATAATGTTTTGAATATCCTATACCTAGGAATATACCCCTGGGGATTGTATGAGGATACATACTGATCAGTCCAAAAAAAAATGATTATGTCCAAAATTTATTTTTGAAATCTCTGGTAGGTACTCCAGATCTTGGCCATAGATACGACAACTAATTAAAACATTTATTTATTTATCTTTATCTTCCATCTATTACATGCAGGTTTTATTTAACCCTCAATGCGATAAATGCTTTATCTTTATTTTACGCTGCCCGCCCATGTCCGATAATCGGTGACCGTTTTTTTGTAGGTGAAAAATAGAACACACAGCGATAGCAATAGTGCAACGCACACGGCCTACAAAAAGTCGGTCAGAATATCCTATAGGATTATAATTTGATACGATTATCAGTCCTACAAAAAATTTGACTCTATGCAAACATTATTAAAACTAAATAAGTGTTCTTTTTTATTTATTTGCTTCAGACAACTAGGCCTATGTTATAAATCAGACATATAACAGATCTGATTCCGATTCAGAAAGGTAGGAACTTCTGATTGATTTTCCACCTCCGATTCCGATTTTTAATCGAAACTTGTATCGGAGTTGCAAACGGACACATAAGAAAACACCGAGCATAGCCCTTTCCATTTCCATTTGGATGACTCTAAGCCACTTGAATGCTTTCAGTGTCATTATGTCATCACTGCCAACACGCACTTGTTATAGACTTTTGTCTTGAGAAACTGTGGTATTATATGTTGGACGAAAAGATACTGCGAAGCTTCCCGAACGCCGCTCTGCTGCCCAGCCGAGACGGATTCGGGCCTATTTCACTTGACTTCTTCCACTATATTCCCTTATATTAGTATCCCTAGGTATAGGATATTCAAAACATTATGGTCACCCTACAAGACATCTTCCTATACAAATTTAAAAATCAATTTTCTCTTAAAGTATAGCACTTAGAAGAACGGACGATACGTTAAAATTTAGTAAAAAATAGTAGAACATCTTAGACTAGTTTGCATTAATCTATGAGGTTAAGTCTAGTCAAAAAAGCCGAAAATCTTGGGCCCTCAGTTCAGACGTTTCGGTAAAATTCAACTCTCATTTACTTTTTAACGATTAACTTTTGGATCACTATTTCTTTTTTACGAATTCAGAGAGGTATCTAACTAACATCTTTTAAAGTCGTAGATATGTATTTCGTCACATAAATTCAGTTTTCGAGAAATGACATTTACGATCTGAGGGCCCAAGATAAACCGCTATAAATCTGTAATGCGACATTCTAGAAATTTGGGAATTTCTTAAAATATTTTAGAAATTCTTTACTAAATTCGTAAATAAACATTATTAACCCAGACATAGTATTTTTTGAGATCTAGACTATGCCTCTTTACGAAGCGTCTGGATTGAGGGCCCACGTTATTTAGCTATAAAAGTTTTAGTTTACGTTTTAGAAATTTATGGATCATTGATCTAAGTTTTACTAATTTTTTACTAAATTCCCTGTAAATCTGGTTTCGTTTCGTAAGGATTTAAAAAATGGGCCCTCAATCCAGATGCACACCCCAGGGCCCCATTAGACTTCGATCATCTCAAGTAAACTTCGACAAAAACCATTCCTCTAAATATCTCTGGTGTCATGGATTGGATGCCGAAAGGGAAGCTCGTGACCACAGAACGGGGTGGGGGGGGGGGGTTTAGTCTGAGACGCCAAAGAGCGAGATAAGTCATTCTAATGATTTCCCACTTGGAAAAATCTCTAAATATATAATTAAAACATTGGTCGACACTCCCGTGGGAAAAAAGTCGAGTAACATACTAACCCAAATCAAGAGTCCTTACCAAAATATCTTTTTCACCAAAAGCCTATAGAAGCTAGTGAATGGTCCATCCTCGTATCGGGTTGTAACAAAATTGATACCGTGTACCTCCTGCGTCCTTTTCGTTAGCCAAAGTGTTTAATTAAGTGGCTGAGAGTGGGCCCTGTTCACGTTATGAAGGCCTTTTGTTCCGCCATATTGAAGGGCCTGACACGACGTTCGACAGTCTATAGGCTGTGTTCAGTTTTCGGACGGTTTTGTCTAGTTGATTAATGGGCGCGTTCGGTTTTGGGTAGTCCAAAAAGCTGAAGTAAATCAGGGTCTATCTTTTTGACTGATCTCAAATCGATCAGTTGGTTTTTGTGTTTTATAATAGTTAGTGAAAAGTATTGAGTTTGAATTTAGTTAGCTAGACTGTGCGTTATCGAGTGCTAGCTATCCAGGGTGCGGGCGTTTTGAATCGCTGTACGATATATTAAAGCCGTTAGGGGAGGCATCCTTTCATACACACCAAGACCAACCATACATTTAATAAATAAGTATTTATTTATTAATTACTCAGATACCCGCGAAACGAGACACAATAGTAAAACAATAACAGCGCGGTCTCATAGGACCGGTTGGGGATTCAAACGTTAAATAGTACCACGAACTACCCACTACCACACTAGAATCCATCCTAAGGTTGTCTGTAAAAAAATCGCTTTTAGCGATAAGACTGCCCGAAATTCCTACTGTAATTTTATTTATGGTGTACTTTATAGAAAAGTATATCTACACCGAAAAGTTGATAAACCACCATTGATAAACAAGTCACTAAATTAGTAATAATAAACAGCATACTAGTATAGTATTAAGCATTGCAGATATAAAGTTAAAATGAATAATTAATCCCACACTAGAATTGCCTGTAGAATGTGTTGTCCAGTCTAATTCTTTCCGATTTGGCTTGCATCAGTCGAGAAACAAATGTGTTCAGATTCACACACATTAGTCCTGTTTATTGGCTTTCATTAAATGCTGCAAAGGCTTTGCAAAGCCTTTGAAAACGCGGTTTCTTTGAAACATTTTCTCGTAGTCTGAAAAATAACCAGCAAATTGAATTGAAACTAAAAATACCTGCACATTCATCTACAACAATTGGAATACTTATAAGAACTTCGAAATAAAATATTGCTCGAGAAGTAACAAGTTTCTTTGCAAATTCTTCTCCATTTGTGCTTGTAAATTGTTGTAGAAGTTTCTCTAGTAACAAGGAGGCATTTTAATGGCTTCCCGGCAAAGGGGTTGTTTCTAAAGGTTGTAGTTGACGTTTCGCTGATGCTAAAGAAACCCGGTGACCTGTGTATTGCATTTTGCGCCTCGGCTGAGACGTCATAGATTTTTACTTAGTGGGATGGTCTTGTGTTCGTGGATATTTAAAAATAGAGTTGGATGTTGTAGATATTTTGTTTGAGAAAGTCACAATAAATTTATATTTAAAAAGGCGATGGTGTATGTTTGAAGGTGTGTACAGATACACCATATACACACATACAGATGTGTTATATATTAATACATTAAATTTGGCCTTTCACCATGTCCTGGAATAGCATACAGAATACTATTTATCCCTAGAGCTTATTCTTTCTAATATGTAATATTCTATATTTTTTTTTATGTACACGTTGCTTAGAGAAATTTATAATCTCGTACAAATTATCTCCAATTGTTGAATTCTGTATTATGTATGTAAAGATCAGTTCTTGTCGAACTTAAAAATACCTCAAAAAACTTAGTAAACTTAATACTAACTTAATTTACTTTTTTATTTAACAAATAATGAATAAACATATGGTTTATAAACATCAGTTTAAATAAGTCAAGACTGAATAAGTTACTTTTAGTTAAGCGAGCTCTATTACCGACTACATATATTCGCTTATCTTCAATTGAGATAGTGATCAAGAATTAATAAATGTCGCGGGACGAACCAACGATCTCGTCAGAGTAAAAATTAAATAACATTTTTTTAGATCATTTAAAAACCAGATACTTACTATTAAATTTTTATTGTATAAACCTAAATTTAACAGTGTTTATGCAATTACATAGATACTATTACTGCTGTGGTTACTGCAAAACAGTCTCACAACACACTTATAAAACTTTATGTTTCTTTTCTTATTCACCTGCGCGATAGAACCAATTCGAAATCTTTGGAAATTGGTTAGAAACGATTTTCCTTTTAAAATAAGGTTAGAAACTTGCGATTAGTACTTTGAAGAAGAAGGAATTTGCTGATCTGTAATAAGGTTGGTAGTTACCTTGATGTTATATTTTTACATTTACAGTTTTATTCAAGATTCAATAAAATGTTATTTCCTCGTCTATACGTCGATTTAATGCCTACATGACTTAGATTATCCTAAATATAAAGGCAGCTTAGTAAAAGCCAGACACACCCTCTCACTCCGCCTAGAGCGGGAAGAGTTGTATGCCAATACCCTATCTCAAAAAAAGATCAAAAAATGAATTTTGAATGTGCATCTGCAACACATGACTTTTTCCGTCCCAATTCTGTAACAAATGGAAGCTAAACCATAGAGGGACTAGATTTATAGCCTGGACGGAGCGTCCTTTCATGTTCCTTCCGGCCGACCGACCGTCCGATATGAGTGATGGGGCTCATACAATCATAAGCATAATCAGAACTATAATGTTGCCACTGCTGGGACTCAAGCTTCCTCTCTAAGTTAGGGAATGTAAGCTGTAATCTACCACTCGCTCCAAGTGCAGCTTGGTCAAATGATGTTGTTTTTTAGTTCTATGATAAGTCATGCTGTATTATGTTTTTCTTTGCCGTTTTTAGAGCATTGGTAATTAAATAAATTACATAAAGTGCCTGCCAGGGTTTGATTTCACGGCGGGTAACTTGTAAGTCTGGGCCGTCAACACTAGGTCCCTACTACTCTGCTTTCTAAAATCACATATCTGTGATTTTATGTCCTTATTTGTTCAGTGCCTATCGATATTTTGCTAAGCAGCCTCAAAGATAGTCATGTCATATGTCGCTAAAAATAATTTAAATAATATAATATCAAACGGAAACTACATTATGGGCGTACCACACGCACAAGCTTCCCCACAGTTTTGCCTGCACAAGCCAGTTTGTACATGGAACACTGTGACAGTTTTACCAACCGCACGTACGGTGTTCCGTGCACAAACCGGTTTGTAAAGGCAAAACTGTGGTAAAGCTTGTGCGTGTGGTAGGCCCATTAGACAGACACATACGTGGGTGACGTCGGAGCTTTACGTAGAACCGCATCGCGCGGCGTCTCTTGGCGTGGGCCAATGTAGCTCTACAAGTCTATTGTCCATATAAAATGTATGAACACCGACGCGCCCAGTTCGGCGTACAAAGGCCATATGGCCATATGGTTCTACATTTATAACATGCAGGTAATAAAAATTAATAGCAACACCGGTCCGTAAGAATATTAGGTATTATCTTTTATTAAACAGTGTTATTAATAACCAATGTGTGATATAAGAAGCTCATTTACCGTGTTATAACGGAATCATAAATTATTTATTGGTTATTACTGATTCTGTTATCCATTTCTCACGTTATTGAGGTTGCTTAGTATTATTGGTAGTGATAATAATTTCATTAACAAGATTGTTTAGCCGGGGGCACAGATAATATCTTATACTAGCAAACAGTGGCCTCATACCTCAAATTATACGCACTTCAACCACAGATCAATATATGTCGCGCCATCTAATGTAATTTATTTGAACCAATTTTCGTTCTTAGCAATGACACTCCAAGCCAGAGACTATAGTCTTTATATAGCTCTTTGGTTCTTGGTAACCAATCCACTAAGCCCCATAGCGCACTAGCGGCCAGCGGCCAGCGGCCAGGACGCGGCGGCCATCGAGATACATACATTAGTATGAAACCGCCATAGAGCGCGCGCACCTGTGGCCGCTGGCCGCGTGCGGACAGAAGCGCGCGCTCTATGGCGGTTTCATTTGTTTTTCCTGGCCGCCGGCGGCCATGGCCGCTAGTGCGCGCCTGGCCTTAAGCTTCTCAAAACCTTGCCTTTCACAAGCCCTGTATACTTTTTCATTATGTTGCGAAAAAGTTTCCCAACAACCGGGGGGTTGTCCTTGGCTGTACTTGCATAGCACGAACTATAAACCTCCCTATATGTCACAGTAGCTTTCCATCAACCCAGGGTTGTGCTTGGGTTCACTTGCATAGCACGAATTCCGAACCTCCCGAACTTGCCTTATCCGATGAGGACTTGCATCAAGCAGAAAGATTAAATGCCGTGGCACCTTTCCAGCCACTTCCAAATGAGGGTACTAACCACCGCGATTGTGGCGTGCCCAATATGAAGGAAAAGCGTGATCAACATTTTTGCGTGATAGATGTCCTGGTAAGTCAACAGAAACTGTCTCAAACGCAATTTATATGGTTTTGTCTTATCCCTTATTTTTCTAAAATGCCATATATTTTTCATATTAAAAAAAGTACCAGCCAGCTCTACAAAAAACATACTCGTACTTGTTATTATTAAGAGATATATATAAAGTGGAATCAAAAAGTGTAGCAGCTATCCCCGTTTTGTCCTACCTACCTGTTTGGTTTTTTGGCTAAAAATATATTCATGTTTAGGACCCAAAAGAACCTTTTTGTATTGCCACATGAAAGGGTATAACCATTCATGACGTGTTAACTTGAATAGCTAATAAGTACGTTAAATGTCTAAACCAATAAGCGGGTTATTGTACATTTAAATGAAGACCTTTATTTTTTATTTCAATACTTTCGTGTAAATTTTGGTTTGAATTTTTTTCATGCTAATTTATATATTTCCTTCCATTTTTATGAACTCTTTCGGATTCTGTAGCCAATGTTTTTAAAATGTTTCTTAAAATCTATCTTTTTTTTTCAGTTGCTATTATGGTTGGTAAACTACATTCACAGATTTCTCGAAAAGCTTACCTAAACTGGAAACTGGACTAGCTAAAAAACAAAAACATTCCCTACTTTCTTCCACTAGTCGATACATTCAATGATAAATATAATATTACTATTGAAATAAAATAAATTTTATTTTACTGCCATTGTTTGGCCATATCACAGCAGAGAAACCCATCCACTCCTATAACAAGAATATATACAATGATAAACCTGTGTCTAAATTTATCTACGGTGGAAAGCGGTTCCGTGTCCTAAGATATATAGCCGTCCTTCCCACTTCGTCATCATCAAGTTATATTAAGCCACTTTCACGTTAAACACAACCCTTAGTCCGAGACCCTTGCCTTTAAACCATACAAGGGTAAATGTGGCACAGTAACCTTAGTTTAAAGGGTTCTACGGTTAACTTCAGTTAAAGGTTTAAGCGTAAGAATGATCGCAGATGTGTTGGAGATGCATAGGGGCAGGGTATAGCTTAATTATTATGCTCAAGGCATATTATGTGCTTATGTTATAAAGGCAAAAGCTTGTATAATACCCGGCGATAAATTTTGCACATCAACCTTATAGAAAAATTGCTGTATTTTATACAAAGAATAATCGAAAGCAAATCATAATTGTTTTCATCATAACAGCTCCTAATAGATACCTTCCCTCTTCTAGAGAGGAGGCCTGAGTCCCAGCAGTGGGAACATTATAAGGCCGATAATGCTAATGCTAATAGATACCTTACTATTTGTATTTCGTGCGACAGAGATAACGCTCTACGAAGACAAAATTAGCCGATTGTCTCTTTCGTCGATGTGCATTTTTTATCGCCGGGCACTGTACTTATGTATTTGTGTAAATTGATATACTCTTTCATGCTCAAACGACTGGTCAAATTTGAATAAATTTGGTACCAGCGTAGTTTATATCCTGGAAACAGACGCTATAATTTGTAATAGGAGGAAATACTAATTTTACACAAGTGATGTCGCTGTCAGATGCTCATATCAGACACCAATCGGCATGCTTCTGATACGGTAGGCATGGGCTTGTGGACGGCGAGCAATCGGTAGCTCGCCGTCCGGCCGTCTGTTAATGAAAGGCAAAGGAACATAGGAATCGGTTTTAGTCAGTAAAAGTCTGACACACCCCCCTTATCTGCCCAAGAGCGGGAGAAGTCATTAGATAATTTCATACCTAAAAAAAAATCTCATATAATTTGACCATTACATGTTGTCCGCACATATACGAGTACGCATTCTTTCGCCTTTATAATAATATACTGTGATTACTAATTCGAATTTCTCTCAGTATTCTAACCATAAATCAAAGGCTGCTGTGATTATAATCAATGCCAAACCCATTCACAGCAGAAATATTTACATGCAAATAGAAATGAGAAATATGTACGAGTACGTAGAATATACTCGTATTTCCTCAAATAGTGGTTCTCATAATAATATGATTTGACTATTAAATGTTTGCTGTAAGGAATTTCAAAAAGACTTTGAACCTAACTTTGAGTTTGTTTCGTTGTTTCTTCTCAGGGTAGTTAGATAGAAAACACCGACCTAATCTAAATTAAAACCTCATCTGAGTTAAATTGACAAAAAAAATTAAAGTGTTTTCTTTTAAATTTGCAAAGTATTTACAGTCGAGATCAATGGTTTAACGTGCTTTCTAGGGCACGTTAGTCTTAGTATGTTAGGATGGTCACCCATCCTCAAACCGACCTCGGCAGTTTGCTTAACCTTTGACATTAACTGCTTAGCTGTCATTATGTTTGCAAATTTCTGCCAAAATTTTAATCTTTCTTCATTAAAATATTAAGTTAAATAATAAAGTTAAATACAACCTAACACCGGTTATTTAATCCAAACAAGTATCTCATTTATTTTTTTAAATAATTGCACAAATTAATTACCAAAGCGTCTAAATAGATACCCAAGCCAGCAATTGCAATTAATCACGCTTAACCATGCTCATCGTAAATCTGCCATCTGCATCGCCTGATGGATCTTTTGGGGTACATTTCTACCCCAGCATTGTTTCAACGCAATTTGATTTATTACGTTATAATTTGGTAATAATAATGAAATATGTCTCTAAATAAAAGGAGGTTGAATAAACAGAAAATTTATTTACCGTTGAACAAGGAGAAAAGGGCGGAATTGTGAATTACTCGTAAAACAAAAGGTTTTCGTGAAGTCAGTTAAAGATGGTCTCTTGTTTGTACTGTAGAGACAGATGCAAATTCACAATATTTTTTTAAATAAGTTCTCGAATTTGGCTTTGGACTTTTCTCTGATTTAATTTTTGGCATGCAAAAATAACAGTTGTTAGTGTAATCTTAGTGTCTTTCATCACCATTGCTCTCAAAACGCTAGAATCTTCTAACTCACCTTTTCAGTTTTATATTTTATTATTATCTCATTATTTATTTTTTAAATACATATTAAGTATATTTTTAAATATTTCTTACAAAAATAATAAAAAAACATTTAAAAATATAAAAAATAGAATGCCACCACTAGCGGGAGCAGGGTCCAAGCTACCGGTGGTTAGGGCTCCAGAGACAGGAACCTCCTCACGATACAAGCCGTATCAAGGAGTACTGCCTTCTGTATCAGGCCCTTGATCCAACCGCGCAACGACAGCTTCGACAGGTGGTCGTCGAAGCTTTTGGCCATCAGGCCGTTGGCGGTCACGACAATCGGCACAATGACAGCCAAATCCACATTCCACATGTCGACAACCTCGTGTGCTAAGTCGAGATATTTCATATGTTTCTCTTTCTCAGCTTTCACGAGAATCTCGTCATGTGGAATAGTGACATCGACTATCATTGCGCGGCGCGCTAATCGGTCTATCATCACTATATCCGGCTTATTGGCTACAATAGTCCGGTCAGTAATGATAGACCGATCCCAGTACAGGGTGACATGGTCATTTTCGAGAACTGGATCGGGCACATACCTTTAATACGGAACCACAGAATCGACAAGGTTGTATTTCAAGGCAAGTTGCTGATGAATAATCCTGGCCACTTGGTTATGCCTGTGCAAATACTCGTCGTTAGCCAGACGAGAACAGCCAGAGATAATATGTCTGATAGACTCACCTGCACGATGGCATGCCCGACACACGTCAACCGTCCCATCTTTCATTATATGTCTCCGGTAGTTGTTCGTCAAGATAACTTCGTCCATAAATGCACAGACGAACCCTTCAGTTTCTCCGAAGAGGTCGCTGAAACGTAACCAGGCCACGGACGCTAAGAAATCTACATCAGGCTCATGGAGAGCCCGATAAAAGCGCCCGTGGAGCTCCTTGCTTTTCCATACTTCCTTGCGGTCATCAGTAGTTAGTACCACAGGTTTGTGCCAGTTCTCTTTAGCCATGGACAACGGGGTTAGCCCCACGTCCACTGCGACCACATCTCGGTGCATACCCACGTCAGTTTTCAGAAAATACTCTCTGAGACTGCACACCTCGCGGTTGTGCAGAGTTTTGGCTTTTAAAAAGCCTCGACCTCCACACTTATTATTATTATTATTTATGAGCTGTGTATACTGACAGCCCCAAATCTATCTCCAATTTTTTCTGTAAGAGATTGCGATAATATCGCCCATTGTGCACTTGTTTTTAAATTTTAGTGTCACGTCCACATTAAGAGATGTACAATAAAGTATTTAACAAATAAAATAAATAAATCTATGTATAAATACTTTTTTTTTGCATAGTTAGGTATTTTTTTCTTTTAGTTATACTTAAAAACAAATTGTTTAAATAACACTATACACTGTGAAATGCGATATTTTTATTCATAAATTTTGTCGTGTCCCTTTTTTTGTCTACGATGTTTTCGCTGACCACAGCCTTGGAAGAAAAAAAACTAGCGAAGATTTATGTTTCGCATAAATTACCCTCAACTTCTGACTCCGTTTTCTTTTTCGTTTCGTCCAAACATATTTCATTAGACGTCTTACTTAAAAAAGAATGACAAAGACAAAGTATATATCGACAATTTGTAAATGTCATGTTTTTTAAGAACAAGGGCCTTACCATGACGTGATAAAATGATAGGCGAGCGAGAAAAAGTAATGGAGCTATACACCCTAAACAGGGTTATCTGTAAAACGCTAACAACTGAATTACTGACATTATAAACAACCATTATATATTCTATAAATTTTTACAAAACATAATACATAAAAAAATCAAAAACAAACCTTCAAGATTTCGTTGTTCTATCAAACACATTTCAACTCTGTATTTTGCTGTACCTACTTACGCCTCCCGCGTACTGTTCTCTTTTATTTTTGTTAGAAAATATGATGACATGAACTAAAATGTGATAAATTTTTAAGTCATAGAACAAAAAATTTGCTAGTGTTTTACAAATAACCCTGTCTAGCTCCATCGCTTTAAGATTTCAGTTTAGGTCGTCAAATAGTTCACGTTAAGATCTCGTGGTAGGACCTCTGGCGAATAGAATCATAATTCTGAACTGTTTATCATTTTTTCTAGCTATAAGTCTCTTTTGATAAGAAAAGGGTTGTTTTCGTTGTATCGGAGATGTAACCATTTGTCTCCTGCTGCGTGGACTTGAAGGGAAATATTAAAGGAAAAAAGATGTTCTCGGATTTCTTTTTAAGTTTGATAAGTTAGCGCGATGGCTGACTGAGTCATTGGTTTTACGTGTTGTTTTCTGTATTCATACAACGAGAAGGGTCCGATTTTTACAACACAGACGATAGATAGAGAGAGTCATAGCAATAGAGATTGTTATGATTCCGCTGTCCGTCTATTTGTTACCAGGATGTATCTCAAGAACAATGATAGCCAGACAGTTGAAATTTTACAAATGATTCATTTCTGTTGCCGCATATTTTAGTGGGGTTCCAACAAAACAAACGTGATCTTTTACTGTTTTTTGCAACGGACGGTACAGAACTCTTTGTGCTCGCGTCCGTCACGCACTTGATTGGTTTTTATATTGTTGTAGATACTGGCTATATAATAACCCCTATCATGCAGTATATAGACCTAAGTTTATACTGCAGCAAATAGCCCATGAAAATAATCAAATAAATAACAATAGAATATTTCAAAGAAATTCATCTAGTAACTAAAAGATTATAAACTTATTGCTTTATGTAATGTCAGGCATTTGATTTTCATAAGTATGTATTCGTACTACAAAATTATGTTCCGGAATGTTTCCCTCAAGCAGCATAAATATTCCAACTACCTAGTCTAGATCAGAACTATGAGGACAAACTTCTAAGCTAAAAACCACGAGAAAATTACTCTTCACCCGCAAATAGTTTAGCAATTACGCAGCATTGGTAGTGATCCACAATTTCACGCGCCAATATATCCAATCAAAGGGTACAGAAGTAATCAGAGTTGGCCCAACTATTCACTTTGAAACCAACTATGCTAGTTGGATCGTTGTTGGTGACATATCAAGACTGAATGTTGGTAAACAAATTACATCACGGTTCCTGAAATACAGCTTGGTGACAGATTGAATAGAATGAAATTTATTGTACATCAAAAAGTAACAGTACAGTTTATACAATAACTTAAATCTATGGGTACAATGGCGGTCTTATCGCTGGCAGCGATATCTACCAGGCAACCTTAGGATGATGGAGATAGACGAATAGCAAAGAGATATAGGCAATAGGGTCCAGTTTTAACCATAGTTATTTATTATAGCAAAATAGTCGTTAATACTAAAAGAAAAAAAAAGTTTACCTTTCACTCTTTCTTCTCACAGAACCGCAAACTTTCTAATAATACCATCTTCCATTCATCGGCAAAACAAATCCAATCCAGGGTTGGTTTCCACGAACGCGTTGAACATCGTTAGCATATGCGGTATGGGGGAGGTAGACATTTTGTCGATCATTTTGTCGCACTGTGGGTCGCCACTGTGCGACAAAATGGGTCATTAAATAATTTAAGCTTTCTAGAGCAATTGTAATTAATAGGAACAAATAATTGACACAACTCCGCATGTAAGTCGGACGAGATGAGTTCAGAACCGTCAAAAAGGCAAAAACAGAATAAGGTGAAACAGAGAACAATCAAAGAGTATCTCGAAATAAAACGACACGTATCAAACAAAAGTCCCCACATGCCGATAAATTCAAAATCCCGTACCTACATTTCCAACATTCCGGTTCGATTTCCCGCGATCCAAACGCTCAGTCACAGTGAAAGGCCGTCATTTTATATTCCGTATTGTTTCTCGTGTATTGTCACTAGACATGTTATATTATTGTTATGAATACTTGAACACATCTCACTGGGAATGTCGCCTGTCAAACTGACAAAATTCCATTAAATATTTTATTGAAATGGGGCACTGAAAGTTGGAAAGTCCTTTTGTTTCGTTTTTTTTAATAAATGACGGGTATTCGTTCTTGATAGATGGTTCTTTTATAATTTATCAAATTGTTGTTCAATATACACTAATTTATAAATGTACGAACCGCACGAAGCAAAAATGAATCTTCTATGGAAAATCACTTTGCTTAAATGGTAAGATAGGCTTCCCTGTTTGAGCTGTTATTGGCGGGACCTACTAGGGCTAATGCATGCCAGGGCTGCAGAATCGTTTGAAAAACTCTCGTCTGCCCTGGAACGCAAAGGGCAACTAGAGAAACATAGGTGGGTTTTAGATAGTAAAACTCAGATACTCTCTCTGAATCCACCCAAAATGGGAGAGGTTGAACAACGTCTTTGCCTCCACATATTAGAGTTTTCCACGCGATTACAACATATTCAGAAACCAGAAAACAACTACCAGACCTTTCAGGCCCGGACCAGACATGAAATCTAACAGGCTGGAAGATCAATATATAAAATATAAAACCTACACTTAAGTAGACAAAGCCGCTGGCAATAGCTAGTCTTCCAATTAAAACAAACACGTCTGTTGAGAATAGCGACATTGAGTGGGTGGTTGCTTTGTGATTATTCTGATCCTATTATTATCGCCTGTATATATGCCATGTTGGTGATTAAGATATCAGTAACTAACCAACAGCTGTTTTGATAGTAGACTGTTATTGTTTTAATAACTAGACGTTGTTTTGTATGGATAGGCATGTTGTATGGCAGGATAACAAGACGTTTTTGTTTAATAAATTTGATATTAGTAGAAAATTTATTGAATAGAATTTGATGAAAACATAATAGAGTAACATATTTGGAGTTATTCAGGGCAGTGTAAAGTCCTTCGTTGAAAAGGGAGAATCCAGCAACTAGACGGATGATATGTCTGGTGGGCAACTGCCAGAAAGATGATTTAGGGCTGTTCTATCAATTCAGTCAATAGAGCAATCAGTCAGTCAGTTCTTTCTTTTCTTTTCTTTCAAACTTGGCACAAATTTAGCGTTACTTAATATTATAGACAGTCATCATGGGTTTTTTCAAAACTACCCACAAAAACGGTTAAAAAAACTTTATGCAAAACATTCTCGTGAACGAAGTCACGGACAAAGTACTAGTAAATACATACTATCCACACTACCACTATCTCGGCCAGTTACTAAGAAACTCACATTCCCAAGCATCTGTAACTAATAACCGAAAAAGCGAAACTACCGTCGGGTCAAAGATAAAAGGCAGGTTTCCACTCGAAAACACCAAAACGGCAACCTGTCAATTTATAAGTCTCTCTCGCTCCGTAGACAACGATGTTATCAAGACTTTCTGGACAATAAACTTGGACCGCTTGTCTTAGGTTGCCATGGTTACGGGTTAACTGGCTAGGGGGCGGAATTCCGGCCAGCAATGGCGTGAAACGGCTCTAATCGTCTCGTAGCCTTGTAGCGATAGTAGTTTGAAAGCGTAGCGGCGTAGCAAGTTGCTACGGTATTTCGTAGACGGTCTACGAAATATTGTAGCTACATCGTATACTATTTTAATTTATTGCAGATGCTGTATTTTTAACACAGTTGGTTTTTGGTTAGTAAAAGTCTGACGTTGCCTCTCACTCCACTTAGAGCGGGAGGAGTTAGTAAATGATTTCCTACTTAAAAAAAACAAACTTAAATCATTCTAAACTGCGCAACAGATTTTGATGCAGTTTCAGCTATCTTTTAAAGAGTTAATTCTAAAAGATAAAAACATGTATTTGCTATATACAAAAATATTACTGATTATACAATCATTAAATCGGGTGGAGCATCATAAAACAGGGTGCTTTATGATCACCATAAGCCCGCGCTTGCGGACGACAAGTAATGGTTAGTTTGTCGTCCAAAGCTGTGTAAATCTGATTTTTATAATAATTAATGGCATTTCCTTCTTTTTTGGATACCACGATAAACTCTTCAATTTTTTTTAGTCCATTAGATGGCTACGTGGTGGCACTCATTAAGTCGTCCAAAGTGCCGGTATATGAGCAATGGGGTACTCCAACGTGTGGTTTATATTTGGAACGGACCTACCACATGACCGCACTCACATTTGGTAGGTATTATTATTAATGGTCTAATGTTTCGTAGGTTACTATAATTCGGTTTATGGTATATTTTCCAGGAATAATGATCATGATCGTAATGAATGTGGTTTTTGTCACGTTTCAATAATCATACTGAAATTTTAATGAGAGTTATTAAATTATTTGAATGCGATGAAACTTTCAGGTATGTCATTAGTGTTTAAATTATTAAAAACTAGTGACCTGCCCTGACTTCGCACGGGTGCAAATTTATCAGTGTTACTCCACTATATTATGCATACATGCATTTTTATACGTAAAAACCTTCCCTTTGAATCACTCTTATCTATTAAAAAAAACCGCATCAAAATCCGTTGCGTAATTTTAAAGATTTAAGCACACATAGGGATATAGGGACAGCGAAAGCGACTTTGTTTTATACTATGTAGTGATTTTCCGGGAATAATTATCATGCTCGAAATAAATGTGGTTTTAGGCACGTTTCAATAATCATACTGAAATTTTAATTAGAGTTATTTAATTATTTGAATGCGATGAAACTTTCAGATATGTCATTATTGTTTAAGTTATTAAAAACTAGCGACCCGCCCGGCTTCGCACGGGTGCAAAATAATCAGTGTTTCCTTACTATATTATACATGTATTATACATATAAACCTTCCTGTTCACCATCCACCTAGCCTTTTCCCAACTATATTGGGGTCGGCTTCCAGTCAAGCAGGATTTAGCTAAATACCAGTATTTTACGAGGAGTGGCTGCCCACCAGACCTCCACAACCCATTAACTGGGGTAACACGGTACTTCATTGCAAGACTGGAGTCAGATTTACTGGCTTCTGACTATCCGTAACGTCTGCCAAAGATCTACAAATGACAGCCGGGACCTACGGCTTAACGTGCTATCCGAGGCACGGAGGAAACTCGGTATGTTAAGATGGTCACCCATCCACAGACCAACCTTGGCAAGCGTTGCTTAACCTAGAAGATCGACCTTTGCGGCTGTTATTATCTAGCCTCGAGCTCCTCATATTTATTTTATCATTAAAAATATAAACCTTCCTCTTGAATCACTATCTATTAAAAAAAAAACCGCATCAAAATCCGTTGCGTAGTTTTAAAGATTTAGCATACATAAGGACAGAGAAAGCGACTTTGTTTTATACTATGTAGTGATTTTCCGGGAATAATTATCATGATCGAAACAAATGTGGTTTTAGCCACGTTTCAATAATCATACTGAAATTTTAATGAGAGTTATCAAATTATATCAATGCGATGAAACTTTCAGGTATTTCATTAGTGTTTAAATTATTAAATGAGCTATAGGGGTATAAGTTTTAAAGCTTTTTTGTTGCATCTGAATATTGTTTTTGTGCATCATCAAGGCATAGTATTGATGTTTTATCAGTAATATCTTGGTGCGCAGGGTTATTATTTTTTGTTGGGAAATCATCAATATGGATTCTCCTGCTCTGGGCGGACCGGGAGGACGTGTCAGACTTCTACTGACTAAAACGCGCTCCTATTCCTTCTTCATGTTAATATCTTTCCAGGGTTCATGTTAATATCTTTTGTGGGATTTAATTTGTGTCATTAACAAGTTTGTCGCTAAAGTTTGTTAATTGTTACTAACACTATAAAATGTGTCTCATTGTTACTCGGAATATTATGTCTTGGTTTTTTAGGTGTTTGTTCTTGTTTGGGATTTTGTTGATTTTTCTATTGAATACAGTTTTATAGATTCTTCGCTTTAGTCTCAAAATATACTCGCATATTTTTAAGGAAACGCCACACACAACACGGAACTTTTCAGGACTATCCTTCTTCCTAACTTTACGTTTGTTAAAACTTTTGACCGCTAGACGTATG
Source organism: Mythimna separata (assembly GCA_030763345.1). NCBI lineage: Eukaryota > Metazoa > Arthropoda > Insecta > Lepidoptera > Noctuidae > Mythimna > Mythimna separata. Next base: position 11,514,559 of record CM061174.1, on the reverse strand, counting down.
TATGAGTACATTTTTACGATGCGATGTCGCATCGTAGTTTTGTGTTTGGACCCAAAGAGTTCCATAAAAACCATGCAATATGTATACTTAATAAAGAAACAAAATAGAAAAGAAAGACTTTGAATATGTCATATCAAATTACTTATGTCTTGGTAGAAAAATAAATTAGAACATGTCAAATCATTGTTCTATTAGCCCTACTCTCCACCGAAACACGTGAAACTATTTCGACGAAGCTGTAATGACATGACAGTTCGACGCTCCTGCTGTATAGACATAGTTTTATAATATGTAAACGACAAACAAGATATTCGTCTTTTCCAAGCGTGTAGTAATTATAATAATAATAATAAAAGTTGATTGACATAAAAGTTTTACATAAATCCCCTGATCCATAAACTAGTGTTAACTGTATCATAGGGACCAGTGTCTTCGCCAGTTTTCATAAGTATACGCGAATACGCGTCTGTTAAGCTATGCGTCCGTGAACAGTAGGCCTTATTCAACACTAGCGGTCAAAAGTCCAATCTCCATAAAGGCTCGACCACACTAACGTGCCCTCACCTTACAGACAAGCAGCGGTAGCCGCGTAGGCAGAATGCCGCGCGCCGGCGCACTACTGCTGGCGATTGCGGCTGTCCTACTCGCCGCTGAGTGGGCCCATGCGTCTTACATCGATCCTGGTACAGTATACTACCTGTGTAATCTGTTTAATTCACCTAGCACGCCTTCCTGCTCCGAAAAAAAAACCAAGGACAAAGAATAGTCAAAAAAATGGTAAAAGAAAAAAAGAAAAGACAAAAAAGTCGCCTTATGTGGAAACTGCCTCATGTAGCAACCTCATTGACAAGACTGGTGTTAGATTTCCTTACTTCAGACTATACGTAACGACAGCCTACAAATGAGAGCCGGAATCAACGGTTTAACGTGTTTTGTGCACGGAATCTCGATATGTTATGATGGTTACCCATCCAAAGACCAACCTCAGCAAGCATAGCTTAACCGGGAAGGGAGACCCGAATGTTGCTACTTAAAAGCTTCACATTATATGTTTTAATGCCTTAGAGAAGAAAAACAAGAAGCTTTTTCCTGTAATTTTTCCTCAACAGAAAAAAAAATGATAAAAATATCTGTTTTGGAAGACTGTCAGTAAATTACGAACTTGAGAATCACCCACTTTTATATTGTTGACGGCGTTGTGAAAACACTCGGAGGAAGTCTGAAAAGAATTTTATGGGGAAAATACCATTGAAATGGAAAAATAAACTTAATTACCTTGTTGAGTGCCAAACACGCTTAAGGACCCCATAATGAGAACTTTTTTCTTCGCTATGAATATTTTGTGGAGAAATTATTTCGAAATGAAGTCGCAAATATTTCCATGCTAGCTTCTGAAACCGGCTTCGCCGGTGTGAAAGTGAGAAATCATCCCAAGAGAATATACTCCCGGGATAAAAAAATCCTTTATTCTATTCCAGGACATGGTCTGTTTATAGTAGTGTTTTGTGAAAGAGTAACAAATATAGATTATGGCGGCCACACACGTAGCGTTATACCTGAACGGTATACCGAAACTGAAGGCTTGTGCAAGTATACCGGAGCGTATGTGTGACAAAACTTGCACAAGTTTCCTGACTTGCACAAGTCTGGTAGGCAGATCAAAACTACGATCTTTATACCTGCGCAAACTAGTTTGTGCAAGTATGCATGAGCGTGTGTGTCGGAACGCTTCAGTCGCACGCGCGCCAGTGCTTCGGTCGGTTTGTGTGGTTATTTTCGCGCCAAAATGTCTGTCGATTCACGCCGCAGTAATAGAGAGAAATTAGAAGAGTTTATAGATTTATACAGAAAGTTACCATGTCTATGGCAAATAAAAAGTAAAGAATACTATATTCGCGACAAAAAGAACGCTGCATACTTATTTCTTTTTAGTAACCATTCTTTACACCATACAGAACGTTTCTTCTTACACTTCTCTTTTTTCTTAAGGTGGGCGCGATGTTAGAATTATCCATACAAACGTAATACCAAAATCATTTGAAATTTAAGCATATTTACACCATAATATGATGTTATTCGGATTCAGACAATAATTATCTAGGTTCCTACATCGTCTTTTTGTTGAAAAACTTACCCCAAACGAAATTTAAGCGAATTTAAATTTGCACATTTTCACAGCGAAAATGTCATGTTTTTATTTCGTTTTTTCTATATTATAAACAACAATATTTCAAAATATCTTTCCGTAGGAACACAGATATTATTATCAAGTTATAAATACTCGAAACAATATTGGAAATACATTAATTTTTCATTCATCATTTTTGGTATTTCGGAACCTCTCCCAAATTTCCAATAGTTTGTATTGCTATCACAGCAAGCAACTGTCAGTGTGCGGATGATGACTGTACTCCAGTCGGTGTGTCCAAGAATTGTTTATACTATCTGGATTGCTTCCATCAACCTCAAAAACATATTTTTTTGCGTCTCAACTCGAGATAGCGCGCGGTCTCCGCAGGCCTCTTAATAGCTAGCACCAAACCAACAATAGCCAAAACGTCATCATTTGTGGGTGCCGGTGGCATATTTCACAAAATACTTATTGCAAAACACGACTTCTTCGGTTTGTCACAGGCGCAGAACTGAGACTGCACAGGCATACTTGAATCGTATGTGGTCACTATGGACGTTAGGTATACTTGCACAAGCCTTCAGTTTCGGTATACCGTCCAGGTATAACGCTACGTGTGTGGCCGCCATTATACATAGAAAGATAGCATAGAGTATACATTGAAACTTTCGTGTTTATAATATTAGTAGGAATAGCTTCCAAGTGTCAGTAGGAAATTAGCCCATTGGGACATACTCCCAGGTTAAAATGTATTTCGGTCTCTTGAACGCGAAGGAGTTACAAACATACACATACGAGTACACTCACATACTATACACATATGCCTTAACAAAATTAGCATATGTGTCTGTGTTGTAATATCGAAGTATTGTAAACCCAATAGTTTTTTGAAAAGAGTAACCATGGAGTTTCTTTCCGGTTTTTCTCCATAGGAAACGACGAATTTGGAACCGTGGACTAATTTTTGAGGTTTTATAAGTGCCTATGTAGGCCTATGTAAAATAAAATAATTTTGAATGTTATTGAGTATGATTTGCGTAAATGTTCTCTTGGGATAATTTTCAACAATCACGAAGGCGAAGCCGCTGGCAGCAGCTAGTGTTTCATAAGACAAAAACTAAAACAAACCTTTTTGTCAACAGGAGACGACGACGTCGAAGTAAACCTGTCTGATTACGGCGAAGACCCTGCTGATCTCCAGCTGCTCCAGGATGTTGGAAAGTGAGTTCTAATACTTTTAAAATAGAGATCAATATTGAATAGCATAAGTGCTAAGTTAAACAGGGTGAATCTTCGAGATTGCTAATGAAGCAAGACTTTGTAATTTAGAGTTTAAGTTATGAAGTTCAACTTAACTACAAAAGGATGTTGACAATGGTCCAATCAGTTAAGTTTAAACTACGTAGATTGCAAAGGGCAACTGAAAGAACACAGGTGGGTTTTAGCCCAGAGCGGGAGAACTTATTTTATGATTTACCACCACAAAAAAAAATAACATTCAGCAACATTTCAGCTCATGTTTTTAACTCTATATAAGAAAATTCTCCCAATTCGATCAATCTTTGAAACAATTTTAATGACTCCTTATTATTACAGTCTCTCATCCATCTTTTCATTAAGATAAAAAGAAAACAATACCCTTCTGAAGCCCTTAAATACCAAAGAAGTGAATGCATGCGTCACCGCATCGCATTACCACGAACACAAACTTAGGCTAGCGTTCAATAATGTGGTTTCAGACGATCGTCGCTGATCTACGTTTTCAGGCGCGCCTGTGTGAAGCGAGGGGGCAACTGCGACCACCGGCCCGGAGACTGCTGCCACTCCTCCTCGTGCAGGTGCAACCTCTGGGGCTCCAACTGCCGCTGCCAGCGCATGGGGCTCTTCCAAAAGTGGGGGTAGGTCTTCGCCCCACTCTCCGACTCCCCTGAAGCGGCGACCAACTCCTACCAGCCGACTTGACCGCCGCTCCATCGGACGACAACACCTGCATTTTCAAACGGACCCATTGCGTTCTTTACCATATTTCATTTCTCTACGTTCCTCTCTCTAATACTACCTTCATTTATTACTTAGAGAGATTCGAATTGATAACAGGGACCTAGATTTTAGTTCGGAAATATTTTTGGACCTTATATGATATACAAAATGTATTAATGGTATTGATTTTCTTGTTAGACTTCGGTCTCTTGTTTTTGTTCTCATAGTTTTTCTTTATCTGATTCTCCGAGTGTCCGCTTACGTGGTTGGGCAATCACCCAGCCTTATTGCCCAATCAGTACGCCCTGACATCAAGCTCGGCCAATCAGACCCCGGCAACTGCCTCTGGCGACGAGTCCCCATGCGCTCCTTTCGTTTGAAGTTTTGGTTAGAGCGGACAGACCCGTCGCCTCGAAGGCAGTTCAGCTATTCTATTACATTGTATGTATGTAGAGTTAAGTAAGCTAATCGTAGTAAAGCAGTAGCTGCTAAATTGATGGGAAACTTATGTCAATAGGAAGTAGCGATCACTACAAAATAGAAAAAAAAATATAAATGTACTTTAAAACTAAATGTTCTAGTCGTATAAGAGAGTATCGGTAATGAAAAACTTGGTGAAAGACGCTATTATAAGCCTTTATATATAACAACGCCATTTGTATTTGCGATTGGCACCTTAGATTTTTAAAATATCTATTATTAATGTGTCAATACATAATTCATATATAATATTAATAAAAACGAATCTTAATGTATTGTATGCGACTCTCGGACAGGAGTATATATGGTATTGCAGCCACGTAGATTCTCTGTATGTATGTAGCTTCTTATGTATGTTCCTGAATGTGAATATGGTAATTGTATTAATACTAATATTGGAATATGGAAAATGATAAAATATATTAATAAATGTTTATGGACGATGTTGGTGTTTTATTTATTTCCTTACACAAGCAACTACAAGACGCACAGGACCGTTCGTTGTGGCGACACTTGTGGGAGGTCTATGTCCAGCAGTGGGCGTCTTTTTACTGAAATGATGATGATGACTAGCAACTACACACAGTTTACAAACTACAAAATAGTGATCACCCTCTAGAGGCCGGTTCCCCTGGACAAAATATATTTCTTTATCTTATTTAGGGGTTTTTACCTGAGGACAAAATAAATGCCGTTTGTTTTAACTACATACTAGACCCAAGGGTTGATTTTATTATAAAATAGGAAATATGTCACAGCGTTTTATTTACTAAACAATTAGTTGCTGCCAACAACTTTGCCCTCGTGCAAGTAAACAGTGTCCCAACATATTCCGAGTAAAAAGTATCCTATGTGCTATTCAAGCGCCTGGTCTTGGTTCATCAAAATCCGTTCAGCCGTTCGAGCGTGCAGAAGTAACAACATACATACTATCGCCTGGTGATAAAAGTTATCTGATTCAAAAATCGGTCCTAAGGAAAGTAAATCTGCTTGGTAAGTTAATCAAAACGCTAGAAAAACCATTCCGTAAAAAAATGGAACGCACTGTTGGGCACACTGAATATTTTATCTACTTACCTGTTACGATTCATGTAATACAGTTCGTTGACAGTCAGACAAACTGAAGCACGGGCAGAGGAGTTAACTTTCGGGTACTGAACCCTCAGAAAGAAAGCAATGCAAATGCAAGCAAGGGAAGCAAAGCACGATAAAGACAAAACAACTACATCACTGCCATATTAAAGTCATTAGCTTCAGCCACCATACTTAGAAAACAGATTGGTGATCGCAATACATTTTAGTTTGGATTCTGAAACAGTTCACCGAAATTCGTTTCGCCTTTTACCGGTTCACTGACAGAATGATTCACATTTCATTATTTCACCGATAGAACGCTTCACCGACGAACGATTCGCCGACACAACTCTTCGTCTGCACCTGGGATATAAAACATAGGTATTCGACATGTAGATCTATTTCCGTATTGTTTATAGGTACCTCAATCAAGTTGTGAAGACGAAACTTAAAGTTATTATAAATACAAATAACTTATGGTAAACTAGTCAAAAAAGTGACAAAAACGTATTCTATCGGTGAAATAATGAAAAGTGAATCGTTCTGTCGGCGAATCATTAAATGTCGAAGCGAATTTCGGAGAAATGTTTCAGAATCTGTTGTTTGTCATGGCTCGACGTCCAAAAGGGTAACCTAGGGTCCTGGAAAGCAAGGCAAAAAAGAAACTTAGGAGTTATTTTAGTCAGTACAGGACGAAGTCGACACACCATACCTACTCTATGCGCTATATAAAAAGAGAAACTGACTGAAAAAACATCGCACAGCCGTAAAAACTGGAATTAGAGGCAAAAAAAATTCAAGGTTTCCTTTTACGACGTAGGCGAGTACTAAGACAGGACTTTCCAATTCACCCCTTTAAGGGTATGAAACAGGGGTCCAAAGTTTGTATGGAGAAACCTACTTTGACGCGGGTGAAGCTGCTGGCAGAAACTTGTAAAGCCTATTTGGGTAGGAGTTGTGTCTTCGGATAGTTTGACTTCACTAAGCAAACTAATAAAAAAAAGTAGATCTTCTAGAGAGTCAGCTCTTTTTTTAATTTGAACTATCGATCTGCCGTTACTTAGGTAAGTATAATAATATTCGGAAAATAAATTAGATGATTGGAACGCTTTGCCAAAGTAGATAAATAAACAAGAAATATTTGAGATAAATATTATAGAAGAAACGTAATACCGTACTTAAGGGACTTTTTATCAACTTTTACGTGTTTCAGAGATAAAATCTAGGATTTACTGAGTGAGTGCTAGTAAAAATCCGAAATTATTGGATTAACCGTAAGGTTTATGGTACTGACCTAAATTTTAGGTTTTACTAGTAAATCCTAGGACTTTCACAGTAATAAATACAAAAAATATAAGGCTCAAAAAGTATTCGCCTCTTTGCTGCTTTGAGATTAAAAATAAGACACTCGCCACTCGCCATTGAAAAAGGTAGTTGTTTGTGGCCAAAATATTTCATACACTTGGGTAAATTACACTGGATTCTGAACCTTTGGTTTAAGGCAATAAGAACCAGTTCTTGAAAAAGTGTGTTATCACTTGTGGAATGTGACTTTATGAACTGCTTTATGTTTAAGAAATGATTCCTTAGTCACGAAAAAACTGTGGATTAAAAGGGTAGGTATCGTGTCTATACTTGCTTTCGAAATATATTACACTGGACTCCGAACGAAACACTGGTCATTGGGGTCAGAAGACTTGGCAGCCTGTGGCCAGCTTAAGTGGGACTGAACTGGTGCAAGTCGATCAAACGGTAGACACATAAACACAAAACTTGTATATTGATCTTGAATCGCAAGGTGGGATCTCAACAGACCACTTATGAAATGGAAGGACTAAAAAAATTTAAAAAAGAAGCCCACAATCGAATATAATAAAAGGAATAAAGAGAGGTCTTTGTCCGACAGTAAGGTGGTACAAGTTAGATATAATAATATAATATCAAAGGGTAGGATTTGATTAGATTAAGTAACGGCCCTGACTTACGAGTTGTAGATCGCGTGTCCGCATTACTTTGTGTTATTTATTTCATTATAACTGCTCTCAAAATGGTGAAAGAGAACGTCGTGAGGAAACCGGTATGTCCTAAAACCACAAAATTCGGAGACATGACGTGATATCTACCAAACCGCACTGGGCCTGCGTAGTGATTTACGGCTTATTCAAAATCTTAGAATGAAGGCCCAAGTCGTAACTAAGGCAACATTATAAGGCTGTTTACCACCAGGTTTCACAATTTTGCATACGGTCTGGTGGACACGGTGAAGCACACGGTGGAAGTCTGCTTAGGTTGGCAATCAGAAAGTGGTGAGGGCTTAGATTCCTATCTCACAGGTTACTGCTGAATTCCAGTATTTTCCATATGACTGCAATAATTTTATTAAAGAATATCTCTACATAAAGGACCTAAATATTAACTAACTACGAGTACTAATAACCTAACTATGTCCAATGTACATACATACGAGTATGTACAACATCGCGTACAGCTGGATAGTTACGGTGATACGTTCTACATAGCGGCATCCAACGTCTAGCTTTACTGTCAGTATACGATGTAGCTTGACGAAGGCCCTCTTAGAGAAACCCCTATTCCCGTCTGCATCAAAGAATCTTAATACTAAGGGGATAACCGTAGCTTCACTTTATTAGCTCTCGCTAGTCCCCGTAATCCCTTCTTACCTAACCTGTTCGTGCCAGGGTGCCTTAAAATAACACTATCGTTTATTTATGCATACAATTGTAATATTTAATAGCCCGGTCAATTTAGACATTTAAGGTTACAATAATCCCCAGCTTAAATCTGGTATGATTATTCAACATGCCATCACAAATGAAACCTGGAAAGTCCTCATCAATCCAATCATACCAATTTTCAGCTGGGTGCGAATTATTTCCCCCATTATTTCGTCCAATTTGATCGGACTACAAGTGATAAATACTCCTTATCAAATCAATTATACTCTACCTAGTCTTTTCCCAACTATATTGGGGTCGGCTTCCAGTCAAGTCGGATTTAGCTGAATACCAGTATTTTACGAGGAGCGGCTGCCTACCAGACCTCCACAACCCATTAACGGAGGTAACACGGTATCTCATGATAAGACTAGAGTCAGATTAATTACTGGCTTCTGTCTATCCGTAACGACTGCCAAAAATCTATAAATGACAGCCGGGACCTACGGCTTAGCGTGATTTCCGAGGCATGAATGAATCTCGGTATGTTAAGATGGTCACCCATCTACAGACCAACCTTGGCAAGCGTTGCTTAACCTTAAAAATCGACCCGTGCGGCTGTTATTATCTAGCCACGAGCTCCTTAACTTTCCGTAACCTTGTCCCTATTATTCCATCTAATTTGACCGGGCTACAAGTAATAAATACTCCTTAGCAAGGCAATAAGCCGCCATTATTCGTCAATAATGTAAACAGAACAGTACTAATTATAAACAAAACAATCGAATTAAGTACACAAAACACGACGTCAGCAACTTCATTATTAGCAAAGTTATACACAACTTTTTTTTGTTCATTTTCATCAATCACTCCTTTTGGCCGTCGTTTCGAGCCAAACGTCCCCTTTTTGAGACAAAATTAATTATTTCACTTTTCAAATTGTTTTACTATGTAAGCAAAAATGGACGTTTCGGGAGTTGCCATTATATTTTATTCACTAGCTGTCCCCCGCAGTTTAACTCGCGGCTTTGGTTATAGCTCCGCTTCCGTGGATTAAATATGATATTTCATGGCCTTATCTATATATATAAAAATGAAACCCGTTTTTCGTTGTCACGACATCACATGAAAACGGCTTGACCGATTTGGCTGATTCTTTTTTTTAAATGTTCCTTGAAGTTCAATGATGGTTCTTACGGAGAGAAAAATTCTAAAAAAAAAAAAAGTTAGGTAAAGTAGGGTAGGTAGGGTAGTTTAGGGTAATGTAGGGTAGTGTAGGGTAGTGTAGGGTAGTGTAGGGTAGTGTAGGGTAGGGTAGTGTAGGGTAGGGTAGTGTAGGGTAGTGTAGGGTAGTGTATGGTAGTGTAGGGTAGTGTAGGGTAGTGTAGGGTAGAGTAGGGTAGTGTAGGGTAGTGTAGGGTAGTGTAGAGTAGTGTAGGGTAGTGTAGAGTAGGGTAGGGTAGAGTAGAGTAGTGTAGTGTAGGGTAGGTAGGGTAGCGTAGCATAGGATATGTAGGGTAGTCATTTGACGGGAGCGAAGCCGCGGGTAAAAGCTAGTAGTCTATATTTGTTACACATCTATCCCATAATAGAAATATTGTTTCCAATACGACTGGTAGTTCCAGAAATTACCGCTTTTAAAGAAACAGATTTTTTCGGCTTCTTCCCCTTCTTTGGTTACTGTTCTCGTTTGTTACTTTTCGGTGTGAGCGTGATGTTATAATAGCGTGATGTTAAAAAAAAAAAAAAAAAAAAAAAAGTAATTTATTGCCAAACTTTACATTGCCAAACAAGATACTATATTAATAATAAGACACTGGTAAAATGTGTTAACCTTAAAGTACTAGTCCTGAATCCCATACTAAGCTGAGCTTGTATTATGGGAGACAGTGGTTCACATGTGGAGTTTATCCATTAAATATCCCTGTTATTATTATTATTGTTAAATACAATTTCAATGTTCTCAACATCGAAGGCCCTAAAAGTGACAATAAAACTTAAATATAAGAAAATATAAAAAGATGCTGTATGTATGTATATGGTGTGTGAGTGACTGAATGTTGTGTGTGAGTGAAGGAAATGTGTTGTGTTTATTGGTGTGTATGTGGGTTATAGTTATACGCGCTTAAGTGTCAGTGATTTTATGCTACACGATGTATGCAAGCAACTCTTCAGTTTTTTCATAGTCTAATTGCTGGAGCCACTCAGCAACTCTACGTTTTACTTGATGTTTATTTAAACTGACGATGTTAAGGGCTTTGTTAATGGCGTTGTACAATTTTGTACTTAGGCAACAGAATTGTCTTCTGGCAAAAGTGGTCTTACTCGGCATTCGTGGGCAAACTGGCTTCTTACTACGTCTATTTGGTTCGGGACGGGGGACTTCCTTGTGCCTTCTCAAGGTTGATTTGAGCACAAAGAGTTGTCGAACTGTCAATACTTTGCACTCAGAAAAAAGTTTCGAGGTGGGATACCTATACGGCTTTTTCGACATGACTTTCAATACAGCTCTTTGTGCTCTTTCCAACCCGATTAGAAGTGTTTTAGCAGCCCCACCCCAAACAGGTATGCAGTATTGTATGATTGATTGGCATAAGGCTAGGTATACAAGTTTGAGATTATGTGGTGAAGCAGAATCTCTGAGAGATTTAAATACGTGGATTAACCTCCTCACCCTGGACGAAACAGAATCTATTTGCTTATCCCATCTCAGTTTACTATCCAAGTATACACCCAGGTATTTGGCATATTCTGAACGGGTAAGTACTTGGCACTTGCAGGTATTGTGAGATAAGCATGTGTGGGCTTTAATAGAGAAGTCTTGTGGTGCAGCGGTGTTATTCCTTATTGAGAAGGTGACGTAATGCGTTTATATATAATAATAACTTATAGCCTTTTTAGATAATTAGCTATCCAACACTGAAATAAATGTTAAATTCTTATCAGAGATGCTGAGATTACTGCGTACAAACAAAAGACTCTTCAGCTTCATTTAATAATAAAAAAATAATCTCGTGTCACAGTGTCTGTTATCAAACTCAACCGAAAGGGCCAGAGACTGAGTTTTATGATTTTTTTGTGCATATTTTGTGGGTCTCAGAATAATTTATTTTTTATCTTACTGCACGTATCCCCAATTTTCTTCTTTCAACATTTATATATCAAAACAACGTTTGCCGATTCAGCTAACATATTACAGCATCAATATATAGATGAGTTTAGATTATCTTGTGCCATTTTGGTCCCAAAAGCCATCGTGATCATACCATGAAGCGTGGCTCTAACACGGGTTATCATCGCACAGTTGAAATCACTTTAATGATGAACAGATTATCCTGTTACTGGGGGTGAAGACAAAAGAAGGAGAAAAATAATGTGAAACTTTTATGAATGAACATTCTCTTCCCGTGCATTTACTCTTTCGTACCGTAGTGTAATAATACAATTCGATACTTCCACTGCATAAAGTTTAATATATTTTTTGAATAAAATTATTGCAAACATAAAATTAAATATTATTTTGTATTACATCCAGCGCCTAGTACGGAGATCTTCAACTGACGGAGTTGTGCTAAAGAGAACCCTTGGGTCCTAGATGGACTAACGAAGGGAAAATATAGTGTAGTCGATAATATAGTGTTGTTTGCAGTCGACACTTCACTTTTGTTTAATCTGAAACGTCAGCAGTCGGTTACTGACGATATAAATATAGTTATCTCTAAAATAGTACACTGGTTTAATGTAAATAACCTACATCTGAATGAAAAGAAAACTAAATGCATAAAGTTTACAATGCCCCATGTTAGGCAAGTAGAAACTAGTGTGCTAATAAAGGGAAAGGAGTTGAGTCCTGAAGATACTACAGTGTTTTTGGGCATAACTTTAGATGCTAAGCTTCAGTGGGGCCCACATATAGACAATTAATTATCCAAAAAACTTAGCACTGCAGCATATGCTGTAAGAAAAATTCGAAATTTAACTGATTTAGAAACAGCCCGTTTAGTTTATTTTAGCTATTTTCATAGTGTCATGTCGTACGGTATCGTACTGTGGGGAAATGCCGCCGATATCCAAACAATTTTCGTTTTAAAGAAAAGGGCTATTCGTTCCATTTATAACTTAAGTCCTAGATACTCCCTCAGACATAAATTTAAGGAGATCAAGGTAATGACTGTGCCTTCACAGTATATTTATGAGAATATCCTGTATGCCCATAAGAACAAAAACATGTTTAAAAAATACAGTGATATACATAATTTTAATACTAGAAATAAACACAAATTTGTAGTTCCTGCAACTAGGCTCAAAAAATAGGGGGCTCATTTAGATGTCAATGTGTACACTTCTATAATAAACTTCCCAGTCACATTTAAGAACTAAGCCTCAATAAATTTAAATCATTTGTAAAGCGTAAACTTTGCCAAAAGGCTTTTTATACTATAAAGGACTATGTTGAGGACATTAAGGCTTGGGATTGACCTGCTCCAGTACTCACTGTACTGTCGTTTATTCTTTTTTTGTTTTTGATTGCATTTTTTCCATTGTAAATATAATGGAGAAGTGCACATCTTATATTTCAATTTGACATTGATATTCTCTTTTTTTACAATCTGACATTTTTTTTATACAATTCGACTAATTTCTTTTTATTCTTTAAAATTCTTTAATATTTTTTTTTGACAACAATATTTACTTTGTTAAGTATTACTTTTTGTAAATTTTATTTATATCTTTTTTTTTGTGAATGTGAGGACTATGTGGATAGCTTTCTTTTCCTTACGTTTCAGTCACTTTAACTTATGTCTAGCAATTTGAGTATTTTCTGCGGCCTAACCAAATGTCCTTTCCTTTGTATTGTTCGTCAAGTCGTTGAGCTCCTTAGTAGTCCTGAGTTGAGCTTTACGAGGAATGATAAATGCTTGCACTGACTGGACAGGTCCACTCAAATCTGCATGGTTTTTTCTTTAAAAGGACATCTCAGACACCAATCTGCATAGTTCGCATATGATTTGACCAATACATTTTGTATGGATATTTTTTTTTTTAAAGAGACGGTGACCCCTGAGTTTGTTTCGGTGTTTCTTCTCAGGGTAGTCAGTTAGGAAACACCGGCCTCATCTAGATTAATAATAACTATGACAAAAAAATTGACGTTTAAAAGTGTTTCGTGAAACCTATTTGCAAAATAAATATCATTTATCATTTAAAAAAGAACAGAAGTGAGTTTTAGTCAGTAAAAGTCTGACACGCCCTCACGCTCCGCCTAGAGCGGTAGAAATCATTTTGATGATATCCCACCAAAAAAAAAACCGGAGAGTCAACAATGGCGTTATACAAAATTACTTTGTCAACTTTTTAAAATAAATGTAATTCCCCTTACAAAAGGCTTATAATTATGTAAATCGTATTTTATATGCGGAAAAGCTTTTTCAAAGCAAAGTCCGTCTAAAAAGGAACATTTTAAAAGATTACAGCGAATTTCCAATAACGTCTGATTAGCCATAAGCCTTTCCATTTACAATAGAGTTTTTTGTCCACGGAAAATTATAGTAAAGACCTTTTTAATATTAATAATCCTTTTGTGCTAAAATCATGGCAGATCAAATATTAAAAGCTGGTTCCTGAACAAAGAATAATAACCCGAGAAAGGTCCAAACAACGGAGTATAATCGAAGAAAGAGAGCATCAAAATAAAAGTGCACTTATCACCCTTGTTTTCGCCCTAAACCCTCCCAAAAGGGACAAGAGACATTACTATAGAAAAATGTATAAGTACAGCCAACAAAAGGAAAATCCCTCATCTATTGTGCGTCCTAATGTAAAAAGTCCATACCAAAATGTAGAAGAATATTCTTATTGTCAAGTAGGGTATTATATTAATTCGGTTAAGACCCCATATGTTGGTCTAAGTTGGTAATCGTAAGTCCTAATGCTCAGCCAACTGGCTCTCGATAAGGTAATGTTTCTGCAGGGTCTTATTAATATGTCAAAAGATTCGGGAGTCGGGTTGAGGCACGCGACCAGTATTTATTACGTGTAGCTTTGATATTGGTAGAAGCCGAATACGTGAAGAGGGTTAGAGACCTCAAAATCTAATTTCGGTTTAGCTACCGGATTTTTTCTTGAGTCCTTTTATTTATTTTTTTGCTGGATCAATGGATCATCTTGCGGTTTTTCATAATGGGTACCTAAAAGAACACAATCTGGTTTTAGTCAGTTATAATACTACACTTTCTTTCATTACACTCCGAACGGAAGAAGTAACCACACTGATCTAAATAAGAAAATAGTGGGATTTTTTTTGCAGAAAATCTATAAAGTGGCAAAATAGTGGCATTGGCCAAAGCACTTGCAAAACCGATGGTTGTTAGTAACGTTCTAGGGGGAAGTTCTTGAGTGGTGATCACGTACCGGAAGTCACAGCGTTGGTAGACCTCCCACAAGGTGGATCGATGACCTGGCGAGGGTCGCGGGAATCCCATGGAGGCGAGACGCACAGGACCGGACGATATGGCGACGATTGGGGGAGGCCTATGTCCAGCAGTGGATGTCTTTCGGCTGAAATTATGTTGTATAAGAATTAATTTGTATTGTTTTTTCAATAAACCTTATGACGATATTATACGACTACGTATCTCCTTCTATCCAATTTACCTAGAGTAGCAGAATTTTGCAATACGAGTATATCAAAAAATTTACCCTAAAATGTAATTGTTTTATTTTTATTTATTTCTTTTGAAAGTATAAATTATACAACTCTCTCTCAAAGCATCCCATTCATCTCTAGAGTAGCATAATTTTGTAATATAAGGTGGAATGAAATTATCTGCCATCGCTGCTAGGGAAGACCATATCGTGATTATAGATTACAATAGTGAAGATAAATTAATGATAATATGTCATAATTTTTTTCATACAAAAAATAGTACGTATAAACATTGACTCTATTCTGCATAACGACGACATCATTCACAAATTACCTACGCGCGATGTCACGCTTCGTCAATGAAAACTACTGCTATCTCTTTCCATCTGTTGTGTGAATGAAAACTGATAACACGACCTAATCTACTACCAGGTACCTACGCAATAAAACGCCAAGACTTTAAAAGTGCAATTACTTACCAGTTACCGCATTCTTCCCAATAACCTGACGTAAATAAGATAATAAACTTTCCATCACACTTAAAACAGGCTTTGGACTGTCAAGTTAGTGTAAGAATCGCATTGTTTTTCTTATTATTTTTAAACAATTGGTAGGTACCTACTTAGATTAGTTCATGACTCCCCGACCGGTCTCACTGATGCGATCGCGTTGTTATTGTTTTACTATTGTGTCTCGTTTCGCGGGGATGTGGTTAATATCAAATAACGATAAATTACAGTAACTTGGCGTGTTTAAGAGTTAATCATCTTATTTACAATAATTGCACGGTATTTACACACTCCCTACTTACTTATCTACAAAACTTTTGCACAAGTCCACTTTCACGATGCACACAAATGTATCACGCTTACGTACATGTCTCAAACCTCTCCTGGTATAAGTTTACTGCATGGAGTAATACTAATGGAGTTACACTCGCGGTAGCACAATACCATATCAAGGTATTCCTGATTGGAATATCGTCGTCTGGGAGGCATTTTTTAAGAAAATCGCGCGAAATTCCCGTCACTGACCGCTAAAACTAACTTCCGAGCGGGCGGGGGCCCGGGAGGCGACTGGCTGGCGAGCGAGAGGCCGGTTGGCGCGTGCGACGAACGAAATAGTGCGGAGTGAAGGTGAGTGCGCGCGGGGCTGCGCGCGCATTGACTGCGCACGGCGGCCATATCAAACGAGATAACAATGTAGGTAGGTATGAACGTCGCCGACGTTTTTTTAATGGAATTTAATAAAAAAAGAAAGAAAAAATATTTATTAGTATAAAACCAACCCGTAGACTTAATAAGCTGTTACCGCACCACACCAAATTCAATACAAAAAACGCCGGCGACGTTCATACCTACATTGTTGCGATTCAATATCAAACGATGACGCCGCCGCCGCACCGCCATGCGCGGCGAGCACTGATTCGCCAATGCGCAGTAGTGATGGGCGTTGAATCAACGAACTAGTTGAATCAACGTTGATGTCTCTTTAACGGGATTAACGTTAACCGTGCACAAATCAACTCGTTGAATTCGTCAACGAGTTACGAGACAACGACGTTTACGAATTCAACTCGTTTGACGAAACGAGAAAATTAACCCAACGTTTTGTTATTTTCAACGTACGTAAATTGCATTTCTTCAACAATAAAACTCCCGCTACGACGCGATAGTCATGACAATAATTTGAACTCTAAATAACGAATACAAGATTTGATATTTATTTAGTAATTTGATTTATAATTTGAGTTTTATAGCAAATTAATCAGTCAGTCCTAAGCCCAAAAAAAGTAGGAAAGATCATCTAGAACCCTTGGTATCTAATTTCATTAGATAAACTGCATCAAATTATTCGCAAATTAACATTACAACAGGATACGTTAATAAAAGCGTTTAGGCGTTTATCCTTCATGCAAGTTGACATTCGTAACATGTTAACTCGTTGACGAAATTAACTAGTTGACAAACGCAATTAACTAGTTGACAAACACAATTCAACGTTAACGTTTCGTTGACGGAAAAACCTTCAACGACCCATCACTAGTCAAACGATGCCGCCGCGCCGCCCGCCACGCTGCCGCCCTGCGCAGTAGCCACTGAGTCGCCAGTGCGCAGCCCCGCGCGCCCCCCACCTTCGTCCCGTACTACTGCGTTCGTCGCACGCGCTCAGCTGACCGCCGCCTAGTCAGTTGTAGAGATGGGTCGTACTAGGTAAATTTGGGACTAGGTGCACCTATTCTTAGTATTTAAAAATACGTGATCCAGATACCTGTTCCACCTAGTCCACCTAGTATCAAGTATTACATATCGAATGTGATCATGGTGCACGTACTTAGTCCTCTAATCCATACTATGACTCGACTCGACATAATATAGGTAATATAGGATCATTTTCTTACGTTTTTTTTATACGTACCTACGTTATTTTTTTATTTGAACCTATAAAACATGTCATATAAGTGAAAAAAAAAAACATTATTTCACATCGATTCGATTTCCTGCCGGTTTGAAGCTGTTAAACTGATGAATAAACTTTAATAGCAATATTAACAAGACACCAGTCGATAACCTGTGTTTGGAATTCTGCGCATGCACTAAATCGTCGCTATGATATCGAAATCAGTCGGAATCAGCGATAAGACTAGGCACTGTGTAGGTAGTAATCGGACTTCATTACTTCGTAATACTTACTGAGTACTCTGGGATCGAATGATCACAGACTAGTCTCGCGTATTGAAAGATAAAGATGGGAAGACTACAGAATAGCGTAGTCAAAAAAGGACAGAATATATGTTCTTGCACAATACGCGTCCGCGTCACGTTACCTTATGCACTTTGAATTAGGGTTGAAATTCAAGTGACTGACGAACGAATGAAATGCAAATACGTTACGCGATAGGATAGGAGCAGTTGGATTTTACAATACTTCATGATACTAGGTACTGTCAAAGGGAGAATAGGTGCCGCCTAGTATCAAAATCTACCTATTCCTGGGATCTGTTCTAGTAAATACGACTCATCTCTAGTCAGTTGACCAGGTTGACCTCCGCCCGCTCGGAAGTAAGCGACCGACGGGAATTCGCGCGCGCTTTCCGACGACGACGACGCGCGACGATATTCCAATCAAGAATATCGTGAAATGGTATTGTGCTACCGCGAGTGTAACTCCATTAGTATTACTCCATGCAGTTAACTTATACCAGGAGAGGTTTGAGACATGTACGTAAACGTGATACATTTGTGTGCATCGTGAAAGTGGACTTGTGCAAAAGTTTTGTAGATAAGTAAGTAGGGAGTGTGTAAATACCGTGCAATTATTGTAAATAAGATGATTAACTCTTAAACACGCCAAGTTACTGTAATTTATCGTTATTTGATATTAACCACATCCCCGCGAAACGAGACACAATAGTAAAACAATAACAACGCGATCGCATCAGTGAGACCGGTCGGGGAGTCATGAACTAATCTAAGTAGGTACCTACCAATTGTTTAAAAATAATAAGAAAAACAATGCGATTCTTACACTAACTTGACAGTCCAAAGCCTGTTTTAAGTGTGATGGAAAGTTTATTATCTTATTTACGTCAGGTTATTGGGAAGAATGCGGTAGCTGGTAAGTAATTGCACTTTTAAAGTCTTGGCGTTTTATTGCGTAGGTACCTAGTAGTAGATTAGGTCGTGTTATCAGTTTTCATTCACACAACAGATGGAAAGAGATAGCAGTAGTTTTCATTGACGAAGCGTGACATCGCGCGTAGGTAATTTGTGAATGATGTCGTCGTTATGCAGAATAGAGTCAATGTTTATACGTACTATTTTTTGTATGAAAAAAATTATGACATATTATCATTAATTTATCTTCACTATTGTAATCTATAATCACGATATGGTCTTCCCTAGCAGCGATGGCAGATAATTTCATTCCACCTTATATATCAAACCATACCTAGTTAGTTGGGGAGTTAGTAGGCATAGCTATAAATTGTTATTTGTATAATTTTACCTATACTAAACGAGCAAACAATGGTGGCGCTTTGGGGAGGCCTATGCCCAGCAGTGGACATCTTTCGACTGAGATGATGACAATAATAATGAAACGGACAAACAATAATGATTGATCTACATTGCGCAAACATGGTTCACGTACGCCGTGCGTAGCACTCCATACATTTTTTATTGCAACTAGACTTGTAGAGCTACATTAGATCCACGCCACGCGACGTAGTTCTACGTACAAATCAGGCGTGGTCCACATTTGCCTCGGTCTAATGTAGTTCCAGCTTAACAGTATTGTTTGCTGTAGTTTTTTCCATGTTACTGCAAATCGATGATATCGATTATGGGAATATAGGTTACTAGTCGCAGGCAATGGTTTGGTCACGTACGCACCCTCGTATATTAATAACAGCTGTCCCCCGCGGTTTTACCCGCGTCTTCTGTTACTGTTCCGCTTCCGTGGGTCGAAGCTTGATGCTTAATAGCAAGTGGCTTTTGTTTTTGAGATAAGAAATCATTATTAACTTCTCCCGGTCTCGACCGGAGTAAGATGGCCGCGTCAGATTTATACTGACTGAAAACTTACCTATATTCTTTCACCTTTACGTTTTAGGACCTCGGGTTTCCCGTTCAAAAGTCAACTTATGGCCCCGGTAGGTTTCGGCTCAGCTGGGCTCCTTCAGTTTTGCTGACATCACTTGAGGTTTGCGTGGAACACTACGCGCCGTCGACGGCTCGGCCTGGTTTCGGACGGCGAGCTAACCATTGCTCGTTGGCTGCAAGCCCACGCCTTCGGTGGCTGGTAGTCGGGGTTTAAGTCAGCTAAAGCGTAATAATGTACGTTCCCTCTGAAGCGATAGCCATCCATTGCTCCCGACTTCAGACTTGGCCTGAACCTGGGCCTGGTGCGAGAGGGTGCCACCGTGGCATGTGGAAGGTGAGGATGCCGTGAAGTCTTTCTAGCCACATCTCAAAGACTGGGCTTACCACCATGACCATGGCGTGCCCAATACCCTATGGCTAATGTTGCAATGGGACAGTCTGTAGTAAAATAAAAAGATCAGTAATTGTTTTGGGTGGGAAATCATCAAATAACTACTCCCGCACTGGGTAGAACGTGAGAAAGTGTCAAACTTATACTGCTTCAAACCCACCAGTATTACTTTAGTTCCTCTTTGCATTCCAGAAGTGCGATAACTCTACCGAACAATCCCCCAAAGAATCAACCCTCACTGCAGGTTTAGTATAAAATAATAATACGTATTATAAACTTTTGCTACACGAAAATGTACTTAAATGTTTTGGAACCCACTCTGATAGTAATCGGCTTTTGCAAATCGAATTTCAGAGCTTAACTATGAAAAAACTCGTAAGAGGTTTAGGCACAAAAATTTTATGTTGGGATAACATCGAATCACTGGCTATGTTCATGAAGATTCGGAGCAAAAGGTACCCTTTTAGAGAAGTACTACTGATATTCATTGGGTCGGTCATAATCTGGTAGTATTTACTAGTTAACTAAGCCTTACACTTCAAAGACCATCTATAAAAAGGTTTCCGCTAAGGCCATGGGTAATTTCTGAAAAGGAAACCCGTAGTCCTAGGACGCAAAGGGCCATTGAAGGATCCTGGTGTGGTTTTAGACTAATATAAATAACTATAAACTGATTTACATCCATATGTAACGTAGAATAGAATAAACTTTATTCTACCAACACCAAAAAGTAACAGTACAGTTTATACAATAACTTAAATCTATGGGACAAGTGGACAACCTTAGGATGGATCGTAAGAACGAATACATACATATGAAACGTACATGTGGAACATGTACATACATATGTAACGTTCAAACGAGAACAAGCGTCAGACAACCTGCCTTGTAGTTGCCTGACATTATGCTGAACTGGTCCTATTTGGTACAGCCGTGAGACAACCATGCTGATGTTGTTTTTTATTATCTATTTATGTTTTTAAGCCTCTCTTTGCATCAGAGACCCTAGAACGCAGAGATCAACTAAAAGATCACGATGAGTTTCAGTTAGTAAGTCTGACACATCCACTCGCTCTACCCAGAGCGGGAGAACATGTTTCCTAATTTCCCATTTAAAAAAACTTCTATCGCACACGGTATCACACCACTAGCTTCCAAATTCCGAGCATTTTCAGAGTAATTCGTAATGGAAAAAGTTAATAAGATCAATTATAAATTATCGGACACCCGACATACGGCGAGTATCCACCCTTACATTGTTACACCTTTACGTTTATTCCGCGTCTATTAAAACACTAGAATAATTTTCCTGCTGCGGTTTTCCTATGCGTTTAATAAGTGTATTCAATCTCGTGACCCCGGAACGAAGGCAAAGAAGGAACGGGGTGGGGTTTAGTCAGTATGTCTGAAACGCCCTCCCGCTCCGCTCAGGAACTGGAGAAGTCACACCTAAAAAAAAAAGATATAGTGCAAAGGCTCTTAATAAACTAGGGCGCTTCACCTTAAACGATTGCATCACTGCTTACCACCAGGTGCTAAAAAGGGAACAAATTCTTTCACCATCTTATAAATGTTTAAGTATCAAAAACATTCCTCTAAAATCAATTACAATTAAATTTGTTTAATTTATTAACCATTGAAACCTAAACAATTAACCTGTTACGAACTTAATTCAAAGGTACAAATTAGCAATTAAGACCTCATAAGACGACGGCAGGCGTAAATTTTGTACGACTTGTTGCTGAGGGAGCCGCGAAAATCTTTCCGAAAGCCAGTCTTTTATGACGTCACCGCGGTTTATCACGTCATCGTAGGCCTTGGGAAATAAGTAGTTACTAGTACAGAAGGCAAACTCTTATATACATATGAGTAATTATTTGACATTTCTTCTACTCACCTCGATTACATTGACAGTTACCGTTACACAGTCTGTTATAGTTACTATACTGGCATTATTATCATGGTATATATTATGTATTATATAATATTTATTTTTTGTTTTTCTTTATTTAGTATGTATTGTATACATGTAAATAGTACACCAGAAACTACCTGCGTATCTATTCTCCTAAGTCAATTCCATCCAAAGGTTGTCTGTAAAAAATCGCTGTTAGCGATAAGACCGCCCATTGTACCACCCCTACTAATCTTAAGCTCTTTGTTAAAAATGTATTTCTTTGGTGTACAATAAAGAGTAAATTATTATTATTATTATTATTCCATTTATTTTTCATTGTAACATATTTCGTAAATTTTTAAATATTTTTACAAAAACCTTAAAAAAACATTTAAAAATATAAAAAATAGTGGCCCACCGGCATCGGGAACAGGGTCCAAGTTACCGGCGGTCAGGGCTCCTGAGAGAGGAACCTCCGGACAATACGCGCCGTGTCCAAGAGTGCTGCTTTCTGGATCAAACCCTTGATCCAGCTGCCTAACGAGAGCCTCCTCAGGTGTTCGTCGAGGCTCTTGGCTATTAAGCCATTGGCCGTCACGACTATCGGCACAATGATTGCTGTGTCCACTTCCCACATGTCGACAACCTCGCGAGCTAAGTCAAGATACTTAGATTGCTTTTCCTTCTCAGCTTTCACGAGGTTCTCGTCATGAGGGACCGCTATATCAACAATCATTGTGCGACGCTCTGCTCGATCTATCACCACTATGTCAGGCTTATTGGCAACAATAGTCCTATCAGTGATGATAGATCGATCCCAATACAACGTGATATTGCCATTGTCGAGAACTGGGTCGGGCACATACCTATAGTACGGTACTTCTGACTCCAAAAGATTGTATTTAAGAGCAAGTTGCTGGTGGATAATCCTGGCCACGAGGTTGTGTCTATGCAAATAGTCTCCGTTAGCAAGATGAGAACACCCAGAAATTATGTGTCGGATTGATTCTCCGGGCAGGTGGCATGCCCGACAGATGTCAACCGTACCATCCTTCACAATGTATTTCCGGTAGTTGTTCGTCATCATAACTTCATCCATAATTGCAAAGACAAAACCTTCGGTTTCTCCAAAAAGATCACCGAAGCGTAACCAGGATACGGACGCTAATAGATCAACATCGGGTCCATGTAAGGCCCGGTAAAAGCGTCCGTGAAGCTCCTTACTCTGCCATACTTCCCTGCGGTCATTAGTATCCAGTACTATTGGTTTGCACCAGTTCTCCTTAGCCAAGGAGAGCGAGGTTAGGCCCTTGTCCACCGCCACTACAGCGCGATGCATACCCACGTCCACAGCCAGGAAATATTCCCTGAGACTGCATATCTCGCGGTTATGCAGGGTCTTGGCATTTAAAAAGCCACGACCCCCACACTTCCGCGGGATATACAGCCTCATCACCGATGACCGTGGGTGATGCATCCGGTTTACAGTAAGTAGTGAACGGACCCTCCTATCCAGGGCGTCGAGTTCCGTCTGAGTCCATTTAAGTATGCCGAAAGAGTACATCAATACCGGCATGACCCAACCGTTGAAGGCGCGCCCCTTGTTCCCGCCTGATAAAAGACTATTCAGTACTTTATTCAGGCGGCCAAAGAAGCGCTCCTTCAACGATCGCTTCACGTCAGCAGCATTGATGCCTAACGCTTCCGACATACCCAAATACTTGTAAGTTTCGGTTGAACAGAGGGATCTAAGGTGTATGGAATCCGAGAGTTGGGTTCCCACGGATTCCACAATCTCCCCTCGCTTTACATGCATGACTGCACATTTGTCCACACCAAATTCCATCCTGATGGCACTACTGAAGGTTTCAGTTACCTTCAGTAGCTCCATCAGTTGCAAGTTGTTGGGGGCAAAGAGTTTCAGGTCGTCCACGTAAAGGAGGTGAGATATGACCTAACCACCTCTTTTCAACCGAAAGCCTAAGCCCGAACCCTCCAGCAATGTGCTGAGTGGGTTCAAGGCCAGACAAAACCACAGTGGACTCAGACTATCGCCCTGGAATATGCCACGCTCGATCCTTATCGGTTCACCATTCTCTTGGATTTGTCGACATCCTGGATAGTGAAGAACCGTCCTCCACTGCCGCATACACGACATCAAGAAGGTGCGCAGAGTTGCATCAACTTTATACAGCTCCAGCACCCTCATGAGCCATGTATGCGGCACTGAGTCATAGGCCTTCTTATAATCTATCCAACATGTCGACATATCCTTTCGAAAACGACGAACCTGTTGGCTAATGGCAATATCTATGAGGAGCAGCTCCTTAGTACCACGGGACCCGTTCCTACATCCATTCTGAGAAGCAGACATAATGGAGTTTGTCTCAATATGACTATTGATTTTGGCTCTCAGAATGGATGTAAGAACTTTATAGACCGTCGGTAAACACGTGATCGGTCTATAATTTTTAGGTTCCGTGGTACTACCTGATTTATGGAGCAGGTGGGTTCTTCCTGTCGTTAGGAACTCGGGTAGCACTCCTGACTCTAGGGCAGACTGGAACTGAGAAGCCAAGCGAGCGTGCGATCCTGTGAACCATTTGATCCAGAAGTTGTGCAGCCCGTCCGGCCCTGGAGATTTCCAGTTAGGCAACGGACGGACTGCACGAGCTACATCTTGGGGGCTGATGGTAATTGCCCCCATTTCTGGCACAAGATCACACGCGCGCTCGACTTCCTGAATCCAATCACCCTCGGTGTGACTGACAGGCACCGATCAGATGTTGCGCCAAAATGAACTCATGGCTTCATCATCCGGTGGGTGAGTATCAATCACACCTTGGACAGGTCGCTCCCAAGCTTTGTAAACCCACCTTTCGTTGCTTTGGAACGTGCGATTCTGGGTGTACCGCTCCACTCGCCGCTTGTACCGCCGAATACGGCTCGCCCATGCATAGATTTTCTGCTTCAGGAAGTCGATACGCTCTGTGATGTTGGGCAGATATAGTCCCCGAGAATGCCCGCCTCACAAAACGCATCACCCTAGGGCGAGTGTTGCCCTCCCTGAAGCAGATAAGCTTGCCGATGAGCTTATTATTATTTCTTTATTTTCAATAAATTCATATAAATTATATTTTATTATTATTATTATTTTATTTGTATTAGCCCAAATCGGCCGCACGCGCGAAGGTATGGCCCTCACTCCCCAGCTCCCGTAGGATCCCTGATTTCCAGCTATCGTAGGCGTAGGCTTGCTAACGGTCACCAATCCGTAGGTTAATTGAGTTTAGGAGAGAAGATTCCTTAGGCCGATGTCCAAGAAATAAAATTTTTCACACGAACGAACTTCCCCCTATTCACCTCGTTAAAAGTTGAAATTTTAAAAACGCTTTTAAGTCCCCGCTTAAATCGTAAAGATAAGCCATGTGTACAATTTCACATTTCTTGTTCTAGCAGGTTCGGCTGTGCAGTGTGCGTAGATGTTAGTCAGTTTCTTACATTGAGTCATGGGCTTTTTTCTGTCCTTGTTTTGTGTTATTTGGGTTTGGCGTAACACGATTTTTTGCTTCGTTCTGTCCTGTCAACATATCACTAACTCCCTTCCTTTTTTCATACCACTTTTTTCCTTTTTTCCACACAATTCATCCATCTTTCCTTAGGTTCCCCTTCCTCTCTATCCATCCACATGTACACTCACAACTTTATTTTAACCCAAACGTATTTTGGGAATATTGGGGTTCCTAAGTTCGTGGAATAGTTTTTGCTCCTTGTATGGAGCCAAACTTCTGTATAATTTTATGCCTTCAATATCGAGCCCACATACACACTGTATTACAACATATAATTAGATTTTGAAAGTACAGCAGTAATAGCTCTGGTATATTAAAAGAGAAGGTTTTATGCCATATTAATTAAAATGGTTTAATAGAACGTTGCTTTAATGACTGTCAAAGGGTTTTTGACGTAATTAATATTAGTAGTATTCATATTTTCTCATAGGATATGCTAAACAGTATCCTTGTTATTATGAACAAGTGATGGGCCCGTTAAAAATATAATATCGATGTTTTTTTCCGCCAGGGGTTTTGCCTGTGTGATACAAGAAAAATTATATACTCAGCAATGCTACCTGATAAAGTAACATGATTTTTTTATATATTACTCCTGTTATGTATTTCCCCTCTTTTGCGGAGAGGGTTCCCTAAAAAGATTTTTTTTCATCTTCGCAGATTTCCTAATAGCAATTTTTGAGGCGCAAAATTCAAAGTGATACATTTAAGTAACGTCGTACTTAGACACTCAACACCCTTCCTCAATCCTCTTGGGTCACCCATCACATTTCCTGATACATGTTCACTACATCGGGAGGGAAAACTAAAAATAACTTTACTACGACCTCCTCTCAGCTTTAACCTATAAATACATGATTTATAACTCGTTGGTGTATTTCAATACGTCCCTACGTATCCTCAGGGAATCTTACGTCGAGTGCCTCTCATTATAATCCAAGGAAGCTGCTGAGATTTTCTTCTTATACATATTTATGTTATGTTAGAATGAAAAGGTTTTTGCGGGCCAATTAAAAATAATAAGTAACTCCGAGCTTGTCTTCCAAGTTGTGTTTTTAGCTTAGTATAATCAACCAAAGTACAGGTTTGAACGTGTGTGCAGTACTGCAGCTACATTTAGAGCTGCAAAATGCCACGTGGCAGCTTTGGACTCAGTGGAAAGGCGTGTGAAGAGGCTAATTTAGGCGTCCAGTCGAGTTCTAGTCGTTGACGGAGCGTAGTGTTCCACGCGCGCCTTAAAAAGATGCCATCAAACCCATAGGGGTCCAGCAGAGCCAAAACCTTCAGGAGCCGTAGGAAGACTTTCGAAAGGGAATCGTGAGGTCCTGAAGCGAGGGAAGACGATAAAAAAACCTTTTTGAGAGTAATGGTCCACGTTCAGGCAATGTTAACCTTATACGCTAATAAATTATTTCATGATACTTGCATATAAGACAAGATTTTTGTTAAGCCCACGAAGGAAAGGTCAGTTCAAATAAATAGTAAAAAATGAAGTAGATTTTATTAGATTGGTTTCCTTGGATTGAATCCGATAAGCTTCCAACGTAGAATTAATCAGAAATCCCTGTAAAAGTAAGTAACCTACTTATATGTTTTCTACAGGAATCAGATTGAATTGCGTTGATCGTACTTTTAGACTGAGGTATATTTAATAGAGTGAGGTAAATTTTAGTACTGAAAATGTGCAGGGAACATAGACAGGGTTTATTTTAGATAGTTAAAGTTAATTGATAGATTACAATTCAAGGCATAGTAAAAAGAAAGAAAATAAACACTTATTCCAGTTTTTGAATAAATAATATTTTACACACAGGACCAGTCGTTGTGGCGACGCTTGCGGGAGGCCTATATCCAGCATTGAACGTCTTTCGGCTGAGATGATGATGATGTTGAATATTTTCAGAGAATATTTTTAAAGGCTATCCAGCCTAAAGGCGGGATTAATTTTTTATTACAGTACAAAAGATAAAATCCTCCATGTAAAAGCATATATTCAATGCTATTTATACTTATTTGTATAGCCATTTTGCCTTACGTAAACAAATATTTAATGTATATGACGTGATACCCGTTACTGTGATAGATAAGGCAAACCAATAGAAACTATTTATTTCTTTTTTATAGCTTCGAGGCAGTTCAGGCGTCTTATCTCGCTGTTTATTTTCCCTCGAAATGTGGCACTAAAACCAAATAATCTTATTTCATTGTTGTACAAGTTTTAATGTAGTAGATACAGTATGTCTACATCTTCTGTAATGTTTTTTACGTGAAACTTTTATTACGTAGTCTCAAATTTTTTCGTCTGTGTGTTGCATGTCGCGTGACGGTGACGTCAGAGCAATATGACGGCGCCAATACAGCTATCAGCTGACCGTGTACCTACTGTGTAGACTTACTCATTTGTACCAGTGCTCCACGCCATTTTTTTGTATTTGTCTGTGCTTAATAAACTTTTAATGGAATATTATTCTGAAAATTTTCAGTTGAGTGTCTATAATGAGAAAAAACAGTTTCACAAAGGTTTACCGTGGTTTCATAAAACCTCTTTCTTCGTCTTTATTATATAAAAGGAGAAACTGACTGACATAATTTCAAAGCACAGACACAATCTACTGCGACTAGGAGTGTGAAATTTTGCACAAGATTCCTTTCATGACATGTTGTACTAAACGACGATTTATGCTGATGCATCCAAGGACGACGAGCTTCCCATTCCTCATCATCCTTAAGTCCAGGCGAATTAAAGACCCCAATTTTATAGCAATTAGTAAACACATTCCGACAGGATTTTATAGTTATCTATTTATTTAGAAGTTTAAGGCCAATAATGCATTATTAGCATTATCGGCATTATCTCTAGCAGAGGAAGTGGGCTGTATCACGTGGGCCCAGTGCGGATTGGTGGATGTCACATGTCTTCGAATTATTGTAAACACTACTAATACTTCATCATCTACCTAGCCTTTTCCCAACTATATTGAGGTCGGCTTCCAGTCAAGCCGGATTTAGCTGAATACCAGTATTTTACGAGGAGCGGCTGCCTACCAAACCTCCACAACCCATTAACTGGGGTAACACGGTACTTCATGGCAAGACTGAAGACTATTGCAAACACTACTAATACACACCTCCTAAACCCTGAACATTGCATCACATTTCCACATCATACCCCTTTATCGCCGTGTTCATTCCCCAGCGAGATGTAAATTGTATTATTGAAAGGTCGGACGCCCTCAACCCGAGACAAAAAGTACTCTCTCGCCCAGATAGTGTTGCCAGCCGTCCGGATAAAGTCGGACACGGTTAGGCTTTTTGGTTGTGTGTCCGGCCAAATTAATCGATGTCTAACCTGTCTTTTGTTGAAGTAAAATGTATGAAATATGTACCTGTCTTTCATATTGTCCGGCCCGATATCGGATATCGGAGCACGGCATTTCATACATTTTACTTACCCCGTTATCGGATCGGCGTCCGATACCGATATCGGATCGGATAATGTGAAAACGGTCTTAGGCTTTTTAATTGTTTTACTATTTTTTTAGATTTTCATGTGTTTTTGCAATGATAATAATAGCCGCATGGGTCGATCTTCAAGATTAAGCAACGCTTGCCAAAGTTGGTCTGTGGATGGGTGTTACACCGTGTTTCCTAAATACTTCGGAATGCACGTTAAGCTGTAGTTCCCGACTGTCATTTGTAGATCTTTGGCAGTCGTTACGGATAGTCAGAAGCCAGTAAATCTGACTCCAGTCTTGCCATGAAGTACCGTATTACCCCAATTAATGGGTTGTGGAGGTCTGGTAGGCAGCCGCTCCTCGTAAAATACTGGTATTCAGCTAAATCCGACTTGACTGGAAGCCGACCCCAATATAGTTGGGAAAAAGGCTAGGCAGATGATGATGATAAAAGGAGAACCTGACTAACTGGCGCCAAAAAAACTGTGACTAGGAGCGTCAAATTTTGCACAAGGTTTCCTTTAATGACGTAGATAAGTACTGAGAGATGATTTTTCATAATTCATCCTCTAAGGGGAGAAAACGGGGGTTCAAAGTTAGCATGAGGCTTGCGGACGGCGAGTACCTAATGGGTAGCTGTCCAGCAGTCTGGTAATCACTCGGATCGAGCCCAAGCCGTCAACGGCACGAAATGTGACATGGATTGGCCTTTGAAAGGAAAGCCCGGGACCCTAGAACGAAGGCAAAGAAGGAACAAAGGAGTGGGATTTAGTCAGTAAAAGTCTGGCACGCCCTTCCGCTCTAACCAAGGACGGGAGAAGTCATAATAAAGATTTCTCATCATCATCTGCCTAGCCTTTTCCCAACTATATTGGGGTCGGCTTCCAGTCAAGCCGGATTTAGCTGAATACCAGTATTTTACGAGGAGCGGCTGCCTACCAGTCCAGACCTCCACAACCCATTAACTGGGGTAATACGGTACTTAATGGCAAGACTGGAGTCAGATTTACTGGCTTCTGACTATCCGTAACGACTGCCAAAGATCTACAAATGACAGCCGGGACCAACGGCTTAACGTGCTTTCCGAGGCACGGAGGAAACTCGCTATGTTAAGATGGTCACCCATCCACAGACCAACCTAGGCAAGCGTTGCTTAACCTTGAAGATCGACCTGTGCGGCTGTTATTATCTAGCCACGAGCTCCTCAACACTAATATACTAAACACTACTAATACTTAACACCTCCTAAACCCTGAACATTGCATCACATTTCCACATCATACCCCTTTATCGCCGTGTTCATTCCCCAGCGAGATGTAAATTGTATTATTGAAAGGTCGGACGCCCTCAACCCGAGACAAAAAGTACTCTCTCTCCCATATAGTGTCGCCAGGCGTCCGGATAAAGCCGGACACGGGCAGGTTTTTGGTTGTGTTTCCGGCCAAATTAGGTGGAGTACGGCCTGTCCGGCTTTTGTCAGGCTTTTTAATTGTTTTACTATTTTTTTAGATTTTCATGTGTTTTTGCAATGATAATAACAGCCGCATGGGTCTATTTTCAAGGTTAAGCAGCGGTTGCCAAGGTTGGTTTGTGGATGGGTGGTATACCGAGTTTCCTCCATACCTCGGAAAGCACGTTAAGCTGTAGTTCCGGACTGTCATTTGTAAATCTTTGGCAGTCGTTGCGGATAGTCAGAAGCCAGTAAATCTGACTCCAATCTTGCCATGAAGTACCGTGTTACCCCAGTTAATGAGTTGTGGAGGTCTGGTAGGCAGCCGCTCCTCGTAAAATACTGGTATTCAGCTAAATCCGGCTTGACTGGAAGCCGACCCCAATATAGTTGGGAAAAGGCTAGGCAGATGATGTCCGGTTAATTTGTTTGGTTTGTCCGGCTTTTCGGTTTGAAGACCTGGCATCCCTACTTTCAGACATGTGCTTTGATTTTCTAAAGGGTACCCGTGATATGAATTCATAATGCCTGTTTGATAAACGTAGACATATATTAGATATTTTATATTTTGTCTTTACACCTGTTTTGGGGCAAAACGTGATTAGAATTTTAAGTGCGATTTATGGTGTGTCGAAGGTTCGAAACAACATAATACATATAAGTAGGTACTGCTGGCTTCTGACAGCTGTTTCACCTGCGTGAAAGTTCATAATTTTACTACTTTATTTATTTTAAAAACTTTGTGCACAACTCAACGTACAGGGGCGGACTTAATGCCTTAGGCTATTTTGGTGTATAATAATTTTTATTCTATTCTATTTTGTATTTACAACTAAATAATGTCCGACACATATTTCTGTATCCGAGTGTATATAGTGTATTAGGTTACTAAAACTACTTTTATTAATTTATTTCATCACCACTGCTCTCAAAACGGTGAAGGAAAACATCGTGAGGAAACCGGCATGTCCTAGAACCAAAAATTCGAAGACATGTGACATCCACCAATCCGCAATGGGCCCGCGCGGTGGATTATGGCCCATTCCCTCTCCAAGAGAGGAGGCCTGAGTCCCAGCAGTGGGAACATTATATAGCCGATGATGCAAAAAAAAACAACTTTTATTCAACACAATTGGTGTCATTATCACCTACGAAACGTGTCCGCACAAGTGTTTATAACACTGGTGCCAAGCCAAAGGCAGGCCACTCATTAGCTAATGAAAATATTCTACACACACGTACTTACATATTTATATTATGTACATACATACAACACATGCCCCTAACATCATTTATCAAAGTAATGATAACAAGATGGGGCAAGGTTGTTTTTCTTAAGCCATCCCCATCTTTTCTTATCTTCCTTCGTATAAAATTAACCCTTATCATGAAAAATGATGAAGACTCAGCTGTCTTTACGAATCAGTATTGATGTATCACATGTTTAGCTATTCATTACGATGCTTTTTTTCAACAGTTTATAAACTGCAGTCGAAAATGGACCGTATGTTTTTGGAGTGAGAGTTTAATTTTCTTTTACTATTTTTGTGTGTTTTGTTTTTCGAGGGGACCCTTCAAAAAGCAAGTAGGCTTTTGGGAAAAATACCAAAAAATTATGAAATCCGGTTATTACTCGTACCTTCATCACAATCATGGAAGAAGGTACCTACCGTGACCTCTTAAAATCCCACCCCAGAAACCCCTCTTATTTATTCCATTTTGGTTTATATACTTTTTTCAGGGAAATCGTCAGACTGTTTATTCGTGAATTTCCCAAAAAAAAAATATTTTTGCTGCGAAGTATCTTAGGTGCAAGTAACATTATTTTACTTGAAGTTTGCTTAGCAAGACCTGAGTAATTTTTTTTATGAGAGGTTATGAGAGGCTATTCTAAGATCAATCCATAAAATAAAACCATGACAGTGGAAAATTATCCTCGATAATATCAGTGAATAAAAAGCTCTCAATTTAACGAAACAGGAAACATAGAATGTAAGGGAAAACCTTAGTGAGTAGGTGTTTTTTCACCCTATTTTAACTACAACCTTGTACCAACGGCTCCTGCAAACAGGTGCAATGTAAAAATGCAATCTTAAAACATTTATTTAAATGTTCTAAGATTGTTCGACAGACCATACAATTTGTACAAAAAAATACGAAACTTTATGTACCTAAACATAAAACACGAGTACTTGACGAGATCTCATAGAGAAAAACAAGTTGCCTAGGATAAACACAATTTGTGTGCTGGGTCAGTGTTGACGTTTCTCCTCTTTCCAACATCCGACACTGCAGAAGCAATTTTTTTGTAATGCACCCGGGACGCGGGTAAAATTTTAAAAGGGAGAAATAAATGCACGAACGAATTCAACATCTGTAGCTGCTTGTGTTGTTACTTCATGTTTGTCAATTTAGTTTGAGTGTTGATAAAATTGTCGACTACATTCGAGTTTGTGAGACCAGAAACGTTATTTGGCTATTTGTTTTTCTCACTGTTTTCACAAGCGTTATTTAGACTAATGAGTTGACAATTGGCTACTTTCGTGTGTTGGTTTTTGAGCAATGTTTCATAATAAATTACAAATAACTCTCAAAAGAAATGTTTTTTTAAAGCGACACTAAAACTGGTTATTGAATGAAGCAGTAATTAATATTTTAAATATTGACGTAAGCCAGAGGTTCCCAAACTTTATTTCTCATAGTCCACTTTCAAAATTCAGCTTGTTCCAGTGGATTCCCAATAAAATTAGTTTATTTCCAAAACTCGACAAAAAAAAAATGAAAATTAGATCTAACTATGAAAAAGTGTGTCGCGATTGGATTCCAACCACGAATTAATAGTTGCCGAAAAATGTGCGAATTCTATGGTTAGTTAATTAGACTGGTGTTCGCAAGTCTAATTAACTAACCATAGAATTCTCACATAACATCGATTCACTTTACTATTATTTTCGAAATTTATCCTTGGCATTCGTATTTATAGAGTACTAGCTGATGCCCGCGACTTCGTCTGCGTTAAGTTCGTTAAACTGCACAAAAGTAATCAATAATTAATCCAATTCATTAATTTTACTTTCACATAAAACAGTTTGACTTAATTTTTTTAGTTGGGAAATAATCCAATGACTTCTCCCGCTCTTAGCTGACGCATCACGGCGTGTCAGACTTTTACTGACTAAACCCCACTCCTATGTTCCTATCCGTTTATTTAGGCAGATTTTTTACTTTGGGTGATATTTGAATGATGCCTTAATAAATCATACGGTGTTTTTTTCAGCGGGGACTACCTTCTTTACCGAGAGTTAACTTTGCAATTTATGAATTAAATTAACTCTTGAGTGCGTGCATTTTTACTCAGCAGACTTCACATTATTGATGGTCAAACATGGTCAAACGCATCCTGTGGTGCGATTTTAAACGGGTACAGTTTGCAGAGCTGTAAAAAAACCCACAATATTCCTTCAGATGCCCTTTGCGAACAATTTCTCAAATCAATTCTATCTACCTATACTATGATAGCACAATTCATAAGAAAGAGACTTCGCAACAGACCGTGCAGCAGGAATCGTAATATTTTAATTTCGCCATAACTTCAAAACCAAACGTCCAATTTTAATCATTCAAAGACCAAATATTATCTACATAAACTGTACTTAGTGATAAAATAATTTATTTTGATAAGGGTTAATAGCATGAGTAAAATAAATGCGTTTAAATGTAGTTCAAAAAAATTCAAGATTTTTAGATAAAAAAAATGGTTGTTGTGCCTCACTCGACATAGATAGGTATAGTGCTTCGCGGACTTTTTTGTAGATATTTATAAAATCTACAATTAATTAGAACATTTTATGGTTTTATCTTTTACAGTTTAGGCAGCGTACGCAAAATAAGTAACTTTTCTTGTTGATTTTTTACAGAAAAACCCAATTATCTTACGGAACCCTAATTTTTCCAAAATAAAAAGTAGCCTATGTTTTTCGTGGATAATGTAGCTTTCGAATGATGAAAGAATTTTTAAAAACGGTTCAGTAGTTTTGAAGCCTATTCATTACAATCAAACAAACAAAGTTTTCCTCTTTATAATATTAGTATAGAAGTATAGATAGTGAAGAATCAAACAAGTTCATGCAAGATTGCAGGCACATCCACCACAAGTCGTATTTTCCCCTTTGCATGTCTGAACAAGCGTTGCGAACGGCGGCGGCGCTTTGCAAGTCTCGACACGTTGTACTGAAAATGGAATATGCAAGTTTTTACTAGTAACGGTCGCTGAGCTTTTAAAAATATTATCTGCCTATGTCTGCCTACATTGATAAGTGAAGTCTAGCCAACTTTTTAATTTTCTATCGAAAGCAGATTCTTTTGTGAACGTCTTACTAATAATGAACGCCCATTTTTTGTCACGCTCAGGTAGACCCTCGTCGAGTCTGCCATGGACTCCTGGGGGTCTACCTGCAGCACTTTGGGAACTAAGGATCTAAGCAAAAGTGGGAACGTCCTAGAAGCAATTCGCTGTTCCTTTTGTTAGCATGGGCAATTAGAGTATCCTATTTCTATTCCTTGACAGTTTTTCCTTCCACCAGATTTGAAAATTCTCTAACCTACCGAATTTAATTTGTTTTTTTTTTTTATTTGACTTTTTTTATTCAAAGAGGAAACTTAACACCGTTATTGTGCCTTACTCCACTTTTTGATCAATAAATTGGTCTTTCTCTGAATCATTAATTATTACGAGCCTTTGATATAGGTTACCTATATGCCAAACATTCAATGTTGTACGTGTTTCGTAAACAATAGTCTGATATCGAGATACATAAATCTATTCAGAATTACCTTAATACAAAATGCTTTAACATATGGCGAGCCTTTCTTTATAGGTACCTTAATCCATTAACTCAGAAATAATAGGCGCTAGAATCTGGCAAGCCGAATATGAGATATATAGGTATTCTATTATAACAATGGTCTATGCCGAAATACATTAATCCTCACGAATCTGGCCAGAACACGTAGGCTATTAGTATTTATTGAGTTCCGTGGCTCATTTCAATTATTATACTGGTGAGGGTACTTAGTAAAAAGTAATATGGTACGTTTGGAAGTGATTGCAATAAATTTTATTAGTGTTAGAATGGTTTTTTTTTCTGGTAGGGGAATCATCAGAATGACTTCTCTCACTCTTGGGCGAAGTGGGAGGGCGTCTCCGACTCTTACTGACTAAACCCCTATCCCGTTCCTTCGTTGCATTCGATCTGGGGGGGAATCGGTGTCAACCTTTCGGAATACCCATGTTCCCCAGAGGCTTCGGCCCTGCCGGGCCCCTGCAGTTTACTGACATCTCCTTGAGGCGCGCGTGCAACAGAACGCGCCGCTGACGACTGGGCTCGGTCCAGATTATTTCCAGACTGCCGGACGGCTAGCTACCCAGTGCTCGCCGTCCGCGAACCCGCGCAGGGTGGTCGGAAATCGGGATCGGGATCTCGGCGGTGGCGGCGTGAGGACCGTTCCCTCACGCGCTCGCGGTCAGCAGCCTCCTTCACTAGCTATACTGCTTCGCAGAAGGAGGCGACCGCTTGCCACCCATCCTCGCTCCGGACCATGGCCTGAACCAGGGCCCGGCGCGAGAGGTCACCGCCAGTGTTAGAATGGTGGGTTTGTTAAAGATAGATACGTGGAGTGACGAAAATGGATAAAAGGAAGTTTCAAAGTGGCACCAATGATTGAAACTTGAAAGGGAATCGATCGTACTCGTATCGTTAGGTGAAAAGGAGGGATGAATCGGATGTTACGAAAAGACTTATCAGTATACATGTATTTAAGAAAATCTTTGTTCAAGTATACGTTTGTGGGCCAGCCCCGATACCATCCTGACAATGATCGTCGACAGGCTAAACTGGGCAGTTTACATACCTGACATGGCTGTGTTAGACATATTGTTACTGAATCAATTTCTGTTAGTAAATTGTAATTGTTAACTTCATTCGTTCTGACTGATTGACGTGCGTGTGTGTGTGTGATTGTTTGTGCTATTTTAATGTAACAGTAATATTTTATGCGCAATTGCACATGGATGAATTTTTAATGCCCAATGAGTTCTTATCCTACCCGTTTGTATATATTTTTAGCAGTTTGTATGTTGCGGTCCACCTTGCGGTAGGCCTTCCAACGTTGCGTCCGTTGGGGCACCGGAAGACGCAGCGGAATTATTATCCAATGCAGGGTGTTTGGTCCATCGTGTGTCAAATTGATATGGTCGACTGGAGGGGCTCTGTTAACTGTTAACAATTCTCATGCCTTCTGGAATATTCTTCGACTTTGACTGACTCCGAATTTCAATTTTATTTAGAAGTGTATTGTGTTAGAGTTTTTGAATTTAAAATTAGTCGCAATTGCCATCTAGACTTTTTGACATTGACTAGATTGTATTTATTTGGAGTTTTGTCCGTTAACAATGTTCGTTTCTTCCAACAAATTATTACTTAAATTAAAAGTACAACTCACATTATACAAGCACTTCAGAAGTATATAAAATATGGACAACGTTTTAATTTTTCATCAATATTCAGAATATTAATTACTGTTTTGTAAACACAACGAAAAACATCATTTTCATAGCAGCGACGTGTCTGTAACAGCAAAAAACTGAAACTAACACTGTCTACTGCATATTCATCACGCACCAACTTCCATTTTTAGGGATCCGTATGACTGAACGTAAATGAAACTGAGCCATTG
Source organism: Mythimna separata (assembly GCA_030763345.1). NCBI lineage: Eukaryota > Metazoa > Arthropoda > Insecta > Lepidoptera > Noctuidae > Mythimna > Mythimna separata. The sequence goes on along the minus strand of CM061174.1, from coordinate 11,477,469 downwards.
TAGGATCACTCACCTACATGTATTCCACTCTTTCTGTATATATTTTTTTGTTTATTTTAGTGTAGTGCGCCATATTTGGTACAAATGAATTCTTTTTCTTTCTTTCTTCTTTTTTTTCTATTCACACACAGAGTCACGCGTGTCTGGCTTATATACGATAGATCCTTTAAAGGTGGATCCACACATTGCGAGGCATGCGCTCCACACGGCGCACAACGCATGCCTAGCCAAGTGTGGACCTGTATATTCGTGGCGAGGCATGCGCTCCGCACGCGCGAGGGCGAGCCAACGTATGTCGGCAAATGCTTCAAGTTCAAAGTGCCTCAGTGCGAGCATTACGTTAGGTGTGGACGTAGCCGCGCATGCACGTTCGAGGCGTGCGCCGCGTACAATATCAACGCACGCCCCAACTGCGAAAATGAAACTGCGTTTGCTCGGGCCAAACACGCTCCGCACGGCGCACGTTGTGCGCCGTGCGGAGCGCATGCCTTGCCAGGTCTGCGCGCTTACTTGCCTCGAGCATTTGCTTCGCACGCGATGGCTCGACCCGAGCATACGACGCGGCGACAATAGGGATATGCTCATTCATCAACTTTTTAATCAAACAACAACTAACAGTAACTATGTAGTAATAGTTAAATTGGTCATTAGCCTTTCCCTTATCTTCTAACTATTTACTAAGCCTTAAGTATTGAAAAAAAAATCATCAGATCTTTACTTACAGGGTTCAGTAAAACATGTTCCAAAAACTACACGGTAAAATGAAATTAATATATCTATACTAATACAATAAAGAGGTAAAGTTTGTTTGTATGAGGTAATCTGTGAGAGTACTGGTCCGAATGCTAATTTTTTTTTCACCAATAGAAAGCTGCTGCATTCCTGAGTGACATAGGCTATATTTTATGTACGCGGGCGAAGCTGCGGGCTAAAGCTAGTTATGTTATACACTCACTCACTGCGGTATTTTACACTCAGGTTAAATCTTTCACAGAAAGCTAATGCACCACGTTCTCACTTACATTATATACCAGGCATAATAGTTGAATGAAATTGAAATTCAGCCCCTAACAGAGCAAAAAGGGGGGAAGGACAAACATTCTATGAAACCTTTTTATTCGCGACCAGATTAACCTGAAACTTGGTTGTAATGCGCTTTGGTATAATTAACATAATACCTATTAAAGGGGAAGGAAAATAGCGAAAGAGAATCTCGGAGTCAGTAAAAGTCTGACACGCCCTTCTGCTCCTCCCAAAGCGGGAGAAGTCATTAGGTGACTTCTCACCTAAAAAATCTATTAAAGTGAAAGGTGGAATACCTTCATTTTTGATAAGATTAAAAGGAACCAAGTATCAAGAAGTGCCTTTGAAGTACAGCTCCATTACCGTCTGGCACCACTTACTGAAATATTAACGCATTGCTAAACAAGCTTTAACTGGATTTACAAACAAACAATAAAAACAAAATGCAATGTATTACTCACTTCGCACAAAGAGAGCTCTGTTACGCTAAGTTCTATAATAAAATTGCTCTGCACCTAGGAATTTGCACTTTGTGCGAAAGACGGCCTTGTTATATCATACTAGCAGCAGACAGCGGATTTGCCTGCGAGATAGTAGACAATTTTCTCAAGGAAATTTACTCCCAGGATAAAAAATAGGTATCCTAAATGCTATTCTATTTCAATTCCGTATAGTCTACCCTTGTACTAAGTTTCACCGAAACCCACCTAGTTGTTTTCTTTTCTTTCACTTTTTCTACCACTCGGTTACAACATACCTAAAACAACACCGAATTCGACAATACTTATGTTTAGCAATGCTCTACTAGCTGGTATATAAGTAGGCACCTAGCACACATTATATTAAGTTACTGAAAAAAAATATTTGGTCAGATAAAAAAATACGACTTACGGAAACCACTCCACGCGAATTCGACTCGCACTTAGCCAGATTTGTCCTTTTACCTCAACACTGATGGACTAGTCAAACGCTAAAGCATGGAATAGACAAGGCCCTCAAAGGCCGCGTATCCAAAGGGTAGTAAATTGGGATGCCCGCACAAAAATAAATTGTTTACCCTAGCCATTTAAGTGCATTGCAGCGACACACACTGGCAACACCGTTTCGAATTTGTTCTTTTTTAGGCTTCCGTTAAAAGGAAAAAAGCGGCACCCTTATAGGATGACTTTGTTGACCATCTGTCTGTAGACCATTTATCTCGGGAATGTATGGAGGTATAGAGTTGAAATTAAGACCATATAATCAAATCTGCGGTCCCTTGAAGCTGTGAAAAATCAAATTTTAAAAAAAGTTCAGGAAAAAATAGATACGGCCGTTTATAACACAAAAAATACGTATATTTCGATACTTTCTAAGGAATCAAAATTCATAGGGTATTTCCCGTTGACCTCAAATCCTGAAATGTCATCAAGCAAGTATAGATTACATAGAAATTTTGACATGAAACAAGTATAGTCAACACAAATATATGAAAAAAATTTAAAACTGAAAAATTGTAGTTACGTCACAAAAAATACTATTTAGCGATTCGGAAAAATCTTCGTTACCTAATTCGGGAATTGAATTGTTTCCATCGGTAAGTTTGTGCGGAAATCTCAATGCGCGAGCCCAACTCACACTTGCCCGGCTTTTTTTTCTTTTTTAGTACCAAAATTACGATGTTTGGTTGGGTAGCTTTGACACGTATAGCCGTAAATTATTTTGTATCCTGGCTTTTTAGCTTTAAAAGTGCGTATAACATATGTTTGGTCTGGAATTCTACGACTCAAGTGGGAACCACATTAGGCCGACGCGCACGTGAGCAACGCCTGATTTGTACGTAGAACGACGTCGCGTGGCGTGGATCTAATATAGCTCTATGAGTCTAGTTCAAATGTATGGAGACTGACGTGCCTAGATCGGCGTGCGTGGCCTGTAGTAATAATTAATTTCAACTATATTTAAATCTTTCTGATAGTTGGGGTTACGGCTTTTAAAATGAAATTAGATGTAGATTTAAAAGATAGTTGTACTTGTATTTACTTATCATATTTCTCCGATTGTTATCATCATTTTAACTGAAAGACGTGCGCTGCTGAACATAGGCCTCCCCCCAGCGTCGCCACAACGACCGATCCTGTGCGTCTCGAATCGGATTCGTGCGACCCTCTCCAGGTCACCAGTCCACCTTGTGCGAGGCCTTTCAACGCTACGTTTTCCAGCACATGGTCGCCACTCCAGAACCTTTCGTCCCCGTCGACCATCTTCTACGAGCAATGAACTCTGCCCATTGCCACTTAAGTTTGGCGAATCTATGGGCTACGTTGATAATCTTGGTCCTCTCTTCATTTCAAAAACAAATATGCATCACAAACAACTGTTTCTAGAATAATTACAAAAACAAAGATGCAAGAACGCGGGGAATGGTACGAACAACTAAAAGGAGCGCTTTCCTCGCCATATTGCCAACATTCTAAGTCTCACGCTCTGATTGGTTAGTCATGCCATCTACGAGCACAGTTGGTACTACTGTAGATAACACAATACTTTTAATATTAAAATAAGGTTGTAACATCATCATCATCATTTCAGCCGAGAGACGTCCACTGCTGGACATAGGCCTCTCCGAAGCGTCGCCATAACGGCCGGTCCTTGACGTCTCGCATCCATCGGTTTCCCACCACCCTCACCAGGTCATCGGTTCACCTAAAGTTTAATTTTAGATAATAAGTTAGGTAAATAAACTAGATAATTTAATATTAATAACCCATTATTAAAGTTTTTTTTATATGATCTAATAACTTTTGAAACACGTGGCGTCTGTCATCTAGTCATGTCGTGGCGTGCTGGACATATTTTTCTTTGTGATGTACTTATACAAATGACTGCAGATAACCGATTGTGGCAGTGAAAAGGTTAACATGATAATAGAGATATTTACATTGGTATTTTTTGATCCATTGATGAAAAGTACTGATGTTTATCAAATACATAATGTCATTGACTTCATTGAAGACTTTGACAGACGATCTATTAAAATGACAATGATTTTATTTTCAACTGAACACAGCATATTCATTCGTCTTTATCTGATAAACAGGCGGTATGAGTTTTTTCAAACGTAAATCTTTCAACAGAAAATTTCATAACAAATTGTAGCGACGTACGAGTATACCAATTTGAATATAAAAAATAATAAGACAAAACTAATTACTCAGCGGTCGACCGCACATGTTCTAAAGGCGGCCAAGAAAAAGCAATTTCCAAGGCACTTTGTCAGCGCAGCAAACTGTCACTTATGCACTCTCAATCTTTTAAAGCAACAACATATTGCAAAACGTGACTTTGAACACTGCCAACACAATCTATGTAAAGTAGATATTTATTTATTGAGACAGTATTGCCTCTTGTCATGCTTTTGATATTTAATAAAATTGTATCTTTACAGTAAATCGATTTGCTTTCAAACTTTAATTATGAAGAGACAGAAGACCTACTATTGCGTTAATATGTAATTTATCTGTTTTCATTAGTCATTTAATGGTTTTAATTTGTAATCTAATTATTTATGTTGATTTTAGATTATTTTAACTGTTATTTTGTAATTGCATTGTAATTCAAATGTAATTAAATTAAAAAACTAAAAAAAAATATATTAATACAACCAGTATCTACCACTTGAGCATGCCATTTTTTTGTAGTGAGGAAATCACCCAACTTTTTCCGCTATGGGTGAAGCGAGAGAAAGTGTCAGAGTTTCGTGTTCTTTCAGTTACCTTTTGCTATATCATTGTCCAAAATCGCGATGACTCAGACAAACAGCCCCATGATGTGTATAAAAGTAGCTCAGTGTCTGGCTGTCAGGTAACGAGTGTCCTCTCAGGTAACGAATCTCCTATGGCACCTAGTTTTTCACGTGAGCCTCAAAGAGATTTCAGCAAAACTGTAGGGACTCCGTAGAGCCCTGGCACGTTAGGGCCACGGCATATTTCGGAAAAATTTCCGTGGGCCTAGAACACAAAGGGCAACTAAAATACCTACTTAGGTGGGTTTTAGTCTACCCTAGAGCGGCAGAAGTAATTTGATGAGGTCCCTCTTCAAAAATAACCTCCGTGATGCCTATGCTTGTAATTTGTTTGTTTACACAGGACAATCCTCTGAATGTTTGATGTAAGATTTATCCGTAAACAACATTGTTGGCGTGTCTTATTAAAAAAAAAGAATAAACAGGAGACAGCGACTTTTACTTGCATTATCTTAGAAGAAAGCCGGGCTTGCTCTCAAGATTTTCAATCTGCGTAAAATTGATGCAGAAATCGTTATGTAAACTTGTTCATTTTTGTCGCTAGTGCTAAAGGAAAAATCTTTAGTGGTAAAGGGCCTTTTAAAATAAAACTATGTCAGTAATGGAATGCATTTACAGGGTTGTCACTGCAACAAATTGTTAATATACGCTGTTCTTCGTACCCTAAGCAGTAAGTAAATCAACCTAGTGAATGAAAATAAATCAACTGTTTCGGCTACCTACTGCAGTCGGGCGTTAGAGCGTTTTCGCATTATCCGATCCGATATCGGTATCGGACGCCGATCCGATATCGGGGTAAGTAAAATGTATGAAACATGTGCTTATCTTTCATATTGTCCGACCCGATATCGGATATCGGAGCACGGTATTTCATTCATTTTACTTACCCCGATATTGTATCGGCGTCCGACACCGATATCGGATCGGATAATGTGAAAACGGTCTTATGTAGCCGTCCGACCGTCCGATAACCGGCCGCACCGAGTCTGAGTTGTCAGTGTAGTGTTCCATGCGCGCTTCAAGGAGATGTTAGCAAGACCGTAGAGGCCCAATAGGGTCGAAGCCTTCTGGTGCCATGGGTGGGTTCGCTTTTGAAATAAAAACCAAACCCGGGGCTCTGGAACGAAAGGCAAAGAGGAACAATGGCATTAACACGCTATCCCGTTTCACTCTAGAGCGAAAGAAGTCATCAGATGATTTACCACCTAAAAAATGGAAACCCTTCAAGAGAGCATCCTAACTTATACTATAAATTTTTACATTTATAAGTTTAAAGTAAGTTGGTTTTGCGCCTAAATAACTGAACTGGTAATCATGAAATTTTTGCATATTTGCACCTACGTTGCATAATTATATAAAATTGAGTAGGATCTTCAAATTCTGACAAGACAGAACCCTATTATTCTACTGACACAAACTAGGATAAAATAAAAAGACATTTATTCTTGTTATACACAGCATTTGTGGCTGTGGCTGAAGTGAGAGTGGACTGGCCACGTCGCGCTAATGCACCCGGACAGATGGGCGAGGAATTACTCACAAGACGCCTGAGGCCTCTGGGAAGAAGCCATTGGATAATTTCCAATCTCAAAAACAATAGACACACATATAGCTCACACAATGACTTAAAAAAGTAATTATACAATAAAAATCATTCTTGGAAGGGAATAAAAAAAAAAATTGGATGCCCTTCTTTCTCAAGAAAAGATTAGTTTATTCTGAAAATGTTTTTTTTTGTTAAGCTAAAACTTAGTACATATACCTACACAGTGTCATAGTCACACTAGCAAATAAGCTCTGTAAATAAAGATAAAACCAAAAAAAAAGAATAAAACTTCACGCAAAATTTACTGAAAAAGTGTTGACGAATCGCTCCTTCCACTCCGTCACATTAGTATGCAGTCAGGATGATCAAATTATGCCGTCCAAACTACGCTACACTTGCGGTAAATTGGGACATGTGTAACAGGCTTTAGGTGAGCCCATTTCAAGTAACTTGGAATTGTATTAAACGTAGGTATGCCCTTGGGTCCTTAATCTAGTGAAGGAAGGACGCTTGTGACTCGGAACGATTTATGGCTATCTATTTATCTGTTAACCGGCATAAGCGGCGGATTTTTATTGCTTTTTGGGTCAGCGTGACCGCGGGAGATAAGGGTTACATTTTTGCTTGTTAGCAGGGTTGTATTGCAAGATTTTTATTTTTATATATTGGTCTAGCTCATAGATTCTCAACGGGGACGGTACCGCCCCATAGTGGGCGCTGGAGCTTTTGTGGGGCAGCAGCGGCTCCAAAGGCTGATAGGGGCGTAAGAAATAATCATTTTAATCACGTCTATGGTCAACCGTCAAGATGACATGAAAATTTTCCGTATTTTTATTTTCAATTTTTATCAATTTCCTTTTAATAACTCATCATAAAACAAAATGTGTTCGATGTGGGATGTGGTACGTGTGGAATTCTGGAGGCATCCTGGCCTGCGAGCGAACGCAACCCAGCGCGCGCCGCCGCCGATGACTCCACCGCGCCCATGATGGAAAAGCAGCAGATTCTGAACTATTATAAATGTGCTCCATTAGTGTAATTGCTGTTATGGCGTTCTAATTTGAGGATAAACAATAATAAACAATAAACAATAAACGACCACGAATAGTACGAAGAGAGAGAGAATTATTTTTTTATTTGTGATTATAATAGATATTAGACAAACATATAAAATTGGTATAATTAAGTATTATGTATAGGGGGATTTTTTTTTAAAGGTGGCGTTAGTTCATAACAGGTTTGGAAACTATGGTCTGGCTTATCTGATTCTGAACAGTTTTTCTATTTTTTAAAAGTGCTAAGTTAGGTATTCTTTACATTTAAAGTTTTTTACTTATTACAATGCTAAAACGGGCACTAGCGCCAACGCTGTAATTTCTAGGCCAAATAGTTTCCATATTTTAGCCACCGTCCCAAGAACAAATTCCAATGTCTAAAAAGATATTTTGAATCAACTACTTTGGTACAACTGGATCATCCTTTTTTAATCGCGCCTAATAAACATGATTAATAAATCATAATCACAAAAAAATAACTTCGATTTATTATTTTCATCTTCAATCATGTTTAACTTTTTGCTAACACTGATACCATAATAGCTATAACATATACTCTTCTAATGATCATTCCCCAGACACAAATCTTTTACCTGCAACCTTGACTGTTTCTACAAAAACTTACCCCGAACAGCTTCGACAGTATCCCCACATAAGCGCCGATCCAACCTATCGACAGCCATAAATAACGGAAGAACAATCGGAAAGCTCACAGGATTACCTACGCGGCAACACATTGGTATGGTCTACCGTATGATAGGTACGAGCACAGAAGGTAAAAATATTGTATATCTCACCTGATGGTAAGCGATCATATGGTCGACGATGGAGCACGCTTGCATAGAAGCAACCTATTCACTCTTATCTTAAAGATCCCTAGGGTGTAGCTAACAGGAAACACAGACCCCGACAGGGTCCAATGATTTCTTCCACTTTGGGTGAAGCGAGCGGGAGACTTTTATACTGACTAAAATCTACCTGCGTTTCTCCGGTAACTCTTAGAATTCCAAAGCCGCTAACTCTTTTGAAGAATCTCGCAGATTTGACCTTAGGCATTACAACTAGCTTTTTAACACGATCCATTTTAAAATTGAAACTGGACTATTAAAGGGATGGAGCTCCCTCTTCCTTGTTCATCATCATCATCATTTCAGCCGAAAGACGTCCACTGCTGGACATAGGCCTCCCCAAGCATCGCCACAAAGAATGGTCACATACGTTGGACTCCCGCAACTCTCACCAGTTCAACGGTCCACTTTGTGGGAGGTTTTTGCTTGTTGTATGGAGCTAAGCTTTTGTACTTATCTTTTTTGTGATTTCACGCTTGACGGCTCACGAAATTGAGTCGACAGTCCGTCGACGCTACTTGGGGACTTTAAACTAAACTTTACGGTTTACTGAAGCATATTTTAATGGGGAAATGGGAAGGAGTAAATAGGTTTTTGTTGTGATGCTTCTGGGGAGCCTCAGTCAAAGGGGAAATTATAACCCAAACATGTCCACAGAAAAAAAAACAAACTTTATTGTACAGTCAGCAAAAAAAGTCGATGAACAGAATCAACATAACAAAACACCTGTTCGCAATAAAATGTGTTACATCTGTTCACAATAAAATGTTTTGTTATGTTGATTCTGTTCATCGACTTTTGTTGCTGACTGTACCAAAAAAATATTGACATAAAATTACATAATTTTTCTTAAACTTAAATCTATGGAAACAATGCTGGTCTATTTTTTTAATCAATGCCCTGCACTCTCTAAAACATTTAGCAATCACCAACTATAGCTTTAAATATCAAAAGAAACTATTTGGACACAAGAATACACTAGCTATAAAACTAAGTAAACGCCGATCGCTAAAGGACAAACGTTTAAATAAACATATCGATCTTTCTCCTTGATAGATTCTGCCACATGAAGTGAAAGTCTCTCACAAATCGGCATGACCCAATGTGACTAAAATTACATCAAATGGGGCGAGGGAACAGGTCATTAAATATTAAGACCTTAAATATATGGGGCCCATTTGCTTTGAAAAAAAACACCGCTATTTATTTACGTCACGCGCTACCTGTGACGAAATCAGAAAAATAAAACCCTTGAGTTATTAAAAAAAAAACACAAGGCAAACATATTTCGTGTTGAACCTAATCGTAGTGCGATAGTATTAAAATTGATTTGTTGTTTGTTTACAATAGGTGAGCTACACTGGGGTTATGATTAGTGTCATAGACTACTTCTAATACCAATACAATATACGGCTCCTAGGTAGCGCAGCCGTAGGAATAGCTAGATTTTAATTAGGGAGTACAAAACCTAAAATGGTCTGGAAGCGAACCTCAAGAATTTTTTGGGTCACTGAGCCTGCAGATCGAGTACATAATGTTTTCATTGGTCCTTACTGGCTTATGGCTTCGGCCTGAATCGAAAGGACATTGGACAAGCTTTATGCCGACGTTACATTTTTTACAGTATAGGTCAAGTGCTCCGTACAACCTCTAGGACGTCTTTACGGTCATATAACATTTACAGCATAATCAGCCTTATGATGTTCCCACAACTGGGATTCAGACTTTCTAGGAGAGGGAATAGGCCGCAATGTACCACGCGGGTCCAGTGCGGATTGGTAGATGTCACATGTCCGAATTATTGGTTCTAGGATATGGCTGTTTCTTCACGAGGTTTTCCTTCACCGTTTTTAGAGCAGTGGAGATGACATAAATTATACAAATTAATGCGCCTGGCTGAGTTTGAAGCTGCGTCCTACCAGTGGTAACAGCTCCGACTTACGCTTATGATTAGAGAAAATCCTCAGACTTTTCTATTCCCTCTCCTAGAGAGGCCTGAGTCCCAACAGTGACTACATTACAAGGCCGATAATGCTAATCCTAAAGCCTCAGACTTTTAATTTTAATAAGCTTCTGCTACCGACTTCGCCCGATTGAAAGTAGGTTTCGTGGAATCAGTCTCCAAACCATCAAACATTTTCAAGATGATATAAATCCACAATTCCGACAATTTCAATAGTTTACAACTCTCCTCGATTAAATTATAAAGTTAGCACTTAAATTGTATTAAGGTGTCTTATTGAAGATAAATTCCTTTGTCGTAACTCCTTGCGGCACAAATCACTGATCTGTATCGACGAGCGAACTTTCTCGGGCTTGTTTCACAAAATGAATATTAATGGTAAGTAATAAAGTTACCTAGCCTTTTAGCCTAATTTCATTTGAGTCAGTTTCTAAAGATTATTTCGTAAGGGCTTACGAAATACTTAGGCGAAATGAAATGTCTTAGTAATTGTCACGGAAAAGGTCATTGGGTACCTTAGTATGGAAACCATACCCATGGCGGACACAAATGAAATTAGTAGAGTGTAATGATATAAAGTTCTGATTTACTATGACATTAGTCGCATTAATGTGAGCCACGGGAATCTAGAAAAATTGTGTTATAAACTGATATGAGGAATATGAATAAAATGCTAGTTCATTGAAAAATATTCAATTTGATTGGATCAAATTGAATATTTAATAATCAAGCATAAGATCATTTAAGAAGGCAGCAGGTGCGTCTATTGCTTCCTGATAGCTAACGAAGGACTGCGCAGAGGGCGGTGAGTCAGTGCGCGAGCGCAACAAAACTAGTTTGGCCTAACTAATATGCGAAAGAGACAGCGTATACATGCCTCTAAATATCGGCACATCAATGCACCATGCTGTATGCTATCTTTAATGATGGAATAAAATCCTCTGAAACCGTTTGTTTTTTATTTTTTTAAACGATCCTGTACATTTTCCTCCATCGTTTTTTAAATAAATAACTATATACAATGAAAGGTCATATTATTCCCCTTAGTTTTAAACTATTTTGATTATGTCCGCCACTCTTCGTAAGCGGGTCAGATACGCCCAATGACCTTTTAGCACTATAGTTCGAAAGAGTATCAGACTTTCACTGAATAACTCGCTCGTGATCTTTCAGTTAAGAAAGATGCTTGAGGTAAACCACGAAATTCATTTTTTCCCCCGTTGCAGGTTTTTGATATAGATGAATAAAGAGTATATGGTGAGAAGTACACCATATATATTATGTACTCTTTATAGTACGCCATAAAAAAGTGTTCGTTAATTTTCCAGTCAAGTGTCAAGTTTTATGTTGATAACAATAATATGATTTGTGATCGTAACAAGTATTTATTTTAATGCGTTATCTCAGTTGCACGTAAGTGCTATGATTGCAACTAAAGCTTTTTCTTTCAATACTACAACTAATTACTCTTTTAACGCTATGATATCTTTATCAACCAAATAAATAAACTATATTTTTTTTGAAACCTCAAAACAAAACAGACTAGCTGTAAAGTTGTCTAAAAAGACAATTCAGAATCCACATAAAGGGGAACTTTCATCCGTTTCCCACGACGTATCATAGCAAGTGCAGAAAATAAAACCTCCTCACTCTCTTCACATTTTAGATAGTGTTGCTAGCTGTGAAAAAAAAATTACCGCCACACTAACTTCTCAAAGAGATTATCTGCCTCTTGGCGCGACGCCAACGGATCTACATTTTCTTTCTGAATAAACTTTCTTCATTGGACAATGTGTTACTTGTTGGTTTAACTTTGAACAAAAGCCTGATGGAATGAAAAGAAAGATTTTAGGTTTGCTTTTTATTGGTGGTCTGCTTTTTGGCATCTAGCTTTGTGGTCATTAAACCTAGGTATATAATAAAATAAAAAAGAATCGTGAGTCTGTTTCACTGGGATTTGAGCTCGTTATATGTACGAGTAGAACTAGTAACCTAAGTTTATAAACATAAAACCTTTCTTGTTAAATTTTCTTTCTTTTAATGAATGCCTCCTCCTCCTTGCGACGTCATGTTTCATCACTTTTACTTTTAGGATTTTTCTACATCTATTTCTGCCTGTGGTGGTGTGAAGGACCTTGTATATTCTGGATTTAAAAGCGGTGCGGATCTGATCGGATCAACGCGTTGGGTTGCGCCCAGAAGGCCTTTACCCATCTATGTAGTTTACTGGTCATAATAAACCATTTATGGCTGCCACCATCTTTCCTTGCAATGTGACTGAAGTATTGCAAAATCTTGCGAAGACACACGGACGACAACCGCGAGGAAATTTTGTCTGATTAGGAAACGCAGCAACTTTCCCCAGAACCACAACTCAAAGGCGTAAATGGGTTTGTGGTCTGCCTAAGTCTCGGCAGTATACGAAAATATCAAGAAGATTAGAGTCCGTACCAGTTTGGTTTTGGTCTAATCGGCAATGAGCCATGGTGCTCTTAGCCATACCGTGTATCAAAATATTCCATCACTCATATCTAAATTTAAGGAAAAGGTAATAATTGTAAGCGCCTCGTTGTCGAACAAATATCTTTAGATACAAAACCTGCTGGCAGTTTGGCGACACATTGTCAATCGTGGCCACCAACCGCGTATTCGCCGCGACTTACCGCCCGCACCCCACGTCTGCAACCCCTGTCTCTTCCGCGCAAACTCTAAGAGAACGCACGAACGCGTTCGAGACGCGTCTCCATTTTGTACGTACTATCTACAATCTAACTGAAACCCTTCATAGGTGAAACATGTTGTAAATCTGAATGGTTATTGACTGAAACGGTTTTACGGAATGTAAAGATTATACGTACGGCTAGAGATGGGAATTCTCTGCCGGAGTCTGTGTTTCCTGAAAGCTACAATATGTTACTGCTAGGCAAGCGTGTTCCATCGTCAACCACAACATTGCTGACATAATGGTCAAACGTGAGTCTATCAATAAAGAAAAAAAAACTAAGGACATTTTTATTCCACGAACCCCTAAAAAGTTAATTAACCTAATTGCTCGTGGTGAAGGCGAGTGGACATTCAACACCCTTACAAAGTAACTAGTACATTAATATAGTTATTACATTATAACTTTCGTGAGTCGCACGTTAATTTTACTAGGTTGTAATTGATATTTTATCACCGACGTGGAAGGATATCCGGCTTTTGAGCTCTGGGTTGCTTGACCGACTATAATGTCATAATCATGTAAGTAGGAGCGTTTGTTTTGGGAATAATATGTCGTAATACACTACATAACAAATTTTATTGCGGACTACTACTACTATAGATTTATTTGTAGAAAAGTTTTAAAATTAAACATGTATCTAGCGACCCGACCCAGTTTCTTACAATACTCCGTCGGTTTAGGTAGTTAACTAAAGGTAAACAATCTTGGTATGTCTTTTTATATTAAAGAGGTCGTATATAATATACATAAAGATTATTTAAATTTAGTTTATTAGCTAACATCGATTTAGGTAAATACCTATTTGCAAAGATTTTTACATACAATTTATAGACAACTTTTAGATAAAAAGACATGCCAAGATTGTTTACATTTAGTTAACTACCTAAACCGACGGAGTATAACTTATAATATGCATGTTTTAAACACTTACTCACCAAAAGACGCAGCGTTGGAAGGCTTCCCGTTGACCTGGCGAGATTCGCCAGAATGCAATGGATGCAAGACGCACAGGACTGTTTGTTGTGGTGACACTTGGCCAACAGTGAACGTCTTTCGCCTAAACACTTACCTAACCTTCTTCATGAGTCACTTGTCTTTTGATGAAAACAAAATGAAAATACGTTTAGTAATTTTTAAGTTTATCGCGAATAGACAGACACGGTGTTGAACTTAGTTTTATAAAACGTTAGGAGGAAGTTTGTATTTGTTTTTTTGTGAAATACACTTTTATTATTTCCTTCCCATTTTTTCATCATACAAGTACGTATGTTTATGATGCCAAAAATTTACTTATATTCAAACTTGTAAAAATACTATTTAAAAACAATGTGCGCTCAAAATATGATTCTTCCAAAATCGCATTTGATTAACAAAATATATTGCCAATATATATATTTTATTATTCTACAAATACTTTTTAATTTTAAAAACTTTTCTCTCCATAAAACTTTATTACTTTAAAATCCAACTAAGATATCATTGCCTTATTAATGTGAGCTTAGCAACAATCCATGCATAAAAATGTCAATAGCTTAGAACCCCCGTTTCTCCCCATTATTGAGTTACTCGAGAGTTACGGGAAAAACACAGTTTTTATTTTACTTTTTTCTAATAAAATAAACAGGCCAGAAGAAGATATAATCTATTTAGAACTTGGAACTACCCGCAACTAAGTTATCTTTGGAAAAAAATGGCGGATATTTTTATAGCGCTTGTTAGAGATTGAAACGCAAAGCCTGGCTTGCAAGTAATGAGAAGCAAGCGTTTTTAATTTTTAGTTGGGAAACCATCAATTAGATTTGGTGGAATCCCGGTATAGACTTGTCAGACTTTTACTGCCTAAAACCCAACTCCTGTTCCATTTTTGCCTTCTTTCCAGGGTTCCGGGACCCTGGAACTGATTCGTACAACCCAGGACCCCAGTAGGCTACGATCCTGCTGGGCCCCTACAGTACTGACATCTCTTTGATGCGCGCGTGGACCAATACTCGCCGTCGAAAACTTGAACTTGGTCCGGATGGTTTCCGGACGTCTAGACCTCGAGCTACCCATTGCTTGCCGTCCGCAAGCCTAGGCTAGGCTGAAAGTCAAGGCTGGGACGCGAGGGCTAGGCTCTCGAGCGTGCGGCCGCCTCCTTCGCTAGCATTACTGGTTCGCAGAAGGAGACGACCGCCTACCTCTCTTTCTCGCTCCGTACCATGGCCTGTACCAGAGCCATAAGAGAAAAGCGTGTGGTCGTACACAAAGCAATCGCACGTGTAAAATATAACATACACAATATATGTTTATCATTACGTCATTCCAACATACGGGTGATTGATGTTCACTTGAGCGGTATACTCGATCGATACTCGCGCGTGTATATGTTAAGAGAAGTAACGAAACAAAACTAACTTAGGTACAGCTGTTCTATTCTGTTTTTCCCGTTTCATTAAGTTAAGGAGTGAATCTTTAAATTGTGTTACTCAAGTCTCTTTATGAGTTCTAGGGCTACTTTAACTCTTCTAAATGACGGTAAGGATCTATTCTTACCGGACATGGCAAGTTCGAGAGGTTCCAGCTTGGAATTCTGGCGGAAAAAAGCCCCGGATGTCACCATTGTGATAACCGGCTGGAGGACATGGTGGAGCGTACGGTGGCGGTGTGCCCCACCGCCGTGTCCTCGTTTGCATTGACCTCTCGCGCCGGGCCGTGGTTCTGGCTATGAATGATATCTGCCCTTAATAAAAAGGTATCGTTAGCCTGCACCAACGGTGCCTTTTTTTTTGCCAAACCTGCGTTTGTGTGGGGACACTTACATCCTTAACCTGTATGACTGCTTCGTAGAAGGGGTGCTGGTTCCCATTCCAGAAAGGGCTGACCATAGCAAAACACAGCAGTGTTTGTTACGACTAAAAGATCAAAAAAAAAACCTCAGTAGTAAGCGTCATGACATTGAGCTATTTAACCATAACACAGGTATCCAATACCTATCTCGGGCACCAGTCTTGCACAAATGTTGCAAAAGAAGTGTTATATTAGATTTAACAATATTTTCTGATGTATGTACCATTGTGGAGAGAAATAAACTTAAACTTATTTAATCAAAACATTCTTCCTACCTACTAATCATGTACCGAGCAGTCACGTTAAGTACATAATAGGTTCACACATGTATCATTTTCCAGCCTAATTATACATAATTAATCATGGTGTTTATCATAGGTCCAGTGCTGATAATATTTCAGCTTGGACCGCATTCAGGCCGCCTCTAGGGTCCATAAATCAGGCGGCAAACGTAACTGGAGCCTATGCCACTAATTTACGAGTAAAACGAGGATTACAACAGTCTATATTTTTTATATAAAAATATGAGGGTTATAGTCTCCAAATCGGATGTTTATAATTTTGTTTTGCTACCAACTTTGTGTTCAAGTTTTGCAGATTTTGTATCTATTTTTTTGTTTAACAGACGCAATTGTTTTTTTTTATATTTTTAAGACTATGACATCTTGCGACATTAAATCGTATCGTGTCTTAACCCTTAATATGATTTGCTTTGGGTCCATTGAATCCCACGCAACCTTTTTTTTACATTTTTAATGGGGCTATCTTTTTTACTTGCTTCCCTGTTTTCATCCAAATAAATTTTTAATCACAGCGTCAACGATACGGAGGTATCTGGTGTCCAACAAACCCCGCACATCTATAAATGTAGTACAATTTTATAGAAATTACTCCTAATGATACCGAGCCTTCTACTTCTGAAAGTAATTCAAGATTCTAATGGCACTTGCTACATACTAAATCCAAGGGAATGGTTAAGTTTCAACGTGAATTAAAGTGAAAACTAATAATTAAAAAAGAAATAAAAAAGTTATATAAGACACTAACTGACTGGTAACTTTAATACAAAAATCCCAGAACCCCTAAACCTTTCGAGGTTTCCATTTTTTTCATTAATTTAATAAGTTAATTCACAAAATATTTTTTTCAAACTATAACAAAAACCGTCAATCCAGTCGCTGTTTTATAAGTGATATGCTTACCAACGAATAGCATTTTAATTTTATTTCTATAAATGAAACATTCTCAATGTGCTAATTCTCTAAGGGTTCATTACTAACAGCAATTATTATTATTATTTGTATAACAAGGAATGAAATTAATTGAGCTGCTAACGATTTGATCATAATTATTCAGCTCTCATTTATCTACAATAATATAATTGGTAAGGTTTTTAAGGTCATTATGGAGATGTATATTATATTGACTACGTTCTTTATTAGACTAGCTTTTGCCAACGGGTGCACCCGCATGAAAGGAGAAAATAAATAGTTTATGTTATTCCGTGAAGATGCAACTTTCTAATAGTGAAAAATTTTTTGACACCGGTGAAGTAGTTTATGAGTGAAATCGTAATGTACAAACCAAAAATTTAATCTTTTCTTTTACTATTAGTTTGGACTAGCACTTTGCCTGCGACTTCTGTCGTAAGAGTATTTTCATAAAACCCTATTTTATGAGTAGTTTTGAAAAACTAAAAATAACAGTCTTTATTCATTTTGGTTAGACTTTGTGCCAAGTTTCAAATTTATACGAGTAAACCCAAGGAATAATATTCTCCCATACAACCTTTGATCTACTCTCTCCTTTGAACTATAAACTTTAATCAACAACAATCAACAATCGTTATAAACTTTCCTTCATACCAGGACGACTTGGTTTCTTTAGTGGAATTGGTATCCCACCAGCCAGGGCTGCGGAAATGGCAAGAGTCACTGAGGTTTTTAAACGGAAATGACAACTAAAGGAACAATGGTATGTTTTGGTCAGTAAAAGTCTGACACTCCTTATCGTTTCAACTGCCGAGTTTCTAAAACCGAGAAAAGTGAGTAAAAAAAGGTATACCTAGAATCTCCCTGTATTTTCAACAGTCACAATATTTTGCTAACAGCGCAAAGTCACAAATAACATGGATATCAAAATAGCGTTTAGTTCGTGGAAAAAAGCGGATATTTATTTGCGAGCGGAATATACAAACTATTTCTCAAAAGTACTGGCGTAAATAAAATATTTCATAGCAACAGCAACAATGCATCGAGATAAATGTTTTTTTCATTTGTTCGTATACAATTTAATCTGATTGAAAACCTCTGCTCGTTAATACTGGCATGTAGCTAGAATTTGTTAAATTTTATTCATATTGTCAAACATTGGAAAATAACTACAAAACTAAGTAAAAATATTTCTTCAATTCCTATCATTTAATAAAAAAAACCAACTCCCTTTTTCTCAAGGCGTAACACATAATCATCAAATGATTTTTCGCTGTAAGGCACGTAAGAAGAAAAAAACTCTTTGAAACGTACGAGAAGCCAAAGTCAAAGTGGTTTTATTTTACATAGGCCTACATGGGCACTTATAAAACGTCAAAAACTAGTACACCTTAAACCTTGGCAGGCATTAGCCTGACTCTACTGGGCCCCTTCAGTTTTGCTGACAACTCTTTGAAGCGCGCAACGAAGACTACGTGCAAACAACCCAGCCTTGGACCAAACGGTCGGATGGTGGTCTACCTGTTGCTCATCGTTCATAAGTCCGCGCCAACAGAGGCCGGTAATCACCTTGCTACTCCCGACGCCCGGGGTATCTCCTTCCACCGCGATCGCGGCGACAGAATTTCCGTTCCCCCACAGCTGCAGCCATTTCCTGCAGTCGCATTACTACATCGCAGGCAGAGGCGACCGCCTTCCATTCTCTCTCGCTCTAGACACGATCTGAACCAGAGCCAAAAGCGAGAAGTCACCGCCGCCGATCTCCTCCAAAGACACCAAACTCCCTTTACTTTTCAATTTGTAATGATGCATAGTTTTATTCAGAATTATTTAACAAAACCTTCATCACGATTTTAGCCGAAAGGCGTCCACTGTTGGACATGGGCTTCACTCAAGAATCGCCGTAATAACCGGTCATATGCGACTTAGGATCTGTTGGATTTCTGCGACCCTCACTTCACTTATCAATCTACATTGTGGAAAACCTTCCAACGCTGTGTCTTCCAATATGGTCGCCATTCCAGTACCTTACGACCATACTAACTCCTCTTTACACCTTAAAAGACTCCCCACAAGAACATAACAATTAACTGTCCAGAACAGCTCCAAGGCTTTTACGCGAAAATATAAATATACACGCCGAAGGAAGTTGAAACTATTGAGATAAATAAGTTAGTCGTAAGTTTACGAGGGTAGGACTAGGGAACAGACTAAAGTAAACAAGATGGCTCTCAAACAGCATTACAGAGTCCGCCACTAAACGGATAAGTGCAGTTCTATGCTTGCCCACGCCGCGGCCATGTTGTGTCGCTAGTGATGAGCTCGTGAATAATTAGATGAGTGTTTTTTTTTATAGGCTCACGTGTGACCATTATCTCTTATAGGTTCGCGATTGACCACTGATTCACCCGATCGTAAGCGATGATGTGGCTGACGATAGATTACGCTTGCCTAGAAGTAAGCTATTCACTCTTGACTTAAAGTCTCCTAGTTAAAATAATGATTGCATTAGGCAGTCAGATATCCGATACCGAAATAATCCCCAAAAAAAAACCGTATCCAGATCCACCGAACTTGAATTTATGGCACAGCACAAAATAAACCAGTTATGTACTAGCAAATATTATCTAATCGATTAAGTACCCACACTTATACTGAGTGATTGAATGATCTACATCACTAGCGCGACCGTCCCCCGGGATTTGCTTGAGCAAACTAAAAACGAGGCCACTTGGAACTTCCATCATGCTCCGAAATGCGTCTGAAAACGGAATAAAAACGTTTTAAAATTGAATTTCAAACGCTCGCCCGGGCAATACTCGGTATCTCTTGTACGAATATTGCGAGTAGACTCAAATCGTACTCGATCTTTATTGGTTTTGAAGGATATAAAGGTTGTAGCACACGTAACAACTCAAAAACGGATCGTGTGAGCGATGTGGTGAACATCACTTTGCTGTCAAACAAGCGTCAATCTGACAACTAAAAACGTCAAACGTCAATTCACCGCTTCAATGGTAAGACCTATACTATACGTCTAGTTAGGCGCGCGTGGTACACCACGCACGTCCATCTCGGGTCTTCATTGAAGGGATGACCGATGGCCTTAGTTTTTTTAGAAGGCCTGAAAGATTTTAGAGGGTATGTACTGCAACCATAGAATAAATGGACGTCAAACGAACAACAAGCTTCTGTAGGAACACCGATAAATAATAATGATGTTAATATTTTTGAAATATGTTTTTGAAAAAACACTTTGACACGTCATTTTTTTTTCGCCACCACACCGATACCGATTGTCGTTGCAGTAGAAAATTTGTTTACCAAAATACCTACTGACATCTTGAATTGAGACATAGATGGTTAGACATAGACATAGATGGTGGACGTTTTTGAGCTCATATGTGTGCATCAGCCTTTAGACAACATACGCTTAGATGGATTGAAAAAGTTCGAATACTCGAACTAGGATTATACACTTTGCTATGCAATATCTAAATTCTGGACCGTATCATATTCAGTTGAAAAATGCAGCAACTATTGCAGAGCAAAATACATTTCGTTTGACGCAAACAAACACTTTTTCTTTCTTTCTTTTCCAGCTTATAAGCGGAATGAGAGGATGAAAATGATTCTTAAATTATCTTCACTCGGTAAATACGAACACGCAAACGAAATACTCGAATTAATAAATCGAGATAATTTTAATATTTTAAGTTGATTATTAATTGTCCTATTATATTGCTTATTTATTAAATACTTTATGTACACAAAAGTTAACAGAGGCGGACTTAATGCCTTAGGCATTCTCTACCAGTCAACCTTTGGGTGATGCATGCATTGTTATTGCACTGCAATAAAAAAAATATGGGTTGCAACGGAATGCTATCACGTTGTCTTGACATCGAGTTTATTGTAAATAAAACGCCGAACAGAAAACGCCTGGAAGAGCTACTGGTCCGTGAAAGAATTAAGCGTAAGCTAATGGACATGTGCATTCTCCCCATCCTGACCTATGGGGCACAGACTTGGTCTCTGACTAACATCCAAAAGTCCAAAGTTAAGGTTTACCAACGTGTTTTGGAGCGCAGTATCAGGTAGTAGGTATTTAATTTTTCAAATGTACCATAGAACAAATTATATGTCACCGAATAGATCAAATATTTTAAAAGACTTCTAAACACGACCGATAGTTCAACATTATAGATAAAGATCGTTCGAAACACTATACTGCGCTCAAAAACGCAGATTATTGACGTGGCTCGGAAGACTGCCCAGCTTAAATGGGACTGGGCCGGACATGTCTGCCGCATGCCGATCGAGAGGTGGGCCAGCAAAACACAAAGTTGGTGACCTGGAATCGCACGACGGGGTCGCGGCAGACCAAGAGGGAGATGGCGGGACGACTTGGATGTCTTCCTTAAGAATTGGCAAGAAGTGGCTCAAAGCCGCGAACGATGGAAGAAATGGATGAAGGCCTTTGCCCAGCAGTGGGGCAATATATAGTCTAGGTAATAATAATGACTAAATTATTGAATAGGAATCGTTTGTTTGAGTAAGTTCATGTAAAAAGGAGGTATGAAATGCGTGTTGCTATAAGAGTTATGCGGATGAATGGAGAAGGAGAGAAACAAGGAATATATGGATGGATTGTCTGAAAAAAAAATGGACGAAAAGAAATCCAATGTTGGCGTGAAGATTGACAGGACCAAATGGAAGAAAAAAATCAGTTGCGCCAACCTCAAGTAAAATGGGACGACGCCAGGAAGACGAAAACTTTTAAGTAGTTTTTTAGAAGTACTAGTATCTTCAAAAAAAAACAAAAAAATATTTCTAATTTCAATTAATCTCAGTATTTTGGCAATAAAGATTCTAATATTCGAATAATAGTCCGGTCAAAATAGACTAATTAATTGGGGTGAGGTTACAATAATTCGCACTTGGCTGAAAATTGGTAGGTTTGTTCAATACACTATTATAAAGGAAATGTGAAAAGTCCTCATCGATCCGGCACGTGCAAAAAAATATACACGCGGTCAAAGGTCACAAAAATGGGTTTTTCGCATTATTAAGCAAAATGGTAAGTTTTATCATAAAATTAGCTCAGCCAAAAATTATAGATCAGACAATTATCTATAAACATGTCTAAATACTTTTTTTCTAAGAGCCATCGTTTTTGAGATATAACGATTCAAAATATTGAAAGAGTTGTAATCGTCAAAATATGAATAAGTACACCACGTATATACTCGTACATCACTGAAGCCGTAATACAAGCAAAAATATCGTTCTATCGGTCAGTGTGACTAACACATATAAAATATGAAAATTTGGGGTAAAAAAAAACCCATTCCCTTATCTTCTACACCAGTGTAACCTTCAGCAACATCTGCCTCCCATTCAATTGTCTGCGTGGCTAGGGTCGTATACCAGCTTTATTTTACTATGCCGAATACATTCAATGCTATTAGAGTGCATCTAATGATAGAACGACCTGGAGTTTTTGATTTAATGGGCCACATTATTCAGCCACAATTTATTGTCCAAAATAAAAAAAGTTGTGAAGTGTCAAGACATGAAGAATCATGTCTTGACACTTCACAAGTACTAGTTAGTAATACCACATACAAAATTTTTGGATTCAACCTCTTTTTCTCAGGTTGCGCTTGTTACTGTTTCAACTTTTTGAATCGTTATATCTCAAAAACGGTGGCTCTTAGGAAAAAAAGTAGTTAGACATTTTTATAGATAATTATCCGATCTACAATTTTTGTCTGAGCTAATTTTATGATAAAACTTACCATTTTGCTGAAAATCGCGAAAAACACATTTTTGTGACCTTTGGCCACATGTATTTTTTTTTGCACGTGCCGGATCGATGAGGACTTTTCACATTTCCTTTATAATAGTGTATTGAACAATCCTACCAATTTTCAGCCAAGTGCGAATTATTGTAACCTTGGATGTCTAAATTGACCGGACTATAATTTAAATTTTATTTAATTTGGTGTATAAAGTAACCCTTAAAAGTAGACTAACATATCTACACCTCCTTGCCAGGCAACCAATAAGAACATAAGAACGAAAATAATCTGATACAGGAATGAAAGAACGAACGGAATGAACTGAAAGATGTTTGTTCCGTACAGAGAGTGTTTTTGAAGCTTCTGCGACAGGTTTTGTTTCAAAAGAGAAAACAGTTCGCCTTCAGTGTACCTAAGTAAGTGCTGTGGCGAAGTTTTACTTTTTAAATATTCCAGGCGTGGAACGAATAAATCTACAATAGTAGGAGTTTTGTGAGAATAAATATAAATTAGGTATGATCTACCATTTTAAATACTTTTAGGGTTAGCATTAGCATTATCGGCCTTATAATGTTCCCACTGCTGGGACTCAGGCCTCCTCTCTAGGAGAGGGAGTGGGCCATAATCCACCGCGCGGGCCCAGTGCGGATTGACAGGGTACTGAAACCTTTTAGGTTCTGTTCCTCAACAGATTGTATCTCATGAACCGTGATAGATAATTGAATGTAATGATGCATTTGATGATGCTTTTCTGTTGGCACTATAACTACACACAGCATAAAATAAATATTTAAGAGAGATTTGATTCCCATACAACAACCGTGATTCATGCACGCAACGTCGCCGTCGTAGGTAACCTTTTTGACTATTCGAGCGATTTATGGTGATAGAGAAAAAAGTAAAATTATCGCACTATGAAAATGCTTGCTGCATTGTTCCTCTTTTGGTGTGAATCGGCCCTAAAAGCAGCCAAAAGCTGCCTAATACCTGCCAGCATGTTGTACTGATTTTTATCTCACCCAGTCATTATTTGTTTTAAATTTAAATTACTATTTACCTATTTATTTCTATACTGTAGGTATCTATGAACCCATTAAATTTAATAAACGTGCCTTTGATTTTTCATTTATGTAGTATGGTACTGTCTCGTCTATATCGTCCCATTTATTGTAGACACTCGGTCTTCAGCTCAAAAGGTTAAGTCAATAAATAAACCCATACTCACAGACTACGAGTCAAACAATAAGAAGCTCCTTTAATCACCATTATGACACCCTAATATACGTTAACACGTACTTTTTCCACGTCGTTAAACTAAAAGCCTACTTCATCCCTATTTTGAGAGGAAGGGGGCGTAAAAAATAAATAAAATGAAGCACTAGCCCCAAAGTGGCTACGTGTAGTGTATCATAAAAATGTTACATATAGCTGTAGGTAATAGATTTGGCAGAAATTTGAGATTTAGGTCAAGGAAAATTGTTAGAATTGTCGTAGTATTCGTTTTTCTCGAAGCCAAATAAACAAAAATATTGTGTCACAGAAATTGTTACCTACTGAACTCCTCTGAAGCTGCTGCTTGACCGATTATTATGTTATTTTTTTGTGTTATGTCTGAGAATAGGTCCGCAGGCAATTATTTAACCTCCTACCAACTACGGCTAATTGTTTTCTTTCCTAATTTTTATGGCAAAACAAAGTTGTTCATCTCAGCTTGCAAACTTGAAAAATTTCCTGGCACAACAAAGCGAGTTCTTAAAAACCTGTTAAACTTAAGAAATTATATACAAAAAAAAACTTGGCGTACCGATATCAGAATTACGCACACTGCGCTAAACTGTCAAACTTCCAGCCAGTCATATTAAAAAGTTTATTTTATTATTTAAAAATGTGTTGTAGGTACGTACTTTTGAATTAGGCAAAGTAGCTAATGTTTTAAGATTTATTACTTTTTGCTTCTTGAATGTTAAGTAGGCAAAGTTGGGGTGAGTTGAGGTACTGGTTAAGTCCCTTTTTCCTTGTACTTGACGTTGGTTATTTTAAACGGAAGGTTTAAGCGGATTGTTCAGAACGAGACCTGAATATATTGTAGTTAATTTAGTTGAAAATAAAACGTAGTTCAATTATTTACTTTTTTTTCTTTGCTCGCTATTAGTAATGGCGAAATATGTAGACCATTCTTCGTCTTACAAAAGAGGTAATTATTGTAAAAATATAACTATAATCGATTAAAAATTACATGCATTTATAAATTTCGTAAAGGTAAAGTCGTCAAATTTCATTAGCTCAAACTTTTGGGGTCAGAACGGTATTTTTCTATTATAAGCTACCTAGTGCTTGACTGCGATCCTTCCTGATCGTTAGCACTGATGCGATCATTAATCTATCAAATACCCGCGAAACGAGACACAATAGTAAAACAATAACAGCGCGGTCTCAAACATTAATGTTTGAATCCCCAACCGGTCCTATGAGACCGTTAATGGTGAAGCGCACTGGTATGTTAATTAAGAGCGTATTTATTCCGGCCTTGTAGAAACCTAAATCATCATCTGCCTAGCCTTTTCCCAACTATATTGGGGTCGGCTACCAGTCAAGCCGGATTTAGCTGAATACTTACCAGTATTTTACGAGGAGCGGCTGCCTACCAGACCTCCACAACCCATTAACTGGGATAATACGGTACTTCATGGCAAGACTGGAGTCAGATTTACTGGCTTTTAACTATCCGTAACGACTGCCAAAGATCTACAAATGACAACCGGGACCTACGGCTTAACGTGCTTTCCGAGGCACGGAGGAAACTCGTTATATTAAGATGGTCACCCATCCACAGACCAACTTAGGCAAGCGTTGCTTAACCTTGAAGATCGACCTGTGCGGCTGTTATTATCTAGCCACGAGCTCCTCGAGTTAATTAAGAGCGTATTTATTCCGGCCTTGTAGACACCTAAATAATGATTATTATTAGCGCTATTCCCGTTCAATGGGACGGATGCGACCGCTGGAAGCAAATTGTTCCAATCCTTCGATCTACTCGTACATGCACAGATGTTTCTATTATGATGACAAACAATAAGAAAAAACCTTCTTAAATTCTACCCATAGAGGAATGAAATTGGTGTCAAAGTTTGTATGAAGAAACTGTCATGCAGCTGATTTAACATGATATAATTATAAACGTTGTTCATACGAAACCCTATCACGTAAGTTCGACTCGTACTAAAGAAGGTATACATACTCAAAAGATTAGAGAACCAGATCCAAAAATATTGCATTTCCAATCAGCAATATGAAGCATGGAAAGAGATCGTAACTTTAATGTATATTTTATATTAAAACTTTCAACTTTACGACTGAACGCCAATAACGTCCATCCTGAACGCTTAGATCTATCAAGTAAGTACTAAAAATAGAACTAAAATCTGATCTCAAGTAACAATAGGAGTCAAAACCCTAAACTTTATAATAAATTCTATTGAGAGCTTTAAAAGATCCAAGTTCTTGATTCGAGCGAAAAGAAATTACCAATTCACGTTATTAAGGGTAAGAAAAGTCGAAGTTTCGGCATCCAAAGAATGTACAAGTTAATTTGGAAGTGAGTAGCAGCACGTCCGAAATTGTACTGGCAACATTCGGGCTAGATAAACTAAGAAATGTTGAACTTTTTCTTCTTACGCGGAAACTACATTAGAGCGACGCACACGCGGGCGACACTTCAGTTGTACGTAGAACCGTGTCGCGTGGTGTGCCTAATATAACTCTACAAATCTAGTCGCTAAATAAAAACAGACAACGATTAAACGTGCAAAATCGTTGCCTGTTTTCAAAAAACTAGTTAGAGAACATTACTTGTCGCTGTGAGTGTCGATAGTCATAATTCATATTTCTGTTTATAGTTTTGATTATGTATGTATATATGTATTTATTATATAGCATATGTATATATCTATGTATCTATTATAGTATGTATAATATGTAAACATACTGTGTGAGTTATTGTCATACCAATGACAGCCCCATTTCTTGTCCAGACAATCTCTGTCCATTCCAGGTTGCCTGGAAGAGATCGCGGAATGCGATAAGGCCGCCCATTGTATGTGTTTTAGTTTTAAGTTTCCTATTGTTAAATTGAATTGGTGTACAATAAAGCGTATATTATTATTATTATTATTAAAAAGTAAGGAGACCGACGCGGCCAGATCCGCGTACGTGGCCCAAGTGGGCCCAATGTAGTATCATTATCTAGCTCTCGTCTTACTGACGGTGGTACGTGTGTCGGTCATTCACTGCCCTCAAAAATGGTTGAGCTGAGTGGTGCGCGCTATACGGGTTACTTTCTTAAGCGGACATATATCATCTGCCTAGCCTTTTCCCAACTATATTGGGGTCGGCTTCCAGTCAAGCCGGATTTTAGCTGAATACCAGTGTTTTACGAGGAGCGGCTGCCTACCAGACCTCCACAACCCATTAACTGGGGTAACACGGTATTTCGTGGCAAGACTGGAGTCAGATTTACTGGCTTCTGACTATCCATAACGACTGCCAAAGATCTACAAATGACAGCCGGGACCAACGGCTTAACGTGCTTTCCGAGGCACGGAGGAAACTCGTTATGTTAAGATGGTCACCCATCCACAGACCAACCTAGGCAAGCATTGCTTAACCTTAAAGATCGACCTGTGCGGCTGTTATTATTTAGCCACGAGCTCCTCCTTAAGCGGACATATCTAGGCAACATAATTTAAACATGGTTTTAGCTGTGCGTTGATATGACAGTCATAGTCAGTCAGTTTCTCCTTGTATATAGGTATGTAGATAAATGGATCTTTAATTTTGGTTCTGATGAACTTAGTAAATTTTTCTTCTCAGCACTACTTAGCGACCTGTATGTCTTTATAGGTAGAGGACGATGCAAATAAGGACGGGCAGCAAAACAATAGACGTACCTATGTCCTGTGAAAAAATCCTGCAATCTTTTTCGATTTGGCGATCATTAAATAACTTCTACCGCTTTGGGTGGAACATGAGGTAGTGTCAAAATTTTACTGACTAAACCCACAGATATTAATTCAGGCCTTGAATCTTTCAAACCGTAACCATAAGTGACTCTTCACAGGCACTGTGTTTGAGATATATCAACTTAGATCGATGACTGACTCAAACTCAAATATTGAACTGTACTCTACGTTCACTTTAGAAACTGATATTATTATGGATGAGAACAATTATTAGAAGACGAAGTTTGTTACTGCAATAATAGGTGGAAATTAGTTAATCAAATAGTTCAAATTACGGGCTAAGAGTGAGTTTCTGAATTGAGTATTTTGATAAGTTTAGTTTAAGTTTTGAGTCAAGAGTTTAAGTATGCCATTTTTTTTACAGATTTTAGGCATCCCGGACCGGTCGCATTAGACCGCGCTGTTATTGTTTTACTGTTGTGTCTCGTTTCGCGGGTATGTGATAGGTTAAATATAGTCAACCTCAAATGCGGAATTGGGGAAATATTGTAAGGAGCACTGGTTTGAGAAAATCATCATCATCATTCCAGTAGAGACGTCCGTGGTTGAGACCTGCCAATATCGTATTGAGAAAATGTATTTTATATATTTTCGTGACATAAGTAGGTACGAGTAGCCATTATATTTACAAGCTTTCAAGCTTTTTACGCTTTTCTAAACAATATTTTTTCCATATTTCTCATCGCTAAATTTCCTGAGACTTCAAACAACAGTTTGGTAAAAGGCTTAGGCGAACGTACTCGTATCAAAAGAATTGCAATTTCTTTTTTTGTATATTTTTTTTATTATTATGCTTAGGCTCGCGTTTGACTACTATCTCACCCTTGTTATTAAGATTTCTGTGATCTTACCTGATAGTAAGCGATGATGTAGCCGACGATGAAGCACGCTTGTCTAGAAGTAACCTCTTGACCTTCACTCTTGACTTAATCCCTAAGTTGTAGCTATCAGGAAACACAGAGTCTGGCAGGGAATTTCACTCCTTCGCTGTACGCACAATAAACAGTAGCTGTTAATCGATTCCAAGTGGATATTGCACAACTGTACTACAGGAATTGCAAAACTTAATTCCTTCAAGCACGTTTCATCATCGGACCACTAGACGTACGGCAATGCGCCAACGGTACACGGTGAACATCCCACCCATACGTACAAAGCGTTTTGGGAGTACATTTAATATACGTACAGCTAAAGAGTGGAATTCCCTGCCGGGGTCTGTGTTTCCTGATAGCTATAACCTAGGGGTCTTTAAGTCAAGATTGAATAGGTTGCTTCTAGGCAAGCGTGCTCCATCATCGACCACATGATTGCTTACCATCAGGTGAGATGCGGTGAAGCGCGAGATTATAAATTATAAAAAAAAAATTGTGATATAAGACTGATGTAATTTTGTATTACAAGTGTTTTCTCAACTGGACAATTTGTGGAACCATTGAAACAGCCGCAATCACAGTAAAATGGAGCTGAAATTTTATTGTAGTATTGACTACCCCAGTCAGGTTTGTTGAGAAGGCTAACTCGATATATTTGCTGCCAAATACTGCAAAATTGGTTCGAATGCAAAACAAAGTAGGTCCTAGCACTATAGTTACAGTATTTCTATACTACATACTATACTAAGAAAATTAGCTGAAAGCATAGTTAGCAATTGGACGATAAATAAATCATCATCATCATCATCTACTTAGCCTTTTCCCAATTGTATTGGAGTCGGCTTCCATTCTAACCGGATTTAGCTGAATTCCAGGATTTTACGAGGAGCGCCTGCCTACCAGACCTCCACAACCCATTAACTGGGGTAACACGGTACTTCATGGCAAGACTGGAGTTAGATTTACTGGCTTCTGACTATCCGTAACGACTACCAAAGATCTACAAATGACATCCGAGACCTACGGCTTAACGTGCTTTCCGAGGCACGGAGAAAACTCGGTATGTTAAGATGGTCATCCATCCACAGACCAAGCTTGGCAAGCGTAGCTTAACCCGATCGACCCGTACGGCTGTTATTATCTAGCCACGAGCTCCTCCAACGATAAATAAATAAGTATTTTCTTACCTATTATTCAGTGCCTAAGCACTTCTTAAAATTACCTATCTATGCAACCATCGACCAAACCTGCCATTTAGTAAAGTAATTAAAATACAGAAATAGTTTTCACCGCATTCACTTCTTGTCATCTGTCGACTGCAAAGCCGCATCGGCATTCCTTGAAGGCAGCCTTGTAAAAGCTTTTCAGCCTGGATCTTAGCGAGAAAAGTGTGTCAAGGCAAGAAGTGCTACCTATTTTATTAAAATGTATTTATAGGCTACCGGTACTTAGACTGTGACGCCGTCGATCGGCATCTAATCGATCAGAGGCCCTACTAGGAGCTCTTAACGCGATCTATTTAATGACCTAGACTGAACTATTAAAAGATTGAAGCTTTAAATAGGGTATATAACTCCATCCCTCTTATTCGCTCACATGCCTGTCATTTTAAAACGTCATGGTAAGGTCCCAAGTCCTAAAAGTGGACTTGTTTTGCTACGGGGTAACTTTTTATACTTTAGAAATTTTTAAGAGGGTCGAATTAATCGTAAATATGTACAGTTTCTACTATGAGACCAGCCAAAATAGTGATAATAATTCGTTTTTTGAAGTAAAAAGTCATCGATAAACTTCTTCTGTTCTGTGTAGAGCAAAAGGGAGGGTCAGATTTTTACTGTCTAAAACCCGTCCCTGTAGTATTTTGCGTTCCAGGGCAACGGTAGCTATTTCAAACAATAACTGCAGGCTGGTGGTATCCTTTGATTTTGTGGGGTTATTTATTTCTACCAACTGGTAAATTGTGTATTGTTAATTCTGCGATGATCTTATTAATAAAATTGTTCTTGTTTATCAATATTTGAACCACCTGAAATATTGCCCTTAATCGTTTATCTGACGTGTATTAAACGAACCGGACCTTAAAGAACAACCAGTATTGCTCCGCGAGCAATAAAATCAGAGAACACTTAACTCCATAAGCTCTAGAACTAACCACTCTATACCAAACTTATCTAGTTCAAAATTGAAGTACATTTATACTTAAGACTCAATATAAACCTGTGTCATACCGAACCACCGATTCAAAACTCATCAGGACTTTACTACGGGAACAAACTTTTAAGCACTTAAAACCGTACAGGTAAGATGGAACGTCGATTTTACATTAAGCACTTTTAGTCATAAAGTAACTCAAAACGTTCTCTACTTAACTGCAAAACATATTTGAGTTGCACTCAGGAACACGTTAGTTTGTACTTAGGAAATGTGCGGTTACACGGGCAACTTATGTTGCTTGATCTTGGGCAATATTAATCAAATGGCCCAAAGATAGCTTGCCTTGTTACAATTTCGCGTGACATAAGGGCTAGATTTTACGTTAGACAGAAGATAATTTTGCCATGTTTTGTGGCAATGTCATAAGTTGACAGCAATGCGGAGGAGTTTTTCGACGACTTGTTGTAACTCTAGAACCCCGGTGGCACGAAAACGTGCCAGTAAACAAGTATTACCTTTTAACTTTTAGAAACGCTGGCAAAAATTTGTGCCACCAAACCCCGACCGATTTAAAACTGTACTCTCGTGGTATAGTTATAGAAATAACAGAAACGGAGCAATAACAGTGAACCTAACCTAAACCTAACCTAACCTAAAAAACCCAAAAAAAAATATAAAAATAATCGCGGTCCCCTAGAGGTGTGTCGTCGAAAAACTCTTCCGCATTGCTGTTAACTTATGACATTGCCACCCTATATGGTAAAATTATCTTCTGTCTAACGTAAAATTTTACTTTAATTAGTTTAGAGTTTCATATTTTTATACAACATATGAAAAGCAAAAATTAACTAAACTAAGTATTAGTACATTCAGGTGACAAAGTACTCCTCAACATTGGTGTCATTCGGAAAAGTGCCCAGGAAACTGGTCACATTGAATGGCAATGCTAATTCTTTTGGGTAAAGAATGAGCCAGCCCTGAAGTCACACAGTGTCGATTAGTCGATATGAACTTTGCTTAAAAAGGCCCTCGGACCCCATGACCCAAGCGTTCCGAACCCAAACGGCACAAGTTTAAATTGTATAAATATTACGTTCAACATTAAGTAAAACAAATTGTTGTTAGAAAAACCACCCCAACATCAACCCACACATTTTAGTCCCTAGAATGATTACACAAACTTAGTAATAATATAAACGTTTATTTTCCCTGCGCTAAAGTCACTTAAAGCTAATGTTTCTGTTTACGAACTGGGGTTTAACTGGTGCCTGAAATAGGTTTCTATAAGCACATTTACACACTATAGATCCCAGGTGTCTTGAATGTAAGAAAACATCAAGAAAGCTTGAAAGTTAACATAGGAGAACACAAAGAACAAGGAAGTTAAAAAAAATCAGAGTGCGATAATACAGGGTATGCGTGAAGGAAAGAAGATGTGTTTGTGTGTGAAGGTACTTAAGAATTTATTGAGCGTATATTTTTGATGGCAGATGGGGTGCAAGTATATGTAACGATAAAATAAGCAACAGTGAAGATACTGCGCTTGTCAAAATTCAGCAGTTATCTTAACGGGTTCAACAAAATTCTTGGTTTGTGGTGGAAGGTTTAAGCGGATTGTTCAGAACGAGACCTGAATATATTGTAGTTAATTTAGTTGAAAATAAAACGTAGTTCAATTATTTACTTTTTTTTCTTTGCTCGCTATTAGTAATGGCGAAATATGTAGACCATTCTTCGTCTTACAAAAGAGGTAATTATTGTAAAAATATAACTATAATCGATTAAAAATTACATGCATTTATAAATTTCGTAAAGGTAAAGTCGTCAAATTTCATTAGCTCAAACTTTTGGGGTCAGAACGGTATTTTTCTATTATAAGCTACCTAGTGCTTGACTGCGATCCTTCCTGATCGTTAGCACTGATGCGATCATTAATCTATCAAATACCCGCGAAACGAGACACAATAGTAAAACAATAACAGCGCGGTCTCAAACATTAATGTTTGAATCCCCAACCGGTCCTATGAGACCGTTAATGGTGAAGCGCACTGGTATGTTAATTAAGAGCGTATTTATTCCGGCCTTGTAGAAACCTAAATCATCATCTGCCTAGCCTTTTCCCAACTATATTGGGGTCGGCTACCAGTCAAGCCGGATTTAGCTGAATACTTACCAGTATTTTACGAGGAGCGGCTGCCTACCAGACCTCCACAACCCATTAACTGGGATAATACGGTACTTCATGGCAAGACTGGAGTCAGATTTACTGGCTTTTAACTATCCGTAACGACTGCCAAAGATCTACAAATGACAACCGGGACCTACGGCTTAACGTGCTTTCCGAGGCACGGAGGAAACTCGTTATATTAAGATGGTCACCCATCCACAGACCAACTTAGGCAAGCGTTGCTTAACCTTGAAGATCGACCTGTGCGGCTGTTATTATCTAGCCACGAGCTCCTCGAGTTAATTAAGAGCGTATTTATTCCGGCCTTGTAGACACCTAAATAATGATTATTATTAGCGCTATTCCCGTTCAATGGGACGGATGCGACCGC
This sequence comes from Mythimna separata, assembly GCA_030763345.1. Lineage (NCBI taxonomy): Eukaryota > Metazoa > Arthropoda > Insecta > Lepidoptera > Noctuidae > Mythimna > Mythimna separata. The sequence goes on along the minus strand of CM061174.1, from coordinate 11,444,082 downwards.
TGGAAGCAAATTGTTCCAATCCTTCGATCTACTCGTACATGCACAGATGTTTCTATTATGATGACAAACAATAAGAAAAAACCTTCTTAAATTCTACCCATAGAGGAATGAAATTGGTGTCAAAGTTTGTATGAAGAAACTGTCATGCAGCTGATTTAACATGATATAATTATAAACGTTGTTCATACGAAACCCTATCACGTAAGTTCGACTCGTACTAAAGAAGGTATACATACTCAAAAGATTAGAGAACCAGATCCAAAAATATTGCATTTCCAATCAGCAATATGAAGCATGGAAAGAGATCGTAACTTTAATGTATATTTTATATTAAAACTTTCAACTTTACGACTGAACGCCAATAACGTCCATCCTGAACGCTTAGATCTATCAAGTAAGTACTAAAAATAGAACTAAAATCTGATCTCAAGTAACAATAGGAGTCAAAACCCTAAACTTTATAATAAATTCTATTGAGAGCTTTAAAAGATCCAAGTTCTTGATTCGAGCGAAAAGAAATTACCAATTCACGTTATTAAGGGTAAGAAAAGTCGAAGTTTCGGCATCCAAAGAATATACAAGTTAATTTGGAAGTGAGTAGCAGCACGTCCGAAATTGTACTGGCAACATTCGGGCTAGATAAACTAAGAAATGTTGAACTTTTTCTTCTTACGCGGAAACTACATTAGAGCGACGCACACGCGGGCGACACTTCAGTTGTACGTAGAACCGTGTCGCGTGGTGTGCCTAATATAACTCTACAAATCTAGTCGCTAAATAAAAACAGACAACGATTAAACGTGCAAAATCGTTGCCTGTTTTCAAAAAACTAGTTAGAGAACATTACTTGTCGCTGTGAGTGTCGATAGTCATAATTCATATTTCTGTTTATAGTTTTGATTATGTATGTATATATGTATTTATTATATAGCATATGTATATATCTATGTATCTATTATAGTATGTATAATATGTAAACATACTGTGTGAGTTATTGTCATACCAATGACAGCCCCATTTCTTGTCCAGACAATCTCTGTCCATTCCAGGTTGCCTGGAAGAGATCGCGGAATGCGATAAGGCCGCCCATTGTATGTGTTTTAGTTTTAAGTTTCCTATTGTTAAATTGAATTGGTGTACAATAAAGCGTATATTATTATTATTATTATTAAAAAGTAAGGAGACCGACGCGGCCAGATCCGCGTACGTGGCCCAAGTGGGCCCAATGTAGTATCATTATCTAGCTCTCGTCTTACTGACGGTGGTACGTGTGTCGGTCATTCACTGCCCTCAAAAATGGTTGAGCTGAGTGGTGCGCGCTATACGGGTTACTTTCTTAAGCGGACATATATCATCTGCCTAGCCTTTTCCCAACTATATTGGGGTCGGCTTCCAGTCAAGCCGGATTTTAGCTGAATACCAGTGTTTTACGAGGAGCGGCTGCCTACCAGACCTCCACAACCCATTAACTGGGGTAACACGGTATTTCGTGGCAAGACTGGAGTCAGATTTACTGGCTTCTGACTATCCATAACGACTGCCAAAGATCTACAAATGACAGCCGGGACCAACGGCTTAACGTGCTTTCCGAGGCACGGAGGAAACTCGTTATGTTAAGATGGTCACCCATCCACAGACCAACCTAGGCAAGCATTGCTTAACCTTAAAGATCGACCTGTGCGGCTGTTATTATTTAGCCACGAGCTCCTCCTTAAGCGGACATATCTAGGCAACATAATTTAAACATGGTTTTAGCTGTGCGTTGATATGACAGTCATAGTCAGTCAGTTTCTCCTTGTATATAGGTATGTAGATAAATGGATCTTTAATTTTGGTTCTGATGAACTTAGTAAATTTTTCTTCTCAGCACTACTTAGCGACCTGTATGTCTTTATAGGTAGAGGACGATGCAAATAAGGACGGGCAGCAAAACAATAGACGTACCTATGTCCTGTGAAAAAATCCTGCAATCTTTTTCGATTTGGCGATCATTAAATAACTTCTACCGCTTTGGGTGGAACATGAGGTAGTGTCAAAATTTTACTGACTAAACCCACAGATATTAATTCAGGCCTTGAATCTTTCAAACCGTAACCATAAGTGACTCTTCACAGGCACTGTGTTTGAGATATATCAACTTAGATCGATGACTGACTCAAACTCAAATATTGAACTGTACTCTACGTTCACTTTAGAAACTGATATTATTATGGATGAGAACAATTATTAGAAGACGAAGTTTGTTACTGCAATAATAGGTGGAAATTAGTTAATCAAATAGTTCAAATTACGGGCTAAGAGTGAGTTTCTGAATTGAGTATTTTGATAAGTTTAGTTTAAGTTTTGAGTCAAGAGTTTAAGTATGCCATTTTTTTTACAGATTTTAGGCATCCCGGACCGGTCGCATTAGACCGCGCTGTTATTGTTTTACTGTTGTGTCTCGTTTCGCGGGTATGTGATAGGTTAAATATAGTCAACCTCAAATGCGGAATTGGGGAAATATTGTAAGGAGCACTGGTTTGAGAAAATCATCATCATCATTCCAGTAGAGACGTCCGCTGCTGAGACCTGCCAATATCGTAGCGAGAAAATGTATTTTATATTTTTCGTGACATAAGTAGGTAGCCATTATATTCACAAGCTTTCAAGCTTTTTACGCTTTTCTAAACAATATTTTTTCCATATTTCTCGTCCCTAAATTTCCTGAGACTTCAATAAACAGTTTGGTAAAAGGCTTAGGCGATCGTATCAAAAGAATTGCAATTTCTTTTTATATATTTTTTTAATTATTATGCTTAGGCTCGCGTTTGACCACTATCTCACTTATTATTAAGATTTCTGTGATCTTACCTGATGGTAAGCGATGATGTAGCCGACGATGAAGCACGCTTGCCTAGAAGTAACCTATTCACTCTTGACTTAAAGACCCCTAAATTGTAGCTATCAGGAAACACAGACTCCGGTAGGGAATTTCACTCCTTCGCTGCACGCACAATAAACAGTAGTTGTTAATCGATTCCTAGTGGATATTGTGATTTAAAACTGATGTAGTTTTATGTATTTTCTCAACTAGATAATTTATGGAACCATTGAAACAGCCGAGATCACAGTAAAATGGAGCTAAGAATTTTATTGTAGTATTGACTACCCCAGCGAGGCTTGCCGAGAAGGCTAGCTCGATATATTTGCCGCCAAATACTGCTAAATTGGTTCGAATGCAAAACAAAGTAGGTCCTAGCACTATAGTTACAGTACTTCTATACTACATACTATACTAAGAAAATTAGCTGAAAGCATAGTTAGCAATTGGACGATAAATAATCATCATCATCATCTACTTAGCTTTTTCCCAATTATATTGGGGTCGGTTTCCATTCAAACCGGATTTAGCTGAATACCAGTATTTTACGAGGAGCGGCTGCCTACCAGACCTCCACAACCCATTAACTAGGGTAACACGGTACTTCATGGCAAGACGGGAGTCAGATTTACTGGCTTCTGACCAGCCGTAACGACTGCCAAATATCTACAAATGGCAGCCGAGACCTACGACTTAACGTGCTTTCCGAGGCACGGAGAAAACTCGGTATGTTAAGATGAACACCCATCAACGGACCAACCTTGGCAAGCGTAGCTTAACCTTAAGATCGACCCGTGCGGCGGTTATTATCTAGCCAGGAGCTCCTCCGACGATAAATAAATAATAACACTTACACACTACCTATTATTCAGTGCCAAAGCACTTTTTATTTCCCTATCGATGCGACCATCAACCAAACCTGTCTTGGAGTAAAGTAATTAAAATACAGAAATGTTTTCACTCCATTCACTTCTTGTCATCTGTCGACTGCAAAGCCGCATCGGCATTCCTTGAAGGCAGCCTTGTAAAAGCTTTTCAGCCTGGATCTTAGCGAGAAAAGTGTGTCAAGGCAAGAGTACTACCTATTTTATTAAAATGTATTTATAGGCTACCGGTACTTAGACTGTGATGACATAGATCGGCATCTAATTTATCAGAGGCTACTACTACTAGGAGCTCTCTACGCGATCCATTTAATTACCTAAACTGAATTAATAAAGGATTGGAGCTTTAATAGGGTATATAACTCCATCCCTCTTATTCGCTCTCATGCCTGTCATTTTAAAACGTCATGGTAAGGTCCCAAGTCCTAAAAGTGGACTTGTTTTGCTACGGAGTAACTTTTTATACTTTAGAAATTTTTAAAAAGGTAAAAGTAATCAGGACAGTTTTTACTAAGAGACTAGCCAAAATAGTGATAATAATCCCTTTTTTTATTGGAAAGTCATCGATTATCTTCTTCTGCTTTGTGTGAAATGAAAGGGAGGGTCAGATTTTTATTAACTGAAACGCATATCTTGTTATTGTGTTTTGCGTTCCAGGGCCACGGTAGCTCTTTCGCAAAATATCCGCAGGCCTTACATTTTGTGGAGTTATTTATTTCTGGCAACAGATAAATTGTGGGTATATTGTTAATTCTGCGATGATTTTAGAAACAAAATTGTTCGTGTTTATAAGTTTTTGAACCACCTGAAATATTACCCTTAATCACTCTGTTTATCTGACGTATATTAAACGAACCGGACCTACAAAAGCTACTGAATGCTCTGCGATCATTAAAATCAGAGAACACTTAACTCCATAAGCTCTAGAACTAACCACTCTATACCAAAGTTATCTAGTTCAAAGAAGTACATTTATACTTAAGACTTAATATAAACCTGTGTCATACCAAACCAGCGATTCAAAACTCATCAGGAATTTAGTACGGGAACAAACTTTTAAGCACTTAAAACCGTACAGGTAAGGAGGAACGTCGATTTTACATCAAGCACTTTTAGTCATAAAGTAACTCAAAACGTTCTCTACTTAACTGCAAAACATATTTGAGTTGCACTCAGGAACACGTTAGTTTGTACTTAGGAAATGTGCGGTTAGACGGGCAACTTATGTTGCTTGATTTTGGGCAATATTAATCAAATGGCCCAAAGATAGCTTGCCTTGTTACAATTTCGCGTGACATAAGGGCTAGATTTTACGTTAGACAGAAGATAATTTTGCCATGTATTGTGGCAATGTCATAAGTTGACAGCAATGCGGAGGAGTTTTTCGACGACTTGTTGTAACTCTAGAACCCCGGTGGCACGAAAACGTGCCAGTAAACAAGTATTACCTTTTAACTTTTAGAAACGCTGGCAAAAATTTGTGCCACCAAACCCCGACCGATTTAAAACTGTACTCTCGTGGTATAATTATAGAAGCAACAGAAACGGAGCAATAACAGTTTATATTATTAATATTATTCATATTAATTTATTTATATTAATTTTAATAAAATATAAAATAATCGCGGTCCCCTAGAGGTGTGTCGTCGAAAAACTCTTCCGCATTGCTGTTAACTTATGACATTGCCACCCTATATGGTAAAATTATCTTCTGTCTAACGTAAATTTTTACTTTAATTAGTTTAGAGTTTCATATTTTTTGAACATAAAGAACATATGAAAAGTAAATATTAACTAAACTAAGTATTTATACATTCAGGTGACAAAGTACTCCTCAACATTGGTGTCATTCGGAAAAGTGCCCAGGAAACTGGTCACATTGAATGGCAATGCTAATCCTTTTGGATAAAGAATGAGCCAGCCCTGAAGTCACACAGTGTCGATTAGTCGATATGAACTTTGCTTTAAAAAGTCCTCGGACCCCATGACCCAAGCGTTCCGAACCCAAACGGCACAAGTTTAAATTGTATAAATATTACGTTCAACATTAAGTAAAACAAATTGTTGTTAGAAAAACACCCTCAACATCAACCCACACATTTTAGTCCCTAGAATAATTACACAAACTTAATAATAATACAAACGTTTATTTTCCCTTCGCTAAAGTCACTTAAAGCTAATGTTTCTGTTTACGAACTGAGGTTTAACTGGTGCCTGAAATAGGTTTCTATAAGCACATTTACACACTATAGATCCCAGGTCCCTCCCGCATCTAGAAATCCTCTGTAATAAACTGTCTTGAATGTAAGAAAATATCAAGAAAGCTTGAAAGTTAACATTGGAGAACACAAAGAACAAGGAAGTTAAAAAGATTCAGAGTGCGATAATACAGGATATGCGTGAAGAAAAGTAGATCGTGTTTGTGTGTGAAGGCACTTAAGGATTTATTGAGCGTATATTTTTGATGGCAGATGGGGTGCAAGTATATGTAACGATAAAAGCAACAGGGAAGATACTGCGCTTGTCAAAATTCAGCAGTTATCTTAACGGGTTCAACGAATTCTTGGTTTGTGGTTATGGCGAATTTACATTTCTGATTAGTCAAGGGGTAAATGTTGAGGATTAAGTTCATTATATTAGTAAGGTTTAGGAAGAAGAAGAAATTAGGTGAGGCTATATCAGTTTGAGTTTGGGACGCCTTACCTCAAGAGCGCTGGACCACTATAAACGGGCCACCTTGTATGATGATTTACCACCATAGTATCTATCAAAATCAATATACCTTACATTTACCGCGTCTGTTGAAATTACATAATTTACAAGCATCACCTAATAGCTACTAGTGTGTCTTACCAAATCTCGATGATCCTATTCTAGACCCGTGACATTAGAGATCGGCGTTACATGTTATAGATTTCGTCCTATCACCCGCTTTGCTATTACTCCTCCCTTTTCTTTTATTCCATCTATCTTATCTTAACATGCGTTTTATTATCTTCTTCACTTGATCATATCAGAATAAACGATTCCCATTTTAATTTTCAGTCGCTGATGTTTCTTTCAAACTTCAACTAATATACTAATTTCTCACGTAACACCCCACATCTACCTCAAAACTCTTAACTCCACTATTTGCATTGTTTTTCATCCGACTTTTTGTCAGTCCAAAATTCTGATCGAAATAGTTTGACAGGTCCATGGACTTGTAGATTTTTACTCTTCAACTTGAAGGTCATCCTTGGGTCACAAGTCGTTCCAATGATTTGTTGCCATTTCGTGCATCCTTGTCATGCTGACTCATGCCTTACCAAATAACAATATCCAGCCACTGTTGCCGGGCAATTGCTGACAAAATCGCTCGTGTAAGTTTAACTTTAGATGTAGCGTTCGCATTCAGCTGGAAATAGTTTGTTTAGAGGACGCAGTTAATGGGAGTTTTCAAAGAAGTTACCAAGTATCGGAGCGCAAACTTTGAGGAGATTTATGTTAAGAATTTTATTGATACAGAAAGATTGGAAAAAGAAACTGTCAGCGATTTTCATCAAAAATCGATTATAACATTATAATTTATCTTCCTGCCTTTATCCCATATTACTTGGGGTCAACACAGCACGTTTTTATTTCGTATTTCATATAATTTCTTCAAATAATCCATCTTGCTTTTCTCCATTCATCTACCTACATGTATAAAAGACAGACAAAGATGACGTCATCTTTAACAAACTATGTATAATATATTTATTACAGTTTTTTGTCTATATGTTTGTTTGCTTTTTGCAGTAAGTAACTAGTCGACCATTCATTTGTTGAAAATTAACTAGAGTTGTCAAAAAATACTCGCAATACTCGTATATGCCATTATTAAATTAGCGTTTAATAATATGATGGAATATATTGCGAGTATTCTTTTTGTGATTTCTTTATATGTAGTAGCATGCAATTTCTTCAATTGTCAAAAGAGGCCTGTTATTCTTTGACAACTATAGTTTCTGGGGCGCTAGATTATTTCTCAAATATTCGCAAAATTCACTACTTTCTGAAAAAAAAAACTCATGAAACCGATTTTTATCGGACTTCACACAAAACACACCGTACATTTTCACTCAATGCAATAAACATTATAATTTCGGTACCTAAACAGGCCACACATCATAATAACTATACGATAATTACGATCCACCATGTTTTCAATTAAACTAAGCGCGTTAAAGTGATCAACATTAATGGCCAAATTGCAGCCATTCTCTGGCACCACACAAAACATCCACTATGCACGCCGTTTATAGCACTATAATATAATTTAATTTATATTTAGTTGCACTAGCAACTAAATATTAATTAAATTAATTTGTATGCATTACAACACTATATGTAAACAAATAAACTTTATTATATTGACAAAGCAGTCAGTGCAGGGGCAGTGGTAGCCCGGTAGTAACAGCCCCAATTTACGAGTTGTATGTCGTAAACCCAGCTAGGCGCACTACTTTTTGGAATATATTACCTCTGTTCAAAACAATGAAGGTAAACATCGTGAGGAAACCGGCGTGTCGTAGAACCAAATATTACCGCGGTACAGGAATTTGTTTTGTAATAAATAAGGCTAAAATTAAATAAGATACCTATGAGAAATTGTATCCCCTAAAGCATCATTATCATTATCATCTCACCCAAAATACGTCAACGTCAGGTGTCGCCATAATAACGGTTCTGTGCGTCTCGCTTCCATCAGTTTCCCGAGATCCTCATTAGGTCATCGGTCCACCTTGTGGGCGAAGGGGTTCCCCTATAGCAAATGAATTTGAAATGGCCTTATATACTGGTTAATTAGTCATAAATCGAACTAAAGTACAATTATGTATTTATAATTATCAGGTAGAAGCAGAATCTGTGGTGTAATTAGGAGCCCGTTAACTAATGGGTTGAATTATTATTGAGTAATGATTGGCTCTATAATCAGATTAATTTAGCGTGTACTAATTAAGCCTCTGGGCATTAGATAGCGGCGTTTAGTTAATCAAAGAACGTTATTATGATTATATAACTCAACTGTAGTTTTAAGAACACTATCTTTTTCTTTTCCTTAAGGGAAACGATAGCCCGCGAAATGCATTTTTTTCTCAAAAATCGTCCCCCTCCCAATATTTCTGCTTTAAGCATTTGATGATGGGTATTTCTCAAACTTTACCTTAACCTACTTAAATACTCAATTCAGAATTTATATCAATTAAAAAAAAAACCGTCCTTAAGGTGGGCGCGACGTTAGAATTATCCATACAAACGTAATACCAAAATCATTTGCAATTTAAGCATATTTACACCATAATATGATGTTATTCGGATTCAGACAATAATTATCTAGGTTCCTACATCGTCTTTTTGTTGAAAAACTTAATCCAAACGAAATTTAAGCGAATTTAAATTTGCACATTTTCACAGCGAAAATGTCATGTTTTTATTTTGTTTTTTCTATATTATAAACAACAATATTTCAAAATATCTTTCCGTAGGAACACAGATATTATTATCAAGTTATAAATACTCGAAACAATATTGGAAATACATTAATTTTTCATTCATCATTTTTGGTATTACGGAACCTCTCCCAAATTTCTAATAGTTTGTATTGCTATCACAGCAAGCAACTGTCAGTGTGCGGATGATGACTTTACTCCAGTCGGTGTGTCCAAGAATTGTTTATACTATCTGGATTGCTTCCATCAACCTCAAAATCGTATTTTATTTCGTCTCAACTCGAGATAGCGCGCGGTCTCCGCAGGCCTCTTAATATTTTAAACAGGTAGTTGTATGATTATATTGTTTGAAAAAGGTAATTTTGTCAGTTTTGGTCCTATTCTGACTATAGTAATCTACAGCTACCTGAACCTTAGCTATAGTGTACTATACATTAAGGTTCAAGACTATTTTTTAGCCTGGAAAAAATACGGCGTCTATAGAATCAGTCACAGGAAAAGCTAATATTTTATATCTGAACAATTTATAGAGAAAACTTATCAAGAAGTTTCTTACATAATTTGGCGGATAAATATTTACGCCTATGCTAAATAAACCTCATTGCAATCCATCTATTTAGCTCGTTTCTAGGCTTAATTGAGTGGCAACATTCCAAAATATAATCAAAAAGTTTAAACGCCGAAAATGTTCACGGGATTTGTTAAACAAAAACCTTCAAGCAATCAAGTGTGTACACAGCTTTGAAAATACAACATTTTCACTCATTAAAATCTTGTACAGAAGTCGTCAATTGTTCCGAGGAAGCGAGAGTGTTTTGTCCGAGAGGGAAAGTCAAACAACAATCAGAAGGGAGTGACGTCGAGAGCTTTCATTAGTTTATTTTCTAATTTACGAACGCTAACAAAGAATCCATTATAATTCCAGGCCTTATTTTCCGATTAATTTTTACGGTACACAGAATATGGCAGAAGGTTGGTTTCATATAGTAAGTGAATACACGCTTATGCACCCACATTGTAGGCGTAAAGATAACGTTTTGAGCTCGATTCATGAATCCCCGACCGGTCTCATGCGACCGCGCTGTTATTGTCTTACTATTGTGTCTCGTTTCGCGCGTATGTGATAGGCTAGGGTCATCTGTACCATGCTTTGTAGGATACCGCGCCCGCAGGGTAACCAACGAAACACACGGGTCTCATGAACCGTAATTGATAGATGGTTGTGAATTTCAAATTAGGAATTGAGATACTTCGAGTTCGACTCGAAAAGTTGATCTTCTTTAGGAAGAATCGCCATCCTTAGGATACGTGATATGAAGGGTGCCCTTCCTCACTCATTTGTTTAGGAATTAAATCGTAATTTTTGGACCGATATAAAAATAGTTTTAAAAGGTTGAGATATTTTTAAAGTCGTTTATTAGTTTAATATCTAAATATTTGTATTAAAAAAAACGTTTTTTGACGTGACAACGTCTTAAATTAGGTTGCGGCTGGGAGTCACTTATGAAAAAGTGTAACGCTCGGTAACGTTACGATGAGTCACCGAACGAGAGAGAGGCCCGCCGAATGCCTTGCGTCTCTCTCCCACTCAACTATGATCGGTCTGCCGCGCGCGCAGCACTAGAGAATTTTAGTAAACAAAATATATTTCTATAGTTAAAATTTGTGCAATTCTTATTTTCATTCAATTCCTTGTTCCTATTGTGCAATTTAATTATATTCATATCAATAAATATTCTACCGAGAAAAAGACGTTGTCACGTAAAATCTTCGCCCGTAAAAACGACTTTACAGGCAACCATTTTTTTTTTAATAAGATTTTTTTTTTCGCTTACTGTATTTGTAGGTCTTTGGCAGTCGTTAGGGATAGTCAGAAGCCAGTAAATCTGACTCCAGTCTTGCCATGAAGTACCGTGTTACCCCAGTTAATGGGTTGTGGAGGTCTGGTAGGCAGCCGCTCCTCGTAAAATACTGGGATTCAGCTAAATCCGGCTTGACTGGAAGCCGACCCCAATATAGTTGGGAAAAGGCTAGGCAGATGATAATGACTTACTGTACTTGAAGCGTAATCTACGTGCATGCGATTTCACTGGTCCAAAACTGACCTTCTGCACTTCGTAACTTATTTTGCGATTAATTTCTACGGCGCGTGACCTATTTTTGTTCGGATGTTGGTTGAGATCAATGCTCGTGTCGGTATAATGCCGTCTTGATGAAGTTGGACGTATTAATTAGTTTTCTCGGTAAGTGGTAAACCGAAGGCTCGTTATAAGTGTTGATCGTTAATTTATCTTTATTATTCTTGTAAAATTTATAATTAATTTGATTGAATTAGATGCGGTGACTAATAAGGCACTTGTTATTAGATAGTTGTGATAGTATATTAGTTTAAAAGACTTTTTAATAGTTCCGGAGTTGGATATTATTTTTATATGACAAAAGTTCTAAGTTTCCTATATATTATTTTTACATGCGTGCCAAATAAAATATTTTTCTTTCTTTCTTTTCTTTTTTGATATATATATATCTCGAGAAGGATGGCCTTAAGAGCCTTCTTCCGGATGTGCATTTTTATACAACCGCTCTTACGTGTTTATGACGCTAATACACTGATTTAATTGATGTCTTTACATCTGTTATTTTGCGTGAACTTTAGCCCTTCATAATGCACGCAAAATATACAATGTAATAGGTTGTAACTGCCTACGCTACGTTAGTCGTGTATTTTTTTAGTTACGTCGCTGATCCCTTCAACATGATATGGTATCGTTTGTACGTGTTTTAAGCAGTTAACAAGTTCTACTAAATGGTAAATAACACTGTTCATCTTCAACTTTTTATAAAACGCAGACGCAGGAAAAGAAAAATACCAAAGTACTTCCAACTAAACCACCACTCCAGTTCGTGTTGCCTTTCCATTTGTAACAGCAAGGTAAATAAACTTCGCCACTGCAACCGCAAAGACAAACATTTTCCAGTTTTCCACTCCAGTTATACAGCAAAGAAATTGTTTTAATGGTACAGATTTTAAACAACAATGCCTGGAAAGCAACAGACAAAATAAACTCTCGTCACAAAGGATTCGGCGCTGTTGGCGACATTTTTAAAGCGACGTCAAGCGAACTCCGCGCCGTAATAGCTCGTTTTGGCGCAAAATGTTGACGAAATTGGCGCGAACAGGGCTGACACGGCTTTTATAGAGTTGTTTTAGATATTCTCTTATATTTTATTGTCGTTCTGGGTGAAGTGTTTTGTTTTAGGTGTCTATATTTTTTGGTCTTGAAATATTCTTCTACTGAAGGATTTAAAATAGGTTTGAGGTAGGTTTTCGATTTCGTGTAATCTCATTTTATTGCTACTGGTGTTTATTTTTTTGAGAAGTAGCACCACCGAAAGAGAGGGGCAGACTTTTACTAACTAAAACGTACCCAATTTGTATGTTCCTTCAGTTTAGCGGTCTAAGATAACGGGTTTTCTTTTCAAACATTCCTGCGTGGCCCTGAATAGCATCGGAACTGCTTGGTCCTATCAAATCATAGGGCTCATCATAGACTTATCTATTTTAAAAAAAACATTGCTCAGAATTTGACTAGAAATTACTTCTTCTTTTTCCTGCCCTTGTCTCATATAATGTATTTGTGGTCGGGGCAACACGCTTGTTTCTCCCATTCTGTCCTGGCACTGGTCACGCTATCACTGACTCTGTTTTTGTTCATATTATTCCTCACACATTCTATGCATTTTTTCTTCCTCTCTTTCTATCGACATGTTTGTTCATAACTTTTGTCTTACTAAGTTAGTGTTAATATTGTCTGTTAGTTCGAATCCCATCCAATTAACATTCAAAATCCGCTTAGGTAATATCTTTGAATTTCCTTGTTCATTCTCGGTACTCCGTCAGCAGCGAAATATGGCTGCCACTCTGCAAGTGATTTATTTTATAAAAATATTTAAACAGAAATAATTTTATCTCAAAAATATGAAGCTTATTCCTGTTCATATATTTTTTTGTTGTTATTGTAACCTGAAAATGTGTATTTTATTATTTTTGAAAGCTTTTTACAAAAAACTTATATTATCTCAAAAACAACAGTTATAATAATAATCATCATCATTTTTATTCAGATTAAATATTATATACCCATTGCCTCTTAAACACTATAGAAAAAATAAAATAACACCCTTCGCTTTCAAGTTTCAGGGGATAATTTTCTAAACCTAAGTGGAAGTTGACAGCGTACATTACTCGCAGAATGGATGTCCGATGGAACCGAAACATTCGAGACTGGGGACGGCCTACTAGAAGACACCACGTTCGAAGGTGACCCACAATATGATGACCTGGTAACGAACACGAGAGTACATCATCATCTGCTTAGCCTTTTCCCAACTACATTGGGGTCGGCTTCCAGTCAAGCCGGATTTAGCTGAATACCAGTATTTTACGAGGAGCGGCTGCATACCAGACCTCCACAACCCATTAACTGGGGTAACACGGTACTTCATGGCAAGACTGGAGTCAGATTTACTGGCTTCTGACTATCCGTAACGGCTGCCAAAGATGTACAAATGACAGCCGGGACCTACGGCTTAACGTGCTTTCCGAGGCACGGAGGAAACTCGTTATGTTAAGATGGTCACCCATCCACAGACCAACCTAGGCAAGCGTTGCTTAACCTTGAAGATCGACCAGTGCGGCTGTTATTATCTACACGAGAGTACAGTGGGTTGAAAAACTGTTACTGGGTTCGACGACCACTGCTACACTGTATATAGGTCTGCGCCAAGTAATGGTGAAGTTCCTTCTTGCTTTTTCTCTAAAACGATAATGAAGAAGAAGCTTCTTCATTACGGTGGCACTGTGGCATAATAATATGCTAAAATTAGTATTTTAAAATTCTATTTTGTTGAATCATAACATCAAAAAGACAAGCAACGTGTGTGTATGTTTATTACTACTTTACGCCTGAATGGCTGAATGGATTTAAAAAAACCTGATACTAGGGTATCATGACGTGATAGCACATTGCCTGGAATAGCACATTATCCATATGTTCCCTTCGGGTAATTTTCTACTATCACGCGGGCGAAGCCGTTCGCACCAGCTTGTGTGTTAATCAATCTGAATATCTTTTGTTTGTCTTAACAATGAGGCACATGGGACAATAACATATCGAAATAATGCAAAGCGATGTAAACATCGACCTTTCAACTGTCGAAAACAGCAGCTGAAATACGGCAGTAGCTTATAAACATACATAATTACATATTATACAGGGTTATTTGTAGGTTATTTGAGGAGCTCGTGGCTAGATAATAACAGCCGCAAGGGTCGATCCAAGGTTAAGCAACGCTTACCAAGGTTGGTCTGTGGATGGGTGACCATCTTAACATACCTACCGAGTTTCCTCCGTGCCTCGGAAAGCACGTTAAGCCGTAGGTCCCGGCTGTCATTTGTAGATCTTTGGTAGTCGTTACGGATAGTCAGAAGCCAGTAAATCTGACTCCAGTCTTGCCATGATGTATCGTGTTACCCCAGTTAATGGGTTGTGGAGGTCTGGTAGGCAGCTGCTGCAGAAGCCGACCCCAATATAGTTGGGAAAAGGCTAGGTAGATGATGATGACAGGGTTATTTGTAAAACACTGGCGACCTCTCAGGACTATGTTACTATCATCATATACAACAATTGTACTTCTATGACTTTACAAAACGTCATATTTTAGTTAATCATATTTTCATACAAAAATGAAAATATTTTAATTTAATGTTTGAATCCCCAACCGATCCTATGAGACCGCGCTGTTATTGTTTTACTATTGTGTCTCGTTTCGCGGGTATCTGAGTAACTACCATTCTAAAATATGTTACAAAGTCTATGCGAAATAAGCGATAATACAATAGCGGGAGGAGCGGGGAGCATACAGAGTTGAAATGATGTGAGATAGAACAACGAAATCTTGAAGGTTAGTATTTGTGGTATGATTTTTTTAAAGTCTTTAAACAATCGTTGTCGTTTTTAATGTCAGTAATACAATCCTGCAAACACCACCTGTTTGTGTGTATTTGTTATGTGTTTATTGTGTGTGTAATAAGCACAAAGCTTATTGGAATTGTCAGTGTGGCTATTAATTCATGAATCCCCGACCGGTCTCATAGGACCGCGCTGTTATTGTCTTACTATTGTGTCTTGTTTCGCAGGCATTGATAGGTTAAAATACAATCAAGATATGTTCGAGCACGAACATATAACGTATACATATAACATATTCTTGTCCACAGAATTCGGTAAAGAAACTATCGCTCAATATTACTGCTTGTGTCTAACAAAAAGACACACAGTTAGGAATTATGCACATACGATATCAATCAATCGTTCGATCGATCGCGACGGTTATACGGATGCAAATGTTCTCTAAAAATACGGGTGTCTTGTATAGTGTTCCGATAGTACACAAGCCCAATACTGCGAAAATATTCGGAATACGGAACAAATATTTGCTTTTTTTAACAATACATTCGCATCTGCCACCCTGAATGGCGCGCATTCCTCAAGGGCCCTTGAAAAACGGGTCGTGGGAGATGTCTAAAGTTGTCAATAGCTTCCTATTATTGAAAATGTCGCGTTCCTATTCGAAACCCATCTTAGTTTTTTTAGTCGTTACTAAGCCATATTTCTGTATTGGTTTATTTTGGCTGCTTCGATATCATTGCCGGTTACTTCGTTGGTTTGATTTAGCAACAGTAGTCGTTAAAAACTATGTAAAGTGAAAAATGGTTTTTTAATACACTAAGGGCCTATTTCACCACCTATGATTAAGTTTCGAGTATCTTACTTGGCAGATAATTTCATACAAATTCTGTCACATTTTTTAATTTATTCAGTGAGTAGTGCCTACTCGGACATTGTGAAACAGGCCCTTACTCACTTACTGTCTCACTTATTTAGTGACGACGAGTTACTCAAAAACCCGCTCTTGATTTCAGCACTTGGATTCATTAAACCCTCATCTGCGGCTCGGGTGAATTCTGCCTCGGTCGCAATGACAAACTTCCTCTGTTTATATCCAAATCTAATATTTTGTGTTTATTGACGGTACTACGGTGTTTAAACACTGGTATGCCTTCTCTTTCCACCTTAGAGTAGGAAAAAGTCCATGAATGATTTCTCACCTCAAAAAAAGTGTTGTTTCAATGTGTCTGAAAGATTCCTCCACACTTTTATTCCACAACTTTTTACACAACGCCATCTAGTCCCAAACTGAGCAGAGCTTGTGCTATGGGTACTAGACAACTGAAAAAGATAGTTACATATTTCTAAATACATACATGTTACGAGATTTATACCCAGATACAAATAAAAAAAAAGCAAAAAACAGGGATACTGAAAAATATAGGTCATAAGTATGAAAAAACTCTCAGTTCTGCCAGTTAAGCTGCACTAATGAAGCTGTTAAGCTGAGCTTTTTCATAAATGCCATCTTAATCAAGCGGCACTGTTATCAATTTTGTTGCATAGTTTTTGCTGCACCCATAAAGGTATCCTTTCTTCATCATCATCATTTCAGGCGAAATTCGTCCACTGCTGGACGTAGGCCTCCCCCAAGCTTGGCAAAACGACTGGTCCTGTGCGTCTCACATCTCGCGACCCTCACCAGTTCATCGGTCCACCTTGTAGACCTTCCAACGCTGCGTCTTTTATACGTGGTCGCCACTCCAGAACCTTCATTTATTTATTTATTTCACACTTTATGCACATTATAGTACAAAAGCGAACTTAATGCCTTGGGCGTTTTCTACTAGTCAACTTTTCGTCCCCATCGACTATCGGTTCTACGAGCGATCCATTCTTAGATATGTAATAACACCCAATTAATTCCGTTTGTCGAAACCGAGCTCTAATTAGCTTGGATTGGATCTTGCAACTAATTCCCGCTGTCGACGCACAATAGCGAGATAGCATGTGATTATATGATTGTGTGAGTTGCATATTCCAGCGATTGTCTTAGCAGCTGCTCTGTGATTCTTACTCTAATTGCGATGTTGACTGGGATAACATTAACTCTATAATTTACTGGGGATACTGATACTGGGAGTTGTATAAGATAGGACAGTATGCATCAGCATATCAGTTTTTTCGATGAGGGACATTAAGGAAAATTGCACAACTAAAACAAAGATCTTAATTCCGTCTAGAAAAAATAAAAAATAGATGCTTTTTTCAAACCAACAATCATTAAATCGATGTGTCTCAAACAGGCTTCATAAGAAATGCATTACAAAGATGGTTTCAGGCCAATAAAAAGAAATAAAAATGCAATTCACTTTTTTCTAACGTAGAAACAAAATGTATTTGTTTTTTAGCGTAGTTCATACGTTGGTTTATATCGGCTAGTTTTATTCTACTAGAATTACTGCATTTATTTGTCAGTAGGTTTTTTAAGGTAGGAAATCATCCAATGATTTCTTTCGCTCTGAGTGAAGCGGGAGCATGTGTCAGATTTTTACTGACTAAAACCATACCTGTGCCCTTCAGTTGCTTTTTGCGTTCTAGGACCACGAGCTTCGTTTTCAAAAAATCTCCGCGGCCCTAGCGGACATTGGTCCTGTTGGGGCCCTCGGTTTTCTGACATCTCTTTGAGGAGTGCCTTGAACACTGCGCGCTCTTAACGCTTGGGATGCGATAAGTCGGTGAATACCAATCACTTTCCGAAAATAGAGAACCTATTTCACATAACTACGTACTATACCAACCCAACCTCATTATGAAAAAGCAACTTAATAACCTTTTATACAAAACAAATATAACTTTAGAACCGTTTTTTTTAACTAAATAAAATGGTTCCGACTGGATTTCACATAATTCTTTATAGCATCTGCATCGTTGCCGTTGTCAGCACCATTTTAAAAACAGAATGAGAGATCTAAATTTGAATTTGAATTTCAAAGCGTTCGCGACCGCGACCCCATTGCGTGATAATTCTTTTGCAAATGAAAAAGTTAACATTAATATTTAATTAACTTTGTTTCGGGGAATTTAAATTGTGGATTGTATTTTTTTTAATTAAGTGCAGTTTTTTATTGAAAAAGTTGTATAGCGTTGATTTTATTTATTAATTCATGAATCCCCGACCGGTCTCATAGGACCGCACTGTTATTGTCTAACTATTGTGTCTCGTTTCGCGGGTATTGATAGGTTAAACTGAATTGTACTTTGCAGGATCTAAACGAGGCCAATGCCAAAGCCATGTTGCCAATTACTGGGCAGAAAAAGTTTGATGAGAGCATCGATACGAAAAGAAGAAGAATAAACTGAAACGTGTGAGATACTTATTATATTCAGTAATGCAAAAGAGATGAATCTTTTATAAGGCTGATTATTTAATCACCATTAAAAAATCCTGGCTGTAAGTATCCATTGCAGATACGATTTTTATAAGACTAGATTTCTGACAGCGGCTTAGCCCGCCTTAAAATAAGTTTCTCCATACTTTGAGATGGTGATGAAAGGGCCCTTTCATCATCTCCCTTATATCACCTTCGGGGGAGAATTCTAGAAAACCTTCTCTTAGAGCTCGACTGCTTTATAAAATGAAACCTTGTGCAGAATTGTACGCTCCTAATCCCAGCAATTTCGGCTGTGCGTTGATATGTCAGTTAGTCCGTTTTTCCTTTTATATCTAAAGATAACTCAAATCAATCAATTAAATCACAAAAAAAAATATTTTACATGGGCCTACATGGGCACTTATAAAACGTCAAACGTCAGAAGCTATTGAACTCTTAAAAATGAAAAAACTACACATTTTGTAAAGTTATGCGAACATAAATGTACCTACTGAACAGTCGCTTCTTTTTCGTTGTAACTTTTGTGGTTAACTGTACTCAAAATCCGATAATAACATACTTTATACTTGTTCCTTTTTTTACTCGTACTTTATACTTTTCCCTCTTTTTTGTTGCTTTGCGGATTTCCATAGTAGGTACAGTACACATCCTGAAAACCCGAACATTTCTAGACTAGAGTAATGAAAAACGTTAGTACTTAGAGGCTGGTAAAAGGAATAAAAGGAAAAAGGTTTTTGTATGCGGGCCATTCTACTGTCGAAGGGACAATTTGCAAGTAGTGAAAAACGACTGCTGTACCGAAAAAGGTCAGCATACCTTTTAGTATACTTTTAAAATTAATTGATTAGCTGAGAACTTATTTGACAATAAATTTAACATTAATTTTGCATTAAAAAAAAAAACTGGGCAAGTGCGAGACGGACTCGCATACTGAGGGTTCCATACAAAGTAACTTACGTAAATACTCGTACCTAGTTTTTTTTGTGACGTAAAACAATCTTCAGATTTACTCCTACACTTGTGCTATAAAAGCTGGCTTCAGGGCAAATTTCAGCGTTCTAGGTTAACAGAAAGTATCCTATGAATTTGATTCTTGTTTATTTTTATTGATTCCCATGAGACTGTCGAACTATAAATTTTTGCGACATAAACGGCCATATCTTTTATCTCGTTAACTTGAGAAGTCTGATTTTTCTCAGCTTCAAGGGACCACAGACCCGAGAATAAAGTTTTAATTTCAACTCGACACCTCCGAGATAATGTTTCTTAACAGACAGACGGACAGACAACAAAGTGATCCTATAAGGGTACCAGGTTTTTCCTTTCGTTATACGAAACTCTAAAAACGAAATTGTTATTTTCAAATTTTATACGTTTTTTTGTCTGTCAAAAAGTAGAATGGCCCCTGCCTCAAAACGAGACCGCAGTGCGGCGGCTGCTGAATAACGACCTACCCTCGCATATGACTCTGTTGTGAGGTAAGCAAGTTGTCTGTTACATCACATTGCAATAGACAAAAAAACCTAGACTTACAGCCAGTTTCTTCATCAAAAGTAACAGCCAAATTAACATCATAAAGTAATAATGACGGTTAAATTCGTTTCCTCACAATTTTAACTGTTAGTTTTGTCCTTAACTTTTACTGCTCATTGAAGGGCTATTAAAGCTAAAGTCACTGTAATTTTGACAAAATTGTATAGGTTTATCCCTACATTTTATTTTGGTCAACTTTTAACTGCCTGACTGTCACTTGAATGAAAACGTTGACAAGATGACATTTGCTATTATATCAGCAATGTTCAAAACTTTTACTGATAGTTTTAGTTTTGATGAAAAAACTGGCTGTTAAACATAGGATTAAGTCTAGGTTTTTTTATTAAACATTTTCTATTTAGCATTAGCCTTATCGGCCTTGTAATTTTCCCACTGTTGGGACTCAGGCCTCCTCGCTAGGAGAGGGAATGGGCTGTAATCCATCACGCGGGCCCAGTCTGGATTAGTGGATGTCACATGTCTTCGAATTTTTGGTTCTGGGTAATTTTCCCAGTTTCGTCACGATGTTTCCATTCACCGTTTTGAGAGCAGTGGTGATGAAATAAATTACTCTAAGTAATTTGCCTGGCTGGGTTTGAATCCACGATCTACAATTTGTAAGTCAGGTCAGTTACCAGTTACCTATACTTTATAGAGATGTATAGCAATTTTTATTTGTCTTTCGGTCAGTTTTTTCCGGTTAGTTAATCCCCGAAACGACTGGAGCGATTTTCACCGCGGCGCTAGAAGGCAAAGGGCACGGTAAAGGGACACGCTCCAACAAGAGCCGGAGAAGTGATTTATATTTTTTGAAAAAATATAAGTAGATACACTATAATATGTTATAGAAAAGAAAGTTTGAAAGTGTTTCTTTTAGTTTCTTTCTTCTTTCTTTTCTTTCTTTCTTCTTTTCTTTCACATAAGATACTTTTATACCGACAGTTTGTTCTCTTCAGGTAATTTTTCTACAATCACGCAGACGAAGCGGCTGGCAGCAGCTTATACATACCTATATACTTGTAAAGTTTGATACACATGTCGACAAGGCCCTGGGTTAAACGAAAGAGAACCTTAAGACCCTGGAATTAAGGTGGGCGCGACGTTAGAATTATCCATACAAACGTAATACCAAAATCATTTGCAATTTAAGCATATTTACACCATAATATGATGTTATTCGGATTCAGACAATAATTATCTAGGTTCCTACATCGTCTTTTTGTTGAAAAACTTACCCCAAACGAAATTTAAGCGAATTTAAATTTGCACATTTTCACAGCGAAAATGTCATGTTTTTATTTTGATTTTTCTATATTATAAACAACAATATTTCAAAATATCTTTTCGTAGGAACACAGATATTATTATCAAGTTATAAATACTCGAAACAATATTGGAAATACATCAATTTTTCATTCATCATTTTTGGTATTACGGAACCTCTCCCAAATTTTCAATAGTTTGTATTGCTATCACAGCAAGCAACTGTCAGTGTGCGGATGATGACTTTACTCCAGTCGGTGTGTCCAAGAATTGTTTATACTATCTGGATTGCTTCCATCAACCTCAAAAACGTATTTTATTTCGTCTCAACTCGAGATAGCGCGCGGTCTCCGCAGGCCTCTTAAGGCACAAAAGAAACAGGAGTGGGTTTTAGTCAGTAGAAGTCCCCCGGCTCCGCTCAAGAGCGGGAGAAGTCATTTTGATAATTTTGCACCCTAAAAAAACCCATGTCGACAAAAGCAATTCAATACATATTGTACAATACAAAGTGGGTATGAACAGAATAATCACGTTAAACGCGAATCAATCAGTTGATTGTTCTCGTAAAATCTATCGGCTTTAAGCCCAAGCGTTTAACTTACAAACTTTTAAAGTAATTACTTGTATAATTAGCCTATCGGCAACCGCGGGCGAAAAAGGGTACACTAGGGTGAAAAGGGTTTTTCGGATAATTAAAACAATAAAATTGCGAACCTTTGGGAGATTTGATTCTATTTTTATGTCGGGTATGTTTGACATCGACGCACAAACGAATACCATGGATCCAGTACATGATTCTGGTGATGGAATAATTCGTCGACATTTTCTTAATTTTTTTCAATAAAAATTTGATTAAAAAAAACAACTGTATGAATGGTTATTCAAAATAAAATTAAGAAGAAAATTGGTTATATTAAATATTCGTTCATCCTGTATGTTCTCAATACACGGCCTATTTTCTTCCATTCGACTCAATCTCAACGCATCAAATGCATAGCTATATCTTATCATAATAGGACGATCACGTCCTCAATTTGTATTGGGCCTGCATGGTGTAGTGTGCCCTCTCTTTGAAAGAAAGCCAGAGTCCCAGCAGTTGGAACATTATAAGGCTGACTATGTACGAGTATGTATGGATCGAAGATGTATGGCCTCAAAATAGTAGATTATGTGACTAGGGAGTAAAGCAGTGTCTTTAAGGCGAGGGCGGCAGGTTGAATTCCGAACAAAACGAAGGTTGCTAAGTTTTAATCCCGAACGTTAGTGAGGGATTTATATAATTAACTCCCGAGCATTGCGAGGGAGTTAATAGAGAAACCTGAGTGAAGTGAGGAATGAAAGCCGCCCAAGACAAAGACAGCTTTATTCCCGTGTTGGATACTCTACTTTTTACACCATGTGTGAGATAATTACAAGTCTACTACGATTAATTAACTAGGTACATATATCGTATAAAACAAATTATAAATAAATTAAAAAACATGCAATATTATTTACACGTTAATCTCAACTCCAAATTATGGTCTGTTCAATAATTCCGGAGACTAAATTGACATAAGTAATGTCAAAATTTCTATAGGAATGACGCCAGTTCTTTGGTGTTGAAATGTCATTTTAGTCTCCGGAATTATTGAACAGACCATAGAAGCAAACAAAATTCAATACTTCAATATTACTCTATGACTTTACTCTTTTTTAGAACCTCCTTAACCTTTCCTCAGTATGTAACCACATTTATTATTCTTTTTTTTGTTAGTGGCCAGTTTCATTTTTGAATAAATTTGTTTGATGCACGTACATTTTAAATGACTGAAGGCGTACTTGATGTTCTAAATTTAAAAAAAAACCATTATGCCCTAGGGATCGGCCATACTGTATTATCTCCCTAGGTGATAACGAGTTGCTTTAAGTGCAGGTTACATGACACATAATAGGGTCATTATCGAGCAGGTGGTGTAAAAAAACCTTTAAGTCATGTGAACAATAACAAAAAATAACAGAAAAAGGATGAACTAACTGAAATGTCATCACCATTAGATTACGTGTGTATAAAAGAAATAGCGAAATGTATTTACCTCACCCTCACCCTTTTTCATTCCAATAAACGAAACACCAATTATTGCTTCATAGCCAATATTGATGCTGTTTTCAGAGAAAAGTTTTCAGTTAGTGTTATTTTTTATTTGATACAAAATTTTGTATTGAAATAAACTCAGGAAAAATTGAAAAAACCCCCGACTACTCTCCACCTCTCAGGTCCTGATAACCTTGAAGACCTGACCGATTTCCATCAAACATAGCTAAGAACACTCTCGACTGATATACCTTTCAAACAAAAAAAACTTCATTAAAATCGGATCATCCGATTGCGAGCTACGATACCACAGACATACACTTACTCATTTACACACACAGACACGTCAAACTTATAACACCCCGTCGTTTTTGCGTCGGGGGTTAAACATAACTCATTCTGAAATCTTGTTGTACCTTCAGACAGATATAATCACCATTTCACGAGATAGGCATCCACTGCTGGACGTAGGCTTCCCCGAAGCGTCAGCTCAATGACCAGTCCTGTGTGTCTTGCATCCATCAGATTCCCACAATCCTCACTAGGTCATCGGGACACCTTGTGGGAAGCCTATCAACACTGCGTTTACTACCATTACGTGAACCTTTCGACCTATGTCACTTATGTTCGATAATTATTCGGGCTATACCAATAATTTTAGTTCTAATTCTAACGCACAACAACTCCCACATTCAAAAATAACTGCCTCATTTAAACTAAAATCCATTCGTTATTGCTTACGTAGTAGAGTTTTCCTGATATATCGCGTCGGAGCCCCGTGCAACGGACGTAAAAGGCATTGTTCTAAAAATAAACGCGTGCATACAATGCGCCTGCGTCATGTGACCGTGGACGTAAGCCGCTTAAAGCACTTCATTTATGAATAGATACGCAATTGTGAAGGTATTTGCAAAGCGCTTTTATTAGCTTGCGCGGAATGATAAATCTGTTATGTTCGATACAGGTTAATTTAGAAATGCCGTGTGAATACTAGACCAGGGTAGATAATTTTTGAAACCAAAAAAAATTACAGTAGGATGAAACCCATTAGAAAAGGAGGGGAATATGATCAAATTGAAAGGAAAAATAAATTACGGTCGATCCGAGTTCGGGAAGTGGGAGGGGGAGGTTTTTAAGGGTAAAAAATGGTTTATCTTGATTTCCGGCAAAACTACAAGTCCTATGGAAAAAAGTTAAATGGCAAAGTTGTAGGCAATAAAAAGATCTACAACTTTTGTATTTGCAGATTTTTCACATAACCTCAAAATTTAGGTGAAAAATTCAAAAAACCAAGTTTTTGGTTTTTTATTTATATCTTTTTCAAAAACATTTTTTTTTCTACGAAATTTGGTGAAAACTTACCTTATTATGTCCCAAATACACTGTAATTTATTTGATTAAAAATATTTATTTTTTCGCTTCATTTTAATTTAATATCAAAAAAGCACCCTAATTTTCAATCAAAAATTCTGACGTCAAAATATCAGCTTTTTTCAAAAAGTTTGGGGGCTTTTTGTTCGTTGAAATATCTACTTTCTGATGGTGTAAAGAAAAATATACATTACTATAGGAAATATTCTTAGAAAATGCAAAAAATTGAAAAAATCTCAAATTCGAAAAAAATCTTTTAATCATTATGTACAATTTCATCAAAAAAATGTGATTGCTGCAATTTTTTTTAGTTAAAAAGTTTATTTATTTTACTCGAATTACATTCATGTCATAGAAAATCTCATACAAAATAACAAACAGTGTGATAATGAGCTTCTATTGCGACTAAATCAGGCACATTTCTTAAACGAGCTAAAATGTTTTTATCGAAATCATTAATTGTGTTTTGTTTTTTAATATGCTGTAATATATTTTCTCTTGTATCGTTATTTTGAACTGATGAAATTTTATCTTTAGAAATATTACCGAAAAACTCACCGCAGAGAAAGCAATGAGATTGAAAATTAAATATAAGAGCGTCCTTATTTATTTGTTTTCCTTCCTGTGATTTCTTACGTCTTGAGCTACAGAATGTAGCTATTGCAGTCTCATCATTATAATGACTTTGACAAGTTCGATGAATAAGAGCTGATGTTAAAGTTTCAAATTTTTTGTATCTATTGTCGATTCTCTTCTTGCTAGACGCCACTAAATGATTCAAAGCTGTTTTTTTTATTTCATACACATGCTTGTCGTCTGACTTATTGCAGATTATACAAACAGATTCTTCCATACTGGTAATCTGAAAAGACAAAATCAAATTAATAATGCCTTCAAAGTTTTATCATGAGTATAACTAAATCTGTTTGTATAAAATAAACGAAGTTACTATTTTTTTATTCTGGTACTGAAATATCATTCAATTTTAATTTTTTAAGTTATGTTACGTTAAACATACTATTTATAAAAGAAAATATTACTATTTTTATTTTGAAGCTGATTAATATAGATTAAAATACAGATAGTATTTACCTTGCTATGCAGATTTCAAACGTAAAGTACGTAAAGTAAATTTCTCACAAATCACTTAGAGTAACTCAGCCTGCACGTGTATTTTTAAAAACGATGCAGATGTTGTACACTACTCTGTATCTCAAATACTGACTAACGGTCTTTACAGCTGCTATGAAATAGCAGGTATGTAGTAAGGCCGTCCGTCCCCACTTCTCAATTAAATAACTTACAATGGGCTTAAATTCACCGAAGGTCACTAAGGTATATAAATTATTTTTAAAACAGCAATAAATAGGCATCTACAAATATTATTTAAAGAAGATTCTACAACTTTTTCAAAATATTGTAGATGTCTTATTAAATATTAACTTTATTAACTTATTTGTTTGTTAATTATAGAAGTATATTTTACTTTGTAATTTTTTCGTTTATCAATAAAACATGAAATCTTACGTTTTTTGAGTAATTAAAGTGTAAATTTTAATAAATACCTGAAAATTGTACATAATGATTAAAAAATTTTTTTCGAATTTGAGGTTTTTTCAATTTTTTGCATTTTCTAAGAATATTTCCTATTGTAATGTATATTTTTCTTTACACCATCAGAAAGTAGATATTTCAACGAACAAAAAGCCCCCAAACTTTTTGAAAAAAGCTGATATTTTGACGTCAGAATTTTTGATTGAAAATTAGGGTGTTTTTTTGATATTAAATTAAAATGAAGCGAAAAAATAAATATTTTTAATCAAATAAATTACAGTGTATTTGGGACATAATAAGGTAAGTTTTCACCAAACTTCGTAGAAAAAAATATTTTATTTGAAAAAGATATAAATAAAAAACCAAATACATGGTTTTTTGAATTTTTCACCTAAATTTTGAGGTTATGTGAAAAATCTGCAAATACAAAAGTTGTAGATCTTTTTATTGCCTACAACTTTGCCATTTAACTTTTTTCCATAGGACTTGTTGTTTTGCCGGAAATCAAGATAAACCATTTTTTACCCTTAAAAACCTCCCCCTCCCACTTCCCGAACTCGGATCGACCGTAATTTATTTTTCCTTTCATTTTGATCATATTCCCTTGCTTTTCTAATGGGTTTCATCCTACTGTGATTTTCTTTCATTTTTTACCATTTTTGTAGGCTTTGACCCCGGTCTATACTATGGTCTATCGGTTTAGGTGGTTAACTAAAGGTAAACAATCTTGGTATATCTTTTTATATTAAACAGGTCGTATATAATATACACAAAGATTATTTAAATTTAGTTTACTAGCTAACATCGATTTAGGTAAATACCTAGTTGCAAAGATTTTTACATAAAATTTTTAGACAACTTTTAGATAAAAAGACATGCCAAGATTGTTTACCGATAGACCATAGACTATGTAACTATTGACAATGTTCTTCTTACATTGTCATAGACTGGCCTGTTGGTTTACTAGTTAGAGGCCCTGACCAGTCGGGTTTGATTTCCACCCAGGGCAAATGTTTATGTGATAAGCATGATCATTTTGTTCTGCATCTGGGTGTAATTTATCTATAAAATAGGTCCACAGGTTTATAATAAAGAGTCGCATTTCGATAGGCATTTGAAAATTAAAATTAGTGTACGTAAATAATTTGCTTTCCCTTCTTAGCGTGAGCAGAGCATCCGAGTATGAACGTCCCCGATAGTTAATTTAACTAATAATGGTTCTTTAGAAAAAGTGGTTACCAGGAAAGACGAAGTAGACTACCAGTGATAACGACTGGCAAAACCCAAAACTGTGATATTTTCTTTCTCATTCTAAAAATTACTCCTGCATCGTAAATGCGTTCACACTACACAGGACACTTAAAGCCCTAACAATTATTTAGTAGATCATAAAAATTTTTGTTCAATCGAACACGACGATACAGCAGCCAATTGCATAACTACTGCGCTAACCGTGCCGTTACATGATTGACGTGACATTTCGTTATAGCTGATAGAGTGTCACTTTATCGTTGCTTTCTGGTGTGGATAAGGAGCTGTTAGGGGAAATAAATATGCATATAACGTAACGTATACATTTTTCAAAAGTCAAGAACAATTCCTTTCATAATTGACACAATATTAATGTAAGTATAGGGGTATTTATAAGTTTGGATGTATGCGGAACAGAGAGTAAAGTCCCGCAAACCACCGATGAAAAGGGAGGATCCTCCGACCAAACTGGTGTTATATCTGGTGGGCTACTGCCCGATGATGATTTCGGGTTGTTGTATTTACTCCAGTGGTGCGGAGAACTTTCACTGCGTCGTAGATATCGCTACGGGCATTTGATGACGCAGGGGACAGCTTATATACTTGCATGTAGATGCAAGTATACAATCTGTCCCCCGTTTGTCTAGTAACTGCTCCGCTGTATATATATGCTACTTCATCAAGTTGTTCATGACTCTGAGGGCCCTGTTTCGATTTAACATCGCGGTGAAAGGATTCGTCAGCTAGACTCTACGTTACTAAGTACTTGCTGTCCAGGGTGCACCGGGCGTTTGGAATCGTTAGACGGTTTGAGATTAACTCGGAGAGACTCCTTCAAGAGCGAGTGCGTTGCTCCTGACCAGATAATGGCCCACTTAACGGAGTGCCTAAATAGTCCCTACACTTGATGAAAGAGAACCCCGGGACCCTGGAATTAGGGTAAAGAAGGAACAGGAGTGAGTTTTAGTCAGAAGTCTGACGTACCCAGAGCGGAAGAAGTAATTTTGATGATCTCCTATCTTAAAAAAATACCTGCACTTTGGAAGACCTAAACATGTCACTGACACCGCAACAAACGTGGCGACTTACTGGGCCCAAAAACTATGAGGGATGGAATACCATCGAAACGAGAAGAAGAACTTCATCACGTTCAAACTGGTAAATAAATTTCGATGAAACTGGGTGCACGAGTAAATGATCCTAGAATAGACCATATGATACTTAGAAGTGTTCATAACATAGAGATGCCAAATATACCATAATAACTCAGGAGTTTCTTTTACTATCGGAGATCTATCTACGGATAATTTTCTACTAACACGCAGGCAAAGCCACTGGCAGCAGCTTGTACTCGTAAAGTAAAAGAACGAATTTTGCACCCAAAGCATAAAATTCCCTAAAAGAAAAAGTCCGTATCCATTTTCGCCTCACATAAAAGATAATAACATGACAAAAAGGCCATTAAATCGAGTTCCCTTAGTATCGTTTATCGTGTGTCATTTGTTTTCTTTTGCCAAGCCGCGAGAGGCTTTGTTTCCGATTACACAGTTCGATAAATCCCCAACTGTACGCTGCCACCCGGCACGGTGGCGACGTATGAAAACCAAACTGTTGAGAGATATATACACGTTCCTATAGCTTCTGCTTGATTGGATTCGGTTCATGCGATGTTAATTAAAGTTTGGAGGTTGCATTAAAGCAATGGAAAAGGCAATTTTAATCGCAGGATTTTTGTACTGCTTAAGTTTTTACATTCTTTATTTAATTATTAAAATTTCAGACAACATAAAGGTACAAAGGCGGTATATGTTGCGATGCCGTTTCGCGCGGTCTCATGAGACCGCGTGGGGTTTAGAAGGTTAGAAAATTTAGGTTTTTAAAAACATGTTAAAAAGCATTCACTTTCCTCTATATACATATACCTGGTAGATAAGGTATATCGATTTACATAATTCGTTTGTAAGTACATGTTTGCCACCTAACTTAAGGGCTTGACCGATTTGAGTAAAAAATATGCGTATTTGAGTGACTCTGTGGGCGGTTTTAAAATGCAATTGGAACCGGTAGTTAAACTATCTTTCCAAGGGATTAATATCCATATTTTTTCACAGTACACCCAAACTCAATGTCGGATTGTCGAGTCGATCCTGTCTGTGGGAGGGGACAATTGGAGTGTACACTTCAATAGAATCACCACAATGGTCGATACAGGAATAGAGAACGGAAAACTTACACGTGTCCTTTGACATTTATTTATAGGAATCGCCATTCAAACGGAAAAATAGACGCAAAATAAAAGGTTGAAAATATTGTGTATGTATTATTCTATAGCGAACCTCAGTGAACAGTTTTACTCGTGGGCGGAACTTCGCAGTTGCTTTTGTCATGCGGCAATTATAATAAGAACTGTTTTCCCTCCCTACTTAACCTACATTTTTTTCTGTTCTGGGGGTAAAGAGGTCTATTTAATGGGTCAATTTAATTGGTCCATTGAGTTATTTTATGTACATATACGAGTATTGTACTCGTATATCAATTAAACGTGAGATGAGTATGGAAATCTGATGAGTATTTTAGGGTGGGGTCTTATTTTATGTACGAAACCGGTTAGGTATTTTGCTGGTATATTTTTTTAATTTCATATCATCATCTGCCTAGCCTTTTCCTAACTATATCGGGGTCGGCTTCCAGTCAAGCCGGATTCAGCTGAATACCAGTATTTTACGAGGAGCGGCTGCCTACCAGACCTCCACAACCCATTATCTGGGGAAACACGGTACTTCATGGCAAGACTGGAGTCAGATTTACTGGCTTCTGACTATCCGTAACGACTGCCAAAGATCTCCAAATGACAGCCGGGACCAACGGCTTAACGTGCTTTCCGAGGCACGGAGGAAACTCGTTATGTTAAGATGGTCACCCATCCACAGACCAACCTAGGCAAGCGTTGCTTAACCTTGAAGATCGACCTGTGCGGCTTTTATTATCTAGCCACGAGCTCCTTTTTTAATTTCATATACACTGTTATTAAGTTTATCTATAATATTACTGACACCCTGTGGCTCAGAAAGCATCTAGAGCTATTGGTCCAGGTTGTCATTTGTAGATCTGTGATAGTCATTCAACGCAAGAAAGTCTGACCATCAAACTATCCAAACAAGGAGTACCGTGTACCCTGTAACTGGGTTGTGGTGGTCTGCTTCAAGTATAACACATGTGTCTATTCAGTCGAAACCGCTTAGACTGGAAGCCGAATTCAAGCTACTTGGGAAGACAACCCCGTGGCCCTGTAACGAAGGCAAAGAAGGAACATGAGTAATAAAAAAGAAAATTAAGTGGGGCTCCTATACAACAAACGTGATTTTTATACAGTTTTTTTCAACCATCGATTTCTTTTTGTTATTTTGTTATTAATTTAACAGTGGCTTTGATATCATCGATCTATTGGCTTTTGCAGTCTTGGCTATGACGCTTTCTGCGTAAGCCATGAAGTGAGTCCAGTGATTCGTAATTAATTCTTCGAAGTTGTCGTCCCAGTTTTTGTTCTCAGTCATATCTCTCTTTGGCGAACCGAGGGCATTGTTTCTGTATGTGGGCGACTGTTGCTATGCTGGTACCATCGCAAAAACAAGCTGGGGTCCCCATCAATTTGTACCGTAACAAATATTCACAGATTTCTACATGTCTAGGAAATATTTGTAGGTTCTTAGGCGTGTCTAATTTTATCAATAAACTATAGGCTTTCCTCACGTCGCCTAAGGACAGCTGATGATGATGATGCTTCTGTCTTGACGAGTTTCAGCGACATAACTGGCCTCACTGGCAGGCCAGTTGAGTGGATCTCTTATAGAGTGCTTTGCATATGACAGCAGGAAATAGTCCTAGTCTGTTTTTTAATCTTTGAGACTAAAATGACATTACGTGGGTTGTCACACTTGTCACAACACAAAAGAACTGGCATCATTATTATTAGTTTGACATTTGCCTGTGTCAATTTAGTCTCAGGGATCAAAAAACAGACTTTAGTTTGGAGCAGTTTTCTTATGCAAGTAGTGTGTTTTGCCAGTTAATTTTCTCTCTCATTCTTAAGTCAGTGTGAACCTTAATCCAAAACAAAAGGAACTTGCTGCCCTGTAACAGTGAGGGGAACGCGGGACCCTTGAATAAAAGCAAAGTAGAAACAGGAGTGAGTTTAGTCAGTAAAACTCTGACATGTCCTCCCGCTCCGCTCCGAGCGGGAGATGTAATATCGATGATTTTCCAACAAAAAAAAAACTCTTCTCTATGCGCATAACTTAAAAGTACCTACACCACTTTTAAGTTATAATTAAAAGCTATAATTATAATTAGCATAAAAAAGTTTTTTATCGTTTCTCTGTTACTTCACCTTTCAACAGATTTTTTTTGCTATTTATTTTAAGTTTCAACGACTCGATATCTAGACCATTGTCACATAAATAACACATTAACCTAGGCCCTCCACAGAAAAATTAGGGCCAAAAAGAAAAGCCACACCAGTTCTTAACAACCGCTGACTTAAGAATATTTAATTACATTAGGTATTTAATTAAAGAGAGAGCCAGCACTAGAAGTAACATTCTACTTCAATTAGTGTAATCTTGTTGGAACTTCTGCTGAACAGGCGTTAGTTTCAAATTAATTTATTAAAATTGAAACTTGAGAATTAGCTGCTACTTAATTACGAAGTTTAAATGTGAAATTACTGAGGTAGGTAATAAGGTATCTACATAACATTTTCTTAAGGTATAAAGTTAGAAGGGTTTGTCTTAGTATCCCTCGATAGATTTTTATTTTTCGGCTGTACTCGGATTCACAGGATTGACCATTGTAACCATCTGCCTAGTCTTTTCCCAACTATATTGGGGTCAGCTTGCAGTCAAGCCGGAGTTAGCTGAATACCAGTATTTTAAGAGGAGCGGCTGCCTACCAGACCTCCACAACCCATTAACTGGGTTAACACGGTACTTCATGGCAAGACTGGAGTCAGATTTTACTGGCTTCTGACTATCCGTAACGACTGCCAAAGATCTACAAATGACAGCCGGGACCTATTGAAAAAAACCGGGCAAGTGCAAGTCGGACTCGCGCACTGAGGGTTTCGTACCAACCTACCTATAAAAACAGTTTAATTCTCGAATCGAGTCTTGAAACTTTTCAATTTTTTTTTCTTGTGACGTAACTAAAAATTTTCAGTTTTCAGACTTTTCCCGATATTAGTGCTATAATACCTTGCTTCGTGCCAAATTTCAAGATTCTAGGTCAACGGGAAGCACCCTATGAGTTTTGATTCCTTTGACAGTGTCGAAATGTACGTTTTTTGCAACATAAACGGGCGTATCTTTTTTTCCCGTCAACTAACAAGTTTGATTTTTGCACAACTTCAAGGGACCGCGGATTTCAATATATGGTCTTAATTTCAACTTGATACCTTCACGCGTTCCTGAGAAAAAGGGTCTTGACAGACGGACGGACAGACGGACAACAAAGTGATCCTATAAGGCCTGAAACTGCGTTAAGCGGGCACCCGCGCGGTTTCATACAAAAGTGCTCCGTCGCGGGGACCAGCGCGGGTGTCCGTCACGGGGAGGCGCGCCCCGCACCCACGCAACGGGGCCCGCCTCCGTGCGACGGAACCCGTCGCGGGGGCACGCGCGGTCCCCGCCAGGGAACACGCACGGGCTTGTTCAGGGCTGTCATTTCATCATTTGACAAAAATGACATAACGAATGTTGCCACTTTTTTGCAATTCTTAAATAGTGATGTACCTCAACCGTAAATTGCCGTTAATAAAATCAAGTAGTCTCGTTTTTTATAATATTTTTTCCTGAATATTGCTATTTAAAATGAAAAAATACAGAAGTAATAACGTATACATATTTTTATGTTAAACATTTAAAAAATATTTGATGAATGATAAATGATATTTATTTTGCAAATAGGTTTTCACAAACACTTTTACACGTCAATTTTTTTGTTGGACTTTTTTTTACTAGATGAGGCCGGTGTTTACTAACTGACTACCCTGAGAAGAAACACCGAAACAAACTCAGAATTCTAATCGATATGAAGACTGGTTAAAAAATATTCTCCCAAAATTGAAACAGAATGCAGTTATACTGATACTGTATACTGCAATCGGTTTTAATTTTGGAAGAATATTTTTTAACCAATAATAATAAGTAATAATTATTTTTATAAAATTATGTTTGTATTAATTATGTTTGTACAAGTTCCAATAATTGCCTTATTTTTTTTAAATTCTGCCGCTGTGTAAGGAAAGTAGTAAACGATAAAACGAATATTTATAACCCGAATAGGTTTTATCGTGTACGGGAACAAAATTGATAGCTTCTGAATTTTTTTCTAATCGATTAATAAATATAAAAAGTTACGATTCTACAAACCGGTACCGTAGGTGCAACACTACCTACAAGAACTGGCAATATTATTAGTAAGTTGAACTAGCGACACTGCGTAAATCGGTCTCCGCGACGGGTCCCCGCGACGGGGACCGTCGCGTAGCCACGGAGCCCACCCGCGTGTCCACGCGCGTAGACACGCGACGGTTGCCCGTCGCGGGCGCCCGCTTAACGCAGTTTCAGGCCTAAGGGTTCCGTTTTTTCCTTTTGAGGTACGGAACCCTAAAAATACAGGATTTACCATTGTAGCGACACTTATTCCCCTGTCAGAACCACTTCAAGCTAACCAACTTAAAAAACTATCCAAAAGCAAGTCGGACTTGTACACGAAGGGTTACGTACCGTTCGAAGCAAAATCCAGCAAAAATAGCACGTTTGTTTTATAGGAGTCTCATTTAACTAAATATTTATTTTATTCACTTTTTAGTATTTGTTGTTATAGCCGGAACATAAATACACCGTAAAAAAAACTAACTGCCAGGCTGACAGACAGATAGACGAACAGCGGTGACTTAGTAATAGGGTCCCATTTTTCCCTTTGGGTGGAACCCTAATGATGATGAAAATATCTGCATCATTTGTTCGCCTAAGATGTGCTTAATTTCGGACAGAAAATAATCAAAACACTTCTCTTGCTCTGGGTGGAATGTAAGAAAATGCCAGGCTGTTTGTTATAGACGAAAAGTCTATGTTCTTTCGGTTCCATTTCCGTCCTAAGGCACCAGTAATTTTTTCGAAGAACCCAGCAGTTGGTAACCACCTTTACATGGATAGTCAGCTTTATGAATCATGACAAATGCTTGCACTGACTGGACAGGTCCACTCAAATCTGCATGGTTCTTTCTTCAAAAGGCCATCTCAGATACTAATTTGCATTGTTCACATATTTGACCAATGTGTATGGACTTTAAAAGAGACCCCTGAGTTTGTGTTGGTGTTTCTTCTCAAGGTAGTCAGTTAGAAAACACCGGCCTCATCTAGTAAAAAAAAAAGAAAAAAAAGCCCGACAAAAAAAAAATACGTGGAAAGTGTTTGTGAAAACCTATTTGCAAAATAAATATTATTTATCATTTAGTCACCTTGGATCGCAATGCGGTGTAATGCAAAACTATGACGTAGGTACAACGTGAAAATCGTTTTTAATATCATTTTTATATTTTGCACCACAGGACGGTTCAGTGTGCAATAATGTGTCCTCGAGTTTAGTAGTTACTAAGGTATAATATGCTTTGTTTTTAAAGTAAAACATTGGATTGATGACCAATTCTCATACAATGTCCACCTTTTTAGGATTTCAGCATGTCTATACAATGTCGTCATTTGTTAGAAAAATTGATAACTAACTAAATTACCTTTTAAATGATAAACTCTATACTGTATAGAAATTGTAGAAAAAAATAGTCTTGTACAACCCGCCCTGAAGTGATTCCAGTTTGCAGCTCGCAAGTGTAGATACCAGTTTTTTCTTATATTTTCAAAATAAGTAAAGATCAACATTTTCATTAATATAGTGTTAAGTAGTGATCTAAAGTCTGTTTTTTGACCCCTGGGACTAAATTGACACATTGCCAAACTTACAATTATAATCACGCCACTTCTTTTGTGTTGAGATAAGTGTGACAACCCTAATGTCATTTTAGTCTCAGAGATTTAAAAAAAGACTTTATCTCTCTAAAAATTCGGATCAATATTTCAAATTACCTGACGAGAAAATCTCCAAAAACAAAGTCCGTAGAACGCATCAAAGTTTTAACAGAATACCTCAATATTCTATTAAACTCCCAAAAGTATCGTTGCCCAAATGGCTTACAATACATTGGATAATAGAAAAGTTCACAATGGGCTTAGTCTAGTAACAAAATTCTTTATTGCGATAACAGTATATTGTGCAAAGGAAAGTTCTGAAACTTCGTCCACTTTGAACAGAAATCCGTGAAATACGAGTACGTTCAGAAATTACCAAAAGTTCGAACTACGGCTTGTTCCGATAGAATATTATTAACTAGCTTTTGCCCGCGGGTTCGTGTAGAAATAGAAAATTATTCATCTACCTAGCCTTATCCCAACTATATTGAAGTTGGCTTCCAGTCAAGCCGGATTTAGCTGAATAACAGTATTTTACGAGGAGCGGCTTCCTATCAGACCTCCACAACCCATTAACTGAGGTAACACGGTCCTTCATAGCAAAACTGGTGTCAGATTTACTGGCTTCTGACTATCCGTAACGACTGCCAAAGATCTACAAATGACAACTGGGACCTACGGCTTAATGTTCTATCCGAGGCACGGAGGAATCTCGGTGTGTTAAGATGGTCACCCACCCACAGACCAACCTTGGCAAGGAAATAGAAAATTAATGCAAGGGAATATTATCTGGAATATCCCATTACTAAAGAGAAGGCCTGGATCCCAAACAGTAGGAACATTACAAGGCCGATAATGCTACTTATATGCTGCCGGGATAATAAGTATCCTATTAAGTGGGTGATCGACGTACAAGCCTATACTGTGGTTTTAAAGAACGTTGGTTTTACTTGTGGCTCGTTGGTGCTGATCGACTAGCGAATACCCCCTTATATGAAAAAAGTATCGACTAGTGTAACCAAAGAATTCAAACTTTATTAATTTGGATCGTAAGTAGGTATTTTAAAAACTCTTTCTATTTGCGGTTTTAGAGAATGTTACTTTTTGATACTAACTACGAATATTTAAATAACACACACCTCTACCGTGTGCTCCGGGCGGTCCACACAGTGGTGACACCCGGGTGTCCTTTCCTCCTTACTCCGATGCAGGAACCTCCAGAACTTACCGTGCCCGGTGAGGACCTGTGTCATACGGAACGTAAGGACGCCTCTTTCCAACCACTCCTCAAAGACGGGACTTACCGCCGCAAATACCTACTCTAGGTGAAACGAAAATGAGTGTAATACTTTTACTGCTGTCCGAAACCCATCCGTGTTCCTTAACTCCTTCTGTTGTCCTTTACGTACCAGGGCTGCAATATCACAATCTCGCAGAGATAAAAAACTAGTTAGTTGTTAAATAACAACAAAAATACAAAATTTAAATGTAAAAGAGAAACCAATAACATCGCTTCAACACTTCGGTGGTTAAACAATACTGTTGAAATTTATATCACGTAATAAATTAACATTTTGTGATGGAAAACTGCGTCGTGAAATTACAAAACGTGAGCTATAAAATTATTGTTCATAATAAAGTCAATAATAAATACGAGGTTCTGTTAATTTTACAGTAGGTTTTTCTAAATAACTGACTTTACAGCCGCACCCAATAACCTATCTATCACATGTCGGAGATAGAAAAACGAATGAAACAACAGAAAAGTATTGAATCATTAGTTGTACTATCTCCAGTGGGCCAAAATTGGAGATAGATAAGTTATTGAGTTCAGCCGTAAAAATATAATTTCATTCAAAGCTTGATGATCGCTGGGGCAATCGCAGTAACACCCGCGGACCTTAGTTCGGGCTATGGCCTGGAGCAAGGAGAAATGGCAGGCGGTCGCCTCCTTCTTCGAAGCAGTAATGCAAGCGAAGGAAGAGCACACTTGAGATGTTTGAGGATGGTTTTTCATCCTCACACCGCTGAGACCGACTATAATACCCCGGCAAATAAGTTGGCAAGAAATTGACATAATCGGGGTAATTTCGCGCATGGTGCATAAAAAGCGAATGTGCGAACGGGACGTAACGCGATGCGGGGGCAAAAGTCGACGTAAAGTAACGCACCAATCATAGACTACTATCATAATACTGCACTAATCGCGCGCCGGATCGGCGCTACCTCATACCCCGCGTCCCGCTTGACCACCGAATAAATCTAAAAAACGATTTCTGCGCAACTAACGACTCTTGCCGAGTTACGTGCCGCCGACTATACCAACCACGGTAAATGAGGTCTTACGGACGACGAGCAATGGGTGGCTTACCTTCCGGTAATCGACCGGACTGAGACCAAGTCGTTAGCACATAGCGATGCAGACGCTCCTCAAAGCAATGCCAACAAACCGTGGAGACCCAGAAGCGGATACCCGCAAGGGCATGGATGTTTTAAAAAGAAAACCCGTGGTCTTAGAACATAAAGAGTAACTGAAGAGACAGGTTTAAGTCAGTAGAAGTCAGACGTGTCCGCTCACGGAGCGGAAGAAGTCATTAGATGATTTACCATATTAAAAAAAAACGTTTTTGAACATTTCTTGTATCTGGCTAAAAATGTGTTGCTAAGAGCAAAACTTGAACTTTTGTTAATATTTTTTTTTGTCGAACTCTCAAGAAGGTATATTAAATTTGTAAGCAGTGGTGGCCCAGTATTATCTGCCCCGAAATAAAAGTCGTAGGTCGCCGGTTCAAACCCAGCCAAGCGCATTACTTTGTGTAATTTATTTCATCACCGCTGCTCTCAAAACGGTGAAAGAAAACATCGTATGGAAACCGGCATGTCCTAGAACCAAATATTCGAAGACATGTGGCATCCACTAATCCGCACTGGGTCCGCGTGATGGATTACTGCCCACTCCCTCTCCTAGAGAGGAGCCCTGAGTCCCAACTGTGGGAAAATTACAAAGCCGATAATAATGATATTGAATCAGAGAAATTACACGAAAAATAGTAAAAACATATTTATCTTTATTACTTTTAAACTGTTGTTGATGCCAATTGTGGGAACTGTCAATCCTTACAAAAACTTAATATTTAAATTAATAATTTATCGATAGATATGTAATTTTTTCTTTTTATTATTGCTTTTGCTTGTGACAGAACGATGTCTGCAGGTCAGGTCACCAAAATTGTAATAACATTCATAGTAATCTACAATGCGATTCAAATAAAATAAGGAACGTCAATTACCTCTAACTGTCAAATTTTACTTGAAAAGAACAGTCTTAGTTAAATTTAAGTGAAGTAAAAACGTTAATCTGCACCTAAAGCTTCTGGAGACCCGTAATGTTGACGAGCGAGCCGATCTCATTTTACAGTATCGTCGAATACGCAAGGCTGTTTATCGGAGCACGCGTGCGGATAGAAGGCGGTGGGCCGATGACATAGCTGATCGAGCTCAACACGCTGCGAACACCGGCAACCTTAAGGAGCTGTATATAAGCACAAAGACCTTGGTAGGAGACAACAGGCGCAAAAGGAAACCGCTTAGATCCAAAGAGGGGCAGCTCATTGTGACGTCGGAAGAGCAACTTCTACGCTGGCACCAACACTTTGAGGAGGTTTTCCGATTGTCAGCGACTTCGACGCCTGAGGCACTGTCGGTTAGTTCTTCACCACCCCGGCTTCTCGATATCAATTCGGAACCACCGTCAGACTCGGAAGTAGCTGAAGCAGTCCTCTCTTTGAAGACAGGGAAGGCTCCAGGATTCGATTTGATTACTGCGGAAATGCTGCAAGCCGACTTGACCTTCGCCGTCGACGTACTGACGCCTTTAATTGAAAAGATCTGGACTGCTGAAGAACTCCCGGACGACTGGAACAAAGGGCTCGTAATTACCGTGCCTAAAAAAGGTGATCTCAGTCAGTGCGATAACTGGAGAGGCATTGCACTGCTGTCAATTCCCTCTAAAGTCTTCTGCAGGATAATCTTGGATAGGCTATCGAGGGCCCTGGAACCCTTACTACGCAAGGAGCAGGCTGGTTTCCGTTTGAGTCGTTCTTGCACGGACCAAATTAACACTCTACGTATAATTCTCGAACAGGCATCAGAATGGCAAAGGGAGATATATCTCACTTTTGTGGACTTTGAAAAAGCCTTCGATACGTTGAAGTGGTCCAGCATTTGGTCTCGCCTGCTGGAAATGGGAGTACCACCAAAATTGGTCCGCTTATTACAGAGCATATATCGGAAATATTCCTGCAGAGTGGTTCACGACGGCCTCATCTCGGAGGACATCGCAGTGCACGCGGGTGTTCGTCAGGGTTGCCTCCTCTCGCCTCTTCTCTTTATAGTCGTTCTTGACGGAATTTTGCTTCGCATCTTCAAAGAGAGGCGCCGCGGGATAGAGTGGGGATTGTCCAGCGTTTTAGAAGATTTGGACTACGCCGATGACCTATGCCTGCTAAGTCATACGCACGCCGACATGCAAGCAAAATTGAACGACCTGCGTCAGGAGGCAGCGAAAACTGGGCTTAAAATTAACTCGCGGAAGACCCAGGAGATGCGTACAGGGGTGATTAATGCTGCGCCGCTGCTAATCGGCACTGAGGCAGTGGAACGCGTCCAGAAATTCACGTACCTCGGAAGTGTCGTGGCGGAAACTGGTGGAACTGAAGAAGACGTCGCTTCTCGAATTGCCAAAGCCCGCGGTACCTTTGCACAGCTGAGACCGGTTTGGCAATCACGGAAATTGACTCGAAGAGTTAAGCTAAAAATCTTCAGGTCAAA
The DNA here is from genome assembly GCA_030763345.1 of Mythimna separata. Classification (NCBI taxonomy): domain Eukaryota; kingdom Metazoa; phylum Arthropoda; class Insecta; order Lepidoptera; family Noctuidae; genus Mythimna; species Mythimna separata. Next base: position 11,403,618 of record CM061174.1, on the reverse strand, counting down.
CGTCAAATCCGTGCTGCTTTACGGGTGCGAAACGTGGAAGGTGACAAAGGAGATCTCACGACAAATCCAGGTTTTCGTGAATCGATGCCTTCGCCGTATCCTCGGGATTTACTGGCCCGAGACCATCTCTAACGTAGAGCTGTTGGAGAAATGCCGCGAAAGCCCGATCGACCACCAGATCAAGCGTCGCAAGTGGAGTTGGATTGGTCACACGCTTAGGAGGGATTCCAATCATATACCTAAACAGGCACTGGACTGGAATCCCCAAGGGAAACGGAAGCGTGGCCGTCCTCGGCAGACCTGGCGACGCACCGTTTTGGCTGAAGCGAAAGACATCGGACTGACGTGGAGCGAGGTCAAGCATAAAGCGCAAGACCGCTCGCGTTGGGTGACTACTGTTGACGCCCTCTGCCCCAGCTAGGGGATATAGGATCTTAAGTCAGTAAGTCAAAAACGTTATTGTTTAATCTGAATAAGATAATATTTAAATCCTAAATAGTTTAAAAGAACATTCACACCACATTACATTCGCTACTACTCAGAGACTTCACACAGTGACAATTAAAGAACAAGATTTTAATGAAACTTTTTCTCGTTCATGATTTGTAAATAAAATTTGACGAAATTTCTTGGTTTTGCTCATCCTACCGTCACAACATGGCGCTAAGTCGATCCTATTCTTATTTAAATCGCATAGTACATGCTTCACTCTATCTGAACTTTTCGGCAAACTTCATCAACCCAGCAGTGACCTCCTTTGCAGCTGGCAGAATCTGTTCAGGAGGAATATAATCCAAGCCATTATGGCCCCTAGTTTCCAGAATGTACGAGTGTTGGACCTGCTTAACGAAGAACATCCAATCAATGGCCATTCCATATCTGATTTTCCCCATTTTTTCGATGTCACGATTTAAAAATTGAAGGCCTCCAATTTTTCGCATCGCCTGTAAAAAATTAGGAGGTGTAAATTATAAAACACAAAACCTTGGAATCTTTAAAATGGTTTCTTGAACGCTCATATTTTACCATAAGAGGCGAAAAAATGGTGACAGAACACAGACCTTTCTTTAAGGGATGCCATAAAAACAAGTGTTGGATTGCCTCGCACGCGTATAATCCCCGCAAATGTCCCTTTCATGTAAGTATTTATTTTAAAGCGTGGAATACGCATACGCGATTCGTGCTAAGCTAAACAGCGCCTGCATGCAGGGCGATCCCGCATGCGTAATAAATTCCGCATGATATTAAAAACACTCTTAGTAGGTACTCAAGACCCGGTATAGTACGAATAACGTTATACCATCTATTACTGCACTGCCATAGAACGCGAGCCATAGAATCTGGCCCACGAAAAACCTGTAGCGACATCTGACGTCACAAAATCCTGCATCGCGCAAACAAAGTTCTCCGCGCGATTTAAATAGATACAACAGCCCAAAACCATCTATTGGGCAGTAGTCCACTGGACATGACATATCGTCCGGTCGGAGGATCCTCCCTTTTCAACAGAGGTATGTAGGACTTTACTCTCTGTGCTGTGGTGGGTTATAGGAGGTATTCCTCCTAAAACCCACCCATCGATAGTAACAATACAAAAAAAAACTCACCAGAGCAATTTCCTTAGTCATAAAAAGATGTTTGTGGTGGTCATCATGATCAGCTCCCCGAGGGTACAATACCTTCGTACCAGCCGAATGAATTGATAGGTATCCGATGAAATGCTTGCCATCTACTACCCTCTGAAATGGTTAGTTAATGGTATTAATGGTGGTTAGATTTTCTGTTCTTTTACATAGGAAATCATCAAATTATCATCATCAAACACTGTAGGACAATTCCCTACAGTGTTTCTTACCTATTTGCGAGAGCCACGGTAACCCCTTAAAACAATTCGAGCCCATGCAGGCATTGATCCTAACTAGCCCTGTCAAGCTTGCTGACATGTCTTTGAGGCGGACGTGGAACACAACTTAGGGTTTGCAAATAATTACAAGTGTTTTTTTGCCAGATATTGCTTTTACTAGTTATCATCATCATCTACCTAGCCTTTTTCCCAACTATATTGGGGTCGGCTTCCAGTCAAGCTGGATTTAGCTGAATGCCAGTATTTTACGAGGAGCGGCTGCCTACCAGACCTCCACAACCCATTAACTGGGGTAACACGGTACTTCATGGCAAGACTGGAGTCAGATTTGCTTTTACTAGTAATTACTAAAAATTACACCTGGGTGAATTCTGCGCAAAATCAAAGGACTTATCTAGGTACTAAGAATAATGATATTTTCTCGGAAATGAAAATAACCCCGAAGGTGAGAGTTACGCTCCGCTTTGCTCCAGAGCAAAGCCTTAGCCTTCTAAACTGTAAAGGCGCTCTAAAATATTCTTACTAATTGGCTGTTCAGTACATTATTAAACTCGTATACGTTCGAACACTAACTGGTCAAAATATACAGAACTGCTGATTTTTTTCACGATCTCATGTTTGGTCTTTAGTAAAAGTTACTTGTTAACATTAGTCGGGCAAAGTGGAGTAAGCTTAGTAGGAAGGCGGACCCTGGCAATGGACGGGATTAATGCCAGGCAGATGAAGAAGACTTGTTAACATTAGTAAAAGCACGAGTGTTGTGTAAGTGTCGGTCACTAACTACCAGTTCACCCTATATATTAGTTGCACATCCTCCAATAATTTTGCCTTACCTTAAATGCTTTAGTTTCTTCCTCAGAGAAAGGCACCGGTCCACAATAATTACTGCTACATACATTTTGTGTAGACTCTTCTTTAGCCCAACCGTAACTAAAGAGAAAAATAAAAATGAAAATTTACCATATAAGTATCAAAATTATTTTTACCTATGGTTTTCTCTCTTCAATCATCAGAATGACTTTTCCCGCTCTTAGACGGAGCGGGAGGGCGTCTCAGACTTTTACGGACTAAACTCGAAACCGTGGTACCTACGGTAAACCAGGCAAACGTGTTCAGTCGATAACGTGCCCCACTTGCAAAACTTAAGACACGCTTTGGTGCTCAAATAAGCACCAAATGTGCTTATTTGAGCAATCTGCTTAGTGTAATAAGTTTGACGACGATATAAACTATGCAACTACAAATCCTGATGCCTAATAGGGCTGGATCGTTTGAAAACTCATACACTCGAACGTGGCCTAAGAACGCAAAGGAATTATAGGACACAGGAGGATTTTAATCAGTAAAAGTCTGACACGCCCTTTCATTTCGAAGTATTCGTTTCAGCACGCAGATTTTCGGCACCAAATGTTTCGGCACCCTAGCTATTCCTGATTCGGCACCAATAGGTATTTTGGACAAGTAGTAACCATACAAAATAACAGTCCAAACTACCTATTGGTCACGGTGGAGCACACGGTAGAAGTGTACCCCGCTTTGGCGGAGCACCGCCGTGTCCTTGTGGAGGCTATCGGGGGCGGCGACCTCTCGCGCCGGGCCCTGGTTCAGGCCATGGTCCGGAGCGAGGAGGGGTGGCATGCGGTCGCCTCCTTTTGCGAAGCAGTAATGCTCGTGAAGGAGGCTGCTGACCGCGAGCGCGTGAGGGAACGGTCCTCACGCCGCCGCCGCCGAGATCCCGATCCCAATTTCCGACCACCGTAGGCCCGGGTTCGCGGACGGCGTGCACTGGGTAGCTCGCTGTCCGACAGTCCGGAAATAATCTGAACCGAGCCCAGTCGTCAACGGCGCGTTCTGTTCCACGCGCGCCTCAAGGAGATGTCAGCAAACTGTAGGGGCCCGGCAGGGCCGAAGCCTATGGGAGGAACACGTGGTATTCGTAAAGGTTGACACCGAGTCCCCCCCAGATCGAAAGCAACGAAGGAACGGGGTAGGGGTTTAGTCAGTAAGAGTCTGACACGCCCTCCCGCTCCGCCCAAGAGCAGAAGAAGTCATTCTGATAATTCCCCTACCAGAAAAAAAAATACCTATTGGTGCCGAATCGGTAATAGCTTGGGTGCCGAGACGGGAATACTCCCTCATTTCACCTTAGAGCGGCAGAAGTAATTGGAGAATTTCCCACTTCAAAAAAAAACACAAAGCTATATTCAAAATTCACCGCAAAAAAAAGATAAAAAACGAAAATCCCACCACGTGTATTGGCGCTAAAAATATCAAAATAAATTGTCATATCCTTTCCACATAAATATCAAGGGAATGTAATTTCATGTGGTGTCAAAGAAAATTCCGTGCTTTTATGAATTTTTGATTCCATTCTCTGTATCGGTTACCTTTATACAGCGGCTTTGCAAATTGGAGTTTTGGTTATGAAAGTATGATATTTTTTTCCGCGTTGAGATCAAAGTTACGTTGGCGTCGTTTATGAAAATAAAATATGAGTAGCTAATATCAGGTTTTATTGCCGGGTATGACAAAATATTTAGACAAAATATGGCTTTTCTTTTTTTTCATAATTCAATGTTTAATAGAATCTCAACCAAAATTTTAGGTAGCTCTCGTTAAATTATAAAATTTATTTTGTAAATGTATCACCTCTAAGCCTGTTGTACACGGTACTTACGTAGGCAAGGTTAATTCGCCGTGCGTAGGTACGGTTGTCAGTGTTGTATGATCACTAGGGGAGCTTGTTGACATACACGGCAGCGCTACGGTACGGCACCGCCACCGTGTTTTATCAGTGTTGTATCGCATTCTATGGCCTTTCGTACACTAAGTACGTTTTATTAACCGTGCTAACACACGGTGAAAGACGTGCCGTGTAAAAGACGCCACGCCAATTTAAACTAGATTAAAAAGGTGTTACCTAGCGGACTTCCCAGAGAAGAAATACCGAAACAAACCACATAATTGGGCGGCTAAATCTAGGAATTGATTAAGGAATCAGTAATTCTGAGGATTGCTCGTATTATTAGTACTTTTCTCTGGATTTTAGACCCTATTCCCGGTGGAATACTATTTTCCTCCAGATTTTTATCAACAGAGATCGGAATTAGGTATAGTTATTTATGTAGTTGCATCGAAATGTTGATACTAATATGGATCTTCCCGGGATTTTAATGGACAATCCCATGTGGCCAACAATATTACAAATATATAATATTAAAGTTTTCACTTGTTCACGCAAGCTATGTTGTGCGAATTACAAATATGGCAACATCACGCGTGTTGGCGTACGATTTTGCAACTTCGGATGACCGATGTTGTTGATGTAAGTTTGGTAACGTCGCGCGTGCAGTGGTTTAAATTGTGTTAAAGTACCTTTTTTATTTAATAAATCTCTGGATATTTTCTGCTCTTTAAAATTAATCGCGGGATTTTAAGACATAAGTATCCACTTTATTCTTTCACTGTATGAAATCAGTGTAAATACAAAAATAATTCTACCTAATTCCGATCTCTGGTTATCAAACTCATACAAATCTAACTCATCCCATAAGGGGTGTTTAGTTTCGTTGCAATTTGAGGATGAAACGTTAAACTTAGGGAGGGAGCGTTATTCCCCTCCCGACCCAAGTTTATAAATAGCTTGCTCTGTAATATAACGCTAGTTATAATAACGGCGTCGGCAGTCGCGAAATGTACAGCCATAGAAATAATTGGTAGGGAAAGTTGGCAAGTCTCATTAAAATGATATTGGACTAGCTTTTGGTTGAGAGCAGCAAACTGAGCCTTTATATTATATCAGATCTATAGGTACGTACTCCGTGTACAAAAGTTCATATTTTGGCGTGGAATATCTCCAAACCACTCTTCCCGCAGAGCAGCAGGAAAAGCCAGAGTTTTACTAACTAAAATCTACCCATGTCTTTTCAGTTGCCCATGGCCGCACATGCACAACGGAGCCGCAATGATTCTTTCGAACAGTGCCACAGCTCTGGTAGACATTCGTCCTAGCAGACCCTATCAATACTGATAACTCTTTAGGGTGCTTTCAATTTATGCGTTTTTGGATGGCCTTCTGCGGTGCCGGAACGGTGCGTTAATCGTACTTCATAAGGACGATCGTTTTTTTTTCGGCGCGAGATATCGCTGCCGCTACGAAACCCACGAGGGAAAATTCTCACGGGTAAATGTTAGTTCTTACTGTCGCTCCACCCAGAGCGGTAGAAGTTATAATATTCGATGATATCCCGCCTAAAATTAAAATGAAGTTTTCTAAAACAACTGTACCTCTACCTACAATATTATTTTAGGGAAAAGTTGGTTGTAAGCAATTACTGGTGTTGACTTTAAAATTATACAACAGAGCTTCTGGCCAGCAATTCATGAATAAAAATGAGTGGCCAAGACCACATGGATGCCAAAATTGTATTAAAAATTCAGAGAAAAGCTGCAAAATAAGTACCCGAAATACTAATTGTAGATGTGGCCGAATTAACGCCGGCCTTTTCTCATTTAATACAGAGTAGCGTTACTTTTCCCTGCTTTGCTGTGAATTTTAATATTTTTTGGCCCATTTTTCATACTTATATTATGTACTTGACCCCATTTGGGGTATAAAAGATGCCTGTAGTTATCTTTTGTTTTTGAAAGTTTGCTTTTAGCTGAATTAGGTCGTTTAATTTTAGAACTAGTATTTTTTGCTCAGTTCGCGTTTCTTGGAAGTTTTAAAAGGTCTTTACGAAACTAAACCCGAAATAGGTACTTTGGGAGTCCTTATTAAAAAGTTTTGGCTAAGTTTTCAAAAGGTTTTTTGATTCTAATAATGTATTCTGTATCGGAGATCTATTTACGATCACACAGGCAGACAAAAAACGCTACAACATAACGTTTTCTATAAAAACCTGTAAAATGTTAAAGGAAGTTCGATGAGAAACCAAAGAACCAATGAATTTCCTTTGAGCGTATTTTGATCTAATACTTAGTCTGCTCGTGAACCTAATTGAAGCTTGAATATTTTTTCAGACTAACAAGTAACGAATTGAACTGTCCAAATGAAATACTGTGCCGTTACCTACATGGAATTCAATCAATCAATTAAATATTTTTTTCTTTGATGATAAAGCGCACTAGTATCTCAAGAGCTTATTTACTCTAGCCTTGAAGACACAATTATAAGCAAACGGGAAGACTGCAGTGGCAAATTGAACCTTACCACCTTAGACACGAAGCGCTGACGCCTTATTTACCGAGTCAACTTAGACTTTATTCAAATGCTCCTTATCGAACGACGAATCACCGATTGCTCACCCTCCCCAAGTCCGCGCCTGCGGTGGCTGAAAATATCTCAGCGACTCCTCAACACATAACTTTTGGTTTTCAAAGAACATGAACTGCCTAGCCTTTTCCCAACTATATTGGGGTCGGCTTCCAGTCAAGCCGGATTTAGCTGAATACCAGTATTTTACGTGGAGCGGCTGCCTACCAGACCTCCACAACCCATTAACTGGGGTAACACGGTACTTCATGGCAAGACTGGAGTCAGATTTACTGGCTTCTGACTATCCGTAACGACTGCCAAAGATCTCCAAATGACAGCAGGGACCAACGGCTTAACGTGCTTTCCGAGGCACGGAGGAAACTCGTTATGTTAAGATGGTCACCCATCCACAGACCAACCTAGGCAAGCGTTGCTTAACCTTGAAGGTCGAACTGTGCGGCTGTTATTATCTAGCCACGAGCTCCTCAAAGAACACTATTCCAATATTTAATCTCCTCTCCGATCAACAAAGTTTCGACTATTAACTCAAACGCCACAAAAACAAGGATTGAATGAATGTGTCCCCTGTTACTAATAATAAAGTGTGGAACAATAAAGCTGATTCAAGTTTAAGATAAAAAAAATAAAATTTTCTCGTCTAGTAGGTAATGTTGATTTTGTGAGGCTCGTGGGAAAGACAATGTGGAATAATAAAATCGTCAGAAAACAAATTTTACACTAACTGCTCTACGTGCTTGGTCCGATTTTCAAGTTGAAAAAGTGTTTATGCGTTATCCTATTAAGAATTTCTCTGTAGCAGTTATTTAATATTGTCGGGTAATTATTGTGCCATTCCATCTCAAAATTTGATTAAGAAGACCACCTAATTTTTCTCGAGCATTCAGAGTACATTCTTCTCCTGAGCACGTTTGCTCTTATGAAACTCCACTCAAGTCAACCACGAAAGGGAAGGAGAAAGGTGGGAGCTCTGTTCCTCGTCAGTATTCACTACGGCCGGCCAATAAAAGCAAGTCAGAGATGAAGAACTAGAATTCTCCTGAGACATCGGATCCGTGGGGTTCGCCTATGAAATCAACGTTAAGTGGTGATAACACAAGAGTGTTACCATCTAGCATTATGCTGAGTTAGGTCTTTTTGGAAAATTTACTTCTTTTTATTTAATTTTTAAGGAGTTTTCCGTTTTTGTAGTGCTAATAAACGCAATTTCCTTTCTTTCTTTCAATGTCCAGCAGCTCTTCACCAAACTACCTTGCGGATTCTATCTTTCTTAGTCTAACCTCTAACTTAAGCATTTTACGGTAAAGCAAACTCTACCGATACTAACATAGGGTAATACTGAATACTAGTTAAAATTAAATTAACACTCGCCAGCAACACAAAACATAATTTAGTAAATGTTAAGTTTTCTGCTTACGCAAAATTTCTGTTAAGGTCAATTCCGTAGCACATTCCACTTAGTCTTCGTCTATTTTTTCTCCACAAGCGGTCCGTAGTTAGACTGTAATCATAGCCATCTGGATTCAGAACTGGTATTATATACCTGAAAAGAAAAAACAAGTACGGTAAAATACACATGTAAGACAAAATAATAACGTTAAGTATATTTGATCTTACAGATCGCTTTTTTTAGGTGGGAAGAAGTTACTTCATAGTAACTTCTTCCGCTCTAGGAGGAACGAGAGAGCCTGTCACACTTTTACTGACTAAAACCCACATGTGTTCTTTCAGTTGCCTCTTGTGTTCCATGGCCACGGTGAGGCATTTAAACACGGCACGTTTTTACTCCGTAAGCAAGTACGGTCAATTCGCCGTCCGTAGGCACGAAGCGCAGTGTTGTATGGATTACTAAGAGCAATTGTTGACGACGAAAAACGAACGCTCGGCGCTACGGCGGCGGCGCCGTTGCGCTACGGAAAGGCGCCGCCGTCGTGTTTCATCAGTGTTGTATCGCAGTCTATTACCGCTTGTAGACGGTACGTTTTATTTGCCGTGCCTATGTACGGCGCAAAACGTGCCGTGTATACATGACCTTATTCTGTCAAATATTCCCCCATGTTTTCTTTAAATACATACCAGTCTTTAGTGGTGACGTAAGCAGGCTGTTGGTAGAACTTCGGCACGATAGAGTCGATGAAGTAAAGTGTTGATATGACTGACGTCCACTCCCGCCCATGCGTCCCACTGTCCACCAGTATGGCTTTATTGTTCGACGCGCCATTCGTTATTTTTAACATCTGTACATGTGAACAGTTAAATCTACTTTAATTAAATCAATTTATATAATAAATTAAAATACAGTTTTCTTATTGTGTATTATTAATTCAAGATAAAACATAATTACCTCAATTTTGATTTGGTAGGACCAAGGACTCATACAGCAGTATTTTTTATTTAGTACAAAAAAGTGGAGCTCTATCCGTTAAAAATAAAACCACGACATCCCAAATGGATTTGCATGGCACCGGTCGCGCGGCGCGGTTGCCTGGTTTGTTCAGTACTCCATACAAATCTATACTAGGCAGTGAAGTGGGTCGCGGTCGCAGGTCGTGGTTGCTGCACCGTAGCCACCATAAGGCAGCTTTTCAAAATCAAAATTATTTTATTTTACATAGGCCTACATGGGCATTTATAAAACGTCAAAAACTAGTGTACGGTTCCAAATTGGTCGTTTCCTATGGAGAAGAACCGGCAAGAAACTCCATGGTTACTCTTTTCAAAAAACTATTGTAACCACAATTGTAACCATGGTTCAATAAAATTATTATGATTACTTACATGAATAGGTTTGAAGTGTGCTGTCTTCCCAATAGTACTGATCTTGCAATGCGTAGGATACGTGGCCGCCATTTTAATTAAATATTCATTTATCTCATGCAGTGACGGATATGCAGTCCACGTGAATGAGTCTCCAGTCACCGCTTTATTTGTAAGAAAAGTTAGCATTAGCATTATTGGCCTTGTAATGTTCCCACTGTTGGGACTCAGGCCTCTTCTTTAGGAGAGGGAATAGGCTGTAATCCCCCACGCGGGCCCAAAGTGGCGGCCCAGTGGTAACTGATCTGACATACAAGTTGTGCGCATTACTTTGTGTTATTTATTTCATCACCACTGCTCTCAAAACGGTGAAGGAAAACATCTTGAGGAAACCGGCATGTCCTTAAACCAAAAATTCGAAGACAGCAACTCGCACTGTGCCCGCGTGGTGGATTACGGCGCATTTCCTTTCCTAGAGAGGAGGCCTGACTCCCTGCAGTGAGAACATTATAATGAGTATTAGTTTATTATGTAGATGTACATATTTTGTAAAATTATAATGTTATGTATTTTATCTATGGGCCTTATTGATTTATTTTGTCTTCATGCAACACAATGTACAAAGGCGGACTTGCTACCTTAGGCCTTCTTAGTTGCCTGACAATCCTAACTATCCTAACTAATATTATAAATGTGAAAGTGTGGATGTTTGTTACTTATCAGGCAAAAACGTCTAAACGGATTTGGATGAAATTCGGCATACATATGGCCTTTGACATGGAAAAGAACATAGGTTACTTTTTATTCCGAATCTTTTTTGTTAAACTTATGTGGACCCGAGTCCTCGCAGACGAAGTCGCTGGTAGAAGCTGGTAAATTAATGATAATAAGTGATACTTTACCATTACGCTTAGTAGGAAAAGTTTTCACTAAAGCCTCATCTAGTTTTCCCCGCACGTCATGTATCAAGACTGTTTGATTTAATCCGTGTTCCTTCAAGTAGGCAGCAATTTGATCCTGTTCCTCATTGTACAGTAAAAAATCTATCGTTCCGTTCTCTCTTATCCAAATGTCTTCACCTTGGCTTGCTGAGTATGATGAAAATAAGGTTATAAAACTATTGTGTGAAGAATAAAATATGTGTAAAGCAAACATGGGGCATCACGTGGCGTGGGTCTAATGTAGCTCTATCGACTGTTTTTATACCCTGAGACTAACGCCCGTTTTCAATAACCTACCGCAGTTCATAAATAGATAGCTATCTCCGATAAACAGTAAGATTCAGTTGTCAATGTCGTTTGGTAGGAAATGCTAACCGTCGGTAGGTTATAGGAAAGCAAGTAAGGGCAAAAGGATAGATTTGTTTATCTTTAGTAGCTACAACTTTAGATAGGTAGCTTATTGAAAATGGGCGTTAATTGGCACAAGTAATGTCAAATTTACTATAGAAATGACACCAGTTTGTGTTGAAATGTCATTTTAGTCTCAGGGTTTAAAAAACAGACGATACAAGTTTAGTTGCCATATAAAATGTATGGCGCTCAGATCGACATACGTGGCACACGTAGGCCCAGTGTGTTTCTTCTTTTTCTTAAAACTGCTAATAGGTTATTGTATTGTCGCTGCAAGAACCTCTGTAAAGGCCTGAATAACTCAAAGAAACGTAAAAATAATCAAAATAACATACCTCTTTCGTAAAATTTATTTAAAACAGTATCATTGAAATCGCCTTGAGCCCTCCATAAGTGTACAGTTTTATGTTCAGTTTCAGCTCCAATAACTGAAATAAAAATATATATATCAATTATAATATAAACACAATACAAGGAAAAACGTAAAATTGTTAAAAAAAAATATTAGCTCTCTTTTATTTCTACAAAAAATAACCTTTTAAAAATAAAAATAGAAAAAAATTCAACAAAATCATGTCTACATTGGAAAATGCAATCAATTCTCAGAGGGCCTACGATAAGAAATTTTATAGACATATAAAGCAAGAATACCTACTTTTGCTCACAAAATTAATTGACTGAACATTACTTTTTAGAGAGAGCTATTAAATATTCAAGATCTAGAAGTTAAAAACAAACTGTTTAAACTAAAAATACGCTTCGTTAAAAGGTTCAACAAAACTTAAGAAATTATATAGAAAGACGAAATTATAACAAAAAATATTAAGGTACTAAATTCTAAGAATACTCAAAGCTAAGTTGTTCAAATAGTCTTAAGTGATTTACAAGACAAAAGAATTGTAATTTTGTTTTAAATTGTATTAGGTAATAAAACAAAATGTACCCAACTCAAAGGTCTAGTAAAAATCCTTTATCTGACCTTGAATCGCCCTTAGTCAAGTACAACTTAGTAACCATATTTCATTAATAGAATAAACTTTATTGTACACCAAAATAGTAACTATCTTAAATATATGGGTAGAATGGCGGTCTTATAGCTGACAGCGATATCTACCGGACTACCTTAAAATCGACTATTATTACTACCTTACATGTATTTGTATTTATACGCGTAAAATGCTTATGTACGGCTTCATCCGCATGAATGTCGGATATTGCGCATGCGAAGTCGATATCGAAGGCAGATATAGTATAGAGGCCAGCTTAAGAATAGGACGTCAGCGTATACAACCGCTTGACAGAGTCTGATGAGCTGACTTTGCACGAGCTGATCAGTTAAAAGTGGCAATTTGACATTGTTACCCTAGGGTTGAAAGTTACTTTGGTAAAGTAATGTAGACATGATTCAATAGAAATTAAAAATCGAACTAGTTTTTTTTTATAAATTGTCTACAGTCAGTTGAAAACGATTCTCCCTAGGGATGAAAAGTATTTCTTTCAACCCGCTCCTCCGCCAACTTCCGACCTACTTTCAGAGATATGAGTAATGAAATAAACCTATATTGCTAGTAACCAAAAACGCCAAAAAAAACCTGAAAAGCAAGCAAAAAGTTTCAAAAGCAAAAACTTACCTATAAAGATAGATGAATAACTCGAAAACAAAGTTGCACCGCCAACCGGAACGGCGCGCGCCGGCGTCACTGAGTCTATTGCCAATGAGAGCCAATTTGAGCATTCAAACAAGCTGGACCGGCTAACTTTGACACAAGGACACTCAGAATAAGCTTATAGTTCAAAGCTGATTGAGTCAAAGGAAACTGAAAACTGAACTTCACGTTCAAATGTAGTTTTAACATCACTAATTCTTTGTCACATCGCACTATTATAAAGGCAAAAAAAATATGTATGTGGACGGATTTGAGTAAAACTTGGTAGAACTAATCTCTTCTATTCTACTGTGTCCTAAAATAGCTCATAGGATACTTTTCTCTTTGGGGATATTTTGCCATGATAAAGTTATTTACTATCACTAGGACAAAGTCTTTGGTAGAAGCTATGTATATTGGATAGCTTGTTATTTGCTCCATTAGTATTTTTGTCGCTTAAATAGGTAGAAAAGATACAGATATCTTGCAGATCAAATGAAATCAATCTGTTCTTTTGAAATGGTTGAAGCAAATACTACTTACTAAATGCGAACCAAACTAAATGTCTATTTATATTACCGAATATCCCTCAAGTTGGCCTCAATTTAATTCTTGACCGCAAAAAACTTGATATTATTGCGAAAACTGAATCCTAAAACTATCGATACAAAATTGTAATAACGCACTCATATTAGAACTCTCTCAGGTAGATTAAGGTCAGCTGCATAAGCAGTAAGAAAAATGTGAGAATCTGCAGCTAATGTAGAATCAATTTTCATATTGCAAAAGAGTGCAATGCAACCTATGTTTTTATTAAATGGGCCCGCGCGCTATTGCTTGACTACGATCCCACCTAATGGAAAACAGTGATGCAATCGTTGATGTTGAAGCACTCTAGTTTATTAAGAGCCTATTCACTCCAGCTTTGAAGACATCTAAACTATTATCAGACGAGAAGACCGCTGCAGGCAAATTGTTCCATTCCTTTCATATACGCGTATAATATTTCGATTAACATTTTCCTTTGCCAATAACGCACATACATTTCGAGGAAGAATTAAGTTCTAGATTCATGAAACCTAAAGCGCTGGCCACACAGAAAAGACGTAAGACGCAGACGGGGCGTGGGCATTTGTCTCTACCGCGTCTCTTTCATACAAAATGTATAGAAGCGTCGCGACTCAAAACATACAGAACTGTACAGGGCGCGGGCGCAACGCTGGTACATTTGCGCCTGCCCGCGCCCCGTCTGCGTCTTACGTCTTTTCTGTGTGGCCAGCGCTTTACGTAGCTCTCAATGCAGGAATGTTCTATTCAAGTTACTCTATTTGTACATGTAAATTCATGTATACTCGAAGCTAGGTCACAGAGAATCCTAGTCTTAATCTAAATTCAACATATCTAGAGGCTGGTGGAAAGGACAGACCGGGCTCGAGTACTTTACATAACATAACATCACGCCATAGAGCCAAGAAGGAAATAGAGCAGTATAGAATAAGCCCAGTGGTATTGGCCCAGATTTATGAGCTGTATGTCATTGTGGTTTCAGGCGCTTTACTTCTTGTAATTTATTTCATCACTGTCTTCTGCTCTCAAAACGGTGAATGAAAAAATCGTGAGGGAACCGACGAAACCTGGAACCAAAAAGTCGACACACATTCGCGTATTCGCACTGGACCTCTGTGGTGGACTAGGGTCCAATACTCCAATCCCTCTCCTAGAGGAGAGGCCTGAGTCCCAGCAGTAGAACATTAAAAAGCTGATTTTCCTTATATTACACTGTAACATCACGCGTTTAGGCGTAAAGAGGATGGCAGACAAATCTAAAAAACCTACATTCCACCAGATAAGGATTATTCCTTTGCAATATAAAGCTACTTAGTGGCTCGAACTTGGCTCAAACATCGGTTCTAGTCTGCTATTCAAGGATTTCAGCATAATAATCCTTAATCTCTTTGTCCTTCTTGGGGTTCAAACCCAACACACGTTTCAGGACGATCAACGGGCTTCAAGAATTCGGGTAGGAATTAAACCTAAAATCTGTTTTATAATCCCTTAGACTAAATTGACACAGGCAAATGTCAAACTTACAATAATAATTATGCCAGTTCTTTTGTGTTGTGACAAGTGTGATAAACCACGTAATGCCATTTTAATCTCAGAGGATAAAAACAGACTATTATAATGCTTGGGGGAGGCCTGTGTCCAGCAGTGGATGTCTTTCGGCTGAGAGGATGATGATGATGATTATAATGATGATACCACCTGCTACGTGAACATTTGAAAGAATTTCTGTTGCCCTAAAACGCAAAGGTCAAAGGAACTCTTTCGAAGAAGCCTACAGTCTTAGCAGGTAAAACCACATTATGTAGTTATATAGACTTAAGAACAGGTACTATTATAAAATGCTAGTATTTTTTCCATTGGTTCACATAGACCTCCTTAAAAAATGTCTTTGTTTGGTACCTACACAAAAAAATTGTTAGCAATCTTTACACCAACTTTATTGAAATATGCTGTTCGTTCACAATGTCACTCTGTTTGTAGGCTTCAATATTCTGTCATCGGCATACCATTCAAATATCCAATACACAACTTGTCACCAGTGAAATCAGTTCCTAGAATCTCTGTATGTATGTAAATTGTAATACTGACGTACGTATTGTATTGTATCGAACATAAATTGGTTTCAAGACCGGAGTGACGAATTATATTTTACGGTATGTTTCTTGGTACATACGAGTATGTACCAAGAAATTTATATTATACATTCAATCTCAATTTATAGTCAAACTCAAAATTATTTCACATAGGCCTACATAGGCACTTATAAAACGTCAGAAGCTAGCGCACGGATTCAATTGATCGTTTCTTATGGAGAAGAACCAGCAGGAAACTCCATGGTTATTCTTTAAAATCGCTCTTATAGCTTGAAACCTTACTCACTGTGCACGGCAGCACGTGATCACTATACTACCGTGTTCCCTAAGAAAATTACTTTCGATCTTTTAGATAATGTTAAAGGTATTTTTTTTAATTCGACCTCAAATTTTATATCACCTTCAACATTTTGCTATAGTATGCTTTATGGCAATACAAAAAGTAATCATACAAATCCTACACTTACAGATATTGTGGGTCATAAACGATGTGACGCTAAAACTTACTCAGACCTATTGCCTTGAAGGACGCTAATATAACCATGCATTTATTCATAGTAAATCGTAAAAATTCGGCCACAGTCGTAACTTGTGTGAAAAAATATATGAGCCTTGGACCACAAATCGGGAAAAACGGAATGCTTATTTTTATGACCTGTACAAAAAAGGACAATTCCAAGGATTTGAAAGGCAATAAAATAAAACAAACGATTTAATATGAATTTGTCGATGAGTACCTTCAAATGAATAAAAAAATATACACCGTGTCTCAGAAAACAACACACAAACCTGTCTCATGTATCCAAAACATGCTTCTGAACCCTATAGGGTTTCTGTCAAATATTTCCTAATTAAAAAAATCTTTACTTTTTCGTTTTAATATGTATTTGCATTTAATTTAAAATGTCATCATCTGCCTAGCCTTTTCCCTACTATATTGGGGTCGGCTTCCAGTCAAGCCGGATTTAGCTGAATACCAGTATTTTACGAGGAGCGGCTGCCTACCAGACTTCCACAACCCATTAACTGGGGTAACACGGTACTTCATGGCAAGACTGGAGTCAGATTTACTGGTTTCTGACTATCCGTAACGACTGCCAAAGATCTCCAAATGACAGCCGGGACCAACGGCTTAACGTGCTTTCCGAGGCACGGAGGAAACTCGTTATGTTATGATGGTCACCCATCCACAGACCAACCTCGGCAACCGTCCTTGAAGATCGACCTGTGCGGCTGTTATTATCTAGCCACGAGCTCCTCTCATTTAATTTAAAATGTCACTTCTTTTTTATACAAACTGTGTCGAAATATTTTTATTTCTTGATTTTCTAGTAACGCGTTAGTTTCGGTTAAGGCCGAAACTGGAAGAGGAGCCGAAAATATATTTAGCCGATTATGGTTTCGGCTTCGGCAACAAAACATGTTTCGGTCGGTTAATACATACATTGTGTGAACCTGCACACATCAAGACCAACCCGCCGCCTCGATGAGAAATAACTATTGCATCTAAGGTTCTAAAACTTTAGTTGGAGGGAATTTCGCCAACACAGCATCATCCACCATTGCAGTCACATTGGCTATCAACACCTTATGGGAAACATTGAACACATCAAAAAATTCTGCTAAATCTTTCGTTTCTTCCTCGAATAGTAAAAAATCTATTGTTCTGTTGTCTCTTTTCCAAATATCTTCGGTGAAATGGGCTGTGAAAAAATAATAAATAGTTAGTAGTTGACTCAATTTCGGGAGGTTGTAAAAAAGTCACAAATAATCATATAAAAATACAATACTTGGTCAATTAATCAGTAATAAATTTTATTTTATTTTTTTAATTTTAGTTGGTTTTCAGAATAACTCTCTAAACAAACATGCGGGAAGTGCTTGTGTGCTTTGGATCAATGAAATAGTGTTTGTGTATGTGAAAGCGCAGTTATAGGGCGAGTATCAGACTGGCCGCGTTTTATAAGTAAAAGGCAGTTCACACGTACCGATTTCCAAAAAAAAGAAAAAAAATACCTACTCATTTTATTATTGATTCGGGTCGAGGATCAGTAACATAATTACCTCCCAAAATGCCATACAATTTCAAAACAACACATTGTATACCTATAGGAAACAGTAATTTTATCAAAAATCGCTAATAATTAAAAAATCAGAGGCCCTACCAAGAGCTTTTAACGCAATCTATTTAACGATCTAAACGTTAAAGAGATGGATGGAGCTGTATAAATGTATAGGGTGTTTAACTCCTTCCCACTTTCTTGTTCCCACGCCAGTCATTTAAACACGTCATGGCAAGGCGCCTGACCTTACAAACCCCATGAAAGGGGAGAAGAGCCTGTTAGGTAACAACTGTCAATACGTACGGAGATGCGCACATTGAAATGTTATTTTACGTGTGTTCAAAAGAGATAACGAGATGTTCCCATTAAGTTTAACACTTCATATATATTGCTTTTCAGTTTTTAACTCTGTTTTATATATTTCTCCTTTAGTGGGTCTGCAGGAAATTTCTATACAAATAAGCAGCTCCTTTTTACTCAAAGTTAAAAATGTACTAACTAACCCGTCAGACATTGTTCTGACTTAGTTATGAAATGTCAAACGCGCGAAGATTAAATATTTGTCGTAATTTTCTAAAAGTCTCCAATTTTCTTTACACTTTTCTTAATTTTTAGGGTTCTTTATCTACGTCGCCAAAGTAAAGAGAAAAGTAAGGAAGTCCGACCGTCATGACCGTTTTTCTCAGAAACGCACGCAACTCTCGGTGCGCGAGCCAGATTCACAATTACCTGGTGGTTTTTAAAACCTTCTCCTAACAATAACAATCACAACAAAGAATTAGCAAAATTGGTTCAGCCGTTCACGCGTGATGACGTGACCAAGGGAAATAGTGATTCATCTATACTAATATTATAAAGAGGAAAACTTTGTTTGTTTGATTGTAATGAATAGGCTCAAAAACTACTGGATCGATTTTAAAAATAATGTCACCATTCGAAAGCTACATTATCCACGAATAACATAAGCAAGATTTTATTCTGAAAAAAATAGGGTTCGGTAAGATATTTAGGTTTAGGTGTAAAAAATCAACCAGAAAAGTCACTTATTTTGCGTACGCTGCCTAAACTGTAAAAGATAGAACCATAAAATGTTCTAATTAATTGTAGATCTTAAAAATATCTACAAAAAAGTCCGCGAAACACTATACCTATCTCTGTCGAGTGAGGCACAACAACCATTTTTTTAATCTAAAAATCTTGAATTTTTTTGGACTACATTTAAACGCATTTATTTTACTCATGCTATTAACCCTTAAAAAAATAAATTATTTTATCACTAAGTACAGTTTATGTAGATAATATTTGGTCTTTGAATGATTAAAAGTGGACGTTTGGTTTTGAAGTTATGGCGAAATTAAAATATTACGATTCCTGCTGCACGCTCTGTTGCGAAGTCTCTTTCTTATGAATTGTGCTATCATAGTATAGGTAGGTAGAATTGATTTGAGAAATTGTTTACAAAGGGCATCTGAAGGAACATGGTGGGTTTTTTTACAGCTCTGCAAACTGTACCAGTTTAAAATCGCACCACAGGTTGCGTTTGACCATGTTTGACCATCAATAATGTGAAGTCTGCTGAGTAAAAATGCACGCACTCAAGAGTTAACTTAATTCATAAATTGCATAGTTAACTCTCGATAAAGAAAGTAGTACCCGCTGAAAAAAAAACACCGTATGATGTATTAAGGCATCAGTATCACCCCAAGTAAAAAATCTGCCTAAATAAACGAGTAATTTCAATAACTAAAAACGTCGGGAATCGCTTTGTGACTAATGACACCTAAGAAATGTCTACACGACAATAGGAGCTTAAGGATGTCTTTCTCACGATAGCAGGTTTATTCCATTGGCAGGGCAAGAGGAGGTCTTGCCTCATACATTGACCCAAACTAGGGCATTAGGATTCAGATTCTGACGCCAAAACAGTATGACGGTGCTCCGCCTAGCGGAGTAGACTTCGACCGTAACGTCTGCCGTGTTTTCCGAGCGTTCCGCAGAATGGTGACTTGGCCTTTTCTTCCCGCCGAATCCAAAATATTTACCTCTCGAAACACTCATGTTCGGTTAGTACTTGCATAATGCAGAAAGTGAGAACGCCATGACGCCTATATAGTTACTCTTTAAAGAGAGAATATACCGAAGTACCTAATAACTGAGGCGTGCAAAAGTTAGTGGCCCTGATACGTAAATAGCAACTGAAGGAACATGGTGGAATTTAGTCCGCAAAAGACCACTTGCTCCACCTAGAGCTGGATAACTATCTCAAATAAAAAAGAGGCAAATACTAAACCTTCTATTGACTTCAGGATCAGCTTTGTGCTGACCATTCATATATTTTGACAACTAAAAACTACTTTATGCACTTTTTTTCAGCCTACATAAGTGCTATTTACACTTATTTAGTGGTGCTTTTATTGGAAGGAGAATCATCAGACTGATTTCTGACGCTCTTGGGCGGAGTGGGAGGGCGTTTCAGACTCTTACTGACTAAACCCCACCCCGTTCCCCTTCGTTCCTTCGATCTGGGGGGCACGGTGAGAACCTTTCGGATTTTCCGTGTTCCCCAGAGGCTTTGGCCCTACCGGGCCCCTACAGCTTGCTGACATCTCCTTGAGGCGCGCGTGGAACAGAACACGCCGTTGACGACTAGGCTCGGTCCAGGTTATTACCAGACTGCCGGACGGCGTGCTGCTCGCCGTCCGCGAGCCCGCGCCTACGGTGGTCAGAAATCGGGATCGGGATCTCGGCGGCGGCGCTCGCGGTCGGCAGCCTCCTTCGCTAGCATTACTGCTTCGCAGAAGGAGGCAACCGCTCACCACCCCTCCTCGCTCTGGACCATGGCCTGTACCAGGGCCCAGAGAGGTCGCCGCCGCCGATAGACTCTACCACCGTGTCCTCCCTTTGTGGAGGTCATCGGTTGCAGCGACCTCTCACGCCGGGCCCTGGTCCAGAGCAGGGTGGAGTGGCAGGCGGTTGCCTCCTTCTGAGAAGCAGTAATCCAGCCAAGGTGGCGGCCGCATGGATGAGGAAATGGCCTTCACGTCCCAGCATTGAGGAAATAAGATCTCGACCCCGATTTCCAGCCACCGTAGAAGTGGACTTGCGGACGGCGAGCAATGGGGCGCCGTCCGACCGTTCGGTAACCAAATATCTACACCGAGACCGAGTCGACGGCGGGTAGTGTTCCAAGCGTGCCTCATTGAGATGTCAGCAAGATCATAGAGAACCATCAGGGTCGCCAAGCCTACTGGGGTCATGGGTTCGCTTCTGAAAGGCATTCCTGGGGCCCTGGAACGCAAGGCAAAGAAAGAACATAGGAGTGGGTTTTGGTCAGTAAAAGTCTGACACGCCCTGATGCGTTAGCTAAGAGCGGGAGAAGTCATTGGATTATTTCCCAACTAAAAAAAGGAATGAAGTTAAACTGTTTTATGTGAAAGTAAAATGAATGAATTGGATGCTTTCGGAATTATTCGCAAGTGTAGAATTATTGGTTACTTTTGTGCAGTTTAACGAACTTAACGCGGACGAAGTCGCGGGCAACAGCTAGTTTATATATATACAGGGTGTCCCAAAACTCAACGATAATCAGAGACCGGATGAAAGGCCAAGCTATACCAGTTCTGGGAAAAATAAAAAATAAAATCCATATCACTCAGTTCAGCGATAATAGACATTTTTTTAAAAAAGTTGAAATTCGACACCCTTGGTCGCATTTTCAAGGATTGTGATCACCAATGTCACAATTTCGCTGCGATTTTTTTTAATTTTGTGATCTTCATTAACGATACTATTAATCGCAACTACAAATTATTGCAAAAAACATTGTTAATTTAATAAAATAAGTTAAGTTTTAGTGAGTCATGGTTTACAAAAATATTGTTCGTTAACTTTAACACTTCATTTTGAAAAAAAATTGTACTACACTACCCTTGGCAAGTTTTTTCAAAAGATGGCGCATTTAATCAAGATTTCAAAATGGTGCAGCACTTGCCACTTTTCTTGCCATAAAAAAAATATATCTTATTTTTTTCAAATTGAGCTCAATTTTGAACAACTCAACATTAGGAATTTTTGTTTCTAAAAGGCGATTGACAGGGTGTGGACCAAGTGCATTTTGTTCCTCAGCCCAATACCTACTAACTAACTCTTCAAAATCTGCTCCAGGAGCCAAGAGAAAAAAAAGAGTTTTTCCAACCTAACCTAACCTAAGTCAGGAATCGTTTAAGGAAGTTTGGCCAAGTGCTGCCCAGAATGAACATCTAGTACATTTCATACCTCAGACCAATACTAATCAGCGAACCAAAGTGCTTAAAAATCTGCTCCAGGAGTCAAGAGAAAAAAAACTTTTGCCAACCTAACCTAACCTAAGTCAGAAATTGTTTTTTAAGGCGACTCAAGTCAACATTTTTTCCATACAAATTTCGGGGGGGTTTTACTCCACTATTTGACCATTTACATCCAAAGTTAAACATAATATCGTTTTGTCTCATTATTAATTTTGTCTGTACGGAAGCAGAATTGTAAAATAATAAGCCAATAAAAAGTTAAGAGCTTCTAAAGTTTAGTTTTTTTGGCTAATTTTAACACAACTTTGAGCGTAAATTAGAAATAAAAGAAGCATCAAATTTCAAAAACGAAGCCTGTACCGACACCACAAATTTATCGAAGAATTTAATAAATTTTATTTGAAATTGATTGATGCAGTGGTTTTTTTGTAAAACCCCTTCTTCCAAAGGCCTTTTTGTATTTTATCACGCACGCCTTTTACTCAGAACTATCGTGCATCTCACTGAATAAAGTTACCCCCGGTTGCGGTGCGGGGGGACGGCGTGTCACAGCACAGCGCCGCGCGCGGCTGTCTGAGTTTGGTTCAGTCTACTGCGGCCTATATCGTTCGTATGACGTGTATGTTGACTACCTATAATATCTACGCTTTATTAACCGACTTCAAAAAAAGAAGGAGGTTATCAATTCGACTGTATTTTTTTCAAGCTATTGCATAGCTTCTATCGCGGGCCTTGAGCGTGGGGACCGAATCCAGAAATTCCACTCCACTCCGACCGGCTATGTTATGTCTGGTCGGGCAACTGCCCAATTGAACGAGACGGGTTTTGTGTCTGGTCCGAGCAACTGCCCAATTGAGCGAAACGGGTGTTGTGTCTGGTTCGGGCAACTGCCCAATTGAGCGAGATGGATGTTGTGTCTGGTCCGGGCAACAGCCCAAGTTTTTTTTGTTTAGTCTTTAGAGTGCATCTTCCGACCAGAGAGTTGTTATGTCTGGTCGGGCAACTGCCCAATTGAACGAGACGGGTGTTGTGTCTCGTCCGGGCAACTGCCTAATTGAGCGAGGCGGGTGTTGTGTCTGGTCCGAGCAACTGCCCAATTGAACGAAACGGGTTTTGTATCTGGTTCAGGCAACTACCCAATTGAGCGAGATGGATGTTGTGTCTGGTCCGGGCAACAGCCCAAGTTTTTTTTGTTTAGTCTTTAGAGTGCATCTTCCGACCAGAGAGTTGTTATGTCTGGTCGGGCAACTGCCCAATTGAACGAGACGGGTGTTGTGTCTCGTCCAGGCAACTGCCTAATTGAGCGAGGCGGGTGTTGTGTCTGGTCCGAGCAACTGCCCAATTGAACGAAACGGGTGTTGTGTCTGGTTCAGGCAACTACCCAATTGAGCGAGATGGTTGTTGTGTCTGGTCCGGGCAACAGCCCTAGTTTTTTTGTTTAGTCTTTAGAGTGCGTCATTCGACCAGAGAGATGTTGTGTCTGGTTCAGGCAACTACCCAATTGAGCGAGATGGTTGTTGTGTCTGGTCCGGGCAACAGCCCTAGTTTTTTTTGTTTAGTCTTTAGAGTGCGTCATTCGACCAGAGAGATGTTTTGTCTGGTCAGGCAAATGCCCAATTGAGCGAGGCGGGTGTTGTGTCTGATCCGGGCAACTGCTGCTGCACAGCACGCCGGTCATGTGGCCCGCGTCCGCGGACAATAGGAAGGTGAAGTCAGTGCGGCGCCACAGCGCTCTGTGAGGTGAGGTACACGACGCGGCGCGCGACCAGACGGGCGTTGTGTCTGATCATTATTGTGCAGTAGAAGGGTCTCAAAATAAGAAAACAAATGAAAATTTGTCTTTTTTTTCCTTGCCGAGAAACGAACAAAGGAACGTAAGACCGTTTTCACATTATCCGATCCGATATCGGTATCGGACGCCGATCCGATATCGGGGTAAGTAAAATGTATGAAATGCCGTGCTCCGATATCCGATATTGGGCCGGACAATATGAAAGACAGGTACATATTTCATACATTTTACTTACCCCGATATCGGATCAGCGTCCGACACCTCACCGATATCTGATTGGATAATGTGAAAACGCTCTTAGGTATTATTTTAAATCTTTTGTTTTTCGAATTCGAGCAGCACACCGCAACAACCGAAACGGTATGACATGTGTGCATCGTTTAATTTCGTTTTTATTCGGAATGATTCGGAGCGCTATGTGCAAAGCAGACGTCGCGTCGTGCGTGAGGACTAGCGTCTAACCGCTCATCACTGATACTATCTCTTTCGGGCACGATGTGAAGTGAGACAGCGTGCTTTATGACACCGCCCGCCAGTGAGTTCAAGCCCGCGCAAAGTGGAACCTTAAGGAATTTTGACCAAGTGCTGCCTAAAATGAAGATTTAGTGCATTTCATACCTCAGATCAATACTAAACAGCAAACCAAAGCGCTTCGAAATCTGCTCCAGGAGTCAAGAGGAAAAAAGAGTTTTTGCAACCTAACCTAACCTAAGTTAGAAATTGTTTTAAGGAATTTTGACCAAGTGCTGCCCAGAATGAACACCAAGTGCATTTTGTTCCTCAGGCCAATACTTATAAGCACCCGAAGCCCTTTGAAATATGCTCCAAGAATCAAGAAAAAAAAGACTTTCCAACCTAACCTAACCTAAGTTAGAAATTGTTTTAAGGAATTTTGACCAAGTGCTGCCTAAAATGAAGATCTAGTGCATTTCATTTCATACCTCAGACCAATACTAAACAGCAAACTTCTCAAAAAAGTTTTCTAACAGGTTAGGTTAGGTTGCAAAAACTCTTTTTTTCTCTTGACTCCTGGAGCAGGTTTTGAAACGCTTCGGTTTGCTGATTATTATTGGTTCGAGGTACAAAATGCTTTAGGTGTTCATTCTGAGTAGCACTTGGTCAAACTTCCTAAAAAAGGATTTCTAATTTAAGTTAGGTTAGGTTGGAAAAACTGTTTTTCTCTTGACTCCTGGAGCAGATTTTGAAGCGCTTTGGTTTGCTGTTTAGTATTGGTCTGAGGTATGAAATGCACTAGATCTTCATTTTAGGCAGCACTTGGTCAAAATTCCTTAAAAAACCATTTCTGACTTAGGTTAGGTTAGGTTAGGTTGGAAAAAGTCTTTTTTTTCTTGATTCTTGGAGCATATTTCAAAGGGCTTCGGGTGCTTATTAGTATTGGCCTGAGGAACAAAATGCACTTGGTGTTCATTCTGGGCAGCATTTGGTCAAAATTCCTTAAAATAATTTCTAACTTAGGTTAGGTTAGGTTGGAAAAACTGAACTGGATTCAGGGAAATCCGTCGGCCCATCAATCTGGACCCGAGATGTTGTCGCGTAGTGTTCCACGCGCGCTTCTCTTAGATATGAGAGAGCAACTCTCCAATATGGGACGAGACCCTCACGAATCGGGTCACCACTAGTCTGGGGCAGCGGAAGTCAAACTACACCCATAGCCCCTGACGCAGTGTACGAGGGAACACCGGGGTGTTTTTAGTCAGTAAGAGTCTGACAGACCCCTTCACCTACCCCAGGGCGGAGGACATCCATGAGGATTTCCACCCCGAAAAAAAAAAATAGGTTGGAAAAACTATTTTTCTTTTTACTCCTGGAGCAGATTTTAAAGCGCCTTCGGTTTGCTGATTAGTATTGGCCTGAGAAATAAAATGCACTAATGTGTTCATTCTGAGCAGCACTTGGTCAAAATTCCTTAAAAAGATTTCTAACTTAGGTTAGGTTAGGTTGGAAAAAGTCTTTTTTCCTCTTGACTCCTGGAGCAGATTTTGAAGCGCTACGGTTTATTGATTAGTATTGGCCTGAGAAAAAAAAGAAATATGTGTTCATTCTGGGCAGCACTTTGTCAAAATTCCTTGAAAAGATTTCTTACTTAGGTTAGGTTAGGTTGGAAAAAGTCTTTTTTTCTCTTGACTCCTGGAGCAGATTTGAAAGCACTTTGGTTCGCTGATTAGTATTGGTCTGAGGTATGAAATACACTAGATGTTCATTCTGGGCAGCACTTGGTCAAACTTCCTTAAAACGATTCCTAACTTAGGTTAGGTTAGGTTGGAAAAACTCTTTTTTTCTCTTGACTCCTGAAGCAGATTTTGAAGAGTTAGTTAGTATTGGGCTGAGGAACAAAATGCACTTGGTACACACCCTGTCAATATCCTTTTAGAAACAAAAATTCCTAATGTTGAGTGGTTCAAAATTGAGTTCAATTTGAAAAAAATAAGAAATATTTTTTTTAATGGCAAGAAAAGTGGCAAGTGTTGCACCATTTTGAAATCTTGATTAAATGCGCCATCTTTTGAAATAACTTGCCAAGGGCAGTGTAGTACAATTTTTTTTCAAAATAAAGTGTTAAAGTTAACGAACAATATTTTTGTGAACCATGACTCACTAAAACTTAACTTATTTTATTAAATTAACAATGTTTTTTGCAATAATTTGTAGTTGCGATTAATAGCATCGTTAATGAAGATCACGAAATTAAAAAAATCACAGCGAAATTGTGACATTGGTGATCACAATCCTTGAAAATGCGACCAAGGGTGTCGAATTTCAACTTTTTTTTTTAAATTACTATTATCGCTGAACTGAGTGATGTGGATTTTATTTTTTATTTTTCCCAGAACTGGTATAGCTTGGCCTTTCATCTGGTCTCTGATTATCGTTGAGTTTTGGGACACCCTGTATATATAGATTGATAGATTATCTATCTATTTTCCTATGTGTCCATAACTAATAAAATAAATAAGAACTATTATTTTTGGGATATAGCAACGATTCGTCTTATCATACTCCATTGACTCTTTGCAAGACAGTCCTATTGTGACCGAGGCCTTTCGGGGTCACATTAGTGGGATTATAGTGTACTTTGGCGGCTAAAACGTTTACAGTGAAATGGGTCGGAACACAACTGTATATTATTGCCACAGTAAGTCAGCTCCGTAGATTATTCGCAGGAGAACCAAGGTTGTGGTAGTGGGCAGGGTACGTTGCTCGCGGAATAGATAGATGGTCGATTGAGATGAAAGGTTCTAGAGTAGCAATCACATATGTAGCTTTGAAGACCATCTACAAGGTGAACCACTGACCTCGCGAGGGTCGCGAGAAACCTTAAGATTGACGGCGAATTCTTCATCGTAGATGGACAGGTCTGTAGTTAAAAGAGTTATAGGTTAATCGTCGTGTCGGTGAAACATTTAGTAGCTGGAAAGGGCTGTCGTCGAAAGTGACTCATATGAAAGGTTCTGTCGCCGAAATGTCCATAGGTGAAAGACCCTGCTGGGGAAATGGAAATAAATGAATCATACTGTCGACGTCCAATGGCGAATCGGTCGTAGGAGAACGGTTGCTGAATCCAGAACCGGTCGTTATGGCTTGGAGAGACTTGGGAGAGGCTTTTGTCCAACAGTGGAATTCTTTAAACTGAAATGATAATGATGAAGTCAACTCCATACAACGAACATAAAAGACACGTTTTTTCATTTTTTTTCTAATTACGCACACATGGTGTATGTACGCACAGCGAACACAAACAAAAGACAGTTGCGATTGATTCTAAACTCACTTTACATGCATCTTTTATACCCATTGTACGGAGTTGACCTTCTATATCATATCTCTCTTGCGCTTTTGCCATAAAAGGAGACATACGTCTTGTTTATTTTATCTTTCTTTCACTGAGTTTAACGGACTGAGACGGTATGGATAGTTTCGCTTCAACATAAATGGCCTTATGGCTTGATAATAACCAAATTGATCTATCTCCCTGCCTTTCCGCGTACGGATGTTCATTCTTTACACATTTATTCTCTACGCTGACTTTGTTTTATTTTTAACGTGTAAAAGGAGAAACTGACTGACTGATACATCAAAACACAGCCGAAACTATTGGGACTAGGAGCGATGAAATTGTGTACAAGGTTTTTTTTATTCCAATATTCACCTTCTAAGGGAAAGAAACAGGGTCCAGAGTTTGTAAGGAGAAACCTACTTTCACGCGAGCGAAGCCGCTGGTAGAAGCTAGTTAAGTATAATATTTATATAGGTAGAAGCTAGTTAAGTATATATTATACTAGTGTATTGTAGTAATATAAAAAGCTAATAAACTATAATTAACAGAATACGAGAGTATACACGCTTTCCTATTACCTACAGTGCATAAAAACTTGCCAAGTTATACTATTGAGTTGCAAAGAATAATTATATTTAAATTTATTATATTTAAAGAACGTTGGGCATGACAGGAGCATTAATTTAAGAAACTTTTGAATTGGTAGGTATACCAGTTGCATAATTATCACTTCTGTTATAAGCGAAGTTATTGCAGAAAACTTGTCATTTTTTACATTTATGTTTTTGTGGGATTAAAAGTACCTACCTCTTTCCTCGAACTCTTTGATCACATCCTCTTCAAAATCTCCCTCAGCTCTCCACAACTGCACATTACTGAGCTGTGTTTCATCAGGTTCCATGTCATCAGCCAATATGCCTGAAACAATTCTTTTAAATGCTTAAAATCGATCCCTATGAAGCCATAACACAAAAACACGATAAGAGTTAAAAAAAACCTTTTAAAATTAAAAAGTGAATAAGTTTAAAAAAAATCATGTTTACATTGAAAATTTTAATCAATCCTCAGAGCATAGGTTTAAACGCGATAAGAAATTTTATTGACGTATGAACAGAAATAGCATTAACTACTTCAAAATTAATTGACTTATCCCTCCATTTACAGGTTTTTCCTTCAACAGAATCAATCAAATTGACAATTTTATCTTGTTACGCGGCGATTCGACGTGACAGCGGTTGCGGGCTCAGCAGGGTCGACGCCCGCTAGCTAGGACCGCTAAGGATAGGACTCAGGTGTGGTTTTAGTCAGTAAAAGTCTGACAGGGCGCCTAAAGTCGAGCAGGAGAAGTAATTAAGATAATTTCCAGCCTTGAAACAAAGGTTGTGAAACTATTTGATGCGGTTCACACAATTTCAACGCGATGCGGCGTTGTTTCACATTCTCGAGAAGTCACCGCTTCATCCGTCATTTAAAAAAACAAAACCCCGCAATGCACAAGTTCGCGTGAAAATATCAAACCAACTGATCACCACCGCTTCGCTTCGCTTCCGCATCTAGGTGGGTTTAGTCACATAGGCTACCGCAATAGAATAACAGTTGTTTGTTTCGATCGAGCTGCGTCGCTTGTTAATCGCGGTTGCAAACGCCTACGTAGACATCGCATTATATATCGTCATTAATCGAAAAAGAAAAAAGGAAAGATTTACCTACGATACATCAAACTAAGATATAGCAGAAGATACGTTTCGGTGAAAATTTCAACAGATCTTTAATGAAAATTTTATCAAAAAATATCTACTTAAAAGATTGTAATCATAAAAAACTCTCTTGGGATTACTTCAAGCTCTCTTGTTCAAATAGTAAACGATATTTTACTTCACAAAAGAAAAGTATTTTTATTATTAAATACGTAATGGTCCTCTGAGTATTTTGTATTTTAAAACCAGAGATGAATTAATGAAAATGTTTTTACATAAAAGTGTGTCCACTCTTTATTATTAACTAGCTTCTCCCTGCGGCTTTGCTCCCGTCCACTGACTTCCCTATTCTACTTCAACCAACTCTACCCTACCTAACTCTATCCTATTCTCCTTACCTAGATAGATAGGGTTATCTACCCTAATTATATTTTTTTTGCTTTCCATAAAGGGAAGCCTGTTAAACAAAACAAAAAAAAGAATGATTAAAATTGGTATAGCCGTTCTAAAGTTAAATCGTAAGCAGGAAAAATGAGGGGTTCATTTTTATATAATGTTTAAAGATAGATTACATTTATATGTCAAAGGTACACAAACTCGTATGTATAATTTATGATTCTACGATAAATACACGAGTCTTTTACACAGTCAACTACAAGCTATGAATAAAATATTACAAAATACCGACTCAAGGAGCTAGCTAGACGTCTGTACATTTATTGTTCAATGTCATTTTATCAAATAAAAAGACCAATGAAAAGGCATACATCTTTCTAGCCTTTTTCAAAGAAACACCTCTACCTTTGAGCGTCCAACGCATTTTGCTTTGGTACGATGCTACAGATTGGTACCAAGAAACAGAAAGCCTGCCACAATTATTTTGCGGGGAAATCTTAAAATAACTCTTCCCACTCTGCTTGTAGCGAGATTGAGTTTTAACGACTATAAACTCCGTTTTTTGTGATATTGCTTTTAGCGTTCAAGGACCACTTTAATTCTTCTAAATAAACCAACCCTATCAGCATTATTGTCATCATTTCAACCAAAAGACGTCAACTATTGGACAATGACATAGTCTTCCTCAAGTGTAGCCACAATAAACGCTCTTGTGCGTCTCACGTCCATCGGATTTCCGCAACACTTAGCAGGTCATCGGTCCACTTTTTCGGAGGCCTTCCAACGTTGCGTCTTCCGGTACGCGGTCACCAGAAACATTCGGTACCAGCGGCCATCTGTTCTTCAAGCAATGTGCCCTGCCTAATGCCACTTGCAAAGAGCAAAACGCACACACACATAGACACGCATAATATAATATGCACAGAGGCATCACGTAAAGCGAATTCAAGCGCACTCACGACTGTCGTCTGTTCAAAATGGCCGCCGTACGCGTCTGTGTGCGTTCGTGTCGTCCATGCCCCTGTTTTCGCTCGTTGTATAGCTCTGGACTTTCTGAACTATTTATTCTGTGACATTACAGTCCTTTGATTCAGTACATGGTTCGTTTCAATACGTTGCCCAAGCAAGCAAAAGAGATATGAATCATAAATCTATAGCCGACTAGGAAAAATGTCGCTTGATTTATTTTCGCAAGGGATATTGAAAAATAAACATGTGTACCGAAAACCGGTTTGTAGCCTGATTTACTGTGGTCCTTTTTAAATAGGGGACTAAAATAAATAAAAGGTCGGCCTTGGCAAGAGGTTTTCGTTTAATTCTATTTTTTCGGCGGCGGCGTTGGATAGCTAAAGAACTAAGTGTACATAAGTTATTAACGTGACAAATTATAATGGAGATTATCACACAAATGTCAGCAGTACTATTCTGTAAACGATTACATTACTACTTACTATATCAGTATTGAGTATACAATAAATCTTTAAGGGCCCAGCAGGATCGAAGTCTACTGAGGCCCTGGATTAAACGATAGAGGACCCCGGGACCCAGGAATGAAGACAAAGAAGAAACAGGAGTGGGTTTCAGTCCGTAAAAGTCTGGCACGCCTTCCCGCTCCACTCAGAGCTAGAAAAAAAAAACACCAGAGGCCTACCCACTTTCCACGGCACCAACGTCTTACCATCTGGTCTCTGCCCATCGTCACGCATCGTCATCTTTTTTTATTTTATATAGGTTTTTTTTTTTTTTTTTCTGGTAGAGGAATCATCAGAATGACTTCCCCCGCTCTTGGGCGGAGCGGGAGGGCGTGTCAGACTCTTACTGACTAAACCCCTACCCCGTTCCTTCGTTGCCTTCGTTCTGGGGGGGACTCGGTATCAACCGTTAGGAATACCACATGTTCCCCCCAGAGGCTTCGGCCCTACCGGGCCCCTACAGTTTGCTGACATCTCCTTGAGGCGCGCGTGGAACAGAACGCGCCGTTGACGACTGGGCTCGGTCCAGATTATTTCCAGACTGCCGGACGGCGAGCTACCCAGTGCTCGCCGTCCGCGAACCCGCGCCTACGGTGGTCGGAAATCGGGATCGGGATCTCGGCGGCGGCGGCGTGAGGACCGTTCCCTCACGCGCTCGCGGTCAGCAGCCTCCTTCACGAGCATTACTGCTTCGCAGAAGGAGGCGACCGCATGCCAACCCTCCTCGCTCCGGACCATGGCCTGAACCAGGGCCCGGCGCGAGAGGTCGCCGCTCCCGATAGTCTCCACGAGGACACGGCGGTGCTCCGCCCAAGCGGGGCACACTTCTACCGTGTGCTCCACCGTGTCCTCCGGGCGGTCCACACAGTGGCGACACCCGGGCGTCCTCTCCTGCTTGATTCGATGCAGGAACCTCCCGAACTTACCGTGTCCGGTGAGGACCTGCGTCACACGGAAAGAGAGGACGCCGTGACCTCTTTCCAACCACTCCTCAAAGAGGGGCCTAACCGCCTCAATGACGGCATGCCCAGCACTGGGTTGCGACAGTCGCAGTCGCCATGCCACCCTGAGATCCCGCCGGAACTCTGTCCGCCATGCCGCGACTTGTCGCGGCAGCGGAGTTTCGCCCCGGCGTTGCATCTCCACGCGCAAATCGTGCATGCGTGCAAGGACTGTTGCCTCCAGATCCCACGGTGGCAGGCCAGCGAGGAGGCTCGCCGCTTCGCGGGAGATCGTGCGGTATCCCCGCACCATCCGGATGGCCATGACCCTCTGGCAAGCGTTCAGCTTGGCCGCCGGTCGCTTACCTAGCGACGGCGCCCAAACCGGCGCCCCGTAAAGGGCCATGGACCGAACGATCCCCGCGTAGAGCCTCCGGCAGGGGGCGTCTGGACCCCCTAGGTTGGGCAGGAGCCGCTTCAGAGCGGCCCCAGACCTGTCCAGTTTGGGGGCCAAACGTCGGAAATGTTCCTCGAAAGTCCACCGGCTGTCGAGGACGAGTCCCAGGTACTTCATCGCCGACCCGACGCCGATGTGGACCCCCCCTACCGTTATTTGGGAACCCGGAGGTGGCGCGTACCGAGGGCCATGAAAGCACATGGCCTCGGACTTGTGCAATGCCACCTTGAGTCCCAGTTGCTGGATCCTCTCCACGACTGTCGCAACCCCGCGTGTCGCTGTTTCGGCCGCCGCCTGGTACGACTCTCCCCGCGCCAGGACCAGCGTGTCGTCTGCGTAGCAGACCACGCTGACCCCGTCGGGGAGGTCGCCGCGCAGCACGTAGTCGTATCCGATGTTCCACAGGGGCGGTCCTAGTACCGATCCCTGCGGAACACCGCACGACATCTCTCGCCGTCTCCACTCTCCCTGGTGACCGGGATAGATGATGAACCTATCCGACAGGTAGGCCTCGATCACACGACGGAGGTAGGCGGGCACCTCGTGATACCGAAGTGCCGCCCCGATGCAACTCCAGGGCAGGGAGTTGAAGGCATTGGCGATGTCCAAAGACACCGCCAAGACGACCCTGCCCCGAGACACCGCATCCCCCGTCGTGAGAGCCCTCACGCGCATGATGGCGTCCACCGTGGAACGCCCCCTGCGAAAGCCGAACTGGCCGTCCGAAAGGTCCGGCCCCACCCGCGCAAGATGCCCGACGAGGCGGTCTGCAATTACTCTTTTAAAGAGTTTGCCCACCTCGTCGAGCAGCACAATGGGCCGGTACGCGGACGGAGAGTCCGCGGGGCGCCCCGGCTTCGCAATGAGGACCAGTTTCCCGGTCTTCCAGCGACGGGGAAACTGTCCTCTCTCCATGCATGCGCTAAAGAGCCCTCGCAATCGAGACCCGAGAGCCTCCATGGCCAGGACCCATACCCTGCCGTGCACGCCGTCGGGTCCTGGGGCGGTGTTCTTGAAACTGAGTCTTCGTACCACCGCCCTCATCTCTACCTCGGTCACCTCTGGAGCGTCGTCCTCGTCGTCGCTGCTGTGGTCCGCTACGGGTACCGCAGGTGGCGGAGCCATGAGCGGGGGAGAGTGTTCCCCTCGCTCAGGGAACAGATTGGCCACCACACCCTCCACAACTTGGGGCCGGAGACTCTGAGTCAGAGGGGGAGCCCATGGGCGGAGTTTGTCCCGCACCACCTGGTAAGGGCGTCCCCATGGGTCCCTGTTCAGAGTCTCCAGCCAATTTTATATAGGTAAATATCAGTCAAAAGCAGTATATAAAATAAATAAAAGTAACAACTAAAATGTATTTGGTGACTTCCCGCAAAAGCCCACAGTAATGACGTAATCCCGAAGCCCCTTTAACACCCACGTATCTGAAGTTTTATTTACAGTTGCCCGCTGAACAAAGGTTACACGTGCACCTAATGCAAACCAAACAGTAAGGAAACCCCTTGAAACCGTAGCGAGCATAATATTTACTTTATAAAAGTGGGCTTCATATAAAAATGTGGAGGTTATTATGAAACTCGTTTCGTTCAGCAAATGGCTAGTTTGCCGGTCCTTTTCTTGTTAGAAGGTATCAGAGACGCTTGTTGAAAATACGATACAGTGGTGACACTAGCGATACATGTGGCTTCACTTGTTTTCTAAGGTGTAGCTAACTAGCTACACCTTAGAACACACATAACTTAGATAACACACTTGTTATCTCTTTCCTTTCCGCCTGTCTCGAAGCTACTACTACCATCATTGAGCCGAAACCTGATGGAGCTGCAGGAACGTTTGAAAGAGTTACCGTGGCCCTAAAACGTAAAGGTCAACTATAGAAACTTATTTATTTATTTAAACTTCATGTACAGTGGTGGTACATAGGCGGACTTAATGCAACAAGGCATTCTCTACCAGTCAACTTTTTGGTTAAAAAAAAACATGTGGTAGGTTTGCATAATAAACAAATAACAACCAGAACAAATAAGTTGCTAATAATAAAAAAATACATACAACAAAATACCCTAAAATTATAAACGAATAAATACTATAATAAATATTAACCATAAAGAGAACTAAAAATGTAATACGTCATGTACGTGTAATGTATGTATATGTGTATGTGTACTTATGTGGGTTTTAGTCTCTAAAAGTCTAACAAGAACTCTCGAGCTGTAGAAGTGACTTATAAACTCATTTTCATTATATTTTTTTCTTCTACGTTTTCTTGGGCTTTGTATGACAGACAAACAGACTCATTAACACACTGACAAAAAAGTACCTATCCTTTTGTGTATCCTTACTACCAAAACCTTACATTAATAATCGAGTTAAACACAGGAATCCGTTTTATAAGCATAATATTATTTTTGACAGTTGCTTCAATCGTATAAAGTAAACATTTAATTTTTACATCCAAGGGCGTCGCCAGCTTATGACATAGGGGGGGGCAATGGGGCAATATTATGGATGATAAAAATATGAACGCTGAGAGCATGAAGCATTACACTTTGAAAGTCTTTTCCTTGATGACGATTTTTTTTGTCAAGAAGGGGAATCATCAGAATGACTTCTCCCGCTCTTGGGCGGAGTGGGAGGAGGAAAATGCTCTTTGACAGTCCACCGGCTATCGAGGACGAGTCCCGGGTACTTCATCGCCCTGACGCCAATGGATATTTGGGAACCCGTTTCTATGACGTTGTTTCCCCCGTAATACGCGGCATTGATGTAATGTCCAACTCCAGTCCGACTTTCTCCGCAACAGCAGTAGCTTCCTTTATAATTTCTTGCAGTTTATAATTATAATATAGCAGCATAAGTATAATTTCTGCATTTATTAATAATTAAGGAAGTCAATTACTTGCACTTTGGTCGCTTTGCGGCTAGTTACATTTGATCTGTAGGGGGGGGGGGGCAGCTGCCCCCCCCCTGCCCCCCCTTGGCGACGCCCTTGTTTACATCAATTAGCGTAAATCACGTAAATATTGGAATTCGAAACTGTTTCTGGTATCTTTTCGTCTTCCATGCTTTGGACACAGCAGAAAAAATCGACAGATCGATAGCAGACGGAGCCAAAAACAGAGGTAGTATTACAATAATAGACTAATGAATAAATCTAGAATAAACAATAACATGAATGTAAATTAGCAAATCCTAACCAACTTAATTATATTGTTGTTTACCCCAATTTTAACACAAACTAATATGTTATGTTTCTGCGAATTTCGACTGCTCATAACATAGGTAACGAATCGAAAATTTAATGATAAATTGTTTGGAAAGTGAAACTTGGAGCTCGTGGCTAGATAATAACAGCCGCACAGGTCGATCTTCAAGGTTAAGCAACGCTTGCCTAGGTTGGTCTGTGGATGGGTGACCATCTTAACATAACGAGTTTCCTCCGTGCCTCGGAAAGCACGTTAAGCCGTTGGTCCCGGCTGTCATTTGGAGATCTTTGGCAGTCGTTACGGATAGTCAGAAGCCAGTAAGTCTGACTCCAGTCTTGCCATGAAGTACCGTGTTACCCCAGTTAATGGGTTGTGGAGGTCTGGTAGGCAGCCGCTCCTCGTAAAATACTGGTATTCAGCTAAATCCGGCTTGACTGGAAGCCGACCCCAATACAGTTGGGAAAAGGCTAAGCAGATGATGATGATGATGATGTTTGGAAAGTGAAACTGAATTTTCAGTTAAATTAAATAGAATTTAATAAATTAATTTAGTTAGAAATTATTTCAAATTTTCAGACAGTAATGGTGCGGACATATGCTGTATGGTATATTTTGATGAGATTTTTATCTCAAGTAATTGGTCCCATTACGCGATACATAGAAACGTAATCATTATATGACAGAAATGTGCAATAATACTTTAAGAGAAAACAGCAAACCAAAATCATACTCAACATCATCTATACAGACCTAAAGATCTTTGTATGCCTAGATGTGGCGATCTTTTAAGTAGGTATTGAACTATCTTTTCTATTCTCTATTTCTAGATAGAGTAGATGTGACAGTTCGTAAATTATTTCGGTTACTACGTAGCAGAGGTGGCTATCAATTTGTGCTCAACATACTGTCTAAGAACTCTTTAAGGCCTGCAATGCTTTTATTCGACAATATCAATATATTTAAAGGCAAATATGGGCATTTTAAAGGCAAATTGTACAACGGTTGTTGATGTCTTACACAATTTAAAATATTGCAATCTTTCCATGTGACTTACTTGACTTAATGTCCACTGTCCCATAGACGGGGCAGAGGGTGTCCATAGCAATTCTCTATCGTGATCGGTCTTGAGCTTCCCGCTTCACCTCGCTCCACGTCATTTCGTTGCTCGCCGCTTCTGCCAACACGGTGCGACGCCAAGTTTGACGGGGACGGCCACGTTTTCTAAGTTTTAATCTTTCCATGTGGCACTAATGAAATGATGGCTATGCAAATTTTTTTTTCAACAATGAGGGAAACATTACAAGCGCAGTCATCAAAAGTACATTCACACTTTCGCTCAGCAATAATACATTGCTAAAATAGTCTTTTTCTGAAATTGCTCTTATTAGAACAGCAACATTGTTGTCGCTGTCATTTACATTTTTTTTTCTCTCGGTCACAATATGCCACAACAAAAGATTCCGCAATTGGGTACAAGGCTGTACTCCGTGTAGTATTGTTAATTATGGTGCTTATAATGCCTGATGATTTTACGTTTCCATTTATCAGACAGTCAATTTTTTTTAATAGTTTCTGGAGCTTAGAAGAAACATTCCTGGAATGACTGATTTTACCCTTCCAATTTTCATTTATATCGGGTTATTAAAAACCCTTTTCATCCATCCATTCCCATTCAGGAAAATAAACTATTACCACTTTTCGTTTGGCAGTCTCATAAAAAACTTCATCTATACAATTATCGTAACACAAATTAATTATATCATGTTAAAGAGCTCCAGACATACTGTTATACACGCTGTGTTTGTGTGTGTCTGTTTGTAACATACTGTTATAAAGTTATCTAGACGCAAGTTTTTGTTAGGACAGTTTAATAACAAAATTTTAATATTTTTGAAATTCCTTCTTCTGCCATCGAATCGAGAAGGACTCGATGGTAAACTCGTTATACTTTTTGGGCCCAGTAAGTGGCCACGTTAATAGTTGCATCAGTGGCGCTCATTAGATCCTCCAAAGTGCAGGTGTAGGGGCACTGGGAGCACTCCAACATGTGGCTCATGTTTTGAACAGGAGCATCGCACTCGCATTTTGTATCCAACGGGTCTGTAAAACCCGTTTATACTTGCAGCGGCCTACCTGGGGGCGCAACCTATTTAGTGCTTTCCATATAGACCACTGCAAACCGCCCGGGCGGAAGATGTTCTTGGGGTTTCAAGAAATCAGATGGTAGGTGATGTTCTTCCCAAAGCTTCATTCTTTCTTTAGGTGGTGGGTCAAGAATGGCCTGTGTGCAACGAAGAAAGGTCTTCCGGCTCTTAAGTCTACTTGGTGCTATTTTGTGTTCGAAGAGGGGATCGGATTCTGGATTTTTCTATTTGATCGCGCATGCGACATCCCTACGAACAGCTGATGTGGCAATACCGGTCAATGGATACAACTTATTAAGCGGAGTCGGTTTAAGACATCTGGATACAATTCGACACGTCTCGTTTAGGGCGATGTCGACTTGCTTTGCGTGTACTGATCGGTGTCACACCGGGCACGCGAATTCACCTGCAGAGAGGCATAGCGACATGCCAGATATGCGAAAAAAAATCAGGTGCAGCTCCCCACTTGGTAGAAATAAGGCGGCGCCACAGGTTGTTCCGGGACCCAACCTTCTGCTTCGTGTTGAGGCAGTACACGCTAAAAGTCAACATTCTGTCTAATGCCACACCGAAATACCTCGGGTTTTTACAGTACTCTACGACAGTACCCCGCCACGAGATGTTAAGAATCCTATTCGAAGAGCTATTGCGGAGATGGAACGCGCAAAATTGAGTTTTGGTCGGATTCGGGCAAAGAGCATTACTGTCGTAGTACCTACCAAGAGACTCCAGCGCTTGTGTCAAAGTAATTTCAACTTCTACGAAAGTAAAAGATTGTGCCGCCAAGGCTAAGTCATCAGCATATAAGAAGCGTTCAGTATGCTGCGTTGAAAGCTGGTCGTTGATATAGATATTAAACAACGTGGGGGCCAACACACGGCCTTGAGGGGACCGTTTTTTTGGCGACGCCATCTGCTCTTACCTGATTGGAGACACACTTGAAAACGGCGGCTATGCAATATTTCACCTAAAATATTGACAAACCCTTGGTCGTTAGGCGCAAATTGTATGATACCAGGTCTTACAAGTCACACATTGTATCATATCCATTTTCGTGCTGCTTTGGCATAACCGACAATTAACCAATCTTCATTTGCGATGTCAGATGCCCCAGTATCTCTTGCTTTCTTCTTAAGTTTCTTATGGATAACAAGAAACTTAAGATCCTCGAATCGTTGCTCAAGGTTTTTATTTCTTTTTTCTTTAGCTTTAACTTTATTCTCCTCTTTTTTGTCTTGGCTTCTAACTTATTCTGAGCAAAGATTTGCCATCTATCACATGTTATAACGCTAGATTGTTTAACTTTAGTCTTTGTACTGATACTAGGAGTTTCTGGCCAAAATAAAGCGTCCTTAAATAGTGTCGGTATAATGGTACTGCTTGTGCAATTGTTGTATGTGGCGGTGTCTTCACATTTTCAGATATGTTGATGTTGATCTGTGTGCAATCAAGAGTTGTTTCATCAGGTATTATCGTTGTCGCATTGACTTCCTCTGAAATTATTGGTGATATTTTACTTGGAGGCATTAAAGGAACGAATTCATTGCTACCAAATGACGTTTGTGTCATAGTTGACCATAATTGTGATTGTGTCGGTACTAATTCGGCAATTGCGTTTGTGGTCGCAAGTAATGATGGCTGTATTGAAGTATCTATATCATAAAAATTTGACATCGTTCATCATTCGACATCTGCATTAAGAAAAGGTGTTGATATTATTCCAGCATTTGTCGTAATATTTTTAAGAGAAGTGATGTATACAGGGTTCGAACCTATTGTCCGGATCATTTGACCTGATAAATGAGATCTTTTTCGTGTCTCAGTTTCAGGGCAAAGTAAGTCTTCTTTGACTATGTTTGTAAATAAAGCCTCATTAGTTGGAACTTCAACGTCGAAAATTTTCATAAGCGTCCCGTCAACATTTTCATACATCTCTATTTTTCCTGCATTTTCAGGCATCTCTATATTTCCTGCATTTTCAGCCATTAAGTTGCTGAACTCGTGTGAGTTCAGATTCTTGGACTCAGCCAAGATATCAGTCAGACCTGTGAAGTTATGAATTATAGTTTCTTGAGCCGGCAGGCTTGATGGTAAATCATTTTGTAAATTCATTTGCCTCCAGACATGGAATAGTCCTTCTAAGGATTTATGCCCGTTCCAAATTGGGCCTTCATTGCTATAAAAAGCTTTGAGGTTTTCAGAACTTAAAAAAAAATCCAGCGGCATCTGATTGTAATTGGCTGTCATTATATGCTTTGGCTGGTTTCTTGGGGCGACTTGTTACACACTTAGAATAATCTACGTTGTTTGCATCAAAAGGTGACACGTCACATTTGCGAAATCCATTTTTTATCGAGATAGAGTCCAATTGCATAAGTGATTTATGTAGTAGCGGGCAAAGATGTTCTTTACGAAGTTTAACAAAGTGGTTCTCATTTCGCCACTCATAT
Source organism: Mythimna separata (assembly GCA_030763345.1). NCBI lineage: Eukaryota > Metazoa > Arthropoda > Insecta > Lepidoptera > Noctuidae > Mythimna > Mythimna separata. The sequence continues at coordinate 11,363,364 of CM061174.1, read as the reverse complement.
ACTGCTTTCTTCCACAGCATCTTAAGTGGGCGAAAAATACCCACATCCATCGGTTGTATTAAACGAGTCGCATTGGGGTATAATGCAATCAGTTGCATGTTTTTATCCCAACAGAAATTACTTAGTGGCAAGGTTGTATGTGAGCAATGGCCATCTAAGAAAAACATGACTGGAAATTTGATATCTGTTTTTTCTATCCAAGGATAGAAGACATTTGTCATGTACTCATAAAATGATTCTCCTGTCATCCAATCTTTTGGCGTGAATCCTAAGCCCCAGTCTTTTGGTGCAGTTTTTTAAATTTCAGCACCATTGGAGGTGCCAATTCACCTGCTGCATTTGCCGTAACTAAGACTTTCACGCACTCTTTTTCAGTACTGGGAATAATGTTATAAACATTTTTGGCACCTCGCGGCCTCGTTTTGCTAAAACTCTGTTATTTGTTGGTGACAAAAAGAAAACGCTTTCATCACAGTTAAATATCATTCAAGGATCTTTAATTGCTTCTTCAAGGTGTGCTGGTTTTAAAAATCGCAACATAACATTGACATAAAAGAAGTTTTCTCAGTAATAATTTCAGGGTATCAATAAAGTAAGGTAAAAAATAGTACATATTATCAAACCCGTTTGTTTCTTTATGCCCACCGATTTTATGTTTTTCTTGTTTCATAAACTCAGTGAACCAAAGTATGTTATGTTTTTTGTATGTTTCATCCTATATAGAGTTTTCCAAAATTTCCTGTGCCGACAATATCTTTAATAATATTCCGCAAACATTATTTTCATAAGAATGTCCAGTAAAATCGTTCAGACGCAATCTTTTGTTAGGACAGTTTAAAAACAAAGTTTTAATATTTTTGAAATAACTTTCTATGGAAGAGCTTGTGGAGTTAATTCTAGAGTAATGAAATAATCGCAACATAACATTGACATAAAAGAAGTTTTCTCAGTAATCTTTTCACCCTGTTATAATCAGTAATCTTTTCAGGGTGAAAAGATTACTGATTATAACTTATCAATAAAGTTAGGTAAATAGTACATATTATCAAAATCGTTTGTTTCTTCATGCAGATCGATTTTATGTTTTTTTTTCTTTTATAAACTCAGTCACCCAAATTATTTTATTATTATGAGCCTATTCTGTCCCACTCCTGGGCAAAGGCCTCCCTCCACTCTTTCCATCTTTCGCGAGCCCGTGCTTCCTCCTGCCAGTTCTGACGGAATCTACCCAATTCGTCCCGCCATCTCCTTCGTGGTCTGCCGCGACCCCACAGTACTGTTTCAGGGCACCAACCCTGTGCTACTTTGGCCCCATTTCAGTTGGGCAGCCTTTTGAGCCACATTAACTACTTTGGTTTTGGAATTAATTTATGTTTTGTATTTTTTATCTTCTCCAAAATTTCATAATACTCTTCTTCCACTTCTGTATAAGTACTAAGAAAATCTTTTGTAACATTCCGCAAACATTGTTTTACCTCGTCATAAGAATGCCCAGGAAAATCTTCAAATTTATTCACACAAAATATGACCAACGGTTTTACGATGATTTTAATTTTGGTGTAGTCTGTACAATCTTTGATTGCGATCAAGTGCCTTATATACCATCGCTTTATACTGCTGTCAATAAATCTCAAACAGTTTAGCCCTTATAGACATTTAATAAAATGTGATGTGTCCAATCGCGTATAACTGGTGTTTTCACAAATTGGACATTTCTTGTCAAGAACTTCAAAACAGTACTGAATGTTGTTTGTTAAATCAAATTCCGTAAATACTGTTACTATAGCTTCCATTAATGCGGCTGAGTCATCACATATTATTTCATGTGGGGGTAGCGACTTTCTGCACCATTTTTTAAAGCAGTGTGCTAAATTGAGTTCATGTCGTGACGGTTTCTGGAGCACTTAGGTCTTTAAAAATGCATCTATGCTAAGATTATTTTTTATTTATTTAACAGTTTATGTACACACAAAAGAATTATAAAACAAAAAGGAGACAGAAAATAGGTACAAAGGTAATGCTTATTTCTAAAGAAATCTCTTCCAGCATACTGCGAAAGGATAGTTGGAAAAGAAAGAGAAGTAGACACCGTGTGTCATAATAAAAAGACAGTAAATATATCACGTTATTAATAATAAAATAATTATTAATAACGTGATAAAACATGCAATTAAAGATATATATCTATTATTCTATATATATAATAATTATATACATATTATAATAAATAATACAAAATTCTAAACTTAAACTTAATATTAAACTTATTATTTAAGCGTTGTTGGTAATATTTGACTTGCTTTGACCAAAATACCAGAGAAAGTTCTTCTATAAAATCATTATAATCTGACATTGCAGAAAGAGACCACAGTTTATTGTATCCTTGTGTGGTAGTCGTTCTTTACAAATTTTGTGTTATAAATCGTTGAGGGTACGTTACTTTGGGAGTATACATAAATGGTTCGCTCTCATCATTCTTATCCACCAATGCATTGGTTATTTTATTTCTGACCACAACTGGTGCATCATCCTGGTTGTGGTTTGTTTATCGTGTCAAGTAAGTTTGCTTTTGACATTCGGATTGTAGATATACGTTTCATTTTTCATGCGGCACTCTAAAAAATTCATTTTGTTTAAATAGTCAATTAATATTATCTTCGCAACACACTCCTTTCATTTAAAAGTTCCGTTGCGATATTTAATAGTACCTATTACACTTTAACTACCCATGTACAGTCAGCGCAAAAGTCGATGAACAGAATCAACATAACAAAACATTTTATTGTGAACAGATGAAACACATTTTATTGCGAACAGGTGTTTTGTTATGTTGATTTTGTTCATCGATTTTTGATGCTGACTGTACATTCGCTTTTTATATTTTCCCAACGAATTTTCCTCATGACGGAAGCCCATTTACTTGGTGGCAACCTATACCTCTCATGATTAGGCCTAAAGACTTTAAGATATAATTTAACACATACATTTTTACATTCTTTTTTTGTGTATTATTTTCAAGATTATTTTATGTTTAGTGTTTTATGGGCCTTAGTAGTCTGGATTAAAGATTTTATTATTATTTATTATTATTATTAATAGATCGTCGGTCAGGCCAAATATTATGGCTGGTTACTTTTTCTTCTTCATGTTCCTCATCATTACTGACGTCTTCGAAATTAATACTTGACAAACTTCTTTGTTGAGCAGCTGTTATTCAGGCTGTTAAATTTGTAAATAATTGTTTCTCGTCATAATTTACAGAAATGGATATTTTACAAAAACTTACTGTAGTTTCTTTTAATAATAATAATATGACATTCTGTTTTCGAGGTTTTTGCTTATATCTTGGTAAATAGATGATGATGATGGAAGTATATTGTTGATGTCGTTTAATTCTTTGTGATATTTATTAGAATTTTCTAACTGTTGTAAAAGACATCTATTTTTTGTAACTAAGGTACAAAAAAAACTAGTTTAGTTGAATCGAATTTATAGTTTGATATCGCCCCAAAAATATCAAAACCAAGAACCACTTTTTTTTTATTATTATCATGCCTACTTTTTTATTCTCTTCAATCCATTTGAGCAGGCTAAGGTCTTAGACCATACCGCCTCGCTTCAATAAGAAAAATTAATTAAGTATCCCGGGCCTCGGGCTCGCGAACTAGAGCTTAAACCCCGGAAGGGGGCTTTCCAGCTTGTGGTTGAGCAAGTTCCAGATGGTGTATAGCATTAAAATTCGGTGACGTACAACCTCTTTCAACTGGCTGAATTTTATTAATCAAGAAAACATTTTAGTCTATTTTTCTCAAGCACTACTCATCTCAAGATAAAACACTTAGCTGATAGTACATCTCATTCATCTAACATAACTAACAACAGAAAAAAGATTGCTCTCACAAAAATAACCCCCGAAAGATCTTTTCTACGTCTATTCACTGCAGATGATTTACGATAAAAAGATAAAGATGTCGCGAAACATCTTGAGCATCTAAAATATAAAAGATACCATTGAGGCTACATCAAAAGGTATGTTATCGAACTAAATCACGTTTCAAAAAAGATATCACGAAAATATTTGTTCAGTTCAACTTAAAGTTATATTTTTTTATAATAAAATAGTTGAGTCTGTGAATAATTTCAATAATCAAGGAATGCCATGACTTGTTAGTACATAAAAAATCGTAAGAAACTGTTTGATATGACGTGACTTAAAACGATAATGAAGTTACCAAGAAGTAATTAAATTTAACTTAAATAATTGCCATACAGCGTGGCAATGCCGCCAGTCTTTTGGGCACATTACCGGTCGACAGCGATGTGGAAGAGTTTTTTGACGCCATACTTTAGTTAGTTTTTAGTTCAAATAGTTTAGAGTTTTTTTATTATACTGTAAATAAATATTGTATATAGTTAGTTGAAAATAAATAAATCATTATTTTTAAGTACCTAATTTAAAAAAAAACTTAAATTTTTGTAGTTGTCAATATGAATTCTACTCTTTAGCTGTAGGTACGTAAAATGAATGCGTCGTGCAATTTGGGGTCTAGTATGAAGTTGACCTGACCTGCCCATCTTTTTAGACTGCAACCTTTAGGTCGTTTTCCATCAGACATGTAACTTACGATGAGATGTTCAAAGTTATGACCATTGGTGAGATTGATTTATCCATAACAAATAAATATCATTAGTAACTTTCAACCCTATACAAACGATTTCTGTAAAAAAAGTTTTAGCGCCCATTGTCACACAATATTCATTTTTAGCTCCGATTGTACCTGAATCTTTTATTGTGTAAAATAAAGTGTATTGACATGATTGCCGTCAGATTTTTTGGTTCTAACTACCCGTTCCAACTATCAACAGCTGGGAGCTTAACATACTGAAAACAATTACTATGGAAAAAACGCCATGAAACTTATTATATTTCCATATTACAATTTTCATAAGTAGGTACCCATGAGAGGACAGTGTAGGCAACATTGTACTCTAAAGCATAATAAAAAGTTGAAATAGAAATTACTCTATGAATTTGTGTTGTGTGTGAAGTGTTCTTAAATTCGAATTAGAAACAAGTAACTATATAAAAGAAAAAAGAAAAACAAACAACAGAAGAACTTGGAAAGTATTCTTGCAAGACACATTTTGACCTTTCACCGAACATGTACAAATAAAGCAACAAATATTTTTCCTACTTTATGATCCCAGACGTTATCACGAACGAGACCTCCGC